>CM057460.1:102069051-103319051 GCA_030035585.1 Dugong dugon | reverse complement strand
CAATTTCGCTTGTGAAATTGTGATTCAGTACATCTGGAATGGAAATGCAAATTCTTAGCAGGGGGTCACAGCGGAATGAACCGGTTGGAAGCCCTGAGTTTATCTTAGGCAGTATTCTCTTAAGTTTGCAAGAAAATCTTTACTTCTGATATGAAGAACACAAGCTAGAATTTGGAGCTAAAAAGGGTAGTTTCTCAAAAGTTCTATTTTTGCTTTGTGTTTTTTTTTTCTAACTAAATTGAAACTGGCCAGTGAGATTTTGAAAGGATCTCATTGCTCAACAGTATTCTATAATCATAAAAGAATCTCTCATTAATCACCAAAATAGCTTAAATAATCAGAAATTATGATTAATACCATTTGAAGCCCTGCCAACCTAAAAAACACAATTTTGCAATTAGAAAAGAAAATTAGAAGATGTAACGACAAAAGGAAGAAAGGAAATATTCTGACTGAAAGAACGGACAAAATTTGGACTAAAATTATATTTATCTTTTTGTCACAATACCACAACCATTTGGTTTAATTGGTATGGGGGAAGAGGTGGAGAACAGCCTGGCGGGATCAAAACATCTTGCTTTGAAATATTTTCTTGTGTCCTTTCTTCCCCTTCAAGGAATGTCCTTGGGAACACTGTACTGACAGCCCATGTCTCACTGGCCAACAGGCACACACAACATTTTTCTGTCCTAGGAATCTTCGTCTCTGTGAGAACTAATAGCATGACCCCATTCCACTTACACTTCAACTGAACTTGCAAATTAAATTTGCAAGCTAGAACGATCAATTGTATTTCTTGGCTTGATTCAACCTCAGAGCTTCACCTCCAAAAACGCTGACTGTGTAAGCTCATCGAAACTACTCCGAGCCTTTCTTTAAGCAAGTTCTGTCTTGATAGGGTCGCCTTTGTTTTTTCCCCCACCAAAATTAATATGAGCTCAAATACTGAGTGGAGTTAGTCCCTATGATTACAAACCACTTATCAACAAGAGTGAAATCATAAAAGCATTAGATCCTGATGATTCTGTCTTCTATAACAGCTGTAGCAGCTAAGGACAACAACAAAGACAATTATAATGAAACCTGTGAGAGCTGGAACTCCACAGGACTGTCTTGTTTTTCCGGGTCTCACAAGTTTTCCACCTTTGATAGGCTGCAGTCTTCCACTTTTCTATCCTCCTATTAATGGAAAATATTTTAGTTTTCCTTCTCTGATAGGTTTCTGCCTTACAAACGTTCTGGCTGTCTCAGGTTTTACTGTATTATATGCCTGTTCTGTGCCATGCACTGTGCAAGAGCTTAAGGATACAAGTTGAAGAAAACACAACTTCCCCTTCAAGATTAATGTGCCAAGCACTGTTCTATATTTTGGGATACAGTAGTGAACATGTATGCTCTTTTGAAGCTTACGTTTCAGTGGGTAGAGATAGGCAATTTTTTTAAAAAATCAGTAAGAGAGCCACATGGTATTTTAGATGGTGATAAAGTTTTATAAAATAAAAATAAGCTGGAAAATGGGCAGGAAATAGCAGTGATAGGAGAGTCTCAAAATGTTAAGACTCCTTGGTGGTCAGGGAAGATCTCACCAAGCAGGTGATATTTGAACAAAGGTCTAAACCCCAAAGGGGTTATCTGAAGAAAAAATATTCTAGGCAGAGGGAAAAGCAAGAGAAAAATGCTTGCTGTGGGAGTACGTGTAGCATTAGAGGACCAGTGAGGAGGCCAGTGCAGCAACGAGGGAGAGAGTAATAGAAGTCACAGAAGTAATGGGAGGCTAGACCATGGTGGCCTTCCTAGGCATTATAAAGATTTTAGTTTTTATTCAGAGTGAACTGCAGAGCCATTGGAGGATGCTGAGCAGAAAAGTAACTTGATCTGATTTATGTGTATTAGCAGGTATACATGTTTATATTGTGAGAATATATATGTGTATATTGCCATATTCCAGGCAAGAGATGGTGATGGTGAGGCATGGACCAGGGAGAAGCAGAGGAAATGGTGAGAAGGATCAAAACCTGGATATATCAGTTAGAGCTCTTTGATTGTATCCAACAGAAAACCACTTTCCAGAAAGAGAGGGAGGGAGGGAGGGAAGGAAGGAAGGAAGGAAAGAAGGAAGGAAGGGAGGGAGGGAGAGAAGAAAGAAGGAAGGAGAAAAGAAAAGAAAATTTAACAGAATATTGGAGAATCTCATCAAATCAATAAAAAGCCTGTAGAACCAGGCTTGGGAACAAGACAAGATCAGGCACTGCCGACCATCAGGATAATTCTCATGAAATGTGTGAACTTCAGCTGTTGATTTTGACTTGAGCACCACTCTGCTCAGGATTCAAATATCCAGGAGAGTCCAGCTTCCAAGCTTATGTTACATGTCCATTCTGTGGTCCATACCCTGCAGTAGAGGGTAAGGACCAAAGGATGAGCCTTTGGCTTCTCTAGTTCAAGTACAAAGAGGCTTGATATTCCATTCCCCATCCCACAGGACTGCACTCAATGGGAGAAAGATAATATCCATAAAGGAAATCAGGATGCTATTATGAAGGGAGAATAGATACTAGGAAGCCTAAAAATGACAGATGTCCATTATAAATGATATGTTATCTAGTGGATATAGGCAGAATTATATGCAAAAAAAATCTCCAAATAAAAGTGTTTTTGTTATTGTTGTTAGGTGCCATTGAGTCAGTTCTCACTCACAGCAACCCTATGTACAACAGAACGAAACATTGCCTGGTCCTGCACCATCCTCACAATCATTGTTATGCTTGAGTCCATTGTTGCAGCCACTGTATCAGTCCATTTCTTTGAGGGTCTTCCTCTTTTTTTCTGACCCTCTACTTTATCAAGCATGGTGTCCTTCTCCAGTGACTGATACATCCTGATAACATGTCCAAAGTATGTGAGATGAAGTTTTGCCACCCTCACGTCTAATGAGCATTCTGGCTGTACTTCTTCCAAGACAGATTTATTCGTTCTTTTGGCAGTCCATGGTATTTTCAATATTCTTCACCAACATCATAATTCAAAGGCATCAATTTTCTTCAGTCTTCCTCATTCATTGCCCAGCTTTCGCATGCATACGAAGTGATTGAAAACACAATGACTTGGATCAGGTGCACCTTAGTCCTTAAAGTGACATCTTTGCTTTTTAACACTCCAAAGAGGTCTTTTGCAGCAGATCTGCCCAATGAAATGTGTCTTCTGATTTATCAACTGCTACTTCCATGGGTGTTGATTATGGATCTAAGTAAAATGAAATCCTTGACAACTTCAGTCTTTTCTCTGTTTATCATGATATTGCTTATTGGTCTAGTTGTAAGGATTTTTGTTTTCTTTATGTTGAGATGTAATCCATACTGAAGGCTGTGGTTTTTGATTTTCATCAGTAAATGCTTCAAATCCTCTTCACTTCAGCAAGCAAGGTTGTGTCATCTACATAACGCACATTGTTAATGAGTCTTCCTCCAATCCTGATGCCCTGTTGTTCTTCATATCATCCAGCTTCTCCGATTATTTGCTCAACATACAGATTGAATAGTACGGTGAAAGGATACAACCCTGACACACACCTTTCCTGACTTTAAACCATGCAGTAGCCCCTTGTTTTGTTCAAACGACTGCCTCTTGATCTATGTACAGGTTCCAATAAAAGTGATCCAAAAAAAAAAAAAAGTGGTCTGAGCAATCGACCCATACTTCCCAGTAGAGAGGCATTGTTGGTGTCCAGTTGTCATTTTACCATCCTTTAACTATAAATATGGGACTCTGCTGGCATAGTGGTTAAGAGCTATGGCTGCTAACCAAAAGATCAGCAGTTGGAATCCACCAGCCGCTCCTTGGAAACTCTATGGGGCAGTTCTACTCTGTCCTATAAGGTCACTATGAGTCAGAATCGACTCAACAGCATCCGGTTTGGTTTTTGTTGTTGTTGTTGTTGTTGTTGTTGTTGTTTAGATATAAATATAATCCTGGTGCTCACCAGACTGAAGTGGTGAATCGTTTATTTTGCTCTCAAATAGTCACATTACAAAGTTTTTTCTTAAAAGGTCCTAAATCTCTGGATACACCATTTTGAAAAATATTTAATTTGCTTTTTAAACCTATACAAACATAACCCATATTCACTACACCTTCCCCTCAGAAGAATCAAAAGGAGCACAGTAAATCCTCATTATTTACATATTCACTATTTGTGAATTCGCCTACACACTAAAATATATTTGTAACCCCAAAATCAATACTCACGGCACTTTTGTGGTCACTCATGGACATGCACAGACAGCTGAAAAATTTAGTCACCTGATGCATACGCTCCAGCAAGGTGACACTCTGCCCTCTTCAACAAGTATCCTTTTCACAGTCTATTTAGTACTATGTTTTTCACAGTTTTTTTACTTCTTGTTGGTGACTTAGCTATTTAAAATGGCCTCCAAGCATAGTGCTGAAGTGCTAGTTGGTGTTCCTAAGCACAAGGCTGTGATGTGCCCCACAGAGAAAAAATATATATATTAGATAAGCTTCCTTCAGGCATGAGTTATAGTGCTGTTGGTTGAGAGTTCAATGTTAATCAACAATATATAATTAAATAAGGTGTCTTTAAACAGAAACACATATAAAACAAGGTTATGTTTTGATCCGTTGACAAAAATGCTGTGATCATTATCTCGCAGAAATCTAAACCCATAGTTCGCCTAGGAGCAATGGTTCAATATCTGCTAATTTGGCGTTCTTGATGACTTTATAGAACATAACTACCACAAATAACAAGAATTAACGGTATATTTGAGTCAGTTTATATATGGAGAACTTTGTGAATTGCTTGGGAATTACTAATTATAAACAGCTGAATAAAGGTCCAGCTATATCAACTTAAATCATTTTCTTCACTAGATACTGCCTTTCATTTGAGCAGGAAATAGGCATGGAACACACAATAAAAAGTCACTCATTCTTTTAGAACAGAGTTTGCAAACCGTACAGACCATATCTCCATGGGACAAGCCCATGATATGAGCCTTCAGACCTTCCAAAGGGGCAGCTGCTGCTCAGGTCTTGTCCATTTTGCTGTGTAGGAATGCAGACCCAGATTTGCCTGTTCTACTTTTTCAAAAGAATCTGGGATTCCAGATTTTTATGTAAAAACTCTAGGTTTTAAATGCTGGAAACTTTTTTTTTTAATTTTTAAACACTGTGATAGAAACTTTTTTCTCTTAATTTTTAAACACTAAACAGATGAGATAAAACTAGGGCTTTAAAACGATTCATTCTTGTTCAACCCCTTCCCTGAGAATTTGCATTTACACCCCCAGATACACTGAAGCAGAATCCAGTTTAACAAAATCTTATGTACACATAAGAATCACCTGGGGATACTTAAGAATCCTGGATAAAATACCTAAATGTGACCTCTGCTCTCCATTCCAGACACCTACAAGTTGTAATCAGACCTCAAAAGAGATGACCAGATCCTTTGATTTCTTTTTCCTGTTCCCAGTAATAACAACACAACCCTTTCTTCCCCCTGTGGGGACCAGAGGAAGTCTATGGCAAAGTAGAACAGGGAATTCCCTAAGAATTCCCATCAGACTCCAATTGCAACCAAAATGATCAATGCTTTTAAAACAATTTCAAGATGACATTTTGCAGTGAAGATATAGAAGTGCTCTGGCTTGCTGTTCTCTGTATAACGTGCAGATCCACAAAGGGAAAGCTGTGGAACTGCTTATAAAGTGACCACCATGCTGAGCGGGGTACAGCTGCTGAGCGATACAGGGACTCCTTAAAAGAGGTATGCTGAAACAGGACATCAGAAAAAAAAAAAAAAAGCCACAATTAGAAAGGAGGCCCTCTGAATTCCCCACCCCTAACCCTGTTCCCTGGGCCATCTCTCTGGTTGTCTCAGATGCATGAACTGACTTCTTCAAGTCAAGTGAGGGCATACCATGGACACCAAACCTCACTCAAGACACAATGGAGAAGGAAATAGATGTGTGCATTTCCAAAAGCAGTTACTTTTGCAGAATTTTATGGAATGTACTCAGAGAATTAGTCAGTGAAGATTTATGTAAATATTTTTAAAGGTATTTATAAGTGACCTCCTGCAGTCATCTAGGTTTCCTTTTGCATTTTTTCCTCGGAACAGAGGAAGCTCTATTCACAAACTACAAGTGGAAGAAACATATTTTTCCATACCATGGTTAAGGAGCTGTAGAATCATTTCCTTTCCACAATGCAAACTTGGCACATGTCTTACCCACTTACTCCAGGCAAATGACAAACCACAATCATGAGAGGAAACAATAGAGCACTACCCTGAAAAAGTGCTTTTTAACCCTCTCAAAACATTCACAAATTATTAACCAATTAACTGGTAGGTGACCTCACCTTTAAAAAAAACAAAAAAACAAATGAAGAAACTGAAGCTGAAGATATTTAAAAGCTTTCTCTACAAAGGAACTCAGTGTTTCAGTCTGAATTAGAACTTGGACCTTCCTAACATTAGCAGTTTAGAGATTCAACCCATGTAAACATTTGAAAGGTCAGCTGTTCATCAAATACTTTTCCAACTACAGCAAGCGTATCCTTATTAAGTTTCTTTTGCAAAAGTTCCAAGGTGCTGAACACTCATCCATTGCCACCAATAATTAACAATCCAAAACAACATTTTTTTGTTGGCATTTTGAAGCTTCAGACTATCTTAGGAACAGAGCAAGTTGGGGTGGTAATGGGCAAAAGGCAGGCTAGGAAAAAGGACACCAGGCTGACAGTTTTTCCTGAAATTGGTCCTTCTCCATTTCAAGAAGGTTTTCAGCAATGAGAAGAGAATTTGTCCTTCATATAAGGACTTTGTGCTTCCTGGAAATGGGCAGAAAAGTAAAAAACAAGCAAAACTATCATTTGACCCAATTCCTTATTCTATTCAGTTAACTTTGATTCCAACATATTTATCTTTCCAAAGTTTAATGGCTTCAAAAAATTACCTCAACTTCGTATCTACCATGAGTTATTTCCTTCACATTCTTTCTGCATACCCCACGAAAAGTCACAAGCCTAATTTAAACAACACCATTTACTGTGGAATTTGAGAAATGAACAGCTACCAACTTTAAAAGACTTCTTTGAGTCTCATATCCACACACTCTTTTATACTGGTTTCTACATGGCCAGGTAAACCTATGGGGTCTCTGTGAGCTGGAATTGACTCGACGGCAATGGGTTTGGTTTTTTTTTATGTTAACCTGACATGGTTACATGATGTGGCACATCAGCAATACGAGAGGCCTCTGGACTTAACTCTGTGAAAGCAGGATTTAGATCTCCATGTCAAATTCAACATCAACTCGGATGATAGACCTAAATGTAAAACACTATTCAACTTCTATAAAAGAAAATCTTTGCGACACTGAGTTAGGCAAATATTTTTTAAGCAAGAAAGAAAAAAGGGATAAAAAGAACTTAACCAAAATTTAAATGTTTGCTCTTCAAAAGACATAGTTAAGAAAACAAAAAGGCAAGCCACAGACTAGGAGAAAATATTTGCAAACCGTGTATTTGACAAAGGGCTTGTATCCAAAATATATTAAGACACACATACACATACATACACCTACTGCACTGAAAAGATAAACAACCCAAATTTTGAAATGAGCAAAAGATTTGATCACAGAAGATATACAAATGGCCAATAAGCCCAGGAAAGACATTCAACATCATTAATAATCAGGAAAATGCAAATTGAAACCACAATGAGCTACCATTGCACATCCACTAGAACAGCTAAACTTAAAAAGATTGACAATACCAAGTGTTGTCAAGGGTAACAGCAACCACAACTCTCATATGTTGCTGAGGAATGCAAAATGGTACAGACACTTTGGAAAACAGTATGGCAGTATCTTATAAAGTTTTGTTGTTGCTGTTAGGTGCCATTAAGTCATTTCCAACTCATAGCCACCCTGTGTACAACAGAACAAAACGCTGACTGGTCCTACACCATCCTCACAATCGTTGCTATGTTTGAGCTTATTGTTCAAGCCACTGTTTCAATCCATCTCCTTGAGGGTCTTCCTCTTTTTCTAAGACCCTCTACTTTACCAAACATGATGTCCTTCTCCCGGGACTGGTCCCTCCTGTTAACATGTCTAAAGTATGTGAGATGAAGTCTCACCATTCTCGCTTCTAAGGAGCATTCTGGCTGTGTACTTCTTCCAAGACAGATCTGTTCTTTCTTCTGGCAGCCCATGGTATATTCAATATCCTTTGCCACACCATAATTCAAAGGCTCGATTCTTCTTCGGTCTTCCTTATTCATTGTCCAACTTTCATATGCATATAAGGAGACTGAAAACACCATGGCTTGGGTCAGGCACACCTTAGTCCTCAAAGCGACATCTTTGCTTTTTAACACTTTAAAGAGGTCTTTTGCAGCATATTTCCCAATGCAAAACACACATATGGCATATATATGCAAAACATATATATGGCATATATATGTTTATAAGGTTAAATATATATACAATATGACCCAGCAATCCCACTCCTAGGTATTTATCCAAGAGAAATGAAAACATATTTCCACACAAATACTTGTACATGAATGTTCATAGTAACATTATTCATAATAACCAAAACTGGAAACAATCCAAATGGCCATCAACTGGTGAATGGATAAACAAAGAAAGTTATGTCTATAATATGGAATATAATTATCAATTTAAAAGAACAAAAAGAACTACTGATAAAAGCAACAATATAAACGAATCTCAGAAGCATTATGCTAAGCAAAACAATCCAGACACAAAAGACTACCAAACTATATGATTCTATTCATGTGACATTCTGGAAATGGCAAAACTATAGTGACAGAAAGCAGATTAATGATTACCTGGGGCCGGGGGCAGGGTAGAAGATCAGCTGTAAAGGGGCACAAGTGTGCTTTCTAGAGTAATGGAATTTTTCTGTATCTTGATTGTGGTGGAGGTTTACACAACTATATACAATTACTAAAATTCATTGAACTATCAAACTGCACACTTAAATGAGTGAATTTTGTTATATGTAAATTATACCTCAGTAAGCCTAAAATAAAACAAACTCCATGTCAGGAAGACTTCATTTATTTCTGTTCTACAAAAATCTTGCTCTTTGAAATCATTTGAATACTCATCTTCACGATGTCATAAAAGACTTGAGGTTTCCTTTCAGAAGGAACTCCTAATTGCCGTTCTGGTCACACTGAGTTCTCTGCTCTCACCCAAAACTCACCAAGGACTTCTATACCTCAATCTTTGCTGTGCTATTTCCTCTGAGCAGGTTTTAAAGTCAGAAAAGCTGAGTTTGAATTCTAGCACTAGTTTGCAACCTCGGGCTAGGGATTTACAACCTCCAATACTCAATTTCCTCATGTATAAAATGGATGTGGTAGCACATGTTTCTCTGGTGTGCTTATTGCAATAATTACATAAGAAATGGCCTGTGTAAAATATATAGCACAATGTGTAGCATTTATCTGACACTCAGCAGAGGATCACAACTATAGTTTGTACTCTTTTTCTGCCTAGAGAACTCCCTCTTTTCCTCTAAGACTTAGCCGCTCTTTGTAGCTTTCCTTGACATACTCCCCTTACTGCCATCATTAATTGCTCAGGCATCTGTACTCTCAAAGCTCTTAATATCTGTACTTAACACATCTGTACTCTCAAAACACTTAAACATTCTCCAGTTTGTGCCCCTTTTGCCATGTGTTAGTTTCTTTTCTGTCTGTCCACTGAACTGTGAGCTCATAAAAACAACAAAAAACAAAAACAACAACAACAAAGCAAACTCTCTTACCTCTCTTTGTAGTTTTAGTACCTAGCACATAATAATAGCTAAGGCAGTGTGCTTATTTATGTGCTAGGCACTGTTCTAAGCACCTAACATGTATTAACCAATTGAATGCTCAGAACATCCCTATGAGGTAGGTACTGCCGTTATCTCCATTTTACAGGAGAAATGAATCACCGTGAGGTTACTTAATTTACCCAAGGTTACCCTGCTAATAAGTGGTAGACCTGTAATTTGAACACAGGCAGTCTCGTTTGGAGTTTGAGATTTAGCAGACACTCAATGAATGCTTGTTGAATTACATTAGATTGAGCACAACTACTTCAGGCAAGACATCCCTCTCCAAAAATGGTGTTCAAAAGAGCAAGTAAAACCATTGTTTAGCTTTCCAATATTATGTCTTATTAACTTGAAACTATATCAAAGCAAATGACAGGTGTAAAATGTTTAGTGGATTCCTTCTGAAACGAAATCTCAAATACGTTATGAAATTGTAACGATGAGTATTCAGATTATTTCAAAGGGGAAGATTTTTGTAAAACAGGAATAAGTGGAGTCTTCCTGACATGGAGATTATTCTATTTTAGCTTTATTGAGATATAAAACCCATTGCCATCAAGTTGATTCCAACTCATAGCAACCCTATAGGACAGAGTAGAACTGCTCCATAGGGTTTCCAGGGAGTGGCTGGTGGATTCGAACTGCCTACTTCTTGGTTAGCAGCCAAGCTCTTAATCAAATTCACTCATTTAAGGGTGCAGTTTGATGATTCTGACTCATGGCAACCTTATGTGCAGAGTAGAACTGTACTCCATAGGGTTTTCAAGGCTGTGGACTTTTGGAAGGAGACTGCCAGGCCTTTCTTCTGAGACACCTCTGGGTAGATTTCAACTGCCAATCTTTCGGTTAGTAGATGAGCACTTAACCATCTGCACCAGCCAGGAACAGCTGACTAGAACATAGATCCAACTAAAAAGATAAGTGCTTGAAGGTCCTACAACATTATCATGTCTCAGACAGGGAACTCCATTATACTATTCCCAGACAGGAAGCCTTTTATGGCCTACTGCTCCAATAGATTTTATTTCGTAATCATACCCTTCTTTCAACAGATTGTCAAAACACTATGCAGAGATTTCTTAAAATGTAATCTAATGATCACCTTTATCAGAAGCCCTGGGAAATTTGTTAAAAGTACAGATTTTTGAGGTACCACACAAGCCTACAGAATCAGAGCCTCTTGGATCCTGGCCCTAAACTTGCCTTTTTAACAAAGTGAGTCTTCTGCATGTAAACTTTGAGGGGCCCAGCAGTTGCAGATTCACTCAGAAATCCGTCTCTCTGGACTTCTAGAGCAGTGCTCTCAAACTTGAATGTGTGTAGAAGTTACCTTTTCACAGATTCCATTTCAGTAGTTTGGGGCGGGGCCTGGGATTCTGCCAGGTTTGCAGGCATTGCTGGTCCATGGACCGTGCTTGGAGTCACAAGGTTGTAGTATATCGCACTCAGATTTCTCTTCTCTTTCTACAATTCTCCCTGGTCTTGTGTTTGTATCCAGATGACTCCTCCTTGCCCAGGTTTACTGTACCCTAAAACAATCTTCTATTTATTTACCTTATAGAAAGTTTGTACCTTGGCCAAGAGGTGAAGGTCAAGCTATTATTATTTGCATACACTCATCATTGAAAATGGTGCTTTAAAAAAACGTTTCTTGGATATCTGAAACTGCTCACTGAAATTCCAGGAAGGTCGAAGAATTCCGGCTAAACCAAAAACCCAATGTCATCAAGTCGATTCTGACTGACAGTGACCCTATAGGACAGTGTATAACTGCCCCAGAGGGTCTCCGAGGCTGTAAATCTTTTTGGGAGCAGACTGCCACATCTTTCTCCAGAGGAGCAGCTGGTAGGTTCATACCTTTTGGTTAGCAGCTGAACGCTTAACCGCTGCACCACCAGCACTCTCCCTTGGATTCTGGCTAGTGGTATATAAAACAAACGGAATGGTGTAACAAAAAAGTGTGAAAAGTTCACCTTTTCTTGTGGCATATTGTTAGCCATGGGGTCTCATTAGGCTTTTCTTCAATAAACTCTTTTAAATAACATAATGAAGCCAGAGGGCTTCCGTCTCCGGAGTTATGAAGGATTGACTAAGGAAGAATCCTTAGTCAGAATGAATCTCCTTATTTAGAACTTTAGGAGCTGAGCTTTCTGGTCTCCTGTGCGACATGCTCTGAAAGCCTCTCCTTGCTGGCACTCCTGCAGGGAAGGAGCTATGTGCAGCTGGCTGCCAAAGCTCCATGTCTCTGGCACCAGGCAATGGCAAAAGCCACTCCTGCTGAAAAGCGTCTTTGCACTCTGGGTGAGAATGGCTACTTTAGAAAGTGGCTTTTTAAGTTCCTAATGCTTTTTTTCTACATGCCATCATATTTTCAAAGCACTAATCCTTAATCCTTATGGAGAAGCTCCTTTGCAAAACTCCACTTTGTATTTTTGCAGAGCCTGCTCTAATGGGCACTCCTAAGCCTTTCCTAATGTGTGTTCATTAACTTGGATTCATTCTTGGCTTTGCAATTCAGACAGTTACTTTGTCTCTGTGGTTAAACTCTTCTGTTTGTTGTCCCTACTTAATTCAGATTAATTAAATCAGCACTTTCCTGAGGGGGCTACATTACCAACTCTCAATAAAACGGCCAGGCCTCCACACTAAGAGTTCCCTGGAGACAATAGTCTTATTTGATTTGGTGCATTTTACGTGATGGAAAATATATTTTGGCCTGGAATCCTACATTTTTGCCCTGAAGTCCTAGTTCAAAGACTGCAAAGAAACTACCAAGCAAATTTCTAAAATTGTTGTTAGTGAACATGTTGATTTGTTGGAGAGATAAATCTATACTTTTAAAACTAAAAATTAATGCTCTCTTTGTGTTTAATGAACCCTTCTAAATGGTGTCTACCATCTATGTCTTGTAGAAAAATTTATGAAGGATTCTAGGCAAATTTGGGAAATAAATACATTTCAATTTTGAGGTCCCCCTACCTCCCTTTTCTGCTATCCCCCTCACCACAGTTACTCATTCATTTAATAATTTTTATCAAATACTGCATCACACACTTTTAGACTCTAGAGATATAACTTTAAACAAGTTAAATACAGTTCCTGCCCTCACAAAACTTACTACTCAATAGCGAATATAAACCAGTTGCTGTTGAGTCAATTCTGACTCACAGTGACCTCAAGTGTGTCATAGTAGAACTGTGCTCCGTAGGGTTTGCAATGGCTGATTTTTTAGTAGATCTTCAGGACTTTCTTCCAAGGCATCTCTGGGAGGATTCTAACCTCCAATCTTTTGGTTACCAGCCAAGCATATTAACCATGTGTACTTCCCAGGGATTCCCATGGAGAACATTAAAAAAAAGAAAAAAACTGAGGCGGGGCCAAGATGGCAGAGTAGTCAGATGTTTCTAGTGGTCCCTCTTACAACAAAGACCCGAAAAAATAAGTGAATAGATTATATATGACAATCTAAGAGCCCTGAACATCAAAGGCAAAGTTGAGGAATCGCACTGAGTGGCAGAGGGAGGGAGAGATGGTTCGGAAGCAGCGAGGAGTTGTCAGACTTGATCCAGTGGGAGACGAGTCCTTCAGGCCATATCAGCTTGTGTGTGTGGTAAGCCAAGTAGTGGTACTCGGGAGGCATTTTCCACATCAGGAGAGATTCAGCGGCAGAGAGTCTACTTAGCCATCCAGAATCAGTGAAAAGTAGCACTTGATTGGCGAAAGATAAGTACTTCTCCCTGGCCTACTGTGCAGATCAAAAACACCCCCCTTCGGGAAAAACATCTCTCCCATTTACCTCCCCGCTCCCTGCCTCTGCACTGGGTCTGGGATGGCGTCAGCAATTGCTGAGTCCCCTTGGCCAGAAGTAGGACCCATCACGCACCCTGGGCTACTCTCCTGGCCTTGGAGAGGGAATAAATTAACAAATAGGGGAAAAATAATCTGTCAGCTCCCCTAAGCCAAGAACTCAGGATAGGCACATCTCCTTTGCCGAAGCACAGGCATAAGGGATCCACAGACTTTGAGTGCCTTTTACTCCTGCATAGACTTGTGCAGACCCATTTCAATGGCATAGGCCCTCATTACCACAGTACAACAGGGTATATACCTGAAGTCTAACTTCAACTGTTTCAGCTGTGAAGTGGAAGGTTTGTGACAGTTGATATGCTCTGCCCATTAAGCAGTGTCTTCACCTATGCACATCAGAGGCCTGAGGACTGGTGGCTCCACCCACACTACCTAACCACCTGTGACAGGAGTCCAAGAATAAGTGGTGTCCCCCAGTCCTTATAACCGACTGCACTAGGGGCACATAGTCAGGCTGCAAAACCCACCCACCTATGCATTCGAGGGAACAGGGACAGGCTTTCCTCCTAGACACTCAGGGGCAGCCATCAGACCCCTGCATTGCTCAGCACGTGACCTCTTACTGCAGGCAGACACCTGTGCCTACACCAATCACCCATGCCAGTCTAGGACTGTAGGTGAGAGCCTGCACCATACACTTGGTGACCAACTACCTGGATGTCTGAGCTGAATCCACACAAGAAAAGTAAATGGAATCCTGTGCTCACATACTTAGTAACAGATCTAACCACCTGGTGACAGGACGTTAGAGCTTCAAAGGTGCCAATAATCAAACTAGCTCACACAAGCAGCCTATTTGGGCATATCAAAACTAAACAAAAAAAAAAGCTAGGACAAAGTAAGCAAATATAAAATAAATAAATATAAATAAATAAATAAATAAAATATAATAAATTATTGATGGCTCGGAGAAAACAGTCAATATCATATCACATAAAGAGGCAGACCGTGATGGCTTCAGCAAACTCCCAAAACAGACAATCAAGAGAATTTCTTGGAATTACCAGAGGTGGAATACAAAAGATTAATATACAGAACTCTTCAAAACATCAGGAAGGAGCTGCATTTAAATGCTGACCACGCTAAGGAACATACAGACAAATCAACAGAGGATCATAAGAAGGTTGTTCAAGAGCATAATAACAAATTTAATAGGTTGCAAGACTCCATAGAGAGACAGCAATAAAAAATCCAGAAGATTAACAATAAAATTTCAGAATTAGACTACTCAGTGGAAAGTCACAGGAGCAGAATTGAGGCAATGGAAGTCAGAATTAGTGAGACTGAAGAGAAAGCACTTGACACCAACTTATGTGAGGAAAAATCAGATAAAATAATTTTAAAAAATGAAGAAACTTTAGGAATTATGTGGGACTCTACCAAGAGGAATAACCTCTGAGTGATTGGAGTACCAGAATGGGGCGGGGGGGATAACAGAAAATACAGAGAGAATTGTTGAAGATTTTTTGGCAGAAAACTTCCCCAATATCATGAAAGATGAGAAGATATCTATTCAAGATGATCATCAAACCCCACATAAGGTAGATCCCAAAAGAAAGTCACCAAGACATATTATAATCAAACTTGCCACAACCAAAGATAAAGACACAATTTTAAATGCGTTAGGGTTAAGCAAAAAGTCATCCACAAAGGACAGTCAATCAGACTAAGCTTGGACTATTCAGCAGAAACCAGGCAGGCAAGAAGGAAATGGGATGACATATATAAAGCCTTGAAGAAAAAAAATTGCCAGCCAAGAATTATATATCCAGCAAAACTGTCTCTCAAACATGATGGTGAAATTAGGGCATTTCCAGATAAACAGAAGTTTAGGGAATTTGCAAAAATCAAGCCAAAATTACAAGAAATACCAAAGGGAGTCCACCAGTTAGAAAATAAATAACATCAGATAACAAGCCAAGACTAGAACACAGGACAGAGCAACCAGATATGAACCCAGATAGGAAAGACACAAAAACGAATAAAAGCTAAAATGCTGAAAATAGGAAAATAGAGATGTCAATATGTAAAAGACGACAACATTAAAACACAAAGAGGGACTAAAAAATGTAGACATAGATTTTTCATATGGAGAGGAAATCAAGGCGATATAAAGAAATAAAAGAGTGGTTGAAACTTAGAAAAATAGGGTAAATATTAAGGTAACCACAAAGCAAACTAACAATTCTACACATCAAAATAAAAAAGAAGAAAAACAGGAAGACTCAGCAAATACAAAATCAACAACAATGAAAATGATGAAAAGAAAATACATAAAGAAAAATGACTCAGCACAGAAAATTAAGTGGAACAAAGAAACTGTCAACAACACATAAAAAAAGACATCAAAATGACAGCGTTGAACTCATACCTATCAATAATTACTCTGAATGTAAATGGACTAAATGCACCAATAAAGAAACAGAGAGTGGCAGATTGGATTAAAAAACACTATCTGTCTATACGCTGCCAAACTAAAACTCAAAGGATGGAAAAAAATATATTAAGCAAACAACACTCAAAAGGAGCAGGAGTGACAATACTAATCTCTGACAAAACAGACTTTAAAGTAAAATCCACCATAAAGGATAAGGAAGGACATT
Source organism: Dugong dugon (assembly GCA_030035585.1). Classification (NCBI taxonomy): domain Eukaryota; kingdom Metazoa; phylum Chordata; class Mammalia; order Sirenia; family Dugongidae; genus Dugong; species Dugong dugon. Next base: position 103,302,696 of record CM057460.1, on the reverse strand, counting down.
ATATAATGATTAAAGGATCAATACAACAGGAGGACATAATTATAATAAATATTTACGTGCCCAACAACAGAGCTCCAAAATATATAAAACAAACTCTAACAGCATTGAAAAGAGACGTAGATAGCTCCACAATAATAGTAGGAGACTTTAACACACCACTTTCATTGAAGGACAGAACATCCAGAAAGCAGCTCAACAAGGACACGGAAGAGCTAAATGCTACAATCAACCAACTTGATCTCATAGACATATACTGAACACTCCACCCAACAGCAGCCAAGTATACTTCTTTTCCAACGCACATGGAACACTCTCCAGAATAGCCACATATTAGACCATTAAGCAAGCCTTAACAGAATTCAAAGCACTGAAATATTACAAAGCATCTTTTCTGACCGTAAAGCCATAAAAGTAGAAATCAATCATAGAAACAGCGAGGAAAAAAAAAATCAAACACGTGAAAACTGAACAACACCTTGCTCAAAAACAACTGGGTTATAGAAGAAATTGAGGATGGAATAAAGAAATTCATAGACTCAAATGAGAATGAAAACACATCCTACTGGAACATTTTGGACACAGCAAAAGCACTGCTCAGAGGTCAGTTTATACAAATAAATGCATACATCCAAAATGAAGAAAGAGCCAAAATCAAAACATTAACCTTACAACTTGAACAAGTGGAAAGAGAGCAGGACAAGAAGCCCTCGGGCACCAGCGGAAAGGAAATAAAAAGAATTAGAGCAGAATTAAATGAAATCGAGAATAGAAAACAATTGAAAGAGTTAATAAGACCAAAAGCTGATTCTTTGAAAAGATCAACAAAATCGATAAACCATTGGCCAAACTGACAAAAGAAAAACAGGAGAGGAAGCAAATAACCTGTATAAGAAATGAGATTGGCGATATCATAGCAGGCCCAACTGAAATTAAAAGAATCATAACAGAAAACTATGAAAAATTGTACTCTAACAAAATTGAAAATCTAGAGGAAATGGATAAATTTCTAGAAACTCACTTCCTACCTAAACTAACACAATCAGAGGTAGAACAACTAATTAAACCTATAACAAAAGAAGAGATTGAAAAGGTAATTAAAAAACCCCCAACAAAAAAAAGCCCTGGCCTGGATGGTTTCACTGGAGACTTCTACCAAACTTTCAGAGAAAAGTTAACACCACAACTACTAAAGGTATTTTAGAGCACAGAAAAGGATGGAATACTCCCAAACTCATTCTATGAAGCCAGCATAACCCTGATACCAAAACCAGGTAAAGATACCATAAAAAATAAAGAAAATTACAGGCCAATATCTCCCATGAACATTGACACAAAAATCCTCAACAAAATTCTAGCCAATAGAATTCAGCAATGCATCAAAAAAATAATTCACCATGATCAAGTGGAATTTATACCAGGTATGCAGGGATGGTTCAACTTTAGAAAAACAATCAGTGTAACCCATCACATAAATAAAACGAAAGACAAGAACCACATGATCTTATTGATCGATGCAGAAAAGGCATTTGACAAAGTTCAACACTCATTCATGATAAAAACTCTCAACAAAATAGGAATAGAAGGGAAATTCCTCAGTATAAATTAAGGGCATTTATACAAAGCCAACAATCAAAATCATCCTAAATGGAGAGACTTTGAAAGCATTCCCCTTAAGAACAGGAACCAGATGAGAATGCCTTGTATCACCACTCTTGTTCAACATTGTGCTGGAGGTCTTAGCCAGAGCAATTAGGCTACAAAAAAAAATAAATAAATAAAGGGCATCCAAATTGGTCAGGAAGAAGTCAAGGTATCTCTACTTGCAGATGATATGATCTTATGCACAGAAAACCCCAAAGAAAACTACTAGAACTAATAGAATATTTCAGCCAAGTATGTTTTATAAACATACAAAAATCAATTGGACTCCTCTACACCAAAAAAGACAACTTCGAAGAGGAAATCACCAAATCAGTACCATTTACAATAGCTCTCAAGAATATAAAATACTTAGAAATAAATCTAACCAGAGACTTAAAAGACCTATACAATGAAAACTACAAGACACTACTGTAAGAAACCAATAGAGACCTGCATAAGTGGAAAAACATACCTTGATCATGGATAGGAAGACTCAACATTGTGAAAACCTCATTTCTACCCAAAGCAATCTACAATGCAATTCCAATCCAAATTCCAATGGCATTTTTTAATGAGATGGAGAAAAACATCACCAACTTCATATGGAAAGGAAAGAGGCCCCAGATAAGTAAAGCATTACTGAAGAAGAAGTACAGAGTGGGAGGCCTCACACTACCTGACTTTAGAACCTATTATACCTCCATGGTAGTCAAAACAGCCTGGTACTGGTACAACAACAGATACATAGACCAATGGAACAGAATTGAGAATCCAGACATAAATTCATCCACCTATGAACAGCTGATATATGACAAAGGCCCAAAGTCCATTAATTGGTAAAAAGACAGTTTCTTTAATAAACGGTGCCGGCATGACTAGATACCCATCAGCAAAAAACTGGAACCAGATGCATACCTCACACCAAGCCCAAAAACTAACTCAAAATGGATCAAAGACCTAAACATAACATCAAAAATGATAAAGAACATGGAAGAAAAAATAAGGACAATGCTAGGAGCCCTAATACATGGCATAAACAGAATAGGAACCATAAGTAACAATGCACAAACACCAGAAAAGAAACTAGATAACCAGGAGCTCCTAAAAATCAAACACTTAAGCTCATCAAAAGACTTCACTAAAAGAGTTGAAAGACAACCTACAGATTGGGAAAAAATTTTGGCTACAACAAATCCAGTCAGCATCTAATCTCTATCTACAAGATACTGTAAAACCTCAACAACAAAAAGAGAAATAACCCAATTAAAGAATGGGCAAAGGATATGAACAGGACTTCACCAAGGAAGACATTCAGGTGGGTAACAGACACATGAGGAAATGCTCAGGATCATTAGCTTTAGAGAAATGCAAATCAAAACTACAATGAGATACCATCTCACCCCAACAAGGTTAGCATTAATCCAAAAAACACAAAATAATAAATGCTGGAGAGGTTGTGGAGAGACTGGAATGCTTATACACTGTTGGTGGAAATGTAAAATGGTACAACTACTTTGGAAATCGATTTGACACTTCCTTAAAAAGCTAGAAATAGAAGTACCATACAATCCAACCATCCCGCTCCTTGGAATATATCCTAGAGAAATAAGAGCCATCACATGAATCAATATACGTACACCCATGTTCATCACAGCACTGTTCACAAGAGCAAGAAGATGGAAATAACCTAGGTGCCAATCAATGGCTGAATGGATAAACAATTTATGGTATATTCATACAGTGGAATAGTATGCAACGATAAAGAACAACGATGAATCTCTGAAACATAACATGGAGGAATCTGGAGGGCATTATGCGGAGTGAATTTAGTCAGTCACAAAAGGACAAATATTGTATAAGACTGCTATTATAAGAACTTAAGAAAAGGTTTAAACACAGAAGAAAACACTCTTTAATGGTTACGAGGGTGGGGAGGGAGGGAGAGGGGAATTCACTAAGTAGATAGTAGACAAGAATTATCTTACATGAAGGGAAGCAAAGCACACACTACAGGGGAAGTCAGCATAACTGGACTAAACCAAAGCTAAGAAGTTTCTTGAATACAACCAAACACTTCGAGGGACAGAGTAGCAGGGGCAGGGGTCTGGGGACCATACTTTCAGCGGACATCTAGGTCAACTGGCATAACAAAGTTTATTAAGAAAATGTTCTGCATCCTATTTTCACGAGTGGCATCTGGGGTCTTAAAAGCTAGAGAGCAGCCATCTAAGATACATCAATTGGTCCCAACCCACCTGGAGTAAAGGAGAATGAAGAACACCAAAGGCACAAGGAAATTATTAGCCCAAGAGACAGAAAGGGCCACATATACCAGAGACTCCATCAGCCTGAGACCCGAAGAACTAGATGGTGCCCAGCTACCACCCTGTCAGGGAACACAACAGAGAGTCCCTGATGGAGCAGGAGAAAAGTGGGGTGCAGAACTCAAATTCTGGTAAAAGGACCAGACTTAATGGTCTGAGTGAGACTGGAGGAACCCAAGAAAGCACGGCCCCTGGACTCTTTGTCAACCCAGAACTAAAACCATTCCCGAAGCCAACTCTTCAGAAAAAGATTGGACTGGACTGTGGGACATAAAATAATACTCGTGAAGAGTTGCTTCTTAGCTCAAGTAGATACATGAGACTAAATTGGCAGCTCCTCTCCGGAGGGGAGATGAGAAGGTAGAGAGGGTCAGGAGCGGGTTGAATGGACATGGGAAATCAGGGGTGGAAAGGAGGAGTGTGCTGTCACAGTATAGGGAGAGCAACTAGGGTTGCATAACAATGTATGTATACATTTTTGTATGAGAGACTAACTGGAATTATAAACTTTCACTTAGAGTACAACAATAATATTTTTTTAAAAATATTAAAAAAAAAAAAAAAACCCGTTTGTGTCGAGTCCATTCCGACTCATAGCGACCCTAAAGGACAGAGTAGGACTGCCCCCATAGGGTTTCCAAGGAGTGGCTAGTGGATTTGAACTGCTGCTAACCAAAAAGTTGGCTGTTTGGACCCACCCAGAGGTACCACAAAAAAAGAGGCCTGGCAATCTGCTTTCAAAAGGTCACAGCCGTGAAAACCCTATGGAGCACAGTTCTACTCTGCAACACATGGGGTCTCTGAGTCGTAATCAACTTGAAGGCCACTGATTTGGGGTTGGTTTGTTTGTTTGCTTCTTAGGCCCACACAAAATTCCCCCGACTTGACTTTTAGAATTGGAAACATTTAGGTTATACTCATCTCTTTGTGCTTTAGAGGTATTGAGTGAAAATACCTCTTATACCTGCTCTCCAGCATCAGACCCCTTCAAGTCTTTAACCATCTCCTTCCCTAATTACCTAGTCAGGGCTTATCTTTCCCCATCCTATGTCCTTGTTAGTTGCCATTGAGTCAGTTCCAACTCATAGAGACATTATGCATTACAGAACAAAACCTTGCTCAGTCCTATACCATTTTAATGACCCTCCAAAACTACAATTTCACTAGCCTTCCCACCTGGAGAATTCTGCATCTTCCCAGTTGCCCTCTCCTCTCAATCCTGGTCAGATTCTTTGTACCTTAGCTGTAGTAAAAAGGAGACTGAAGTTATATGAATACAAGGAAATTACCCAGTGATAATCCCTTTAAATCAGGAAGAAAAACATACCCTTGACAACCCCTCCAGCTAATTTACTCTGAGCCTTTTTCTGAACAGCCCATTTGTTTGCGGATGTTTTGTATATGATGGTTTAAGATTACTCTATGATTTGTGCACTCAAATCTTATTTTATCAGAGGATTATCCTTATTAATTTATTTTTAAAATACACTTTGTACTTTTCAAAGGATTACAGATGACCTGCAAAAAACCATAAGAGCACAAAAACACAAGGGTAAAAAGAGAGAGACAGAGAACTTGATAATAAAACTTCCTAGAAGCAGTCCACCCCCTATAATAATTTGAGGAAATCTAGCCTGGTAAAACATCCACAACACTGAATAGTATTTATTTGGTGTCATAGTTATCATTTCCTCCCTGTTCTCTGTTGTGAGTTCCTTGAGAACCGGAGATGTGTCTTAGTCAGCTTTTGTATTCACAGGACCTTGGTACAGTGCAGGATACAGTCTGGGTTTTCAATAAGTTTGTGAACTTCCACTTTATTTTTTTTTTAAGAGCTGTGCCTTATGTTTTCATTTAATATTTTAACATATAATTTAAATATGCTAAAGTATCAGAACCAAGGCACAATGGTGGCACAACAGTTAAGTGCTTGGCTTCTAACCGAAAGCTTGGCGGTTCGAACCCACCCAGCGGCTCTGAGGAGGAAAGACCTGGTCATCTGCTTCCGTAAAGATTAAAGCCAAGAAAACCCTATGGGGCAGTTTTACTCTGTCACATGGGGTCACTATGAGTTGAAATTGACTCAACAGCACCCAACAACAAACACAGGTTCTTAAAGTAAGGCAGACCTCAATCCCAGCTCTGCATTTAACTGACATTGGACAACTTACTTAACCAATCTGCACCTCAGTTTCCTAATCTTTAAAATGAAAAAAATTCTAGAACATAAAATACTAGAACTATTTTAAAACACAGTGGTTATCTTGCCTGTTACACAATTAAGATATTAGTTTATAAACAATTAAAGTATGACTCTTCCCATAGTAATTTGTATTGTTAACAGCTAGGTCAAAACTGCTCCTTCCTTTCTGTATTCTCTGTCACTTGTGCTGTTTGAGAAAGTCATGAAATAATCCCTGAACCAGACTATTTTACCACACAGGTGAGAACATGATCTTCAAGCTGGTGTCATGCCTCCCCTCCCATTACCCTTGCCACCATAACCCTAAACTCTTCTCAAGCAGGGACGTCACTCTGGCGCCTACTCAGAAAATAGTAATAAGGGAAGACTGAAACTTTGAGTCCCAAAGATTGTCATTCCCTCTTAAAGTATGGCTGACCACTGTATTGTATGGGAGAGAGGAACTTTTCTTAAAATTCTTTGTAAATAATCTAAAGCACATCTTTAAGAAACCTCACAAGCCTGAGCACCTTTATTAAATAATCACATAATAAACTGGAATTTTTGTTAACAGATTTGACTTATCTCATTAATTATATCACACACATATCACATACGAATTAGCAATTTAAAAAAATTATTAACATAATAACAATCGGTATTTGTAACTTTTACCAAGCACAATTTATCTTAGAGCCTAATCAACATTGTTTACAAGATTCCAGATATGGGGGGGAGGAAATGTAATACCTTTCATTACGTAGGTTACCTTTTGAAAATAGAAAATATATATGAAGGTAAAAGCTGACTACATCTGTTATTTGTTATATTTATTATTTATAAACTCAAATATCACTAACATCTGTATTTTGCCAACTTTTTAATGAAATGTCATAATTCCTAATCCTTAATGATCTGTTTTAACTTTAAAATACTTCTGATCTCCAAATTTTAATAAAAATATTTTTATTAAAAACAGCTATCAATTTTGTGCCCACCTTGGATGAATAATTTCCATGGCACAGATCTTTGTTTTTTTCACTAATATCCCCTAAGCATCCAGAACAGTGCCTGGCACAAAAGAAGTACTAATTAAATATCTGCTGAATAAATAGCAATACTCTTTCTCATCTTGTTTCATAGTTATTTCCTTATATTCACCACTGCAAAAAGAGCAGCCTATTGCTAAACTTCCCAATATAGATGGGCAATTTCTTGAGAAGATCTTATTCATTTTTGTAAAACAGTACAAGAAAAATAATGTAACAAAACATACAACATTCTCAGTAGTAAGCCAGAGTCTCAGCAACAAAACCACAGCTACATCTTGAAATTCATCAAGTTACCACGACTCTGAATGGAGAACAGGGGAAAGCAGGTAGAAACCCCAAGATAATCTTCCAACCAACCTCAGCCTAGCTTGTGCCCTTCTTAAATGGCATTTGGTCTAAGTACCTCAATGAGAAAAAAAAAATGGAAAAGGTTTAAACTGGAGGTAAAAAGATGATTGAGGGATTGGAAAGTAGAGCCTATGAAGTTGAAAAGAACTTGGACAATTCAGTCAGAAAAAAAGCAAGAAAACTGAAGAGAAATTGTCAGAAACAGGGCTGGTTTAGCAAGAGATTCTCAGAGTCCTCAGAAACACTGCTGACTGGGATCAGGCGAGGCAGCTGGAACTTTATATGCTGGGCAGCACAATGGATAATGTCCAAACGATGTAATGAACTCAACTCCATGTGGTTGTTGTTGTTAGTTGCTATCAAATCAATTCCAACTCATGGTGAGCCCAGGTATGCAGAGTAGAACTGCTCCACAGGGTTTTCAAGGCTGTGATCTTTGGGAAGCCAAACACTAGACTTGTCTCCAGACATACCCCTCGGTGAGTTCAAACAGCCAATCTTTCAGCCAGCAGTCGAGTGCTTAACTGTTTGCACCACCCAGGAACTCTCCAACTGCATATAGCAGGCAAAATTTGTAATCAAGCAAGCAATGGTGTCATGGTTCTGGGTAAGCCAGTAATAATTATAATGAGAGAAGCTTACATTTATCGAGCATTTTCTAAGTATTTTACATGTGTTATCTCATTGAATTCATACAATTCTGAGAGGCAGATACAATAATTTCCCTGTTTTACAGATGAAGAAACTAAGGTACAGAGTGGTTAGGTTGCTTTCCCAAGCTCGCCCAGCTAGGAAGTGCTCGATCCAGCTTCCAACTCCGGCAGTTTATGTCTAGAGCTGCACTCTTGGCCGCCATAGGATGCGCCGCTTCACATGCTGTAGGGTCCAGTTAATTGGTGGAGAGTATAGAGAGCAGACCACAGAGAGGGAAGGGTAAGAGGCAGGAAGTAAGTCAGAGTGCTGGCGAAGTAGACTAAGACTCAGGTAGGCTGCAGATCCAGTGACAAACCGGAATGTTAGGCTGGTAAACTGAGGTCGAAACCAGTATGTCAGGGGAAGGAGAGGGTCCAACAGAGAAGTCGCATAGCACTTTTGCCTGGCACATCAGATCCATTCTGTGTGTGGCAGGACTCAGGCCATGCCCAGAGAATGAAAAACTAAGGCCACCGATGTACTTCCAGGCCTGGGCTGGACTGTGGGAAGGGAAAGATTGAGCCTGCAGACTGGAGACTGGGAAGATGGGTAGACCAGGCATTGCTACTTCCATGCAACCCACAAGCCCAGGGCTCAGAAACTGAAGGTGACTTAAGAGCCTTCCGTACCTCCAAATCCCAATAGAGACAGAGTGTAGTCCATGAACTTCATGACAGGTACAGCTAATTCAGTAAGGGCTAATGACAGAACTAAATCAGAGCCCTTCAAAGCCCTGTAAAATATTACCGTTTTAGACAGGTTAGCAAACTATTACAGCTCAAAAGGTATCCCCTCTCACTCCAGGTAACTCATTCATTTGGAAAGGCTCAATTACTTAGGTGAAAGTCTGCTAGAATCACCTACGAAGCTTTTAAAAAGTATTCCTGGGCCCCACCCCAAATTTATATGATCAGAATACCAGGTGATGGGGCAGAAGAAGTTGTATTTCTTTAAAGCATCTTGGATAACTCTGATGATCTATGTGACTTGTCTGCATGAATAAACACAAAAGGCTGGCTCAGGAGTCCATCGGTAGGGCTATTCCCTGAGAGCTGCATCCTTTTGCCAGCTCTGCCAGGGGCAATGCCACGGCCCTGATCAGCACACTAGTGTGGGGTTCTCACCTGTCATTTCCAACAGGTTCTTTAGGGATCTGCTAGACCCAACCAGGAAAAGTCCTTTACTACCTGTTCAGATGATGGAGGCCACCCGGATTCAGACACTTCTGCTGCAGATGATAACAGGGTAGAGTCTTTAGTCAGGGTCTTCAAACAAGGGGACAGTCAACTATGGAAGTAGGAAACAGCTTGACTCAGCGGTTATGAAATGGAAGCAACACTGCAGCTATTACATGGAGGCAGTAACTGAGAATTTCTCCTTCCTAAAGTTATGACAGTACTTCAACAGGAGTGATCAGGCCAATAGCTTGGTTCTGCTCCATCCCCTGGGTCTTGTAATATCATGGTCCTTTGTCCTTTTTGTGTTGCGAAGATTGAGACAGTAGAGGGCTCATTTAAAGTTCTGGGACTGGCTTCTATAAATAAGAATAATAGTTAATATTCGTCAGACTCTTAGAACTTAGGGGTTTTCCAAAATTGTTTACAAGCATTGTTTAACTTAATGAGCAACTATAAATGCTTAAAATGCCTTCAGCAACAAAGGGGTCTGTCTTAGCTATCTAGTGCTGCTATAACAGAAACATCCCAAGTGGATGGCTTTAACAAAGAGAAATTTATTTCTAGGAGGCTAGAAATCCAAATTTAGTGGGCCAGCTCTAGTGGAAAGCTTACTCTCTCTATTGGTTCTGGAGGAAGGTCCTTGTCATCAATCATCCTTTGGTCTAGGAGCTTCTCTGTGCAAGAACCTCAGGTCCAAAGGACAAGCTCTGCTCCTGGTGCTGCATTCTTGGTTATATGAGGTCCCCATGTCTCTCTGTTCACTTCTCTCTTTTATATCTCAGAGAGATTGGCTTGACTTCTGGCAACATGGCGCTCTAGGCAGAAGCACCACACCGTCCCTCCACAGCAAGAATCTGAAAAACTAAGCCACACAGAGAACAGCAAACCTGAAACCCTAAGCATCAAATGAAGAGATAAAGAACTCAGCCAAGCACCAAATGGAGGGAGAAACTGACAGAGAACAGAGAGTGAGGAGAGATTCATGCAGAGGTCCCCTATCAGCTAACGCAGCGCGGATCCGCCATCTTGGACTCCTATCAGAGACCAGCAAATAGGGGGTACAAGAAAGCAGCTTCACGGAGCTTCCAGCAGGAGACAGAACAACCGGTAACTGGCAATATATGCTTTCCCAACCCCCACCATTCTTCACCCCTACTCAGCCTCTTCTGCTTCCTGTGGCCGCAGTCTCTCGGCCGGGAAGCACCAGTTTCTTGGATTCCAGCCACCCACACTGGCCAACTCCCTGAGTGCCATTTATGGCCTGCTGGTGTTGCTTTTTTCTGCTTCTTTTGATTTCTTCCTTACCTCTCACCACCTCCCCCTCTTTTCGCTCAAATACCTGGCTCCATGCACCATCTTTGCTTCTTCCCAAGGGGCTGCGGAGCTCTGTTCGAGTGTGGAACTGCTTCCCGGTCTGTGCTGCCATGCTGGTGGGATCCAAGAGCTTTTTTGTTTGTTTCTTTGTTTTGAATTGTTTGTTTTCTTTTTCTTTTCTCAAGATGGGAGCCCGTTCTGGCTAGGCAGTGCTATGCAGCTTGGGACTTACCCCCTCAGCTTGCACAGACATGCAGAGGGATCCCTGAGAGCATTTCCTTTTTTGTGGGGTTTTTTTTTTTTTCTGTGTTTTGGGGTTTTTTTCTTGTTCCTTTTTTTAAAATTTGTTTTCTTTTCTTTTCCCTCTTTTTCCCTTTTTGTCTCTCTTCATTACACAGTTTCTCATCTCTCTATACCTTCCTTGTCTTCCTGTTCCCTCAATACCTGGCTCTGAATACTTCTATGCCTTCTAGCCAGGCTGTACTTCAACACCTGGGAACACCAGACCTTGTAGCCACACTGGCAGGATAACTGGGAGCTATGCTGTTCTTTTTTCTTTCCAAGTTTTATTTATTCATTCTTTTCTTTTTTTTCTTCTTCTTCCCCTTTTCGTTTTTCTCCATTTCATAGTCTCTCATCTCTCCACTCCAATGGCAAGCTCCTCTAGCACTCTTTTTTGTTTGTTGGTATGTTTTTGGCTCCTGATCCTCTCTCCTCTCTCCCATATCCATCTTAGCTCCACATATCACAATCTCCCCCCTCCATCCTGCCTACCTGCACCGTGCGCTTAACATCACACCACCAAACAGCACAGGCACAGCCTACTGGAACCTGCCCTGCACTGATTACGACCTGCCCTGGTGGCTGTAGTAAGTGCCACAAACAACCCAACCCAGCAACTCCTCCTCAGCTAGACCTGCCCTGCTGTACCATATCTGAGTGACTGACCTGCCAACTGGAGAAGGAAGTGAAAAGTATCGTGCCCAGAAATGAGTAAACAACAAAAAACACGCAGCCCACCTGGTCAGACATAGCCAAATTTAAAAAAAAGAATGAAACAAACAAACCTACAATCAATAAATGAGAAAAATAACTACTGAATGCCTCGAAGACAGCAGACAATATCAAAACATTTACAAAAACAGGTCAGGAAGGTTCCAGTAGGCATCCAAAATAAAACACTAGATCACTTTCCAGTGGAACAAAAGGCACTGGAACTATCTGATTGGGAATTCAGATCTCTAATATTCGGAATTATCCAAGAGTTGAAGCAAAAAGCAGATAAAAATGAGGAAAAAATAGACAAATTCATGGAAAAGGCAGACAAATTCATGGAAAATACAGACAAAAAAAATGGAAGAATTCAGGAAAATAATGCAGGAACAAAATGCCAAAATAAATTCACAACTAGAAATTATACAAAAACAACAATTAGAAATCCAAAAGATAAACAACAAGATTTCAGAAATGCAGAGTGTCATAGATGGGCTGAGGAGCAGATTTGAAATGCTGGAAGACAGGATGAGCGGAATTGAGGACAAACACTTGGATACAACTCTGTTCAAGGAAAACACAGAAAAAAGAACAAAGAAAAATGAAGAGACCCTGAGAATTATGTGGGATACATTCAAAAGCAAAAATTTTTGAGTGATCGGGGTTCCAGAACAAGGGGAGAAATCAGAAAACACAGAGAGGATCATTGAAGAACTACTGACAGAAAATTTCCTCAATATCATGAAATATGAAAAGCTGGCCATCGAAGAAGCTCAATGAACCCCATATGGGATAAACCCCAAAAGAAAATCACCAAGGCATACCATAATCACACTTGCCAAAACCAAAGACAAGCAAAGAACCCTGAGAGCAGTTCGTGAAAAAGAAGAAGTCACATACAGAGAAGAAACAATAAGACTAAGCTCAGATTATTTGGCAGAAACCATGCAGGCAAGAAGGCAATGAGATAACATACATAAAACCTTGAAAGAAAAAAATTGCCAGCCAAGAATAATATATCCTGCAAAACTCTCATTCAAATATGATGGTGAAATTAGGACATTTCAAGATTAACAGAAATTAAGGGAATATGTAAAAACCAAAACCAAACTTACAAGAATTATTAAAGGAGACCTTCGATCTGAGAACAAACAACTTCAGCTCACAGGCTGAATCTAGGATGAAGGATCGTACCAGCCAGATACCAATCTAGGAAATGAACTCTCAAGGACTATCTAAAACTGAAAGGAGTACCACAGGGAATCAGAACAGTTAATCTGTAAATGACAACAACATCAGAACAATAAAAGAGGGAATAAATGGTGTAGGGTATAGAACCTTCTAATGGAGAGGAAGGCAAGGTGATACCAAGTAATAATAGACTGCTTCGAACTTAGAAAGATAAGGGTAAATTTCACGGTAACTACAAAGAAAGTTAACAAACATACTCATAAAAATAAAGAGGAAAAACAGAAAGTCTCAGCAAAAACAAAACCTACCAAAACAAAAGAAATGAAAAAAATCCACAAATAAAAGGAATTCAGCACAGGAGAGTAAGAAGAACAAAGAAAACGTCAGCACCACAAAAAAAAAAAGCACTACAAAATGACAGCAATAAACTCATACCTATCAATAATTACACTGAACATAAATGGACTCCATGCATGCATAAAGAGACGGAGAGTGACAGAATGAGTAAGAAAACAGGATCCATCAATATGCTGTCTACAAGAGACACACCTTAGAAACAAAGATGTGAATTTATTAAGAATCAAAGGTTGGGAAAAAATATATCAAGCTACAACTACCAAAAAAGAGCAAGAGTGGCAATACTAATCTCAGATGAAATAGACTTTAAAACAAAATCCACCATAAAGGACAAAGAAGGACACTATATAATGATTAAGGGGACAATCCATCATGAAGACATAGCCATAATAAACATCTACACACCCAATGACAGGGCTCCAAAATACATAAAACAAACTCTAACAGCACTGAAAAGAGAAATTGACAGTTCCACAATAATAGTAGGAGACTTCAACACACCACTCTCAGTAAAGGACACAACATCTAAAAAGAAACTCAGCAAAGATACAGAAGACTTAAAGGGCACATTCAGCCAACTTGACCTCCTAGACATATATAGAACACTCCATCCAACAGCTGCAAAGTACACGTTCTTTTCCAATGCACATGGAACGTTCTCCAGAATAGATCACATTAGGGCACAGAGCAATCCTCAACAAGACCCAAAACATTGAGATAATTCAAAGTATCTTATCTGACCACAATGCCATCAAGGTAGAAATTAACAACAGAAAGAGCAAGGAAAAAAAATCAGTTACATGGAAACTGAAAAACACCCTGCTCACAAACAACTAGGTAATAGAAGAAATAAGAGATGTAATCAAAAAATTCCTAGAATCAAATGAGAATGAAAACACATCATACCAAAACCTTTGGGACACAGCAAAAGCAGTCCTCAGAGGACAATTTATAGCAATAGATGCACACATCAAAAAAGAAGAAAGGGACAAAATGGAAACATTAACTACGCAACTCCAACAAATAGACAGAGAACAGAAAAAATAGCCCACAGCCACCAGAAGAAAGGAAATAATTAAGATCAGAGCAGAAATAAATGAAATAGAGAATAGAAAAACAAGAGAAAGAATCAACAAAACCAAAAGTTGGTTCTTTGAAAGAATCAGCAAAATCAACAAACAACTGGCCAGACTGACAAAAGAAACACAGGAGAGGACACAAATAACCCAAATAAGAAATGAAATGGGGGACATTACAACAGACCCAACTGAAATAAAAAGGATCACAACAGAATATTATGAAAAACTATACTCCAACAAATTTGAAACCTAGACGAAATGGATAGATTTCTAGAAACACATTACCTATCCAAACTACAATAAAGTGATGTTGAAAATCTGAATAGAACCATAACAAGAGAAGAGATTGAAAAGGTAATAAAAAAAAAAAAATCCCAACAAAAAAAAGCCCTGGCCCAGATGGCTTCACTGGAGAATTCTACAAAACATTCAGAGAAGAGCTTACACTAGTAATACTCAAACTAATTCAGAACATAGAAAAGGAAGTGACACTTCCAAATTCATTCTATGTAGCTAGCATAACCCTGATACCAAAACCAGGCAAAGATGCCACAAAAAAAGAAAATTACAGACCAATATCTCTCATGAATATAGATGTAAAAATTCTTAACAAAATTCTAGCCAATAGAATTCAGCATCATATTAAAAAAAAATATATATACCACAACCAAGTAGGATTCATACCAGGTATGCAAGGATGGTTCAACATTAGAAAATCAATCAACGTAATTCACCACATAAATAAAAGGAAAGAAAAGAATCACATGGTCATCTCAATTGACGCAGAAAAGGCATTCAACAAAGTCCAACACCCATTCCTGATAAAACCTCTTAATAAAATAGGTATAGAAGGGAAACTTCTCAACATAATAAAGGGCATCTATGCAAATCCAACAGCCAACATCATTCTTAATGGAGAGAGGCTGAAAACATTCCCCTTGAGAACAGGAACAAGACAAGGATGCCCTTTATCACCACTCCTATTTAACACTGTGCTGGAAGTTCTAGCTAGAGCAGTAAGGCAAGAAAAAGAAATAAAGGGTATCCAAATTCATAATGAAGAAGTTAAACCGTCCCTGTCTACGGATGATATGATAATATACATAGAAAACCCTAAAGACTCCACGAGAACTGGAACTAATAGAAAGATTCAGCAGAGTACCAGGATACAAGATAAACATACAAAAATCAGTTGGATTCCTATACACCAATAAGGAGAACGAGGAAAAGGAAATCAGGAAAACAATACCATTTGTACTAGCCCCTAAAAAAATAAAATGCTTAGGAATAAATCTAACCAGGGATGTAAAAGACCTATAGAAAGAAAACTACAAAACACTACTGCAAGAAACCCAAAGGGATCTACACAAATGGAAAAACATACCATGCTCATGGATAGTCAGACTCAACATTGTGAAAATCACAATTCTACCCAAAGCAATTTACAGATAGAATGCAATCCCAATCCCAATACCAACAACATTCTTAAAAGAGATGGAAAAACTAATCATTAACTTTATATGGAAAGGGAAGAAGCCCCAAATAAGTAAAGCACTACTGAAGAAGACGAATTAAGTTGGAGGGCTCACATTACCTTACCTCAGAACCTACTATACAGCTATGGTAGTCAGAACAGCCTGATACTGGTACAACGACAGATACATTGACCAATGGAATAGAATTGAGAACCCAGATGGAAATCCATCCACCTACAGTCACCTGATCTTTGACAAGGGCCCAAAGTCCATCAAATGGGGAAAAGACAGTCTTTTTAACAAATGGTGCTGGCAAAACTGGATATCCATCTGCAAAAAAATGAAGCAGGACCCATACCTCACACCATATACAAAAACTACTTCAAAATGGATCAAAGACCTAAATACAAAGCCAAAAACTATATAAAGTTCATAGAAGAAAAAATAGGACCAATGCTACAGGCCCTAATACATGGCATTAACAGGATACAAACCATAACCAGCAACACACAAACCCCAGAAGATAAGCTAGATAACTGGGATCTTCTAAAAATCAAACACCTATGCTCTTCAAAAGACTTTACCAAAAGATTAAAAAGAGAACCTACAGACTGGAAAAAAATGTTTGGACAATACAAGTCAGACAAAGGTCTAATCTCCATAATCTACAAGAAAATCCAGCACCTCTATAACAAAAAGATAAATAATCCTATTGAAAAATGGGCAAAGGAAACGAACAGACACTTCACCAAAGAAGACATTTGTCATGGTTTGAACTATGTCCCCTAAAAAATGTGTGTATCAATTTGGCTAGGCCATGATTCCTGGTACTGTGTGATTTTCCTGTATGTTGTAAACCTGCCTCTATGATGTTAATGAGGGAGGATGGGTGGCAGTTGTGCTAGTAAGGCAGGACCTGATCTACAAGCCTGGATTGTGTCCTGAGGCAATCTCTTAAGATATAAAAGACAGACATCAGCAGTGAGACAGGGGGATTTCATACCATCAACAAAGCAGTGCCAGGAGCAGAGCGCGTCCTTTGGACTGGGGTCCCTGTGCAAAGAAGCTCCTAGTTCCGGGGGAATATTGATGAGAAGGCCAACAGAGAGAGAAAGACTTCCCCTGGAGCCGACACCCTGAATTTGGACTTTTAGCCTACTTTGACTGTGAGGAAATAAACTTCTCTTCGTTAAAACCATCCACTTGTGGTATTTCGGTTATAGCAGCACTAGATGACTAAGACAACATTCAAGTGGCCAACAGACACATGAGGAAATGCTCCTGATCACTAGCCATTAGAAAAATGCAAATTAAAACCACGATGAGATACCATCTCACCCTCGGCATTACTGGCACAAATCAAAAACACTAGAAATAACAAATGTTGGAGGGGCTGCAGGGAGATCAGAACTCTTATGCACTGCTGGTGGGAATGCATAATGACACAACCTTTTTGGAAAATGATATGGCACTTCCTTAGAAAGCTAGAAATAGAAATACCATAAGATACAGCAATCCCACTCCTAGAAATATATCCTAGAGAAATAAGAGCCGTCACTCGAATAGATATATGCACACACATGTTCATGGCAGCATTGTTCACAAAAGCAAAAAGATGGAAACAACTTAGATGCCCATCAACAGATGAATTAATAAACTATGGTACATGCACACAATGGAATACTATGCAATGATAAACAATAATTATGAATCTGTGAAGAATCTCATAACATGGATGAAACTGGAGGACATTATGCTGAGTGAAATAAGTCAATCACAAAAGGATAAATATTGTATGAGACCTCTTTATAAAAACCCATGAAAAAGTTTACACACCAAAAGTAACAATCTTTGTTGGTTCGAGGGATGGGGGCACGGAATACTAAATAGGTGACAGATAAGCGGTATCTTTGGTGAAGGGTGAGACAGTACACAATACTGGGGAAACTAGCACAACCTATACAAGGAAAGGTCATGGAAGCTCCATAGACACATCCAAACTCCCTGAGGGACTGAACTGCTGGGCGGAGGGCTGTGGGGACCATGGTCTCAGGGAACATCTAGGTCAATTGGCATAACACAGTTTATAAAGACAATGTTCTACATTCTACCTTGGTGAGTAGCGTCTGGGGTCTTAAAAGCCTGTAAGCAGCCATCTAGCATACTCCACTTGTCTCACCCCTTCGGGAGCAAGGGAGAATGAAGAGAACAGGATGCATGGAAAAGATTAGTCCAAAGGACTAGTGGACCACAGCTACCAGGGCCTCCACCAGACTGAGTCCAGTACAGCTAGATGGTGCCTGGCTACCACCACTCGCTGCTCTGACCAGGATCACAACAGAGGATTCTGGACAGAGCTGTAGAAGGATATAGAACAAAACTCTAACACACTCAAAAAAGACCAGATTTGCTGGCCAGAAGGAGACTGGAGAAACCCTGAGAGTATGGCCCCCAGACACCCTTTTAGCTCAGTGGTGAAGTCACTTCCGAGGTTCACCTTTCAGCCAGGGATTGGACAGCCCCATAGAACGAAACGGGACTAATGAGGCACAGCAGTCTGGGAACAGGGACTAGAAGGCAGAAGGGGACAGGAAAACTGGTGATAGGGAACCCAAGGTTGAGTAAGGACAGTGTTGACATGTAGTGGGGTTGTTAACCATTGTCATAGGGCAACATGTGTACGAACTGTTTAATGAGAAACTATTTTGTTCTGTAAACCTTCATCTAAAGTGAGAATAGCAGCACAACTGGAAGAACGTAATCGATGTCACTGAACTGTGCATGTAGAATTTTTTGAAATGGTGTATCTTTGGCTATGTATATTTTCACCAAAGGAAAAAAAAAAAAAGGCCGAGAAGGGAGAGAGTTGACATGTTGTGGGGTTGTTAACCATTGTCATAAAACAATGTGTACTGACTGTTTAATGAGAAACTATTTGTTCTGTAAACCTTCACCTGAAGTACAATTTAAAAAAAAAGAGAGAGATTGACTTAAGACACAATCTAATCTTGAGGACTGGGTCATGCCTCATTAATATAAGTGCCACTAATCCCATTTCTTTAACGTCATAGAAATAGGATTTACAACACATAGGAAAATCACATCAGATGACAAAATGGGGACAATCACACAATACTGGGAATCATGGTCTAGCCAAATTGATACTTTTATTTTTGGGTGACAAAATTCAATCCATGACAGAGTCTCTGATGATTTATTTTGAAGATCCAAAGTTTTTTGCCCTTGCCTTCCAGTATACATAAACGGTTCTTATACAGGAAATGGCAAGAAGCTATTTTCACTTCCAGTTAGGGCAGCTTCAGAGGAGATTTACTTGAATTACACCCTCGGGGATTGGGATTCGGCAAAGGGTGAATTTACTGACAATGAGAATACGTATTTCACTATGACCTGTTGTTGTTGTCAGGTGCCATCCAGTCGGTTCTGACTCATAGCAGACCCTATGAACCACAGAACGAAACACTGCCCAGTCCTGCGCCATGCCCACAATCATTGCTATGCTTGAGCCCATTGTTGCAGCCACTGTATCATTCCCTCTTTTTGAGGGTCTTCCTCTTTTTCACTGACCCTGCACTTCACCAATTATGATGTCCTTCTCCGGGACTGATCCATCCTGACAACATGTCCGAAGTATGTAAGACATAGTCTCACCATCCTTGCTTCTAAGGAGCATTCTGGTTGTACTTCTTCCAAGACAGATTTGTTCGTTCTTTTGGCAGTTCGTGATATGTTCAATATTCTTCACCAACACCACAATTTAAAGGCATCAATTCTTCTTCGGTCTTCCTTATTCATTGTCCAGCTTTCACTTGCATATGATGCGATTGAAAATACCATAGCTTGGGTCAGGCGTACCTTAGTCTTCAAGGTGACATCTTTGCTTTTCAACACTTTAAAGAGGTCTTTTGCAGCAGATTTGCCCAATGCAATGTGTCTTTTGATTTCTTGACTGCTGCTTCCATGGGTGTTGATTGTGCATCCAAGTAAAATGCAATCCTTGACAACTCCAGTCTTTTCTCCATTTATCATGATGTTGCTTACTGGTCCAATTATGAAGATTTTTTGTTTTCTTTATGTTGAGGTGTAATCCATACTGAAGGCTGTGGTCTTTGATCTTCATCAGTATGTGCTTCAAGTCCTCTTCAATTTCAGCAAGTAAGGTTGTATTATCTGCATAACACAGGTTGTTAATGAATCTTCCTCTAATCCTAATGCCCCGTTCTTCTTCATATAATCCAGCTTCTCAGATTATTTGCTAAGCATACAGATTGAATAGGTATGGTGAAAGGATATAACCCTGACATGCATCTTTCCTGACTTTAAACCATGCAGTATCCTCTTGTTCTGTTTGAACACTGCCTCTTGATCTAGGTACAGGTTCCTCATGAGAACAATTAAGTGTTCTGGAATTCCCATTATTCGCAATGTTATCCATAATTTGTTATGACCCACACAGTTGAATGCCTTTGCATAGTCAATAAAATACACCTTTCTGGTATTCTCTGCTTTCAGCTAGGATCCATCTGACATCAGCAATGATATCCCTGATTTCATGTCCTCTTCTGAATCTGGCCTGAATTTCTGGCAGTTCCCTGTCGATATACTGCTGCAGCCACTTTTGAATGATCTTCAGCAAAATTTTACTTGCATGGGATATTAATGATATTGTTCCATAATTTCTGCATTCAGTTGGATCATCTTTCTTGGGAATAGGCATAAATATGGATCTCTTCCAGTTGGTTGGCCAGGTAGCTGTCTTCCAAATTTCTTGGCATAGATGAATGAGCACTTCCAGTGCTGTATCCATTTGTTGAAACATCCCAATTGATATTCCATCAATTCCTGGAGCCTTGTTTTTCACCAGTGACTTCAGCGCAGCTTGGACTGCTTCCTTCAGTACCTTTGGTTCCTGATTATATGCTACCTCTTGAAATGGTTGAGTGTCGACCAATTATTTTTGGTATAATGACTCTATGTATTCCTTCCATCTTCTTTTTATGCTTCCTGCATCATTTAATATTTTTCCCATAGAATCCTTCACTATTGCAACTCGAGGCTTGAATTTTTTCTTTCATTCTTTCAGCTTGAGAAATGCCGACGTGCTGCCCTTTTGGTTTTCTACCTCCAGCTCTTTGCACATGTCATTATAATACTTTACTTTGTCTTCTCGAGCCGCCCTTTGAAATCTTCTGTTCAGTTCTTTTACTTACTCTTAGTCATCTAGTGCTGCCCTAACAGAAATACCACAAGTGGGTGGATTTGGCAAAGAGAAGTTTATTCTCTTCACAGTCCAGTAGGCTACAAGTCCAAATTCAGGGTGTCAGCTCCAGGGGAATGCTTTCTCCGTCGACTCTGGAGGAAGGTCCATGTCCTCAGTCTTCCTTCGGTCTGGGAGCTTCTCTGTGCAGGAATCTCAGGTCCAAAGGACGCACTCTGCTCCTGGCACTGCTTTCTTGGTGGTATGAGGTTCCCATGTGTCTCTGCTCGCTTCTCTCTTTTATATCTCAAAAGAGATTTCATTAAGACACTAATCTTGTAAACCTCATCAGTATAACCTCATCACAGTGATAGAACTTACAATACTTAAGGAGATCACATATAACCTCATCATAGTGATAGAGTTTACAACACATAAGGAAATCACATCAGATTACACAATCATACAACACTGGGAATCATGACCCAGCCAAACTGACAGATATTTTTGGGGGACACAACTCAATCCATGACACTTTATCATTTCTTCCTTTTGCTTTAGCTACTCGAAGTTCAAGAGCAAGTTTCAGAGTCTCTTCTGATGTCCATTTTGGTCTTTTGTTTCTTTCCTCTCTTTTTAGTGACCTCTTTCTTTCTTCATGTATAATGTCCTCGATGTTATTCCACAACTTGTCTGGTCTTTGGTCATTAGGGTTCAACACGTCAAATCTATTCTTGAGATGGTCTCTCAATTCAGGTGGGATACACTTAAGGTTGTACCTTGGCTGTAGTAGACTTGTTCAAATTTTCTTCAGTTTCAACTTGAACTTGCATATGAGCAATTGATGGTCTGTTCCACAGTCGACCCCTGGCCTTGTTCTAACTGATAATATTGAGCTTTTCTATAGTCTCTTTCCATAAATGTAGTCTATTTGATTCCTGTGTATTCCATCTGGTGAGGTCCATGTGTACAGTCACCGTTTATGTTGGTGAAAAAAAGTATTTGCCATGAAGAAGTCGTTGGTCTTGCAAAATTCTATCATGCAATCTCCAGCATCATTTCTATCACCAAGGCCATATTTTCCAACTACCGATCCTCTTTGTATCCGACTTTTGCATTCCAGTCACCAGTAATTATCAATCCTGATTGCATGTTTGATCAATTTTCAGACTGCAGAAGCTGGTAAAAATCTTCAGTTTCTTCATCTTTGGCCTTAGTGGTTGGTGCACAAATTTGAATAATAGTCGTATTAACAGGTATTCTTTGTAGGCATTGGATATTATCCTATCACTGACAGCGTTGTACTTCAGGATAGATCTTGAAATGTGCTTTTTGGCAATGAACGCAACGCCATTCTTCTTCAAGTTGTCATTCCCAGCATAGTAGACCATATGATTGTCTGATTCAGAATGGCCAATACCAGTCCATTTCAGCTCACTAATGCCTAGGATATCAATGTTTATGAATTCCATTTCATTTTTGATGATTTCCAATTTTCCGAGATTCATACTTCATACATTCCAGATTCCAATTATTAAAGGACGTTTGCAGTTGTTTCTTCTCATTTTGAGTTGTGCCACATCAGCAGATGAAGGTCCCGAAAGCTTGCCTCCTTCCACGTCATTAAGGTTGACTCTATTTTGAGGAGGCAGCTCTTCCCCAGCCATCTTTTGAGTGCCTTCCAATCTGGGGGGTTCATCTTCTGGCACTATATTAGGCAATGTTCTGCTGCTATTCATAAGGTTTTCACTGGCTAATTCTTTTCAGAAGTAGACTGCCGGGTCTTTCTTACTAGTCTGTCTTAGTCTAGAAGCTCAGCTGAAACCTGTCCACCATGGGTGACCCTGCTGGTATCTGAATACTGGTGGCATAGCTTCCAGCATTACAGCAACATGCAAGCTCCCACAGTACGAAAAACTGACATGACCTGAGTGCCATATAATCTAGTAGGTGTCTTCTTCCATATGAATAGCTTATATCTACATAATCATTTCCAACGACAGTACATTGGGCCAAAACAAACAGGAAGATGGTTACATAGTAGGATCAACTTTGTCATCATCTGCTTTTTTCTTTTATTTAAACACAATGTAAGTTGCTAAACACTAGAATAAATAATAAAGATAAATTGTACTCTCTTTAGATGTTGATCTGTGTGATGCCTTTTCTGAGGATGTTTTAAATAGGCCCATGTCAAGAAGACGTGGTTGAAAGAACCAGCTGACCTCTCAAGGTCCCTTCTGGTCAAGTAATGCAATGATTATATCACATGCAGAAGAAATGCCAGCCAACTTTTCCTTGGTGCCTAGCGTAACTTCTTGGAATTTAAAACTAGGAGGAATATTGACAATTTGCCACATGTTTAAGCAACAAACAGGCAACCATTCATAGAACTCTATTTTAGAGTGACAAGTGGCCAAAATATAAGCCAATGAAGAAACGTTAATGGGGGGAAAATGAGTAAACCATATTAAACCACACCAAGTATGTTTGTAAACCAGTGTTTCTTAGAGCCATAAAGCTACATTTTTCTCAAAATGCTGCCCTTATGAAAAATGGCTAACACAAGATACAGCCTATACCCAGCCATTTCACCCTTCCCTTGCACAACCACCTTGGCTTTGAGCCAAAGTCCCAAACAGCAGGTAGAATTACCAATCCAGGCCGCTAAATCTAGTAAGGGAATTGGAACACACATTTTTTTCAAGGCAAGCAGGACCTCATAAGAAGCAAAACAAGGATTTGAATTTACAGGATAATTTGAAGAGTCATAGGATGACTGTTTTGTAGCATAGTTAGCTCACAGGAGCTAACAGCCAATAGAGAGAACTATATAACCCTCTGACATGTTTGAAATAGACAAGTCCAAACAATCCATAAAAAACCAATGTCACATAATTTAAAAATAAAACATGTAAACAAATTGGCAGGTTCTCTGAGCCTGACTTCTTGTCCTTGTTCTCCACGGTGGAATGAGAAAAATTCAGAATTTAAAGTCAGACGGCTAGGGTTCAACACCCAGCTCACTCACCTCTCTCAGCATTTCTCAGAATCTTTATCTGTAAAATGGGAACGATAATTATACCTACCTCACAGGATTACTGCAGTGATTAAATATAATAATAATATTTTTACTGTTTAGATGTTTGGTAGCATTAGGAAAATTTGCCAAAAAGTCCTCTTTTCTGCTTCTCTCAGGATGAAGAAGATGTGGCAGTGCTAGAAAGAAAAAAAAAAATTGACTTGGGTGTAAAAGATTTTCCTCTGTGTCTTAGAACCCTTTTTAAATTTCATCAGTCTCCTAATGAGTATTACTAAGGTCCCCTCACTGGTTTCCTTTGTCATACATGTGGATTAAACCATTTCTAATGCCCCGTCCCAATGCCAAAACCTTTGGAAACCCATTGGGCATAGAGGGTGTATCAATGTGACTACACTATTAGTCAGAGAACAAACATTCCAGGTAAGTAATTTTGTTTTCTCCCAAAGATTAAATACATTCCCACCTGTGGAGACTAATGGGCTCCAGGGATATTTCTCTATATATTTAGCAGTGAGATAGCTAAGTGGCAAAGTCAACAATAATCAGAAGGCAGGTGTAAGGACCAACTCTTTACAAATATTGTTTTTCCTTAAGGGAAATTAGATACGCCTTTAACACAACAGCTCTGTAACCTGAAACAAAAAGAAAAGAGATGTGGGGAAAGGAAGGTTGCCAACTAGGAATAGGTTCTATTATAGCAATCAGCTCACTCTTGTCTTGGCAGGAAATGGAATTAAAGACACAAACTTCTTTGAGCTAAGTTACCCAAGCTAAAACCCTTGGATCCAACTTTGAATCATTTCTTCTCTTCATCTAGCAAATCCGAACAGTTACTTCAGTGATTATTTCTATTGAAATGTCTTTATAGTCTCTCCTTTTCCATCTCCACTTATCTCTGCCATCTTACCATCTCCTGTCTAAGTACTCAAGTGCCTCCTAACTAGCCTTCCAGACTCTCCAAATCCATACTTCCAATTACTGCCTGAGTGACAGTCTCAAACAGGCCTCTACAGAGACAGGGTTTATCTCAAAACACAAGGTAAGCTCCCTTTGGTCTACAAATCCTACTTTTTCTGCCTGACTTCTAAGGTCCTTCATAATCTAACTCTACCCTACTTACCTGGTCTTATTTTCCAGTCAGACTGGCTTCCATACCAGTCTCCTATGAATACACGAGACACACACCCACACTGTTCCACTGCCCCTCACTACTTCACATATGCTGTTTACTCTTGTGTGGAATTCCCTGCTTCTCCAACTGCATACATACCCAAACTCTATTCATTTTTCAGGGTCTACATTAAGTCTCACTTCCTTCATGAAGCCTTCTCTCACTTCTTAAGTGCTCAGTAAATGTTTTCTCTATACCATATAATCTATCACTTAGCAAAAAAACTGTTAATTGTTCATCACTTATTTCATATGCACTAGAAGTGTCTCCACATCTAGATAATAAATTAGGTCACAAAACATTGGCCATCATGCCATATATGATCCCAAACTCATTTTGTTTATCCATCATTTTTGTTTTCTTTAATTTGAATAATTTGGCACACCCTTAACATTGCGTGTGCAATGTTCGCAATGAAATCAGTCTTCTGCCACCAATCCCCAAATTACTTAAATTAAGAATAACAATATCAGAATATGTATCAATACCCATTGCCATCAAGTTGATTCCACTGCATAATGATCCTATAAGACAGAGTAGAACTGCTTCATAGAGTTTCCAACGCTGTAAATCTTAACGGAAACAGACTGCCACATCTTTCTCCTGCAGAGTGGCTGATGGGTTTGAACTGCCCACCTTTCGGTTAGCAGCCAAACACTTAACCATTGTGCCACCAGGACTCCTTATGCATTAATATAACCCCTAAATATTGACTGTAGATGAAAAAGGCATTAGGTAAATTAGAAAAAATCACTGAACAATAATTCAGGAGATACATCTGGCTTCTAGGCCCCACCCTGCCACTATCCAGCTCTGTGATCCTGGCTAAGCCATGCAGCGTCTGTAAAATGAAGGGGTTGGACTGGGTGGCCTTTATGATCTCTTCCAGCTCTTTTACTATGACTTTAAAGTGCCAACATGGCAGAGCCTAGTTTGTTCATGTCTAAAAAGTAGAAGTTTAGAGTTTCTCTTCTGGAAATAGAAAAGCTCTAGGTATATATAATATATAATCACACATATATTTAATCACACTATTGATGTCTACTGGAAATGTTGCTATCAGATTATTCCCATTTATTTAGTAGTATGTTACAGAAAAGGGTCCCTGGTGGTGCAGTGGTTAAGCGTTTGGCTGCTAACCAAAAGTCAGTGTTTCAAACTCACCAGCTGCTCCAGGGAAGGAAGATGTGGCAGTCTGCTTATGAAAAGATTACAGCCTTGGAAACCCTATGGGGCAATTCTACTCTGATCTATATGGTCGCTATGAGTTGGAACTGACTCAATGGCAACGGGTTTGGATGTTACAGAAATCTTCTAGGTCAAATCCAAAAGAGGCTACTGGTTAGCTTTAACTCTTTGAAAGTTATCAAGTATATTTTAAACTGACTCAGTAATGATTATGAATGTGAGTGTCATGAAGCTACATACCAATCACAAAAAATTAAAATAGGCCCAACTCAAGTTTGGAAAGGAAAGAGTCTAAGCGCACACGTTAAATGCCATAGTGTAGACCTGAGAGGATTTATGTATAAACCCTGAGAAGCAAATATTTCTCCTACTTTCTAACCAAATGTGTATTTTAAGCAATAAGAAATACTAACAAAATCTGCTATAAATCTCAGATCTTTTTTCTCCTTTTCTATTGGTCTTAAGGATGAAAAATTTCTTTAAATCAAATTTAAAAAAAGAAAGAGAGAGAAAACAAGTTATAATAAGGCACCCATGAAAGGCATTTATAAAGCAGTAAACAGTCAGGAGAGTTTTCTAAGGGGAAAGAAGGAGTAGCCAAGGAGGAAATGACCTTAAAAGGGGGTCTTTCAACAATGCCAGTCAAACGACAATGCTAAATGTGTCACAGAATCAGTCACATTGCAATCCTGCTTTAGGGAGCTCATTTATTCATTCATTCATGATTCATTTATTTATCAAGTGCCTAAGTAATGTATTGGGCACTTGGGATATAATAAAGGGAAAGACACAGTGTCTGCCCTGCAAGAATTCACTGCCCAGTGGAAATGCGGTCAGGGTCAGAGCTAGCACTGCCCCTTACTGAGTGCTTGCTGGGTGCCAGGCACTGTGCTGAGCACACCAGCCTCATGAAGCAGGTTCTATTATCATCCCTGTATCAGAGATGAAAAAACTAAGACTTTGGGAGATTTAGTAATTTACCCAGCTGGAAAGTAGAAAGGCTGGTTTCCAAACCCAGGTCAGTCTGGCTCCAAAGCTAGCACTCTCCACCCCAACTCTACACTGCAAATTGATACTGACAGTGCAATGTGGTGAGTGTTCAGGGAGACAGGTGCAAAGAACCGTAAGTCCTCTGAAAAGAACAGGTGCAAAGAACAGTGAGGCCTCCTTGCTGAGATATACCTGCAAGCCTACACACCGGAACAAATTCTGAAAGCTGGAAAGGATGGATGGGGATCTGGCTTCTCTCCAGAGCTCAGAGAACTTGGTCCTCCTCTTTGGATGTGAGGCCATGGCCTCAGGCTGCAGCCAGCTTCTGAAGGAAAGAATTGGTGCGTGTGAAACTAGCCAGCATATGGTATACAGCAACCAGGGACCAAAGCAAAACACCTTCAGTTGCTTCACATTCTCTGCTGGTCTTCGAAAAGAAACAAGCACTCACGCACACACACAAACACACACAAACAAAAACACATACTCTCCATTGCCACAGTAGTCCCCCAGAGAGTAGTTTATTCAAAAAATTGCCTCTTCTTCCCACCAAAATAGAAGAGACTTTTTACAGATGTTTGAAAACTAAAAATAAAAAGAAAGAAAAAGACTCTTCCATAAAGTAAAGGCCCCATGAGACTTTGGGGAAAAAGACTTCTGGATAGCTCCATGGCTGTTTGGTCCCTTCTGGGCTGAGCAGCTGCCAGAACTAAGAAGACCCCAGAGGGGGCCTAAGGGTCACAGCCACAGAGAACCATAAAGCTTGGGGACCCTGGGGAAGATGCCGAGAGCTCAGCGGGCCCACGGCCCCACTTGCTCTAATGCCAGCCTGGAGCCCTCATCGGAGACTTGTTTTGAATCACAACACCAGTGGAGAAGAGGTTTTGTTTATTTATTTTGTGGTATCTTTTTGTCCTTTTCTGTTTGTTTGATTTAACCTACTAAGCCATAAAACCTCCAGTCTGTTATGGGGAAGACATGCCTGCAAAGAAGGACAAAGGAAAGGTCTCTGGCTGCAGCAAGGTGCTAGAGACCCCTATCCCACCAGCATCACCTCCCAGAGCCTGGAAAAAAGAAGGAAACTCACTTTTATCAAGGTCCTGTGCAGGGTTATGTCTTGGGCATTGTGCTGGGGACCTTATCTTATTTAAACCTCACAATAATTCTTGAGATATTATTAACCTCTTTTACAGGAAAAAAAAAAAACAAACAAACCATGAATTTCTGAGCAAAACTAAATAATTTGTCAAGTAGCACCCAGGTAGTCAGTGGGAGGCAGAACTAAAGGTCTACCTGACCCCAAGCCCAGGAAAAGAATCCTTTCTCTGGAAAGGAAGCAGTAAGAAGTTCTAAAGAGAAGACGGAAACAAACATTCTATTGTTTGTTTGTTTCATTACCTATTTATTTGAATAGGAATTACATGCACAGGGAAAATATGTTAAGCTTTATAAAAAAGCATACAGTGCGAAGTAAGACTCCTTCAACCCCTTTCCCCCAGCTCCCAGTTCCTCTTATCAGAAGCAACTGCTGATAGTAGTATGCCAAGACGGGCTGCACCTGTACAAGCAGGCCCGTGTGTACACAGCCCGTTTTTTTTACACAAATGGCAGCATTGGTCTGCCCCCTCTTAGACACCTAAGTACACTTTGGAAATTTTCCATATAGGTACATATAGTTCTGCTTCAATCTTTTAACAGTTGTTAAAAGAATCTGCTGTATGGATGCATGATCATTTATTTAACCAGTCCCCAATCAAATGGACATTTAGATTGTTCCTAGTTTTTGCTATTGTAAACAATGCTGTATAAATATGCTTGTACTTTCTTCCTTGAGCACTTATGCTAGTATACCTTTGGGATACATTCTTAGAAGTGAAATCCCTGGGTCAAGAGTACATGTATTTTAAATCTTGATAGACAGAGCCAAATTGCCTCCAGAAGCATGCAGCAATTTCACCAGTTGCTGTCAAGTTAATTCCAACTCATGAGGACCCTACATGTGTCAGAGTAGAACTGTGCTCCATAGGATTTTCAGTGGCTGATTTTTCCAAAGTAGATCACCAGGCCCTTCTTCCCAGTTTCCTCCAGGTGGAATCTAACCTCCAACCTTTCAGTTAGCAGCCAAGTGTGTTAACCATTCACACCATCCAGGGACCCAAGGTACGAGTTTATACCAATTTATACTATCCCAAAGCAGTGTTCCACATTGTACTTACAGGAAAAGTACTGGTATGTTAACCTGCTCCTTTGAAAGGTAAATACTGCCTTCAGAATTCATAAAACCAAAACCAAACCTATTGCTATGGAGTCGATTCTGACTCATAGTGACCCTATAGGACAAAGAATTGCCCCCATAGGGTTTCCTAGGAGCAGCTGGTGGATTCAAACTGCTCTTAACCACTACGCCACCAGGGCTCCACAGAGTTCATAGGGGAAACCTATTCATTCAGGCCTGGGCATTACATTCCTGTAGTAAACAATTTTTGGAACTCCTTGCATGTAGAAGATGCTAACTAAAAGCATCTGGTCCTCAATTAGATGATGTTAGCAAAGAAGGAAAACAGAATAAACCCCTGAAAACCAGCTGTGACTAATCAGTTCAATCCACCGGCGTACTGTCACCACACGAGCCACCCCAGGGTATCCTGGTAACTCCACCAGCCTGCTGTACAACAAAGCCAGGGCAGGCTGTGAGCCAGGAAGAGGCCGCCCACCCCAAGAAGCAGCATTCAAAGCCTACTGATGGGCCCTGCTTGTTGGGGAAAAAGAGGATGGGGGAGGGACAATTTATCAGGAAGCTAAGACTAAAGAGAGACTGCCAAGTATTGGGCTGTGTTTCCTAACGGTACTGAATTGAGGGAGAAGTGGATATAGGGGAATATGAAACACCTATAGATACATTTTTCCAATATAAAAACTTTCTAGAATGACTAAATCCCTAATGGATTTGTAGCGCTCATCTATCTCCATCCAGTGCTACAGTCCAGTTAAAACTGTACAACCTGGGCAGGAATACTGGGCTTGAGAGACTAAGAGAATGTGAGCCACATATTCTTTCTTTGTCTTAGCTTTGCTTACCTGAATCTGCTAGAAGCCTGGGCCTGACAAACTTTCAGGATGCATTACAAAATGTTCCTCTTCTATTTGGCAATCACCTTCCTGTGGCATTGACTGTCAACCCCTGGTGAAAGGAACATGTGGCCACCATGGTCAGGAGAAGACAGAGAAAGGACAGTGGCTCAGATGCGCCTTGAGGGTAGGTTGACACGAGAGGGAATTTGTCTCTAAGGAGTTGATGAGGTCCCCATAGTGGTCATATTAATGACTGCTAGTAGCTTGGCTTTATTTTTGAGCTTGTACATAGATATTACATGACTAAAACAACAAGTTAAGTAGGCTTTGCTAGCACCACCTGTCAAAGATTTTCAAACCAGGTGGTTTTTCTATAGAGCTGAGTATTGTAACCATTTAGGGAAGGTGCCACAAGCCCCAGCAAACAACAGAATGTCTTCTAATTATTACTTGTGTTTTTTTCCAGTTAGCAACCAACAGTATATTGTCACAGAAGCACTGTTGGGAGTTGTTTGCCTCTGTGCAGATGTATTCAGTGGCTGATTTTATAATGATACATATCAATCCTAGCAACCTAACCAGTTGCTGTCAAGTCAATTCCAACTCATGAGGACCCTACGTGTGTCAGAGTAG
The DNA here is from genome assembly GCA_030035585.1 of Dugong dugon. Taxonomy (NCBI): domain Eukaryota; kingdom Metazoa; phylum Chordata; class Mammalia; order Sirenia; family Dugongidae; genus Dugong; species Dugong dugon. Next base: position 103,271,554 of record CM057460.1, on the reverse strand, counting down.
AACTGTGCTCTATAGGATTTTCAGTGGCTGATTTTTCCGAAGTAGATCACCAGGCCTTTCTTCAGTCATGCATGTGCTTTCTTGTTGTTGTTAGTTACCATTGAGTCAGCTCAATTCATGGCCACCCCATGTACAACAGAATGAAACATTGCCCAGTCCTGTACCATCTTCATGATTATCAGTAAGTTTAAGTCCATTGTTACGGCCACTGTATATTTTGAATGCCTTCCAACCTAGGGAGCTCATCTTCTAGTACTATATCAGGCAATATTCTGTTGTGATCCATAAGGTTTTCATGGGCTAATTTTCAGAATTCATTTGCCAAGCCTTTCTTCCTAGTCTGTTTTAGTGTGGAAGCTGCACTGAAACTTGTCCACCATGGGTGACCCTGCTGATATTTGAAATACCGGTGGCATAGCTTCCAGCATCATAGCAACATGTAAACCACTGTAATATGACAAATTGACAGGTGGTGGGTGTACTCTCTAGCTCTCCAATTTTATATACCTTGAGATGACTCTGGGAAAAATGTGAAAGAAACCTCTGTTGATAAAATAGTCCAATACATAAATTGAATTTATCAAAATATTGTGCCTAAGGATTTCTCCCTACCAACATTTAGGTAATACTACGTATGTCAGAGCCACAAATAATAAGGGAATGATATGAAAGCTCTACATGTAACTATTGAGCAAGTTGCTCCAAGTTTCTACAAGTGGAAAATCCATAGGTAACCTAGAGTCTATCCCTGCTGACCAAGAGGCCTTTAATGACCTTTACCCACCTTTGCTATTTTTGCCTGTGTTCTTTAAATTATATTTTGTATCAGAGAGGTTTTAACCAAAACAGATAACAGTAATTCTTACCAAAATGAAAGGCAGACTTCAACCAAATGTATTTGCACTAATATCTCACTGATTTATATGCTTTGGTTGATTTATGTTAAGTATGATAATACTTGAGATTAAATTGATAGCTGGTTTGAAGAATTTCAGAGGGGATGGCTAACCATCAAATGTAGAAGCGAGGTGAGAAGCGTCTGGGGTCTTAAAAGCCTGTGAGCAGCCATCTAAGACACTCCACTGGTCTCACCCCTTCGGGAGCAAGCGAGAACAAAGAAAACAAGATACAAGGGAAAGATTAGTCCAAAGGACTAATGGACCACAACTACCACGGCCTCCACCAGACTGAGTCCAGCACAACTAGATGGTGCTTGGCTACCTCACTGACTGCTCTGACAGGGATCACAATACAGGGTCCCGGGCAGAGCTGGAGAAAAATGTAGAACAAAATTCTAACTCACAAAAAAAGACCAGACTTACCGGCCTGACAGAGACTGGAGAAACCCTGAAAGTATGGCCTCCGGACACCGTTTTAGTTTAGTAATGAAGTCAGTCCCAAGGTTCACCCTTCAGCCAAAGATTAGACAGCCCCATAAAACAAAACGAAACTAATGGGGCTCAACAGCCCAGGGACAAGGACTAGAAGGCAGGAGGGAACAGGAAAGCTGGCAATAGGGAACCCTAGGTCAAGAAGGGAGAGTGTTGACATGTCATGCGTTTGCTAACCAATGTCATAAAACAATATGTATACTAACTCTTTAATGAGAAATGACTTGTTCTGTAAACCTTCACCTAAAGTACAATTAAAAAAAAAAAAAGATTAAACAAACAGAAAAAAATGTAAAAGTGACCTCAGAGATCAACTAATTCATCTGGGTCATCCTAGTATTTTACCTAGTTTCACACAGGTAGGTAGGAGCAGAGTCAAGACAAAGCTCAGGTCTTCTAACTCCTAGTTCACCTGGGGCAAAGTGGTGGGGGCAAAGGAAGGCTTTCATAGGACTCTAAGCAGTTTTCATTAACTCAAATTACATAATTAATACAATTTTTAAAAATTGATAGGATTAAAATATTTATATGGACAAACAAAAAAATGTTGAATGTGTATACAATGGAATATGACTCAGCCATAAAGAGAAATGAAGGCTTGATCCATGCTGCAACATGGACGAACCTTAAAAACACTATACTGAGTGAAACAGGTCCATCACAAAAGGATAAACATTGTATGATTGCACTTACATAAAATATCTAGGGAAGCAAGTATATAGAGATCAAAGTTTATTAGTGGTTACCAGGGGCAGGTGGGAGGGAGGGAGAAAGGAAGACACAATGCTTAGAGAACACTGAGCTTCTAAATTCAAGAATAGTGATGGTCGAACAACATGTTGAGCATATTTAATGTCACTGAACTGTACATGTAAAATGACATGTACATTGAAATGACAAATGTTTTGTTACCTATGTATTTACCACAATTTAAAAAATACAATGAGATCTGTACTGGCAAATATATAGATACAGATACAGCTACATTGGCACACTGGTTTATCTAATTTCACAACCATGTCCCTATACTTCCTCCAGTGATGTGGCAATAGATCACTACTGAAGCAGGTGGTGCAAAATCTTAATTTCTTAGCACTTTATGAAGAATAAGAGTGTTGGGGGCCAAGAAAAACAGTAGTTAACCAGTGCTGTTACTGGCTTTCTCAGATTCATAGCCAAAACTTCTGTCGTATGATCGTCCAGGAAATATTCTTCCTTTGATCATTGGTTCTGGCCAATGGGAATGTCAGGAGCCAAGGGCCAGAGACACTTCAACACACTTTTGGCCCCTCATCCTCAATCAATGTTCTGGGCACTTGTGTCCTCTTCCCAAATGTGTTTTTATAAGATATTAAGATCTGTGATTAATACAGTTGAGACCATGCTCTATCCTAACCAAATGTTGTGTGTGACAAGAAGCACCCATCTTTGTGAAGAAAAAAATGGAGCATTAAAATGAGAAAAAGATTTACATAATTTATCTATAGTCAAAAAATAGTAAGTTGGACTCCAAATTAATCAAAAGCATTTGAAATATGCGATCATTTGGGTCAGGGACTGTTTTGAAGTTGATTTGGGGATTCCTCAGGAACAAAGGCTTTGATAAGTATATGAATATATTGAAGCTTTGTGGTAATGTTATTTAATGTAATTCTTGGGTCCACACTATTGATATAACTTAGAGTTAAAAATGTCTGATAATACACTCCTTTGGAAGACAATCATATCAGGTGGGTTAAATATCAATTATACCAAATTCTGCTCTGTAAGTGTTAGGGTTATAGTGAGGGGCATCATAATCACAATAACAATATCCAATACATATAAATATCACTCATCTATTTCAGGGATTGTTATAAGTGCTTTATATACATTAAACTCATTTAATCTTCATAAAAGTTCTATGAGATAGGTATTAAAAGATCTCATTAATAAGGACAAGAAACTGCAGCACAGAGAAGTAACTTGCTTAGTATCATGCAGGTTTTGTTTTGTTTTGTTTAATAAGTAGTGAAATGCACTTTTAATGAAGGCAGGCTCCAGTTTGCCCTTAAATCAGAGAATGGCTTATAAGAAAAATGGTACTACCATTGTTTTTACTCATTCATTCATTTCCCCTTTGTCTTCCCACCTTGGTCTGAAAAGTGATCTGAGGTACTTTATAGAGATACGTGCAATCCAGAAAATAAAACATGCATATCCACATTAAGAGAAAATATATTTTTCATCACTTTAGAAATATCTATTTGCCATGGCATGCTAATTACTAATATGAATGAAAATGCATTTCCATTATGAAAAATTCCAACAGTACTTTTACTAATTGAGAGCTACCTCCTAGTTGGTGAGATTTTACCATTCTGCTTTGTGATGAGATCCTTCTTATCCAAACTAATTTTGGGTTCTTTATTGCCACCATATGCCTTACCTTCATTTTACAGAAATAAAATCCAGACACATTGCTAACCCAAAGGCATACTACAGACGAATTCAAGCAAAGATATGAATGCTAAATACATACTTAGCCCCTGTACTGAAAAGTCAGTTTTAGCTAAACTCAAGGTACCCGCCCCCTTATCCACCAGAGGCTCTGACCTTCAGGCTGTGCAACCAATGAGTGACAAGTGCTAAGGGGTTCCAGAAGCCCTGGAGTGACCTGGAGTATTTCACACCTAGTTAAGTTCCTGAAACTACAGTTATTAGGATCAGGCCATTGTTAACAAATTGTTGTAATTTAGGGATTAGACAGTTTATTTGCACTTTACTTTTTTGACTTTCAAGGTATTGTTTACGAGCCCACGTCTTAGCCCTGGAAACCTGATCAACAATATTTATGCCACCAGTGGCTGAAATCCTGTGGCTGACAGCAGTGCAAATAGTGTTTGGGGTCACAATTTTGTTTTTATAATAAATGTCTCAATTTAAAATTATAAGCACTCATTCATTTTTCAAGACCTAGTTCAAACAGCACCTCCACTGACTCCCTCAGGCATTTAGCTGCACCCTTTTTTTTTTGTTTGTTTCTTTATTATACTAGTATCCATGCTATATTGTAATCATGTAATTTGTTTATATGTCTGACTCCCTTCCCTGACTGTAAACTTCTGAAAGACAGGGGACAGGGCTTACTTGTCTTTTATCCCTAATACGCGATAAATAGTAGATGTCCAGTAAGTATCTAATAGAAGAATAAATATCATCATTTTCATAAAAATTCATACAGTGTTTTGAGCTGCTTTAAGTCAGACTGTGGAAGGATCAGGATAAAACTCCCCCAGGGCCTTTTATACTCGTGGGGTATAAATCCAGGCTGGGGAAGTCTAGCTTCAGGGTTAGAGGAGAAGATGACTGGGCTAGGGTGGAAGGATTAAAAATCAACGTTTTCAGGGCCTCCTTATTTCCTGATGACTTTCTTCTTCCGTATCGATTCCTTGAAGCAATATAGAGTAGTGAGGCAGACAATTGTTTTTGTCTACTCTGCCCCCTTTCTTCCTTTTTCTAGTAATAAAACCCATTGCCATTGAGTCAATTCTGACTCAAAGCGACCCTATAGGACAGACTAGGACTGCCCCATAGGGTTTCCAGGGAGCAGCTGGTGGATTCAAACTGCCAACCTTCTGGTTAGCAGCCAAGCTCTTAACCACTGCACCACCGGGGCTCCGTTTTTCCTGGTAACAGAAACTTGATTTTACTTTGAAGGAACCAGCTACATCAGACACAGTCATTTAAGCCAATTAAGGTTAAGTGCTTAACTACTAACAGAAAGGTTGGTGGTTTGAACCCACCAAGACTGGTGATCTGCTTCTCACAGCCTTGAAAACTCTATGGAGCAGTTCTACTCTGCACCCATGGCATGCCATGAGTTGGAATCAACTGGACGGCGGCTAACAGCAACAACAATCCCCCTCTAGCAAAAGGGTAGGCACATTACCCAAGCTAGGCCAATCACATTCCTCTCTCTGGAACAAGAACCTTAAATGGAGGAGCAAGAGACTGGCTGACCCTGAAGTAACCATCCATCAGTCCCTGCTTGCCAGCCTCTCAGTGGCCTTACTGCCTGGCCCTACTGAGACTCTTCCTTGCTCAGTTGGTTGAGTTTCCCCATCTACTTCCAGTAAATTACTTCTCTGCTTCAACTAGCCAGAAGCTGTTTCTGTGTTTGAAACCAGGAAATAGTACTTGATACAAGCAGTGAACTGAAGATTAATTTTCTGATTTATCCAAAAGCCTAGCAGGAAGGAATAACTCTGGACATCTTCTATTCCTAGGCTCATTTTCTCTCTTCTAACCACACACCTAGATAAGTAATCTGTAAAATCACAATGCCCTTCAAATATTCATCCTGTCCCTAAAGTAGCTCAGTTTTCCCAATCATCCTCCTGACCAGCTTCAAGATACTTTGCCTAATGAAGCAACTCAGTGGGCTTAAGACTCCTGCAATATTCAACCCTACCCTGTCTGTTTCACACTTAATGACCCCGCCCACTCCCCCACAATAATGTGTGTATGTATTTTCTTTATTATAAGATTTCCAAGTCATCCATTGTCATTAGCCCATCCCAGCTAATTGTTTTATCTCTGGTTCACCAGCAGTCACCAATGGAAAATCTAGTTATATTCTATTTAACACATGTAGTTCTTACTCTGCACCTGGCATTGTTCTAAGTGCCTTACACATTTTAACTCATTTGTTCCTTGTAAAAACCCCATGAAATAGGTACAGACAAAAAAAAAAAAAAAAAGAGAGAGAGACAGAAAGATCTTTAGTAGCTTGCCAAAGTCTCAAAGCCAATAAACAGCAGAATCAGGATTTCAGGTGGTCTGGCTCCAAGTCTCTGACACATAATAAATCCACCAAGCCCATGGTTTTGAGATGATGGGTTTATTACATGGCCAATTAAAAGGAAGAACTAATCTATTTTAATCTGCAGCAGTTGACAGGGTACACAGACATGGAAATGAGATTAGTCTTCCCATGTCAAAAACCTAAAAACATCAAGTCAATTCACCGTGCCCTCCAGGCATCCTTCTTTCCTAAACACCAATGGAAACAAGCCAAAACAACTCTAAGGTGGTTTCCATTCACACTGAGAATATTCTTCTCTAATTGGCCTCAAACCGACATGTTAATTTTCTAGAAGGTTTGAAATGTAAATCTAGTGCTAAACTTTTACTCCTTGTTGTAGCCAGAGGGAGGATGCTGCTATACTTGCACAATCAGTGTTGTGCACCCTGGCTGACTTTCTAACTTCTGTCTAGTTAGTTTAAGAAAACATGAAATCGTAAATCCCTATCCATGGATATGGATGATGCATTAAGGTCAGGTAGTCAAATCTCTCCTGGACATGAAGTCCCTCCTCTCTCTAGGAAGATTGTTAAGCCATTGGTAAAACCAATTACTGTCAAGCTGATTCCGATTCATGGCGACCCCATGTGTGTCAGAGTAGAACTGTGCTCCATAGAATTTTCAATGGCTAATCTTTTGGAAGTAGATCATCATGCCTTTCCTGCCAGGCACCTCTGAGTGGACTTTTAAACCTCTAAACTTTCAGTTAGCAGTCAAGTGCATTAACTGTCTGCACCACCAGGGTTCCCTAGCCATTCATAACTATGCTTATTAAGATCATTTTTATTGTCTTTTTTGTATTCCAAATTGTAACTAAAGTTTATTGTATTCAAAATAGTCTTCTTACACCATATGTACATTTTTACTTTGAGTCTTTGAAAGTTTTCTGGGCAATTATCTAAAGCTAGGATTTTCATATTGAGTATATCAGTCTCCTTTTAAGCCCTAACTCCAATAACTCCCCTTCCCCTACTGCACATTCTAATCTAAAAAGATTGCTTTTGGTTCCGTGAACATTCAACATCCTGTGCTTATGCAGAACACTCATGATATAATGACAGAGGCAAGGTATTAATACCAATTTTTTAATGTTCCTAAAGTTCACATCTAAAACCAGGGTGAAATATACTAAAGGTTAACAGTGGGTTGTCCATTTAAAACAAAGAAAAAACCGTTGCCATCGAGTCAATTCTGACTCATAGCAACTCTACAGGACAGAGTAGAACTTGGTTAGCAGCCAAGCTCTTAACTACTGTGCCACCAGGGGTCCGGTCATACTATACAGGGCACTTTTTTTCTAATTTGTAGTTAGCAATAAAAGTAAAATGAGTGGAATAATCTGTTCTTTATTGTGGCAATAGTAAAGCAAAATATATGCAAAAATTTACCAAAATAAGTGAAAAACTAATTTTCATTCTTATTCCACAGTTATATTCAGATAGTAAGATTAAAAAAGAAAAAATTATTTTTACCTAGAAAGCAGTCTACTGTCAGAAGGCCTAGATTGTGAATGATAGATCTGCCTCCTACCATCCCAGGTGGGTTGTGTCAGTTCCCTGAGTCTTAGTTTTATCGAGTGCAAAACAAAGATCATAATGCCCAGTTGATAGGCTGTGAAAGCACCTAGGACAGGTTGTGGCACAGACTAACCATCCAATAAATATTCATCTATTGGTTCAAAAAATTTACTGTAAGCCTCCTCTGTGTCCGCACTTGCAAGGCACTGGAAAAGATAAAAAAGAATAGTAAAGACCAAGTGCCTTCCCTCAAAGATCTTGCAATCCAGAGAAGCAGGCAAGGAAACAAACATTTACAATACAATGGAGAACTATTAGGGGAGCTAGGAATATTTATTTACACTTTAAAAACTATTAATAAACAATTTAACTTAGTATCTACTATGGAGTTCCAATTTCTCCAGGTTGTGGAAACCTAATCTGTCGATTTGGAATACCTCTATTTCTCTGGGGTTGTGTCTAAGTTCTTGAGGGTTTAAGCAGCCCAAAGACTCCCGGAAATAGGGGTTGGGTAGGTTGAAGTGTGTGAGCATCTGGTCCAGGTTATTTGCTGAGATGTTCTCCACCTAGTCTTCAGTAGTTAGTTGGTCCATGCAGGTCACTGCTGATTCTGTTCATCTTCCCTGCCAAAGTTACTTTTGAGTCTCACTCTTTTTAACTCCCTTGCCTGTTTAAGGTTCATAGAGTCACACTGAGCCTGGTAAACTCAGCTGGACCATCCTCAGCCCCTCAGCACTTACATGCTCTTCTCAAGCCCCAAAATATCATCCTTCTGCTCCCATGTCATGCCAGGCTCTATGGGAGCTCTGTAGGATACCCCAGGCCTCTCCCCCCTGGATGCCCTGTGTGACCATTTCTACTCAGGGTTCTTCTCACCTCCCTGGGCTCTACCCAGGAAGGAAACATCGATCCCCTCTGTGCTATAGAGTCCCCACACCTCTCTGGGATGTCTGTCATTGACCTTGTCTGTATGCTGAGCTCAGATTAAGGAAAAGGCACAGAGAGCCCTGCTCCTTTATCACCACCCACAGCTTCTACTCCTTCCTTGCTTACTCCTGTCTGGAGAACTTTATGTCTTCTGGAGAAAAGAAGCTTTACTCAGTATGTCTTCTCCAACTCCCAGTGATGTACATGTGCCTTTTCATTCCCTGCTGGACCTAAACTTTTGAAACTTTGCTGTTGTTAGCTACCATGGAGTCAGCCCCTGACTCATAGCAACTCTGTGTACAGCAGAAATAGACACTACCTGGTCCTACATCATCCCCATGATCAGTTGCAGATTGGATCATTGTGATCCATAGGGTTTTCATTACCTGGTTTTCAGAAGTAGACTGCCAGACATTTCCTCCTAGTCCATCTTAGTCTGGAAGCTCTGCTGAAAACTGTTCAGCATCAAAGCAACACACAAGGCTCCACCGAATAGGTGGTGGCTGTGCATGAGATGCACTGGTCAGAAATCAAACTCGGTCTCCACCTGGAAGGTAAGAATTCTACCGTTGAACCTCCACTGCCTCCTTTGAAACTTTAAATCTAAGAAAATACTGTGTCATCCCTTCCTAATACATCAAAAATACAATATCAGAGCTGATTCTGGAGTAGCAGATAAAAACTGTCAGTTAATATTTTAAAACTCTTATCCTACCACAACATAACACAGGCACTAAGGCAGCTCAAAGTGAGAAAGGGTGTATCTAACTCAGCTGGGGCACTCAGGGAAAGCTTTCGAAAGGAGACCCAGGCAGGGCTGAGTCTTGGGGCATGAGTCAGAGCTCAGCACAGCAATCAGACAAGGGGGAAGGTCATTCCACACAGAGGGAACAACATGTGCAAAGTTACACTGTTAGATGAGTCAGGATTTAAATTTATCTCCCACAATTATCTCAGCCATAAAAGTCAAGTCTCATTTTGAGAATGGAATAAGCACAAGCATAATTGCTAGAGCTGGAAGGTACCTTAGGGATCATCTAATATAATCCCTGCATGTAGCAGATAAGGACACTGAGGCCCAAAATAATGACCTTTAATCCAATGTTCAAAAACAAGTGAGACCTAAAAAAAGAGAGAGAGCGAGGGAGAGAGACTAAATTCAGTCTTCCACTGCTACCCTTCTACCTATAGCCAGGAACTCCTCTCAATTTACTCTGCCAAACATCCCTTTTCAACTGAAATTAAGCATGAATGTTATCAATACTTGTAATAAGCTTAGCAATGAGTTCTTCTTACCAAGGCTGCAAAAAACAGTTACTCTCCAATAATAACAATGATGTTTTTAAAACAGAAGATTCTGGCTTTTAGGACATTATACTAGTAAGATAATTTACAGAGAATATATTAAATGCCAGTGCTATAGTTCTCTATTTGTATTAGCTCCTTTAATACTCATAACATCTCTCCAAGGTATGGACTATTATTTATCCCCATTTTAAAGATGAGGAAACTGAGACACAGAAGGGTTAAGAAACTTGTCCTAGGTTATATGATTAGTAAGTATTAAAACTGTCTAGTGGGTAGTCAAACTCTAATAGCCATACTTTTAACCACTACAACACCACATTTCTCTTCATATTGTTATTTGGCCTAAAGACTTACTACAAATATACTTGCAAAAATGCACACATACATACATACATACATATTTTTTACCAAGTACAAATAGAACTTATTCAGACTCTACAAACTATTGAACTTTTACCAATTAATGAGTTTTTTTTTTAATCCTATGGTAAGTATTCAAGCTTAAGAATCATATAAGTATATACTTACCTAAAAGTGTTTTCAAACACTCAAGCTATCATGTTCGTATTTACCTACAAACAGCTGTTTGAAAAGACCAGCCTTCTTAACCCCTTGCCAAGAATATGGATTCATTTCTGACTCACAAGAGAAAAGAAACAGCCAGATGCGTAACTAGCCTGATGCCATTGGCTACGTGGGAGCTTAGGCAAGATATGTGGGTAGAGAGTAAAATAAAAGGAGAGAAGATACCAAATAGGTAGTTCTTAGTGCTATTAAGATCCCTGCATTAAGAAGCTCCATCCTCATTGTTCGAGACATGGACTCAAAATTCAGAATACATGCAACACCAGACATAAAAAATACCTTCCTATCACTAAAATGGATTCTTAAATCCCAACACACATCCATGCCACCATCAATACTATCATGATAAATCATGCTTAGTGACTGATCCTGACATAAAATGCTCCAAGCACTCTGTTTGGTTTTGCTATTGTTCTTGCATATCTACTGATTACATTTTTTAAAAGCTCAATCAAGTTTTTATGAAATTTTACACCTGTCTTTGGCACTCACAAAGTTCCCCTTAATTAGGAGGGTGTATACTTGGCATATACCTGGATAAAGGAGTCCCTGAGTGGCAAAAATGGTTAACCTGCTACTAACCGAAAGGATGGAGGTCCAAGTCCATGCAGAGGTGCCTCAGGAGAAAGTCCTGGCAATCTGATTCTGAATAATCAGCCACTGAAAACCTTATGGAGCACAGTTCTACTCTGACACACAGGAGGTTGCCATGAGTCGAAGTCGACTTGACGGCAACTGGTTGATACCTGGGTAGAGGCTGCAATGACCAGAGGGAGAAGAGCAGTGAGTGCTAAAAAATTAGGAGAGTTTTCTATAAAAAGGTAAATAACACCACATAAGACAATAAACCCACAAAAGATGTCACTGAAAACCAAACCAAACCCGTTGCTGTTGAGTCGATTTCAACTCACAGCGACCCTAGAGAACAGAGTAGAACTCAACCCACCAATAGGAGTCAAATGGATGATCTATGAATTTTGAGGAAGCAAAAATCATGGAAGCTCAAATACAGAAATGTATTTTTCTTCTCTTTCTTAAACATACTCTCCATTCCAATCAGGCCAGTGATCTTTCAGAAAAATAAATCTATTTCTCTTTCCATGCCTTTGCTCATTTAAATGACTTACCTGCTTCTTTCTATTTATCTACACTCCACCCAAACCAAGTCTCTTTTTCTAAGAAGCCTTTTCTAATTCCTCCAGCTCTCACTCATCTCCTACTATAAACTTCTGAGGCACTTAAAATCTTGTGTTGTTGTTATATTGTTAGGTACTGTTGAATTGGTTCCAACTCAGCAACCCTATGTACGTCATTTAATGATGGGCCTTTTTTTTTTTTTTTTGCTGCTGTATTATGCACTCTAAATTGCCTCCTCAACTGGATGGGCAGTTCCTTGAAGGCAGAGACCTTATCCTGTACCCAGTGTGTCCTGTAGAGTGTTGAGCACATAATAAACCCTCAGTCAGCACCTGTTTATACTGTGACTCATGGAGGAGGTAGCCATAGAGGATGCTGAGGAAGAGGAAGAAATGTAACCAGCTTCTCTCAACAAATATCTTATTCAATAAAAATGTACTCAGTACTTCCAATGTGATAAGGACTGTGCTAGACAAGATGGATAAATATAACAGTGCTTGTCTTCAGAGGGCTCACAATCTGTCAGGAAGATTCATTTATTAATGAATAATTACAAAGGTTCTGATGGCAAGGTCAAGGGCATGGCCTGCAATCTCATCTCAAGAATTCTGGGCTATCTGGGCAGGCCATGAAAAGTCATGTTTGCATAAATGCCTGTGGGTACATTTGGGGCTGGCCAGGATTAGTTCCCTTAAGGGACAAGAATAAAGAGAACTGCACCAAAGATGTAGAGGAGAAAAAGGCAGAGAACTCATTCTGCAGTAAGAGAGACAATAACAATGTGTCCTAAATGAGGTTCTGGGTAGTGCCTTCTAGCTCAATTCTTACAGAAATATGTACCAAATTCCTCCACAAAGACGATAAATCTGGGCAGGGATCTTTAGACACTTCTACTTAGATGTGGGAGAACCCAGAAGTGTCAGAGCAAGTGGCACACTATTGAGCATTCTGGTCTTAAGGTCAAAGATAAAATCTACGTGACTGAGGAGGGATGACACAGAAGTCAAGGTGAAAGACAAGTGCCTTAGTTACCTAGTGCTGCTATAAAAGAAACACCACAAGTGGATGGCTTTAACAAACAGAAATTTATTCTCTCACAGTCTAGAAGGCTAGAAGTCCAAACACAGGGCACCAGCGCCAGGGGAAGGCTTTCTTTCTCTGTCAGCTCTAGGGGAAAAACCCTTGTCATCGATCTTCCTTTGGGTCTAGGAGTTTCTCGGCTTAGGGATCCTGGGTGCAAAGGATGCACTCTTTTACGAGCTCTTCTTTCTTAGCGGTGTGGGATACCCCTCCTCTCTGTTCAGTTCTCTCTCATATCTCAAAAGAGACTGACTTAAACTACAACCTAATCCTGCAGATTAAGTCCTGCCTCATTAACGTAACTGCCACTAAACCTGCCTCATTACCATCATGTTGTTGTTGTTAGGTGCCGTTGAGTCGGCTCCGACTCCTAGGGACCCTGTGTACAATATAACAAAACACTGCCCAGTCCTGCGCCATTCTCACAATCATTATTATGTGTGAGCCCATAGTGGCAGCCCACTGTGTCAGTCCATCTCGTTGAGGGTCTTCCTTTTTTTTTTGCTGACCCTCTACTTTACCAAGCATTATGTCCTTGTCCAGGGACTGGTCCCTCCTAATAACATCCAAAGTACATGAGATGAAATCTCACCATCCTTACTTCTAAGGAGAATTTTGGCTGTACTTCTCCAAGACAGATTTTAGGATTTAAAACACATAGAACAATCACATCAGATCACAAAATGGTGGACAACCACACAACACTGGGAATCATTGCCTAGCCAAGCTGACACACATTTTGGGGGACACAATTTAATCCATAACAACAAGTAAGTAGATAAGACTATAGTAGTATTCCTGCCCTTCCCCACCCCCAACTCCCACCCCACGGCCTGTGATGGCACACAGGGATAGAGAATACTAGAAGACCTACATGGGCCTGGGGTCAAGATAAAGAGGTCACTACAGGCTGGAACTTTGAAATCAAGGGCAAATGACCAGTACCTCAAGTACTAGTAATGGGTGAAACTCATCACCCCAAAAGGCCAGACAGAAACGCCATTATTTCAAGAGACCAGCAGTTGAGGAAGCAGATCAGTCTAGCCATGATTCAGCAAAGACAAATGAGAATCCAGAAGATACTATATGGATACCAGGGCCCCTTCTTCCATAATGCCATGAAGATACAGAAAAAAATGACTGTCAAGAACTGTGAAGGATCTGACATTTTACTTTACTTGCAAGCTGACAAGTTAGCCTGCCACAGTTTCATGGATGCTGGCCCAAGACATTAGACTCCTGGGTCAGAGACAAAGGACAATTTATTACAATAGACCTAGCCAGAGTATCACCGTTTTGCACTGGTTCCTGAGTTCCAATTCCCATAGGGCAATGCAAAGACTGCCAGATGGCTAGACTGATCTGCTTCCTCAACTGTTGTCCTCTTGATATAATCATGTAGATTATGTTATAAGAGAGGAACTGAACTTAGGGAACCTGAGTTTTATACTGGGCAGTAAATACACCTCTCTTTCTCCAGAGGGAAACACTATCTTTGTCTTCCAATGCTGTTCATCTTGAACAGATAGTTTGGAACAAAAAGCAAGACAAGCAGAAAGGCCAGAGACTCGTGGAAAACTGTTTTCCAACTGTGGTTCTCAAACTTTAATGCATATTAGAATTACAGTAGTCCCCCCTCATCCACGAGACATATTCCAAGACCCCTGTGGATGCCTGAAACTGCGGATACTACAGAACTCTAATACAGACTATGTTTTGACCTATACACACATACCTATGATGAAGTTTAATTTATAAATTAGGCAAAGTAAGAGATTAACAACAATAACTAATAATAAAATAGAACAATTATAAACTCTAATGAAAGTTATGTGAATGTGGTCCCCAGGTGGGACAGAGTGGGAAGGTGGGAGATTTCATCATATTATTCATTTAACATTTTTGGCTGTGGTTGACCCCAGGTAATGGACACCTCGTGGATGAGGGGGAAGGGTGTTACCTGGGAAGTGTTTAAAAATCCTGATGCCCAGTCCACACCCCAGACGAATGAAATCAGATTCTCTAGGGGTGGCACTCAAGTATCAACATTTTTTAAAGCTCTCAGGTAATTCCAATGTGAAATTAAGTATGAGAAAGAACAGCAGTAAACACTTTATTAGTTCTGTATTGCTGTCATAACAAATAACCATAAACTTAGCAGTTTAAAATAACACAAACTTACTATGTCATAGTTCAGAAGTTCAGCAAAGTGTGGCTCAGCTGGTACTCTTCTCTGAAGTTCACAAGGCTGAAATTAAGGTTTCAGCAGAGCTGCATTCCTTCCTGGAGGCTCTGGGAAGAATCCACTTCTAGGCTTATTCAGGTGTTGGCAGAATATATTCCATATGGTTGTAGAACGGAAGTCCCCATTTCCTCGCTGATTGTTGGCCTATCCCCCATCACAGGCCCTGGGAGGCCAGGAGCACTACTTACTTGTCTTCTGCCTTGACTGCTGTGTCATTCACAGCATCTAGCAATTGCCTACATTTCTTGGCTCATGGCCCCCTTCTATCACCTTCAAAACTAGCAACAGCAGATGGAGTTCTTCTCATGTGAATCTCTCTGACCGTCCTACTACTTTATTGCTCCTCTGCTTTCCTCTTCTGCCAAATCTCTTCTGACTTCAGCCAGAAAATGTTCTCTGCTTTAAAGGACTCGTGTGATTAGATCATTGTTGTTGTTAGCTGCCATCGAGTCGATTTCTACTCATAGCAACCCCATGTGACAGAGTAGAACTGCCCCATTGGGTTTTCTAGGCTGTAATTTTTATGGAAGCTTATTGTCATGTCTTTTTACCGAGGAGCAGCTGGACAGAGTCAAACCATCAACATTTTGGTTAGCAGCTGGTTACTCAACCACTGCACCACCAGAGTTCCTTGTGATTAGATTAAGCCCACCCAACTAATCCTAAATAATATCCCTATTTTAAAGTCAGCTGATAAATAATCTTAATTCCAGCTGCAAAATCCCTCTACAGCAGTAACTAGATTAGCGTTTGATCAAGTAACCAGGGCATGGAAATCTTGGGGGGACGTCTTTATAATTCTGCCTACCATACCCCTCAAATGCCTAGATTCCATCTTGACAAAAAGAGGGGAGAGAGGGGAAAAATCTGAAAGAAAGGACTTTACTTAAGGAAGTTAAATTATCCAAGAAAGATCATGTAAACCAGCCCTGACATGGAGCTCAATTTTTTAATACACTGAATATTAGAATAAAAAAGAGGCTATATAAATTGGAAGAAGTTGAGACATTTTTAATGGTCAAGTCTAAATTGTCCCACTACTCAGAGAGTTGGGGGTCCCCAGAAATAGCAGAGCAATTTCAGTGAATAAAGAGGTTATATTTTCTTTGAATATGACAAATTGTAATGAGTGTGGCTTTGCAACCACAAACTAGTATTTGAATAGTACAGGCAACTCTTCCAGCTGTTCTTCTCTATCAGCCTCTGTTCTGAAGCAGCTTGCAATCTCAGTTCCTCCTTCCTTCTTATAGTGTGAATATCCCTTTGTGACTCTAGTTTTTAAACATTTTTCACATAATATGGTTCCTAAAAACAAACCAACTGCTTGAGCTTGTGCCCAACTGAAGGAAGCATAGACCATCCTGTGGGTCTCCAACATGGCAACTTCCTAAGGGATTTTCAAGAATAATTTTGATTAAACACAATGTTTGCCTTATACATTGACTTTAGAATGTATCTCTCTGTAAGTTGTGACCCTAGTGTTTGACACAGAGTACATTCCCAACACAATTTGTTTTTAAAGGAGGTATTTGGAATTGATAGAAATAATGAGTCCTGAACTAAAGCAGTAGGAACAGATACGGAAAGGAAGGACCATATTTAAGAGATATTTAAAATGTGTAATTAATTTACTTGTTAAAATAATGAAGAAGGATAATTTCCTCATGGTACAAATGTAATAGGTATGTCAAGCAAAAATTGTTCTAATGTTTCTGGCCTGTAAGATCACTACAGAACAGGCAGTCATGTGTCCAAAAGTCAAAGTGGACTATTCTTCAGAGAAAATTTAAATAGAAAAAGTAAATTGTTAAACCATTCATAGACAATTTATATCCAAGTAAATATAACTCAGAAAAACAATAAACCAAATTCACAAAGAAAAATGTTTATCTTATTAATAACCAAAGAAATGCAAAGTAAAGCAAACTTACGTGGTAATATTCATTATACTACGGAGAATTTAATTATAAGAATGTGATTCATTAGAATAATAATAAAGCAAAAAGCTATATACATGAAGATGTTCAATATAGTGCTATTTATAATGTATATCTATATTCCTATAATATAATTTAATAAATCAAAAGCTATCTAAGTGGTCAATAGTACAAGTTATCAAATTAAGGTAGGTGCCCCAATACTGTGAAATATTATGCAATCATTTAAAATGGTAATTGTGAATATGACATTAAAACATGGGAAATTTTAATATTAAGAGACAGAATAAGTGAAAAAAGCATAATATAAAATATATATAATATTAATGTTATAAAAATATATAAAATACATAGGCATATGAAAAGAACTAGAAACTGTTCTGCAAAGATATGTATCATTGTATTGGAAAGATGGGATTAGGAATTAGTCTTTTTCTTTTTAAAACGTTCATTTATGTTTCGGTTGACCATTACAAATCACAGAGATTTAGGACTCAAAGGTTTGTAAATACAATCTAAATGCAAGGGAAAAAATGAACAACTTTACAAAATACAACCAATGTCAATTATTGAACTTGGTATCTATAACTTAGCTTACGTTAATTTCAAAGAGTTCACTGAAAAGTTTTATGACACAGCAAATGCTTTCAACTACAGAGACCAACTTACTAAAACCCTGCCCTAAATTTTGCAGCTACTAATTATTCAACTTCAACAGCCTATAATGGTAAGGATGGTTCTGAAGATGTTTTTATCACTAAAATGTTTGCTTTACACATTGTCTTTTATGTACACACAGAGGGACTTGGGAACTCATGTCCAGACCCCAAGCCTTTAAGGTTATCAAAAAGTTCCTCCTAATTCAGAGGGAAGATTATAAATTCCAACTGTTCTACTCTTGTGTTTTTTAACAGCTTTATTGAGATACATTTTACATACTATACAATTCACCCATTTAAAATGTACAATTCAATGGTTTTTAGCATATTCACAGATATATGCAACTAACACCACAGTCAATTTTAGAAAGTTTTCAACATCTCAAAAAGAAACCCCATACCCTTTAGTTATTACTGCCTTATCCCCGTTTCCTTACTTTCCTCACTCCAGGCCTAAACAACCACTAATGTACTTTTTGTCTCTATATTTAAAAAAAAAAAAAAAAAAAACTTCCTGCCATTGAGTTGATTCCAATTCATAGCGACCCTGTAGGAAAGAGCAGAACTGCCCCATCGTTTCCAAGGAGTGGCTGGTAGATTCAAACTGCAGACATTTGGGTTAGCAGCTGAGCTCTTAACCACTGCACAACCAGGGCTCCTTCTGTCTCTAAAGATTCCCTTATTCTGGACGTTTCATATGAATGGAATCATATAATTTCACTCCTTTTTCATATTCGCTTTTTGTTGCCCAGAGGAAAGTCGAGGAATGTGTGTTTTCACTTACTATTTACGACTTTGTCATCCTATGTTGTCAACAGCAATATGTTTAGAGCAGGAATACTGCAGTACACCGAAGACAGACTTTCTCAATTTTTCAACAGAAACTAGAAAATCTGACAAAAGTTTATTTGACCTTTCCCTTTACATTTTTATTCTCATGTTTTTTGCTACAAGTCCAAAATGTGGTTTCCAACCCTGAAAAAGTCATACTGGAACAGCTGGCCCCATACTGAACACAAATCATTCTGGCCTAGGGCGTGGTTTTCCAGAAAGAGAAGAGCCTCCAAGCCAACCCTGGACGCCCACTATAGAGTTGGAAAAGGAGCAGGGTGCCCAGGCAACATTCACTTCTCAGCAGGCCAGAAAGCTCAACTGGAAAAATAAGATGAAGTCTCAATTACCCCCCAGCCCCTTTTCAACACAGATGCTCAAACCAAGTGGATTTAATGTGACAAACTCCCAAGGAGGGGTGGGGGAGGGGCTCTGTGTCTCCCCCCAACCTCCCACGAGGAAATGAGACAGTGTTTCATTTACCTTAAAAGGATTGTGTAAGCCATGAAATAAACATGCAGACACAACGCCCAAGGAATAAAGCAATCTGGCAGTAGGTTTATAAGCAGTCCTTCCCAACAGCATTACCTCTCTGCCTCTTTTCCTCCCCCTCGTTCAGAATCTCCCCGTTTCCCTCAGTGAAACTTAATACTTTGAGAACATACTATTTTTTCTTCTTTTTCATATTTTTCTTTAGTTCAGGATGAATGGGTTTTTAATTCTCTTGGCTTGGTCAATCTCCTGGCAGCTTGTGGAAGTACAGTGAATGCTGCACTGGAAATCTGAAAAAATTCAAGCCCTTATTTGTCACTAATTAACTACAGAATTATTGACAAGCCAGCTACAACTCTGGGCCTCTATTTCTTCATCTGTAAGATAAGAGGCGTGAACAGCATGATTGCTAGGATACTATCAAACTCAAAATGTTCTGTAACTCATAGGAAAAAATAAAGATGGTGCTGAGAAATACAGCTGGGAGGGTATACATCTTTAAAAGTAGATGAAAAGTATTGCGGAGCTGGCAAAATCTTACAAGTCATCTTTACCTGGCTTGATGTCTCTAGAACTGGACCATCCCACGGAATGCAATACTCTGAGAACTAAGAGACATAAAGATCAAAACAAAACTCTAAAAACAAAAGATGAACTTATGTTAGGAAGAGGTAACTGGGAGCCAACTGAAGAAATTCCTGCAATAGAAATTTCTTACATTCTTTAAGACCAAAGCAAACAAACACAAAGGAAAAATTTAGGTGGCTCTTTCAGTGCAGCTTTTCTTCCTGGAGACCACTTTCCAGGGATTAGCTTTCATTTCAACATTTTGCAGCACAGAGGAAAAGATATCTTGGGTCAATTTACTTTCTAACTCTGCATTGGTTTATCCACCATGTAGAGCTAAGTCATGACCAAGTGAGGAATGAGGAATGTGCTATTGAATACAAGGAGAGTAAGAATGACTATATTAAAAAAAAAAAAAAACAGTTGCTATCAAGTCTGTTTGGATGCATGACAACCCCAACCCCATGTGTGTCAGAGTAGAACTGTGCTCCATAGGGTTTTCAATGGCTGATTTTTTGGAAGTACATTGCCAGGCCTTTCCTCTGATGTGCCTCTGGTAGACCTGAACCACCAGCCTTTTGGTTAGCAGCTGAATACGTTAACTGTTTGTACCAACAGGGACTCAAAAAAATAACTATAATCTACAAATAATTCCAAAATTCTACACTGTCTAATAGTTTCAACCCCCTTCTTATTTATAAAACTTTTCCTGTAGAGATAATAGCAAATCACTAAATTTGGCGATTTGTCCTTTGTCCTTTTTTCCCCATTTAAAAGCAAAGGTACTAAAAGCTAAAATACGCCTCCCTCCTCACTAGTCATTTTGCATGGTAGTCAACTCTTCAGTAGCATGCAACAGAAACTGACTACCTAACCTAGAAAAGAAGTGCATGTATTAAAAAATACTCAATAGCTCACAGAATCAAAGACAAGTCTAGACAGCCAGCAGGATAACTTGGGGGTGGGGATGGTCTAGGTAGTAGGAGTCAATGGTTAGTTTATTTACTTTATTCATGGTGTTAATACCAGAAAGAATTAGTTCCAACAAAGTTCTCAGTCTCTGAGTCTCTCCATGCAAGATTCAAAGGGCTCAGAGAAAATGTGATTAGCCTAGCTTGGGTCATGGGGCAGGGAACCTTGATTAATAGTTTCAGGGACACAACATAGAATTAGGGGTGGGGAGACAGGGGGTATGACTCTCCAAAAAAGAGAGAAATGAACACATGGTGGCCCAAAACAACAAATACCCACTGCTCTCTGTTAAGCAAGGACTTAGTTTCAAAGTTTCAAAGCTGGCTCGGCCACTCACTAGCTGGTCATCTTGAGAAAATTTATTAGTATTTCAGTTTTTGCATCTTTCAAATAGGAAAAGTAATACCCTGTCTAATAGTGATGCTGTGTTAATGAAATACGTTATATACACAAGGGCTTAATGTATTATTATGCTCAATAAATGTGAGTTCTCTCCCTTCTCTTAAATGTGCCAGGACAGCTGCTGATTTGCTGTGTAAGTCTGTGCAAACAAAATGTTTAGTTAAAAATATAAAATAAAATACAACTTGGGCTATGTGGATAATATACTACTACAAGTGTTTTATACATAAGGCAATTATTTGACATCAAAGGGATAACAGATTTTGAGTCAGACTTAAATGAGTAACTTTTAGTAAATTGTCCTGGACTGAGGTAAAATGGTCCAGTTTTGACTTTTGAGACCTGACAAATATACATTCTCAGTGACAATACTACTCATCATTGCAGAAAGCCAAAAATGAGTCCTATGTTTCCTAAACACAAATGAACAAGTTCCCAATTAAGCTCTCCTCCACGTAGCTTAGATGCAGGATTTTTACTGGGATCTTTGGTCTTCAAATCCCTTGAAATAATATGCAAAATGTATGTGCGTCCTTTTTCCCCCATTTAAACGTGTGCACTCACATAGGTCAAAACCCACTGCCTTAGCAAAACAGGAGCCCTTGTGGCACAGTGGTTAAGAGCTACAGGGAGCTACGGCTGCCAGCCAAAAGGTTGACAGTTCGAATCCACCAGCTTCTCCTTGAAAACCTTATGGGGCAGATCTACTCTGTTCTATACGGTGGCTATGAGTCACAGTTGACTCCATGGCAATTTTTGGGTTATCCAAACAGAGGGCAGATAAACCCCTATAGACCCTACTCCAAAGAGCAACTTCCACTTTCAAAATGCTCCTCCTCTGAGACTGACTTGATATCCATCATCTGACAGTGTATCCCACTAACAGCTACAACAAAAAAAGCAGCAAATGCAAATAACACAACAGAAAGTAAACAGCTTTGCCAGGGATAATGCTTATTTAGAATACGGGTTTCAAACATTTTAGCAGTGAAATGTTTTCAATGGAACTTTTTCATATTTGGAAATTTTTCCCTGAAACCAAATATGTAAATCAGATTTTAAACTGAAAAATGGATTCCACATCTTTATTGATTTACAGAAAATACTTTTCATTTTTTTGTAGAAAACCTGAAGCACCAGGAATGCTCCCTAGCTCAACTTAGAAGACCATTTAAAAACTGCTAAGGTAATGGTGAATAGCTCTACTGCAGATTCACGTTCTCCAACCTCAGCTGCTGCTTCCCTCCAGCTGACTTCCTGTCCCTTCTCCACAGTGGCTGTTTCCAAGTTCTTCATGCAAGTCCCACCTGTTCCCTACCCCTCACTCCCTGGAGAGCACGTGGACTCCTTCATCAAGAGGCTCAGACCTAAACAATGTAATAACCAAAACTTCTTTCCTCTCTCCTCGAGCTTGCTCTAAGGCTCTGCATCCCCACTCATTCTTCTTCTCTTGAGTAGTGTTTTCCACACTTCAGGCACTCAAATACACCTTCACGATTTGGGCTATATCTGTAGACTACATATACTATTATTATTTAATAGTTTTCTTTATGTCGATACATTTTGTTTATTTATATAGCATATCAGTTTCCTAGATCTGTCATAACAAAGTGCCACAAATTGGGTGACTTAAAACAACAGAAATGTATTGTCTTACAGTTCTAGAGGCTCTAAGTCCAAAATCAAGGTGTCAGCAGGGCCATCCTTTCTCTGAAGACTCTTGCCTCTTGTTAGTTTCTGGTGGTTCCTGGCAATCGTTGGTGTTCCTTGGCTTGTAAATTCATCACTCCAATCTCTGCCTCTGTTTGCACGTGGCCATCTTCCCTCTCTGTGTGTCTCTTCTTTTCATTTTATAAGGACGTTAGTCATATTGGATTAGGGCACCCTACTCCAATCTGACATCATGTTAACTTAACTAATAACATCTTCAAAGACCTTATTTCCAAATAAGGTCATATTTACAGGTACCAGGGGTTAGAACTCGAACAAATCTATTTGGGGGACACCATTCGACCCACAAAAAAAAACAAAAACACACACAAAAGTAGAAAGAATAACATAAGAAACCCCCATGTACGCATCATCTTTAACAATTTTCAACTCAAGACTAATTTTTTTTCATTTCTACCCCACCCACTTGCCCCCACCTCAAATATTTTGAATGAAATCAGTCATCTTATCATTGCAAAGATAAATATTTCAGTATGTGTCTCTGAGATAATGACTTTTTTAGACTTTTTTTTTTTTCTTTTAGTTAACAGAAAAGGACTGGTACAAAAGTAAAGAAGAATCATACCGCAGAGAGGAAGCCAGCATCTAAAGTAAGAGTGGAGACCAGAAATACGAGAGACAGGCAGAGAAAGCAGTTCTGGGGCAGGTCAGAAAAGTCCCCAAAGACTGAGAACAACAGACCCAGTGCCAGGAAACGGTGGGTATAGTGAGGACTTGAAGCAGTGGCAGACTTTTGGGAAAATGAGAGTGCCATGAGTAGATAGGAAGGAGGTTCATGAATAGAGATGAGAATGCATGGAAGTAGAGGAAGTGGTTTGGTTCTGATACATGGAGGTGCTAAGAAAGTGACCCTACAATTGGAGAAGGACCAAAGAGAACTGAGACAGCATGGAGCCTGATAAGGAGAAGATAAAGCAGTGGTAACAAGGTGAACAGTGACACCAGAAGAAGTATTGAGCTAGGGACTAAGACTAAATTGGACTGCTGGCTGGGGGAAGGGGTTGTTGTTAGGAAATTCAGGGAAAGTTGGCTTGAGAAGGGACACTGAGAGTGTTAGGAAAGCGAGGCTGAGAACTGGGTTGGGACAGAGGGATGGAAGCTGCATATTGGGTAGGGACTGAAGTAAGATACTGGGTATAACATCATGACATTGGTCTAAGGCAAAAGACCCTCTGCACACCACCAATGACCTCCTCACTGGGAAATCCACTGACCCTTGGTCCTCACTCTACTCTTCTCTGTAGCATTTCACTCTATTGATCACCACCTCCTTCCTTTGCACCTTGGATTTCCATGACACTCAGTCTTTAGATTCCCTTCCCACATCCCCAACTCGTGCTCCTCAAAATCCTTGGGTGATTCTTGCACCTCTTCTACCTGCCTTTCAGAGGCAAATGTTCACAAAGGTTATGCACTTCCTGGTCAGTCTTACCTATTCCAACATGTATATATTGGCTCCCAAATCTACATCTCTAGCTCTAACTGCCATCTTGAGCCTGGGACCCAAATTTTCAACTACCAATTATGTATATGTCTCCACACTAAGTGCTTCAGATACCTTAAATTCGTATATTCAAAAACAAGCTGCTCTTTTTTTTTTTTTTTTTGGTCCCACAAATCTTTTCCTGCTCCAATTTTTCTTATGTTGGCCAGTTTTTCCAATCACCCATTTGCTAAATGAGAAACATTGGAGTCAACTGTGATAACTTCCTTTCATCCACCACCTGTAGTGGGCATGGCTGTGGACATCTAGCATCTTGTGAACATGCATTCTACATTTGAAAAATGTTTCATACCATGAGTCCTGCCTCCACAAAGTAGAAGCTAGAACCTCCCTTTCCCAGCTCCCCTTGTAGCCAGGGTGCAGGCTTGTGACCCAGCCTCCACTCATTAAGAGAATAGAACAGGGTAAGAAAGCCAGAGCTGTATAATATCCGATTTTAGTGAGATTTGAGATGTCCAGCTTGGAGGAAGCCATAGTGGAGGTCCTGGCATTCCATGTCTAGCATCAGTAGCTACCTATGGTACAATATGCACTATCTGAGCCTAGTGATGGCAACAGTGAAATTTCCACCATAGGAGTCCCATAGTGTGGTTTGAGTATGGTACCTGGCTGCATGGCCTCTAGGTCTGACTCTCTGGCTGTCCAGGAAATCCTGTGACCTATTAAAATACCAGTACCAGTTGCCAGCAAGTCAGCTTCGACTTACGGCAATCCCATGTGTGTCAGAGAAGAACTCAGTTCCATATCGTTTTCAACAGCTGATTTTTTGTGAAGTAGATCACCAGAGCTTTATTCTGATGTGCCTCTGAATGGACTCAAATCTCCAATCTTTTGGTTGGCAACCAACCATGTTAACCGTTTGCACCACCCAGGAACTCTGACCTATGCAATGTTGTTGTTGTTATGTACCATTGAGCCCATTCCAACTCATAGCAACTCTATATGACAGAGTAGTATTGCCCCATAGGTTTTCATAGGCTGTAATCTTTACGGGAGCAGATCACCAGGTATTTTCTCCCGAGGAGCCACTGGTGGGTTCTAACCACCAACCTTTCGGTTAGCAGCTTTTGACCATTGCACCACCAGGCCTCCTTTGACCTATGCAATACTGTTCTACAATATCTTCTCTGCTTCAATTAGCTGAGGGTCTTCCTTTGCTTACAACTAAGAGCCTTGACACCTGTATCACTCCACTTTTCCAAAATCAGTCACTAAGTCCTATCTTCTGGACTTACAGAATAGTCTAAAGTAAGTCTCTCTTTTCTATTCTGAAACAAGCCTCTGTCTTGGTCTGGCTTCATTGCCTGCCTAGCCTCCTCAGCCCCCTTGCTTCAGTGCACCACACAATGTACACACTTTTGGTCACACTTCCTATGGAATTCGCCACTCCATCATCTCTGTCATATAGACACCTACATTATAGCCCTCATCATACTCCTTCAGGGTCATTTGTTTGTGTGGCTGTTTTAACGACAAGCCTGGGAGTTGAGGCAGTTTGGCTTAGTGGAAAGAGCATAGGTTTTTATGCCTGGCAGCCACAGGTTGAACCTTAACATACTAGCTGTGGAATTCTGAGAAATTTACTTAACCTCTCTGAGTCTCAAATTCTTTGGGATAATAAGAGTATTAGCTTAGCAGAAGAAAACTTAGCAAAGAATGGAAGATGAGATTATTACAGATTCCATTCGCCTGGGTACCATTCTACTGGTTTCCATCTATACCAGAACAGCTATCGCATCATCTAGGTATGAGCTAAGACTGTGCCCATGTCCTGCCTGCTCCAGAATCAACTCAGCAATGAAAAACCTGCTCTTCAGCCAGCAGTCTCTCTGCCTGGGCAATTCCCTTTCCTTCCCATATGACCCAGGAGTAAGCTCAGTAGACCCCTCACAGCCCACAAGCTCTGGTACACTACTCTACTAGCTGAGCTTCCCCACCAAGAACCACAGGCTGGGGGGAAAATAATTGAGATAATGGGCACTTAGCACGGTGCCTGGCACATGGCAAGCAGCAATCAAAAAAATTGTAACCGTTACCATTATTCATTCAGGGTAGAGATACAGCATCTTTGTTTTCCACCGGCACCTAGAACAGTAGGAAGCATGGAGATTGCACTCAGTAAAGTTTTGTGGAATAAATGAATTCATGAACAAATTCTGTCTTTATTGGACCTACGGTGTTTCCCCTCCCCCGGCCCTTGCCTTATTCCACTTACAATATCCTACTTAGCTTTCAACATCCATCTCAGATTTCACCCCTTTTACAGAGCCTTTCTTACTATCCCAGAAGCCCTGGTGGCACAGTGGTTAAGAGCCTGGCTGCTAACCAAAAGGTTGGCAGTTTGAATCCACCAGCCACTCCTTGGAAACCCAATGGGGCAGTTCTACTCTGCCCTATAGGGTCGCTATGAGTTGGAATCAACTCAACAGCCACAGCTTTCTTACTTACCATGCCTCGTCAGAATCATTCATCCCTCTGGGTTCCCAAAACTCTTTATTTACAGCTGATAAGGAACACGTCACAAGGCCTGTGTCTTGATTTA
This sequence comes from Dugong dugon, assembly GCA_030035585.1. Classification (NCBI taxonomy): domain Eukaryota; kingdom Metazoa; phylum Chordata; class Mammalia; order Sirenia; family Dugongidae; genus Dugong; species Dugong dugon. The sequence goes on along the minus strand of CM057460.1, from coordinate 103,244,881 downwards.
TGGTTATTTATCTATGCACGTGTCTCCCTAATTAGACATATGTTCATTGAGGACAAGGGCCGATATTATTTTCCTTTGTGAGCCTGATAGTGTCTTTCTACTACGTGCCTTCATACAGCAGATGCTCAGTAACTGCTCCGTGCATGTTTGGTAGGAGAAGGCAAAAAACGCTGAAGAATGTGAAGCAACCAGGCATCGAGACAAGGAGTGTGGGGAAAGGACTAGGAGGTGAGACACGATCCTGAAGTTAAGGCCTCAAGAATCCCAGCATTTATACAGTTTTCCCAGACAAGGTCCGGGGCAGGCGTTGCCTGTTCGGTAATAAAGAGAGTAGGTAAGGCCAGAGTTTCTTTTGGTGGAATCTCTAACAGACCAGGATTCAGACAGAAGAACGGTTAAGAAACTCCAAGCAGTGAGTCAGTGTCCAGTAAATACTTACGCCTGACTAACACCATGACAGGATTGTTATCTAGTTGTGCACGTAAGTGCAGCTGTGGAGGCCAGCCGTGACGCTCTGTCCTACACGCTGTAGTCCCCCTAAGGCTCCTAGAACCTGTTGTGCTGCTTAAACCTTCCCTCACACTCTCCCTGACACCTTTATTTGCAGAGAGGCCCCTTATCTCTGATGGCCTTTCACAAGCTAGGGAAGACTGTCAGCTGCTTTTGGCTTCCAGGCATTGCACAGTGAGGACCGCATTTAAAAGCCATCTCACTCATCAGCTGAAGCAAATGCAGGAACTGTGTAAGCAGGTTTTTTAAAGGGAAAACTATAAAATGTGGACAGTAAATTACACCACTGTTCTTCCCCTCCCAGTGAAAAATGGCAGGCTGTTAAGTGGTTTGGAGCTCAGTCAGTGTTTCAGATTAAAGGGAGGTGAATCTAACGCTCACATTACTTTAAGAGTATGAAAGAGATAGAACCTTAAATAGCCCCGTAACTGGCAGGCGGAGAGAAGGAGGACTGTCAGTTGTAACTGCCATTTCTGCATTTGTCGATCAGTGAAAAGTCTCTACAGCTTGTTTTAAGCACAGGCATGCTCATTTTGGAGCCCTGGTGACACAGTGGTTAAGAGCTTGGCTACTAACCAAAGGGTCAGCAGTTCAAATCCACCAGCTTCTCCTTGGAAACCCTATGGGGAAGTTCTACTCTGTCCTATAGGGTCACTATGAGTAGGGATTGACTCAATGACAATGAGTTTGGTTTGGTTTTGGTACGCTCATTTTGGAGTTCCTGGGTGGTGCAAACAGTTAAGTGCTTGACTACTAGCCAAAAGGTTGGCAGTTTGAATCTACCCAGAGGCACCTGAAAAGGCAGGCCTGGAGATCTGCTTCCAAAAGGTCACAGTCTTGGAAATGCTGTGGAGCAATTCTACTTTGCACACATGGGGTCACCATCAGTCCAAATTGACTAGACAGCAACTAACAACAACATGCCCATATTAAAGCAAACCAATTTAAGGAATTCAGACTAGCAAAACAGATGAATTAGCTAGTAATACCTCACATTACAAAAGAACTCTTCACTTCAAAAACAATTAAGACAATGCTTATGATTATTAAGGTTTAAAAGTCTATCACAAATGTGTTTCTAATGATCCATTGGAAAAGTATCTCCCTTATTGAAGGGTCCTGGTAATTATTTAGAGATTGTAATAAGCCATATCCATATTACATTATTTAAAACCTGTATTTACTGGAAGCTTATGTTAGGCAAGGATTTCCTACATATCCACAAATGGCTTGTCAGATTGAATTGTAAAAGGAGAATAAAAAATAAATAAGAAATATAATCTTAAGAATGAGATTATTTTAGATTAACAATAATATCCTGAGTGCTTATTTTTACAGAGCATTAACTTTAAACCAAAAAATGACTACATGATATTATAGAAGCCTTGAATACATAACTTGCTCATTCGACGGGTATATTTTGAGTATCTAATATGTCTAACAACCGTCTGTCTGTCAACTTGTTTTATTGTGGTGTCTTGCATGTTGCTGTGATGCTGGAAGCTATGACACTGGTATTTCAAATACCAGCAGGGTCATCCGTGGTGCACAAGTTTTAGTGGAGCTTCCAGACTAAGACAGACTAAGAAGAAAAGTCTGTTGTCTACCTTTGAAAATTAGCTAACAAAATCCCTCTGGATCACAACAGAATATTGTCCAATATAGTGCTGGAAAATGAGTCCACTTGATTAGAAGGAACTCCACAATGGCCACAACAATGAACTCAAACATGCCAATGATTGTGAACATGGTGCAAGACTGGGCAACATTTTCTTTTGTTTTACATAGGGTTGCCATGAGTCAGAGCTAACTCAACAGCAACTAACAACAACAACAATATCTCTAAGGCACTGTCCTATACCATAAACCCACTGCCATAGAGTGGGTTCCAACTCATAGTGACGCTATTATAGGACAGAGTAGAACTGTCCCATAGGGTTTCCAAGGCTATAAATCTTTACGGAAGCAGACTGCCACATCTTTCCCCCAAGGAGCGGATTGTGGGTTCAAACCACCAACCTTTTGGTTAGTAGCCAAGTGCTTTAACCACTCACTGTGCCATCAGAACTTCTGTTATACCCTAAAATGGATATAAAATAAAGGTGATAATTTCTCTCCAAGGAAGCTGAAGAAAATGAAACATACATATAAACCATTTAAGAAATAAGGTAAGAAATTATATAATTAAGTGCTACCTTGAAAGTCACAGACAGTAAGCACGACAGGAAAGGAAGATCAATATGGGCTAGAATTTGCACCCAAGCTGGCTTAAACAAGCCAAGGCAAGGACTTAAAGATGGAAGAAAAAAGATGGAAAGTGCCAGAGGTGTAAAAAAAGAAACAGAAGTAGTTAGCAGTTATCATCACATAGCAAACAGTGGGAATGAATGGAACAGCATGAAGTCAGTGAGGAAAACAGAGTCAGAAATCATAAAAGATCAAACTCCACCATAGCAAAAGGCAGCCAGTCTGGCTCTCACGGCACTATTGTTCAGGCTGACTCTACCAGCAAGTTTCACTCTGAAAAGGATATACTGTAACTTGATGGTGTCCAAAGCAGGGGTTTGCAAGTGGCTTTTAAATGTATTTTAATGATGTACCTAGTTTGGAACTCACCGAACACTCTTTTTTCTCTTCATTACCCTGCCGGAACTAACAGTTTTCAGTTGCAAAATGCTCAAGACAGCATGAACAGGAATATAAGTATTCTAAGTGTCAGGGCTGGATCCTTCCACCATACTTATTCAATCTGTGTGCTGAGCAAATCATCAGAGAGGCTGGACTATATGAAGAATGGGGCATCAGGATTGGAGGAAGACTCATTAACAACCTGCGTTACACAGATGACAATACCTTGCTTGTTCAAAGTGAAGAGGACTTGAAGCACCTACTAATGAAGATAAAAGACCACAGACTTCAGTATGGATTACACATCAATATAAAGAAAACAAAAATCCTCACAACTGGGCCAATAAGCAACATCATGATAAACGGAGAAAAGATTGAAGTTGTCAAGGATTTCATTTTACTTGGATCCACAGTCAACACCCATGGAAGCAGCAGTCAAGAAATCAAACAACGCATTGCGTTGTGCAAATCTGTTGCAAAAGACCTCTTTAAAGTGTTGAAAAGCAAAGATGCCACCTTGAAGACTAAGGTGCACCTGACCCAAGCCATGGTGTTTTCAATCGCCTTATATGCATGTGAAAGCTGGATGATGAATAAGGAAGACCGGAGAATTGACGCCTTTGAATTGTGGTGCTGGTGAAGAATATTGAATGTACCATGGACTGCCAAAAGAACAAACAAATCTGTCTTGGAAGAAGTATAGCCAGAATGCTCCTTAGAAGCAAGGATGACAACACTATGTCTCACATACTTTGGACATGTTATCAGGAGGGATCAGTCCCTGGAGAAGGACATCACGCTTGGTAAAGTAGAGGGTCAGCAAAAAAGAGGAGGCCCCCCAAGGAGATGGATTGACACATTGGCTACAACAATGGGCTCAAGTATAAGAAGGATTGTGAGGATGGTGCAGGACTGGGCAGTGTTTCATTTTGCTGCACATAGTGTCGCTATGAGTCAGAACTGACTTGACAGCACCTAACAAAAGCAACAATGTTCTAGCCTGTTCTCTCTGCCTCTATAACAGATTTTCTTAGTACAGCCCCTGATTCCACTGAATTCCTCTCCAACTGTTGGAAACTTAGTCTGTGGTCATACCAGGAATAATCTCATTAAGTCTTAGTAAGGTGACACGCTTTGAGAAGGATCTGCAGGTTAATTGCTCTAGAATTAAACCCTAAGTCCCACATAAGGGGCAGAGGTGAAAGTCACCCCAGAATGATGAGAACCACTCTCTAGCACCAGGCTGAGGGGTTGAAGCCAAGTTAAAAAGATCCAGGGCTAAAGGGTGGAGGACAACCCACTCTGCACACCAGAGATGCTGGTTATATTCTAGATCATGATATCTTATAACTGCATAGTGCTTCACGCTTTTAAAAATTCATTCACTTATCTTATCTCATGTTATAAATGCTTTAAAATAAAATACGCTTCAAAACTAGAAAACGTTCCATTAATTTTTGTCATAATGCGGTGTAATATATACACAGTACAGAGCACAAGTCTTAAGTATATTTTATAAATCTCTACATGCATATGTGCACCCATGTAACCACCACCTCAGTCAGATCAGGATATAAAACATTCCCAGCCCACCAAAAGGCTCCCTTGTGTATCTTCTCAGTCACAACCCCTTCAGTAATTTTTTTCTTGGCAGCATTGAAGCTTCTTTTTTTTTTACATAAATTATTTTAATTGTTAATTCTCTCAGCTCTGCTCATGCCACTGACATTTGAGGAAGCTGATCTGATCTCATTAATGTGCTTTCCAAGTTTCAAGAAAAATTACCCGTGTTCATGGTTTACATCAAAAAGAATCACACCATTTCTCTCATCAAATCCTAGCGTTTTGAATTAACTCATCAGAGACTTTCAAAAGAAACCCATATTCAGAAAATACTGATAACAGGGGCAACAAGTACCAGAAGAAAAGTACTGACTTTAAAAAAATTTAATCTAGATATATACCCCTATGTATACCTATTACCAACATCTGAGCTTAGTGAAAGGAGGAAAAACGGAGTTGAGCAAGGGGGAACATCTGGCTGAGCTATTTTTTGTGAAGTCTTTTGTTAACTTTCATGCTTTCAGCTTTATCTCTCTTAGCATGGAAATAGGATACCATCATAGATTTCATTGAGAGTAAGAATCATAAGCAAAAAACAATTCCCAGAAAAGTGAATTCCACCCTTTCTGAGAATGTTAGACTGGGTTATTTCAGGAAACTATGGGCTTATAACTATTAAAATAATTAAGCACATGGCTTTTCCCCCCGTAGCCCACATAACACAAACCACAGACAGTAACTATCACTTGTGAAAATCAGGCAGAATGAAGAGAAATTTCATAAATGCAATAAACTATAGACAGCACCAATAACTTCACCACAATAACTACCTCCATGATCAGGATCTGATGCAAGTTCTGTAATTAGTAAAGGCTGCAGTCTTTAAATTTAATCTTTTCAATTAACTGGAAGTACAAAAACTGAAATCTTTATGAGGACTAAAGTTACATAGTTTTGTCCAGGGACCGATTACCCAATAAACAAGGTAAGCACATGATTAGGGTATCAACAAAACAGGGGCACCAGCTGTCCAAAACAAAGACTCATAGATGCCAAGCAGACAAGATCCAAGGAAAAGTGAGCACCACGGTAGAAGGGAACTGGCAGGGCACTAAATGAAACTGATACCATTTTATAAATTTTGTATACAATAACAATTACATTTTCCTTTTCCTTTTGGACCTACTGGGTATAACCTCATGTTCAGTTCTCTCTTGCTCCACATAAGAATGCACCAGTGGTGCTATTAATCACGCGACTCGTGACATATCTGACCCTGTGCAAAGTGAACCAAAATGTGTCTTCAGACTGAGCACACCCTTGCATTCGTATCATGCTCTTTGAGATTGCTCTCGACCCTGTTGGGTATCAGCAGTAGTCCAATGAACCATGAAGACACAGCATCAGAGGACGGAAAGTGAGTGTGCAAGTTTTTAAGTATTATTGCAAGACAAAGGGCCTGTCAACAAACATCATACAACAAACGAATGAAATTATTTCCAACTGCATCGTAAGCACTATTTCTTTTGACTATTTCAGATCTGATGAACAAAATTACACATTCCAAATCAATTTTTTTTACTTACTAATTTTCAAATACAAATGTTTGTGTTAATGTCCAAATTCAAATGTAAATTTTATTTTATAGATTTTACTTGTTTTATAAATTTTATTTATTTTCAGTTATTCAAATTTATTTGCTACAGTACAATCAAATTTTAAAAGTGACATAATTTTATATCCAGGTAAAATGAAACGGCAACAACTAAGTGGAGCACAAAAATGAAAGCTCACAGAAGATCAAAAAAGAAAAGGATTTGTGAATCCCTAAAGACAATTCCAAAATTAACTTCCTTTTTAAAACATAATGAATCAGAAGAGACTTGTTCTATTGAACACTCGAGTTTAATGGGTGCAAATCATTGCACTAGTAACACTAGTGCTGCAATTACTAATAGCAATAAGAATATAACAGAATTTGTTCCAAATTCTGCATCCATTCCTTGCTGTAGTAAAAAAATAATAATAATAGTGTAGAAGGTGAAACCATTTTAGAATCTGCCCAGACCCCATAAACAACAGAAATACAGATCCTGCTTGTGGAATAATTTTTCTTCTAATGATGTAAATTATTGGATTGAAAGAGAGCCAAGTGATTGTCAACACCAAAGGGGACCATTTGAAAATTTGTGTAGCAAATTTCTGGACGGTAAACAATGTTCTGTAGCCAGAATATATTTCTAGGGTGCAAAGCTGATGGTGAAAATTATAACAGGGAGTGGCTACTGTATTCTCCATCAGTTGGCTCTGCATATTGTTTTGTTTGCAAACTGTTCACTCCTAAATCATTTAATTCTTGATTTGCTATGGATGGACTTAGCAATTGGGGCAACTCGAATATGACTGATAAACACGAAAATGATTCAATTCATAGAGATTGTATTTTGTCATATTTAAACCAAAGACATTGTTTTAGCTTATCTCATGACCTGGAAACACAAATTAATGAAGAATGTCAGATTTGGAAAGCCGTTTTGCTGTCATTATAACAATTGCTGAGTGTAGATGATCTTTTCGAGGAAGAAATGAAGTGTTTGGGCCCCACAAAATGGAAATTTTGGGGGGTTTACTTGAACTTGTAGCTCGGTTTGAACCATTTTTAGCAGGTCACATCTCAAAATACAATAACACAGGAAAGGGCAACCCATCGTATATGCCTAAAACAATGTGTGAAGAATTAATAAACTTAGTAAGTGATAAAGTTTGATCAACTTTATCAATGAAATAACTATAGCTCAATATTTCAGTTTGTCTGTATATTCCACTTCTGATCTTTCTCATACCGATCAGCTAAATATTGTTTTAAGATACATATGTAAAAAAAAAAAAAGTGATTTATCACATATACTAGCTTAAAAAGTCATACCAGTGAAAAAATTCCAGATCAAGTACTTCACTATTTTTGTGTAGTTTGCAAAACTGATTTTTCCAGGTGCAGAGGCCAGTCCTATGACAATGCTGCCAATATGTCAGGGCATTATAAAGACTTGCAAGAGAAAATTTTAGAATGTAATGAATATGCCATTTTCATACCATGTGCTGTGCATTCACTTAATCTTGTAGGACATAGCGCAGTAGATTGGTGTCCTGAAACAGTTGACTTTTTTCTACCGTTCAGTTACTCTACACATTTTTTGCCGCCTCTACTCACCAATGGGCACTTCTTAAAACATTTAGATAATGATTGAGTATTAAAATGTCTTTCTAATACATGTTGGGAAGCACTTGCTGTAGCAACAAGTGCAATCCTGGAATCATACACTCAGATTCCAGATGCCTTAAAAAAGATTGCTGAATATCAGACACAAAAAGGAGATACCAAGAGATAAGCTGACAACATTGCCAACAAAATGCAAACACTAGAGTATGTATTTATGTTGGTTATATGGATAATATATTGCAGCATTTTCATCAGACGAGTCAAGCTCTCCAAGATTCAGAGGTAAATTTAAAGACATGCACAAATCTCTACCAGTCATTAACAGAGTATTTACATAATTTAAGAGAAGATCTTGAAAATTTTTAAAACACAACAAAACAAATACTGCCAAATACTGATTATTAAGCAGTTCACCATCACAGAAGCATTAGAAGAAATAAGTAAGTTATGTAAGAGCTCCAGAAGTATCATTGAGTGCCAGAGAGCAATTTTGCATAATCACATACTACACCATCGACACACTTGAATCTTGCATGAAAAGAAGGGCCAAAGTGTATGAAGTTCTTTCAAATAGATTTTCCTTTTTAAACAATGTGGATATACCTGATGAAGAATGCATGAAAGCATCCAAGAAATTAGTACAGGCTTACCTGATTACTCAAATACAAACCTTTATGGAGAAGTTCGACAATTTCATACTTACATGAGAACTAAGTTTACAGATTCAGGAAAGACAAATTGTACTCATGTAGGCATGTATGATTCCATAATAAAAGATAAAATACAATGCATATTTCTCAATGTTGAAACTGCTTTATGCATATTCCTAACTTTAATGATCACAAACTGCACTGGACAGAATGTTCATTTTCTTCCCTAAAAAGACTCAAAAATCCTCAGCATATAACAATGATTCAGGAAAGACTCGATTCATTATCCTTATTATATATAGAAGTAGATATTGTTTGGCAGCTTAATTGTGATGAAATCATTGAAGAATTGTAAGAGCAAAGAATAGAAAGAAATGTTTTTAATTATAACATGTTAGAGATGAAAGATCTACCTAAAAAAAAAATATAATAATTTGTTATAATATTTGTTTTCTGATCATTAAATCTTCTTTTATGGCATCTTTTCACTTGTTCATTTATAATTATAGCATTTATTATGAACCAAGCATCAAAACTGAAGTATGAGCTGTTTGAAGCAAAACTGGTGAAAGTCAATTTTTTGTTGTGGGAGATCAACAGAATTTTACACTGATTATTGAAACAACTAAATTCACTGACTCATTTTCTTCATTGTAAAATATGTATAATACTCTTTTTTGTAGAAAATGTGGTATACTGTATAGTAAAAATCTTAGAACCTGCATCCACTAAAAATTCTATAATCTAGTTCATTTTATTCCACTAAAATGGCATATGCCACTTTTTTGTTCAATCACTAATATTATAGTCACATTTAAAAAGAAGTTACATCATGGATAGCTAAGACACACACACAAATACATATATATAATATACATGTAGATATATATAACTCACATATCCCGTTTGAATGTGTGAGTAAGCAGAGGAGGGGGCACCACAGATTATCAATCCTTAGAGCCCTCACATTCCTTAATCTGGCCCTGCTTTTGCCCATCATGCAACAGCTGCCTGCGGTACTCTAAATCCAAGTTTATGTGTTTTTTAAAAATAATGTAACCAAAGTCAGCTTTGAGCAAAAGCAACTTAGAGGCTTGAGACCCTGGGTTTACAAGAATCTCTAACTTGCTCCACTTCCTGATGTAATATCTATTCAACCTTCACTATTTTCCATGGCAACATGAGGCAAGAGAACTAACTCTAGCTTCTAACTTCCATCTGTTCAATAACCCATTGCTATCAACTCAATTCCGACTCATAGCAGCCCTATAGGACAGAGCAGAACTGCTCCATAGGGCTTCCAAGGAGAAGCTGGTGGATTCAAACTGCCAACCTTTTGGTTAGCAGCTGAGCTCTTAATCACTGCACCACCAGGACTACACCTGGTCAATAGCATTAAGAAATATTGGAGTCAAAGCAGAAAAACAACTGTCCCTTTGCTACCATTTACCCTCTTGTTCTCATGGCCAATAGGACACACAAATAAAGGTAGTAAAATCCTTTAACAGCTAAATTCATCCTTAACAAGTTACCAAGTTAAAGTACTCACCTGTCTCCATCTGAGGATAAACTACAATGATTACAATATTAGCTTTCTCATAGGTAAATTTATGAATGGATCATGTGCGGCTTAGAAGACGGTTACTCACAAGACGGATTAGGAGCCTCTGACAAAAAAAATACCTTCTTGTATTCCAAAAGTCTTTACAACAGCACAGCATAGTAAGAGGTAGAATGGTGAACCTCAAATCCCAGTTTGACTTTACCTATGTGAATTCGGCAAGGCAGTTAATATCTCTGTGTCTCAATACTCTCATCTATAAATTGGGATTAATTAGTTACCTTTCAATCAGAAGCAAGGATGGAGACTTTGTCTCACGCACTTTGGACATGTTATCAGGAGGGACCAGTCCCTGGCGAAGGACATCATGCTTGGTAAAGTAAAGGTTCAGTGAAAAAGAGGAAGATCCTCAATGAAACGGACTAACACAGTGGCTGCAACAATGGGCTCAAACATAGCAATGATTGTGAGGATGGTATAGGACCAGGCAGTGTTTCATTCTGCTGTACACAGGGTTGCTATGAGTGGAAATCAACTCAACAGCACCTAACAACTACAACAATTTAAAAAAAAAAAAAAACTCAACTCATTGCCATTGAATCAATTCCAGCTCATAGCGATCCTATAGGACAGGGTAGAACTGCCCCATAGGGTTTACAAAGAGCAGCTGGTGGATTTGAACTGCCAACCTTTTGGTTAGTAGCCACAGCTCTTAACCAACTACACCACCAGGGCTCCACAACAACAATAACCTCTCGGTTTAATCTTGTTGAATAAATTAAACAAAATAAGAAACATAAAGTACCTTCTACAGCCCCCAGTTTAATAAGACCACACATTAGGATTGTATATTGACTCAATTTATTACCTGGCCTTCATATACTTTTCCCTCTCCCCAACAGAAAGCCATTGGTCTATTGCTATTAACATCAACTTGGAACCTGTATCCAATAGTCCTCACAATGTTTGGGTATTCCTCTTTCCTAGCATACAGTAACCTGAGTAATTTGCCATAGGTTCTTTGGGGAAGGACTGGAAGAACATTACCATATACATTTGTCTTGCTGTTGCAGGTTGCTTCAGTTAATCCTAAGTCTGAAACTGGCTGAGATCCAAAACCTGGGCAAGAGATTGTTGCTTTTTATTAGGGTAGTTGCCTTCAGCTTCCTGATTAAGCATCCTTGATTTCCTTTGATGGTATTAAAATCCATGTAGGTGGCTCATCTATCTCACCTACAGGGAATGACTATTCTATTAACCATTTCCATGGTTCTCTGTAGGTCAGGCTTCCTCCTGACCCCAGTCACAGTTTTTCCAAACTTACTGTTCTTTCTTCTTCTTCTTTCATTGCAAAGATTTATTTTATTCAACATGTTTTCACCCACAGTTCTCACTAAAAAACACATTCTGAACATATTATCCTTTACTTAAACAATGATAGCAAAAGTCTTACATAATAATCTCACCAGTTTTCACCTTTATTTAGGGGCAGCTGCATGTCTATGTGTAACAGGCTTGAATGAGGGTCTCTGATCTTTGCTGACCTATCAGAATAAAAAACAGTATTACTCTGGTTGTGTTCCCTGGGAAATGGACTCTGAGACAGATACTTCCATGCAATAATGTTCTTGGGAAATGTTTTCAGGATCAACAACTACGGAGGAGCAAAGGAAATAGGGATGGGCAGAGGGAGGAGTTGAACTGTATTACAATCGCAACGAAGGGCTCAGCCAATCCCCAGGGTGGTCTGGAGCTGAATGGTCCTTCTGAGTTATACTACCTTGAGTCAAGGACTGAGCCTTAAAACTAAGCTCTTCAGGGATAATATGTGTCCTTACACTTCCAGGTATTATACTCAAGAAAGTGCTCTTACTCAAGAAAGTATCTGTTATATCTGACCTTCCCATAGTCTAAGAGCTTAATGCCTACATGCTTATAGCAATGACCACAAAACCCAGTTTAATTACCATATGGAACATATAACTCTCTAACATTGCCCATACAGGTTTTTTTTCCTCTTTTTTAAAATTTTTTCTATATTTAATGAGGAATAATTCACATAAAATATAATTCACCAAATTTAAGTGGACATCATGATTTTTCTTTTTTTTTTCTATTCCTTTCTCCCTTCATTCCTGGTAACCACCAATCTTCTTTTATCTCAATAGATTTTCCTGTTCTAGGTATTTCATATAACTGGGATCATATGATCATACAATATTTGTCCTTTTGTGTCTGACATATTTCACTTAGCATAATGTTTTCAAGGTTCATCTATGTGGTGGTATATAACAGAGCTTCATTTTCCTTTATAGCTGAATAATACTCTATTATGTATGTATAACACAATTTGTCTGTTCATCTGTTGATAGGCACTTCGTTTGTTTCTACCTTTTAGCTATTATGAATAATGCTGCAATGAACACTGATGTACATGTGTCTTTTTGAGCCATTGCTTTCAGTTCTTTTGGATATATACCCAGGAGTGAAACTGCAGGACATATGGTATTTCTGGAGCCCTGGTGGTGCAGTGGTTAAGAGCTATGGCTGCTAACCAAAAGTTAGGCAATTCTATGTATAATATTTTTAGAAACTACCAAATTGTTTTCCACAATGTCTGTACCACTTTACATTCCCACCAGCAACGTATGAGTGTTCCAGTTTCTCCACATCCTCACCAACAATTGTTGTTTTCCATTGTTTTGATAATAGCTATCTTAGTGGGTGTGAAGTGGTATCTCACTGTGGTTTTGATCTGTATTTCTCTTTAAAACTAATGATGTTGAGCATCTTTCCTTGTATTTTTTGGCCATTTGTATATCTTTTTGGAGAAATGCCTATTCATGTCTTTTGCCCATTTTTTAATTGGGCTGTTAGTCTTTTATTGTTGAGTTTTAAGAGTTCTTTATAAATTCTAGATAGTAAACCCTTATCTGGTGTAAGGTTTTCAAATATTTCCTCCTACCTTCTTAATAATGCCCCTTGATGCACAGAAGTTCTTAATTTTGATGAAGCCTAGTTTATCTATTTTTTCTCTTGTTGCTCATGCCTTTGGCGTCATATCTAAAAATCCATTGCCTAAAAGAAGGTCTTGAAAATTTATCTCTATGTTTTCTTCTAAAAGTTTTATGATTTTAGCTTTTATATTTAGGTCATTGATCCATTTTGAGTTAATTTTTATATATAGTGTGAGGTATGGGTCTAGCTTCATTCTTTTGCATGTGGAAATCCGGTTGTCCTAGAGCCATTTGTTGAAGACCCTATTCTCTCCCCCATAGAATAGACTTGGCACCCTCATTGACAATCAATTGACCATAGATGTATAGGTTTATTTCTGGATTCTCAGTTCTATTCCATTGGTCTATATGTCTATTCTTATAGCAGTATCACACTGTTTTTATTACTGTAGCTCATAGTATGTTTTAAAATGGGAAAATGTAAGTCCTTCTACTTTGTTCTTTTCATTTTTCAAGATTGTTTTGGCTATTTGAACCCCCGTGCAATTCCATATGAATTTAAGGATCAGCTTTTCCAATTCTTCCAAAAAAGGTTGTTGGAATTTTTAACAGGAATTATATCTGTAGATAGCTTTGGGTAGAATTAACATCTTAAAATTACGTCTTCCAATCCATAAATATGGAATCTTTTTTCCATTTATTTAGATCTTTTTTTTTATTTCTTGATTTCTTTCAGCAGTATTTTATAGTTTTTAGTATAAAGGTCTTTCACTTCCTTGGTTAAATTTATTCCTAGGTATTCTATCCTTCTCGATGCTACTGTAAAAGGAATGTTGTTGTTGTTTTTTAATTTCCTTTTCAGATTGTTCATTGCTGGTTTATAAAACATAACCAATTTCTGTTTGCTGATCTTGTACCCTGCAACTTTGCTGAAATCATTTATTAGCACTAGTAGCTTTCTTGTAGATTCTTGAGGATTTTCTCTACATATAGTATCATATCATCTGTGAATAGAGAGATAGTCTTACTTCTTTTCTGTTTTAGATACCTTTTATTTATTCTTCTTGTCTGGTTGCTCTGGACCTTGCTGTTCTTTACAATAATTGTAACTTTGCTTTTGACAGTTAAGTACTGCCACCTGGCCTCTATTATTTAAGAATTCTATCATCCCCATTGCTACCAATGACTTCAGTTTGTAACAAAATTTTTATGAGTCAGCCTGGCCTACAGAGGACAGCCACCACAGAGCTCCTCTGACTCTAGTGCCCATCACACTAGTACATTTGTAAACAGAGTGTCCTCCAGCCCTCCCACAGAATATTATCAGTTGGTGGTGGTTTCCTGGCCTTACATAGTATGTCCACCCTATCATGCCCACTTCTCTGAGCCTTCTGATCCTATCTTCCACCATCAGCCATACATGGCAGTATCATTTTCTATAAAGTTTCAGTAGCTATCCTATTAGCATATTAACACCTTCTCTCAGAGTTCTTTGCTGTTGTAGTTAACTGCCATCAAGTCAGCTCCTAACTCATGGCGACCCCATGCATGATGAAAGAAAACGCTGCCCAGTTCTGTACCATCCCCATGATTGGTTGTGGGCTGGACCATTGTGATCTGTAGGTTTTTCACCGGCTGATTTTCAGAAGTAGATCACCAAGCCTTTCTTCCTAGTCCATCTGTCATGGACTGAATTATGTCCCCCCCAAAAAGGGTGTATCAACTTGGCTAGGTCTTGATTCCCAGTACTGTATGATTGTCTACCATTTTATCATCTGATGGGATTTCCCTGTGTGTTGTGGATTTTATTACAATGATGTAGTAAGATGAATTAACAGCAGTTACACTGATGAGGTCTACAAGATTAGGTAGTATCTTAAGCCAAGCTCTTTTGAGATATAAAAAGAGAGAAGCAAGCAAAGAAACATGGGAACCTCATGCCATCAAGAAAGCAGTGCGGGAAGCAGAGCGCGTCCTTTGGACCTGAGGTTCCTGTGCCGAGATGTTCCCAGACCAAGGGAATACTGATGACAAGGACCTTCCTCCAGAGCTGACAGAGAAAGCCTTCCCCTAGAGCCGACACCCTGAATTTGGACTTGTAGCCTACCAGACTGTGAGAGAATAAATTTCTCTTCGTTAAAGCCATCCACTTGTGGTATTTCTGTTACAGCAGCACTAGATGACTAAGACACCATCTTAGACTGGAAGCTCTACTGAAACCTATTCAACATTATAGCAACATGCAAGCCTGCACTGGCAGGGGGGCGGTGGCTACGCATAAGGTGCATTTGTCAGGACTTGGATTTGGCCCAGATCTTCCGCAGAGAATGTGAGAATTCTATCACTGAACTGCCACTATAGGAGTTCTTACCAAAGTGTTAATCCTATATCACAGGAGAGTGCCCCCATGTCAATAAGCTCTCCATTATTCAACCTTATGTTCTACTCCTCCCTTGATCCAGCACCTTCAGACTCCAGTCCCATCCATACTTCCCAGCCACTGCAGTACATATTGATTGGGTCCTGTAGTTCCTTTAGGGTTTAGTCCCTTCCTTCCTTAGCAAGTGTCTTAGTCATCTAGTGCTGCTATAACAGAAATACCACAAGTGGATGGCTTTAATAAAAAGTTTATTTCCTCATAGTCCAGGAGGCTACAAGTCCAAATTCAGGCCATCAGCTCCAGGGAAATGCTTTCTCTGTCAGCTCTGCAGGAAGGTTCATGTCATCAATCTTCCCTTGGTCTGGGAGCTTCTCTGCACAGGAACCTCAGGTCCAAAGGATGCTCTCTGCCTCTGGCACTACTTTCTTGGTGGTTTGAGGTTCCCATGTATCTCTGCTCACTTCTCTCTTTTATATCTCAAAGAGATTGGCTTAAGACACTATCCAATCTTATATACCTCATCAGTATAACTGCTGCTAATCCATCTTATTAGATCATAGTGATTGAATTTATAACACATAAGGAAATCACATCTGATTACAAAATGGTAAACAATTATATGATACTGGGAATCATGACCCAGCCAAGTTGACAGATATTTTGGGGGGACACAATTCAATCCATGGCAGCAAGCTTGTCATTTCTCTAGGCAGATTATGTTTGACTTGACACTAGTCTGATCTGGTACCGCAGGTGGGAGTAGATCCTGTGTTGTTTTGAAAGGCAGAGGTCTCTGCATTGCCTTCATGTAAGGAGGGGAGTGGTAGACTCTAACAAGAAAAAAAAAAAAAGGCTACTTCTACAAACCCAGAAGGTTCAGGGAGAGCTGGGTGCATCAACCCAGATATTCTCATCTCCATTTTAGGGTCTTAGTCTTTTCTCAACCAGGGCCCTAACCTTGGCATAGCATATTTGCCATGGCTGAAAATGTAACCTTGTATAGTGTTAAAAATAAAATTTCCACAATATTTAATTTGTGTATGAACTCATAAGCTTTATTTTTCAATTGATGAAATGGGGAATGTCTGGTCTGAAAGTCAGACAAGAGTTCAGAAGCACAGAACAAAGCTGAAAGACTTTTGTAAGCCCAGACACACAGAAACTATACTGGGCAAATTTCAGAATGGCGGGCATTTTCTTTCCTTATTTAGGATTAAGGGGTAATTTTGAACTAGGTTAAACTGAGCAGGAAAGTCCTGATTGGAGAGCTTAACCTTCCATTTCCAGGAGAGTCAATTGATTGACTTGGATTTCTGCTCCTGAGAACGTTAGGAGCACTGATGGCACAAGGGTTAAGCACTCAGCTGCTAACCGAAAGGTTGGCAGTTCTTTGGGAGAAGGATGTGGCAGTCTGCTTCCGTAAAGATTATAGCCTTGGAAACCCTATGGGGCAGTTCTACTCTGTCCTATATGATCACCATGAGTTGGAATCCGCTCGCCAGCAGCTAGTATACTCAGACCAACAATAGTGATCTGCTACTCTCTCACTGAATCCTGGGTGTGGTCCTCAGTTTTTTCTGCTTTCAGACTGCAGGACACAAGAGCCTCTATTTGCTGCTAAGAAGACCCCCTGACTTTCATACTTCCCCTCCAATTGATGACTAACCACTCACAGCCTTTCATTGTCTTTTTCCTATGCATTGGTGACACTCAACAAGAGCTATCCTATTCTATTGTCCTTGTAATTAGTACTTGCACCTCTCAAAAGTCTGAAATGTTGCACCAGCCAGTTCATTCCCTTCTATGGATATCCCATCTAGTTCACCACCAATGTAAGTGTTAACAATTAGATGATTACCTGATGACAGGGATTATCCACCAAAGATGGGACCCTATTGTCAGCCAGCTGTAAGTGAGCAAGTTCCGAAATCCCATTTGAAACTCAGCTTCCTCAGAAAGCATGCTTGGTAACAAATCTCTTAGGTCAGGTTCTGGAAAACAAATACTGAAGGAGATGAGTGTCAGCCATTTTTGAGATTGCCCTTGGGATCAATACCTGGGGGGTGGGGGTGGGGGGCGGTGGGCAGGGGGGAGGGAGAAGTAGGTGTTCACAGAGATGAGTTGAACTTCAATGCAGTCACTGCAAAGGATTCAGCTATAATACTGGGGAATTTTGGAACTTGGATAGCCCTTTCCCAAAGCAAAAGGACTGAGCCTTTATTCTCCTGCCTAAACCAGTCATTGGATATAAATGGCTCCAGGGAAGGTGCTGTGACATTATGTGAAAAGGCAGCTCTTTTTGACTGAGGGCAATTCCCAGAGAGGGACTCAGCTTCAGGGCCATCAGTCTCCAACTCTCCCAGTTACTGGGGAAATTAGTGCCTTAGTTCCCAGGAGAGATCTAGGCAGTGCCCCACAGCATTCACTACATAGTACAAACACACACACATACATACATACACACATACATGCATGTGTGCACATACACATGCACACACATATGTTTTGTTTTTTAATGCAAAGCCTGAAGATAACGGGAAGAAACAATGATTGTTTTGCTAGATATTTCTAAGAAAAATAAGATACCTCACCCTTCAAATGCTGAAGACTATTCTTCTACCCCTGGGAAAATACACAAATGATTTCAATCAAGGACAGGATCAAAAATTTAATTCTCTTGCCACAAGGAGACCACAGTACAACAGCTAACATAGATAAGTGTAGGTTCAAAATATTTAATTGCACATGGACTAGAGGAAACCTGATATTACAACATTTCATACAGAAAATATCCAGGGGGGTTAGTTGTTTCCAAACTTAATACGTGTCTAGAGTATAAGGCCTGATGATTTACTTCTGAAAAATCAACCATTGAAAACCCTATGAAACACAATTCTACTCTGACACATATGGGGTCTCCATGAGTTGGAATCAGCTTGATAGTAATGGTAAAAGAAGAAAAGAAAAAGGAAAGCAAATACATTCTTAGTTTCCATTAATAGAAAGATAGTGTCACTAGAGGATGTTATGGTTACGCCACATATCCCATAATGGACAACCCCATCTGGAGAGATATTCAGTGCTGGGCCTCAGGTTTTAAAAGACACAGTTTAAAGACCAGGCTGAGTCCTTAAAAACCAGACTGAATCCTGAGGATAGCAATCAGTGCTCTGAAAATAATGCCTTATGGAGAAAAACTGAAGGAACTGGGGGGTGGTTACACCAGAAAACAGAGGCCTTCATGAGGAAGAAGGGAGTCAATTGAATATATTGGGTCTGGGTTTCTCCAGAAAGAAGGACTAAGATTTGTGGGTAGAAATTACAGGGAGCAGATTTCAAGTCAATATAATGAAAAACTCAGACAATTAGGGCTGTCCTATCTGGAGCCAGCAATGGTGGCCCTGCCCCCGACAGTGTCCAAGCCAAGGCTGGGGTCCCCTCAGGAATGTTAGGGGATTCCCAACTCAGGTGGAGGTTGTACGAGTCTACATATACACACACTTTAAAATCTTATTTTTCTAAGGCTAAGAGTTAAGAACTAAGACCATTCCAGGCCAGGGAAGGAGTAATTTCAAAAAGGAGGTTAGTTTTTCCTTTACCTCTCCTTTGGCATGCACATTATATAAAAAGTCTCCCAATCTCTGCAATAGGGAAAGAATTCTGCATCTATCATTCCACTTTTTCAAGAAAACAGAAGCATGGATAAATGACATCTGAAAGATGAAACGCCGTAAGGTTCAGTAACAAGCCAATACAACGGAGATATTTCTAAACCTATTTCTACATATGTCAGTCCAGGCTCTTTCTCAAGAACTCCCTAATAAAGTGACTCATCCGTGTGGACTTAAGTAAACTGTCACCTCCTTGGGGCCCTGATTCCACATTTGTAATAAATACAGGGGTTTGGGCTAAATAATCCCTCAGTTCCTTTCAGCCCAAACATTCTCATTCTTCTCATTCACACAGCTCAAGGGAAGGAGGCATTGTTTTTATTAAGACTGTCTTAAAAATCATTAGTTATCCAGGAAGCAACATTTTTGTTTGTTTGTTTTTGGATTTTTGTTTTCTGGTTTTTGGTTTTTTGTTGTTGAACAAAGTAGTTGTGAAGGATCTGTTTGCTGTTGAGAATTATGGTTAGTAAAATATCTGGAAGAAAGCAAAACATAAATCTCAGGGAAACCGGAGATTTTTTTTTTATTATTATTATTATTTGTTTTTAATTTTTCCTATGAGCTCACAGAAAAGTTTCAAAAACTAACTGCTCAATGTTAGGTATACTTAACTAGGGGGAAGTCAGCCGATTTTAGGAACTTGTGCTTAAAAGAATTTTGTTTTGTTGTTACCTGCCATCAAGCGAGCCTCTGACTCATGGTGACTCCATGCACAATGGTACAAAATGGTGTCTGATCCTGCACTATCCCCATGATTAGTTGAAGATTGGACCATTGTGATCCATAGGATTTTCGGTGGCTAATTTTCAGAAGTCAATCACCAGGCCTTTCTTCCTAGTCCATCTTAGTCTGGAAGCTCTGCTAAACCCTGTTCAGCATCATAGCAACACACACGTCTCCACTGACAGATTTGTGGTGGCTACAAATGAGGTGCACTGGATGGGAATTGAACCTGGATCTCCCACATGGAAGGCAAGAACTCTACCATGGAATCACCAATACCCTTTGCTGAAAAGAATATCCCCCTAAAAATTATGCTTTTATAAGAAGAGGATTTGGGGAAATATTTTTTGGTAGAAAACTTTGTAGAATGCTATTAAAATAGGAACAGAATTAGCTGGGATTTTTTAAGGGCATGGATGTTATTTTACAGATTGTTTCAGAGCACTCACATGATATTTTAAAAGTTTGTCATCTCGTATGTGAATCAAAGTTTAGCAAAGTTTATCAGAATATATATTGTTATTATATATTACTAACATTGATTAAAATGTAATCAAGATATTATTAAATAATTTTTTATCTGAATCCAAATGATTTTGTTTTTCTTTTTGCCATCCAGGAACACCATTATAGTTTAGAAGAGTTACATGTTGACTAGAAAATGTACTTCGAATGTTACCAAAAGTCACACACGCTTCCTTGAACATTCACTTTAAATCTAACACAGACCTGCAGTTACTTCCATTCATCATTACTTTGAGTTCTGGTACTCTGGGTCTCTGAAAAAATACAATATGCTCTCTGAAGGAATAGCACATTAATATAGTAACACTTATTTTGGATAATCCAACAGCTGAACGCTACTCACAAGCAGCTGTGATTCAGCTACTAAAAAATTAATGCCATCTTAATCTGCATTAATAGAAGTGTCATTTCATCATTAAGCAAATAAAACAAATATCAAATTAATTTGGGGGAGGGGTGGGAATAAAGAGGGTGAAAGAGGAAAAGGTCTCAGTATAGAAGGTGCCCAGATGGGAGGACCTAGTGGGAATTCTGGAAGTAGCACTGAGATTCTGGAACTTGGGGGCTGAAAAGACAGATGCCTGACTTGAAGTATAAATCTTAATGGCTCCAAAGATGGGGTGTGCACCAACATTTAAATGAAGAATTAGCTAATGTTTGTGAGGCGCTTCGCCATTTACAAAGTGCTTTTGTATTACACTATATAATCCATCCACCCTTTGAAATGGCTGCTATCATTCTTATTTTAAAGATGCAGCTGAGAATGGGATGAAGTTATTTGTTCTGACTCACACCAGGTCTTTTACCTCAAACTTCATGCACTCTTTATATACCATAGTACAGCTTCAAGATAGGTTTTGGCTTATTTTACTGGTTTTGTAGATATCAGAAGGAAAATAGAGTAGTTAAAAATAAATAATATTGAACCACACCATACTTTATATTTTTCAATGTGCTTTCACATGCAATATATCATTTGCTTCTCACTGCAATTGGAAGGATTGGGAATTATCCCTATATTACACATAAGAAAATTATGACAAAGAATAACCCAAGATGCTACAGGAAATCACTAATATGGAATTAAAAACAAAGCCTACCAAATGTTGGCTCTTGTCCTGCCATGACACTAGGTCTCTTTCCTAGAGCATGTTTTTTGTAAAACTGATATTAGGACTGAGCCATGGTGAATGAGACTCATAGAAAATAAGACTAGAGGGAGAAGGGAAAAGTCCCCAGGACACACAGAAATAGAATAGGAGTCCACAGGCAGAGTTAGATTAAACTGGCTTGAAAAAAAATCTACAAATTAAAATATTAACAACCACAATAATAATTCCCTTTGGAAAGGGAAAAACGATGTCTCTGTAAGAGCCAGCATAGGGCGGGCTCCCTATAACTCATGCTGCCTACACCACCAAAAAATGCAACATCAAAGATCAACACATATGAAAAATAAAACCATGGAGTAATTTGGAAAAGGATAATGGTAACCGTTGCATAACACGGTAAATGTGATCGATGGCACTGAACTTTACATGTAAAAATTATTGAACTGGCAAATGCTTTGTTATGTATATATTTTACCACAATTTAAAAAAAAAAAAGAATAAAACCATAACAACTGAATAGGTAAGAAATAAAATGATCCTTGTTTGAGCTGCCAAAATAACCATGTCTTGTTTTTCTAAAGCTATATTTGGAAGAAGGGGACATCTTGATATCAAAGATAATGTTAATGCTTTCACCAGCTAAGGTCATCATATGTATGTGGTAGACAATCAGAGGGTATTTTACAGAACAGGGGGTAACAATTCCCAGAAAAATGGAGTAACATATTAACAAGATTTTATTTATTACAGCTGACATATTTTTTTTTTTAGCTCCCTGCCCTGCTCTATTTGATGTTCAGTAACAGAAGAAAATGCATTTGTGAAAAGTCATAAGTGATAATAAATATTTTGCTGATACTACTCTTCAAGAAGAAGATTGCTCAGGAGAACTTAAGTCATGTTGCAGTTGGTTCACTGATTTCAAAAATTGCAGCATAAACATCTGAGAAATAATTAGCTCAGCGATACCCAGCCCTAATTTAGTAATGCAGTCTTTCTACTAAACTTACACCAAGATATCTGCAATTATCCCAAAGTCTATCGTGGATTTTTTTCAAAAATCTCAAACCAAGGGAAAAAAGTCACAATACTTCTAGGCGATAAGCAGGCAAAAGAGTGTCACAAAATCCAATTATAGGTAATCTGAGTCTAAAAAGAAATCTGGAGATCACTGAATTA
The DNA here is from genome assembly GCA_030035585.1 of Dugong dugon. Classification (NCBI taxonomy): domain Eukaryota; kingdom Metazoa; phylum Chordata; class Mammalia; order Sirenia; family Dugongidae; genus Dugong; species Dugong dugon. Next base: position 103,222,202 of record CM057460.1, on the reverse strand, counting down.
GACCAGTGGCTCTTAACCTTGGCCAAACATTAAAATCCCATGGGAGTTTTTAAAAAATCCCAATGCTCCGGGTGCACCCAGACCAACTATACCAGAATCTCTAGGAGTAGGTCCCAGGCATCAATATTTTTTTCAGGCTCCCCAGTAGATTCCAAAATGTACAGCCAAGGTTGAGAGCCACTGAGATAGACGCATTAAAAGACCAAATCCTTTAAATGGCTGCTATCTTTTGTTAGGCTTAAGAAAAAAAGTATTTGAAACGTGAGCATTGGTTAGACGGACTTGGGTTCAAATGCTGGCTGAATCACTTTCTAACTGCATGACGAGGGCAAAGTCTTCAATTTTCCAAGTTTCCAGTTGGATTGCTGTGAGAAGTAAACTAAATGAAAGAATGTGTGAAAGCACCTAGTCCACCACCTAGCACATAAAAGCACAGAATAAGTGTCCCTTCCCTCCCCTCCCTGTTACCTGCCTTTCCCCAATCTGTTTCAGGTAAAAACTAAAAGTTCCCTATTTCCTGACCAAATGGATAAGAGTAATAGACCTAATCACAAGATACACTCGTTCCCAAATCATTTTTAGGCAAATACAATTATAAACCATTCACCAATTGTTGTTAGTTGCCCTCTAGTCGATTCCAACTCATGGCAACCCAATGTGTGCAAAGTAAAACAGCTCCATAGGGTTTTCAAGGCTATAACTATTTCAGAAGCATATCACCAGACCTGTCTTCCAAGGTGCCTCTGGATGGCTTGAACCACCAAGCTTTCTGCTAGTAGTTGTGAGCTTAACCGTTTCCTGCCGGTCCAGGACTCCTCATTCACCAATAATAGAAAAGAAATATGCACAAAGAGAGCCCCCAATTCACTGATAACCCCCACATCAAAAGCTCATCTGAAAATTAGTCGTTTGAAGCAAAAATAGCATACCTTTTTTTTTTTTTTTTTTGCCAATTGGCTAGGTCAAAAGATTGATAATCACTAGTGGTGGCAAGGATATGGGGAAACAAAGAACATATGAAATCAAAAAACCTGTTACTGTCAAGTTCATTCCAACTCATAGCGACCCTATAGGATGCAGGGAAACACAGAGCATACAAGGTTGTGGAAATGTAAATCAACGCACTGTTTTTTGGACAGTAATTTGGCAGTATTTATCAAAATTTTAAATATGTATACTCTCTCATCCAACTAATCTATTTCTGGAAACTCATCCTAGAGATATACCTACACATTTACAAAGCACTATAGCTGTTTCATTATTTTCTTTCATGGCACTTAACACTTTCTGAAATTCACTGTTTGTTTACAGTCCATCTTCAACACAAGAAGGCAAATCCCTGCAGGCAAAGTCTCTTCAGTCTTGCTCTCCAGATGGGAATGCTGGGCTTGCCAACAGGGCCCATGTTATGGTCAAATTTACTGCCCACAAAGTAATTTTGCTTAAAACGTATATTCTTTGGTTTCTAATGCACCATCTCCATCAGTTGTTGCATGGTACTTTTTATTATATGTATTTTATTTTAAATAAAATTTAAACACCTATGAATACACCATCTAAACCAAACATTAGAATATTAACAATAATACTAATGAAGAGTGTGCTTCTTAGTTCAAGCAGATACACGAACCCAAAAGGGCAGCTCCTGTTCGGAGGCAGGATGAGAAGGTAGGAAGGGACAGGAGCTGGTTGGATGGACACAGGAAACCCGGGGTGGAAAGGGGGCATGTGCTGTCACATTTTAGGGATTGCAACTAGTGTCACATAACAATATGTGTATAAATTTTTATATGAGAAATTAACGTGAGCTGTAAACTTTAACCTAAAGCAAAATCATGAGAAAAAATTTTAAAGAAAAAAAAAAAACTGGTCATCAAGCTGATTCCAACTCATGGCAATCCCACGTGTGTCAGAGTAGAACGGTGCTTTCTCAGGTTTTCCATGACTGATTTTTCAGAAGTAAATTGCCAGGCCCTTCTTCCAAGGTGCCTCTGGGTAGACTAGAACTTCCAACATTTCAGTTAGCAGTCAAGCCTGTTAATTGTTTATACCACCTAGGGATTCGAACAATAACTTTACAAGTACTTATATCCTGTCTCCCATGCCATCCTCTATGTGCCCTCCACCCTTGCCACTTCAGGGGTAACCACTATCCTGAATTTATTATTCCTTTGCTTGTTCTTGAATGTTACAAAAATGATAATGTACTATATATGGTTTTCTGGGATCTTTTTCACTCAACATTTTGTGACAAAGGTTCATCCAGTTGTGTGTATCTATAATTTCATTAATTGCAAGTAAATATTCCATTTTGAGAATTAACCATAATATATTTATCCATTCTCCTGTAGTCAGCATTTTTTGTGTGTCCAGTATGAGGCTATTAAGGGCAGTGTAGCAGTATATCGACCGGGAACTGCCAGAAATTCAAGCCAGATTCAGAAGAGGTCGTGGAAACAGGAATATCATTGCTGATGTCAGATGGATCCTGGCTGAAAGCAGAGAATACCAAAAAGATGTTTACTCATGTTTTATTGAATATGCAAAGGCATTCGACTGTGTGGATCATAACAAATTATGGATAACATTGCAAAGAATGGGAATTTCATAGCACTTAATTGTGCTCATGAGGAACCTGTACATAGATCAAGAGACAGCTGTTCAAACAGAACAAAGGGATACTGCGTGGTTTAAAGTCAGGAAATGTGTGTGTCAGGGTTGTATCCTTTCATCATACTTATTTAATCTGTATACTGAGTAAATAATCTGAGAAGTTGAACTATATGAAGAACGGGGTATCAGGATTGGAGGAAGACTCATTAACAACCTGGCTTATGCAAATGACACAACCTTGCTTGCTGAAAGTGAAGAAGACTTGAAGTACTTACTGATGAAGATAAAAGACTATAGCCTTCAGTATGGATTATACCTCAATGTAAAGAAAACAAAAATCCTCACAACTGAACCAATAAGCAACATCATGATAAATGGAGAAAAGATTCAAGTTGTCAAAGGTTTCATTTTACTTGGATCCACAATCAATACCTGTGGAAGCAGCAGTCAAGAAATCAAATGACGTATTGCATTGGGCAAATCTGCAGCAAAAGACCTCTTTAAAGTGTTGAAAAGTAAAGATGTCACCTTGAAGACTAAGGTGAGCCTGATCCAAGCCACGGTGTTTTCAATTGCCTCATATGCATGCAAAAGTTGGACAACGAATAAGGAGGACCAAAGAAGAATTGATGCCTTTGAATTGTGGTGTTGGCGAAGAATACTGAATATACCATGGGCTGCCAAAAGAACAAATAAATCTGTCTTGGAAGAAGTACAACCAGAATGCTCCTTAGAAGCAAGGATGGCGAGACTATATCCAATACTTTGGACATGTTATCAGGAGGGATCAGTTCCTGGAGAAGAACATCATGCTTGGTAGAGGATCAGTGAAAAAGAGGAAGACCCTCAACGAGACAGACTGATACAGTGGCTGCAACAATGCACTCAAACATAACAGTGATTGTGAGGATGGCACAGGACCAGGCAGGGTTTGGTTTTGTTGTACATAGTGTCACTATGAGTCGGAACTGACTCAACGGCACCTAACAACAACAAGAGCGATGCTACTATGAACACTCTTCCTGACATTTTTATAGCACAGTGGTGGTCTATTCCTGGCAGGAAATGTGGCTGCCATCACACAAACCCCATCATTCACAAGAGTCATTGATGAGTTCCCCTAAAAGGCATAATTCCCCTTCTCTACCCTTTCCCCCAACCAGACCAGTTTAAGGCACCCTAGGGTGGAGCCCTGGTGGCACAGTGGTTAAGAGCTATGGCTGCTAACCAAAAGGTCGGCAGTTTGAATCCACCAGCTGCTCCTTGGAAACCCAGTGGGGCAGTTCTACTCTGTCCTATAGGGTCACTATGAGTCGCAATTGACTCAATGGCAATGGTTTTTTGTGTTGGTTTTTTTTTTTTTGTTAGGGAGAGAGCCACAAAAGGGGCAAGCACTCCTGTAAAAGGCAGCACTTGGCAACACTTGACATTACTAGCCCCTTCCATTGCCATCCTGACTTCAACCTCAGGCAGCTTGCTTACCTTGCCCACCTCCTGCCAGAATTTTAAAGATATTTTTATTAGAAAGACTAATTCCTGAGCAGTTCGATTTCAATACTTTATTTCTACTAGGAAAAAAAAAAAAATTAACCTCAAAGAGAATTTTAGCTACTGATCTAAACTGATAATAACTTCCTCAGATAGTCTTGTTTAACACTCATATCTGACATCTAATGTCACAAAACGCTGAGGACTCCTTGATTCACATACACACACAAAAAAAGCAGCCTAAATGATAAATTAAGTATCAAGCTACTTTTAGCCCATTTTGTTTTCTCTTACCAAGCAAACATAAAAGATTTAGGGTAATTTAGGAAAAGAGGAAATATAAGATAACCCACGCATTGTCTTATTATACATATATATATATATATATATATTTACATTTAGAATAGGGCTCAAGCTGTTTGAAATTTCTGTATAAATACCGACTTCATCTCAATCAGTAGTTTAAAATTTATTCTGTGTTCCCATTGTCCAAAGGTCTTAAGTTACATAAATCATTGCTTTTTAGTTAGGTGTTTAAAAGTTGCTGCCTCCTCCCAAGAAAGAGAAAACAACAGCTTTCAGGACTCCACCAAGCAGGGACCATCTAATGAAAAATAGCCTTGTAGAAAACCATGTGCCCCTACTGTGTGCATTGCTGTCCAGGTTAAAGGTGTTAGGGGAGGAGAAAGAGAGGTTGCTTTTGCCAAACCATTGCTCAAAATTCCTAAACTTACACACTCACCAGCTCTAGTACTCCAAACCAAAAAAAAAACCAAGCTCATTGACATCAAATCAGTTTCGACTCATGGTGACCCTATATGTTAGAGAGTAGAACTGAGCTCCATGGGGTTTTCTTGGCTGTAATCTTTATGGAAGAAAATCACCACAGCTTTCTTCCATAGAGCCTTTGGGTGGGTTTGAACCACCAATCTTTTGGTTAGTGCAAACCGTTTGTACCACCTGGAGACCTTCCTACTACTTTACCCAGGCCTAAATCTTCTGGACCTGGGAGTATGCCTTGACCCATGCTTTCCAGCTGCTACCTCCACACAATCAGCCTGTGTCCTCCTGTCTCCCATCTTCCAGCGTCAACCTCAGCTTGCTTTCATCAGCCATCTCCTTCTTGTATCATTTCCCTGCAACAGGGAGCACCAGTGGAGGAACCTACCCTAGAGGGAACTGGAGTACTACTCGATCACCCCTTCCTGAGCTCATGATAGCATGCTAGTGCCATTCTCTCCACAGACCTCTTCATCAAGACTACTGAGACTATCAGCACAAACTTCCTCAATATCTCACTGCCTACCCCAGCCCACACTTCTATTTTTATTTGAACCCATCGGCACCAGCTTTCCTTTCATTCCAGAGGAAGTGATCTCCCTTTATTTGTTTCTGGCTAATTCCTTCATCTGTGCCAGCAAATTCCACCCCTCCCACAATACTTCAGAATCATCCTTATTCTTTCTCTCTCTAGTTTGGCTACTTTCACGCACAGTCAAGTGGTTCACTTCTTAAAAGTAACAAACGAAACTCCACCATCTCCATTTCTCTCCTTCCTCTCCAAACAAGTTCCCTAAAGAACAGGGTACAATCCATCTCCTTGTCGCTTCTTACCTCCCACTATAGACTACAATCTGTATTCTAGCCCTACCACTCCACTTAGTGCCTCTGGCAAAACTGTGACCCCCAGTTGCTAAATCCAGTGCATTTTTTCCAGTGCTAACTTTGGCTTACCTGGCAGTTGAAAATAATAACCACTTCCTTCTTGAAATTTCTCCTCCTTTTGCTCATAACACCTGCTTCTCCTCTTAACATATGACCATTTTTTCTACTTCCTTTTCTGTCTCCTGTTCTGTTGCCCCTCTTAAATGTTCATGCTCCCTATGGCTCTAACTTTGGTTGTCTACTCATTACCTTCTACACACTTTCCTTTGGAAGTGCCACCTCCCAGTATCTATCCCTGGAGTCCTAACTCCCCCTTGATCCATAGAGCCAATTGTTTTTTGGGCATCTCTGTGTGTATCTCAAGTGTAACATGTCCCACACTGAGCTCCTAATTCGCAGCCCCTCACCCCCACGAGTAACCCTGACTTTCTTCCTGTTTTCTCTTTCTGAATGGCATCACCGTCTGCCTAATCCCCCAAGTTGGATCACTGGAAAGTACTGCTGCTCCCTTGTTCTGCCTTGCTCCTACTCTGTCCTTTAGGGTTGCTATGAGTCAAAATCAACTCGATGGCTATATATATATATATATATATATATATATATGTATGTATAAAACATATTAAAGTAAGTGCTGATGGTAGGGAGATTTGCACACAGTAGGGGCAAGATCAGTCCCTGAGGCTTGCACATTCTACCTCCTTAACATCACTGCCATCTATTCTCCCTTCTCCTTTCCCACTGCTTCTGCCTACATTTAGACTTTTATCATCTTTAGATGTAATAATTATAGTTTACTGAGAATACTATATGACAGGAATTTAACATACATAATTCTCACAAGGGAGTCACTGGGTAGGGCAAACAGTTAATGCACTCGACTGCTAACCAAAAATTAGAGGTTCGAGTCCACCTGGTAATCTAGTTCCAAAAAGTCGCCATTGAAAATCCTATGGAGCACAGTTCTTCTGGGAGGCAACTCTAGGGCAACTGGTTTTTAAATTTTACAAGAGAGAATAATGCCAGAAGGTATCTTTCCCCACATTTTTACAGATGGGAAAGCTAAAATACAGAGAAGATAAATAGCTGCCTGAGGTCACACAGTCCAGCAGTGGCAGAGCTAGGGTCCATTCAAATCTAAGTCTTTCTGGCTCCAAGGGTCATGCCCTTTCCGCTGTTTTAGCAACTTCTTGTTAAATAGCCTCCTAACTAGTCTCCCTACTTCATGTCTCACATTCCAAATCTAATCCAATCTACACTGCAGTCAAAGTCAGCTTTTTTTAAAATTATTTTTATTAAGAAAAATAACACACATACAGAAAAAGCACATACAATAAGAAGAGCTCGAATTATTGTGAAGCCATCTTTCTAAAATGCAAACCTAATCTTGTTCCTGACATTTTCCTAGCCTTTTCAAAGTCTCCCCACTGCCCTGTGGTAAAGGCAAACCTTGGCAAAGCACAGAGGATCCTCCAGGGTGTCACCTCAGCCTGCTTCTTCAACCTTATCTCTGGCCAGGCCCTATCTCCCACCTACACTCCAGCCTCACAGCCTGAATCTCCATGTTCTAGGCTCTGATCTTACATGGCTCCCTAGTGAGAATGTGCTGCGTAGTCTTCATTTTTTGCTTCACCACCTCCATCAGATATGTAACTTGCTTTTTGGTAACTATGTCTTATTGCTGTTCTTAGAAGATACATTGTCAAAAGGAAAAAAGGACTCTAGCTGACAATGGATGGTCAAAGCAGCACAGTTCATCAAAGGTTTTACTATTCACCTGGATGGTCAGAAACGGTGAAGTTCTAACATATTTAGGATGTGCCTACTCTGTCCAAAAAAATGTGGAGATTTGAGACAATCGTTTTTACTTTTTGGATAATTTATAGTGGGGTGGAGATGGAGTGTGGAGTCCACATTGCTTAACGACTATGCCAGAATTGTTTCCACCTCTATTCCACAACTGCAGTTAATAACATTCAATTCATGGCACTCTATCTCAGTAAGTTAGTGCTAAGTTCCACCCTTGTTCTATTTATTTTTTCCTTTTCATTCCAGATTGCCTCATTCATTCCTCTCCCTACCATCAGCACTCAGTTTAATATGATACATATGTATATATATACACTCATTGTCATCAGGTCAATTTCAGCTCATGGCGACCCTAAAGGACCTAAAGGACAGAGTAAAACTGCCCCATAGGGGTTCCACAGCTGTAATTTTTATGGAAGTAGACTGCCATATTGTTCTGCCTAGGAGCGGTTCGCGGGTTTGAACCAACAACCTTTTGGTGAGCTGAGCACTTTAACCACTATGCCACCAGGGCTCCATATATATACATATATATATATATATATATATATATACACACATATACATATATACATATATATACACACACACACATATCTAATTGGATATGTACATATCCGTGTAAAAATACAAACAGTGGCTTACAAGGCTGTATATGATTTGGTGCCTGCTAACTCTTTCACCCACCACATGTCTGTAAGTTTGTCGTACTGTGGCAGCTTGCGTGTTGCTGTGATACTGGAAACTTTGTGAAGAATGCTGCATCAGGACTGGAGGCAGATTCATTAATAAGCTGTGATATGTAGATTACACCACTTTGCTTGCTGAAAGTGAAAAAGACTTGAAGTACTTACTGACGCAGATCAAAGATCACAGCCTTCAGTATGGATTTACACCTCAACATAAAGAAAACAAAAATCCTCACAACTGCACAAATAAGTAACATCATGATAAGCAGAGAAAAAATTGAAGTTGGCAAGGACTTTATTTTACTTGGATCTACAATCAATGCCCATGGAAGCAGCAGTTAAGAAATCAAATGACACACTGCATTGGGCAAATCTGCCGCAGAAGACTTCTTTAAAGTGTTAAAAAGCAAAGATGTCACTTTAAGGACTAAGGTGCGCCTGACCCAAGCCATGATGTTTTCAATCTCCTCATATGCATGTGATAGCTGGACAGTGAATAAGGAAGATTGTACAAGAATTGATGCCTTTGAATTATAGTGTTGGTGAAGAATAGTGAACATATCATAGACTGTCAGAAGAATGAACAAATCTGTCTTGGAAGAAGTGCAGCCAGAATGCTCATTAGAAGCAAGGATGGTGAGACTTAATCTCACGTAATTCGCACATGTTATCAGGAGGGACCACTCCCTGGAGAAGGACATCATGCTTGGTAAAGCAGAGGGTCAGCGAAAAAGAGGAAGACCCTCAGCAAGATGGATTAACACAGTGGCTGCAATAATGGGCTCAAGCATAACAATGATTGTGAGGATGGCACAGATCAGGCAGTGTTTCGTTCTGTTGGACATAGGTTCGTTATGAGTCGGAACCAACGCAACGGCACCTCACAACAACTCTCTCGCATCACCTCCTCCTACTCTCCCTCATCTCATTCCACTTTAGCCACACTGGCCTCCTAGATATTTCTTGAATTTACTAAGCACACTTCAGGCCTTGGCATTTGCTGTTCCTGCTACCTGTAATACTTATTACTCAGACATCCACATGGCTCACATATCACTTCCTTCACATGTCTGTTCAAATGTCATTTTATTTTTTAAAAGGAGTGAGGCCTTCCCTAACCATCCAATTTAAAATAATATACCATCCTGATAATTTCTGTTCCTATATTTTGGTTTATTTTTCTCAATTGCAGTTATTGCCACCTCAGATACTTTTTGTACTTATCTTTTTTTGTCTGCCTCCCTCACAAAAACGAGACTAAAAGGTATCATGGTTAAAAACTAGACCCTACAGTCAGATTGACTGGGCTTGAATTCTCACTCTTCTGCTTACTATGTGATCTTCAGCAAGTAATTTAATTACCCTGTGCTTCAATTTCCTCAAAACTAAAATAAGGATGGTACGAGTAGCTACCTTATTGGGTTATAACTGTACCTGGCACATAATCCACACTTTTTAAGTATTATCTGCTGTTATTATTATTATTATTTGATTACTAGAATTAAGCTCCACGAAGGCAGATGCTAAGTTTATTTTATATCCCTAATGCCTAAACAGTGTCTGGCAATAGGTACTAAATCTGTTAAATGAATGCTGTTTTGTATATGTATGGGGTTTTTTAAAAAGAAAAACAATTATTAAGTATAAAATACTGAAAAATGCACAAGTTATAATCATACAACTCAGTGAATTTTCAAAAAAATAGACAAACCCATGTAACCACCATCCATGCTGAGCAATAAAACATTACCCACCCAAGAACAATGACCCTCTCCCCAAAGGTAACCACTATCTTACTTCTATCATCATAGATTAACTGACTTATTTTTGTGATTTATATAAATAGTATCATGCAGTATGTACTGTGGTAACTGACTTCTTTCATCAGTTGTGGCGTGTAGCAATAGTTCATTCATTCTCGTTGCTGTATAGCATTCCAGTGAACACAGTGCTCAAGGAGAGTACTCCAATATAGTATTGCATTATGTGGCTATACCACCATTTATTTATCTGTTCTCTGGTTGATGGACATTTGGATGGGTGATTTCCAGTTGGGGACTATTAAGAATGGAACTGCTATGAATATTCTTATATATGTCTTTGGTGCACATAGGTATGCATGTGTATATACCTAGAGTATGAATTGCTAGGAAGTAGAGCATGATTTTGTTTAGCTTATAGATCCTATGCAGCAGTTTTCCCTAGGACTTGTCCCAGTTTAAACACCTAACAGCAGTGTGTGAAAGTTCCAGTATATGTCTGTTTTTAAGCAACATAACTATTGTGCAATAGATTGTGTCCTCTTTCCCACTGTTTTCACTGAATGTTATGCTTTTAAGATCCTAGATATGTTGCTATACGTTTATTGCTTCTAACTTCTGCATAGTATTTGATAATATGCTTTCATCAATAGTTCTTTTTCAGATTTTTTTAAACAGTGTTTGTCACTTTAGCAGGAGTTTTGCCTGTCCAGCCTCCAGCCCCCTCTCCTTCTGTCCTGACAGAATTACCTGTGCTTATCCATGTGGCCAAGTGTTCCTGCCCCAGACCCCAGAGATAAATCTTAGGCAATCTAAACCAATCCTAATACTTCTATCTCCCTTGTGACCCTATTCTGGCCAATGAGACTTGAAGGGAAGTCTGTGCAGGATGGAACAGTGTGGACTTTTCTTCTGGAAAGGTCTCTTAGCTCTTCTATAGAGACACAAGGAAGAGATCACCACCCCCTACTTTTTTTTAATCCTTTGGATATTAGTGCGAGACTGTGATAGCTGGAACTGCTGTAGTCACCCTAAGATGGAAAAAATCTGCGTCCCTCATAACAGCACTAAGCCAAGAGCCACCCAACCTTGGAACTAGTTAAATGAGAAAGTAATTTTAGTTGGAGTTTCTTACTTGCAACCCAGAAGGTCTCGTTACAATAATTAAAACAGCATTGAATTGTCTTTCAAAAGCTATTTCATATTTTAAAATGGATTTATACAATACTGTTTTCTAGTCCCTTTACTTAGCTTTAAATAATTTGGATTTGATGTACTTTTATTGACTATGAGGTTAATTTATGTCACTGAGATCATCTAACAAATTGATATCTCTTTCCATCTTGCAATTTGTTCATTTATAAATTTAGAAGAAAGTAGTCAATTTTCAACAAATGTGATCTAACTAACAGGTATGATATATTTACATTTAGTGTTTTAATCTGGCATCTTAGAAACACTATGGTAGCCCAAAGTTTTCAAATATACTAGGAGGCATGTCTTTATGATTTTCAACATATTTTGTAAAATTTTTAGAGTGAGTTTGTTTCATTAATTTTTGGATAGTTAATACATACCTTGATACAAGATACTCAGCATTGTCACTTCCATGGATTCCTGATTCATTTGACAGTCTTTTAGTGGCTAATCAACATTTTAGTATTTTTGTGTGATTTGTGATATAGCAAAAGAAAACTGCAACAGGCAAAAATCTACTACATGTGTTATTAGCTCTCAACATAAAACAAGCTTATTAAACAGCATGTAGTGATGACTTTCTTGTTTCATTGCCTAGAAGAAATCATTTATCCAGACATACATGATAAAACTTTAATGAACTTTTCTTCTCAAGTAAAGTTTTTTAACCTCTGAGGCTCTTGGCATAACATTCTGATCAGAAACATTGCTCCACAAAGATAGTTAGACTTTCTAAGGACACTGATGTCAGTTCAAAACCAGTAGCATTTGTCTTGAGTAACTGTTACTCAAGACAAATTATCTTGAGTAATCTGCTGCCTGCCTAACAATTAGCCATAGTAAAGTAGATTTCTAAACAGAATTTTCATGCAGCAGAATCTTAAAGAATCCAGAAATCTGAAATGCTTTCCAGCATCATGGTAGGAAATGGATTTCTACATCTGGGCCAATGTAAACTCCTACTGGCACCTTTCCAGGGGCTTAGGGAACACAGGTCTCCATTCTAGCAGAGGGGAGAACTCGTTGCTTTTCTACACAGACCTTACATTTCCGGGAGTTAATGTGAGGAAGTAAAGGAAAGAAGTGGGGAAAGAAGCCAAAATATACCTCCAGAAAAGATAAGATTATTACTGTAAAGATTAGATTACCAGTTTCAAAGAGGCTATGTCACGTATCTCTTTCTTTCTTTCTTTCTTTTTTTTTTTCCCCTACAAGAAAGGGTAAAATTTCTATTTTATTCCTGGTTCCCCCTCCTCTGTTCAAACTTCCCATTGCTCATTGAGAACAGTGTGCTCTCAGACATTTTATTTGCAACGTATTTCAGCTTCATTAATACATGTTCATTTTATCTAGACTGTGCAATAATTTGACTTGGCCTGGGTTTAAGTTTATCTTGGGATAATAAAGAAAGTATTTGCCTGATAAATCAATAGAATAAACAAGACTAAGGGGTTATACTCAAAAATAGTTAAGATCAAAACATTTTTATGGTCTTAAAAATTAATTGCATGTATACAAGTACATATTGCTAGTTCAAAAGCAAGTCTTACCTATTCACTAGAGAGTCAACTTAGAAACAATTACTAATTAGTGTAAGTTGCCAAAGCAATAAAATGGTACTTCTTTTTTAAATATTCATCAAGCAGGGCCACTGGAGTCTAGAGACAAAAGCTCCTTGAGGCCAGAAATAGCGCCTTAATTGCAGCCCTCGCACCTGAAGACCTGACCTTAGGAAGTATTCAATAAATGTTCAATGAATGAATCAATGATTCAGACTTCAGTGATTTAAGTACAGAAATTTGTGTAATACAGAGGACTTAAATGGTAGTAAAACAAACAAACAAAAACAGTTGCTGTCAGGTCAATTCCAACTCATGGTGACCCCATATGTGTCAGAGTAGAACTGCTGATTTTTTGAAAGTAGATCATCAAGCCTTTCTTCTGAGGTGCCTCTGGGTGGACTTGAACCACCAACCTTTTGATTAGCAGTCCAGTGTTAACTATTTGCATAACCTGTGGACACCACACAAATGGTAGTATATGAGCCAAATTAAGTCCACAATCTTGTTGAGTTTGACCTGCATATTGTTAAATGTTACATTGTTTTGTTTTGTTTAAAAGGTAATGAATTCATATGGTTCATATTCTGGGGAAAAAAAGTATGCACTGAAATGTTTCACTTCCACTGTATCCCTCCTCCACCCCATTTCTCTCAAGGTAATCCCTTTTATTAGTTTGTGTATACTTCTAGAATCTCTTTAGGCAAACTCTAAGAAATTATACATAAATAGTCTTATTCTCTCTTTTTCTTCTTTTTTCTCTCTTTTCTAAGCTAGAATATTATACATCCTGCTTTTTATTTTTTATTTTTTTACAGAAAATATACTTGGCGATCTTTCCTTTCCCTATCATCTTCAGCCAGCCAGTTTCACTCATTACATTTCTTGTCCAACCAAGGTAGGCATTTGAGTTACAACTGCTGGAGTACTACTATCAAAGACAGGGTGGGAAAGAGATATTTTGCTAGTTCATTATACCAAAGTACCCAAGAAGGGATGGGGAAGCCACTGCATAGTAAAATGTCTTAAACGTAGTAGGCACATCCTACATACTAGTTACACTGAATGAATTTTAACTGCTGCCATCTCCACTTTATACACACACACACACACACACACATCGGGACCTAGAATCAGAGACAATGCCAGCATCTCCAAGTAAGAAAATCTCAAGATTTCTTTCTCTTTTCTTTTAGCACCCAATCTCTCCCACACTCATCCACCCTAACCCCCCAATTCTACTTTCCAGTGGTAAATTCACCAGATGTAATGTTTCCTAGTCTTGCCTAATCACAAGAATTTTAGAAGCCCTTGTTAAAAATACATATTCACAGGCCCATGCCTTGGAGGTTAAAAATACAGATTCACAGGCCCATGCCTTGGAGACTCAAGTTTAGGTCTAAATCTATGCTTTTAGGATCAGGCAAGTTTGAGAAAGACTTGTCCTAAGATGTTGCTAAATACTTTCCCATAACTATGTTGATAGAGGTCATTGTAATCAGATCCTGAGTACCTTTTTATGGTCTCTATGAGTTGGAATGGACTTGGTGGCAATGGTTTGTTTTCTTGCTATGAGTATGTATCCTAATGCCTATTTTAAAGAAATCCTCTTTTCAGAGCAGTACTTCTCTAAGTTTTCACAATGATAAATGTCTAAAATATTAATATTTTGTTTGACACATTGGAGGAGGTCACTTTTTGTCAGAGGCAATAGACCCTGGGGCTCTGGAGGGGTGGCAAGGTAAAAGGAGATGTTTCATGGAAAAATACTTGGATAATTAAGCTATAGAGTATCTTCATGGAGATACAGTTCAATACTTAGCACTCTCTAACTCCCATAAAGGGACTCACCAAATTAAAGACAAGTACTGCTATGATGCTTAAAGCTATGCCACCTGTATTTCAAATACCAGCAGAGTCACCCATGGTGAACAAGTTTCAGTGGAGCTTCTAGACTAATACAGACTAGGAAGAAGGACCTGGCAATCTACCTCTGAAGAAACTGGCCAGTGAAAACCTTATAAACAGCAGCGGAACATTGTCTAATACAGTGCCAGAAGATGAGCCCCTCAGGTTGGAAGGCACTCAAAAGATGACTGGGGAAGAGCTCACTCCTTAAAGTAGAGTCCATCTTAATGACGTGGATAGAGTAAAGCTTTTGGGACTTTCATTTGATGATACAGGATGACTCAAAATGAAAAGAAAAAGCTGCAAACATCCATTAATAATAGGAACATGGAATGTACAAACTATAAATCTAGGAAGATTAGAAGTCATCAAAAATGAAATGGAAAACATAAAGATCAACACACTAGGCATTAGTGAGCTGAAATGGACTGGTATTGGCCATTTTGAATCGGACAATAATATAGTCTACTATGCCAGGAATGACAAATTGAAGAGTAAAGGTGTTACATTCATTGTCAGAGAGAACATTTCCAGATCTATCCTCAAGTACAACACTGTAAGTTATAGGATAATATCCATATGTCTACAAGGAAGACCAGTTAATACGACTATTATTCAAATTTATGCACCAACCACTAATTCCAAAGATAAAGAAACTGAAGATTTTTACCAACTTCTACAGAGTGAAATTGATCAAACATGCAATCAAGATGCATTGATAATTACTGGTAATTGGAACGTGAAAATTGGAAACAAAGAAGAAAGAGCAATAGTTGGAAAATATGGCCTTGGTGATAGAAATGATGCTGCCAGAGATCACATGATAGAATTTTGCAAGACCAATGACTTATTCATTGCAAATACCTTTATTTAATAACATAAATGGCGACTATACACAAGGATCTCACTGGAGGAAATACACAGGAATCAAATCAACTACATCTGTGGAAAGAGATGATGGGGAAGCTCAATATCATCAGTCAGAACAAGGCCAGGAGCTGACTGCAGAACAAACCATCAGTTACTCTTATGCAAGTTCAAGCTGAAGCTGAAGAAAATTAAAAGAAGTAAACAAGAGCCAACATATGACCTTGAGTATACCTCACCTGAATTTAGAGATCATTTCAAGAATAGATTTCACACATTGAACATTAATGACCAAAGACCAGACGAGTTGTGGGATAACATCAAGGACATCATACACAAAGAAAGCAAAAGGTCATTAAAAAGAAAGGAAAGAAAGAAAAGACCAAAATGATGTCAGAAGAGACTCTGAAACTTGCTCTTGAACATAGAGTAGCTAACGTGAATGGAAGACATGGTGTCATAAAAGAGCTGAACAGAAGATTTCAAAGGATAGCTCAAGAAGACAAAGTAAAGTACTATAATGAAATGTGCAAAGACCTGGAGTTAGAAAACCAAAAGGTAACAATATGCTCAACATTTCTCAATCTGAAAGAACTGAAGAAAAAATTCAAGCCTCAAGTTGTAATATTCAAGTATTCTATGGAGAGAATATTGACGACACAGGAAGCATCAAAAGAAGATGGAAGGAATACACAGAGTCACTGTACCTAAAAGAACTGGTTGATGTTCAACCATTTCAGGAGGTAGCATATGATGAAGAGCCAATGGTACTGAAGGAAGAAGCCCAAGCTGTGCTGAAAGCAGTGAAAAACAAGGCTCCAGGAATTTATGGAATATCAATTAAGGTGTTTTAACAAATGGATGCAACGCTGGAAGTGCTAACTCGTCTATGCCAAGAAATCTGGAAGACACAGTTACCTGGCCAATCGACTGGAAAAGATCCATATTTGTGCCCATTCCAAAGAAAGGTGATCCAGCAGAATGCTGAAATTACTGGACAATATTATTAATATTACATGCAAATAAAATTTTGCTGAAGGTAATTCAAAAATAGCTGTAGCAGTATATCAACAGAAAACTGCCAGAAATTCAAGCCATATTCAGAAGCGGTGAAACAAGGGATATCATTGCTGATGTCAGATGGATCTTGGCTGAAAGCAAAAAATACCAGAAAGATGTTTACCTGTGTTTTATTGACTATGCAAAGGCATTCGACTGTATGGATCATAACAAATTATGGACAACACTGTGAAGAATGGGAATTCCAGAACACTTAAATGTGCTCATGCAGAACCTGCACATAGACCAAGAGGCCATTGTTTGAATAGAACAAGAGGATACTGTGTGGTTTAAAATCAGGAAAGGTAGGCATCAGGGTTGCATCCTTTCACCATACTTATTCAATCTGTATGCTGAGCAAATAATCAGAGAAGCTGGACTATATGAAGAAGAACCGTGCATCAGGATTAGAGGAGGACACATTAACAACCTGTGTTAAGCAGATGACACAACCTTGTTTGCTCAAAGTGAAGAGGACTTGAAGCACTTATTGATGAAGAGCAAAGACTACAGTCTTTAGTATAGATTACACTTCAACATAAAGAAAACAAAACTCCTCACAACTGGACCAATAAGCAACATCATAATAAGCAGAAAAGACTGAAGTTGTCAAGGATTGATTTTACTTGAATCCACAATCAATGCCCATTGAAGCAGCAGTCAAGAAATAAAATGACGTATTGTGTTGTGCAAATCTGCTGTAAAAGATCTCTTTAATTAAAGTGTTAAAAAGCAAAGAGGTCACATTGAGGACTAAGGTGTGCCTGAACCAAGCCATGATATTTTCAATCACCTCGTGTGTATGTGAAACTGAACAATGAATAAGGAAGACTGAAGAAGAATTGACGCCTTTGAATTGCGGTGTTGGTGAAGAATATTGAATACACCATGGACTGCCAGAAGAACAAACAAATTTGTTTCAGAAGAAGTACAGCCAGAATGCTCTTTTGTAGCAAGGATGGTGAGACTTTGTCTCACATACTTTGGTCACGTTACTAGGAAGGACCAATCCCTGAAGGACATCATGATTGGTAAATTAGAGGGTCAGTGAAAAAGAGGAAGACCCTCAAGGAGATGGATTGACACAGCAGCAGCAACAATAGGCTCAAACATGGCAACAGTTATGATGATGGCACAGGACCAGGCAGTGTTTCATTCTGTTGTGTATAGGGTGGCCATGTGTCAAAACTGATTCCACGGTACATAACAACAACAAAATTTTATAATTATGTTTATCTACAACCCATCAGAGCAATATGGTATAACAGGTTAATACTCTAACTCATAATACATAAATGAGGAAACACAGGCAAGATGAAGTACATTGATGATTGTAAGCATTAGGGCTAAAGGTAGGTAATATCATCTAGCTCTTGGCCACTTATCTTTAGTTTGGCAAGACCCATAATGGGAGGCAGGGAATGCTAAGGATTGAATTGTGGCCCCCTAAAATATGTGTTGCAATCCTAGCCTCTGTACTTGTGGGATGTAATCTAATATAACGTAATATAATCCTTCCATAATGCAATCTAAAGTAATGTAAGAGACTAATCAGTTGAGGTCACCCCAGTGTAGGGTGAATCCTAAACCTAATCATTTCTGTGTTACATATACAGCAGCATAGACACAGAGACACACACACAAACATGGATGGAAAACAGACACCATGTGAGGATGATCTACAAGCCAAGGAAACAAGGAACACCTGGGGCTACTGACAAGGAAGTAATCAACATATCAAAGACGCTGATTTGGACTTTTAGCCTCCAGAACTTTGAGAAAATACATTTCTGTTCTTTAAAGGCAACCATTTGTGGTATTTCTATTCCAGAAGCAATAGAAAACTAAGACAGGTGGAGAGGAGAGGTGATGAACAGTACTACTTAAAAATAACCTCCTCCCTCATCCTCATTTCAGGGCATCTGGTATTCTTAGCTCTTTCTACCCACTCTAAATATTTTCAAGGAACCGCAAATATTGTTGCTTGTTGTCTATTCTTGTAACCTAACTCCAAGCTGTCAACAATCCTTATCCTACCAGTCATTAACCTAAATGAGGCTGACCAAGCGTAATTTAAAAACGGCTAAAGCCATACATCGACAGGGAACTGCCAGAAGTTCTAGCCAGATTCAGATGAAGACATAGAACGAGAGATGTCATTGTTGATGTCAGACAGATCTTGGCTGAAAGCAGAGAGTAACAGAAGGATGTTTACCTGTGTTTTATTGACTACACAAAGGCATTCAACTGTGTGGAACATAACCAATTATGGGTTACGTTACAAAAAATGGATAACCTTCATGAGTAACCTTAACATGGATCAAGAGGCAGTCGTTCAAATAGAACAAGGGGATACCGATTAGTTTAAAATTGGAAAAGGTGCGTGGCACGTTTGTATCTTGATACCTTATTTATTCAATCTGTATGCTGAACAAATAATCCAAGATGCTGGATTATATGAACAAGAAGGATTAGAGGAAGACTCACTAACAACCTGCCATATGCAGATGACACAACCTTGCTTGCTGAAAATGAAGATGACTTGAAGCACTTACTGATGAAGGTAAAAGACTACAGCCTACACTTGAACATAAAGAAAATGAAAATCCTCACATCAGGACCAATAAATAACATCATGATAAATGGTGAAGAAATTGAAGGTGTGAAGGATTTCATTCTACTTGGATCAACAATCAATGCCCATGGAAGCAGCAGTCAAGAAATCAAAAGACACAATGCACTGGGAAAATTTGCTGCAAAAGACCTCTTTAAACTGTTAAAAAGCAATATGTCACTTTGATTACTAAGGTGTATCTGACCTAAGTCATGATCTTTTCAGTCATCTCATATGCACGCAAAAGCTGGACAATGAAAAAAGAAGACAGAAGAAGAATTGATGTATTTGAATTGTGGTGTTGCTGATGAATACTGAATATACCATGGATGGCCAGAAGAACGAACCAATCCGTCTTGGAGAAAGTACAGCCAGAATGTTCCTTAGAAGCGAGGATAGTGAGGCTTTGTCTTGCTTACTTTGGACAAGTCATCAGGAAAAACCAATTGCTAGAAAAGGACATCATGTTTGGTAAAGTAGAGGGTCAGCGAAAAAGAGGGAAACCTTCCATGGGATGTATTGACACAGTGGCTGCAACAATGGACTCAAACATACCAAAGATTGTGAGAATGGCACAGGACCAGGCAATGTTTCCTTCTGTTACACATAAGGTCACCGTGAGTTAGAGCCCACTTGATGGCAACTAACAACAATAAAATTGAAATTGTTTTTTTAATTCTTCCCTTAAGTAGTAACCTGTACTTTTTACAACAGATATGAAACCAATGAAATATTAATTAATCTCAACTTCCTTTTTTCCTCTCCTGGTAGTTCTCTCTCTATATATATAGATATATGTAAATGTTAGTTATTCAACAAGACTTATGTCCCTGGTACAATCTAGTTGAACTGAGTAATTTTTACTTTTAAAAAATTTTGGGCATGATTTCTTCTCTCACTTTATCATCTCTTTAATTCATTTCATTTTGAATTCCTCTCACTAGAGAATAATAATTTATTTCATTATTTTTACCTACCTTAAATTTTCGGTAATTCCTTCATCAAATTTTAAAATAATTTCTGCAAATCCTAGACATTTTCCATTAAGTTCTGTAAGTATTGTAGTATTGCACTGTGGAAGGCATCATTATGCTTTGACTGAATATTGGACACATAATATTCTTTACAAAACATGCTCATGTGCTAGTTTGACATTTACTTATCTTTGTTGAACCCTATCAATTGTTTCCTGTTTATCGACACTTTTTTCAGTTCCAGTAATTGCATGTGCACTTATTTGTGTGCAAAGAACTTTTCATGTTATCTTAATTAAGAATTTAAGTGTTTTCTGTCACAAATACATAGGCTGAAGCCTATCTTGAAGATTAGTTGTGAAACGTGTAATGGTAATAACAAAATAATTGGCTTCTAAATAAATAATGTACAAGCCATTCTATAATTTCCTTCCATTTGAAATAATTTTCTAATAAAATAAAATATTAAAAATTCTGCCATGTTCATGCAGTGCAGAAACCAAAATCATTAATTTGAATCAAAATGTGTTTAATCAGAAACATTCTCACACTGTTAGAAGAATGTGGTTGCTCCATTTTCCAAGATCCAGACAAACGCTCTAGAGGATTTCTTCTCCCATTTGCTGATCTCCAAGTCATTAGTTTCTCCATTTTGTAACGGGCAGGCCACAGTTGCTTTTGTTACTTCTGGGTTATGAAATTGATTCTCTTTTTCATTTTCATTGTTTTAATTAGTAAATAAATCTTCATTTAATGAAGAATATAAAGTTGCAGCGTTTTTTGTTTTTTAATTTGACCCATTCAAGTTGTGGATTTGATTAGAATAGTTTTCTTATCATTTTTTATTGTTTGGATTAGTAGTTAAATCCTCATTAAATAAGCACTTATAATCTCTTGTTTTTAAAGTTTATGAAGGCCATGCTCAGCAGAAATCTGCTCCCTCTCATCGGTTTGATTTTTTTTCTTTTTTATTTAAGTACATCTCTCTCTCTCTCTCTCTTTTCTTTTGTGAACTGCACTTTAAATTCTCTATTTCTTTCACAATCTCCACTGGCCTTCATTCTCAATGATCTAAAATATTAAAAAGTAAAATTTAGTTGTAGAGAGGGTATAAAATTTTATTATATTTTAATAAAAATATGAAGTAAACTTAAAACGTAGAAAAATTAAAACTTTTCATGTTTTAGTAGGTCAACTTTCTTCTAAAATATACAAAATTATTAAAGTTAAGGCAAAATAAAAATTATAACTAGCACATATCAAATTATAAAGTAAAATTATTTAAATAAAGCTGAAGTTTGTATTTCAATTTTTTAGAATTTAATAACTTTATTAAACTTTTTATAAAAATGAAACAATTTGCAATTCTAGCCTTCAATATTCATGTAGTTGCCAATGTTAAAAATTGGTATCACATTTCAAACATATTACATTTATGCTGTTACCATATGCATCTATTGCAAATATTGAGTATATCTAGAGTAATTCCAGAACCATGAATTGATTTATAATGGAAAGAAGCAAAAAAATTGAATGCTCAGCATTACCAGAAAATGAAACGTCATTACGTAAGTATCTTGCATTCATGCCATCAGAAGGATTTGACAGGCTAACTAATTTGTCTTTTCTCTGACCTAAGTGCTTCTGCCATTCAAATGCTCCCTAGACTCTGAAGCACTCTCCTTTTCTCCTGTTGGAAGTAGCATAATCTACAATCCTTCATGGCATTCTGATGCAACGACCCTTTATTTCCAGAAGGTGGATTAAAAGATGTGGAAAAGAATTTTTCTGGGGCCTGATGAGTGTTAGTCACAAAAGTGGAAGTTTACGAACAGATGTGCCCAAGGTTTTTTATTAATTTATTGTCTGTGTGTTATATATATATTTGTGATTTGAGATCTCTCTCAAGCATAAGGTCCAGAGCCTTTCTACATTTCTCTCTACTCTTTTCTTAGTCCACTGCCTCACTGCATATCAAAAGCAGTGTGGTGCAGTGGATTGTTGTTGTGTGGCCTTTCTAGCCATGGTCTTGTAACTCCCACCCAAGTGATTGGGCAGGACTGTGTGATAGTGTAACTGTGGACCACCAAAGGTATTGGTCAGTTTTGCCATCCCACTGGGTTTGAAATGAGCCACCCCAGAGGCAGGAAAGAGAAGATCCCACCACCAAGGAAGAACAGCCAGGAGCCTGCACGTCCTTTGGGCCTGGGATCCCTGTGCTGAGAAAGGAGACAGAGAGAGAGCTGTAACACTGAAGGCAACAAGACCCAGCAGCAGAGACCCGGTAGCAGGAGACCTGGCAGTGGGCTTCCTGGCCCACGGAGAGAGAATGCTGAGAGCCTTTGGGCAGAGGCCTAGGGCCATGGAGAGGGGTGCCTGAGAGCATGACTGGGAAGAGGCTGTCCTGATGGAAGAACCATATCCTGAGTCTTCCTGAGCCTGAATTGTAACTGTTACTTCTTTAACAAACCCCATAATCATGAGTATTGACTGCGAGTTCTGTGTGGCCATTGCAATGAATTATTGAACCAAGTAGAGAGTGCTGCGGGAGGGATGGTTGGTGTCAGAGTTAGTAAAGATGGCAGAGAGAGGAGGTATGTCTGACCTCTGCCTCATAGGAATCAGCCTTGGCTGTTGATCTTGATTCTCCTCCCCACCGTGAAGTTAGAGGAGGTCAGACACTGCCTCCATGCCATTTTTACAAGTATGGTCCCACCATAGCCCAGTTTATGACTCTGACTGGTTAGTTTACTCTTCTGGTCAATCCATGGTTTATGTAAAATTTGAAATTAAAGAGTTATTCAGGCTCTTGCATGTTACAAAACTTTGTGAGGAGAGCAGAAGCCCCTCTAGAAAGGACAGGCAATAAATTTTTGTACATACTATTTCCTCTGCTTGAAACACAATTCTCTCCTATCTTTAGCTACTTTACTATTCTTTAGATCTCAGCTTTGTTGTAACTTCCACAGAAAAGCCTTCCTTGGCAGCCTCAATTAGTTCAAATTCCCTTTGTATATGCTCCCATAACATCTTGTTCTATTTAACAGAGAGGTGATTTTACCTTTATTTCTGTGATATGATTAGTCTTTGTCTTCCCCCATAGAGAAGAAGTGACATGAGGACAGGGTCATGGATCATATCCCCAGAGCTTAGCCCACGTTTTGCACCCAGAAGGCACTCAACATTTCATTAACTAATTGAGTCATTCATCTGCACTTTACATTCTGTTTTCTCCCTTGCGTTTAGACCTTAGTCAAACTTGTGGCTAAAGAAAATCTGTTTGTCCTTCAGATAACAGTTTAATAGTGCTTTCTTGGGAAAGCTTTCCCAGACCTCCCAAGTAGTTCAAATTCCCTTGTTTGTTTATGTTATAAAACATAGTAAACTCCATTTGGCCTCCTGATGTGATATCACTTTATGGATTCATATCTGTGCTCCAATGAAGTCTTCCCAAAGTTGTGGAACATACTATATTGAAAAGATCAGTTTCATGGTGGGCATGTGTGTTACAGCAGCCTTAGGGATATTTTCACTGGGTTAGCAAATTTTTAGTGTGGCCTCTGAGCATAGTCAACTTCAGAAATAAGTATATTTTCCCCAGATCAAGCATTTTGAACACTGACTCCCATGGGAACTAGGAAATACATTTTCTAAGATGATCACATTTTTTGAAGTGGTTCAGGCTTTATCCTCAGCACACCTGAAAGCTAAGCAGCCAGGGAAACACAAATATTTCTGGTAAGGTTCTTGACTTTTTTTTTTCAAGTTTTAACCCCATTACCATGAAATCATCTGTTTATTATAGAACGACTTTTATCCTGGTTCTGATGAGAACCTGAAAACTAGAAGAACCAACAAATGATGGTAGTGTGTCTCTCTACATCTTCCCATCACTCCCTATATTTGGTGGACACAGACGAAACTTTAGTTTCCTGCTGCTTCAGATTTTGTATCTACATTTGCAAGCTATTTAATTCCTGCCTCTCCAAACAATTTTCCTCGAACCTTAAAGGAAAAGACAGCAAAACTGGACTATAATAATTAGACATAATTACACAACCTACAGAATAACTGTTGTTAAATTAAATCAGCAGTGAAAGTTTTTCAGTGGACAGACCTTTTTTTCTCATTTGAGTCTTCATCTATTTTAAGAATGGTATAATTAATTGGAGATGGTGAGTCAAGTTGGAAACTGTCAAACCGGGCACTTCATTCTTATGAGTTGCTGAGTGTCTGGGTGGCCGGGGGGAGATGGCTAGTTTTATCTCAACTAACTGAATTTCCTACTCAAAGTGTCACAAGCACGGAGAAGGACTGTATTAAACTCAGTTGGAGGAAATGTAAAAACCCAGACTGATTACTCTCGAACTCAAATGATGAAGCACTGGTTTACTGGCTCATTCAGAAGCCTAACTGAGTAGAATTCAGGAGTAGAAAAATTTGTTAACAAGTTAAGAAATAAATTACCAAAACTATGACCTAGAATTTAACATTTAACCATGCCAGAAGGCCCAACCTCTGTTTGGAATCAATGAAACTACCCTGGCAAAGAAAGTGTACCATCAAGTTCTGAGAAGGTGAGCACTGGACACCTTGGTTCTGCAGCCTTAGAAATGAAACGATTTTTTTTCCTTCTCATATGAAGACAAGGGCAAAATTGTTTTGAGGTCTTCACACAAAATAGCATGAATCTGTTTTTATCAAGGTAATATATTAGACAACCTAATATATCTGTTCTTATCAGGTAATACATTAAAAGTCCTAAGAATAGTCTATTATCTTCTTTCCAGCTGTAAAAAACATACCTCAGTAGTTGTACTTGCTGTAATTTTTCTGTTGAGATTCATGTAACTTCTCTTTGGAGCAAACAAAGCACTCTTCTTTGAGGTTGAGAGGATCTAAGGAAGGGGACCTACTGAAGCCTACAAATCTGGGAATTCCAGCTAGCACTGGCACATTGCTTCTCACTTGGCCTCAACTGGGAAATGAAAGATTATTAAAATTGTCCAATTATTTTCAATTGCAGAAATGTTTTAACTTTTTGCTTTTACAAAAGCAACATGTAAATATGTTTTTGTTTTCTTTTTTTTTTTTTTTGGATTATTTTTAACCTAGAGCCCTGGTGGCACAGTGGTTAATTGCTTGGCTGGTGACTGAAAGGTCAGCAGTTCGAACCCATCAGCCTGTGGGTGAAAGATGTGGTGATCTGCTTCCATAAAGACTACAGCCTTAGAAACCCTACGGGGCAGTTCTACTCTATCCTATAGGGTCGCTATGAGTCAGAATCGACTCGATGGCAATGGATTTTTATTATTTTTTTTTTTTGGTTTTGGTTTTACAGGTAAGTAAAAAAATGACTAAACTTGTTAAGTGCTAGTCCTAATACAATATGAGTACATTGAAATCCTTTTCTTTAAAAATAAAATAAAATAAACTTTGCTGGTATTCTAGATGAAGAAAACAGCCAAAAAAAATCCAAACCTGTTGCTATCAAGTTGATTCCGACTCATAGTGATCCTATAGGACAAAGTAGAACTGCCCCATAGGGTTTCCAAGGAGTGGCTGGAGGATTTGAACTGCCGACCTTTTGGTTAGCAGTGGTAGCTCTTAACCACTGAACTATCAGGGCTCTAGAGCAAGAACAGTAAGGCAGATGTGACTAAGAACTCACTTGGTGCAAATACTGGACAATCTTCCTGCCATATTTTCAGTTAGTGTCAACTCTGGGCATTTTGGTTTTAGTAAATACTTTGCCTCTATTGAATGATAATAACTCTGTGGCTTTTGTTAGCAATTTCATTTCATGGCTGGATTTAACTCTGAAACAAAGGAAAGTCTGTTTATTTTGTAACTATTTCATTAATGGGTTATATGTTACATTTTCTCATTGGTCAGGTTTTATTAGGGGGAGACAATTCCACAGTATTTTATTAACTATCCATGCCTCTGAAAGTAAAGTTGGAAACAAAAGTTTACCTCCTTATCACATTGTGTAAGCCTTATTTTTATCTCTGCCTCCCCCCCCGCCCCCAACCACCTTAATTAACTGGCCTGTTACACAAACAAGGACTCTAAGTTTGTCTCATAGCATTGCTATGTCCTTAAATTTTCCATGACCCATATTTTGGATTATATCTTCAAGCCTTTTAAGTGGTGAATAACTTTGTGCTTATCCAGAAACCAACCTTTCCATTACTATTCCTGTTCTCTGGGTCCCAGTCATAGCTTCAGTTTAAAGTAGCTGTGAGCAAGGAAACCCCAGTGGTGTAGAGGTTAAGAGCTATAGCTGCTAACCAAAAGGTTTGCAGTTTGAATCCACCAGGTGCTCCTTGGCAATTCTACCCTGTCCTGTAGGGTCACTATGAGTTGGAATTGAGTCGAAGGCAACAGGTTTGGTGAACAAGACAACATGTTTCAGGGATTCTATTCTAAAAGCAAGAGAGATTTGGAAACCTCAAATCCCCACTAGCCTTGGGCCTAGCTGATAGTCTGATGGTATTATTACTGAAGATTATAAATTGGAGCCAAAGTGAAAAAAGGGGCCCAAACAACTTCCATAGGGGCATTTCAAAGTAAAGTTTTATTTAGCCTCTCATCAGGAAAGCACCAAAAATTGAAACCCTTCACCCTGATCCCACAAGAGCTATTTGTTAAGAGCCACCCCAAAAGTCATCTAAATCTTCCTCTCTTCCATCCATGTCCCAGAAATGACCAAATCCATGCATTTTCTTACATACCTGGTACACAGCTTTCCCCCCTCTCATCTTCACAGTTGCACAAGCACTGGGGAAGTAGCCTGGAGGGGGTGTCGGGAGGGAAGAAGGGATGACAGGTGACTCCTGTTCTACCTCTTTTTCCCAGCCACCCTTGGGCAGCTCAGACTATGTCTGAAAAATTTCCAGAGACTATCATCAGAGCACAATGGACTAGCAGTCCATCGCCTTAACCACTTAGCCACCTCACCTACAGAGGAACATGCCCTATGGAGCCCTGGTGGCCCACTGGTTAAGTGTTTGACTGCTAACCAAAAGGTCGGCAGTTCAAATCCATCAGTCGCTCCTTGGAAACCCTATAAGGCAGTTCTACTCTGTCCTATTGGGTCACTATAAGTCAGAATCAACTTGATGGCAATGGGGTTTTTTTTCTTCCCATCTTTGGCTGAGCACACATGGGAGATCACTGCACTAGATGCCTTTACTATAATTTTTTGCCTCGTTTTAAATACTTAATTGTATTTGCACTATAGGCAAATTCTCACAATTCTGCCTCAATTTTTTTGCAACTGTTTACAGTAAAAATTGGATTTTTTTGTTATATGAACCCATAATCCTTAGAAATATGACATATATTTTGGCATCTATGTATTTCATGTGAATCATGGTGTTTAGGTATAGGTGTATTTGCTATAATAATATTTAATTAGATTACTCAAAAATGAGTAATTCTGAGAATTTTCAAACGTGCAGACTATTTCTAGAAATGTTTGGACAAACTTCAAAAACTAACTGAATTTCAAAAATGGGAACTGTTGATCAACAAGAGATCTTATAAATAATACTGTTGAACAATGGGCCCTTAAGGCACAAAGCTGGGTTCTTGTAGCATGCTTTGAGAACCCTAAGTACTGGGAGACATCTCTGATTATTTTTTTCTAATCACTCTTTTGTGTGAAAAAGTTCTATCATGTCAGCTGATAATAATCATGATATACTATTTAGGAACTTCAGAAAGCACAATTATACTACTAAAGCTCTCTCTATTCATTCCCTGACAGTAGAGTTAGTAATGATTCTTAGTCAAACAATCTTACATTGCTTCCTTGTGCTGTTCTGGATTACACACACTCTAGATTTATAACGGTTAAGAGATCAGCTGCTCACCAAAGGTCAGCAGTTCGAATCCACCAGCCACTCCTCAGAAACCCTATGGGGCAGTTCTACTCTGTACTATAGGGTTACTATGAGTCGGAATGGACTTGACGGCTGATTTATAATAGTTCATGTAAAGAAAAAAAAAAAACCTGACTCTAACAAAACAGGAAATGAAGGTCTAATTCAATCAAAATTTAAGTGACAGATGTTTAAACGCCAGACTAACCTTAGAATCATCTATGGTGACTGAATTAAATACTGTCTTTTGAAAACAGAATACAAAACAAATGTCAAAAAAGAACTACACTAGAGGACTGAAGTATTTACAACCATATCAACTTTTGAGATATGTTATAAACCTTCTGCTTATTTTTATTGCCATTTTTTCTGCTTTACTCTCAGAGCCCTAGTTTTTTTTTTGTTTTTTTTTTTTTTTTTAAAAAAAAAAAAAAAGAAGCTACACCTGATTTCTGAACTGGTATTAACTTATAATTGAGTCCTAGAAGTCATGTCAATTCTGACATGGGAGGCAATATATCATGGTAGTTAAGTCAACCAGACCAAGATACAAATCCTGACTCTACCTCATTCTAGCTGTGTGACTTTACCAAATTAATTAACCAATTCTTTTTGGTATGGTGATTCTGTGTATTCTGTCTATCTCCTTTTGACGCTTCCTGAGTCATTTAACATTTTTCCCATAGAATCCTTCAATATTGCAACTTGAGGCTTGAATTTTTTTCCTCA
Organism: Dugong dugon; assembly: GCA_030035585.1. Lineage (NCBI taxonomy): Eukaryota > Metazoa > Chordata > Mammalia > Sirenia > Dugongidae > Dugong > Dugong dugon. The sequence continues at coordinate 103,193,385 of CM057460.1, read as the reverse complement.
GTTCTTTCAGCTTGAGAAATGCTGAGTGTGTTCTTCCCTTTTGGTTTTCTAACTTCAGGCCTTTGCACATTTCATTATAATACTTGACTTTGCCTTTTCAAGTCATCCTTTGAAATCTTCTACTCAGCTCTTTTACTTCATCATTTCTTCTGTTTGCTTTAACTACTCAACATTCAAGAGCAAGTTTCAGAGTCTCTTCTGGCATCCACGATGGTCTTTTCTTTCTTTCCTATCTTTTTAATGACCTTTTGCTTTCTTTATGTATGTTGCCCTTGATGTCATTCCACAACTCGTCTGGTCTTCAGTCATTCGCATTCAATGCATCAAATCTATTCTTGAAATGATCTCTAAATTCAGATGGGACATACTCAAGGTTGTACTTTGGCTCTCGTGGATTTGTTCTTATTTTCTTCTGCTTCATCTTGAACTTGCATATGAGCAATTGATGGTCTGTTCCGCAGTCAGCCCCCGGCCTTGTTTTGACTGATGATATTGAGCTTTCCCATCATCTTTTTCCACAAATGTAGGCAATTTGACTCCTGTGTATTCCATACGGCAAGGTCCACGTGTATAGTCACTGTTTATGTTGCTGAAAAATGGTATTTGCAATGAAGTCATTGGCCTTGCAAAATTGTATCATGGGATCTCCAGCATCGTTTCTATCCCCAAGACCGTATTTTCCAACTACAGATCCTTCTTCTTTGTTTCCAACTTTCACATTCCAATCACCAGTAATTACCAATGCATCCTGACTGCATGTTCAATCAATTTCAGACTGCAGAAGTTGGTAAAAATCTTCAATTTCCTCATCTTTGGCCTTTGTGGTTGGTACGTACATTTGAATAATAGTCGTATTAACTGGTCTTCCTTGTAGACACACGGATATTATCCCATCAGTGACTTCAGGGTGGATCTTGAAATGTTCTTTTTGACCATGAATGCAACGCTATTCCTCCTCAACTTGTCATTCCCGGCACAGTAGACCATATGATTTTCCAATTCAAAATGGCCAATACCAGTCCATTTTAGTTCACTAATGCCTAGAATATTGATGTTTATCTGTTCCATTTCATTTTTGATGATTTCCAATTTTCCCAGATTCATACATCATACATTCCACGTTCCTATTATTAATGGATGTTTGCAGCTGTTTCTTCTCATTTTGAGTAGTGCCACAATGGCAAAAGAAGGTCCTGAAAGTTTGATTCTATCCACATCAAGATCAACTCTACTTTGAGGAGGCATCTCTTCCCCAGTTGTCTTTTAAGTGCCTTCCAACCTGAGGGGCTCATTTTCCAGCACTGTATCAGATAATGTTCTGCTGCTATTCATAATTTTCTCACTGGATAATTCTTTTCAGAAGTACACTGCCAGGTCCTTCTTCCTAGTCTGTCTTAGTCTGGAAGCTCAGCTGAAACCTGTCTACCATGGGTGACCCTGCCAGTATTTGAATACCTTTGGCATAACTTCCAGCATCACAGCAACACGCAAGCCCGCATGATACGACAAACTGACAGATGCATGGGGGTCAAAGAGTAGGGGAAGTACAAACCTACCATGTGCCCAAAAAAGTAGACTGGAATATTAGTGACCAGCCCTAATGACTGCCACAACCACATACCTAGAAAGTGGTGGATTGACATTCGAACTCAGGCATTCTAAAAATGAGTTAGAGCAAGAGTTCTAAGTTTTGTGTATTGAAGAGAGTGATTCGGAGAGACAGGAGGTGGCTATAACTTTTAAAGAGTTCAATTCTGTCCTTCAAAAGTGTTCTTTAACAGATCTTGCAGTTATATTGGGGAAATTATAGTTTCAAGGCAACCGTGCCCTTGTACAAGTCACTGGATTAGCTTATACATTAGTTACCAATGGGAACAATGTAAAATAATTATTTTTATGTACTTTCTGGGGGTCAGATACCCCTTTTGCATTGCCTAGGGATGATATAAATTAACCCCTTTAAAAAAAATGAATGTGGCTTTAGTATTAATATAAGTGTTCTATAACCATGTATGTTCAACAGTAATAATCATTAACATCCTTGGCACTATTTCTATGCTTACCTAATCTACATGAGCCTCCTTATCAAGTAATTTGTACTTGAAAGTAAAATATGAGGTTTCATTTCTATTTTGTTCTTTTAAGAGTTTGCATTGGGCCTTAATGGTTTAGATTTCAAAAAGGTTCTCCTGCACATTTTCCTTGGTAGCCTATACTGAGAAAAGTTGAACATGCAGAACTTTATACTTTTGAGACTGGCAAAGTGTGTTGAATGTTTACATATCTTCTGCATGACTCCAATGTTGGGAAGTATTCCTTACAAAATTCTTGTAGAATTGTAGAAGAAAAGAAGGATTAGCAAGGTGATTAAGTATATACATGTCTACTTTTTCCACATGGCAAAAAGTAAGCAATGCAACACAGTCAATTTTGGTATTAAATTAACTGAAGTAAACTTAAATAACCATCGAGGCTTTGACATTGGTTTAAGGATTTTTTAAAATAAGAAGTATGCAGTTTTATTTTCCATATAAAAGAAACATTTAAAATCAGAAAAGATGTGTGCCAGGGTTCTATTCTTTCACCATACTTATTCAACCTGTACGCTGAGCAAATAATCTGAGAAGCTGGATTATATGAAGAAAAAAGAATGTGGCATCAGGATTGGAGGAAGACTCATTAACAACCTGTGATATGCAGATGACACAACCTTGCTTGCTGAAAGCAAAGAGGACTTGAAGCACTTCCTGATGAAGATCAAAGACTACAGCTTTCAGTAGGATTACACCTCAACATAAAGAAAACAAAAATCCTCATAACTGGGTCACTAAGCTACATCATGATAAATGAAGAAAATATTGAAGTTGTCAAAAATTTCATTTTACTTGGATTCACAATCAACACCCATGGAAATAGCAGTCAAGAAATCAAACAATACATTGCACTGGGTAAATCTGCTGCAAAAGACCTGTTTAAAGTGTTAAAAAGCAAATATGTCACTTTGAGGACTAAAGTGCACCTGACTGAAGCCAGTGGTGTTTTCAATCATCTCATATGCATGCAAAAGTTGGACAATGGATACGGAAGACCGAAGAAGAACTGATGCCTTTGAATGTGGTCTTGGCGAAAAATATTGAATATACCATAGACTGCCAAAAGAATGAACAAATCTGTCTTGGAAGAAGTTCAACCAAAATGCTCCTTAGAAGCAAGGATGGCGAAACTACGTCTCACATACTTTGGACATGCTATCATGAGGGATCAGTCCCTGGAGAGGGACATCATGCTTGATAAATGGAGGGTCAGTGAAAAAGAGGAAGACCCTTGACAAGATGGATGGACACAGTGGCTGCAATAATGGGCTCAAGCATAACAACAATTGTGAGGATGGCGCAGGACAGGCAGTGTTTCATTTTGTTGTACATAGGGTCGCTGTAAGTCAGAACCGACTGGACAGCACCTAACAACAAGAACGAGGAGTGAAGTTCTACTCTGACACACATAGGGTCGCAACGAGTTGGAACTGACTTGATGGCAAGTGGATTGGTTCATTTTTTTAACATAAAGATGTTGTTGTTGTGTGCTGTTGAGTCGATTCCAACTCATAGTGACCCTATAGGACAGAGTAGACCTGCTCCACAGGGTTTCTAAGGCTGTAATTTTTACAGAAGCAGACTGCCACATCTTTCTCCCACAGAACAGCTGGTGGGTTCAAACCACTGATCTTTTGGTTAGTAGCCTAACACTTAACCACTCACCACCAGGGCTCCTTAACATAAAGATATTGCCTCCAAAAATAATACTGTTTTAAAGTATTGTGCCAGGATAAATGAATTAGTGATAAGTCTAAAAAAAGTAAAAGAACACCACTTCCATCTGCTCAGTACTGGTTAAAGTTTTATAATTACCGTACTCTACTTATATTATGTTATCAAGAGGGAGTCTCTAGGAGACCCTGGAGAAGGACATCATTCTTGGTAAAGCAGAGTGTCAGCAAAAAAGAGGAAGACCCTCAACAAGATGAATTGACACAGTGGCTGCAATAATGGGCTCAAACATAGCAACGATTATGAGGATAGCACAGGACTGGGAAGTGTTTTGTTCTGGTGTACACAGAGTCTCTATGAGTCAGAACTGACTCGACAGCACCTAACAACAACAACTTATATTGAACCCCAAAACTACACAAGTTGGAAAAGGCCTGCAGAAGAGCTATAACCAAGGTCACAAGTTAAGGGAGAGCCAAAAGAATGACGTTTATTTAGCCATTATCCACACAGTGAAAATCAACAGAACCAATGACAGTCAATCCAGTCTTGCACCCAGAAATCGCATTACTCTTGGGGAAGCTTAGTTTGCACATACAATAAGAAGAACATTCTCTGTACCACCTCCAAGATTTCTTCCTTCAACCAGGAACTGGTGTTAAAGTAAACAAATCAGGAAAAAAGCCTCAGAGGGCACTTTGAGCCCTATGAACTAAACTATGTCCCATAGGCAGGAAGTCCAAGCAAAAGAGATTACTCTTAATGGAAGCAAACTGGTCAATTAATTGAAGAATCTGACATCAAAACCACCTTTTAAAAATCCACAAGAATATCTGATAATTATGTGATTGAGGGAAACTGGCAGTACAAGATACAAAATGGGTGATGCCAAAAAAGAAAAGAAAATTACAGGTTATTATGCCAATTAGAGCTTTTAAAATATGTTTTTAAAGCTTAGACAGTTAGCTACTGCAAGGCTGTCATTTTCATTTGCTGGAACTATAGAGTGAGACTCCATCTCACATACTTTGGACATGTTATTAGGAGGGATCAGTCACTGGAGAAGGACATCATACTTAGTATAGGGTCAGCGAAAAAGAGGAACACTATCTACAAGATGGATTGATACAGTGGCTGCAACAATGGGCTCAAACATAGCAAGAATTGTGAGGATGGCGCAGGATCAGGCAGTGTTTCGTTCTGTTGCACATAGGGTCACTATGAGTCAGAACTGACTGTATGGCACCTAACAACAACACAGAGTAAAAACAGAGTATGAAAGGAGTTTCCTGCAATATCTAGGTCTTAAAATACAGAAAAGGATTAAAAAGTATAGAAAGTAATAAGAGAGAAAGTAAACATTCCTTTAAGTGTACTAAAGGGCCCAATCCAAGCATTGTATATTCACCATGATTTTGCTTCAAGGTCAATCCTATTGACCTGGAGTTAATGCTTTCAAGTTTAATGCCTGTTCTGATGACAGTAACAGTAGACACCTCATAGACTCATAAACTTGGTGTTCCCAGGTCTAAGTTACACTCGTGCCCCAGGCATCATAAGGCTTAATTTCTAAACCCCACTCCACCACTAGGTCAGCAGATAAATTACTTAATCCCTGTGAAACTGGCCTACTATTTAGCCAAACTGATGAAGAGGAACAGGAGAGCAATTGATAGGGCTACAAAAGGTAGTGTAACATTTTGGAGACGTGATGTAACCAGATACTCCTTGACCATGCCCCCCTCCCTACTAGTCCTGTACAACTTCCACTGTGGTCTGCTCTTAGTATCTTAGAACACTTAAATGAGGTGAAGAGGTGAATTTGAATAATCATAGGTAATCCAAAAGTATATTAGTCCACTAATAGAAAAAATATATACTGCCGACAACTTATCTAGAAGCCCTGGTGGTGCAGTGTTTAAGCAGCTCAGCTGCTAATCTAAGGTTTGGTGGTTCATACCCACCAACCCCTCCATGGGAGAAAGATAGAAATATGTGGCAATCTTCCGTAAAGATTACAGCCTTGGAAACCCTAGGGGGCAGTTCTACTCTGCCCTTTAGGGTCACTATGAGATGGAATCTGCTCAACGGGAATGGGTTTTTTATTTTGGTTTAAACACTTACCTTAAGCATAGGTATTCATTTATTATTTTAAAAATCTTAAGTCTCTGTGAAGAATAAAATGACATTGGTAATACTGGGTAATTCAAAATATAAGACATATAGGCATAGATAACATTTCTTAACAATGAAGCATTATTGTTAGGTGCCATCAAGTCGGTTCCGACTCATTGCGACCCTATGTATAACATAACGAAATACTGCCCTGTCCTGCGTCATCCTCACAATCATTGCTATGTTTGAGCCCATTGTTGCAGTCACTGTGTCAATCCATCTCATCCATGGTCTTCCTCTTTTTTGCTGACCCTCTATTTTACCAAGTATAATGTCCTTCTCTAGGGACTGGTCCCTCCTGATAACAGGTCCAAGTAAGGAAAGGAAGTCTTGTCATCCTTGCTTCTAAGGAGCATTTGGCTGTCCTTCTTCCAAGACAGATTTGTTCATTCCTCTGGCAGTCCATGGTATATTCAATATCACATGCAAATAAAATTTTGCTGAAGATAATTCAAAAATGGTTGCAGCAGTACATCAACTGCAGTACATGACAGAAATCCAAGCTGGATTCAGAAAATGAGGGATATTATTGCTGATGTCAGGTGGATCTTGGCTGAAAGCAGAGAATACCAGAAAGATGTTTACTTGTGTTTTATTGACTATGCAAAGGCATTCGACTGTGTGGATCATAACAAATTATGGATAACATTGTGAAGAATGGAAATTCCAGAACACTTGATTGTGCTCATGCAAAATCTATACACAGACCAAGAGGCAGTTGTTCAAACAGAACAAGAGGATCCTGCATGGCTTAAAATCAGAAAAGGTATGCATCAGGGTTGTATCCTTTCACCATACTTATTCATTCTGTATGCTGAGCAAATAAAGTGAGAAGCTGGATATATGAAGAAGAATGTGGCATCAGGATTGGAGGATGTCATGGATTGAATTGTGTCCCCCAAAAATATGTGTCAACTTGGTTAGGCCATGATTCCCAGTACTGTGTGATTGTATACCATTTTGTCATTTGATAAGATTTTCATATGTGTTGTAAATCCTATTACTATGATGGATTAGCGGTAGTTATATTGATGAGATCTACAAGATTAGATAGTGCCTTAAGCCAAACTCTTTTGAGATATAAAAGAGAGAAGCGAGCAGAGACAGTGGGACCTCATACCACCAAGAAAGCAGCACCAGGAGCAGAGTGCATCCTTTGGACCTGGGGTCCCTGCACTGAGAAGCTCCTCGACCAGGGGAAGACTGATGGCAGGGACCTTCCTCCAAAGCCGAGAGAGAAAGCCTTCCCCTGGAGCTGAGGGCCTGAGTTTGGACTTCTAGCCAACTGGACTGTGAGAGAATAAACGTCTATTTGTTAAAGCCATCCATTTGTGGTATTTCTGTTATAGCAGCACTAGATGACTAAGACAGAGGAAGACTCATTAACAACCTGCGTTACGCAGATGACACAACTTTGCCTGCTGCAAGTGAAGAGGGCTTGAAGAACTTACTGATGAAGATCAAAGACTATAGCCTTCAGTATGGATTACACCTCAACATAAAGAAAACAATAAAGCATTATTTTAATAGTTTGTTCTGTTTTGAAAACTAACAATAAAATAGATTTTACTTTCTGTACATTTTGATGTTAATTTTATTGTACCATATTTAACACAGAGCCCTGGTAATGCAATGGTTAAATACCTGGCTTCTAACAAGAATGTCAATGGTTCAAATGCACTAGCTGCTCTGCGAGAGAAAGATGTGGCAGTATGTTTTGGTAAAGATTTACAGCCTTGGAAACCCCAGGGGGCAATTCTACTCTGTCCCACAGGGTCACTATGAGTCAGAATCAACTCTATGGTAATGGGTTTATATTTAATACACCACATAATATGCATTATATTGTACTCTGTTTCATTTTTCTTGTTTCTCCAATCAATTTTTTTTAAATAGGTTTACTTTTTAGAATAGTTTTAGATCTACAGAAAAATTGTGAAGGTAGTAAAAAGAGTTCCTGTATACCCCACAACCAGGTTTCCCCTATTATCAACATCTTAAATTGGTTTATTTTTTGTTTTCGCTGCTTTTTCACTTTATTTTTAATTTTAATCAACACAATTGATATACTTGATAATATTATCAAGTAGTATTAAAAAGGCTGATAATGAAATTCAGTTCCTGCTACATACTTCCCCATGAGTAATCACTTTTCTCTCTACAGCTATTTCTTCCAGTTGTTTAACCTCTGTGTTTGTACATAACATATTTATACTGAAATCCCTAAATTTATCCATATTAGGAGTTTTGACGATTTTTTTTTCTAAATGCTCCATCATCATATCTATCATATATCTATCAATATTACTTTCTGAGCAGTCTAATATTATCAGGTAATTGATCAATTTCATTCCCTCCCCCTACTTTCATTCTGAAGCTTCCATCCTCTTGCTGCAGTCTGAAACTGCTGGTTCTCTAGGTGTGATGCAAAGCTGAGACTTCCTTCATCAATTTCCTGTGTTAGATCTCCTGTTTCTTGAGTTCCAGAACTTTCTCTGTCTTGATCTGAGCCCTTATTTTGTTGGACCAGATCTCCCAGTAGCTTCCTAAAAAAGACTCAAGGGAGGTAATTTTTTAAACTTTGCTTATTTAAAATTGTCTTTATTCTACCCTCACAATTAATTGACAGTTTTGCTGAGTAAAAAATTCTAGATTGAAAGTCATTTTCTCTTAGAATTCTGGTGGTGTTGCTCTATTGTCTCATACCTCCTAATAGTTCTACAGAGATGTCCTATGCCATTTTATTACCTGTTTGTGACCTGGTCTCTCTGGAGGCTTTCAGGACTTTCTCTTTACTCCTAGGATGCTGAAATTTTATGAAGACTTTCTTTAAAAGGGTCTTTTACATTCACTGTGCTAGGCTCGTGTTCCTCAGTCCTGCGAAATGTTTAAATATTGTTTCTTCCATAAATTCATCCCTTCTAGTGTTCTCTGTTCTCTTTACTAGTGAGCTCCCACTACATGGATGTTAAACCAAAACCAAACCCATTGCTATCAAGCTGATTCCAACTCATAGCGACCCTACAGGGCAGAGGAAAACTGCCCCAAAGGGTTTCCAAGGAGCAGCTGGTGGATTCAAATTGCCAACATTTTGGTTAGCAGCTGAGCTCTTAACCACTGTGCCACCAGGGCTCCACATGGATGTCAGTCCTCTAAATTGTTCTAATTTTCTTACCTCTTCCCTATTTTCCCTATCTGAATTTTTGTTCTACTTTCAGATATAGTAACCTGGCAATATCTTGCAAATTTTCTATTGAATTTCTTATTTCGACTATTGTATTTTTCAATATCCATGAGTTCATTTTTGTTCTGTTCCTTTTTCACAGCGTATTTTTGTTGTTTCATGAAATAAATGCCATCTCTGTGAGTACATTAATGACAGTTTTTCAGATTTTTCCTTCATACCCTGAATTTTCTCTGATTCCTCTGGGTTCATTTTCCCACCACTCCCACTCCCCCTCCCCGGGTTATTGCTGTATTTGTTTGAAGTTTGTTTGCTTTCCTCAAAGGTCTGGCAATCTCAGGCTGTCCATTCATATTTAAAACTGAAGGAATAAAACAGATTAGAAGACCCGTGTCAAGCATGGTGGAGTGGGGGGGTCAATTGGTAGACTTCACTGAGGGTGCTCAGTGGTCAAGGAGCTATTCTGGGGGGAAGTGGGCAATGTCAGTATGTATAGAGCTCTTCTCTTGTGACATCAAATCTTCTCAAGAGAAGATCTTGCCACTTCCTTCATAGGTGGCTATAGATCTGACTTCCAACACTGTGGGAGCTGTGGGCAGAGGCCACAGAGTCAGGGGGAAGATATCACACCATTCAGTATATAGACTTTACTCAATCTCTTTGTTTCTATACCATATTTTATCCCCTACCTTCCAGAGAATAAACTGTATTTGTCCTGCAAAGGGCAAGGGTTGTCAATTGGCTGAATGGAGCTGGAGAGCACCTAGCTGTCCAGCAACTCCTTAAACAGACTTTTAACCAGTCACCTTTTTCTAACTCCCTCATTCACTATGTCTGATGCTTCTAAGTCCTGAAACTTTCTGAAGTTTGGTTGAGTGAATCAGTTCACTTCTCAACAGCATCCCCTTTGCAGAGTCCTAAGTTCTAGCATCCTCCTCTCTGTTTTCCATCTTCCGAAATTTTATTGAAATCTCTCATCTGCTAATGACTCCATTCCCATATTTTATCAGAAATCCTTTGAGGTAATATTTTAAGTGTAGAGTCAGCTCAATCCTTAACTCTAATGGCATGTATATTAACTTTGGAATGTGGTCTAAATTTTTGGAATGTTTAGTATTTTAAACCAAATAATAAACTACTTAAGAAAACTTTATCACCTGAATTACAGTTATCCGGCTTTCTCATATGCCTCCACATATAATTACCCACATAGGGCTGGTTAAATAAATGATGGAACATTACATAACAGAATAACATGTTATTATAGTTGTTGTTGTTTTAAACCATTTAAGAGTAAGTTGGAGACTTTTAGTAATTTCAGTGTCTATTTCCTAGAAACAAATCATTCCGTAACATAATGCTTCTAATTTTGTGACTAGTAGATTAAAGGAACAAGATATGCTTTTGTTCAAATCAGCCATATACATAGGAAATCTGTATATAATGTATCTACACTGGACATGGTCCAAAGAGATTTAACAAAAACAATATAGCAGGGCCTTTTTCTAATATGACTGCACCTCTTCTTTCATACTTTGGCAGAGTCCCCGTAAAGTTCCAGAACACAGCAAATGACAGGATCAACCAACATCCAGAATGTTTTCTATAAAGTTAAAGTCAACTTACATTTTATGACTGCTCTTTGATATGCAAAGAATTCTACTGTGCTATTTTTAAATGTTAGGTTGTTCTATATCTATGCCACCCCTTCTCCTTACTCTATTTAAAAAGCTAGAGCTGTCCTAATTTATGAGAATTAAAAAAGAAAAAAAAAAAGATTACTGCATTTGGACTTGCTATATAAAATGCCTGAATCTAATTCCCTCCTTCATATGAGTTTTGGAATTTACCCCTATCAGAAAGTTTATCAGGGTCAAGATCTGAGAATTCAAAAAGTTCTATACGAGGGAAATGTGGTTTACCTGAAGCTGGAAACAGATAACTGTGATCAATTAACTCTTTTCTAGTCTTCAGCAAAGATTTTAGACAAATTCCATTCAAGCAATTTTTTTTTTTTTTAATTCTAAGTAACCAAACACCATCAACACATTCAAATTGTCAAAGAGGAACTACTTTTTAAACAGTCTCTCTCAACTAGGATGCTTGTGTATTTTTACTGAATTTTCATGTGAAACAGTTTGTACAATCACAGTGAGAACATTTACAAAAACTTCATATATAAAAGTAATTAGAAAAATAATATTAAGAAAATGAATGTTAATTCAGTGAAGTTATTATATTCCATAAGAGAGATTAAGAGAAAACAAATTAAATAGATCCATAGGCTATTTGAGATACTTTCAAAGACAAATAAGTGTTGTGATATTATTAATAGAAACTCTGTATTTTTTTGGTAAATGAAAGTGAGTGCTCCTTTCACTTAAAAGAGTTTAACAACACCTTATCAAATGTGGTGGACATCTGTTGTTTGTGACTGACTGCCCAGCATTTACTAGGAAACTGCTCCTCTCTCAGCCCATGTGGATCTGGAGAGTTTGTCTGTCACAGGGTCTTACTCTCCCCTGGCTTCAGAAGCTTTATACCCTCTTCTGCTGCTCACAGTGATCGGTGCAAGGGTGAGCATACGACCCAAGCAGGACCGATCAGAGTCCCTGGATGAAATCCAGTATATAGAGCCCCGAGAAAGAGTCTTTCTTCTTCTAATTTCGACTGATAAAGATCAGGTAAGTCTGGAGGTGCCAGTGGCCATCTTAACTACTGCATGTAGAGAATATACCTGAGAATGAAGCCAGCGCTCAGAACAATGCTGCATTGAGTGACAGAGAGCAAAAGAAATGGAAGCCCAGTTGAGTACCTGGATTCAGCTGTGCTAAATTCAGATCCACACCGAGACTTGCTAGTTAAAAGAGCCAATAAATTCTCTTTTTGCTTAAGCTAACTTGAGTTGGATTTCTTCAACCAAGCATCCTGAAAAATAGACCAAGGCAAGAACTTTTCAAAACAAAATGTATAATTAAAGCAAATATACATTTGAACACTTGAACAATAGTTGCTCATAAAGAACACATTTGCCAAATAAAGAGTATAAAGTTAAATGAATGTAATGTAAGGTAGCTTAATTTTCTTATAACTTTGCAAACAATTCCATTACTCACATATAAGCAGCTCCAGACTGTTTACTGCCAAGAAGAGGAAATGTACGTATGTGTGGCAGAGGATGGGAAGAATTGGAAGGGGGACTCCAGCCAAAGGAGCACAGACTCCTCTGGTCTGAAAAGCTTACAAAAGTCATAGATTCAGTGGCTGTACATTACACAACAGACAATTAGGTCACTTAGGTTCATATCTGAAGGTGCTGTAGTTATAAAAGGAAGTTGAGAAAATCTATTAGAGAATGTGACTCAGAATCTGAAAGCCAAGTCTTGGGAAAGGGGGCATGAATTTGATTTATGTAAGATTCATGTTCCTGCAATATATTAAAAACATATTTCTCAATCTCAACAAAATGTTTTATACTATAAATTTACTCATTGGGAAAAACTAAAATATAAGAAATATTCATTATGATTTTCAACACAATAAAGAGAATTGGAAACCCAATATCTGCCAAGTTCTTCATATAACCAAAAAAACCAAACCCATTGCAGTCGAGTTGATTCTGACTTCTAGCGAGCCTATAGGACACAGCAGAACTGCCCCATAGGGTTTCCAGGGCGCACCTGGTGGATTCAAACTGCCCACCTTTAGATTAGCAGCCATAGCTCTTAACCACTACACCACCAGAGCTTCTAGTTCTTCATACAGTAAATGTTATATACCTTTCTCCTATTCTCTTAGGGAAGTAAATACACGTTTTTACCACTGTGTTAGGAAATTTAATTGTCCAAAGTGTAGTTCAGCTATGAAGGCTAGAATTCCTCAGTCACATGTCTGACATGTGAGTTCTCTCCTGCAGGACACCTTCCATAAACTGATCCTTAGGGTCATTTTCCTTCTTTGCTTCTTCCTCCCCAGTTAATGCCTCAGTGAGAGACCCATTTCTAGACCCAGGAAATCAGAGAACTAGCATAAAGTGTGTGATACTATTTCTTAATGATTTGTTTTCACATCTGTGTCCTTTTCTACAAAATCATCTGGCATCTTTGCCTTACTTAGCTTTGTAAGTAAGTGCCTCACAGTGTCTGGCACAAAGTAAGTACTCAGTAAATATTGACTAAGTGGATAAACAGAACATTCAACCTGGAAAGGACCTTGAAATTCAACTGCCACTTTAAGAGTAAATTGAGGGTCTCACAAGTTAGGTGATAGGCCAAGAATACAAAGCTAATTAGGAGTACTCCTAGGACTAAGTCTCTTGATTCCTAATCCAATATTCACCCACTAGACTTTTCAACCATTTTGTATAAGGTCCACAGGAAGACATGTTCTCAGTGTATAACCTGGGATATGATCAATCCTAAGATTTCATTATAGACCCATTCCAAGCATACCAACTGAAGGTTAACATAATATAGATATAGCCTGCATTTTTTATCTTGTTTTTTTTAAAAAATTGGCAAATGGCAATATTTGAATTCTTCATTAATCATAGATTCTTTGAGATACACCTCAAAACAGATTGTAACAAACTAGTATGTTGAGATCAAAGAAGATGAAAACCATTAGGCAGGACTAGTCTAACATTAGAGGTCTTTTCCCTGAGAACACCAAAGTTACCCCCTTGATTTTACCTCAGAGCCATTCTTCTTGAAGTCACCAGATCTTGTGTTGGTGTGTCCCTGTGTTCTACTCTCCTTGGTTATGGAATATACCTCCTTAAACTGTACTTGTAGTTGGAAATTATATCATTTGTCTTTGTATTCCAGTGCCTACCCCAAAGCTAAATGCTCAATAGATGTCAGTTAATAACATAAGTGAGGACAACTGGATATCCACATGCAAAAAGATGAACTTAGACCCTTACTTCACACTATGTATAAAAATTTACTCAAAATGAATTATAGATGCAGTTAAAACAAGATACCATTTCATACTCATTGGAATGGCCATAATAAATATGACAGACAATAACAAATATTAATGAGGATACAGAGAAATGGGAACCCTCATACAGATTACTTGATACAGCCATTTTGAAAGAAAGTTTGGCAGTTTCTCAAAAAGTTAAAAATAAAACTACCAAATGACCCAAGAATTCCACTCCTAGATCTCTACACAAAAGAAATGAAAATGTATGTCCACACCAAGACTAGCATGGAAATGTTCATAGCAGCATTATTGATAATAGCCCCAAACTGGAAACAGCCTGAATGCCAATCAACTGGTGAAAGAATATTCTAAATGTGGTATATCCATACAATGGAATACTATTAAGAAAAAAAAAAGAACAAATTACTGTCACATGCTACATCATAGATGAACCTCCAAAAGACTATACAAGGTAAAAGAAGCCAGACACAAGAGATCACATATTGTATGAGTTTATTTATATAAAATGTCTATAAAAGTCAAATTTAGATAGAAATTATAATTAGTAGTTGCCTGGGTCTGAGACTGGGAATAGGGATTAACTGTTAATAGCATTAGGGATTTTATTAGGAGTATGAAAATATTCTAAAAATGATTTATAGTAATGGTTACACTACTTGGTAAAGTTACTAAAAGTCATTGAATTGCACACTTGAAATGGGTGAATTTTATGATATGTAAAATATACCTCAACAAAGTTGTTTAAAAAAAGATAAGTGAATCAATCATCTCTCCCCTTATACCCCTTGAGGGGATCCTCCTTATCATGGTTTAGTATTTCATTGTATAAATATACCACCAAATTCTAGAAACCCTCTACTCTCCTTATCCTTAAGATTCTTATCCTTGCACCTCCCCCACCCCCAAAAAAAACAATAACTCTCTCAGAAGCCCATATTACATTCTAACATATTTGCCCCAGTTCTTCCATTCATAGCACAGAGACATGGGCCTTTTGACAGAGGCTCATTCACATTTATATAGAGTCCTTATTCAGTCAAGTACCTTGCCCACAGGGTGCTGAGTTTGGCAGGAGAGATGGAGGATTCAGATATAACTACAAAATGGAGGTTCAGAGGATGGCAAGATCCTGCTGGATAGGGTCGGAGACCCAAAAAGTCTTCCTAGATGAGGTATCATCTGAACAAGACATTACCTGACAGGCAGAACTCCCACAGATTAAAATGAGCAGTATGGGACCTCCTTAACTGGGGCTAGTGGGTGGGTGCATCCATTCTGAGTGCTTTTAGCTTTGGCTCTTTGTTCCTCATCTCTTTCTTCTTGTGCTAAACCATGTTCACCTGCTGTTGGCTCTGTTTTCATACTTAACTACAGGCAGTTCCCAGGTTACGAACATCCAAGTTACAAACAAGCCACAGTTACAAGCCAACCCCTGTAAAGCCTATTACACTAAAAATTTGAGGTACGTACAACGGTTCATAATAACAAACGGCCACTACTTGTTGCAACATGCATCAAAACGTGAACCAACTCGACGGCAACAGGTTTTTGTATTATTATGTTAAAGATGTTTTAGTGTATCTGGAAGTGTTTCTTCAATTTTTTTTATTCATAGAAAGGTACACTATACTCTCTATACTAAGACAAACATTTGATTAACTGATGTTAGATACAAATCGTACCTAACTGTTCCAACTTATGTACAAATTTGACTGAAGAACAGATTTAGGAAAGGAACTCGTTCATAATCTGGGGACTGCCTGTACTCAAACAAACTTAGGCCGGCAAAGAGTAGAAGCTCGAGAAAAATTGGACTTTTATCTGGAGTCTTGTGATTATTATCTCCACATCATCAATACATAATTGTGTCTTAGAAGGTACTATTTCACAAATGCTGTCTTTCTCAAATTTAAGCTCCTAACACCCAGGGACATGTCACAGAGAGAAGGCATAGAGAGGGAGGTACTGCCAGATTCATGCACTAATGCTCTGGAAAAAAGATACCTTCTTTAGTGATAAATATGTCAGACATATGGGTACAATTTCCCCCGATAAATATCTGGATCAAAAATCAGTACTTGGCATCTTATGTTTGGCCATGCATGGAAAATGAATCCTGGCTTTAATGGGAAACTCACTGAACCAGAAGTTTGACCTTAGAGAATCTGTTGAATCATTATATAAAAAAACACTACTCAATACCCATTTCCTAAAAGGAATTTGCTTCTTTGGTTCCAAAGCATTCTGAGATTTTTGGGTAACAGGAATATGTAGTATCACTGTTTTCAAAATTTCTGTCCTTTACTATTTATCATACAATGAACAAATTCAGTCATTAAGCAAACACTTATTGAGTACCTAGCATATGCCAGGCACTGTACTAACATTGATGAGTGAAGACAAATAAGGATGAAGTGTGTGTAAGGAGTTCAAAACTAGCCTAACATTTATAAAAGTGCTGTTTGTGGACCATCTGCATCCAAATCTCCTGAAGAGTTATTAAAATGCAGATTCCCGGGCCCCATGCCAGCCTAAGTGGATCAGAATCTCTGTGGCTACCACCTGAGAATCTGCATCTTAACAAGCTCTACAAGTGATTCTGTGTATGCTGAACTTTGAGAATCATTGCTGTTGTAGGAAAGACTCACATCACAGACAAGTGTAACACAGCATAATAACAGACATCTCTACTAGGTTGCCAGTGTCCTTGTACAATATTCTCAGTGCTGATAATTTTTACATATAAGTTCCTAGAATAAAGAGTCTCCAAAGAAATTACTATAAAATGATCACTATCATGAAAGTAATTATCACTATTAAAGGAAATCAGCTCATCAGAGTCAGGAAAGTTACCACAAAGGAAATAATTGAGTTGGGTCTTAAAGTTGGACCTTTAAGGGAGGTCTGCTCATTTTAAGCCAATGTCTTAGTCACGATTTTTTGAGCTGCAAGTAATACAACCTAACTGACTTAAGCCAAAAAGAAAATTTATCGGTTCATGTAACAGCGAAGTAAAGAAGGTAGGACAGCTTCAAGTACAACTAAATTCTGGAATTCAAAGAAAACCATAAGGAATCAGTATCTCTCCATTTTGAAACTTACTCTTGAACATCAAGTAGCCAAAGTGAACAGAAGAAATGAAGTAAAAGAGTTGAACAGAAGACTTCAAATACAGCTCAAGAAGACAAAGTGAAGTATTATAATGACATGTGCAAAGAGCTGGAGTTAGAAAACCAAAAAGGAAGAACATACTTGGCATTTCTCAAGCTGAAAGAACTGAAGAAAAAATTCAAGCCATGAGCTGCAATACTGAAGGATTTTATGGGCAAAATACTGAACGATACAGGAAGCATCAAAAGAAGATGGAAGGAATACACAGAGTCATACCAAAAAGAATTGGTCGATGTTCAACCATTTCAAGAGGTAGCATACGATCAAGAACCAATGGTACTGAAGGAAGAAGTCCAAGCTGCACTGAAGGCATTGGCAAAAAAACAAGTCTCCAGGAATTGACAGAATATCAACTGAGATATTTCAACAAATATCTGTGCTAGAAGTGCTCACTCCTCTATGCCAAGAAATTTGGAAGACAGCTACCTGGCCAATGGACTGGAAGAGATCCATATTTATGCCTATTCCCAAGAAAGGTGATCCAACTGAATGCGGAAATTATCGAACAATATCATTAATATTGCGTGCAAGTAAAATTTTGCTGAAGATCATTCAAAAGTGGCTGCAGCAAAACATGGACAGGGAACTGCCAGAAATTCAAGCCAGATTCAGAAGAGGTCGTGGAACAAGGATATCACTGCTGATGTCAGAAGGATCCTGGCTGAAAGCAAAGGATACCAGAAAGATATTTATCTGTGTTTTATTGACTATGCAAAGGCATTCGACTGTATGGATCATAACAAATTATGGATAACATTGCAAAGAATCGGAATTCCAGAACACCTAATTGTGCTCATGCGGAACCTGTACATAGATCAAGAGGCAGTCATTCGGACAGAACAAGGGAATACTGCATGGTTTAAAGTCAGGAAAGGTGTGCATAGGGTTATATCCTTTCTCCATACTTATTCAATCTGTATGCTGAGCAAATAATCAGAGAAGCTGGACTATATGAAGAAGAACGGAGTATCAGGATTGGAGGAAGACTCATTAACAACCTGTGTTATGCAGATGACACAACCTTGCTTGCTGAAAGTGAAGGGGACTTGGAGCACTTACTGATGAAGATCAAAAACTACAGCCTTCTGTATGGATTACACCTCAACATAAAGAAAACAAAAGTCCTCACAACTGGACCAATAAGCAACATCATGATAAATGGAGAAAAGATTGAAGTTGTCAAGGATTTAATTTTACTTGGATCTACAATCAACATTCATGGAAGCAGCAGTCAAAAAATCAAACGACGCATTGCATTGGCAAATCTGCTGCAAATGACCTCTTTAAAGTGTTAAAAAGCAAATATGTCACTTTGAGGACTAAGGTCTGACCCAAGCCATGGTTTTTTCAATTACCTCATATGCATGCAAAAGCTGGACAATGAATAAGGAAGACCAAAGAAGAATATACCATGGACTGCCAGAAGAAGGAACAAATCTTGGAAGAAGTTCAACCAGAATCCTCCTTAGAAGCAAGGATGGTGAGACTACATCTCACATACTTTGGGCATGTTATTAGAAGGGATCAGTCCCTGGAGAAGGACATCATGCTTGGTAAAGTAGAAGGTCAGCAAAAAAGAGGAAGACAGTGGATGAGATAGATTGACACAGTGGCTTCAACCATGGGCTCAAGCATAACAATGATCACGAGAATGGTGCAGGACAGGGCAGTGTTTCATTCTGTTGTATATAGGGTCACTATTTGTCAGAATTGACTCAACGGCACCTAAAAACAACACTGTGTCTCCATCTTGTGACTCAGCATTCCTCGATGTTTACTTTGTTTTCAAACAGATTCTTAACACATAATGGCAAGACAGCAGCCAGAAATTCCAGACGTATATCTGCCAGTTTAGCAACCCAGAGGAAAGAACAAGCTTTACTTTTCCAATAATTTCAGCAAAAGTGATGGGGCTATTCTCATTGGTTCTAATTTTCTAGCTTGGACCATGTGCCTAACCATTAAAAAAATGATGACATAGGTGGCAACATTAATAATCTCCACTTTTATATGTGAGGAAACAAAGTCACAGAAAGGTTAAGTAATCTGTCACTGGTCATGAAGCTAGTTAGCCAAGATTTAAACCTGTTGTTGTTAGTTGCCATTGAGTCGGTGCCAACTCATGGCAACCATATGTATAACAGAACAAAACTTTGCACAGTCCTGCACCATTTCCATGATCTTTGATATTTTTTAGTCCATTGCTCTAGCTATTGTATCAATCCATCTCACTGAGGGTTTCCCTCATTTCCATGAGCCCTTCTTTACCAACCATGAGGTCCTTTTCTAGCAATTGGTCTTTCCCGATAACATGCCCAAAATAAGCAAGCTGAAGTGTCACCATCCTCACTTTTAAGGAGCATTCTAATTGTATGTCTTCTAAGACATATTTTTTCATTCTTCTGGCAGTCTATGGTACATTCAATATCCTTTGCCAACGCTACAATTCAAATGCATCAATTCTTCTTATGTCTTCTTTCTTCATTGTCCAGATTTCACATGCATAAAAGGCAATGGAAAAGACCATGGCTTGGGTCAGGAGCACCTTAGTCATCAAAGTGACAACTTTGCTTTTTAGCACTTTCAGGAGGTCTTTTGTGCAGATTTGTCCAATGCAATACATCGTTTCTTTGTTGCTTCCATGGGCATTGACTATTGATCCAAGCAGAATGAAATCCTTGTCAACTTCAATTTTTCCTCCATTTATCATGATGTCCAGTTGAGAATTTTCACTTTCTTTGCATTCAAGTGTAATCCATACTGAAAGTTGTGGTCTTTTACCTTCATCAGTAAATGCTTCAAGTCATCTTCATTTTCAGCAAGCAAGGTTGTGTCACCTGCTTATTTCAAGCGGTTAATGAATCTTCTTCCAATCCTGATGCCATGTTCATCTTCATATAGTCTGGTTTCTCATATTATTTGTTTAGGATACAAATTGAATGAGTAAAGTTAAAGGATACAACCCTGCCACACACCTTTTCCACCTAGGCAGTTTGATTTTATCAGGGTTCTCCCTAGCACATAACAAATTCCACTCCAGATAGTTTAAACAATAAAAACGTAGTAAGGAACATAGATACTTACATAATTGTTAGGAAGCCTGGAAAAGCAAGCTCTAGGTTAAGTTTCTAGGAAAGATTCTCAGTATCACACAGAAGAAATGACTAAATCAAGAGTTCCTGCCACAGCTAATCCTAAAAAAAGCTGGTCTCTGCCACCAACACTGGAGCAAGCAAATGGATGCCTTGCGACCGCCAGTTTATTCCCATAGCACACTTCTGAGTGAAAATCTTCCTTGGGTACATCAGACTGGCCACATACCTGATACTAGGTACAGGGAACACTGGGATATGTAAGCTTTTGTTTTTATGCTGCCTTGTTATTGTTGTTGTTTGCTACTGAGTCAATTCTGACTCACAGAGACCCTATATGACAGAGTAGAACATCCCCATAGGGTCTCCTAGGCTGTCATCTTTAAGGGAGCAGATCGCTAGGTCTTTCTCCCACAGAGCCACTGGTAGGTTCGAACCATCAGCCTTTTGATTAGCAGCTGATCACTTAATCATACCTTAGAAATGTGAAATTCACAATGCAGGGAACTATCAAAACATGGAGTGGGTGTTCAAAAGATTTTGAGCTGCTATAATATCATAGGAGTCCCTGAGTGGTACAAACGATTTACACATTTGGCTGCTAACCAAAAGGTTCGAGGTTCAAGACCACCCAGAGGTACCTCAGAATAAAGCCCTGGCAATCTACTTCTGAAAAATCAGCCATTTAAAACCGTACGGGGGCCCAGTTATACTCTGACACACATAAGGTTGCCATGAGTCAAAGTTAACTCTACAGCAACTGGTGGTGGTATGATGTAATATGCCTACCAAAGAGTCTATATCCAGAGCCTTGGCTTTTAGCCACTCAGCATTACTATTCCTTACTGTGGCTAGTGGGATGCAGTATTCTATCACCCAGATCTAGGTCATGCGTAGGATGTAGGGTATATCTGAAGTAGGAAGGGATGAGAACTTTGCAGAGCAAATTTTAATCCCCAAAAAGATTTAATATAACTGTTTCTAAACTCCCTCCTCTTTATCCAAAACCAAAAAAAACAAATCTACTGCCATCAAGTTGATTCTGACTCATAGGGACCCAACCAGACAGAGTAGAACCCAGAGAGTTTCTAGGGCTGAAAATCTTTACAGAAGCAGACTATCACATCTTTCTTCCACAGAATGGCTGCTGGGTTCAAACTTCTAACCTTTTGGTTAGCAGTCAAGCGCTTTAGTCACTGCACTACCAGGGTTCCCCCAACACACACCTAGCCAAAAACCAAACCAAACTCATTGCTGTCTAGTCAATTCTGATTCATAGCACCCCTGTAAGAAAGAGTAGAACTGCCTCATAGAGTTTCCAAGGAGCAGCTGGTGGATTCAAACTGCCAACCTTTTGGTTAACAGCTGAACTCTTAACCACTGCACTATCAGGGCTCCCCTCCAAACTGAAATCCAGTCTAAACTGGGTTCTCCGCTTCCTGGTCAGTAGATGGGAATACAAGAATCCTCTCCTCCTGCTAATCACTTGAGACCAGAAGAAGGAACTGAATTTTGATCAATTACTTCAGAAAACAACAAAAATCCAATATTAAGTGTGCCAAGACCTAAAATTTCATTATCCACATGCAAATTTCAGCAGCATTCAGATGGAAAATACTAAATAACTCAATAGGTCAGCTAATATAAGTCTGCCAAGTAATTTTTCTAAGATTACTTGGCAGACTTAGCCAGGATACAGATCAGCTCAAAATCAAACATTATACATGAACCATATTAAAATTCTATAGAAGAAGCAGGTCACTATTTATTCTTACCAATATAATTTGTCAGGCTAAAACTACTCCGTCTCTGATTATGATATAAAAATTAGGAATTCATCAGAGTACTTGCCTAAACATGTAAGCAGATAAACCCCATCAACGGAGGGATGAACCTCCACTGGGGCAAGAATAAAGGTCAGGGTGTTTGATTCTTATAAAACTGTCAACACCTACAAACCTAGTTTTTAAATATACCTCAGTCCTTCTCCAAAGACCTCAACCATCCCTCCTCCATTCTTGAGCTCATATCAATTGTTTTGGTCAGGTTATTGACATCTGAGAAGCTGCTCCAAGGGGCAGAATAACAGGAAGCTACGTGCTTAGATTACTTTACTTCTAGCTCCCCAGAAAAAAATGGTTTGATCCTTGGTCAGGATAAGAAGATATGAAGAATATTTATAAATTTTTAAATCTTTTAGAAAATATTGCCCAGTGTGGTATTTAGTTCCTACGTGAAGAGTCACACAGAAAATCACTCTTTCCTACTCGTAAAAAAGTCTAGTCGTTTTGGGTGCTGTTGTTAAAAAAAGGAGAAAGATCCAATATTGGTATGTTGCTATTAATTAAACTTCCATTTGTGACATAATTAAATGTATATAACAGGTGCAGTTTTCTTTTTTGCATTATCTACCAAGAACTTTGAAGCTAAATTTAGTACTCAATGCAATAATTAGCTTTAATTGTTTGTTTGTTCATTCATTCGTTCATTTGTAGGTACAATGAACTTGTTTCCTTCACTATTTGGTTCATATTCCTTTAATGGTATATTAGTAATTTCAAAGAATCTCAAATTCTTTTTTAAATTTACTTTTCTATTGAGTTATATTTAACATAAAATAAAATTTACTCCTTTTTAAATGTACAGTTTGATGAGTTTTCACAATTGTATACAGTCATGTAACCATCACCACAATCAATTTATAGAATACTTCGATCACCCTAAAAAGTTTCTTCTTTGGAGTTGATCCCCTCACCTGACACCCAGCCTCAGGCAACCACTGATCTTTCAGTCACTATAGTTTTGCCTTTTCTAGAATTTCATATGAATGGAATTTACAGAATATAATTTTCTGTTTGACTTCTTCCACTTAGCATAATTATTGAGATTCATCCATGTATTCTTGTGTTTCAATATCTCATTCCTTTTTTTATCACTAAATAGTATTCCATAGTATGGTTACACCACAATTTGTTTATCCATTAACCAGTTGATGGATAATTGAATTGTTTCATTTGAGGCTATTATGAATAATTTTTTATAAATATTCAATACAAGTCTTTTTATGGATATATGTTTTCATTTCTTTTGGGTAAATACCAATGAAGTAGGAATTCTGGGTCTTAGGGTAAGTGTGTGCTTACTTTATAAGACAGTGGCAAGTTGTTCTCCAAAGTAGTCAAATCATTTTGCAATACCACCAGCAATATATGGAGTTCCAGTTGCTTCACATCTTTACAAACATTTGATGTTGCCAAATCTTAATTTTAGCCATTCTAGTGAGCCCTGGTGTCACAGTGATTAAGTGTTAGGCTGCTAACTGAAAGGTCAGTGGTTCCGACCACTAGCCACTCCAAGGGAGAAAAATGTGGCAGTCTTCTGTAAAGATTACAGCCTTGGAAACTACTGGGCAGCTCTACTCAGTCCTACAGGGTTGCTATGAATCAGAATTGATTCGACAGCAATGGGTTTGGTTTGGTTTAGTGAGTGTATAATGAATGGTATCTCATGGGTTTAACTTGCATTTCCCTGATGACGAGTGATGTTGAGCATCTTTTCATGTGCTTACTGGCCATTCTTATATATTCTTTTTTGAAATATCTGTCCAAACTCTTTGCCCATTTTTTTTTATTGTTGAAAATATACAGAGCAAAATGTACACCACTTCAACAATTTCTCCATGTACAATACAGTGACATTGATTACATTCTCCAAATTGTGCAGCCATTCTCACCCTCCTTTTCTGATTTGCTTCTCCTCTACTGTCATAGACTCACCTCCCCTAGGCTTCTCTAACCAGAGGACTCCCTTTAGTATTTCTTGTAATTTTGGTTTGCTTTTTGCAAATTCCTAAAACTTCTGTTTATTTGGAAATGCCCTAATTTCACCATCATATTTGAGAGACAGTTTTGCTGGCAACTTTTTCCTTCAAGGCTTTATATATGTCATCCCATTGCTTTCTTGCCTGCGTGGTTTCTTCTAAGTAGTCCAGCTTACTCTTATTGACTCTCCTTTGTAGATCGCTTTTTGTTTATCCCCAGCACTCTTAAACTTCTCTCTTTATCTTTGGTTTTGGCAAGTTTGATTATAATATGTCTTGGTGACTTTCTTTTGGGATCTACCTTATGTGGGGTTCGATGAGCATCTTGGACAGATAGCGTCTCATCTTTCATGATATCAGGGAAGTTTTCTTCAACAATTTTCTCTATATTTTCTGTTATCCCCCCCTGTTCTGGTACTCCAATCACTCGTAGGTTATTCCTCTGGTAGAGTCCCACATAACTCTTAGAGTTTCTTCATTTTTTTAAATTCTTTTATCTGATTTTTCCTCAAATAAGTTGGTGTGAAGTGCTTTATCTTCAATCTCATTAATTCTGACTTCTACTGCCTCAATTCTGCTCCTATGACTTTCTATTGAGTTGTCTAATTCTGAAATTTTATTGTTAATCTTCTGGATTTCTGATAGCTGTCTTATTCTGGATTCTTGCAGTCTATTAAATTTGTCATTATGCCCTTAAATAACCTTTTTAAGTTCCACTACTGCTTTGTCTGTATGTTCTTTGGATGTCTCTGCGTTTTGTAAAATTTCCTTTCTAAGTTCTTGAAGAGTTCTGTATATTAATCTTTTGTATTCTGCCTCTGGTAATTCCAAGAAATTCTCTTCCTCCAGAAAATTTATTGATTCTTTATTTTGGGAGTTTGCTGAAGCCATCATGGTCTGCCTTTTATGTGATTTGATATTGACTGTTGTCTCTGAGCCATCAATAAGTTATTATAATCTTTTTATTTTATATTTGCTTAGTGTGTTCTAGTTTCTTGTTTTGTTTTGTTTTGCTATGCCCAAATAGGCTGCTCATGTATGCTAGTTTGACTATTGGCACCTTTGAAGCTCTAATGTCCTATCACCAGGTAGTTAGATTTGTTACTAAGTATATAAGCGCAGGAGTCCATTAAATTTTCCTGTATGGATTCAGCTCAAGTGTCCAGGCAGTCTGTCACCAAGTATGCGGTGCAAGCTCTTACCTACAGTCTTAGAGAGGCAAGAGTGACTGGTGTAGGCACAGGTATCTGGCTGCAGTAGGCGGTCACGCACTGAGCAAGGCAGGGGGCTGATGGCTGCCCCTGAGTGTCTGAAAGGAAAGAGTATCCCTGTTCCCTAGAGCAAGTAGGTAGGTGAGTTTTGCATCTGGACTATGAGCACCCTACTCTGTTGGCTGTAAGGACTGGGGGGCACCACTTATTCTTGGACCCCTGTCGCAGGTGGCTAGGTGGCGTGGGTGGAGGCACCAGTCCTCAAGCCCCTGATGGGGACAGGTAAGGAGCCTGCTTCAAGGGCAGAGCAGTGTCAAATGTCACAAAGCTGCCACTTCACAGCTGAAATGGTTGAAGTTAGCCTTCAGGTATTTACCCTGTTGTACTGTGGTAGTGAGGGCTTATGCTGTTGAGATGGGCCCTCACAAGTCTATGCAGGGGTGAAAGGCACTCAAAGTATGCGGACCCCTTAGCCTGTGCCTAGGCAAAGGAGCTGTGCCAACCCTGAGGTCCTGGTTTAGGAAAGCCAGTAGCTTATTTTTTCCCTGTTTGTTAATTTGTTCCCTCTCCAAGGCCAGGAGAATGGGTCAGGGTGCCTTATGGGATCTACTTCTGGCCCAGGAACTCGTCAATCACTGAAGCCGGCCTGGACGGTGCAGAGCAGGGAGGGAGGAGGTAAATGGGAGAGAAGTTTTTTCCCAGTGCGGTTTTTTTGTTTGTTTGTTTTTTTAAATCCCCATGGTAGGCCACACGCAAGTACTTTAGCTGCTTGAGTGCTGCTTTTCACTGGTTCTGGGTGTCCAAGTAGACTTTCTGCTGCTGGGTCTCTCTCAATGTGGAAAGTGCCTCCCGAACTAGTGGAGCTGTTTGCCCACCTCACTGCGCACCCTGAGCTGATCCAGGTTGAAGGGCTGTGGCTCCCGCAGGGTCAGGTTTGGCAACTCCTCGCTGCTTCTGAACCGTCTCTCTCTGCCCCCATCACTCAGTCTGATTCCTCAACTTTGCCTTTGATGTTCAGGGATCCTAGATACTCATATACAATCAATTCACTTGTTTTTTCAGGTCTTTGTTGTAAGAGGGACATAGGAAGCTGTCTGACTACACTGCCATCTTGGCCACACCTCTCCCCTAGGCTTCTTATCTAACCTTTCGAGTTACTGTTAACAATTTGATCCCATATGGTAAGTTTTTTAAAAGAACATAATACCACAGACATTCTTTACTAGGTAAGTTAGACTGTTGTTTGGTTTAAAGAAGACTTCAGGGGATATATTTGGTTTATAGTTTCAGGGTTAAAGATTATCTCAGGGCAGTGGTTTCAGGGGTTCATCCAGCCTCAATGGCTTCAGAAAGTCTGGGTTCCAGTAGAAATGAAATTCTGTTCCACATTTTATCCCTTTTGATTAGGATTCTTCTTTACAATCTTTGATCAAAACATTCAGTAATGTCAGCTGGGCACCATCCAGTTCTTCTGATCTCTTGACAAAGGAGGCAGTTGTTCATGGAGGCAATCAACTACACATTCCACTTCCTCGTCCTCTTCCTGACCCTTCTTCTTCCTCTAGTGCTCCAGGAGAATAGAGACCAATTGTTGTACCTTGGATGGCTGCTTTCAATCTTTTAAGACTCCAGACACTATGCAACAAAATAAGAGGTAGAAAAGAAGTGCTAACAATGACATTATTGTATTTTTACACAAATAATGCATGCCTTCTATGTTTTTTTCCAACCACACTCTCCCCCCGAGAGGTATTTTCGTAAGTGCCATTATGCCAGTTTTTTTCACATGTTGCTATAAAAAAAATTGGCATAGCGCATTTACAAAAATACCTTGCAGGGGGAGGGTGCAATTGGCAAACAAACATAGAAAGCACACGTTATTTGTGTAAAAATATGGTACCCTTTGCCCATTTTCTATTAGGCTGCTTGTTTTCTTATTATTAGTTGTAAGAGTTAAGTTCTTTATATCTTTTGAATACATGCCAATTATTAGATACATATTTTGCAAATACTTTTTCCCAGTCTATGGCGTGCCTTTTCATTTCCTTAACAGTGTCTTTCACAGAGCAAAAGTTTTAAATTATGGAGTCCATTTCCCAGTTGTTTTATTTTAAGATTTGTGATACTTATGATCTATTTAGGAAACCTTTTTTTCAGGGTTTGCAACCTCAGCACATTGACATTTTGGGTCAGATTATTCTTTGTTGGTGGAGGCTGTCCTGAGCATTGTAGGATATTTAGTAGCATCCTTGGCCTCTACCTACTAGATACCAGTGGCATTCTCTCCATTCCCAGTCGTGACAACTAAAAATGTTTCCAGACTTTGTCAAATGTCTGTTGGAAGACATAATCGCCCTGGTTGAAGCCTAACTCAATGTCACGAAGATTTTCTCTTGTTTTTTTTTCCCTAGCTTTAGGTCTTACACTTAGGTCTATGATCCAGGTTAATTTCTGTTAAGTAAGGATCAAAGTTCATTTTTTCAATACAGATATTCAATTGTTTTAGCATCACTTGTGGGAAAAAATTATCCTTTCACCTTATTAAAGTACCTTGACACTTTTGTTAAAAATCTACTGCTCATATAAGTGGTTATTTATTTATGAATTCTCTATGCTGTCCATTTCTATATGTCTATCTTTATTCCAATACCACACAGTCTTGATTATTGTAGCTTTACCCTACCTATTGCCTTCGGTCAATTTCAACTCATAGCAACCCCATAGTACAGAGTAGAGCTGCCCCATAGGGTTTCCAAGAAGTGACTGGTGGATTCAAACTGCTGACTTTTTGGCTAGCAGCCGTAGCTCTTAACCACTGCACAAGCAGGGCTCCACTGTAGTTTTATAAGTCATGAAATCAGGTAGTCTAAATACCTTGTTGTTTTTCTTTGTTTCAGCTAGTCTAGGTCCTTTGCCTTTCCATAAATTTTAGAACAAGTCTTATTAATTTTCTTTCTTTACGTAAACTTTTTTATTCAGGGATAATTCTAGATTTACAGAAAAGTTACAAAAGTAGTACAGAGAGTTACTGTATGTCCCTCACCCAGTTTCAGTTTTCCCTAATGTTACCCTTTTATACTGCTATGGTACATTTGTCAAAACTAAGAAACCAACATTGGTACATTGCTAATAACTAAACATCAGACTTTATTTGGATTTCATCAGTTTTTCAATTAATGTATTCTTTCTGTTCCAGGGTCCAATCTAGAGAACCAGCTTGCATTTAGTCATCATGTCTCCCCTGTCTCCTCTAGTCTGTGACAGCTCTCGGTTTTTTCTTTGTTTTCACACATGACTTTGACATTCTTTAGGAATACTGGTCAAGTATTTTATAAATCTTCCAGCTCATGTCAGATGGATCCTGGCTGAAAGCAGAGAATACCAGAAAGATGTTTACCTGTGTTTTACTGAGTACTCAAAGGCATTTGACTGAGTGGATCATAACAAATTATGGATCACATTGGGAAGAATGGGAATTCCAGAATACTTAATTGTGCTCATGAGGAACCTGTACATAGATCAAGAGGCAGTTGTTCAAACAGAACAAGGGGATACTGCGTGGTTTAAAGTCAGGAAAAGTGTGCCTCAGGGTGGTATCCTTTCACCCTACTTATTCAATCTGTATGCTGAGCAAATAATCGGAGAAGTGGGACTATATGAAGAAGAATGGAGTAGCAGGATTAGAAGAAGACTCATTAACAATCTGCGAATGCAGGTGACACAACTTGCCTTGCTGAAAGTGAAGAGGACTTGAAGTACTTACTGATGAAGATAAAGATCACAGCCTTCAGCATGGCTTACACCTCAACATATAGAAAGCAAAAGTCCTCACAACTGGACCAATAAACAACATCATGATAAATGGAGAAAAGATTGAAGTTGTCAAGGATTTCATTTTACTTGGATCCACAATCAACACCCTTTGAAGCAGCAGTCAAGAAATCAAAAGATACATTGCATTGGGCAAATCTGCTGCAAAAGACCTCTTTAAAGTGTTGAAAAGCAAAGATGTCACCTTGAAGACTAATGTGCACCTGACCGAAGCCATGGTGTTTTCAATTGCCTCATACGCATGCATAAGCTGGACAATGAATAAGGAGGACCAAAGAAGAATTGACACCTTTGAACTGTGGTGTTGGCAAAGAATATTGAATATACCACAGACTGCCAAAAGAACGAACAAATCTGTCTTGGAAGAACTACAACCAGAATGTACCTTAGAAGCAAGGATGGCAAGACTATGTCTTACATACTTTGGACATGTTATCCAGAGGGATCAGTCCCTGGAGAAGAACATCATGCTTGGTAAAGTAGAGGATCAGTGAAAAAGAAGACGGATTGACACAGTGGCTGCAACAACGGGCTCAAGCATAACAACGACTGTGGGGATGGTGCAGAACTGGGCGGTGTTTCATTCTGTTGTAACTAGGGTCACTACGAGTTGGAATCGATTTGATGGCACCTAACAAAGACAATATTTTATAAAATGTCCCCCATTTTGGTTTATCCTGTTTTTCTCATGATTAGAATATAGTTATGGGTTTTAAGAAAGAATGTTACAGAGGTTAAGTGCCCTTGTCATCACTTCATATCAGAGGACTAGATATAGACTTGACATTACTAATGATCTTAACCTTGAAGTCAATTTCTGCTTTAAAAGCATGTTATAATTTTGACTGGAATTGCAATGACTCTATATATCAACTTAGGGAGAGTTGCAATTTTAATAACATTGAGTTTTCTAACCCATAAACTGGGTATATCTCTTGTTATGGATTGAATTGTGTCCCCCAAAAATGTGTGTCAACTTGTCTAAACCATAATCCCAGCATTGTATGGTTCTCCACCATTTTGTTATCTCATGAATTGCAAATCCTAACCTGTATGATGTTAATGAGGCAAGATTAGAGGCAGGTATGTTAATGAGACAAGACTCAATCTACAGGATTAGACTGTATTTTGAGTCAATCTCTTTCGAGACATAAAAGAGAGAATCCAGCAGAGAGACAGAAGGACCTCATTACCACCAATAAAGAAGTGCCTGGAGCGGAGCTTGTCCTTTGGACCTGGTGTTCCTGTGCTGAGAAGCTCCTAGTCCACGGAAAGATTGATGACAACGACCTTTTCCCAGAACTGACAGAGAAAGAAAGCCTTCCCCTGGAGCTGGTGCCCTGAATTTGGACTTTTAACCTCCTAGACTGTGAGAGAATATATTTCTGTTTGTTAAAGCCATCCACTTGTGGTATTTGTTACAGCAGCCCCAAATAACTAAGACATCTCTCTACTTACTTAGGTCTTTTAATTTCCCTCACCTCAAAGCATGGATTTCTCACCAATGTGTCTGCTTCTGTTCACTCTCCTGTACCTTGAAGTTGCTGCTGTTGCTACTGCTTCTTACTATTATTATTATTATTTCCCAGAGTCTGTAGTTGTTATCTGGTGAGTTTAATAAGATCTAACTCAACTATTACAGGAAGCAAAACCCACTATTGCCTTAAATACTACTTAAAGGTGGGCAGGGAAAAATAGATGAACAAATTTATATCATTACCCTTTAAATACCTTTAGAGTAGGTCCATAATCACAATCTATGCTAAACCAGCCTGCAACTTTAAAGTTTATCAACAACTGGCAGACATAAAGTCTGTGATCATGAAATGAATTTGATGATATGGAATTGATGGCTTCAAATTTGGTCAAAAAATTCAACTCCTGAAAAAACAAATATGGGAGAATCATATATTAAAATCTTGGTGAATGTATTCAACACTGTCCAGATTGTGGTAGAACGGACATATTTCTGTAGAGTAATATATTCTTTATGGCGACACAGTTTGGTTTTCTCTTTTGGAAAACACATGCACAAGAGTCTTAAAATTATTCATATCCTGGATCTAGCAATTTTGCTGCTTGTACTCTATCCTATGGAAATAATACTAAATAGAGTCACAGGGAAGAGTGACTTCTATCCACAAATATTTTCATTAAGACTTTATTTATAGTATCAAACACTGATACTAACTAAATGTCCACTAGAGTAATAAATGTTTATATTCAGAGAGACATTTAAAATTATGCTTATGAGAAGTTTTCAATAACATTATAATATTATGCATATGTATCTGCTATATAAGCTCAACTCTTTTTTTTAAAGGGTGGAATAAAAGACTAGAGGATGGCATACTATAATCTTAATGGTGGAATGACAGATGTTTTCTTTCTCTTCTTCCTACTTGTAATTTTCAATAGTGAGCCAAGATTGTTTAAGATTTTATTAAAATTGACCTTACTATTGAATTTTAGAGCTAGAAGGAACTTTAGAAAACTAGTTCACCCTCTGTACTTTATTGATAAAGAAATGCCCTTATCAATAGGAGGCACACGGAGTTTAAAATATTTGTTTAAGATCACAAAGTGAGTTGGCGGCACTCTTAAAACTGACATCCCTGACTCTTTGGACTGAGATCATATTGTGTTTGTTGTTGTTTTTGTTATTTTTGTGTTCCAGCCTCCATTTACAGGACTAATGGGATAGGCATAGTTCACATCAGTAATATTTAGGTAAAATAATTAAATGTTACTAAATAAAATATCTCAAATTTAGTTTTAATATGAATACTCTAGAACTTAGAAAAGGGAAGGAATCTTAGAGTCATGTTTCCAATGAATAATTGCTGAGTACAAGTGGAATTTTATTCCAGAAAGCTCTCTAGTTTTATATTTAAGATACCTAATAAAGAACCCGCATTATATTTTCTTCATTAAAAGGTTATTATACCCTTGTTAGAGTTATTGCTGTTTGCATGCAGTTGCCCAAACAGAAATGACAGGGCACAACATGATCTTGTAAATCAGGACTTTTTGTTATGAACTGGTCCATTTTTACTGTCAACTCTCATGTGCTAATTAATGATATAGTACCAGCATTGCTGATAACCATCTACTAAATCATATATTGGACAAAATTACCTTTAACTTAGTTTCAAATATCCCAATTTCTTCTAAAGTCTTTCTAAATAGAAAAACACACCATTTTTAGTTTAACATTTCACACTGCTAGAAGACAATTTAATCCAATGGGACTATTTAAGGTTAGTAGGGTGTTTGTCTTATCAAAAGTGGTCTGTTTGCGTTACTGTTTGGCTTCCAGCCAATCAGGCCTATTTACTAGTATACGAACATTCAGCAATTAACAGTGTTCAAACAGCACCAATCTGCTATGTTATTTCAGCTGGGAAAGCAGCTATATGAACCAATATAGCTTCCCTACTGAAAATAAATTATAGCACTTTTTACTCACTGGGGAGTTAGTTTTTAGTCATTTAGGTATATCATACTGTCACACTGTACAACAAAACGAAAGAGTATGAAATATCTAAATAATAAAAAACCTGAAGGATATGCCATGTTTTAGGGTTAAATAAATAAAGTAACTTTGCCAACAGAAACACCATTGCAGGAAGACAAAACAAATATAAAGTGAATTTAAGAGTTAGTGTGCTCCCTTTTCCATCAAGAACCACTATCTCTGATGTTTCTACAACTGGTTGGTTATATTAGCACTTTTTAAAACACAGTAGCTCAAACCAGGAATACACTCGCTCTTCAGACTTTGACACTTCCCCAGCTGCTAGGCCTGTGCTTAACTAAACAAGTACAGTAGCGCAAGTGGAACATTTATGTAACACAGAAACTATAAATGTTCTTTGAGAAACAAAGAGGCCTACTCATTCCAAAAGATATGACAAAGGGATAAGAGTATTACATTTTAAAATAGATTTAAAATGTCTGTGAGAATTATGTATCTTATCCTTGTACTTAAAAGTATCACATCATGTGTTTACTGACAAGTAAAATATCCTTTCTTATCTCTAAATACTTTTTTAAAATTCGTTAAGCATTTATTCAATGTTAGATCTTATACTGGGAATTTAAATGTATCCTCTCATTTAATCCTTGCAACAATCCTATGAAGTGTAGATACTAACATTAATCCCCATTTTGCAGATGGAAAAACTGGCACTTAAAAGGTTAAGTAATCTGCCCAAGGTCACACAGCTAGTAAGCACTGGACTGTGGTTTGAACTCAGGCAATCTGACTTCAGAGCCTGTGGTCTCATCCATTGTGGGCAAGTCAAAATGAGACCAAGGAATTTTTAGAATAGAAGAGCTATTGAAATACCTGAAATAAATGTCACTGTTAATAAAAGTGAAAAACACATCCTATCTATGGCCCTTTTTTTCCCCACCGATAGAGTGACTTCCTTTACCGATGCCAGCTGCTTTTTCCTTCTTCTGCCCCTTCTTCTTCCACTTTCCAACACACACACACACACACACACACACACACACGCACGCACCAGCAGCTTCACTGTATAGTGCCTGTGGTGTTAACATATAGAGCGGGAAGAAGTTCATGTTCTACTTCAGCAAATGGACTAAATGGTAAGCGTGGCCTCAGAACTGGTGTGGTGAGGACAGGAGAAAATATCATTATTTGTATAATTGATTGGATGTCCTCACTTGCTTGTTTACTTCTAAGTAAACTCATGTACAGGTATATAGGAACAAGAAAAGAAAAAAAAAGTCTTCACAGAAGGGGTGGTTCCTAGATTTCCTTCACTTCCCTGCTTGAGCCACAAGGCCTGCTATTTATCTGACAGCAGCAAATGTAGCAAGTTTTCCAGAACAGAGTTAAAAATGAATTTCCTCTGAATAAATCTGGGTCTTAGTCAAGCAGATCCTATACACTAGCTCTTGCTATTCTACTGAACTTTCTATGACGAAGGAAATGTTTGACATCTGTGCTGCCCAATATGGTAGACACCAGCTCACAGCATCACATGTGACTACTGAGCACTTGAAATATGGCTAGTGTAACTCAGGAACTCAGTTTTTAACTTTATTTAATTCTAATTTTAAACAGACATGTGGCTAGTAGCTATCATATTAAGTAAGACAGTTACAGACTCATCTCAGTAGCCACTATTAATATCTACTAGGTGTTGCATACCTACGTTTAAAACCAAAAAATCAAACCCATTGCTGTCGAGTTGATGTCAACTCATAGTGACCCTATAGGACACAGTAGAACTGCCCCACAGCTTCCCAAGGCTATAATCTGTACAGAAGCAGACTGCTACATCTTTCTCTTGCAAAGCAGCTGGTGGGTTCAAACTGCAGACCTTTTGGTTAGCAGCTGAGCACTTAACCACTGTGCCACCAGGGCTCTACCTACCTTTAAGGGAGGTCCTATTTTGTTCCCAGTTTATAGATAAGGAAACTGAGGTCCACAAAGGTTAAGCGACCTGCCCATGGATTTACAACTAAGTGGTAAATTCTGTATTTTATACCTATATCTGTCCCTTCTAAGGCCTGATGCTTTCACTACCAGTGGTTCTCTATACTGGCTGCATATTAGCCAGTGTGCTTTAAACAACACTAATTCCCAGGCCCCAATCCCTAGAAATTTTTATGTAATTGGTCTGGGGCCAAGGAACATGCATATTTCTGAAAATGTCACTGTACAACACTACCCATGTGATCAAGGCCTTCTGGTAGTGGGAAACTATTTTGAAAAAGGAGCTGTGATGAGGTTCTACCTCTACCTCCTCTCTTAACTACACTTGATAGTTTAATGGAAAAAAGGTCCCCCTCCAATGTTTTGCAGATCAGAGTCTAAAGCCAAGAGAGACCAGCATGAGCTAAGGTGAGGTCATGTAGCTGGTGTTTGTGATGTTGCTGAGACCAGGGCCCATGTACTGGGTTCTATGTAAACTCCAGCCTCTGGAGTTGTGGGGGCAGCAAGCAACCAAAGGTCAGGAGAACTCAGCTCAGGAATTTAAAGCCTTGAGAAGCAACTCAGAAGCCTGAAGGCAGACAAACACTGGATTTGTGTAGCAGTTCAGGATTTCTAGAGGCTTCTCAGCTTCTTCCTCTCCATCCATGCCAGAAGTCCTTAAGAGTGGTCCAAGGACCCCGACGCAGCACTTTTCACTCTGCCAAGGCTACTTTTAACAGATTTATCTTCACTTTGGCATACAGTAGATGCTTAAGAGATGATTATGAAATAAACAAAAGAGATTTTGTAATTCAAGAGACTGGGATTACTCAACTTCTAGAGGGGTTCAGAATCTGAATACTTACTCGATATTAACAAGCAACTTAAAAATAACTTTAAGAAAATCAAATCACAAAGTCCCTTTAAAACTTTGCCCTTGCCTCACAAAGGTGTTAGAGAAGATGACATCAGTCTCCAGGACAGGCTTCTTTTTTGTTTCGGGGGATGAAATGACTTCAAAGTGATGAAATAAGAGAAAAGGAAGATATTGACAAAAAGTTAAACAGAGGAATTTATACCCTACCCGTATGTAGCTCCAAGAATCCTGTTAGGCCCAAGCAATTCCGGTACCAGTCAACATAGAGGTGATTCTGACTCATGGTGACCCCATGTGTTTCATAGAAGAACTGTGTTTATAGGGTTTTCAACAGCTGATTTTTCAGAAGTACATCACCGGCCTTTCTTCTAAGGCAACTCTGGGTAGACTCAAACTGCCAACTTTTTGATTAGTAGAGCTTGTTAACCATTTCTACCACCTTAAACCTGTGTTTATCCCTGTCTCTGGTTAGGAGACCACTAAGTCAAGTTCTGGAGGTTGAGAAAGTCAATAAAGCAGGTGCATGAAGGAAACTGTCACAAAAATAGAAAACGCTGTTGTGAACATTACCCCTCAGAGTAGCCAAGTATTCCTTTCTCTTCTAAAAAACTGGAGTATAAATAAGAATAATTTACGTTTTAGAGTCTCCTCAGGAACAGTTTGTGGCTATAAAATGTGCTGTGGAAATCATGCCTCCATTCAGGAACTCAGCACAGCTGCTCCGATAAGGAGCCTTTGTATGTTCTGAAGCAAAATGAACTTGTGTTCTAAGAATCTGCCTTTGGAAATAACAGCTCTGAGAGCCAGGGCAAAATTCTCAAGGATGGCTGTAGCAAATGTTTTCAAATAGAAACATCTAGCCTGTTGGCAAGTGCCCTTTATAAGGCAGGACTTGAATTCACCAATCATCCTACAAGGATGCTGCTTACCAAAGTAGAAAGAACATAGGTTTTTCAAGCAACAGCTGCAGATTCAAAAATTAGTTCATACCAGTTGATTATGCTTTAGTAATGTAAAAAGTAAAACACTCCAAAGAGAGCAGGAAGAATTAGCCAAGGGTGTTTAGAAATGTGAAATAAGAAAAATGGTAGAAAAAGCCACTTCAAATGTCTCTGTACTTGAATTTTAAGCCATGGTTTATTTTGAACCTTATCTGTCTGCCTTCCCTCCTCTCCCCTGGGCCTTTTTTTCTTTCTTTCTTAATGATAATGCATTCCCAAGGTTTAAAAATAACACACGAGATGTAGTCCCCTGACCCCTATCTACTCTCAATCCATAACTATGGCTACTAACCAAAAGGTCGACAGTTCGAATCCACCAGCTGCTCCTCGGAAACCCTACAGGGCAGTTCTACCCTAACCTATAGGGTGGCTATGAGTCAGAATCAACTCAGCATTAACGGATTTGATTTGGTTTGGGTTATCTCTTAAAAAGTTAAAGAAACATGGTATACAATGTATAAGTGTCCTAAGAAAATTTGTTTCTTGGGTCTCAAATTTTCCATTAGGGGCCAGCTGTGTAAGCTACAGAAAATCAAAAGATGGAAGGTCTAGTCCTCACTTCTTCTCAACCAGGTTTGTGCCTTTTGGCAAAGTAATTCCCCCTCTAGAATTCTTTTCCCTCTTCTGTAAAGTAAAGAAGGCAGAAACACTGCTTTGTGCAGCACAGCTCTACACCAATGCTGGACACTGTTCCACAGAAGCTCTATGTAGGTGAGTAATTCACTTCTGGAACACTAAGGGTACTTGATTGCCTCTACTGCTAACAAAACATTATTATTGATTATCATTTGTTGGCAATATCTAATTATCAGCAACAAAGTGTTGAATCCATTTAAATTACTCACAGAGTTTCAGTATCAGATCTTTGATTAATACAAGCGCTGTCTCCCTATAATACATTTGGTCTTTGAGTGAAATTTTCTTGTCTTGCTGTGTCATTCTTATTGAATTTCAGGTCGTTTACTCTAAGCTTTGCAGAATAATTAGGATATAGTATCACTGTTAATCAACAATTGGAAAAGTATCCAATGCTTTTAAAAAGGCAGATTAAAATATGAGATGAACTAAAAGGCTAACATTTTACTTTTCTTTTTTTTCTGGAGATTACGCCCTTGCATCCCATGAGTCATGTTCTACACCTCTCAGCTCACTCCTGGGAAAGCACCTAACATCTTGCAAAACACAGCACCAACTAAGCGGTAAAAGTTTAGTAGGTAAAATATCATTTAGACTTCCGGCAAAATGGCACTCTAGGTAGAGGCACCACGCTGTCCCTCCACAGCAAAGATCCGAAAAGCTAAGCCGAACAGAGAATACAACAATCCTGAAACCCTAAAACATCAAATGAAGAGATAAAGAACTCAGCCAAGCACCAAATGGAGTGAGAAAACTGACAGAGAACGGAGAGCGAGGAGAGATTCATGCAGAGGTCCCCTACCAGCTAACGCAGCACGGATCCACCATCTTCGACTCCTATCGGAGACCAGCAAAAGGGGGTATGAGAAAGCAGCCTCACGGAGGGTCCAGCAGAAGTCAAAACAACTGGTAATTTGCAGTATGCGCTTTCCCACCCCCAACACCTCTTCGCCCCAGCTCGGCCTCCTCTGCTTCCCGTGGCCACGGTCTCTTGACCGGGAAGTCCCGGCTGCTTGGATTCCACACACCCAAGCGGGCGGCTCTCTGGGTGCCATTTGTTGGCTGTTGGTGTTGCTTTTCTCCACTTCTTTTGATTTCTTCCTTGCCTCTGGCCATCTCCCCCTCCTTTCGCTCGAGTGCCTTGCTCCGTGCGCCATCTTTGCTTCTTCCTGAGGGGCTGCAGAGCGCCGGCAGTTTGTGATATATGCTTTCCCACTCTCTAACCTTCTTCACCCATACTCGGCCTCCTCTGCTTCCCGCGGACACAGTCTCTTATCCAGAAACACCAGCCTGCATTAGCTGGCTCTCTGAGTGCCATTTGTTGGCTGCTGGTGTTGCTTTTTTTTTTTTTCCCCCCCCGGCTTCTTTTGATTTCTTCCTTGCCTCTCGCTGCCTCCTCCTCTTTTCGCTTGAGTGCCTGGCTCCGTGCTCTATCTTTGCTTCTTCCTGTGGGGCTGCGGAGCTCCATTCGAGTGTGGAGCTGCTTCCCGGTCTGGGCTACTGCGCTGGTGGGATCCCGGGGCTTTTATTCATTTGTTTGTTTTGAATTGTTTGTTTGTTTTCTTTTCCTTTTCTTGAGTTGGCCAGGCGGAGTTGCGGAGCAAGAAACTCCCCTTCAGCTTCCACAGATGTGCAGAGGGATCCCTGAAGGCATTTCTTTCTTCTTTGGGTTTTTTTTTTTTTCCCCTGTTTTTTTTGGGGGCCTTTCTTGTTCTTTTTTTTTTTTTTAATTTGTTTTGGTTTTTTTTCCCTCTTTTTCCCTTTTTGTCTTTCTTCATTTCTCAGTTTCTTGTCTCTCTATATCTTCCTTCTCTTTCTGAACCCTGAATACCAGGCATTGTATACCTCTACGCCATCTAGCCAGGCTGTATTGCAACACCTGAGAGCGACTTCCCCAGTCCTCATAGGGGCACCAGTGGGATCCCTGGGAACTTTGTGGTTCTTTAACCTTTCTGATTTTTATTTATTCATTCTTTTCTTCCTCTTCTCCTTCCTGTGTCTCTCCATTTCATAGTCTCTCATCTCTCCATTCCAATGGCAAGCTCCCCTAGCATTCGTTTTTGTTTGTTTGTATGTTTTTGGCTCCTGTTCCTCTCTCCTCTCTCCAATATCCGTCTTAGCTCCACACATAACAATCACCCCGCTGCATCCTGCCTACCTGCACCATGCGCTTGACATCACACCAACAAGCAGCACGGTCACGGCCTACTGGAACCTGCCCTGCACTGATTACCAACCCGCTCTGGTGGCTGTAGTAAGTGCCACAAACAACCCATCCCAGTAACTCTTCTTCAGCTGGACCTGCACTGCTGTACCATATCTGAGTGACGGATCCTGCCAGCTGAAGAAGGAGGTGAAAAGTATTGAGCACACAGACGAGCAAATAACAAAGAACACAGTCTGCCTGCTCAGACATAGTCAAATTTAAAAAAAAAAAAAAAAAAAAGGGAAGAAACAAACAAATCTACAATCAATAAATGAGAAAAATAAGTAGTGAATGACCCCAAAACAGCAGACAATATTTAAACATTTACAAAAACAGGACAGGATGGTTCCAGTAGGTGTCCAAAATAAAACAACACATGACTCTCCAGTGGAAGAAAATGCACTAGAACTACCTCATAGGGAATTCAAATCTCTAATACTCGGAATTCTCCAAAAACTGAGGCAAAAAGCTGACAAACATGAGGAAAAAATAGACAAATTCATGGAAAATACAGACAAAAAATTGGAAAAATTCAGGAAAATAATGCAGGAACAAAATGACAAAATAAATTCACATCTAGAAATTATACAAAGACAACAATTGGAAATCCAAAACATAAACAACAAGCTTTCAGAAATGGATGATGTCATAGAAGGGCTGAAAAGCAGATTTGAAACAGTGGAAGACAGGATCAGTGGAATTGAAGACAAACACTTGGATACAACTCTGTTTGAGGAAAAATCAGAAAAAAGAACAAAGAAAAATGATGACAACCTGAGAGTTATGTGGGACACAATTAAAAGCAAAAAGTTACGAGTGATTGGAATTCCAGAACAGGAGGAGAAAACAGAAAACACAGAGAGGATTATTGAGGAACTGCTGACAGAAAACTTCCCCAATATCATGAAAGATGAAAAGCTGACCACTCAAGAAGCTCAAAGAACCCCATATATAAGAGACCCCAAAAGAAAATCACCAAAGCATATCATATTCACACACGTCAAAACCAAAGACAAACAAAGAATCTTGAGAGCAGCTTGTGAAAAACAAGATGTCACATACAGAGGAGAAACAATAAGACTACGCTCAGATTATTCGGCAGAAACCATGCAGGCAAGAAGGAAATGGGATGACATATATAAAATCTTGAAAGAAAAAATTGCCAGCCAAGAATAATATATCCTGCAAAACTCTCGTTCAAATTTGATGGTGAAGTTAGGTTATTTCCAGATAAACAGAAATTAAGAGAATATGTAAAAGTCAAACCAAACTTACAAGAATTATTAAAGGGAGTTCTTCGATCTGAGGACAAACAGCTTCAGCTCACAGGCAGAACCTAGGATGCAGGATCATACAAGCCAGATACCAATCTAGGAAATGAACTCACGAGGACTATCCAAAACCAAAAGAAATACAACAGGGAGTCAGAGCACTTAATCAATAAATGACAACATCAAAACAATAAAAGAGGGAATAAACGGCATAGGTATAGAATCTTCTAATGAAAAAGAAGGCAAGGCAATACCAAGTAATGGTAGACTGCTTCAAACTTAGAAAGATAAAGGTAAAATTCATGGTAACCACAAAGAAAGTTAAAAAACCAACTCATAAAAATAAAGATGAAAAACATAAAGTCTTGGCAAAAACAAAACCTACAAAAACAAAAGAAATGAAAAAAAAAATCCACAAACAAAAGTAACTCAGCACAAGAGAGTAAGAAGAACAAGGAAAACTTCGGCACCACAAAAAAAAAGCACTACAAAATGACAGCAACAAACTCACATCTATCAATAATTACACTGAATGTAAACAGACTCAATGCACACATAAAGAGAGAGAGAGTGATAGAATGGATAACAAAATAGGATCCATCAATATGCTGTCTACAAGAGACACACCTGAGAAACAAACATGTGAATTTATTAAAAGTCAAAGGTTGGAAAAAATATATCAAATAACAACTACCAAAAAAGCGCAGGAGTGGCAAGTCTAATCTCAGATAAAATAGACTTTAAAACAAAATCTACCATAAAAGACAAAGAAGGACACTACATAATGATTAAGGGGATGATCCATCATGAAGACATAAACATCTACGCTCCCAATGACAGGGCTCCAAAATACATAAAACAAACTATAACAACACAGAAAAGAGAAATTGACAGTTCCACAATAATAGTAGGAGACTTCAACACACCACTCTCAGTAAAGAACAGAACAACTTAAGAAGAAACTCAGCAAAGATACAGAAGACCTAAAGGGCACAATCAGCCAACTGAACCTCACAGACATATATAGAACACTTCATCCAACCACTGAAAAGTACACGTTCTTTTCCAATGCACATGGAACGTTCTCCAGAATAGACCACATCTTAGGCCACAGAGCAATCCTCAATAAGATCCAAAACGTTGAGATAATTCAAAGTATCTTATCTGACCACAATGCCATCAAGGTAGAAAATAACAATAGAAAGCCAAGGGGAAAAAAATCAATTACATGGAAACTGAATAATACCCTGCTTACACATCACTGGGTAATAGAAGAAATCAGAGATGGAATCAAAAAATTCCTAGAATCAAATGAGAATTAAAACACATCCTACCAAAACCTTTGAGACCCAGCAAAGGCAGTCCTCCAAGGACAATTTACAGCAATAGATGCACATATCAAAAAAGAAGAAAGGGACAAAATCAAAACATTAACTACAGAACTCAAACAAATAGAAAGACAACAGCAAAAAAAGCCCACAACCACCGGAAGAAAGGAAACAGTAAAGATCAGAGCAGAAATAAATGAAATAGAGAACAAAAAAACAATAGAAAGAATTAACAAAACCAAAAGTTGGTTCTTTGAAAGAATCAACAAAATCAACAAACCACTAGCCAGACTCACAAAAGAAAAACAGGAGAGGACACAAATAACCCAAATAAGAAATGAAATGGGGGACATTACAACAGACCCAACTGAAATAAAAAGGATTATAACAGAATATTGTGAAAAACTATACTCCAACAAATTTGAAAACCTAGAGGAAATGGACAAATTTCTAGAAACACACGGCCTACCAAAACTACAACAAACTGATGTTGAAAATCTGAACAGACCCATAACAAGAGAAGAGATTGAAAAGGTAATAAAAAAAACTCCCAACCAAAAAAAGCCCTGGCCCAGATGGCTTCACTGGAGAATTCTACAAAACATTTACAGAAGAGCTTCTACTAGTACTACTCAAGCTATTTCAGAGCATAGAAGAGGAGGCAACACTTCCAAATTCATTCTATGAAGCCAGCATAACGCTGATACCAAAACCAGGCAAAGATGTCACAAAAAAAGAAAATTACACACCAATATCTCTCATGAATATAGATGCAAAAATTCTGAACAAAATTCTAGCCAATAGACTTCAGCATCATATCAAATAAATAATACACCATGACCAAGTAGGATTCATACCAGCTATGCAAGGATGGTTCAGCATCAGAAAATCAATCAACGTAATCCACCACATAAATAAAAGGAAAGAAAAGAATCACACGATCATCTCAATTGATGCAGAAAAGGCATTTGACAAAGTCCAACACCCATTCCTGATAAAAACTCTCAATCAAATAGGTATAGAAGGGAAATTTCTCAACATAATAAAGGGCATCTATGAAAAACCAATGGCCAACATCATTCTTAATGGAGAGAGGCTGAAAACATTCCCCTTGAAAACAGAAACAAGACAAGGATGCCCTTTATCACCACTCCTATTTAACATTCTGCTGGAATTTCTAGCTAGAGCAATAAGGCAAGAAAAAGAAATCAAGGTCATCCAAATTGGTAATGAAGAAGTTAAACTGTCCCTGTTTGCAGATGATATGATACTATACATAGAAAACCCTAAAGACTCCATGAGAAATCTACTGGAACTAATAGAAAGATTCAGCAGAGTAGCAGGATACAAGACAAACATTCAAAAATCAGTTGAATTCCTATACATCAATAAGGAGAACGATGAAAAGGAAATCAGGAAAACAATACCATTTTCAACAGCCCCTAAAAAGATAAAATACTTAGAAATAAATATGACCATGGAGGTAAAAGACCTATACAAAGAAAACTATAAAACACTACTGCATGAAACCCAATGGGATCTACATAAATGGAAAAACATACCATGCTCATGGATAGGCAGACTCAACATTGTGAAAACGACAGTTCTACCCAAAGCAATTTACAAATACAACGCAATCCCGATCCAAATACCAACAACATTCTTCAAAGAGATGGAAAAACTAATCATTAACTTTATATGGAATG
The DNA here is from genome assembly GCA_030035585.1 of Dugong dugon. NCBI lineage: Eukaryota > Metazoa > Chordata > Mammalia > Sirenia > Dugongidae > Dugong > Dugong dugon. The sequence goes on along the minus strand of CM057460.1, from coordinate 103,149,710 downwards.
GGAAGAAGCCCTGAAGAAGTAAAGCACTATTGAAGAAGAATAATAAAGTTGGAGGACTCACACTACCTGACTTCAGAACCTACCATATAGCTACAGTAGTCAAAACAGCCTGGTACTGGTACAATGACAAATACATTGACCAATGGAACAGAATTGAGAACCCAGATGGAAATCCATCGACCTACGGTCACCTGATCTTCGACAAGGGCCCAAAGTCCATCAAATGGGGAAAAGACAGTCTTTTTAACAAATGGTGCTGGCAAAACTGGATATCCATCTGCAAAAAAATGAAACAGGACCCATACCTCATGCTGTATACAAAAACTACTTCAAAATGGATCAAAGACCTGAATATAAAGCCTAAAACTACAAAGTTCATAGAAGAAAAAATAGGACCAACGCTACAGGCCTTAATACACGGCATTAATAAGATACAAACCATAACCATCAACGCACAAACCCCAACAGATAAGCTAGATTACTGGGATCTTCTAAAAATCAAACACCTATGCTCTTATAAAGACTTCACCAAGAGAGTAAAAAGAGAACCTACAGACTGGGAGAAAATTTTTGGACAGTACAAGTCAGAGAAAGGTCTAATGTCCGTAATCTACAAGAAAATCCAACACCTCTACAACAAAAAGACAAATAATCCTATCAAAAAATGGGCAAAGGAAATGAACAGACACTTCACCAAAGAAGACATTCAAATGGCCAACAGACACATGAGGAAATGCTCACGATCACTAGCCATTAGAGAAATGAGAATCAAAACCACAATGAGATACCATCTCACCCCGGCATTACTGGCACGCATCAAAAACACTGGAAATAACAAATGTTGGAGGGGCTGTGGGGAGATCGGAACTCTTATGCACTGCTGGTGGGAATGCAAAATGATACAACCATTTTGGAAAATTATATGGTGCTTCCTCAGAAAGCTAGAAATAGACATACCATTCGATCCAGCAATCCCACTCCTAGTAATATATCCTAGAGAAATAAGAGTCGTCACTCGAATAGACATATGTACACCTATGTTCATGGCAGCATTGTTCACAATAGCAAAACGATGGAAACAACCTAGATGCCCATCAACAGATGAATGGGTAAACAAACTATAGTACATACACACAATGGAGTACTACGCAACGAGAAAGAATAACAATGAATCTGTGAAGCATCTCATAACATGGATGAAACTGGAGGGCATTATGCTGAGTGAAATAAGTCAATCACAAAAGGACAAATATTGTATGAGACCTCTATTGTAAAAATCCATGAAAAAGTTCACACACAAAATGTAACAATCTTTGTTGGTTACCAGGGATGGGAGCGGTGGGGGGGAAATACTACATAGGCAATAGATAAGTGGTATCATGGGTGAAGGGTGAGATAGCACACAATACAGGAGAAACTAGCACAACTTGTACAAGGAAAGGTCATGGAAGCCCCATAGACACATCCAAACTCCCTGAGGGACTGAATTGCTGGGTGGAGGGCCGTGGGGACCATGGTCTCGGGGAACATCTAGCTCAATTGGCATGACACAGCTTATAAAGACAATGCTCTACATTCTACCTTGGTGAGTAGTGTCTGGGGTCTTAAAAGCCTGTGAGCGGCCATCTAAGATCCTCCACTGGTCTCATCCCTTCGGGAGCAAGGGAGAATGAAGGGAACAGGATACAAGGAAAAGATTAGTCCGAAGGACTAATTGTCCACAGCTACCAAGGCCTCCACCGGACTAAGTCCAGTACAGCTAGATGGTACCCGGCTACCACCACTGACTGCTCTGACCAGGATCACAACAGAGGGTTCTGGACAGAGCTGGAGAAGGATGTAGAGCAGAATTCTAACTCACAAAAAAAAGATCAGATTTACTGGCCTAAAGAAGACTGGAGAAACCCTGAGAGTATGGCCCCCAGACACCCTTTTAGCTCAGTGGTGAAGTTACCTCCGAGGTTCATTGTTCAGCCTGGGAGTGGACAGCCCCGTAAAACCAAATGAGACTAACAAGGTACAGGAGTCCAGTGACCAGGGCCAGAAGGCCGAAGGGGACAAGGAAGCTGGTGATAGGGAACCCAAGGTTGAGTAAGGATATTGTTGATGTGTTGTGAGATTGTTAACCATTGTCATAGGGCAACATGTGTAGTAACTGTTAAATGAGAAACTATTTTGTTCTGTAAGCCTTCATCTTAAGTGAGAATAACAGCACAATTCGAAGAGCATAGTCAATGTCACTGAACTGTGCATGTGGAAATTTTTGAAACGGTGTATCTTTGGCTATGTGTATTTTCACCAAAAAAAAAAGGTTGAGAAGTTAGAGGGTTAATATGTTGTGGGGTTGTTAACCAATGTCATAAAACAACATGTGTATTACTGTTTCATGAGAAACTATTTGTTCTGTAAGCCTTCACCTGAAGTACAATAAAATATTAAAAATATATATATCATTTAAACACTGTGCTCTTTTCCAGTAAATTCGACAAATAATTTTGTTCTTGGTGTTGAGGATTCCTGCCTTGGTGGTTTAATTTCAAGGCTTCAGCCAGATTGGCCTATCATCAGAAAGACTCTGGAATGTGTGTGTTGGGGCAAGGGTGTAGGTTTGTATTCTAGGGACTCTTTTCCTCTAGACAAGCCTTCCCCCAAAATCTGACATATTTTTTTTTAATGGACTCCTTTCTACCTCTCCAAATCTATTCTGCCTATAAAACAAAATATGCTGCAATAAGCTATATACCGTTTTTTGTGTGTGTTATAAATTTAAAAACAGTGCATGTTCATTGTAGAAAAAAATAAAGTAAAAATTAAAAAGTCCCTCCCTTAACCCATTCTCCCCAGGTCTCCCCCTCAGAGGTAACCACTGTTACGAGTTTTACAAGTATCATTCCAGAATTCTCCATGTACATATAAATATGTATGCACAGTATACACATACATATGTGCATATATACACATACAAATTTCGAGAGAGTACTTAAAATATAACACATGATCATAAAAAAATACAAAATAATACAGAAGCATATAAAATACAGTAATCTATATTCACATAAAATATTTGAGGGGTAATTTTTAAATAAACTACCACATAGTTATGGAGAAAATTCAAATAATACAGAAGCATGTAAAATGCAAAGTAAAATTCTCCCTACTACACATTCCCAGCCCCCAAGGGTAATAATAACTACCAACAGTTCTTTTTTTGAGTGTGTATCCTTCATGAAAATATCTATGAATAAACAGGAACATACATATGTACATTTCTATATACACATAGATACACATATTATGTGCCTTTTTAATACAAATGGGATCAAACTTTAACACAGTTTTGCAACTGCTTTTAAATGCTTTTTATTGTGAATTCTAAAAACACAGATAACTACGCAAAACAACAAAGTGTACACCTGTAACAACTAACAGGTTTAAAAAATAAAACACTGCCAGTCCCCAAGAAGCCCTCCTCTTGGCCCATTCCTCATTGTCTCTCAAAGGTTCCCACTAACCTGATTTTTAGAGTAATCAATTGCTTGTTTTGCTTTTTTATTTTACCACCTAGGCATACATCATTAAGCACTATAATTTTGCCTGTTTTTAGATTTTAAATAAATGGAATCATACCATATGTATTTTCTTCATCTGACTTATTTTATTTGCAATATTTATTTTTAGCTTAATACATCTTGGACGTTGTGACCAAAACATATAGAATTACTTCATCCTTTTAATTCCACAGTATAGAATTGAACAAATTCCTTGATGAACAACCAAATTAGTTTCACTTTCATTGGTTATTGTAAATAATGTTGTAAAGAATGTCTTGAGCATTGATCTTCATAAATCTTTTTTTTTTTTTTTAATTTAAAAAGTAACTCTACTACTAAGGTAAAATGAGGTGGCATATTAATTATTTCAAAGTTCCTGGGCAAATTTCAGTTATAATACAATTAAATGTTAGTAAGCGGTTCCTACCTTCTAAACTTGAACCCCTTTCTCAAACTTATTTTTTGCTCAGAGGTAAGACATCTTTAGAGCACATTGGTGCTATGCTTTTCAAAATACAGTCCCTAGCCTGCTGGCATTACAATAACCGGGGAAGCTTATTAAAATGCATATCCCCCAGCATTCAACATCTTTGGGGATGGGGCCAGATATATTAGGATACAGTCTAAACTGCTATAACAAAGACACTCCAAAATACAGTGCCACTAACAACACTGACGTTTCTTTCTTTCTCATGTAACAGTCCAGGACTACACAGGTGATGCAGGGTACAGTAAGTAGCTCTACTCCATAATTTTGTCTGTTGTTGTTGTGTGCCATAGAGTTGATTCTGACTCATAGTATAGAATTCTCAGACTAGAACTGCCCCGTAGGATCTCCTAGGCTGCAATCTTTATGGGAGCAGATCACCAGGTCCTTTCTCCTGTGGAGCCACTGATGGGTTGGACTGCCAACCTTTCAGTTATCAGCTGAGTGCTTAACCACTGCACCACCAGAGCTCCTTTAAAGGACTCAAATTACCACTGTCTTATTGCTCTGCCCTTCCTCAGTGGCCTTGCTGCAAGGGAGAAGCTGGTTCACCACCATGTCGACAGACCATCCACATTTTCAGCAGGGGGAAGGGGAAAGGGAGGAAGTAGAAGGCAAACAATTTCCTCTTAAGGAAGCACAGAAGTTGCACACACTCCATTGGAAGAAAATATGCCCACATCTAGCTGTAAGGGACGCCGGGGACATGGACTTTCTGGCTGTATGGCCATGTGCCCTTCTGAAACTGGCAAGGAACAAGATTCAATAACTAAAAGGAAGAAGAGGATGGATACCGGAAGGCAATTAGTATTCTCTGCCACACCTGGGAATTTACATTGTTAAAAGGTCCCCAACTGCTATGTTCTCAAAGTGTGACCAGCCTCTGGGCTGGAGAGATGCTTACTTCTCCCAGGTACCCCTGGAACTCTGTGGGCCCACTACACTTACTAGGAAGACCAGGAATCAAAAAATATAACAGCTAATACCAATAGAGTGCTAATCATATGCCAAGCATCTTACATGGATTGTTTCATTTAATCCTTACAAGTTGATAAAGTAAGTACTGTTACTATCTCCCTAACTATATATAAGGAAACCATGACTTAGGGAAGTTCCTCGTGCAAGCTTCACAATTAGGAGCTCTGGGGGTGCAGTGGTTAAAGTGCTCAGCTGCTAACCAAAAGGTTGGTAGTTCGAACCCACCAGCTGCTCCACAGAAGAAAGATGTGGTAGTCTACTTCCCTAAGATTTACAGCTTTGGAAACCCTATGGAGCAGTTCTACTCTGTCCTATAGAGTCGCTATGAGTTGGAACAACTCTACAGCAGTGGGTTTGGTTTAGGTTTGGGTAATTAGTAAGGAGTGGGACTTGAACCCTAAGCCTATGTGCTTAACCTTATGCTGTAAAGGGTTATGTGTAAAAGAACCTCTTTCCTTAAAAATCTATACACATTCAATGTAAAATTTGTCAAGATCAAGTTTTGATATAAAAAAAGCAGAATTCATAGCAATTGTTAATAGAAGGCACCCAGGCTGGCCCAGTCCTAACATTACTGACACTATTAATTGACATTAAGCATGTAAATTCTGCAAGGCACGGTTCTACATGCTTTACACGTATCAAATCTTTTAATCCTCACAACAACCCTATGAGTTAGGTCCTTAATCATCTCCAGTTTTCAGATAAGGAAACTGGGAACTAGAGATGTCAAGTCACTTGGCCAAGGTCACGCAGCTGATAAGGGTATCTGTGCTTAGCCCCTACACTACATCACCAGACACAAAGGGAGGCAGACATAGCCCTAAGAGATTTTAAATAATTTTGAGTTATATTTACCAAAGTTCTGATATATTTTGCCTTTTTACAGGGCATTTTTTAGGTAACAGGTCTTATTTTCAATTTACAAAGTAGGCTTATTACCAAGCAAGAGAGTTCCACAAGATATGCGAAGTTTAGAGACTATCTGATGCACAGATAAGCAATTAGCAAGCACTCTGAACTTTTATGATGACAAACATCTTACTTCATCATTATCAGTTAATATTTACCAACCTCCAGCCTGAGTCCTGGAGATCTACTGGATGGATCTGGCTCTTATATACACAAATCTGTAACAGTTCAGAGCTCTGCTGCTAACCAAACGATCAGCAGTTCGAATCCACCAGCCACTCAGGGCAGTTCTACTCTGTCCTATAGGGTAGCTATGAGTTGGAATTGACTCAACGGCAACCGGTTTGCTGTTATATATGGTATAAAACTGCACAGAACTACACACACACACACACACTCAAATGAATGCAAGACAATGGTGAAAAATGTAATAAGGGCCATAGTCAACAGTATTATACTAATGTCAGTTTCCTGGTTTTGAAATTGTTTTACAGTTGTATTACATATTGTATTGTATTGTATTACATGGAGTCCCTGGGAGGTGCAAATAGTTAATGTACTTGGTTGGTAACAAAAAGGTTGGAGATTTGAGTCTACTCAGAGGTGCCTCAGAAGAAAGGCCTAGTGATCTACTTCTGAAAAATCAGCCATTGAAAACCCTATGCAGCACAGTTTACTCTGACACACGTAGGGTCACCATGAGTCATAATCAATTCCATGGAAACTGCTACTAGTATTGTACCTATAAGATGTCACCATTGGGAACTGAATGAAGGGTACGTTGGAGTCTATGTACTCTTTTTGCAACTTCCTGTATAAAAATCGAGAGGGGGAATGTCTCCCAGACCTGTTTCAGCATCAGCTGGGCTCGTTAGAAACGCAGAATCTCAGACCCTACCCTTTAAAAAAAAAAGTTGCCTTTGAGTAGATTCAGGCCCCACCCTAGACCTCCTAAATTAGATTTTTCAGTTTAACAAGAACCCCAGATGATTCATATGTGCAGTAAAGTTTAGAAGTACTGCTCTACAATAAATAAAAGTGATATTCAAGCCTTTCTCATACTGTCAAAAATTGTTTTTCATTTCAGAGGCAGAAAGGTTATTCCAGAGGCCCAGGGCCCACTTCAGGGATATGCAACCAGTTCAGTTGCAGAGGGTATTGTGCTCAGAAGGAACACTACCCTACTGGAGTTTAATGTTCTATCTTGAAATTCATAATAATTTTATCTTTGAATTTGTGTTTTTGAAGTGAAATACGAGGCAATGAATGGAGCTTGCACTCTCGGCTTAGAACCTCCACTCACACACGGTCACCTCCCTATACTTCCCACCTGCCCAGGACAAGTTCTCAGTTGCCTATTCCCCTGCACCCAGGCAGGCCTGCCCCACCTTGCCCTCATCTAGTGACTGCTGCTATCTCCAGCCCCAGCAGGCATCTGGGCACAAGGTTAGGGTTTCACCCTGCAACATCTCAGGGCAAGGCATGGCACCGCCAGGGCTCCTTTGGGGTGAAATCTACTGGGTACCAAAATAGCCTTCATTACAAGATAGTTAGGTAGGAGCCCTGGTGGTCCAAGGGTTAAACACTTGACTGCTAATCAAAAGGTTGGCAGTTTGAACCTACCCAGCCACTCCATGGGAAAAAGACCTAGCAATCTGCTTCTGTAAATATTACATCCAAGAAAATCCTATGGGGCTATTCTATTCTGTCACATGGGGTGGCTATGAGTCCGAATCGACTCGATGGGCACCTAATAACAACACAAGATGGCTCCAAGAATCCTTCAGCAACACAATGTTTGTTCCTCTCCTTGAAGGAGACTTTCAACCACAGAAAATAAAAGCCACCACCAAAAATTGAAAGCACAGATCTCCCAATTCTTTGTGTACATACCTATTAGTAGTACCCAGGTGCACTTCCATAGTTTTTACACTTCTAAAAGAAATAATTAGCAGTAACTCTTCTGACACTATCAAAAATTAAAATTTCCAAGTTGCAGTATAAAAAAAAATTAGGACTTTGGAATAAGTCTGGGAAGACAGAGAAAAAGGATTTAAGTTTTATAGATTATATGTGAGTCCCCTATGTTTAGTTCAAGGAGTCCTGGTAGCACAGTGGTCAAGCACTTCTTCTTGATATTGTTGTTACATGTGCCATCGAGTCAGTTCCGCCTCATAAAGACCCTATGTACAACAGAACAAAACACTGTCCGGTCCTGCACTATCCTCATAATCATTGTCATGCTTGAGCCTATTATTCCAGCCACTGTGTCAATCCATCTTGTTGAGGGTCTTCCTCTTTTTCGCTGACCCTCTACTTTACCAAGCATGATGTCCTTCTCCAGGGACTGGTCCCTTCTGATAACATGTCCATGGTATGTGAGACATAGTCTTGACATCCTTGCTTCTAGGGAGCATTCTGGTTTTACTTCTTCCAAGACAGATTTGTTCATTCTCTTGGCAGCCCATGGTATATTCAATGTTCTTCTCCAACACCACAATACAAAGGCATCAATTCTTCTTTAGTCTTCCTTACTCATTGTCCAGCTTTCACATGCATATGAGGTGATTGAAAACACCATGGTTGGGTTAGGCGCACCTTAATCTTCAAGGTGACATCTTTGCTTTTCAACACTTTAAAGAGGTCTTTTGCAGCAGATTTGCCCAATGCAATGTGTCATTTAATTTCTTGACTGCTGCTTCCATGGGTGTTGATTGTGGATCCAAGTAAAAAGAAATCCTTGACAACTTCAATCTTTTCTCCATTTATCATGATGTTGCTTATTGGTCCAGCTGTGAGGATTTTTGTTTTCTTTATGTTGAGGTGTAATCCCTACTGAAAGCTAAAAAGTCTTTTATCTTCATCAGTAAGTGCTTCAAGTCCTCTTCACTTTCAGCAAGCAAGCTTGTGTCATCTGCATAACACAGATTGTTAATAAGTCTTCCACCAATCCTGATGTCGCGTTCTTCTTTTATATAGTCCAGCTTCTCGGATTATTTGCTCAGCATACAGATTGAATAGGCATGGTGAAAGGATACAACCCTGATGCACATGTTTCCTGACTTTAAACCACGCAGTATCGCCTTGTTCTGTTCGAACTGCCTCTTGATCTACGTACAGGTTCCACGTGAGCACAATTAAATGTTCTGGAATTCCCATTCTTTGCAATGTTATCCATAATTTGTTATGATCCACACAGTCGAATGCCTTTGCATATTCAATAAAACACAAGTAAACATCTTTTTGGTATTCTCTGCTTTCAGCCAGGATCCATCTGACATCAGCCATGATATCCCTGGTTCCACAAAAAAATCTTCAATTTTTTCACCTTTGGCCTTAGTGGTTGATGCATAAACTTGAATGATAGTCGTATTAACTGGTCTTCCTTGCAGGCATATGGATATTATCCTATCACTGACAGCACTGTGCTTCTGGACAGATCTTGCAATGTTCTTTTTGACGATGAATGCAACGCCATTCCTCTTCAAGTTGTCATTCCCGGCAGAGTAGACCATATGATTGTCCGACTCAAAATGACCAATATCAGTCCATTTCAGCTCACCAATACCTAGGATATCAATGTTTATATGTTCCATTTCATTTCTGATGATTTCCAATTTTCCTAGATTCATACATTCCACGTTCTGATTATTAATGGATGTTTCCAGCTGTTTCATCTCATTTTGATTTGTGCCACATCAGCAAATGAAGGTCCTGAAAGCTTGACTCCATCCACATCATTAAGGTCGACCCTACTTTGAGGAGGCAGCTCCTCCCCAGTCATATTCTGAGTGCTTTCCAACCTGAGGGGCTCATCTTCCGGCAATGTATCAGACAATGTTCCACTGCTATTCATAAGGTTTTCACTGGCTAATTCTTTTCAGAAGTAGACTGCCAGTTCCTTCCTCCTAGTCTGTCTTCGTCTGGAAGCTCAGCTGAAACCAGTCTGCCATGGGTGACCCTGCTGGTATTTTAATACCGCTGGCATAGCTTTCAGCATCACAACAACATGCAGCCCCCACAGTATGACAAACTGACAGATGCATCAAGGGGTTAAGCACTTGGCTGCTAATTAAAAGGTCAGAGGTTCGAACCCATCAACTGCTCCAAAGGAAAAAGATGTGGCAGTCTGCTTCTGTAAAGATTACGGTCTTGGAAACCCTATGGGGCAGTTCCACTCTGTCCTATAGGGTTGCTATGAGTCAGAATCAGCTCAGCCACAATAGGTTTGGTGTGGGTCTTTTATGTTAAGTTCAAGAAGCCCTGGTGGTGCAGTGGTTAAAGTGCTTGGCTGCTAACTGAAAGATTGGTAGTTTGAACCCACCAGTCACTCCACAGGAGAAAGATGTTTGGCAGTCTGCTTTTGTAAAGATTTACAGCCTTGGAAACCCTATGTGACAGTTCCACTCTGTCCTATAGGGTGTCTATGAGTCGGAATTGAATTGACAGCAATGGGTTTAGTTTGGGTTTATGTTTAGTTCTTCCTTAATTCATTTATACAAAAAGTACTCATTGCCCCATTCCTAGGTATATATCCTAGACAAATAAGAGCAGTGACACAAGTAGACATATGCACATCCATGTTCATTGCAGCACTATTCACAACAGCAAAAAGATGGAAACAACCTGAGTATCCATCAACAGATGAATGGATAAATAAAATGTGGTACACACATACAATAGAATACTACACAACAATAAAGAATAATGATCAGTCCATGAGATAAATATAACATATAACATGGATGAATCTGGAGGACATTATGCTGAATGAAATAAGTCAATCACAAAAGGACAAATATTGTATGATACCACTTTGATAAAAAGCCAAGAATAGGTTTACACACAGCAAGCAACGTTCTTGAAGGTTACCAGGAATAGGAGGGGAAGGCAGGAAGAATCACTCTTGGGGGAAGTCAGCACAACGTAACCAAGGTAAATCAAAACACTGAGAGGTATGTAAGAATAAAGGACAACTACCTACGGTAAATGCTACAATATATACAATTCTGCAACAGTAGTAACAACCAAAAATTTGTGAGTAGTTACATAGGTAGATATAGATGAGGGAAGGCATGAGCACATACGCATGCGTATATAGGTATACTTGTGGGCATTTGTATATACATATTTGTACGGTCGCTATGAGTCTGAATTGACTTGACAACAATGGATTTTTTTGGGGGGGTTATGTGCTGCATATATATTCATATATATCATAGCACACATAAGGGGCATGTTATAGAAACTTCTTAGATATATCCAAACACCTCATGGGACAAACACCTCATGAGTTACTGGGTTTAAAGGCTTAAGACCATAGTTTCGGAGGACATCTAGGTCAAATTGGCATAACACAGTTCATAAAAACAATGTTCTACATCCTAGTTTAGTGAGTAGTGTCTAGGGTCTTAAAAACTTGTGAGCAGCCATCTAAAATATAACTATTGGTCTCTTCCCATCTGGAGCAAAGGAGATTGAAGAAAACTAAAGGCTCAAGGAAGCAATTAGATCACAGGACTAATGCCCCACAGGAATCACAGTCTTCTCTAGCCTGAGACCAGAAGAACTAGATGATTCCTGGCTACCACTACCAACCACTCTGACCAGAGACACAACAGAAGGTCCCAGTTAGAATGGGAGAAAAACGTAGAACAAAACTGAAATTCATAAAAAAAAGGCAAGACTTACTGGACTGATAGAGACTGGAGGAATCCCCAAGACTATCCCCCTAAAGATACCCTTTTAACCTGAAACTGAAGTCACTCCCAGATATCACCTTTCAGCCAAATAATAGATTGACCTATAAAATAAACAATAACACCCATGAGGAAATGTGTTCGTTAGAATGATCAACTATACTAGACCAAATGGGCAACATTTGCCCAAAAGCGAAGATGAGAAGGCAAGGAGGGGCAGGGAAACTGGAAGAATGGAAACGAAGAAAGCGGGGTGGAAATGGGGAGAGTGCTGACACACTGCAGCCATAGCAACGAAAGTCACAGAACAATTCGTGTATAAATTGCTAACTGGGAAACTAATTTGCTGTGTAAACTTTCATCTAAAACACAATAAACTGTTAAAAACAAAAATAGTATTCATTGAGCCACTCCCAAAAAGATCACTAGTGAACGTAAACTTTAATTCTCTCTGAAGCATTTTTGAGATCCTGCACTTTTTCCATCAATAATTTTAAATCCCTGTGTTTTTCATCTCTTCCCCATAAATAATTTATTGATCAATGAAAAAACTGAAATAAAAAAAAAATACTACACATTAATCTTCATAGCTTTTTCCTCCTCTGGGCAGTGTGGATCTTCCTTTACTTAGATGCCTTATTTAAACTGATATTTAGCGTAACAAGAATAGAAAAAACCTGTTGCCGTCGAGTCCATTCCGACTCATAGCCACCCAACAGGACAGAGTAAAACTGCCCCCACAGGGTTTCCAAGGAGTGGCTGGTGGAGTCGAACTGCCAACCTTTTGGTTAGCAGCCAAGCTCTTAACCACTGCGCCACCGAGGATAAAGAAAAAGCTTGTAAGTTATTTTGTTTTGCAAAGTGCTCTCAGTGAGCTTGTTTATGGGATAAATGTAATGTTTTATCTGTAGAACAATCCCAATATTAGGCTCATAAATATGTACATAATGGTGGCTGGGAGGCGTGGGTATATACAGATTTTAATAATAGGTATTTCAGGGTATGGGATTGCAGGTGATTTTAGTTTTCTTCTATTTCTCTATATTTTCCCAGTTTGTCTGCAGTGAATATTATAGGGGATATTGGCAATATTATGCTATAGGGCTCTAGTGCCATCAGTACTTATTTTTGTTTAATACCAACTACATGGATTTTTTTTTTTTCCCCAGAAATCTACTTGGATCTTTTGAATGCTACCACCAGTTTACCGACAGGAGTAATGAAGCTGAGTATGAACTTCCCACATTTACAAGGTGTTCATTCAATAGCCCCGTTAAGTCTCCAGCTGATAACCCAATTCACTACAGCTCATCAGACTTCAAACACCCCATTAATTTACTCTTCTGTTCCAGATGAGCATACATATCCTAATTTTATTAACTGAATCATGAAGAAAGGCTCAGCAGTTTGTTTGTTTTTTAACCAGTGATTTCCATATTATATTGAGGACAGTGAGTCGAAGCAGCCTAAAAAATGTTTGTTATAATTTCAATGGAAAAAAAAACTCTTGATTTAGAATCATGGAGAACTTACCATAATAAAGTGTAATCAGTATGTATTTAATAAGTAATTGTAACAGCTAATTTGGCATACTTTCAGTAGCTTTCATATAACTTCTGTCTTAACCACAGTATTTTCTAGACAGAACTTAAAAAGGAAAGGACAGGAAGCATAAGAATTTAAGCCTATCCATTTAAAAAAAAAAAAAAAAAAGCCCATTGCCATCACGTTGATTTGAACTCCTAGTGACCCTATAGGACAGAGTAGGACTGCCTCACAGGGTTTCCAAGGCTGAAATCTTTACAGAAGTAAACTGCCACATCTTTCTCCCCTGGAGTAGCTGGTGGATTCAAACCGACAACCTCTCAGCAGCCAAGAGCTTTAACCACTGTGCTACCAGGGCTCCTTTTAAGCCTGTACCGCTGCTAATTAGGCTAGGATTTAAGAATCACCTAGTCCAGAGGTTCTCAATCCTAGCTGCACATTAGAATCACTTAGAGAGTTTTAAAAATATGTAGATAGATGCCTGAGCCCTACCCCAGATCAATTTCATCAAAATCTTGGGATGGGGTTTGGGCATGGTATCTATCTTATGTGCTAGTCACCATTCTGAGTGCTTTTACATATTTTAAATCATGTAACACTATTCCCATGATATAGGCCTTATTATCACTTCCATTTTACTTGTGAGGAATTGAGGTTTAGCAAGGTAAATTGACTGGGCCTGGTCAGACAATGAAGAAAGTGATGGATCCAGGATCACACCCAGGCTCCACTACAACCTGTGTTATACTATACAGTCTCATAACCCTTTGAACTCTTCTTCTAGAACCAAGAGTACTGCCATACAATTCTTGGTACTGCAGAGTTCTGGCACCAGATGAGATATAGCTAGAAGTGAACAAAAGCAAACAACGCAGACTGACTTTTAGAGAGAGCCAAAGTCACCAGTGCAAAAATAGGACTGATGACAGAAATCTTATAAAAGACACTCTGGAATGATTTAAATGAAGACAGCACAGAAGTCAGTCTGGCTGGTGGTGATCAGAAAACAGTGTTCAGCTGAAGCAAAGCTTCCTGCAGGGCACAAATCCAAGAGACTCTGTCAGAGGATACAAACTGAGGTCCCGGGGTGGGGGTCAAATCCAGCCCTCAGATGTGCCTCATTTGGCCCACCCAGTACTTCAAAATGTCAACATAGAATTAAAAAATACATGTGTATGTGTGTATATATATGTGTGTGTATATATATATATATATATATATATATGTAGCTAGCTGTGAGTCAGAATCAACTTGACTTCAATAGGTTGATTATACGTCTCAAGTAAAAATTCAGGTTCCTTCATTCTCTTGAAAAATGAGAAAACCTGGCAACTCATGTTTCTGCTTGGTAGCAGCTCCTTTCAGATGGAGCATAAGCTCTCCAGTTTTTTCCACAGTCCCCATCACACCCTACCATGTTTTTTGCACTACAGTCACAGATGACAGGAGAATCTTTGTGGACGAAGCAATGGAAGTAGAATAGATAAACCTGGATTTGAATCTAGGCTATGTTACCAGCTCTGGGAGATGGAGTACTTTACTGAAACTCCCTAAGCCTTGCTTTCCTGTTCTGTCAAATGGGAATAACAAGTACCTCACAGAGGGCTTATGCAGTTAAACACATAAAGCAAGTAGAATAATTTGGGGCACATTAAGTCCTCAAGATATGGCAGCAATTATTAGTGATCTCTACTAATCTAGACACATAAATAAGTATTAATCATGTTCAACAGTATCATCCTCAAAGATGACAGTTATCATCAGCACCATGCTGCCATTTATTGAGTGCCATTTTACAGAAAAAAAAACAAAACTAAGGCACAGAAAGGTTAAGCAACATGACAAGGGATGAATCAGAATCAAGGAAATTTGGCAGCCAAGCCCATGCATGAGTGGAAAATAGGGACTGAGAAAAGACATCTGCCAATTTAATGATCAAATGCACAAATGTTTACGCAGGCCAATTGTAAAAAATGAAGCCTTCTTCTTCAAGAAGCTAAACTTGATTATTAACATAATCTCATGGTGATTTAAAAATGTATATGAGCAAGACAAAATCTTCTCACTAAAAGAAGCTGACAATTTAATGGAGGAGTTAAATTAGAAGCAAAATGAAATTCAAACAGTAAGTGACAGGATTAGATTTTGTTTGTTTTTTTGTTTTGGAGTACATTCTAATTCTGAGAGTCTATGAATCTCTTTGTTGTGTCAAAGTTTTGCCTTGAAAAGTTAACAAAGTTTAATAAATCAGGGACCATAAGCTCAGGCTTCCAAGGAAGGAGAAATAACCTCTGGCTTGGGGTTCTAATTCTCCAAGCTGCAGTACTTTGCCTGAATATGAATATTAGGTCAGCAAATATGAGTCCTTTTGTCATGGAAAGAACCAATGTACATCATTTTCATTTGTGCTCTTGCTTCAAGTCCAAAAACTAGAAATACTCCATCTCACCTAAGCATGAACAAAGGGCAGGGGAAGCTCTGTCCAAAATATACTTCACCTGTCAGTATGGACAGATGGAAACTATGCAACGCTAGGCCCATAGAATAGCTGAGGGAGAATCTGGATTTTGATTGCCTTGTATTTGATGGGATTTGCACATTACACTTAAAAGTAGGTCATAAGTGCCTGCCTGAATTGGAGGAGGAAGACTCTGGGGACTCCTGCTGTATTTTAAGAAATCTCCTTTGGAGCACAGTGCGCTTTGTCCCCAGAAAGGAAAGTGCCCTTGAAGATTAAAGGCAACAGTTTCTATCTTATCTCCAATAAGACCAGGATGAGGTGGAGCCACAGGATTCAACTCCCCCTGGCTATTGTCAGGGGACCAATTACTATATTCACAGCTAACTTAATGGGATCTTGAGTAACATTATTAAGGGCACAGTAGGCAACAAATGATTACAAAAGAATCTTGTGAAATTCCCCAGGTATCTATACCTGGTTTATCTCCCTTATCTAGTACTATCTGTGGATTCCAAGATGACCTGGAAATGGAAATTGTGTAACTAGTAACCACTAACTGAAAGAAATCTAACTTAAGTCTGTGTATACTGTTCATTGCATATTATATCGTAGATCACACCTAGGGATTCTAAACTAGCTATTGCTAATCTCTTTGGAACTCTGAAGCTCAATCATCCTTAGGCTTTATAACACCTACTTATCTAAGTGAAATAGTATTTTAAAAATTCAAAGAAGGACAATAATTTTTGTTAGGAGAATTTTGCACCTCTTGAGAGATGAATCAGGATGCCAAATGGAGTGTGATTATTAAAATGCAGATTCTGGTCCACGCCTCAGACATACTAAATCCATATCTCTGAGGGCTGGGGCCCAGGAATCTAAATTTTAACAAGCTTCTCGGGTGATTCTTATGTACACTGAAGTATGAAACTTCTGCCCTAGGGTATCACAAATCCAAAGTTAAAAATCACTTGTTAAATCAAATGTTATAGAATGTTGAACTTCTAGGACAACTTTAATTGGTATAGGAAAGCAATTTTCTTAGTAGAGAAAAATGCCAGCCACAATGTGACTTTCTCATATTTGGAGGTAGGATGCTGTATCTAGGAAAGATGTCTGTAGTGATGCTGTAGAAATCTGGTCCATCCTGTATAAGGTTACTGATAACAGGCTCGTCTTCCACCCATGCATACTACTGGTACCATGATTGGTATGCCCTGAAGTTAATCACTGTCATTCTCCTTCATCATGCTCTCTCACTGTTCTCTAAAGGGAGGATGATGTTAATTTTTAAGTGATTCAGAGAAATCAGCACAGCCTTCCCTTATCAATATTTAAAAATCTATCTTTTTATGTTGTTCTTTGCTGTGTATTTATTGACTGATTGGTACAACAGCTTGCCCCTATGGTTGCAAAGTCCTTCTAAAAAAAAAAGAAACTGTGGCAATTGAGTCAATTCCAACTCATAGCGACTCTATAGCGACAGAGTAGAACTGCCCCATAGGGTTTCCAAGGAGCAGCTGGTGGATTCGAACTGCTGACCTTTAGTTAGCAGCCATAGCTCTTAACCACTGCACCAGCCCTAACAAATATGCTCAATTTTTAAGCAATATTCATAAGCCTATTAGAGCTAACAATATAATAAAAACAAAACAAAATAGAATGAAACTGACCTCAGCAGCCCAAGAGAAAGGTCTTGGCCTCCCTGAATAACTCAAAAATTCATTCACCAAATTCAAACCTAACAAGTCACATCTGGACAGGGACTTTTTTTGCCTTTTGGAGAACACCAGAAGCCAGAAAGCTTGTAAAACTATTAAAGAATTGGTAACACAAGAACCTTTTTCACAGAAGTTTCCGTACTTGTTTGTTTTTTTAGGAAGAACTATCAGCCAGTACAAATACTTGATGAAAACAACATTTATCTATCTACTGAGCTCAGATGGAAGCTGGGAAAGGGAATATATCTGTTTAAAAAAAAAAAAAGTTCCATTGCTAAAGCACTAGAAATCAAACCATTTTCATAAAGAAAACTCTCCCAATCAGACACCATTCAGTATAGCTCTATCAGCATCACTTCTCAAAAAGGCAGAAATCTTAGGATGCGATGAATCGTAACAGCTGGTTTTCACCAACTGCCACTCCACCAGACAAGAAGCTGTTTATCAATGGGTGGCAAGGTGTCACCACTGTCCAGGTAGGTCAGGCTGGATGGTAGGGCCTGTGAAAGGAGCTGGCTCCTTGGGAAGCCCAAGGGAACTTCTACAGATGGTAGCTTAGAGAATTTTGACCTTGATGCAGAGAAAGCTCAAGCTAAATACCACAGTTCGTGGAGTCTTTTTCTTCTCTCCAGGAAGGAATATAAGAAATATGGCTACAGCCTATTCTGAGTTTATAATTAAAATATAAGCTGAATGAAGATTAAAGACACTAAAAATTATTGAGAAATAGTCCAGGTTGCTTGGATATGATAGAAAAGGAAATTGACTAGAGTGCTGTAGAGACCTTGTTTCTTTCTAGCAGAGATGTTGGAAAGTTATTTCTACTATAAAGCCACAATAATCATGACAGTGTGATATTGGCAAAAGGATAGACATATAGATCAATGAAACAGAGTAGAGAGTCCAGAAATAGATCCACATAAACATAGTCAATTGATTTTTGACATAGGTGCACAGGCAATTCAATACAGAAAGGACAGTCTTTTTAACAGATGGTGCTGGAACAACTGGACATCCACATGCAAAAAAATGAACTTAGACACATATCTCATATCTTATACAAAAATTAACTCAAAATGGACCATACACTTAAATGTAGATGTAAAACTATAAAACATTTAGAGGAAAAAAAAAAAGAAACATGTGGGAAAATCTTTGTGACTTTGACCTAGGCAAAGAGAGTTCTTAGATACAACACCAAAAGTATTATCCATAAGCGAAAAAATTCATAAATTGGACTTGATAAAAATTTAAAATGTCTGCTCAGCAAAAGGCAGTTTAAGAGTATGAAAAAACAAGCCACAGATTAGAGGAAAATATTTGGGAATCACATCTGACAAAAAACCAGTATCCAGACTATATAAAGAATTCTTAAACTTCAACAATATGTAAATAAACAATTCAATTTTTTTTTAAAATGGGCAAGAGATCTGAACAGACACATCAACAAAAAAGGTACAGGGATGACAAGTGAGCACATGAAAAGATGTTCTACATCACTAGCCATTAGGGAAATGCAAATTAAAACCACAATGAGGTACCACTATTGCATTAGTTTCGACTCACGGCGACCCCACATATCACAGAGCAGAACTGCCCCATAGGGTTTTCTTGGCTGTAATCTTTATGAAAGTAGTCCTTTCTTCTGTGGAGCCATCAAGTGGGTTTGAACTGTCAACCTTTAGGTTAGCAGCTGATTGAAAACCACTTGCACTACCGAGGCTCCTTATATGCTCTTTTCAAATGGCTAAAATTTAAAAAAAAAATAAAAACTTACAATACCAAGTGCTACCAAGGATTCAGAGAAACTTGAGTTCTCAAATGCACAATGGTATAGCCACTTTGGAAAACAGTTTAGCAGTTTATTACAAAGTCAAGTATATACTTACTATACCCAGTAATCCCACTCCCAGGTATTTGCTCAAGAGAAATAAAAACCACTTGTGAATGTTTACAGCAGCTTGATTCACAGTCACCAAAAATCTGGATATAATGGAAATGTCCTTCAACTGGTGACTGGATAAGCAAACTGTGAAGCAACCATACTACAGAATTTTACTCAGAAATAAAAAGGAACAAAAACAGATATATGCAACAACATGGATGAATCTCAAACGTATTACGCTAAGTACAAGAAGTCAGACTCAAAAGGCTACATACTATATGATTCCATCTGTATAACATTCTGAAAAAGGCAAAACTATAGGGCTAGAGAATAGATCTGTGATTGCCAAGTGTTAAAGGGGAGAAGAGGGTTTGACTACAATGGAGCAGCAGAAGGGAGTTTTTTGGGGGCGATAGAACTGTTCTTTTTGTCAAATGTATAGAAATATACATCAAAAAGAGTGAATTTCACTGTATATAAATTAAAAATAATTTTTAAAAAGTTTATCCTACAGTTAGTACTTGAAAATTTTATAGTAAGCTTTCTGGGATTATTGTCATTGCAAACCAAAAAAATACCTTTCGATTTTCTACTGTTAAAGTAAACCTCCAAGGCCATGATTCTTTTTTGGCAAATATTAAAAAATAATATCCAACTGTGACTGCTCAAATTTATATGCTCAGAATGAGTATGTAAAAAATAGGTTAATTCTAATACCACAGGATGGAAACTTTTTTTTTTTTTTTAGATTCAGGAACTTAAAAATGAGACGAAGACACCAAGTCAAAACCTACATAAAACAGACTTCTTCCTCCAAGCAAAATACAAGATTTTCAATATTTGACAAAACATTTTCAACATGCTGCTTGGCTTTTGATACTACTGAAGTTTAAAACAATCTGCTGACTGTAGTACCAGTTTTTCACCAGGGGTCACAGAGTTATAATAGATCATAAACATTCTAGGTTTTTGTTGTTTTTGAGAACTGTGGATATCCTAGGTAGAGGCTAATACTGTTTTTGCAGGTACATCAAATCACACATTATACTTTTTATATCTATTATGTGTGTTCAGTCAAGAAATATTTCAGAAAAAGTCACAATTCAAATACTTGAAATATTTAAACACTCGTGTTGGAGGTGATTTATTCGAGGCAAGACCAGCAGGGCAGAGTCAGAAACAGAGAGCAGTTCTCCTTATTCTCAGTTAATGGCCCTACTTCCAAACTCAGATTACAGATTATAAAACACACATTAATTAGTCATCAGTAAAATCAAATTGGTATAACAATTTTAAGGTAGTGTTATCTCTTTCATTACCATGCAATAATACCAGCCCTTGGAGACAAATGTTTCTCTCCTTTTCTAGTTGTATAATATCCCCTAGGACTGAATGGAAATTTTGATCCACATACGATGACAATATTCAATGCACATTCAGCAAACTTTATTCAGGAATTAGGTGGCTACATCCAATAGTAATGATCTTTCACTAATTTTTTTTTTTCAAATTATAATTTCAGCTTCACCAAACCACTAAATCCACTGCCGTAGAATGGACTGGGTCTCACAGCAACCCTACAGGAGAGAGTAGAACTACTCCACAGAGTTTCCAAGGCTATAAATCTTCAAAAGCAGACTCTCCTTCAGAGCAGCTGATGGGTTTGAACGGCCGAACTTTTCAGTTAGCAGCTGAGCACTTTGACCACTGTGCCAACAGCGCCCCTTTTAAGATTCACACGGTCCCTTATTTCCACTTTTACTACTCTATTTCAGACTCCCCAAATACACAGAGCCTCCTTTGATCACTGGTCTCCCTGCTTCCTCTCCCTCCAGTGATCTCTTCTGTTCCCAGTACTTTCCAGTTCAAAGAGCCTTCAGACTCCCCAGTTACTGCATACAACAGAGACTGACCACCTACCTTCTGCCATAACACACCCAACAGATGAGGTGTGTAAGGCCAACACATCTCCATGAGTGTGCACCAAATAAGTGCAATACCTATGGAGCAACTATTAAATTCCACTTCTTTTCTCCCTCCAAAAAACATGTTTGAATCCAAGTGGCTGAGAGTGATGTTACTATCTGGAAAATCTTGAACACAAACACTCCCACACACATATCAGGCATAAGATAACCCCATCAGTAACAGTATTCCTCCATAGCCATGATTCTAAATGTGAAGGGGGTGTAGAGTCCAGTTTTTTCCCTTTTCTTCTTCTTTCCTCATAACCTCCATCAGGAAACTTGTTCACTTCCACAACTCCTACTATTTTTGCACTTGGATTGACTCTGAGGCCTACCCCCCCCCCCCCCCGGCCCAGATTCATAGCTAGAAAAAACACCAGGATATGTACCAAGATTCACCTTGGGTCCCAAAGGGAATTGTTTGCCCTGGGGCCTGCCCACATCTGCACACTACTCCCATACACCCACCCAGACAGTGTTACAAGTGGGTAAGAGAGATTGTTGACAGAGTCTTGCTATCACTACCCATCACACTACTTTTCTTCCACAGGATTGAGGACAAAGGTTGTTTGTCACTGATAGTTAGCAGCCAGGGAATCTTATCAGTGTGTGTGATATATGTTAAGAATATGGAATTGTCGCTGTTGTTGTTAGCTGCCGTCGAGTCAGTTCCAACTCATAACAACCCCATGTACAACAGAACAAAACATTGCCCGGTCCTGTGCCATTCTCATAATCTTTGCTAAGTTTGAGCCCGTTGTTTCAATTGACATTGATGCATTGTCAGTCCATCTCCTTGATGGTCTTCCTCTTTTTGCTGACTCTTTACTTTACCAAGCATGATGTCCTTCTCCAGGGACTGGTCCCTCCTGACAACATGTACAAATTATGTAAAACAGCGTCTCAGCATCCTTGCTTTTAAGGAGCATTCTGGCTGTACTTCATCCAAGGCAGATTTTAGGAAATTCATTTCTAGATCTTAGAGTTCTGTGCACATTCTGGCTGTACTTCTTCCAAGATAGATGTGTTCGGTCTTCTGGTAGTCTATGGTATATTCAATATTCTTCACCAACAACATAATCCAAAGGCATCAATTCTTCTTTGGTCTTCCTTATTTATGTCCAGCTTTGGGATGCATATCAGATGATTGAAAACACCATGGCTTGGGGTCAGGCGAACCTTAGTCCTCAGTGACATCTTTGCTTTGCAACACTTTAAAGAGGTCTTTTGAGCATATTTACCCAACATAACACGTCATTTGATTTCTTGACTGCTGGTTACATGGGTACTGATTGTGGATCCAAGTAAAATGAAATCCTTGACAACTTCAATATTTTCTCCATTTACCATGATGTTGCTTATTGGTTCATTTGTGAGATTTTTGTTTTCTTTATGTTGAGGTTTAATCCATACTAAAGGCTGTAGTCTTAGATCTTCATCAGTAAGTGCTTCAAATCCTCACTTTCAGCAAGCAAGATTGTGTCATCTGCACATCAAAGATTG
Organism: Dugong dugon; assembly: GCA_030035585.1. Lineage (NCBI taxonomy): Eukaryota > Metazoa > Chordata > Mammalia > Sirenia > Dugongidae > Dugong > Dugong dugon. Next base: position 103,127,001 of record CM057460.1, on the reverse strand, counting down.
TTGAGTCTTTCTCTAATCCTGATGCCCCGTTCTTCTTCATATAGTCCAGCTTCTCAGATTATTTGCTCATCATACAGATTGAATAAGTATAGTGAAAGGATACAACCCTGATGCACACCTTTTCTGATTTTAAACCACACAGTATCCTCTTGTTCTGTTGGAACAACTGCCTCCTGGCCTATGTACAGGATCCTCATGAGCACAATTAAGTGTTCTGGAACTCCCATTCTTTGCAATGTTATCCATAATTTGTTATGATCCACACAGTTGGATGCCTTTCCATAGTCGATAAAACACAAGTAAACATCTTTCTAGTATACTCTGCTTTCAGCCAAGATGCATCTGACATCAGAAATGATATCCCTTGTTACATGTCCTCTTCTGACTCCAACTTGAATTTCTGGAAGTACCCTGTTGATGTAGTGCTACAACCGTTTTTCAAATTAACTTCAGCAAAATTTTACTTGCATATGACATTAATGATACTGTTCAATAATTTTCACATTCTGTTGAATCACCTTTCTTTGGAATAGGCATAAATATGGATCTCTTCCAGTCAATTGGCCAGGTAGCTGTCATCCAAATTTCTTGGCATAGATGAGAGAACACCTCCAGTGCTACATCCATTTGTTGTAACATCTCAATTGGTATTCCACCAATTCCTGGAGCCTTGTTTTTTGCCAATGCAATCAGTGCAACTTGGGCTTCTTCCTACATTACCATCAGTTCTTGATCATCTGCTACCCTCTGAAATGGATGAACATCGACCAATTCTTTTTGGTACAGTGACTCTGTGTATTCTTTCCATCTTCTTTTGATGTTTCCTGCCTCGTTCAATATTTTGCCCATAGAATCCTTCACTATTGCAACTCAAGACTTGAATTTGTTCTACAGTTCTTTCAGCTTGAGAAATGCTGAGCGTATACTGCCCTTTTAGTTTTCTAACTCCAGGTCTTTGCACATTTCATTATAATACTTTGCCTTCTCAAGCCACCTTTGAAATCTTCTGTTCAGCTCTTTTACTTCATCATTTCTTCCATTTGTTTTAGCTGCTCTACATTCAAAAGCAAGTTTCAGTCTTTTCTGATATCCATTTTGGTCTTTTCTTTCTTTCTTGTCTTTTTAATGACCTCTTGCTTTCTTCATGTATGATGTCCTTGATGTCATCCCACAATTTGTCTAGTCTTCAGTCATTAGTGTTCAATGCATCAAATCTATTCTTGAGATGGTCTCTTTTTTTTTTTTTTTTTTTTTGCTTTTTTTTATTTTTGTAGTTTAAGTGAAAGTTTACATTTCAAGTTAGTCTCTCATACAAAAATTTACACATACATTGCTTTGTAACCCTAGTTACTCTCCCTATACTGTGACAGCACACTCCTCCTTTCCACCCCTGACCTCCCATGTCCATTTAACCAGCTCCTAACACTCTCTGCCTTCTCATCTCACCTCCGGACAGAAGCTGCCTATTTAGTCTCATGTATCTACTTGAGCTAAGAAGCACACTCTTCACGCGTATTATTTTGTGTCCCATAGTCCATACAGTCCAATCTCTGTCTGAAGAGTTGGCCTTGGGAATTGTTTTAGTTCTAGACTGAGAGTCTGGGGACCATGCTTTCTGGGGTTCCTCCAGTTTCAGCCAGATGATTAAGTCTGGTCTTTTTACTAGAATTTGAGTTCTGTAACCCACCTTTCTCCTGCTCTGTCAGGGACTCTCTGTTGTGTTCCCTGTCAGGGCGGTCATTGGTGGTAGCCGGGCACCATCCACTTCATCTGCTCTTGGGCCAATGAAATCTCTGTTCTATGTGGCCCTTTCTGTCTCTTGAGCTAATACTTTCCTTATGTCTTTGGTGTTCTTCATTCTCCTTTACTCCAGGTGGTTAGGACCAATTGATGCATCTTAGATGGCCACTTGCTAGCTTTTAAGAACCCAGACACCACTCACCAAAGTAGGATGCAGAACATTTTCTTAATAAACTCTGTTATGCCAATTGACTTAGATGTCCCCTAAAGGCATGGTCCAAAGTCCCCCACCTTTGCTAATCTGTCCCTCGAAGTGTTTGATTGTAATTCAAGAAACTTCCTAGCTTTGGTTTAGTCCTGTTGTACTGACTTCCACTATAGTGTGTGCTGTCCTTCCCTTCACCTATGATAATTCTTATGTACTACCTAGTTAGTAAATAACCCATCTCCCTCCCTCCCCACTCTCATAACCATCAAAGAATGTTTTCTTCTGTGTTTAAACCTTTTCTTGAGTTCTTATAATAGTGGTCTTAGACAATATTTATCCTTCTGTGACTAACTAAATTCACTCAGCATAACGTTGTCCAGACTCCTCCATGTTATAAGATGCTTCACGGCTTCATCGTTGTTCTTTATCATTGCGTAGTATTCCATTATGTGAATATACCATAATTTGTTTATCCATTTGTCCGTTGATGAGCACCTAGGTTGTTTCCATCTTTTTGCTATCATGAACAGTGCTGCAATGAACATGGGTGTGCATATATCTATTTGTGTGATGGCTCTTATTTCTCTAGGATATATTCCAAAGAGCGGGATCGCTGGATCTTATGGACTTGTATTTCTAGCTTTTTAAGGAAGTGCCAAATTGATTTCCAAAGTGGTTGTACCATTTTAGATTCCCACCAACAGTGTATAAGTGTTCCAATCTCTCCAGCATTTATTATTTTGTGTTTTTTGGAATAATGCTAGCCTTGTTGGGGTCAGATGGTATCTCATTGTAGTTTTGATTTGCATTTCTCTAATGGCTAATGATCGGGAGTATTTCTTCATGTGTCTGTTATTCGCTGGAATGTCTTCTTTGGTGAAGTGCCTGTTCATATCCTTTGCCCATTTTTTTAATTGGGTTATTTGTCTTTTTGTTGTTGAGGTTTTGCAGTATCTTGTAGATTTTAGAGGTTAGACGCTGATTGGATTTGTCATAGCCAAAAATTTTTTCCCAGTCTGTAGGCTGTCTTTTGACTCTTTTGGTGAAGTCTTCTGATGAGTGTAAGTGTTGGATTTTTAGAAGCTCCCAGTTATCTAGTCTCTCTTCTGGTGCTTGTGCATTGTTATTTATGGTTTGTATTCTGTTTATGTCATGTATTAGGGCTCCTAGCGTTATCTCTATTTTTTCTTCCATGATCTTTATCATTTTAGATTTGACATTTAGGTCTTTGATCCATTTTGAGTTAGTTTTTGTGCATGGTGTGAGGTATGGGTCTTGTTTCGATTTTTTGCAGATGGATATCCAGTTATGCCAGCACCATTTGTTAAAGAGACTGTCTTTTCCCCAATTAACGAGACTTTGTCAAATATCAGCTGCTCATAAGTGGATGAATTTATGTCTGGATTCTCTATTCTGTTCCATTGGTTTACGTATCTGTTGTTGTACCAGTACCAGGTTTTTTTGACTACCATGGTGGTATAATAGGTTCTAAAATTAGGTAGCATGAGGCATCCCTTGAGATGGTCTCTAAATTCAGGTGGGATATACTCAAAGTTGTCCTTTGATCTTGTGGACTTGTTTTAATTTTCTTCAACTTGAACTTGCATATGAGCAAATGATGATGTGTTCCACAGGTGGCTCCTGGCCTTGTTCTGACTGGTGATATTGAGTTTCTCCATCATCTCTTTCCACAATGTAGTCAATTTGATTCCTGTGTATTCCATCTGTTGAGGTCTATGTCTATAGTCACTGTTTATGTCACTAAAAAAAGGTATTTCTAATGAATAGGTCGTTGGTCTTCCAAAATTGTACCACGCAATTTCCAGCATCACTTCTATCACCAAGGCCATATTTTCCAGTTACTGATCCTTCTTCTTTGTTTCCAACTTTTGCACTCCAATCACCAATAATTATCAATGCATTTTTATTGCACTTTTGATCAATTTCAGACTGCAGAAGTTAATAAAAAAAATCTTAGATTTCTTCATTTTGGGCATTAGTGGTTGGTGTGTATATTTGAATAACAGTCATATTGACTGGTCTTCCTTGTAACCAAAAACCTGTTGCCATTGATTCAATTCTGACTCATAAGGACCCTATAGGACAGAGTAGAACTGTCCCATAGGTTTCAAAGGAGTGGCTGGTGAATTCAAATTGCCGACTTTTTGGTTAGCAGCCAAGCTCTTAAACACTGCGCCACCAGGGCTACGGTCTTCTTTGTAGGCATTGTACTTCATGATAGATGTGAATATGTTCTTTTTGATGATGAATGCAATGCCGTTCCTCTTCAATTTGTCATTCCTGGCAGAGTAGACCATACGAATCTGTGATTCAAAATGGCTAGTACCAGTCCATTTCAGCTCAGTAATGCGTAGAATATTGATCTTTATGCGTTCCATTTCATTTTTGACAACTTCCAATTTTCCTAGATTCATACTTCATACATTCCATGTTCTGATTATTAATGTATGTTTGCAACTGTTTCTTCTCATTTTGAGTGATGCGACATCAGCAAATGAAGGTCCCAAAAGATTTACTCCATTCACATCATAAAAGTCAACTCTACTTTGAGGAGGCAGCTCTTCCCTAGTCATATTTTGAGTGCCTTCCAACCTGAGGGGCTCATCCAGCATTATACCAGACAATGTTCCACTGCTATTAATAAAGTTTTCACTGGCTATTTTTTTTAGAAGTAGATTGCCAGGTGCTTCTTCCTAGTCTATCTTAGTGTGTAAGCCCTGCTGAAACCTGTCCACCATGGGTGACCCTGCTGATATTTGAAATACTGGTGGCATAGCTTCCAGCAACACTCAAGCCACCATAGTATGACAAACTGACAGATGACTGGTGGTCCAAAATAGTAGACTACACCTCAAACGGTAAGCTATAATAGATATACCAACAAGATTAAAGATGATAAATATGATACTTGAAAATGGCTGATTGATAACAAAATGCGATCAGCCATGGCTGCAATTCTAACTCTCTAATTTGAAACACAAAAGTGTCATGTGTTCACATGTGAAATATATTTATTCTCTACTTTTTGTCATAATGGACTCTGGAAACAATGTGAAGTGAATAATATTTTCCCATGAGAACAGTGATATTACTGGGGATTATGCTTTTGTCCAAACACTCGTTATCAAATAAATCATAGATATGAACCATAGATATGAACAACGACATTCAATAAAAGCAAAGCTAAAACAACTATAAATCTTTACAATAATTTTAAATTATAAAATTATAATCTCAGCCTTTTCACTGAGCACATATACACTGCACACATTTGTTATACCAAGGGTTCCAGTACCTCACAAATTACGCAACACATAGAAATAGAATTAGGTTTCATAATTCTCACTAAAGTCAGTATGGTAGCAACAATAAATCAAAGCTGAATCAATCCTTTTGTTTGCCTTCTTACTATTCAGAAGGATATGTATGTTTGTGTGTAGAGGGGGTGATTCAAATAACTGAAGTCTTGCTTTCAAAACCAACAACAAAACCAATTTCCAAGCGGACCAAGGAAGTAGAATCAACCATTTTCTCTTTATTAAGTTCACTGTAATAACCTGACATATTCAGTATAATTCCTCAGACTTTAGAGCCATGTTCAAAGGTAGAAGTGATAGATTTTGGAAAGGAAATCTTAGGTTCTGACCAGGTTCTGTCACTTACAAGTTGAGTGACACACAGCCTCTCTGAGCCTCAGTTTCCTCAAAGGTAACGTGTAAAACAATGGCTAACGTCACAGTTATTGAGAGGATTCAGAGATAACATAGCTTAATTGTTCTTAAACTATAAGGCCCCATCAAAAGTGAGCTGTTATTAATTTTCAATATTGTTCTGCGCGTTAATAACATTTGGCCCATTATTAGCATGTTTGGAAGTGGAAAGGTGTGCAGGCAACCCCCTACCCCACCCCCCAATTCTTCCAACAATTTATTTAGAAATGCCTGTGCTTCTTTTTAGAACAAGACAGCATGGAAACAGTAAGAGTTGTGAGGCCACTGTTTACCATCCTTCCTCTCAGGGCCAGCGTGACACCTTTCAGAACACTCTGCACTGTGCTGAAAAGCCATAAAAACAATTATCACGTGGGAGAAAGGACACATCACTGTATTGTACAATTCTAAGTGTGTGGTCACTGCAACCATTATTACACTGTGGACTAGTAATGGGCAGACCTGTTACAAGGCCATTCCCAATACTGAGGGTGGGAAAAGGGGGTTAGGAGAGAGGATCCCAACCATGGAAGTATAAAATTCTCCACAAGTATGTGGAGCTAAATCATCAGAGCTCGGCCAGTCAGCTATGGACAGGTCATTCCCCTATATCAGGAGAGGAGGGGAGGGTTTTCTTGGTATGTTGGAGAAGTAAACCTGAGTCTTTTGGGCTCCAAAGGACATATAACTTCCTAGAGAGTGCTCTTCAGGTAGGGAAAGGCAAGCAACATAGAGGGAAGGAAGCCCTTTAGAAAAGTGTTAGTAAAGTTTGAATATCTCTGTTTTAGGAAGTTACAGTTTTGTTTTCAATACCTGAGTTAATGAGCGGACAGATCAGCCCACCTAGCCTTCTACTCAGCTCCACCAAGCATCAAGAAGGGATTTGATCGTGAGGGGCAGTGGGGAGGGCTTTCCTTACTTCCAGATCACAGTTTTTGAAAAGAACCAGTCTGTCCTAAAAGGAAAAAGGAACTCTGGAGACTAGGAAAGTATAAAGGTCCAGAACTGGGACCACTTTTTCTAAGATTGGGAAGGGGCAGAGGCTGCCAATCCCAGGAAGGGTACACTCAAGCCCCATGTCCTTTCAATTCTCCAGGAAAATGTTAGGACTCTAGAAAGAACACATCTAGGGAGGCTGGACTATGTACCTCAATACTGCTAGTCTCAGTAAAGCCCCCAGATAAGTTATCCCCTTCAGGAAATCATGTGGACTTGGATCATCATCATATATATTTTGGTGCCAGGTAGTGGCTAGGGAGAGCTTCACTCTCTATTCCCATAATCTTCATCAGTGCCACCCTCAACCCCACCCCTAAATGAATACACAGTCTAAGTAACACAGTATGCTTGCTTAGCAAACCCAGCTTCATTTCATCCCCAGGTTCCTTCCATCTGGATTGCACCTGACCCCAAACTCTTCTAAAGAGAAATTCTTGAGCCACTAATCGAGCATATCAGCAGTCGTGGACATAGAGTCATCCTCTATACTCCGGGACATTTGTATGACATGTGGATTTAACATTCTACCACATAGTGGGATGGGGACTCAAAGCAAGATTTAACAATAATAATAATAGTATTAATAATCATAAATAATAATTCAATATGATATTTCTTACACTGTAGTGGAGTCAAGTAAAAAAACAATCACGCATGTTACAATAATAATTGTTCAGTTTGAAATCCGTGTTTAGGAAACAAATATTTATGTCCTTCCTTCAGGCATTTCATTTATTCTCTATAAGCATTTTGATTGAGGCTAGCACAGGACCAAGCAATGTTTCATTCTGTTGTGCACAGGCTTGCTATGAGTCTGAAATGACTATATGGCACCTAACAACAAAAACAACAATATAAACATTTAGTAAAATTTTTTTAAAATACATCAAGCTCCAACCTCAGTTGTGTCCATGGAAATATTTTTGTACAGGGCTGGTCCAAAGGCTTGAAAGGAAAACAGTGTAAAGCTGGGGGTCAAACACAATGAGGGACAGGCAACATCAGGCAGAGAGAATCCCAAAGGGTAAGAATTTCATAGCACTTCCCTGATATAATTCTATAGGATTCTGTGCTTTCTTTTCATAACAGAAGCCATTCCCTATTAAGACATAAGTAGGAACTTTTTGTATATGTGGCTTTAAGAGATAACTCACAAAACTGCCAAGGCAGGTATAAGACAAAATGGCCTTCCTCTGCATTGGAAATCACTAAAGCAGAGGTTGAAAAATAGAAATCTATAGGCTAATTCTGGCCCACCAACTTTTTTAATGTCCACAAAATGTTTCTTAAAAGTGTTAATTAGATACTAACAAGTAAAAACCAGGAGGTTCACATAAAAATCTGGGCTTTTTTGCATGTCCACCTGTCAACAATCAATTGGACCTTGAAACCACCGACCCCTTTAAACACTCACCCACCTACCCCCAGTTTACCACAGCCCAGCACCCTCAGTCCCTGGTGAATTGTATCTAGACTGCTACACTCATTTTGGGTACTCCATGGTACCTGAAGGCATCCACGTTAGTGACCTCAGCACAGCCATTAAATATGCAGCAACCAGAATGAGGAGCAGCCAGGCATCTGAAGGCCAGTGAAGGCCTTGATGTTCACACATCCTCTGCCTTCACTATACACTGGACATCAGTTTACTTCCTTTTTGTCTTTTCTTTGTGCTGAGTCATCAGATAAAGATTTCTTTTCATATAAATCTAAACAATAGCTACTCAGTATATATAGTGACTAGAAAGACATTTAAAGATCTGATTCAGACTGTGTCTCTACTAATTGTAATATGTTAGGCAGATTGCTTTTAAATTAACTGGGTCTCAGTTTTCTCATTCATAAAATGAATGGGTTCAGCTAGAATGATTATTAAGATCATTTTTAGTTGACCTCTCCCCATCTATACCATCTCTACTCATCAATATAGAATCCACTCACCCCTCAAGGGATATTCAAGTTCCACTGCCTCCACAAAACCTCTACTGACTTCTTTCTTTGAATTTCTTAGTTGATTACCACCACCACTATCCGAGTTAGTATTTACTAACTCTCTAATTGTTTTGCTTTGCTTTGAGTATATTGGTTCATTTACCCCATTTAAACAGAAAATTCCTTTAAATAAGAGACTATGCAGTTTATTTTTTAAATTCCCCCACAGTATCTTATACTTAGTTGGTATTCAATAATTATTTGTTAATTATTTAAATTGAATAGATATACAGAAAATATTTATAAAATGGCAGCCTTCCAAAAGAGCAACTTTCATCAGTCTCCTCAAAATTAATTACCCTATGTACATCACAACTTGACTATTGATTCAAGCTGGCACAATGTGTACGATGCTGTGAAGATCAAGTAAAGACACACCATATTACATTACCACTTTACATCATACACGGATTACCATATTACTTTGCACACGGCCATTGTTTCCTTCTATACTCGAAAAGCTCAAAAGGAGGGAAATACAAACAAACATTAACTCGCTACAATAATACGTTGTTGTTGTTGGTTGCCGTCTAGTCAATTCCAACTCATGGCAACTTCAAGGGTGCAGAGTAGAACTGCCCCATATGGTTTTCAAGGCTGTGAATTTTCGGAAGCCAATAGGCAGGCCAGTCTTCGAGGCTATTATTCGCTAAAAAACTGCTACTCCCTAAAATAAGACATAAGAAAAATTTTCCTACTACAGTTAAGAAAAATGAAAAATCACTTACTAGGAAAAGGGCTGAAGGTTAGACATTTGAAAACCACAGTGAAAACCAGCTTCCCCCTCCCCTCCACTTCTTCCCTTTTCACCTTGCTTGGATGTTATCATAAGTTCTGAGTAAGGAGACCAAGTAAACATGGTATGTGGGTGGGGATTTACCCACATTCACTGGAAAAGCTGTGAGATACAGGTTTTACTTGTTCTGGTCAACCCCTTCCAAATAATTCTTTAGATATGTGGTCAGTTCTTCCCTGTCAATGTAAACATGAAAAAGCATAATTCATTTATAGAATGCTTTTTAGACTATAATTCACTTAGATATAAACTATTTGAGTAAGGTACTGTCTTAGTTATCTAGTGTTGGTATAACAGAAATACCACAAGCGTGTGGCTTTAACAAAGGGAAATTTATTTTCTTACAGTTTAGGAAGTGAGAATCGGAATTTAGAGCACTGACTCTAGGAGAAGGAAGGCTCTCTGTCTCTGTCAGCTCTGGGGGAAGATCCTTGTCTCTTTTTAGTTTCCATTCCTAGATTCTTTGTTGAACATATGGTGTGTGTCTTCCTCTCCATTTGTGCTTGCTTACTTAATTTGCTCTTTTATATCTCAAAGCCCTGGTGGTACAGTGGTTAAAAGCTCAGCTGCTAACGAAAGGTTGGTAGTTGGAACCTACCAGCAGCTGCCAAAGGAGAAAGATGTGGCAGTCTGCTTCCGTAAAGATTTACAGCCTTGGAAACCCTTTGGGGCAGTTCTACTCTGTCCTATAGGGTCACTATGAGTCAGAATTGACTTAACAGCAACGGGTTTGCTTTTTGGCTTTGGTATATCTCAAAAGAGATTGATTTAAGACTTATCATACACTCATACTGCCTCATTAACATAACAAAGAAAACTTATTCCCAAATGGGAATATAACCATAGGTTATAACCATAGGTATAAAACCAAACTAAACCCATTGCGATTGAGTCTATTCCTGCTCATAGCCACCCTATAGGACAGAGCAGAACTGCCCCATAAGGTTTCCAAGTCCGTAAATCCTTACGGAAGCAGACTGCCACATCCTTTTCCCAAGGAGTGGCTGGTGGGGTCGAACCGCCAACTTTTCTGTCAGTAGGGGTTAAGATTTACAACACATATTTTGTGGGGAAACAATTCAGTCCCTAACAGGTATTAATTTTTGGAAAGCTGAAAAACCAGGTAATAAAGCTTCTCTTTCCCTTCTGAAAGTAAAATTCTTAATCCATTTTTTGTGATTGCTTTAATTTTTCTATGCAACGAATTTAATGTAATTAACACTGCGTTTACCACTTAAGTAAACTAAATTAACAAGTGTTAATCATGTCTTAACAACTAGCCAATTCTAGTGGATTGAAATTAAGTCAATTTACAAACTGCTCTGTTGTTATGCGACCAACATTCAATACAGGTGTTTCCACTTAACCCATTCTCTATGGAAGGAGAATTAATTTTATAGTTCATATTATATACATACAAAGCTTGACAGTCTGTATCAAGAGGTAATGTACCTGTAGTCTGGGGAAGGGATTTGCTTAGGTGGGGGGTGGAATCATGGAAAACATCCATTTGGGCATTCCTGGGAAATCATGATCATATCTTACTTAAAAGGGTGGGAATCACTGATTGCCTATAAATTTTTCTGGGCTAATCTCTGCAAAACAAGGTTTTATAATCCAAAGTAAACAACAGCATCTCAAATTAAAAAAAAAAAATTAACAATCGCCTTTCAACGGTTTCAAACCTTTCAATGGTTTGTTTTTATGTGGTGTTTTTGATCACCCAGTTAATTCATCCTCTCGGACGGAAGTCTGTCAGTGTGTCCACATCAGCCTGAAGAGGGCTCTCGATTTTGCGCCCTCCCTTAGCCACGCCTACACAGGGAATAACCTGGGGAATGGAAAATATGCCAGGCCTCCACACTACCACCCCCCCCCCGACCCCGCCCGACACCTCCACTTAGTCTCAATAGCCCTTCTCTTAGCCTTAAACCCTAGCTACATCCTTTCCTGCATCCCTGTTGAATAAACTGGATGGAACTTAAACAAAACTGGAGAATGAGAGGTGTCAATATTTCTTTTAGTTTAGGTCAAGGCCAGTTCTACTATTCTTTTACAGTCCTTTGAACGGAGATACCACTTCAACCAAGAGTGGCTTTTCCCATAAAAAGGCACAACCCTGACCCTAGGGCGAGCTTTGGAGGAACAGACCATGTTCCTCTGATATCACAACCGGCCATGGCTGGAAAAGACTTGAAATTCAATTCCATATAATAACATGCTCACCACACCAAAGGCATTTAAACTTTAAGGACGGCTTTATACTTAAGATGCTCCACACAATCTAACACAACTCCTAAAGCCTAGGGCGACCCACTAATTTCAAGCGTAGAGTGAAATGACACTAAATTGAACTTTAAGGGGCAGCTCTCCAGTGACTCCGCCTACTGCGTCCTCCCTCACACACACGCACACACATCAAGCGCCACCATCTCTTATGTAGCCGTCGGGGGACAAAGTCCTTACTCGGTCACTGTCATCCCCTCACACATTTGCGTTGGGGATCCTCCTACCCTTGGACCACCAGCGGAGGAAGCCACTCTCCCCTGCTCTCCAGCTCTTCACTACTATCCTCCAAGGGGCGGGGCTCCGACTCCAGGTAACCAGACTAGGCAACCTGAATACCCAATTAGCAGGGGATCCCCAAGTCAGCCTGGCCAATTGCGGCGGGCGAGCCAAGACGACCAGACCTGACGTCAGATGTGATTAAGTTGGCGCGTCACCTCGACGTCAGCCTCTCACTTCTCGGACGTCCCGTCCCGGGAGCAAAACTCCAGCGACTTTGGGCCCCGCCCCGTGAGAGCAGAAGACGACCAATGAGAGCGGTCCGGAGGGGATCGGGACCAATGAGGTGATCCCGGGGCGGGGCGCGGGGGCCGGAGGGTGGGGCGGGTGGCGGCTGTGGCAGCCCGAGGTCTGGCTGCGCGCAGTATATGACAGTACGTCAGCAGCGGGATGGCCGTAGCTGTGGCGGCGGCTGCAGAAGCCCGAGCAGCCGCGGCCGCAGTGGAGGCTACAGCCCGAACGGCGTCGGCAGCGGCACCCCGGGGAGTTTAAGATGGCGGCAGGGGGGGCGGCAGGCTTGCGGGAGGAGAAGCGCTATGGGCTGTCGTGCGGACGGCTGGGACAGGACAACATCACTGTACTGCATGTGAAGCTTACCGAGACGGCGATCCGGGCGCTCGAGACCTACCAGAGCCACAAGGTGAGCGGACCGGCCAGCCGGGGTCGGGGAGGGAGAGGGTGCCCTTCGCCGCCTGCCGCGCCTCCCTCAGGCCCGAGAAGCCAGTGCGGGGCTGGCGGGGACGGGGGAGCGGTGGCTTACCGCCGCTGCCATCAGTGCCCGCGGCGGTAGAGCTAGGCAAGGCCGGGCACAGTCGCTGACGCCGCCGTCCTGGGCCGGCCGGGCGCCGGGGCGTTGGTAGGCGGGCGAGCGGGCGGGCGGCCCCTGGCGGCGGGGCCGAGGCAGCCGCAGCCCTGGCTTGGCTGCGCCGCCGCAGCGGGACTTTCCGACGGCGCCTCCGGGTTTCCTGATTTTTCTGCCCCAAGGAGGGAGAGATAGCACCGGGGAGACAAATGAGACGACCTCGCTGCCCACGGCGGCGGTGTGGGGCGCGCGCGTCATACCGGTTACCAGTCCGGGAGGACCCGCGGCAAAGGCCGTCTGCGTATTGGGGTAACATAACGCATAGGTACCGTGGGCCCGCAGAAACGGGAACAGAGGCGCTCTGCGTATTGGGAGACACACCTTGTACTTGCAGAGACGGGGACACCGTCGCTCCGTGTATGGGGGGGACACCCCTTGTACTCGCAGGGACTTGGGAACACAAGTGCTTCGCTTATGGCGGGGGAGGACACCGAGTACTCGCAGAGATCCGGGCACAGGCCCTCTTGTATGGAGGGAGGGAGACACACTTTCTACTAGCAGTGACTCGGGGACACAGGCGCTTCGCATTCCCGGAGACGCACAGCGTCCGGGGCAGACACACACCAACACCGTGTGCGGGAGAGAGACCCGAGGAGCCTCACACACCCCGCGCTCACCTAGGAACAAGACTAGCGTGCTGTGGGGAGAGAGTCGCGAACGCTCCGCGTACCCGAAAGAAGAGCCAAGATGCGCCTCAAGCGGAGTCACCGACGCATAAACGAGGGGTGGAGGGGTACCCAGTATACCGGACAGAGACTCGAGGATCCTCTCTCATCCGGCGTTCTGGACCCACGGACAGACACACACACCTCGAGCACAGCTTAGTTAGACGCACATATGCCGCAACTGGAAAACATGCAGGACCACATTTTCACCTTGGGGGAAAAAAAAAACGTAAGAGGGAGAGAGAGACACAGAGAAGGAAAGGTAAGACCAGGATGCATGGGAAACCGTTTATGGACATGCAGTACTGTGTGGATGAGCAGGAGAGGAGTGGACACATTGCATAAGGGACAGGAATACCATATGGAGGAATAGTAAGATTTTACTCTGAGAGGAGGGAGATATAACCCACAGGGCATCCTGACACATAGGCCAGTCCATACCAAGGAAACAAGCTCCAATGGGTCTCATAGGAGAGGGGCAGAGGGACACCCAGACACAGGCTCACATAGTTATTCAGATAAAAGTGAAGAAAAGAATTAACATCTGTTGAGCTCCCACTAGTGCCACATACTTTAAATGCACAGAGTCAGAGGCAGAGCCACAGGAGAGGTGTAAACCCTGGTTCACTGAAAGCTTGTGAACCTGGAAGAACTCATATTCAGAGAGACCCCTCACATAATTGTGTGCACAGGGAGAGACACACAGTACATGAACCCACATGATAGAGCAGGAGAGACTCATAAAGGTGAGCATGTTCTCATGAGGGCACTCACAGAGTTTGTTCAATACATAAATGTACATGCCAGGGTGCATGTGTGTATCCACCAGAGAAGCATATGGTGAAAAATAACAGACTTTGGGGAGGGAGCTGTATGCACAGAGACAGGTACCTTACACACGAAAAAATCCCAGGGAGAAAGCCTCATGTATGGTCAGTATACACCCAGCAATAGAGATGCAACAGGATACAAGAAATACAAAACTGCATGTGCCCGTAGCTACTTCCAGACAGGTACATAGGCAGGGTAGAGACCAGCTCCAACATTGAGTGGGAGGCCCACCTGGGGAAAGCCAGATAGGCAGAGCGAGAGAAACTCAGCCCTGCAAGATGGAGCGATCAGCTTGTCTATTTTAAGAGAACGGCATGGGAAGGGATAACATTGGGAGGAAAGTATGTTAGGAGATGTAAAGAGAGAAAAACACACAGGCTGGGAGAGGAAGAAGCCAGCAGGAGAGGCCAACCGATAGTCAGAAACAGACCCGTGGAGCAGACAGTGGGGAGAGGCATTGCTAGGGACAGTGGATCAGCCAGCCACCCGTGTGGAGCAACAGGCAAACTATACAGGTGATTACAGTAAGATTAACAGACACTGTATACCTGGTGGGGAGAGGGGGTTGAGGAGGCCCACCCAGGGAAGGGGGATGATGGTGCCCAGTGAGGGGGCAGAGAGACCCCCCCAGTGCCCACTGATCTGCATTACTGATAAGGGCTGACCAAGGGAGTGCTGTTTGCTTTCTTTCCTACCTTTATGTGTGGCTTTCATTTCTGCCTCCTACACCCTAGTGTTTGCATGTTTGGGGTTAAGATTGGATTGGTTTGACTCCAAAAGCCCCTGCATTTATATACCAATGTCTTCTAGAAGATAGATCAAATATTCTCTGATTTCTTTCCCAACCTTCCACTTAGTTCCTGATTTTTTTTTAATTTACTTTTTTTAGTCGAAGCTATTGAAGTCAGTAGCTTTGTTTGCTCCTGACTGCTTCTGTTGTCTATTAATATCATTAAACTATCTTTTTCCATGTCTGTGAATGCAAATTAATGGGTCTAATTAATCTGTATAGAGGAGGGGGAAAGGGAGAAGACTGTTTTCTGAGTCCCTCCACCTTTCTGAGTGTGGGTCCAGGTAGACTAAGTGAGTCATAGGATTATTTTTCTCCTGAAAAGCTGGTGGTAGAAATGGTGATGTGCAGGGGGAGGGGGAGAAAATATGCTGACTTGGCCTTTGCAACTGGACGCTACCTTGTTCCTGACTTAACCAGCTCCTGTCCTGAGGCCTGACCGGTACACACTGTTACCTCAGCCACAGAAATACTTTTTAAGAGTCTAGGAAAAGCAGGAATTTAGGGTAAGACTGTCAGCCTTAGTAAGATGAAGTGTAGAAAGAGACTGAAGAGATAGAAATAAGGAACATTTCAGGTTGATACAGCAGGATCCTCAGGAGTGTCCAGCTAAGCCTCCCACAAATGTGTCCTCAGTGCCCCTCCTCCTGGCTCAGGCCAGACAGGGCTCCTTTCTCCGTGGGCATAATAACAGTTGCCAGCAGTAGGCATCTGGCTGAGTTTTTATCCTCCATTAGAAAGATGCTTATTTGATCTTTCTCACCTTCCTTCATTATCAGAAGTAGAGCTCATCATGACTTTGAATTGCAACTGTTGTCGACATACATTGGACAATTGGGAGGAAGGTTCTGGTGGTCAAACCTATTCTCTCACCGTTCCTGTGCTCATATAGGGAGGTGCTTGATGCTTGACAACAAGCAGCATTGGCCTGTGCAAGGTGATGACTGTTACTCCTCCTTTTCTAATGGCTTTCTAAGGGCCAGGAATTCAACAGATTGATTTCCTAAATTAAGCATCAGAGAGTTCTTTTTGTCCAGATTATTTTATCTGTAAAATTCTAAATTAATCCACTTGATCTATGGCTTTAGGGAAGTGAATTTAGGAATTTTTGGAAGCTATGATTTAGACAGAGTAGAGAATTTCTTGAGATATAATTAAGTAAATAAACTAAATTATTAGAGTTCATGGAAACAAGATCTTTAATAAAAATTCTGAGATCTTGGTTTTCTCAAATTACAGTTCCACACTGTTTCAAAAGACAAAAAAAAACCTAATTGACACTCATTATTCAAGTTTTCTATTTTTAAAAAAGATGAATAATATTATCTTGGGAAACTGCCTACACAGGGATGGGGGAGGGGGACATTGTAAGTTCAGGAAAGAGTTAAAACTGGAGTAAATATCTTCTAAAAGTTGTTTTCCACTTGGTTTGAATATGGAAGCAGTTTCAAATTGATTATATACAGTAAAACCTTTGAAAGCTGGAAATTGTGTTAGGTGAAAACCTGTCAGAGAAGGAAAACGCAAATATTTTTCACTAATAGAGAGTGATAGGAAAGTGCTAAGACTGTACCCTGTCAAAGGCAGAAAACTTGCGAGACCCAGAAGCAAGCAGCCATATCGAGTTCTGGCTCCCACAGGTTTTACTGTGTAAAAAGTGTTAACTGAAAAGTTATTTTTTTGATTCACAGAATAAATTCAGACATGTTAATACAGATATCTAGGATATGTTGCAAAGCTGCTTTTTTTAAAAAAATCTGTATAGGCTGATTATTTTGAATGAGGGGACAAGTTACTAAATAAAGAAATAAGATCACAAATTACAACTTTATAATCATTCTAAATTAGTATCTATGATCATGTGGTCTACATAAGCTCTACATATCTTAAATGAACATATATTACTATAATTACATATTTCTATCAAATGTATCCTAAAATTATATTTGAAATGAAAACTCAAATTCTAAGATACCATATTTTAGCTAATTTCCTCAGTAGTATAGCTGGCTTTATTTTGATATGTAAGTAATTCATTTGTAGTAAAATAATGGTAGTGAAATACTGTTTTCACATGCTGTCATGCTGAGCCTGTCAATTTAGTTTACTCAAAGTTTCAAAGGTGGTGACTCAAATAATATTATCATGTTTGCCCATCTGTTACATCAGATGTCTTTGTATAGTTGTGTTTGGGGGGTGGGGGCTGCTCATTCTCTATCCCTGAAGATCAGAAAGCAGATGCCTTTAAGGTAAGATTCTGTTAACACATTCTCTTGTCAGCTCTAATTATTGGCTTGAAATACATTTTCCTGCCTTGATTAGTGTCTTCTAAGAAAATGATAGTGTTTTGAAAATTTGGACAAATACACATTTAATTTTACACAAGGAACTCAGTCTCTCTCTGTAGTACTAGATACTGTTATTTCCAGTCAGAGCAGAAGGTCTTATTTAAGCCTCCAAAGTTGCTGTCCTCCATTGTAGCTGCCTTTAATGTGTTATTTGGTCTTCACTGTTCCCACAAGTCATATGGCAGATGATTTCCTTGCCTTAACCTTGCTCCCTACCAGGTGAACTTTTCAGCATTTGATTCACTATGGTTTTAAGTGGCACAGAAAAGACTCATACCCTGCTTTTTCTTTGTCTCTCCCCTTTTCTGCCTGTCCCCAAGGAATTGTGTTTGTGTGTGTGGGTGTGTGTGTGTGAGAGACAGAGAGAGAGAGAGAGAGAGACTATTTTCAATAATCTGGCTTATAAATACCAAAGATTGCGTTCTCCTTAAGGCACCACTTGAGCATCCAGACCTGCCAGCACAGAGCTGCCATTACTGTTCATTGGGTACTCAGGGCATGTTTACTAAGTAAAACAATCAGGTTTGTGTTAACAGATGCCTTTTATTACACTTTAAAAATATAGCCAGGTTTAATTTAAATAAGTGAATCATACTGACTTTTAACTTAGACCCACATTCAGTGTGAACTTAATCTTAAAATCCTTTTTATCACATAAAGTCAAGTTCGTGCTCCATGTTGCCGTGTTTGAAAAGTTTATTAAAATGACCAGGCACTCAAAGCAAAGGAAGGTGCTTCTCCCAGTGAAAAGCAGTAGCCAGATTGCCTAAAAAGATAGACAGGGAACCTTGGCACCAGAATTAGGAAGAGAAAAAAAGAACATATGTGAAGGATTGGAACATGTTCAAGAACAGAATTTAAAAGGAAAGGGGTGTAGAATTCTTGGAATGATTTACAGGGAAGCTTACCGAGGGCAATCATCAGATCCAGCCCTTCCATTTGCTCTTGTAAAAAATCAAGGAAGCTGTGCTTGTAGCGCTTATTGGGTTATTCATGATAAAGCCAGCAAAGGGAGGAAAATGAGAATTTCAGCTGAACTAAAGCTGGGTCATTTTTAAGTTTGAGGTGACCCCTTTTTCTGCTACGAAGAGGCTCAGGAGCCTTGCACCAGAGTCCAGCCCACATATTTGCCAGTTTTGGCCAAATATATTTAGAGTGTTTGAGAAGATGTCCTGAAAATGTGATGAGCTAAGTTTTAGAAAAAAGAAACATTGCCCATATGGCTTTCAGAAAAGCAAGTATATAACCTTACATTCAACTGTCCTGCATACCTCAGCTCCATATAGCATTTTTCAAGACTTATGCAAAAATCTAGAAAAGCAAGTCTGGAATAGAATACAATAAATTAATAGCTGTGTTTCCACAGCTAAATTGAAGCTGAAAAATGTGGCATAATTCAGGTGAGATTTACCGGGGATCGTTATTTTCTCTTTCTCCTATTATCTCTTTTCCATTCCTTTTCCTTCCCTTCTCTCTCTCTCTTTCTCTGTTTATCTGTCTATAGTTCCTGTGTGGCATTATGGCTCTTGCAAGCCATGTTAAACCTTCAGGAAGAACTGGTTTAATGGCATCCACTAGTACTTTGCCAACAAAGGCCAAACCTAGCTTTTCTGTGTCTGCAGTTTAATGTAGGATATAAGAAGAGAGAGTCAGTATGTTATTAATTAGTCTATAAGCTCCTTAAAGATTCATGAATCAAAATTAACACCTTAAATTGAACTCTACAGTCAGGGCATTTGGCTACTAGTTTCTTAGTAACTAGGTTGAAAGACAGATGGCATGAGTTTCTTTTCTTATTGGGGATCCTATCTGCTGTTGATTTAAAAAAAAAAAAAAAAAAGATCCTTGGGTCTTGAAGGATTTTAGCAGGATTTTAGTAGAGACTGGATGGAGGATCGTATCTCTGGCAGAGGGAATGGCATGAGCAAGGAAGACAGTGGTAGCAAAGCTAGGACAGGTTCTCAGAAATGCAAGGAAAAGCCTGTTCCACTTAACCTGGAGTGCAGGAGGAGAATACAGTCAGATTTAAGGGAGGAAAGGCAGGTTGGAGCAGTTTGATTACCTTACTAAGAAGTTTGGGTCGTATTCTGTCCACACTGGGAGGACGAATGGAAATTTGGGGGATTGTTGATGTTTTGAGGGAAGTTGAAATTGTTGGAATAAATCTTGGTTTTGCACAGAACTTTTTAAAAATTTTGTTTATATTTTTATAAAATCAATTGCCAGAGTCGATTCCGACTCATAGCGACCCTGTTTTTATGAACTTTCTTTATTGAATAACTCTCTATAAATTGTACTTAAGACCATCATAGAACATAGATAATATGAAAATCTAATTTGGTTTTAACATGAAGATCAGACCTTCTGTGGTTTCTGTCCCTAGTGATTATTGAAATATTAAATAATTCTATATAATGTGCCTGCATTTACGTTTGAGCATCATTTTGAAACAGCATAATTCCTGAAAGGTCAAGGTTTTAATTTTTTCCAGATTATTTCTATTTCTGTTTTGGTGTTTTGATTCCCTTATTTCTTTTTCATTTGACAGTTTCTGTGTGAAAAAGAAAACAATGAGTCATGAGTACATAAAGCTTTCATTATACATACACATTGTAATGGACTAGTTATGGGTGCTTAGTTGATGGTCCATGGTAGTAACCTTGACTAGTAACTTCTCCACTAAACAATGAGCCTATTCAAGGGTGAAGCCAGGCTTGTCAAGAATGTTTCACACACTCACACACGCACGCATGCATACACACACACACCCCCAGGGAAGATAAGTCTCATAGTAGCTTGAACTTTCTGATAAGATTCACGCAGACACCTTAGCATCTAAATATGCTTACCTGGAAACTTAAAGTGTTGGTATTTTTTCAGATAATATTTAATTAGTATCATTGCTTTTATATCCATTATTGGAACTATGATACCTCAGTGGACCAGGAAAGGTGCCTATGTAATAAAAACTCAGTTGGGTATCTTAAGATGATTTTTCTTTAAGAAAAGAGAAAGAGAAAGAAGTCAGAATTAAGACTGCCAAATACTCATTTATTCATTCAGCAAATACTTACTGATCTTCTGGCATGTGCCAGACATAGAACAAGGCATTGGAGAATAAAGCTAAATAAGTCACGGTTTGTCCCTGTCATCAAGAAAGTGCTTGTGGTTTAGTAGAAACAGGCAGATATGTGAAAAAATAAATACAATAAATTCTGTGTTCAAGTGGAACACCAGAAGAGAAGGGGGTCATTTTTGAGGATATGAAAATAGTCATTGTCTGCCTCTTCATCTCCTTTCCTCTGCTCACGCCACTCCAGTTGGGCTTCTGCTCCACCATTCCCTTGAAATTGCACCTGATGAAGTCCTCTCTTGCCAAATTCAGTAGTCATTTCTCTGTACCTCTCTTACCTGAACTTAGCAGTGTTCTCTCCTGTTGACCACTCCTTCCTATTAGAAATACTTTCCTGATTTTTCACCTACTTCCTTGCCCATTCCCTCTCGGTCTCCTTTGCTGACTGTCCATTGCATGACTGGCCTCTCAGTGTTAGGGGATCCTGACTTCCCTTTCTTTATATTTTCACTGTCCCTAGCTGAGCATATCTGGCTCTATGGATTTAAATGCCATCTGTGTGTTGATGCCCCCCAAATATTTATCTCCAGCTCTAACCTTTCCCCCGACTGATCTTCTCATGGAAGCTTACAGGGCACTTCAAGCTTAAAACATCCAAACATAACTCTTGATTTCACTTCTCAAACTTACATCTACCTGAGTGTTCCCCTTCTTAGTAAATGACAGCATTCTTCACCAGCTTCCTAGGAATTGAGGTAATCCTTGATTTGTCTCTTCTTTTCTTAATATATTTGATCCATCAGCAAGTCTTGTCAATCTTTAAAACATCCAGAATCTAGCCCCATCCTTTATCACCATTCCTATCCCAGCCCTATCATCTCTCTTCAGGACACTGCAGTAGACTCCCAGCTGGGCTCCAACCTTCCCTCCTTCCCACCCCCCAGCGTAATCCATTCTCCACACAGCGGTCAGAGTGATCTTTTTAAAATGTTAAGTATGATCATGTGGATTACCTGTTTCAAGCCTTCCAATGACTCCTTTTTGTAAAAGTATTTTAGATGCTTCATTTTATCAGTTTCCAGTATTTTTAAAATAATCTCCATCTTCTTTCTAATCTAACCTTATTTTACTGCTTCTCCCTATACTTCTGCTCTAGAAATCACGATCCCAGGGAACAAATCTTTATTTGCATTTACAGTCAGATTTGACATATAAGCTTATTATACAATTACAAATCCATGTTAAGCACTTTCTTGGAAAAAAATTATGGGATATTATGCTTCAAATGTTACTGATTTAAAGACTGGTTCATAGACTAACTCTTTAGCTGGTTTAAGGTTTGCCTGTCATGTTCCTTTTAAGAACTATTTTAAATCCTAAGATTTGTAACAGCAATAAATTTGGTCTACATCAGATAGGTATATAGTTTTCCAGATGGCTGTCTTTCAGAACAAAGGTTGTATTAAATAGATTTAGGTTTTTGACCTCCTCTTCCTACTTTTTTTAGTAATCCCTTTTATATTTCACTTTTTTTCTGTGCCATGATAACTAGAAAGAAATGATTCTTTATTCCATATGCTCTTCTATGTGGTTCTTCTAAATCTGCAGAAAAGGAATTTCTCCTATGTATAAGGTTGGATTGACTCACAAAACAACATACTAGATTTTGTGAAAGTTAATGACTAGCTTTTTGTCATCTAATAAAAGGTTTGGGGCAAAAAAGGAGAAGCCATTTATTAAAGTAGTTTGGATTATCTCTAAATTTCACATTCCTGCTGTCATTCTAAGCATATTACCAGCTTTTGACTAGAGCTGAGTATATTTGATTTCTTCGGGATCAACTGTACGATTTCCCATGCCATTTCCTGCTTTAGCTCTGATTTTCTTTCTCGTCTTCCCTGCCTAGATGTTTTTTATTACAGTGAGTAAAATACAGTTATTAGATATTCTTTGATTTATTTATTGAGTGATGTTATAAAGAACAAAGAATGTTATGACTTCAAATAAAATCACACCATAACTTCTTAAAATGGTATAATACCTCTTTTAGGAAAGAAAGGTGATGTATTTTATACCGGTTGTATCTATAGGGTCACTGTGAGTCAGAATCAACTTGATGGCAACAGGATTTTTTTTTTTTTTTTGGTATCCCAGGAGAAATCATATTACTTTTTACACTTTTCCTTGCACAAAACCCAAACCAATCCCATTGCCTGTAGTCAATTCCAACTCATGGTGACCCCATATATTACAGAGTAGAGCTGCTCCGTAGTGTTTTCTTGGCTGTAATCTTTATAGAAGCAGATTTCCAGGCCTTTCTTCTGCTTATATGGATAAGCAATATGTAAATAATAAAGTGATGCTTATAATAACTTTTATGATATAAATAACTTACATTTATTCAACACCAAAGAAACCTTCTCTCCCACTCTAAAGAAATCTTGTCAGAAATTGCATTAAAATATTCAAAATACTTTCATAGCCCTGATATTACTAGGCTATACTTCTTGAAAGTTTTAAAAAATGCAACAGGAGGAATATTCCCTGGAAATAAGTGGACATAGATTTCCTTGGTAATAGAGCAGTTTTTGTTGCAATAGTATTGACTTGTAATGGCAGATGTCAGGAGTGTAGCCAAACTTGTGAATGTTTTAGTATTGCCTACGCTTCTATTCTATGCATAAGAACGCCCTATATTTCATAAGAGGCACAGTTAATTCAAGGAGCTCTAAAACCAGTGAAACTGCTTGGACTTTAACAGTCTTTTTACTGCAAATCATCGCCTTTATCAGGTTGTTGAAGCATTTGGCAAAGGGAATTTTCCTAGCTAGATCCAATCTGCTGTTGTGTTTCTTGGCTGGATGTAGCTACCAGATCACCATCTTACTTATAGTTCAAATACTGTTCAGTTAAGCCCTAGAGTTACTTGATTTTCAAAAGAGCTACTTGGTGCAAATATTTAATTAAAGTTAAAAATCAAAAGTTGGAGTTCTACTGAAACTCATTTCTAATGGAATGTACTTAGTAACTTAAACATTGTTTTAAAGCATGCCATATCATATATCATATTTGGCCACCTATAATCATATTATCTTTTAAAATTGACTTGTTCTTTCTTTTTTTTTTTTTTTTTTTAGATACAGTGAGTTGAGATCATGCTTGTGCAATTAACCTTAGGTTAAATAACATTTAGATGAAAAAATAACATGCTTAAGACATTTTCTTACAGTGGTGTTGACTTCTAGAAGTTATTGTTTCTGGTAGCTGTCCCATTAATGTAGTGGTCAGATGTATAATAAATGGTGTAGAGTTTTAGCTGCCTCCCCCTGTTGCATTTTTTAAAACATTCAAGAAGTATAACCTCATAATGTCTTCTTATCTAAAATTGGGATTAGAATCAATAAATCATTTGATAGTCTCTTAAATATTTTTCTAGATTGTCAGATATCTTAAAGGAGTTTTTCAGGAACAGCTTAGTTTTTCAGGACAACTTCATTTGTCCTGTTCGGATAAGCACCCATGCTATTTCACAGATGAGGGTTTTATTATTTTTTAAATGACAAATGCTAACACAAATATTTATATATGTTCCTTTAATACACAGGGTCCTTAATAGCAAAACACTAACATTTTTTAGCTTTTGTTCAGTCAGAAGCTGAACTTTGGAAATTGTCGTGATTCTATGGCATTTCTTTCCTTGGAAACCAAATGCCAGATCTGAGCAGGCATTTAGAGTCTTCTAAATGTTCAGCACTAAGGGGGTAACCTATTAGAGAGGAAAGAGAAGGAAAGAATACTGTATTTGAAGTCCAGAGGCCTACATTTGAAGTCCATTTCTGACAGTCACTAACTCTGTGATCCTGGGCAATGCACTCCATTTCTTGAGCCTCATTATTTTTTCTTCTCCTGAAATGGGGGATAATGGTGCCTTCTTATCACCCAGAGTTGGTTTTGGGAGGCTCACTTGAGGCAAAATTATGTAAATAAAAAGTATCATTTTTGTTGAGTCATTCATCACATACAATAAAAACCCATTGCTGTCGAGTCGATTCCGACTCATAGTGAGCCTATATGACAAAGTAGAACTGCCCCTTTTCCAAGGAGCGCCTGGTGGATTTGAACTGCCGACCTTTTGGTTAGCAGCTGTAGCACTTAACCACTACAGCACTAGGGTTTCCAATACAATACATACATACAATACATACAGACAATAGAGCCATAAAAAACCAGTTGCCGTGGAATCGTTTCTGACTCATAAGCAGATCAAAATTCAAAGCAAGAGGCAAAAATCATATAGAGTCAAAATTACTCTTACAGCTGAAATAAAGCACAGTTCGTATTGTTTTGGGTCTACAACCCTGAATAATGTATAATGTGTATAATAGTGCACCACATACAATAAAGAAAATATACCCAAATGATTTTATACTATTTTTTAGCTAAGCACAATGTAAATAAATACTTATAAGTTAAATATGCATACGACTTCTCTCATATGATAACAACTGAGAGTAAGACAACCTATGAAAAAATACACACTAGTGTAGTAGAACAGTAGGCGCTGACATCTGGAAAAATAGCTGATGGACGGTAACTTAAAGTAGGCATAGTTCATGGTTAGCAAAATGGTGGCAGCAGTGTTTTGTTTGACTAGAAATAGGTTTAAATTTTTTTTTTTTTTTAAATTCGAATCCTTTCAGTTGGGCATTCATTCTCCAAGTAATCAGCTCTTCCTCTTGTTTTACAGCTAGCCTCTTCCTACATTTACCTGCCTTGGGTCCTTGAAGACATTAAGTTTTTGACTCCTGGTTTAGTCAAAGGAAGGTCTAGCTGAGGAAATTAATCTCGAGCTTGGATGTTAAGTAAGCAGTGCGTATGGATTGTAAAAAACAGTTTTTGGAAAGGTATGCCAGGTTGAAGAAACAGGTAGGAGGTAGAAATAGAGGGCAAACTATTTACAAAACAAACAAACAAAAGATTAATATGGCTGAGCTATAGTTGGGAGGAAGTGGAAAATGAAATTGGTTTGTCCTGTAGATGGGAGAATCTGGCCTAGTTTCTTCGTGGAGGAGTTTGCTTGTTTTGATAGACAGTGGCAAGGAACCCACTGTAGGCTGGGTGTCATGCTGATAGTGGTGTCTGACAGAGATTCTGCTAGCTCTGTGAAGGATGAGCAGTGTTTGGAAGGAGCTGAAGGAAGGGAGGAAGGCCTTTATCTAGGTGTGAGGTGATAAGGGCCTGAAATGGGCCATTGGCTTTCAAAGCAGAGATTAAAACAATTTGTGGGAATCTGTGGCAGACTGAGTTAATGACTGGAAACCCTGGAGGCCTCTTTGCTTTATTTTTATTTGTTGCCTGATACTCAGACTTTCAGCACTTCTTATCATTGTTTTTCCTTCTGGGTTCACCTTCTCCTGTTTGCTCCAGATGCAGTTTTACTAGTTCAGGCCTTTCTCACCAGTTTGAGAGTATTTCTAAAGCATCGCCTGGAGCTGTTGTTCTAATCATTTTCTCAACCCCTTGCCCTACCTGAGTCCATCTATTTCCATCTATCCTACAGGCAACTGCAAAAGCTGCATTCCCAAACCCTTCTTAAAGCAACTCACTTTCTTGTTCAGATAAGTTGAAGAGCCTCCAGTTGTTTATTCAGACTTAAAAGACCATTTAGAATATTGGGAGGGAGAGGATTGTTGGAGGGGAGTGATGCAGGGTTATTTTTATAGGGTGATAATCCTTTTGAATAGACATGAAATCCTAAGGTCTGAAATTTAAATTACTGTCCTATTTATTTTGTTTGTTGTCGTTGTTAGGTGCCTTCAAATTGATTTTCCACTAGTGGCGACCCCATGTGACAGAGTAAAACTGCCCAGTAGGGTTTTCTAGGCTGTAATCTTTACGGAAGGGGCCCTAGTGGTGCAGTGGTTAAAGTATTCAACTGCTAACCTAAAGGTCAGTGGTTCAAACCCACCAGCTGCTTCGCGGGAGAAACGTGGTAGTCTGCTTCCGTAAAGATTTGTAGCCTGCAAACCCTACGGGGCGGTTCTACTCTGTCCTTTAGGGTCACTATGAGTCAGAATCAATTCAATGGCAATGGATTTGGTCTTTTTTTGGTTTTTAATCCTTACAGGAACAAATCACCAGGTTTTTCTCCCAGAGTAGCCGGGTGGGTTCAAACCACTAGCCTTTCAGTTAGCAGGTGAGCTCTTAGCTGTTGCATCATCAGGGCTCTTTATTTATTCTGCAGCAGATGGAAAATAAAAGTGAGGATAGGGAAATACTGGGCAGGAGTTGCCAGGTCCAGTTCTCTTCCTTTATGTCGTATTTCAAGTGTGAAAGAACTCTGTGTATGCACAGACCTACCCTCTGCAGTGCTCATTCCTGTCTCCTTGTTTCGGGTACTCCCTCCTCCTTAGAGTTGTCTTTTCTAAACTGCTGCTCAAGATTCACATTTTCCATAGGCCCTTTGAGTTTTCTAGTATCTAATCTAGTGTCTCCTTTTTCCGAATTCTTACTGCACCTCCCAGTAGTACTAGCCTAGTATTTTGCTGTTGTTGTCATCGTCATCTTTGTGATCGTCGTCATTGTTATTAGGTGCCCTTGATTCGACTCCAACTCATAGAGCCTTTGTGTATAACAGAATGAAATGCTGCCCGGCCCTGCACCCTCTTCATGGTCATTGGTATGTTTGACTCCATTGTTTTGGCTATTGTGCCAGTCCATCTCATTGAGGGTTTTCCCCATTTCCATGACCTTGTACTTTACCAACCATGATGTCGTTTTCTAGCGATTGGTTTTTTCCTGATGATATGCTGAAAGTAAGTAAGCTAAAGTCTCACATCATCACTTCTTCAGAACATCCTAGCTTTATTTCTACTGAGACTGATTTGTTCATTCTGGCAATCCATGATGTATTCAGTATTCTTTGCCAATGCCAAAGTTCAAATGCATCAGTTCTTCTTCTCTCTTCATAGTATTTAATCACTGTCACATTCTCTCCAACTGGAATATAAACTCTGATACAAGGGATTAGGCCCCACACTCTTGTATCTCCCATAGCAGATATGGGTGGAACACAGGTAGTAGAAGAAAAACAGCATGGCAAAATAGGAGAATTGAGTCTTATGCTCTAGTCTCAGCTTAGTGGAACACATGGCCTGTGAGGGGTGTGGGAGAGGGATGTAGATACCGTCTATATTTTCTCTAAGGCCTCTCCTGGATTCAGAATTTTGTGATTCTAGTGACATGTGAT
Source organism: Dugong dugon (assembly GCA_030035585.1). Classification (NCBI taxonomy): domain Eukaryota; kingdom Metazoa; phylum Chordata; class Mammalia; order Sirenia; family Dugongidae; genus Dugong; species Dugong dugon. Next base: position 103,099,152 of record CM057460.1, on the reverse strand, counting down.
TGACTAATAGAATGTCGACTACCGGGGAGAAGAGACTATAAATTAACACAATTAAGAACCAAGAAGATCAAAGTGCCATTGCCAGAAAAGTAGGAAAACACATTGCCATCAAGTCAATTCCAACTCATAAAGAGGTGCCGTTTTGGTTAGATGTAGGGGGAGTCAAGTTTAGTGTTTGCCATGTTTTGCTGTCATTGAGAGTTTCTAATGCAACATGCGCTGTAGGCAATGGGATGTAGCAGGCTGTGGAGAGATGTGAATTGAGGAATGGGGAGCAGGTTCAGAGTTATCACCAAACAGGCACTGTGAGCCTCCCAGAGTGGATCTAGAAAGAGGAAAGGGAGGACACAGGCTTTTGCAATGAGGGGCCGGATCAAAGAGATAGGAGAACCATGAAGGACTGATGTCCGTATGTGCACAGAAGAGATAATGTCTAGTGCAGATGTCAGCAATTTGAAAACTGAAGGAAGTTTGTATTTGTTTGACCGGTAAGAATTGATGAACTTGATGGAGAATTTCGAATTCTCGTGTGAGCTGAGGACAGACTCCAGGAGGAGGCTTTCTTATGGAAGTGTAACCACCCACAGATCAGATGTTCTGTGCTTGTGGTTTGAAGGAGATTGAGGAGGTAGGGCTGATTGAAGTATTGTGAAAGCTGGAACCTGGGGCCTGTGTCACCTAAATTGCAGGACCACCCTCCTTCCAGTGGAAGAGGGCCTCCCCAGAGTTCCTACAGGCATGCTGTCGTTACTTCAGGAATAGGTTTAGTCATGGAAGGTGGTTTGGGGTGAGGTTTCTCCTATGGGAGGTTATCTGTAAATATTTTCATGAAAGACCATGAATTAGAATGGATCACTACTAAAAATTGAATTTTAAAAATTCAAGCACTATCTTTTTATCTTTCCTTTTTTTAAAAAAAAAACCATGAAATGAATTTGTCACCCAGTAATAGTTTGAGTCTACTGATAAGTCTAAAGTTAAATGATCTTTTTATGGTGGTAGAACAATGAATAACATTATCTACTGTGATATTTTCTCCAAGAAGATATTTATCCATTTTTATAAATAAAAGAATAGTAAATGTTACCACTTGATTTTACATTCAGGTTATCTATCGTTCAAAGAAGTATGTATCGTTTCCTTTTTTCTCTTTTATTATAATCCTGATTAGTAAACTTCTAAATCTACAGAAAAGTGTTGGAAAATAACTGGAACTAGTAGTTAATGAGCAGTGGCTGAGGAGAGGGGCACACGGTGTCTCTGTATTTTGGGTAGAGACAAGGACTAGAAACCACTGTATTTTTTTGTGCATTGGATTTGGATATGAAGGTGTGAAGAATAGTTTACAGGCTGTAGGAGCCGTTGCCCCTGTGCACACCCCACAGCCTCTTGCCACAGGGGTCTCCTTGCCCAGTGACAGGCAACTAGATAGGTCAAAGCTTTCACCCTCCATGGTGTCCATTTTCCCCATAGGAAACTCACACATACTTTGTTAGGGATTGAATTGTGTCCCCCAAAAAGATATGTTGAAATCCTAACCCCTGTACCTGTGAAGAAGCCCTGGTGGCTGGTGCAGTGGTTAAAAGTTTGGCTGCCAACTAAAAGGTCAGCAGTTCGAATCCACCAGCCACTTCTTGGAAACCCTTCGGGACAGTTCCACTCTGCCTTACAGGGTCGTGATGAGTTGGAATCGACTCGACGGCAGCAGGTTTGGTTTTTGGTTTTAGCATCCTATTAGAGTCTCCCAACCTCCATTGAAAACATATTAGAAAACTAAGCAAGAATATATGTTTTTTAATGTAAAATTGAATTATTCAACTAATCATTTTATGTCAAATTATGTCAGTCAGTTTCAAAAACATGACTGGCTACACTGCCAAAAAATAGCTTTCGGTTATGTGGTTCAGACAAATTTAAGCAACGTGGTATTGTTCATCAAGACATCTTAATATAATGACATGTAAAAGTAAGTATATAATAAAAAGACATTTTTATAGAATATAGCACTGATGAAATGTACAACTTTGAAGTTTAAATAGTTGTATCACTGTAACCAAGGTATAACTGTTTGTTTTTTTTCTTATGTTTCTTTTAATAGAATTTAATTCCTTTTCGACCTTCGATTCAGTTTCAGGGACTCCAAGGGGTGAGTATACTGTTATTGATTTAGCAAGAAAATCTAATTGTCTTTTATATGCTATTACATTTAACTTTTTAAATCTGTTTTCACTTGCACCTTACAATATAATAAGTCATTCATATTTTATGAACCTTGTGACCAAATGTGAATTTCTGACATCTTTAAGACACTTGAATTATCTTCTTTCTTAATTTCTATAAAAAAATAATTAAGATATACTTTATGTAATATCTAAGAAGCCTTGGTGGTGCAGTGGTTAAGAGCTCGGCTGTTAACCAAAAGGTCAGCAGTTCAAAACGACCAGCTGCTCCTTGGAAACCCTGTGGGGCAGTTCTACTCCGTCCTTGGGGTCACTATGTGTCAGAATCAACTCAGTGGCAACAGATTTGAGTTTTTGGTGGCACAGTGGTTAAGCACTCAGCTGCTAACTAAAAGGTTGGCAGTTCAAACCCACTAGCCACTCTATGAGAGAAAGATGTGACAATCTGCTTCAGTAAAGATTTACAGCTTTGGAAACCCTATGAGGCAGTTCTACTCTGTCTGCAGGGTCACTATGAGTCAGAATCGACTTGATGACAGTGAGTGTTTTATGTAATATTTAGAGTGTTTCTTGTTTGTTTGGTTGGTTTTTTTTCAAATCATGGATAATTGTGTTTTTGAAGGTTTTATTTAAGTATAACATACATCAAGGTATTATAATAATATTTTGTTTACCACAAACATCCATAAGAAATTATTAATATCAGGAAAGTTATGATTATGTGATTGTTACTGCTATTAAAATTTTGCTATCTGTGCACTTATTTTTTTTAATTGCACATACTAGGAAATGAAATGTGTAAATACAAAAATGAATTTTTCCAGTACACAGGATAAGCAAAGTTTCCTGTGTCTATTTTATTGCTGCATTTGAAAGTGTAATAAGTGGTAACTCCTAATAAAATGAACCTATGACTTCTGTGTTTATAATAGATGATAAACTTTACAAGAAAAGTGTCAGCATTATTTTTAATTATCACTATTAATACTTATTATTGGTAAAATAAACAGTAGACTCAACCATTCTTCTTTGCTTCTTGATTAAATTAATAAGCATTTCTATATTTGTCACTGTACTGGGTATAGTATGGAAATGAGGAAATTTGTAAAGGAATTTTAGGGCTATAGAGAAAAGGCAAGCTTAGGAGAGAGGCTTGTAACACTGATTATTGTAAATCTACATACTTGTGAATTCTTTTTTAGTTATGTCACAGAACGCAGATATGTTGATGTAAATAAATAAAATCTTCCTAAATTTATAACTTAAAACATTGCAAAGGCTAAAGATGAATTATATCATTCAACACAGACTAAGAACACTTCTGAATCTGTTGTGTAAAGCTAACTTGAAGGTCATATTTGTGTGTGGATGTCAGAGTTTTGCTTCTACGTGACAGTTTTACAATGAAGTCCTTTTTTTTTCTTCTTAGTAACTGCGTGTTTGTTAATCAGGTCCCAATTAGAAGAAGCATTACTCTAAATTTTGTTTTATAGCTTTTTAGGTAGTTTTCAGTGCATGTTGATTCTGTATTTGAGGAGCCACTTTTGCTTGTTTACTCGGTGCTTCTGGAGTTTTCTTGCAATTTTAATGGCATCAGTAATACCTGAAGGGATGTTCCAGAGGCAGGCCCAAGTCAATGAGCCCTAGAGGACACCGTGGATGTTCAGTAGTGGGTTTTCCCACAGAGGCAGAGGGCAAGACCTAGGGGAGGAGAGTAAGGTTTGAGTTGCCTTTACCTTCCTGACAGCTGTAGGACAGTCACCTTATCCTGGGGCTGCTTCTTTCCTTAGTTCTCTCTTTCTCATAGTTGAGACATCAGAGTGAAGGCCATTTTCTTGAGAGGTACCAGGTTAGACTAAAAGACGATGCACAGTAGGGAATCAGTATGCATCAGCTTCCAAATTCTAGATACAGACACTTGGCAGCTTTTAGTGCCTTTAGAAGGAATCTGGTTTTCTCTGGCATTCCAGTTGCCCCAGGCCCTAGCACCATTGCAAAACAGACAGTTTATGTTTGATACGTTGGGCCTCTCTTTCTGAATTCTCCTACCTTCCTCCTCAACAGCTTTCCTACCCCCGCCATCTGCATGTGTTGTTACTGTTGTGTACCACTGAGTTGATTCTGGCTCATAGCAACTCTATATGACAGAGTAGAAGTGTCCCATAGGGTTTCCTAGACTGTAATCTTTACAGAAGCAGATCACCAGGTCTTTCTTCTGTGGAGTGGCTGCTGGGTTTGAACCACTTACGGTTAGCAGCTGAGCATTTAAAACTATTGCTCCACCGGGTCTCCTTCTCACGTGTCTAAGCTCCCCCATTTCATCTTTGCCGCTCAACTTCTCTCTTCCTACTGCATTCCTTCCTTAAATATAGTTCACTAGTAAAAGTGCATATACAAATAACTAATAGGTTTAAATCTTAGTAGGTGTTTGAATTTTAACAGATAATCTTGTTAACCCAAAATGGATGGTTATTGGACTTGATAGAGTAGATTTGGGGCTCGGGGGAGTGTTGCTGACTAGGAGCTATGAGATGCTTGGCCCTACCTTACTTATTCTCCTCAACCCCCACCCCAGTTCATATTTTATTATTCTAACTGGGAACAAAATATATGGACTCAGCATTGTTTCAGAGTCTGCAGCTGCATTCCATCCGCCCCTCCCCCCTTCTCTTTGCAGAGCTCTCCCCAGTCCTTGGGGACTTAGTAAAAACAAAGAGTCATTACAGGGGAGAGAGTGGGTTGGCACAGCCCACAGGGGATACGGGGAGCCACAAATGGAGGGTCTTCTGTACAGTGCTCCTCTGTCTTTCTCCAGAGCCATGATAATTTAACATTGCCTGCACTGATGGCTTTAAAAACTCTCTGAAGAAGCGTGCTTACAGAGTTTTCCTCTGTGGAAAATGTTTAGAGCTTTAAATTGGAAGGTTTATTTCCCATAAAACGTGCTTTTTCTTAATGAGAATGTTTAGTCATCTTTTAGTATAGTGTTTTAGAAACTTTTAAAAGTTTTCCTAGAAGGGATTTGGCAAATCTGTTCAGCAGATTTACAGTCTTTACATAGGCATATTTGAAGCATGACTGAAGCATTGTTAAAATTTCCTATTTTAAGAGTAAACACATAGTGTTAAAATATTTCCCCTGTTTCTCTAATGAGACTAATCCTAAGCACTGCATGGTTATGCTCTTCCTTGTTACTAACTACAGGCAGTCTTTAAGTCAAATTGGTATGTAAGTCAGAACAGTTAGGTACAGTTCGTATCCAACGTCAGTCAAATGTTTGTCTTAGTATATAGTATATAGTGTCTTAGTATGTAGTATATAGTGTACCTTTCTGTGCATAAAAAACATTAAAGAAACACTTCCAGATACACTAAACATCTTTAACGTAATCATACAGTAATGCTTAATAATAATGTCTTAATGTGCATCACAAAGTGGTGCCCGTTTGTTATTACAAACCATTGCATGTACCTCCAATTTTTACAGGGTTTGGTTCATAACTATGGTTTGTATGTAAGTGAAGACGTCCGTAACCTGGGAACTGCCTGTACAGGAATTTTTTCCCTCAGTAGTATCTTTCAAAACCAAAAATCAAACCCATTGCCGTTGAGTCAATTCTGACTTAGAGTACAACTGCCCCGTAGGATTTCCAAGGAGCGGCTGATGGATTTGAAATGCTGACCTTTTGGTTAGCAGCTGAGCTCTTAACCACTGTACCATCAGGGCTCCGGTGATATCTTTAGAACATTTAATATCTTTAGAATAGATTAATATCTTTAGAAGGCCAGAATTTGGGTCTTGTCAGGGTAGCTTTTAAGGTTATTTAATTTTGTGCCTGAGCTTGTTCTCTTAGGTTAAAGTTTTCTTTCAAATAAATGCAGACTGAAACATTAAATAATTAAATAATTAAACAGAAAAGGTAGCTGGTACAACTCACTTGGGCTGCTGTATTGAGCTGTTTAAATTACAACATTCAGAGGGGTCCGTTGATATAAAGCACCTAGTTTCCAAAAGGTGCTTCTTTATCGTCAGGTAAGCTTTATAAAAATCAGCATAGCTCTGTCTCTCTATTTTAACTGGATACTGAAAATACAGCAGGTGAAAGTTTTCCAAAGGTGGGTGTTTCAGTATTGTTTTAGAAACTGAACTCTGTTTTTTTACGCTTGTTGAAAGTTTCTTGTCTAAAGTCACGCAGCTGGTAGAGCCAGAGCTGTAACTGTAGTCTAAGTCTTCATACCACACCACCAGGGAAAAGTTCTCCCGGCTGTACTCACAGCTTTTAAAAGGAAAGGTACTGGAAGCAGGTTATCTCAGTGTTTTCACAGAATGACCGTTGTTACTGTTGCAAAGTTTTCAATTAACAATAACCTATGTACAGGAGCCTAATTAATGTATGTGCTGATAGCTTAATTTATTACTGTTTCTTATTCATCGCACAAAATTTTTCAGCCGTTACTAGTGCTAAGTACATTGCTGAATGCTTAGTGTGCAAAGATACAGGGATGAGTAAGACATGGTCTCCACCCTCAAGGAACTCAGAGTTAGACACATATACTCAGAAAATACTCAAAAAAGAATTAATGATGTAGGACTTATCCAGAACCCTCCATTTAGAACCTCTGTGAAATGGGGCACTACCAGGAGCAAGACTTATGTGTGTGTTTCTAATTGGAATGAATCAGCATTTTAGACAAAGGTTTTAGTAAGTGCAAAATGTTATATCCTGGCCATAGGTATGTAAAATTTCAGAAAGCTTATTAAGAACTGTGCACACACACACAAAAAGGTAGGTTTGTAGTATGTTTATAATTCAGATAAAATCTGGAATGGCAAGGCTTTCAACAGCAGATAATGGGTACACCTGCTGGTATGTGGCAGCCTTGCAGAGTGGACTTCTGTGGCCTCAGGGACTCATGTTACTGTCAGGGAGTGGTTACTCCAGAGGAGTGAAAATTAATGTTAACTTTGTCACACAGTATATGGGATTCGGGATTCCAGACTTCAGTGGTAACCCAGTATTTGTTAAGAGAATGTTGTTCCCAAATTCTTTACACTTGAATTGCTTATTTTCAGACTCTATGATCCCAGAGGTTTTAGAAAATTGTAGTTAGTTTTGCATATATGATTTTTATAAATAATTTTTAAGAAGATTGAAAATAGAAAATATTTTAAGTACCATTGGTGCCTCCTCTGAAATACCGAGTCACATACTTTTCCAAGAATGAACAAGAAATAGCTAGCCAAACAAGTTTTAAATGAGTGCCTTTCAGAAAGGCACAATAACCTTCTGAAGATTAAATCAGCATTTAACTCATAACTTTAGAGGTTTGAATAGTGCTATAAAATTCTTGCAATAGAGTCATTAACTCTAAAGAACACAGGTTTGGATCTTTCTTTCTATCTCTTTCTTTCTTTCAACTTAGCAAAGCATTCAAAGGAATTACTTAATTATTTCATTTTGGGAGTCTGGGGAGAAATTGGGTCTAAAAAACTAAATTATACAGTATTTAAATTTTATTTTTTGTCAGTGTAGGCAATTTTAACCTGCCTGAAAATGCTTCCCGTGCACTGCCCTTCCCTAACCTCCTAGGTACTTGGTAAGCAGAGTTAACTATAAGCTTGGGAAAAAAAGCAGCAAAGATAAAAATAAATCCCCAAGGCTGCCATTCTATCTTAGATGATATGCCTTCACTCTGCCTGTTTTCAGTTTGGCTAGCCTACTGGTTTTGCCAACAGTTGTGTTTAGTCAGCCTGCTCAGAAGGTTGCTGACTAATACCTACCTTTATATACTCAACCCTGAATGTAATTAATACCGGAAGGATGTTAAACATATATATTCCTTTGTAATGGTAGTTCAGCTTTTTTTTTTAATATTACAGTAGTTGACACATATAGATAAAACATTTAGTATTTGTATTCAATTATAACTCTTAACCACATGTTAATTTGCTAAGGTATTAATAAAATAGTATGCTTAATTTAAATAAAATCTAACCTTGATATATATGTTTTTGATATCATATTTAGCCAGAGGTATGGGTTGACATTTTGGAAACTCAGAATATCTCTAACAATAATTGAGATGAAACATATTTTGAAGCCATTGTAAATTGACCAACTTCTCTGTCTTATATTGCCATTCACTGCTGCCCTCCCTGCCTACGTGGATAAGGACTAGCTGTGGGTTTCTCAGTAAGCAGAGCAGTGAGCTAAATTCACCACCCCTGTTCCCAAACTGTGGCCAGGTACCACAGCAGATACCAGGGACACAAATGTAACTGGACTCAGCCTCTGCCCTCTAGGACCTCAGAATGGCCAAGGGTGGGAGGGTGACTTTGACTCTTAAGTGTTTGTGGTGCTTGAGGAAACTGTCTCAAGGCACTCAGTGACTACTGCCTCACACAGGGCTACAACAGGACAAGCCCTCAAAAACATGAGTGCTAATGGGTTGAAAGCAAAACCATCCTGCTCTGTCCATCACCAAAGTGTAGTCATATTGGAAAGCAGCAGCTGGAACTATGACTGAAATCTGAGGCTCCCCCAAGTACCATGAATTATATTCTTAGCAGTGAGTTATGCTCACTGTCTGCATTCAATAAACATTTATGAATACACGCTGTGTACTAAGTACCATAGTAGACAGTGTCTAAGCTGGAAAACCAAACTTATTGCCATCGGGTCAATTCCAACTCACAGCGACCCTATAGGACAGAGTAGAACTGCCCCATAAGGTTTCCAAAGCTATAAATCTTTACAGAAGCAGACCGCCACATCTTTCTCCTGTGGAGTGGCTGGTGGGTTCCAACGGCCAGCCTTTTCGGTTAGCAGCTGAGCATAACCACTGTGCTGCCAGGGCTCCTAACTGAAATTATCTTTTTGTCAATATAATCTACCACTGATAGTTTTGCTTTTTCTCCCCCTACCAAAGCCTGAAACTTGTGAAATTACTTGAGCTATCTATATTGCAGATAATGTCACTTTAATAACACTCACTTATTTAAGCTTGGAAAATAATAATCTCTTACCATTCTCTGATACCTCATGGTTCTTATAGCTAAACCATTCCCTAAACTTCGCATAAGCATTATTTAAATATCTACTGATCTCTTGTTCAAGGCCCTGTCCTAGGTATGCAAGGTGCACTTATAAGAGCTTTATTAAAAGTCTAAATTTAAAGCAAGAAAAAAAATCTTAGCAGAATATGTCCAATCCCCAGATCTTATTTCAAACTGTATTTAACACAACAAAATACTACTATATGTCACTGATTCCAGGGTATGTTTATTTTTCTTTTTTAACATTTAATGTCTTTGAAGTTTGAATGTATCTCATAATTGATGACATCTTTAGCATTTTGTCATAGTTTGTCAGCATCGTATATTTTGTAGTGGTAGGAATAAGTTGCTGACATCTTAGAGTCAGTGAGCTACAGCAATACAGTGGAGGTATTTAGACAGTTCCTGTCTGCTATAAGAAGTTTTTACCCAAGTAGAATCTTTTAAACATTTTCTTTCCCAGCCCCACCTTTGACTAGCTTTTTTATTAACTCAGTATGTTAATCTGGAGAATTTACAGGGAAGCTCCATTTTTACAGCCATTCCTGAACTGGGATTTAAACTGGAAGGGACAAGAGTATGAAATAAAAATTCTTCTCAATTTTGTCTTTTAGCTAAAAATATTTACTTATAAAAGTAACTTATTTTGAAAACATTACTTAGAAGAAAAGAGTTTTACTGACTTAAGTACTTAAAAAGCCTGTAGTCATGCTGTGAGGTTGATGAATTTGCCTTTATCAGGCTAAGAGTTTTCAAATTCCTGTAACTGAAGTCTTATAAATAATTTGTACTGTATTTAGCATAAAATGCACAGTTGTCTATGCTATTATTTTGTTTATAGATTCCAAGTTTTCATTAATTACCACTAAAATTTATTGAATATTTACTACATGCTAAGAACCACATACTAAGCATTTTGCATATATTAGTCTCATTCAGTCCTCACAGCGCACATGCTTCCATTTTGCTGATGTGTAAACTACAGTTCTGATGTTAGATTACTTGTTGAAGCTCACATAGTGAATGCAGAAGCCTACACTCAAATGTGTGATTCCCGAGCTTATTCTTATCACTACACTGATCCATCTCCTGTAATAAATATTAAATGAACATTTTATGCATTCTCACATTCACATAAAATTTGTTGAGCCCTTTCCCAACTAGCAAGGGTGGTGGGGGATGGTCAGGAAGGCCTCAGAGAAGAGGTAGTGTTTGAGTTGAGGTTTGAAAGATTACAGGGGTTAGCTGATCAAAGAAAAGGGAAAATACTTTTCAAGCCTGTGGTGCAGCATGAGCAGAGTGGTTAAATGGGTGTGGCAAATGTGCTTTAGGAGTTGGGATTTCACCTTGGAGATCAGTGCTTCTTACCTATAGAATCTCCTGGAGGTCTTTGGTAGAGTCTGGAAATCTGTACTTTTAAAAATTTTTCCCAGATTTTCTTAGGATAGCTATGTTCACTATCATAGGATAATAATCAGACTGTAAGTATGTATAGTTGGATATACTGTTTCTCTTCTGAGGAGAAGGTTCATAACTTCTATCAGATTCTCAGTGGGACCTCTGACCTTCCAAATGGGAGAAAGCAGCTTTGGGCTAGTGATAGATCAGTGGCTTTCAAGCACATTTAGAAACAATCTATAGTAACAAAAAACATTTTGCGTTACAACCCTTTACACATAAATGTACATATATTCACACAAATGAAACAAAACAACGTTTCCACATTTCACAACACAATATTTACCCTTACTATGTCAGTGGACTCTTGTTTTTTATTCTATTTCACCTAAAAAGAATCCTGGTCACAATCCACTAAATTAATTTAATGACTTCTAATGGCTCACGGTGTATAGTTCTAAAAACACTGCTAGAGATTATCATCATCTGTTTAAAAAATTTTAGCCCGGGAATCATGTAGTCAAACTTGGATTTTTAACATTCTTCTCCAATAGCTATCTTGACTTAGTTGTTCCTTACGTGTGGGAAGGAAGGAAAGGAGGAGTCCAGGATTGCTCCACATTTATGACTTGAGCATTTGGTTGGATGGTGGGAGGTCATTATTCAAGATCTGAAATAGCTGAAAGAGCAGATTGGGGCAGGAGACATGGGGTATGTTTAGTTTGGGACATGAGGTGTTCATGTCACACTCTGTACCTCATTTGATCAAGATGGAGCTATCCTGGAGGCATTGGCAATGGGGATCTGGAACAAAAGGGTTTTCAAGAAGCAACCCCAAAGGCCATTTTATGGGGTTTAATTATATCTGGAAACCCAGTAGTGAGAGGAAGAGAAGTTATATTTACAGGTGGAATTCTGGTATGGAGTTATGTTTAAAGAGTTTTGGGTTTTTTTTTTCCAACTGTTAAGAATACTGCTCTACATGTGACTAAATTATGAGTGTTGTTACTTTTAGTTACTAACATTTAGAGGATTTGAAGTTCCTTTTGCCAAATTTTGTTCACGCTCATTAAGAACAATGGCAGGCTGTTAGAAATGAATGAACTGTGGTGTTCATTCAGTGCAATAGTACACAACAGTGAAAAGCAGTGAATTAGAGGTCTATTACAGCATGGCAGTGAAAACCCTAAGTAGGCAGACAACTACATACAGTATGACACTTTTTATAAAGCTGAATAACAGGTAAAAATCAAACAATATGTTGTATAGGTATACACGCATAATAAAATTATTACAAATGAAAACCATAAAAGTTAGAATAGCGGTTAGTTCCAGTAGGGAAAGGCAGAGAGAAGGAATAGGAGAGAAGCAGATGGATAGATATAATATCATTCTTAATATTCTAGTTCTTAGGTTAGGTGGCGAGTTCACAGGTGTGCTTTATATTATCAAGCTTCGTAACAGTCAAGCTCTGTTTATCTTGTAGAAACAAGTATTACAATAAATTAACATTTGTTCTCATTATCATTAACTTTAAGTGCAATTTGTCATCTTCACAGGTTAAATGAGAGAAAACCAGATATTTCAATAGATGTCAGAAGCCTTTTGATAAAAATTTACTATTAAATCTTGGTCAGAAGTTTAGATAAGTAGGCAAGTAGAAGAATTCTTTCTTAACATTAAGAAGGATACCTTTATCAAACTAATAACCAGTTACCATGTTTAGTGACAAGACAATAAAAACATCCTTATCAAAGTTAGGAATAAAATATACATGCACACTCTCATTGCTAAGAATGCTTGGTGGTGTGTACCGTGGAGTCAGTTCCAGCTCCGAGCAACCCTGTAGGACAGAGTAGAACTGCCGGATAGGGTTTCCTAAACTGTAATCTTTACAGGCCCAGATCACCAAGTGTTTCCTCCTGTGGAGCAGTAGGTGGATTCAGACCACCAATCTTTTAGTTAAGCACCTGAGCACTTAACCATTGTGTCACCAGGTATCCAAGAATACTTAGTAATACAGTGGAAAAGAAAATGAAATAAAAGCCGTTGGTAACAGGTGAGTGGGGGTAAATTTGCCAGTCCCTGCAGACAATCCAAGTGAACCAAGTAAAACTTTTAAAATTTACTAATGAGATTTCCTTCAGTAAAGTGGTTCAGAAATAACTGTGAAAAAAATCACTGACCTCCCTAAGCACTAAACCCGTTCCCGTCGAATCAATTCCGATTCAAAGCGACTCTATAGGACAGAGTAGGACTGCCCCATAGGGTTTCCAAGCAGTGACTGGTGAATTCCAAGTGCCGACCTTTTGGTTAGCAGCTGTAGCTCTTAACCACTGCACCACCAGGCTTCCACCTCAGCCTTCGCAATTAGAAATTTCAATGTAAAAATAATCTCTTTTAAAATGGCAATAAAACAGTTATAAAATACCAAAGATTAAGTGTAATCAGGATATTCTGGACCTATCTAGACAGCTATAGTAATTTCTTGATGGGCATAACAGAATATGTAAGTGGTAAATGGTAAGATTCTACATGTCTTGTGGTTGGAAACTTTTAAAGTTGTCATTTTCCTTCTAATTAATTAATCAAGAAATAGTAAAACATCATATGCAGCACTATACCATTTTTTAAAAAATAAACACACAAACATAAATATAAACTTGGAAAGAAAATATAAAATACTGTATACTAAAATGGCATTGCTGATGGTTTACTAATGATATGTATTTGTTTATATATGTTTATTTTTCGATAAACATAGAAGAAATTATTAGAGATGCCGACTTTAAATATGACAATCTGGAAGAAAGCTAAGTATGAAAGGCTTAAAAAACAAGTCAACAAGGAAAATACAGAAGACAGGTCTTGAGTAGTTATCTATAGCTAGACACCAGCTAAATATCTTGCTAGTCAACTACTTGATAGAGTTGCTTTGTCATCTATCAGTGGAGAAAGAAAGTCTTCTCCCTGCCTGTGATCTCTCTCCCAAGACTAAGGAAGGTTCAGGCAGAGTTGTTGGTCTTATCAAGGGCGTGGGAGGAGAGGTCACTTTGCTTTCTGAGTTAACACTTGACATTTTGGAGCAGCAGTATTATAAAGTGACCTGGGAAAAAGTCCAGTCTGGAATGGACAGATTGGAGGGAGGGGGGAATGAGAAGTAGCTGTAGGTTACATGGAGAAAGATGAGGTTCTTAGGGGGCCTCAGTAACAAAACTCCGATTGCAGTAGAGAACTGATTAAGAACCAAGATGGTGCTTACAGTAGTGGAGGGTTGGTACATAGGCAGCCATAGTAGAAGGGCAGTCTCTTATAATACTTAAAAAGCTTTACAGTACAGTATTTAGTAACCCCTCAATAAATTATGTTGGGGGATATCTTAGAGTAAGAATATAAGACACAGTTATATTTATGAATGTGGTAATACTCTGTTAATCCATACTAAGAAATTATTTCTTGTGAGTAATCTGACTGCTTTTTAGTTTTCTCTTATTCTAGCTGTGTTGGTAATTCAGTAAAAGCAATCTTCATAGATAAGAAAGAAAGGTACTTGAGGGTGTTCCATTTCCACTGAATAGTAAGATGATATTGATTCATATTTCTACAGCTATTGGAAAGTTTTATATTTGACTATAAAGAAAAACTTTCTACTAGAGATGGTGGTTTTTTGTTTTTGTTTTTTTTTTTAAGGAAGATAATGTTCCATTCCTTTCCTAGAGAACTTGAAGAATAGGATAGTTATGAATCCATGATGAATTTTGGATAAGGTCTTCCCTTTCACAATTTTTTATTCTGTAAAAAATACTTCTAACGTTTTTCAAAACTATTTATAGTGATTGAGTCATGAAGGGCTACTGAAGATAACTGAAAATCTAATTATTTCTTAAGTAGCCTTTATTTTTCTGATTTAAAAAAACACACATTTTAGAATTGTATAAAGTTCATACAAGAATACAGATGAATAATGAAAGCATCCGTAACACTGAAAACCAGTTCATATTGTTGGATTTCATCTAGCCTTTTTTTCCATCTGCATATATCCATTTAAAAAAAATTGTAGTCATGGTGTATTTATTGCTTCTTCATATCTTGCATTTTTCCCATTTAAATATGTCATGAGCATTTTCTGTAATAAAAAGTAGTAATAAAAGTTAAGTAGTAATGAAAGTTATTTTTAAATAGCTGCCTGGATACGCTATCATTTACTTAGCCATTCCTCTATTATGTAGTTTCTATATAACGTAATGGTACGGTGAACATCCTTGTGTACAAATCTTTATTTCCATCTATAATTATTTCCTCAGGATAAATTCCTAGATGTTGAATTTACTGGGTCAGAGAGTATAAAACCTTTAAAAGTTTTTGATAACTGTTGCCAAATTGCCCACCCCACCCCCAAAAAGATGATGCTGATTTATGTTTCCAGAGCCATTTGAAAGAGCCTGTCACATGGTGTTTCACCCTTGCCAATATTGAATACATAGTTTTTAAATTTCAAAGCTAATCAGTCCTGATAGCATTTAAAAATTATTTAACGGTGTGATTTGTTTGATAATCTCTGGCATGGGTAAAATATTGCACTATTTTAAGGTATCATGAAGTATCATCAAATGTTTTATTGTTTTCTATCTTGAAGGTGTAATTTTGAGGTTTTGATTTCTTTATATTGTTCGTGTTTCTCCCAATATAGTGTAAACTCATGAACTTTCTTTTAAATAATTACCCTATTTCTCTAATTGTTTACATATTTTGCTATTTGCCATTTCTCTTTACCATAGTTTATGGACCTAGTAATTAGGGCTTTTGAGTTTCTATCCTCATCTTCAGATAACCCATCTTCCTAAAAAAACATTAAAAACTTCTCGTGAAGCCTATTGATATGACTCTCCTTACTTTTATGGAGCAATGCAGTGAGTTACTGGCAAGGGGATAAAATGTTTTACTACCTCCTATAGTTTCATTGTTCTAGGTGTGTGGTTCTGACTTGTAGCAGAATTAGATAACTATCTAGAAGATAATCAGTCAAAAGTTTTGTGAAATGAATTATCCAAATAGAGTAATTGCCTTAACTGTTCATATATAACTATTTGCCATTTCTTTGGCAACATTTCTCTTTCTGAAGGTATGGGTTTGATGACTTTGCCAATATCCCAAGCATATCATCCTTAAATATCTTTTTACTTCTGTATTTCTTACAATCATAAATCGGTTTACCTAAGAGACTTGACAGATCCTCTTATTTACATCAGACTGCCAAGACGGTTAGAAATTAGAACTGCAGTTTATACTTTAGCTCTTGATGCACTGTTTGTATCAGTAGCATTCTACATGTAAAATCAGAAATAGTTCTACTTTTTTATATAGACTTGGAGGAAATTAACAAGTGTATTTGACTTACGAAAACTGAATAGAAATAAATAATGTGGAGTGGGCCCTACCCTACCTCAGGAATGTATTTTCAGGGTAGATGTTTGGAAAAAGATCTATAAAATTAAAATCCAGTAGGTTTTACGGATTTTCAGGTCTACCTCTAGCTTTGACACAAGGAAAATACACAATCTTAAGGACATTGTTTGCATTTATGATGATTGAATACTTTAAAGTCACAGAGTTGTAGTTCCCTTGAGTACCCTTAATTCTATTTTCTTTGTTTCTTTGCTGTGCTATAGCTAGTATCTGGGGCTCTCTGGGGCTCTCAAGACAGCATTTTTCTTTATGGATAGGGCACTTGGGAAGTAGTGTTTGCTACCCTTCTAGAGGAATAGTAGGTATCTGTAATTTTTCAGCCTTCCATGTATACCTGTTGGGGCTGATTCTTTCATGTATCTTATCTCTGTATTTTGAGTTTGGGACAATTAGAAATATTGCTAGTCTGTTAGTTTTCTCACATTGCTTCTTTGGCTTCCATTTAAGCTAACATTTAAGCTTTGATCTGAAGGTTTCTAGCCCCTTACTTTAGAAAATACTGAGGATTCATAATTAATATAGTCCTCAGTAACCCCCACACCAAAAAAACCCACTGTCATCAAGTCAATTCCAACTCATAGTGACCCTGTAGGACAGAGTAGAACTGCCCCATAGGGTTTCCAAGGAGCGGCTGACGGACTCGAACTGCCAACCTTTTGGTTAGCAGCCGAGCTCTTAACGACTGCACCACCAGGGCCCCATAAGGGGTTTATTACCAATCCTGCACCATTTAGAAATTACTTTAAAAATCAAACATATGATTGATATTCCTTCTGCCAAGGAAGGCAAGTGTGTGCTTGAATCAGACGGACTGAATTCTGAATGGAGGTCCACAATCATGTCCTTACATCATCATAGCAAAGATTTTTGGATACATACTATGTGCCAGGCATTGTACCAAGTATGTTAGGTGGGTTATCCCTTTAAACTTTACAACAACCATATGAGGCAGGTACTATCATTATCTACCTCTTACTAATAATGAAACAGAGTTAATGAGGTTAGGTTAATTGCCCAAGGTAACACAGGTGGTAGATTCTGGAGCCAGGGTTGGAAGGAAACTGGGCGGTATGCTCCAGAGCCCATGGTCTAATATAGAACACTAGATCTAGGTCTGTTTGGGCTATTCCCTTTGCATCTATTAAGGTTCTCATTATTTTTCTTCTCAAACCATTGAGGGAGACCCAACTTAAAACTGGAAATACAAAGGGATCCAGTACTAAAGAAAGCATTTTAAAAAGGGAAAGAGAACAAAACAGCAGGGTACCATTTACCCAGCTTTAGTATCCTTCAAATACTTGGCAGTAATTCCCATCAAAATATGACATCTACAAGTGCATATTTTGCATGAGCTCTTTTGTAATTTTCAATTAATATAGGACCACTTTTTAATTAATAAAATAATATCCCCGTCTTGGTTGTATTGTCTTGTTGCTGCTTCTCCTTTCTTAGTATATAGCCGTAGCTTTGTGTCTCAGGTCCCCAGAGCTCAGGGATTCTATGATGTTAACCACAGTGGCTACCTCAGCAGTCCCAGTCCCTCATCATCCTTTTCCTCAACCCGAGAGCATCTCCATCTGTAAAAAAAAAAAAAAAGCTCCATTTAAAAAAAGGTTCTGTAGCCTTAAAAAAAAGTTTGAAAACTACCAATGTTGAAAACAAAATTAAAAGTTGAATATACTTCCAAATATATTGAAATATTCTTCAGACCTAAATATTGTTTATGTTATTGTACTTAGAAGTTTTTATGGTAATATTGATTGAGTTGGGGTGAAAACAGGTATATATGGAGGGCTGAAAAATTACAGATGCCTGCTGTAATTTCTGTGATATGTTTTGCAAAATCTGAGCCACTTTTGGCAAGGTTTGTTTATCTTGAGGATTCACATCTGTCCAGTACCAGTCTCTCCCCTTGATTTATACAACTGTTGCTGACTGTGATGCAGAAATTCTAGTCCCACCCATGTTTAGCCAGCAGCTCCTTCTTGCATAATGCAAAAAGAACTTCCCTCAGGACTCCAGGAGAGCAAGAAAGAGAGTTGATTGGCAATGAATTGGAAGCTGACATTTATATTTAGAAGGGTTTTTTTTTTCCTTGTAGAATTCAGGTTTGGGGCTTTGATTCCAAGAAAGAAATCATTTAAAAAAAAATAAAATTCTGCTTCCTAATTGGCCAGGAGAATTACTAAATTTAGAATTATTTGGTGTGGTCTCCTTAAATCCTTTAAAATGCAAAATGGTTTTAAAGAGGTTGGGTTACATTTTCAGATGGCATTTGGTGAGACCAGATTATGCTGTGAGTAGTATTCTTAATAACGATGAAGATACTTTAAAAACGAAAAACATATAATATAAATCTAAGTCCCACAAACCCAAGAAGCCACTTGGCCTAGGTTTGGGGGCTAAACATAGCACAAGAGAGGTCAGAAACTTTCTCATCCTGACGTTTCTACCACATAGCAGGCAGCTGTGTGGGTTTTGGTTTTTTTCTTTTTCCTTTTCATTTTGTTATTTATTTTTCCCTGCTCTGGGGAGCCCTGGTTTTCCACAGACTCTTAAATGATCTATTTAAGATGTGTTTCGAAGATTTTAGTATCCCTGGCATAAGGCTTCTTCTGAGTGAATTGAATCTAGTTCCAAGCTTCTTCAGACAAATGCAACAAATATTTATTAGGTATCTACTCTACTATATTCTGTATACACATGTAAGTGAGGAAGACTATAGTCCTGCCCCCCAAAGAACTCACAGTCTTGTGGGGGAGAAAGACAAACAAATACTTAACATACGGTGAGGTGAAGGCAGCAATAGATGTGAGTCCAAGAGGCTGCGGGACCCAGAGAAGGGGCTTTTAATCCACCTCACTGGAAGAGGAAAGGCTCCCTGAGGGAAGGACTCCTGAACTGAGACTTATGCACAAACCAAGACAAGAACTGGGGACACAGCATGGTGTGTTCTGGTGCCCAGCGGGACAGTGTTGCTGCTGGAGTATAAAGTACATGGTAGAGAGTGAGGCCCAGTAAAACTGGCTTTGCAGCGAGGATGCTGGTCTATTGGGTAGGAGCCTGATACGTCCTAGTAAGAACTTAGACGGTGCGGTAGAGAAGTGCTAGGGAGCTATGAAAAGTACATAATGCTTAGTGCTAACATGGTCAGATGGCATTCTGTGTGCATTGTTTTGGCAGCTGGATGATAAGAGAATGGGATTGAAAAGGGGCAAAACTGGAGAGACAAAAGCTTAAAGACAAATTAAAAGATTGTTGTTCAAGTAAGAGATGATACTGAGCTAAAGCAGAGGATGAAGATAAGGACATATATTTACGAAATAATTTTAGGAGGTAAAAGCCGTAGGACTTATGATTATTTGGATGTTGAGGTGTGCAGGGTAGTGTGAGAGAGAGGAGTCAAGGTTGACTCCCCAGGATGTCAGTAAGTCCAGTAACTAGAAGGTTCTGGTTTATTAACTGGGAGATAGACAAGGTGGGAGGGTGGGCCAATTTAGGGATAAGATGATAATTTAGTTCATTTCTATAAAACATTGATTCTATGAACTATATTTAAATTTTGGAAGGTACTGCATTAGTAAAATAAAAACAGTGTAGCTATATGATAAGGGTTACTGAATTCAATGGGAAGGTTTAGTTTTTGCCATCAAGGAATAACTTGTGGCATAGCCTAGCCATAACTGTGTTTTGAACAAACGATTCGAATTCTCTCTCGCTCTCTCTTTTCTTCCAAAACTATTGGCCTTTGGCTCTATTTTGCGTTCATTTTTAAACACCAAGTTTTCTGTTCTCTCATGCTCTGTAGTCAGTATGTCTCCTCCCTGACACATAGTATCTTTAGTATCTGCTATTTGCATCTTTCCCCTGCCAATAACTGCCATCCTCCTTTTTCCTGGAAATAGCCAGCTGCCAACCAAGTACAGCCACCTGCTTTCTTCTAAATAATTTTTAGCCATGAAAATCTACAAAATGAGTCATAACAAAACTTACTTCAAAGCCCCTTTTTAGCTGGTGCAACCGTTGGTCAGTTGTATTTAACAGTAAGAAGTGAACTTAGCTAGTTAATAAATTCAGTCATTAGGGTACTCATCATATCCAAGATAATAAATATGAATACATACATACATACATACACATACAGACACTCATACAACTCCGTTCTTCTAAGCCAGAACACCTCGGAGTCATCCTTGGTTCTTTTCTTTCTTTCATTCCTCACATTCACTATGTTTGGGACTCCTGCCGTCTCTACCTGCAGAATACGTTCTGAATCCACCCACTTCCCCTCACCTCCTGGTCCAAGCCACCATAGTCTCATTTCTGTATTTCTATAATTATGTGCATAATGGCAGGAATCTTTGTTGGTTTTGTTTACTAGTGTGTCACAGAAACCTGCAACAGTGCCTGGCACAGTAGGCACACGGTTAATATTTGGGAATATTTGTGGAATAAATGAATTAAATGAACAAATCAGTCAATCAATGTCATCTTACAAACACACCAATATTTAGAAGGCTGGTTCCATATTAAGAGAAATTACATTAATAGAGCTAAAAATGATTGAAGGTGACTTTTTCAGTTATGTAGCAACTTGAGTATATTTGCTTTTTTAAAATTAGTCCTTTTCTTCTGTAGATGCTATTGTTCACTTATAATTTCATTAAAATTAGTTTTGAAAGGTTGCCATCAATAATGTTTTTCCCAAAATGATCATAAATTTAAAAGAATATATTATGGATGATAATGTGATTCTCAAGAATGTTTTTCTAATAAGACTATATCCCACAGAAGTAACAGAACTAGAAGAAGTGAGTATTGAGCCACTCTACCCTTTAATCTAGAACTATTTAAGAAAGTCTAATACTGGATCTAGAGGAGCTACGTGAGAAATGATAGGGAAAACTATTCTGCTTTGGGTTTTTCCATCCTTAACATCAATCTTGCTAAAGAGGAAGAATGCAAGGAAACAAATGGACTTACTTTGTCCTGAATTATTCATGTTAATTGCTACGTGGCTTAAGTTTTTTTGGATAACTGCCAGTATTTCTCTTTGTGCTGGGTAATTTTGACATTTTGCACTAGTCTCAGTAAAGTATCTATTATGTGGAAATTTCAGATATTTCTAGTATGGGTTGGATCCTCCCCACTACCTGCCTTTCTTTGTCCATAGCAATATTTAGCTTATTAATTTCTCCAACGCTTATCTTTTTTCTATTGCCAGTGAAAGATATCCTTTCTTCTCCATTCCCCACCCCTCAGCACATCTGGGCTGATCTGAGGCTTTTTTACCCCACTAAACCCGTAACGTTAGGCCTAAGTCATAACTGTAGCTCTAGTTTGAAAAATAGGACTTGTGGGTTTCAGGTTGAGGTTTCTATTTTCTGTTCTATTCCAGGCTGTTTATTCTACCTCTAAACTCTAGAGCCTGAGTAGTACATGCAAATACATTTCTCTATCTAAACTAAATTTTCTAGACTGTTAGGAAATCATCAAGAGTCTGGAAAAGATTCAAGAACAAGAGTGCTAACATTTAAATATATGTAGCAATTTTTTACCTAATAGCTAAGCTAAGATACACAATCTGCATATAGTCAAATAATATGATAGATAGTCAAATAATGTTAAGAGGCAGGCTGGCCCCCTAAGATGCTGGAGGGTTGGACGAGATAGGTTCTAAGGCCATAAAATGGGGAAACTACTATTCAGTATGAAAGAACCTACAGTAAGGAAAGTTATTTGCCAAATTTATGCTGGTGCTTCCCAAATTTATTGGAGAATAAAACTTCTTTTTCACATAAGAAAACTTTTCAGCATACTTCGGAAATAATGCTGGAAAGAAAGCAGACACTTCAAATCTAGTGCTGGCTCAGGCATTAATCAACATTTTCATTCATTTAATAAATATGTATTAAGTGACAGCTCTGTGCCACACACTATTCAAGACACTTGTGATGTATTCAGAGAACAAAACAGACATAAGCCTCTGTTCTTGCAGAGTTTATCTTCTAGTGGGGTGAGAGTGATAATAAGATAATATGTAAGTATCACAAGGTAGTAAGTGTTGTAGATAAACTAAACATGGAGCAGGGTAAGGGGGTCGGCATTGCAGGGATTTGGATTGTAAATGGGGCTGTAACCTTGAGAAAGTTATTGAGCCTTTCTCTGTTCCTAATCTATACAGCGAAGATGTTAAGCTAGATGATGCTCCAGCCGTATGGGTCTGCTTTAAGGACCAGGAGTTGTCATACCACACCGTGGTACTGCTGGCTCATGAACATCTCACTGAGCATTTACAATCATCCTAGCACAAAAAGGTTAGATATTAATGTTTATAGAGTTACTCTGAAAGAAAGACTTCTCTAAATCTAAATCACTTCTAACACCTACAAAAGAACAATATTTTTATTTTTAAATAAATTTTAAAAACTTGCTGGTCCTGTTTTTAATTGCAGTAGTCCTATACTGTGTAGAATGTATTTGCCTTAAGAGCAGGCAACCTACAGAAAGATCCCAGTGGATTATAAGCAGATGTTAGCATACGTGTATGACAGTTGCAGCACTGCTTCTGCCCTAGATCCTTATATAAATAGGAGGTCCAGGACATGATGTTGAAATGACCTTTCAGACAGTGTGCCATTGCCACATGCCTGAACTTGAAGCTCAGAATAATTAGAAGCTTTGACTTACAGATCTTGGTGTACAGTGTTTATGTTAATTATATACGTCTGAAAGTTTCCTGAAACTTTCTTCATAGCTTTTTGCCTAAGACAGACTGGAGTTTGGGAGAAGGGTTGTGGATTGTGGTCCTAAGCCTTTGATTTTCAGTCTCTCATTTTTGGAATGAAAATTAAAATCTACTTTTCCAGTTGCCCAGGACATGGCGGTTATATTTTTATATCCTTCATCTTGATAAGAAACTGGAATCATTTTTTACTTGTTAAATATTTCATTTTAGCCTTTAGCTGACAATTTCAAATAAGACTATGGGTCCCTAACTATAAAGATATTCCTCCATGACCTGTAGAACAAGCTTGAAATACTATAAAATTGAGAAGTTTCTGTCTTACAATGGGATGTTCTTCCACGATTGTTTCAATTTATTTTCAGATTTATTTCCCATGGTGTTAGCTTGCTCGTCAGAAGCTGGCCCTAGGCCTGTCAATAACGATTAGTACGTTTTGCCTCCTCTTCCCCCAGTTCCATAAATTCAAAGGCAAGTTTATAAGAAAATGCTTTGTAACTATTCTGGAGAAAAGGACTGACCACTCCTATATCAGGGAGAGAAGGGATGAGTATCCACTAAGTTCCTCTGAAACTCTAGCTGTCTGAAATGACTCTAGATTAAAACAGGGGTTTTTCAAGCCCACCTTAGCTGTGGCCTTCAACAGTCTCATGGGTTCTGTTCTACTCTGAGGTCCCCATGGCTTAGTCCTGAAGCCCCTCCCCCTCGCCTGCCCTAGTTGTCCTACACAGCCTGCTCTTTCCACTAGGTCTTCTGTTTTGTTGCCCATGGGGTCAAACTGTTGTGCATACTTACCAGCTATAAACATAAGTGCTATTTTGCATATCCATTTTATTCTTAAGAATATATTTGGATATTGATAGAAATAACTTTCTAATTTGTACCATCATTAGGAAGTTAGCTATACGAAATATATAGACCATGTAATTTAACCTTCTGAAATTTTAAAGATACTAAAATTGCTTGGCGACATCTTCCTCTCAGATCTTTCACAGGAAAAGCCTGAGATTAGGTCAGGCTGTAGTCTGCATTGTTACTGCTCCCAAAACAACAGAGGACAGGTGATGTAGAAAATCAGATTGGTCAGTGAACTCCATGTTTCCCTCATCATCCCAGCCCACAGCCCCCACTCTATCTTCACAGCTGAAAAAAATACCAGGATATGTGTCAAAATTCACCCTGGGTCCCAAAGAGAATTGTTTGCCCCGGGGCCAGCCCACATCTGCAACTACTCCCATACACCCACCCAGAGAGTGTTACAAGTGGGTAGGAGAGATTGTTGACAGAGTCTTGCTATCACTACCCATCATACTAATTTTCTTCCACAGGATTGAGGACAAAGTTGTTTGTCACTGATAGTAGCCAGGAAGTCTTATCAGTGTATGTGGTATATGTAAGAATACAGAGTTGTTGTTGTTAGGTTCCCTTGAGTCAGGTCCGACTCATAGCAACCCTATGTACAACAGAACGAAGCACTGCCCGGTCCTGTGCCATCCTCACAACCGTTGCTATGTTTGAGCTCATTGTTGCAGCCACTGTGTCAGTCCATCTCATTGAGGGCCTTCCTCTTTTTAGCTGACCCTCTACTTTACCAAGCATGATGTCCTTCTCCAGGGACTGGTCCCTTCTGATAACACGTAGGGATTAAAAGCATTCTCCAGATAAGATGGGCTCTGCATTTAAAAAAATAAAGTTTAAAATTTACTAGTTGCTTTTGTTTTTTGTTTTTGTTTTCTAATTGTCATTACCAATGAGGTTTTTAGAATTTGCAAAAACAAAACAAACAAAAAATTGCTATCACATGTCGGTGGGAAAGATGGCACTCTAGGCAGAAGCACCATGCTGTCTCTCCACAGCAAAGATCCGAAAAACTAAGCCAAACAGAGAAAACAACAATCCTGAAACCCTAAAACATCAAATGAAGAGATAAAGAACTCAGCCAAGCACCAAATGGAGTGAGAAAACTGACAGAGAATGGAGAGCGAGGAGAGATTCATGCAGAGGTCCCCTACCAGCTAACGCAGCACGGATCCACCATCTTGGACTCCTATCGGAGACCAGCAAACGGGGTATGAGAAAGCAGCTTCACAGAGCTTCCAGCGGGAGACAAAACGACCGATAATTTGGGATGTATGCTTTCCCACCCCCCCACCCTTCTTCACCCTGACTCGGCCTCCTCTTCTTCCCACGGCCACAATCTCTTGTCCAGGAAACACCGGCTGCTTGGATTCCATACGCCCGAACGGGCTGACTCTCTGAGTGTCATTTGTTGGCTGCCGGTGTTGCTTTTTTCTGCTTCTTTTGATTTCTTCCTTACCTCTCACTGCCTCCCCCTCCTTTCTCTCAAATACCTGACTCTGTGCGCCATCTTTGCTTCTTCCTGAGGGGCTACAGACCTCCGGTAATTTGTGATATACTCTTTCCCACTCCCTGCCCTTCTTCACCCCTGCTCGGCCCCCTCTGCTTCCTGCAGACACAGTCTCTTGTCCGAGAAACACCGGCTGCTTGGATTCCACCAGCCCACACTAGCTGGCTTTCTGAGTGCCATTTGTTGGCTGCTGGTGTTGCTCTTTTTTCTGCTTCTTTTGATTTCTTCCTTACCTCTCACCACCTCCCCCTCCTTTTGCTTAAATACCTGGCTCCATGTGCCATCGTTGCTTCTTCCTGAGGGCTGTGGAGCTCCATTCGAGTGTGGAGCTGCTTCCTGGTCTGGGCTGCCGCAGTGGTGGGATCCCAAGGCTTTTGTTCGTTTGTTTGTTTTGAATTATTTGTTTGTTTTCTTTTCCTTTTCTTGGGTTGGGAGCTGTTTCTGGCCAGGCGGTGCTGCATGGCAGGGAGACTGCCCCCTCGGCTTGCACAGACGTGCACAGGGATCCCTGAGGACATTTCTTTTTTCATTGGTTTTTTTGTTTTTTCTTTTTCTGTTTTTTTGCGGGGCTTTTCTTGTTCTTTTTTTTTTTTAAATTTCTTTTGTTTTACCTCTTTTTCCCTTTTTCTCCTCCTTCATTACTCAGTTTCTCATCTCTCTATATCTTCCTTCTCTTTCTGTTCCCTGAATACCTGGCGTTGTATACCTCTATGCCATCTATCCAGGCTGTACTGCAACACCTGAGAGCAACTTCCCCAGACCTCATAGCTGCACTGGTGGGATCCCTGGGAACTTTGCTGTTCTTTAACTTTTCAGATTTTTATTTATTCATTCTTTTCTTCCTCTTCCCCTTTCTGTTTTTCTCCATTTCATAGTCTCTCATCTCTCCACTCCAATGGCAAGCTCCCCTAGCATTCTTTTTTTTATGTTTGTAAGTCTTTGGCTCCTGTTCCTCTCTCCTCTCTCCCATATCCATCTTAGCTTCACACATAACAATCTCCCCACTACATCCTGCCTACATGCACTGTGCACTTAACATCACACCACCAAGCAGCACAGGCACAGTCTACGGGAACCTGCACTGCACTGATTACCGACCCGCACTGGTGGCTGTAGTGAGTGCCACAAACAACCTGGCCCAGTAACCCCTCTTCAGCTAGACCTGCCCTGCCGTACCATATCTCAGTGACTGACCCTGCCAGTCGGAGAAGGAGGTGAAAAGTATTGTGCCCACAGATGAGCAAACAACAAAGAACACCCAGTCTGCCTGCTCAGACATAATCAAATTTAAAAAAAAAAAAAAAAGCGACGAAGCAAATCTACAGTCAATAAACCAGAAAAATGACTACTGAATGCCCTGAAGACAGCAGACAATATCAAAACATTTACAAAAACAGGAGAGGATGGTTCCAGTAGGCATCCAAAATAAAACACCACATGACTTTCCAGTGGAAGAAAATGCACTAGAACTACCTGATAGGGAATTCAAATCTCTAATACTCAGAATTATCCAAGAGCTGAGGCAAAAAGCTGACAAACAAGAGGAAAAAATAGACAAATTCATGGAAAATACAGACAAAAAATTGGAAGAATTCAGGAAAATAATGCAGGAACAAAATGACAAAATAAATTCACAACTAGAAATTATACAAAGACAACAGTTAGAAATCGAAAAGATAAACAACAAGATTTCAGAAATGGATGGTGTCATAGAAGGACTGAGAAGCAGATTTGAAACGATGGAAGACAGTATCAGTGGAATGGAACACAAACACTTGGATACAACTCTGTTTGAGGAAAACTCAGAAAAAAGAACAGACAAAAATGAAGAGACCCTGAGAGTTATGTGGGATACAATCAAAAGCAAAAATTTTCAAGTGATTGGAATTCCAGAACAGGGGGAGAAAACAGAAAACACAGAGAGGATCATTGAAGAACTGCTGACAGAAAACTTCCCCAATATCATGAAAGATGAAAAGCTGCCCATCCAAGAAGCTCAACGAACCCCATATAGGAGAGACCCCAAAAGAAAATCACCAAGGCATATCATAATCACACTTGCCAAAACCAAAGACAAAGAATCCTGAGAGCAGCTCATGAAAAACAAGATGTCACATACAGAGGAGAAACAAGACTAAACTCAGATTATTCAGCAGAAACCATGCAGGCAAGAAGGCAATGGGATGACATATATAAAATCTTGAAAGAAAAAAATTGCCAGCCAAGAATAATATATCCCGCAAAACTCTCGTTCAGATTTGATGGTGAAATTAGATCGTTTCCAGATAAACAGAAATTAAGGGAATATGTAGAAGTCAAACCAAACTTACAAGAATTATTAAAGGGAGTTCTTCGATCTGAGGACAAACAACTTCAGCTCACAGCCAGAATCTAGGACGCAGGACCGTACCAGCCAGATACCAATCTAGGAAACGAACTCTCGAGGTCTATCCAAAACCAAAAGAAATACAACAGGGAGTCAGAGCAGTTAATCAGTAAATGACAACAACATCAAAACAATAAAGGAGGGAATAAACGGCGTAGATATAGAACCTTCTAATGCAAAAGAAGGCAACACGATACCAAGAAATGGTAGACTGCTTCAGACTTAGAAAGATAAGGGTAAAATTCATGGTAACCACAAAGAAAGTTAACAAACATACTCATTTAAAAAAAGAGGAAAAACAGAAAGTCTCAGCAAAAACAAAAGAAATTTTAAAAAAATCCACAAACGAAAGTAACTCAGCACAAGAGAATAAGAAGAACAAAGAAAACTTCAGCACCACAAAAAAAAAGCACTACAAAATGACAGCAACAAACTCACATCTATCAATAATTACACTGATTGTAAATGGACTCAATGCACTCATAAAGAGACAGAAAGTGACAGAATGGATAAGAAAAGAGGATCCATCAATATGCTGTCTACAAGAGACACACCTGAGAAACAAAGATGTGAATTTCTTAAAAGTCAAAGGTTGGAAAAAAATACATCAAGCTAACAACTACCAAAAAAGAGCAGGAGTGTCAATTCTAATATCAGATAAAATAGACTTTAAAGCAAAATCTACCATAAAAGACAAAGCAGGACACTATATAATGATTAAGGGGATGATTCATCATGAAGACATAACCATAATAAACATTTACACACCCAATGACAGGGCTCCAAAATACATAAAACAAACTCTAACAACACTGAAAAGAGAAATTGACAGTTCACAATAATAGTAGGAGACTTCAACACACCACTCTCAGTAAAGGACAGAACAACTAAGAAGAAACTCAGCAAAGATACAGAAGACCTAAAGGGCACAATCAGCCAACTTGACCTCATAGACATATATAGAACACTCCATCCAACTGCTGCAAAGTACACATTCTTTTCCAATGCACATGGAACGTCCTCCAGAATAGACCATGTCTTAGGCCACAAAGCAATCCTCAACAAGATCCAAAACACTGAGATAATTCAAAGTATCTTATCTGACCACAATGCCATCAAGGTAGAAATTAACAATAGAAAGAGCAAGGAAAAAAAATCAATTACATGGAAACTGAATAATACCCTGATTACACATCACTGGGTGATAGAAGAAATCAGAGATGGAATCAAAAAATTCGTAGAATCAAATGAGAATGAAAACACATCATACCAAAACCTTTGGGACACAGCAAAAGCAGTCCTCAGAGGACAGTTTATAGCAATAAATGCACATATCAAAAAAGAAGAAAGGGACAAAATCAAAACATTAACTACAGAATTCAAACAAATGGAGAACAGCAAAAAAAGCCCACAACAACCGGAAGAAAGGAAATAGTAAAGATCAGAGCAGAAATAAATGAAATAGAGAACAGAAAAACAATAGAAAGAATCAACAAAACCAAAAGTTGGTTCTTTGAAAGAATCAACAAAATCAACGAACCACTGGCCAGACTGACAAAAGAAAAACAGGAGAGGACACAAATAACCCAAATAAGAAATGAAATGGGGGACATTACAACAGACCCAGCTGAAATAAAAAGGATTATGACAGAATATTATGTAAAACTATACTCCCAACAAATTTGAAAACCTAGAGGAAATGGATAAATTTCTAGAAACACACGGCCTACCCAAACTACAACAAAGTGATGTTGAAAATCTGAACAGACCCATAACAAGAGAAGAGATTGAAAAGGTAATAAAAAAAACTCCCAACCAAAAAAAGCCCTGGCCCATATGGCTTCAATGGAGAATTCTACAAAAAATTTACAGAAGAGCTTGTACCAGTACTACTCAAGCTATTTCAGAGCATAGAAGAGGAAGCAACACTTCCAAATTCATTCTGTGAAGCCAGCATAACGCTGATACCAAAACCAGGAGGGACGTCACAAAAAAAGAAAATTACAAACCAATACCTCTCATGAATATAGATGCAAAAATTCTCAACAAAGTTCTAGCCAATAGAATTCAGCATCATATCAAAAAACTAATACACCACGACCAAGTAGGATTCATACCAGGTAAGCAAGAATGGTTCAATGTTAGAAAATTAATCAACGTAATCCACCACATAAATAAAAGGAAAAAAAAAGAATCACATGATCATCTCAATTGACGCAGAAAAGGTATTTGACAAAGTCCAACGCCCATTCCTGATTAAAAAAAACTCTCAATAAAATGGGTATAGAAGGGAAATTTCTCAACAAAATAAAGGGCATCTATGCAAAACCAATGGCCAACATCATTCTTAATGGAGAGAGGCTGAAAACAGGAACAAGATAAGGATGCCCTTTATCACCACTCCTATTTAACATTCTTCTGCTGGAAGTTCTAGCTAGAGCAGTAAGGCAAGAAAAAGAAATCAAGGGCATCCAAATTGGTAATAAAGAAGTTAAACTGTCCCTGTTTGCAGATGATATGATACTATACATAGAAAACCCTAAAGACTCCATGAGAAATCTACTGGAACTAATAGAAAGTTTCATCAGGGTAGCAGGATACAAGATAAACATTCAAAAATCAGTTGGATTCCTATACACCAATAAGGAGAAGGATGAAAAGGAAATCAGGAAAACAATACCATTTATAATAGCCCCTAGAAAGATAAAATACTTAGGAATAAATTTGACCAGGAATGTAAAAGACCTATACAAAGAAAACTATAAAACACTACTGCATGAAACCCAATGGGATCTACATAAATGGAAAAACATACCATGCTCATGGATAGGCAGACTCAACATTGTGAAAATGACAATTCTACCCAAAGCAATTTACAAATACAATGCAATCCTGATCCAGGTACCAACAACATTCTTCAAAGAGATGGAAAAACTAATCATTAACTTTATATGGAAAGGGAAGAAGCCCCGAATAAGTAAAGCACTACTGAAGAAGAAGAATAAAGTTGGAGGACTCACACTGCCTGACTTCAGAACCTACTATACAGCTACAGTAGTCAAAACAGCCTGGGACTAGTACAACGACAGATACATTGACCAGTGGAACAGAATTGAGAACCCAGATGGAAATCCATCCACCTACGCTCACCTGATCTTCGACAAGGGCCCAAAGTCCATCAACTGGGGAAAAGACAGTCTTTTTAACAAATGGTGCTGGCAAAACTGGATATCCATCTGCAAAAAAATGAAGCAGGACCCATACCTCATGCTGTATACAAAAACTACTTCAAAATGGATCAAAGACCTGAATATAAAGCCTAAAACTACAAAGTTCATAGAAGAAAAAATAGGACCAACGCTACAGGCCTTAATACACGGCATTAATAAGATACAAACCATAACCATCAACGCACAAACCCCAACAGATAAGCTAGATTACTGGGATCTTCTAAAAATCAAACACCTATGCTCTTCAAAAGACTTCACCAAAAGAGTAAAAAGAGAACCTACAGACTGGGAGAAAATTTTTGGACAGTACAAGTCAGAGAAAGGTCTAATCTCTATAATCTACAAGAAAATCCAACACCTCTACAACAAAAAGACAAATAATCCTATTAAAAAATGGGCAAAGGAAATGAACAGACACTTCACCAAAGAAGACATTCAAATGGCCAACAGACACATGAGGAAATGCTCGCGATCACTAGCCATTAGAGAAATGCAAATTAAAACCACAATGAGATACCATCTCACCCTGGTATTACTGGCCAGAATCAAAAACACTGGAAATAACAAATGTTGGAGGGGCTGCGGGGAGATCAGAACTCTTATGCACTGCTGGTGGGAATGCAAAATGATACAACCATTTTGGAAAATGATATGGCGCTTCCTCAGAAAGCTAGAAATAGACATACCATTCGATCCAGCAATCCCACTCCTAGTTATATATCCTAGAGAAATAAGAGTCGTCACTCAAATAGACATATGCACACCTATGTTCATGGCAGCATTGTTCACAATAGCAAAACGATGGAAACAACCTAGATGCCCATCAACAGATGAATGGATAAAGAAACTATGATACATACACACAATGGAGTACTATGCAATGAGAAAGAACAACAATGAATCTGTGAACCATCTCATAACATGGATGAAACCGGAGGATATTATGCTGAGTGAAATAAGTCAATCACAAAAGGACAAATATTGTATGAGACCTCTATTGTAAAAACCCATGAAAAAGTTCACACACAAAATGTAATAATTTTTGTTGGTCACCAGGGACAGGAGGGGTGGGGGGGAAATACTAAATGGGCAATAGATAACTGGTATCTTGGGTGAAGGGTGAGATAGTACACAGTAAAGGGGAAACTAGCACAACTTGTACAAGGAAAGGTCATGGAAGCCCCATAGACACATCCAAACTCCCTGAGGGACTGAATTGCTGGGCGGAGGGCTGTGGGGACCATGGTCTTGGGGAACATCTAGCTCAATTGGCATAACACAGTTTATAAAGACAATGTTCTACATTCTACCTTGGTGAGTAGTGTCTGGGGTCTTAAAAGCCTGTGAATGGCCATCTAAGGTACTCCACTGGTCTCATCCCTTCGGGAGCAAGGGAGAATGAAGAGAACAGGATACAAGGAAAAGATTAGTCCAAAGGACTAATGGACCACAGCTACCAAGGCCTCCACCGGACTGAGTCCAGTACAGCTAGATGGTGCCCGGCTACCGCCACTGACTGCTGTGACCAGGATCACAACAGAGGATTCTGGACAGAGCTGGAGAAGGACGTAGAACATAATTCTAACTCACAAAAAAAAGACCAGATTTAGTGGCCTAAAGGAGACTGGAGAAACCCTGAGAGTATGGCCCGCAGACACCGTTTTAGCTCAGTGGTGAAGTTATCTCCGAGGTTCACCATTCAGCCTGGGAGTGGACAGCCCCGTAAAACCAAATGGGACTAAGGAGGTACAGTAGCCCAGTGACAAGGGCCAGACGGCAGAAGGGGACAAGGAAGCTGGTTATAGGGAACCCAAGGTTGAGTAAAGATATTGTTGATGTGAGATTGTTAACCATTGTCATAGGGCAACATGTATAGTAACTGTTAAATGAGAAACTATTTTGTTCTGTAAGCCTTCATCTTAAGTGAGAATAGCAGCACAATTGGCAGAGCGTAGTCAATGTCACTGAACTTTGCATGTAGACATTTTTGAAATGGTGTATCTTTGGCTATGTGTATTTTCACCAAAAAAACAACAGGTTGAGAAGTTAGAGGGTTGACATGTTGTGGGGTTGTTAACCAATGTCATAAAACAATATGTGTACTACTGTTTCATGAGCAACTATTTGTTCTGTAAGCCTTCACCTGAAGTACATTAAAAAAAAAACAGTTGCTATCACGTCATTTCGACTCATAGCAACCCCACGTGTGCAGAATAGAACTGCTCCATAGGGTTTTCAAGGCTGTGACTTTTTGGAAGCAGATCACCAGGACCTTATCTCAAGGTGCCTCTGAGTGAGTGCAAAATGCCAACCTTTTTGATAGTAGTCGAGTGCTTAACCATTTGCACCACCCAGAGACAAATGATTAACACACTCGGCTGCTAACCCAAAGGTTAGAGGTTTAAGTCTGCCCAGAGGCACCTTGGAAGAAAGACCTGGTGATCTACTTCTGAAAAATCAGCCATTGGAAACCCTATGGGGCACAGTTCTACTCTGACACACATGGGGTTACCATGAGTCAAAACCAACTTGATGACAACTATTTATCACTCTGCAAAGATTCACTTTCCTTATCCTCAAATGATCTTTTCTCAATTTGAGAGTTTGTTTATCATAGATTAGTTATCTCTTCAAGGCCTCCTTTTTTATTACTGATATCCAGAGTAGGTGTTCCAAAAGAAGTTTTTTTGTTTTTTTTTTTTACAACTCCCATTAAGCCATTTGTTTATTTACTGGCTTTGTAATGTTTAGGAGACGTTGAAGATACTTATTTGCACATTCTCACATTCTCTCTATGGCTAAATATAAAATATAGCTCATGTGCACATGTTTTATTTGCTTTTCAGTGTCTTCTGATTGGAGTTATAAAACTTGAATAAGTGTTTCAAATAAGTTAAAATGGAAAATGGCTCCTTTCATTTGAAATAAAGTGGGTACTTTTATTTGTTTATTGTTGTTAGGTGGCATTCGGTTGATTCCAACTCATGGTGACCCTGTAGGACAGAGTAGAACTGCCCTATAGGGTTTCCAAAGCTGTAAGCTTTAGGAAGCGTACTGCTACATCTTTCTCTCATGGAGTGGTTGGTGGATTCGAACCAACCTTTCGATTAGCAGCCCAGCACTTAACCACTTTGCCACCAAGGCTCCTTGTTGCACCACCAGGGCTCCTTTTTATTTCTTTGAAGATGCTGTTTTCCCTTCATGTCTTCATTGATTTTCTGACTTCTCTTCTAAGGGACTGACCTACCTCTTTTTCTGATTTATTTTCTCCATCTTATTTTGGGCTGGATAATTTTTTGTTGTGAGGCTGTCCTGTGCACTGTAGTGTGTTTGACAGCATCTCTGGCCTCCCACTAGATGCCGGTAACACCTTCCCAGACCAAATGTCCCCTGGGGAGCAAAATTGCCCCTTATTGAGAGCCGCTGTTCTAATCTACGTGTGACACATGCTTCAGAACACTTCAGCGTGTACGTAGCATGGGCTGTATATGTTTTTTTTTTCCTTTCTTTGTTTCCTTTTAATCTGATTCTTTCCTATTTGTGTATCCATCATATTTTTTAATGACTGTTGCTTTATTTCTATTCAGGATAGTTTTAAATAAGGAGAATATGAGAGCCTTCTGTGCCCAACATCAAGCCAGAACCTAATGCCTTGAGGGTTGTGCACAGCAATTAGTTCATAGTAAATATTTTTGTCACTGAACTCTCCAAATTTAGACAAGACTCTACTTGTGTGTGTGTTTTAAAAAATGACCTGAAAACATGTATGCCAAAAATAAAAAAAAGAGCCAAACTTATTGCTGTCGAATTGATTCTGACTCATGGCGACCCCATGTGTATAGAGGAGAGCTGCTCTGTGGGGTGTTCTTGGCTGTAATTTTTAGGGAAGCAGATCGCCAGGCCTTCTGGGTGCCGCTGGGTGGGTTTGAACTGCCAGCCTTTGAGTTAGTAATCAAGCACAAACCGTTTACACCACCCAGGAATCTTCAAAACATATGATACAATTTTCATCTTAAAAAGTCTGATTGTTACATAAGAAGGATCACAGTTTGGAAGGTGAGAAAGGAAAAAGTTACATTTAAGTAATAAAAACTGTGTTAAGAATTTTCCATTAATCCCCTGTTTAATAGTGGTTTAGTATGAAGACTTCCGAGTTTCAGGACTCCAATAATTACGTTTTCAGTGAAAGAATACTGCACATTTGCAGAATTTATATGAGAACAGACTCTAGTCACTCTTGAAGAATAAAGTGCTGCTGTTTTCCCAAACTTGAGCTGCACAGGAAGAAAGACCTCAGGCCTAACCTGAGGAGATGAGATCTCAACCATTGTAAAAATCTCCCCAACCCGGTTCTTCAGATCTGGATTAGGAGTTGGGAGGGGAGGAGATTTCATTCAAGTGTGCACACTTTTCATACCTGTCCACCTCCTCTCCTAACCATTCAGGAGGCTTTAGGCCACAGTGCATATCCTTTCTCTGTCAGTAGAATCCTCCTATCCTCAGAAAAAAGCAGATGTCAGTGAGAACTGTTACACTACCATGCACATGGACTTTATGCTTATTTCTGACACAAGCCTTCCTTTGGCTCCTGCTCTCCCCCACTTCTATATAATTACAAAGGGAAAAATTCAATTTTATTCCACAAATATGTATGTGCCAGCTAGGCGTTGAGTTTGCACACCCAATAAGATAACATGATACGAATTTACAGACAGTAAATTAGACTTGTTCACTAAGCTCTTGCATTTTATAACTTGGGGAAATAAGAGTACTTTAGAGCCCAAAAAGGGTATTATTTATAGAGCAGACAGTAACTGTAGAAACTTGTTGTTCTAGGAATTGGTACTAATTTAAAATAGGGAGTCAAAGATAGTTTAAATTCATGGATGGTAGAAGTTCTGTGGATTATTATTTAATATTCAGCATCTTTCAAGCTCTACATAGTTATTCTAATCTCCTTTGAAAAGATGTTTTTCTTTGATTTCTTCTCTTTGTTCATTCACTCCTTCAGCAAACACTGCGTGTCTAGTATGTGCCAGGCACTACAGATTGTCTCCTTTCTTACCTTACTTTACTATTTAGGGGGTGAAGTCTAGAACTGGTGGCTACAGTTTCTTTTCTGTAAGTCAAGGATTAGAAGTCTTTTACAGCAAGCAAGTCAGCAGTTGCATGGTGTCATACACGCTTGTGCTCACTAGCACATTCTTGAACACATGTAAGTTGTTAGGTTCCTTCAGTCAGCTTCGGCTCATAGCAACTGCGTGTGTACCAAAACAAAATATTCCCGGGTCGTGCGCCATCCTCACATTTGTTGCTGTGTTTGAGCCCATTGTTGCAGCCACTGTGTCCGTCCATCTTGTTGCAAGTCTCCCTCTTTTCTGCTGACCCTCTACTTTACCAAGCATGGTGTCCTCCAGCAATTGGTCTCCCCGGATGACGTGTCCAAAGTAAGCAATAAAAAGTCTTGCCATCCTTGCTTCTAAGGAACATCCTGGCTGTACTTTCTTCAGGACAGATTTTTCGTTCTTCTGGCAGTCCATGGTATATTCAGTCTCTTCGCCAACACCGCAATTCAAATGTATCAATTCTTCTTCAGTCTTCCTTTTTTATTGTCAGCTTTCACATGCATATGAGGCAATGGAAAATACCATGGCTGGGGCCAGGCATACCTTAGTCATCATGGTGACATCTTTGCTTTTTAACACCTATATACCTGAGCCTTAATTTTCTAATAATGAAAATGATGGATTTTGGGGAGAAGATTAAGGGTTTTAAACTCTTCTCTCCCTCCCTGACTGTGTACTAAGTTAACAAGATCCTGTGTGTTAGGGATCTATAGGGTGGGAAGTCGTATTTTATGTCCTTGCCAACAAGCCCTTTTTATAATATCACTTAACACCATGGTCACCCGTAAAGACCCAAGGTAAGAAAGATCTCAGGAACTGGGAAGGGTTGGGTAGTTGAGAGACAGTAAGAAGTTTCTGTCTCATTTATTCATAGACATTTATTGAGCTCCTAACCAGGTGTCAAGAAAAGGCGCCCACTGCAGGGGCTGTCATATAGAGCAACCCTGTCCCCTTCTCTTGTGGGGCTTCCTATATAGTAGGAAACCAGACTTGAGCAAGATCATAGAAAACACATCTGCCTGTTCTACAGTGTTGCCTGGGGCTCAGCCTGGGAGTGCCCTGCAGAATCACCTCTGTAGGCTGCTGACCCTGTTCTTTAAACATCAGAATGAATAAGGGAATCATCAGGCATGGAGAAGTACCCTGGCTGCATTTTGACTGAATTAACCTTATGCTGCAGTATAGGCTGCTAGTCTTTTTTCTTCAAAAATATTTCTTGGAAAAGCAAGAACTAAAATGAAATGTATATGTAATAAGCCATTAAAAGATTGAGGTATGGACTCTTATCTCAGAGACCATTTAAAATATCTAGAAGCAGTTCAGCAGGGCGTAGTGTGCTCCGAAGTTACAACTTGTGTATCTCAGAGGAGTTTTTTAGCAAATTCACTATTAACTCTTCCATAGGAACTGTAATCATTTATTAATTTGAAATAAAGAGAGTTCCTCTTATAAACTACTGAGCAGAAATGATTACTGACAGTAAGGATAGAAAATGGAAATAAGGATGTGATGAATTATAGGCATGCTTGCCAGATTCCTTGAATGATTTGATAATATGAATGTTAGAAAGATGTATATTAAGAGGAGTTAGATATAAAATGAAAGTCACATAAAAAACAATGAGTCAGTCATCAGATCACTATATGGTACATTTAGAATTCTGTTCTATAAAGTGTTTCTCTCCTTTTTTCCCCCCTTCTAGCTTGTCAAAATTCCCAAAATTGATCCCTCCAATGAAGTACATAACTTTAACTTCTATTTGTCAAATGTGGGTAAAGACAACCCTCAGGGCAGCTTTGACTGCATCCAGCAAACATTCTCAAGGTAAGTACTTTTCAAGGTATGCTGAAAGGAAAATAATTTTCATTTAAGAGGCTTTTTTTTTTATTAAACCATAAATACATAGTAGTCATTCCATAAATATTTATTGTGTTGAATTTGCAGAATTAGTGTATTTATTTATTTGAAAAATATTGATCACCTCTTATGTGCTGGAAATTGTATCTGTCACTGTAGGATACAATCGCAAAACTTTTAAGATTCCTACCCCGAAGGGGCTTTTAAGGTACAAAAGATATTTTACTTTTAAAACATGTTTTGTTTTGTTTTTATTAAAGACAAGTTTAAGAATTTTTTTAAAGGTTTTATTCACTGCCATTAAATAAGAAGAGTGTCTTACAGTATACTTGGGTCATGCTTAAGGGTAAAGGAAGAAAAAATATATATTTAAATATATAGGCTCATATTTACATGTGTATATATCACATATATATATATATTGCATGTCCCCTTCCCTCTTCCCTGTGCAAGCCTTGTTTTAAGGTAGATTTTTAAAATATTTTTTATTCCATGGCAAAATGGAAACTAGAAATTAACCCCAGTATAGCAGTCCCTTCTTTGCCACTCCTAATTAAAATTAGAAAAATAAAATAAAAGGAGGGAGGAAGACAGGAATACACACCCACACCACCAGGGTACCATGGAACCCTTATTTACTTAGGTCCTTGGTAAACAATAAGCTAGTTGTTTCACTCTTGTTTGCTGTGGTTGTTTCCGATTAAAGGAGTAGGGGGAGTTTGTTCTGCCTATGGATGGAGACAGGCCTTGGAGCCCCCAGCCTCCTGGGGAGGGCTACCTCACTTCCTCAGTGTTCAGTCAGCCCTTTGCCATTGCTCCAAACTACCCCAGCCATCCATCTCTATGTCTCGTGTGCAGTCCTTAAAACTTTGTGTTGGGAGAGACTGGAGGTCGAGATACCAAGTAAGACACTTCACTGAAAGAGTTCCACATTTCTCCTCCCATTTAAGGTGACTAAATAATTTTTTGTTTGTTTTACCTTAACCTGCCATTTTCCCCTGCATATATATTAACGTTGTTTTCTGAAATAAAATTGTTCACCTCCAACTTATATTTTTTTGTATAAATTGCATGTATTATAGATTATATAGACGTCTCAGCACTGTTCACTATGCTAGTCGATAGCTACACATGGCTATTTAAATTTCAGTGGATTAAAATTAAATAAAACAAAAAATTCAGTTCTTCATTTACACTAACCACATTTCACAGGCTCAGCTGTACAGCACACATGTAGAACATTTCCACTCTTGCAGAAAACTCTATTGGACAACGCTGCTATAGATTACAGAACTACTAAGTTCAGTGATTGTGTAAAGACCTCTGGTGGCTCAGTGGTTAAGTGCTCAGCTGCTAACCAAAAGGTCGGCTGTTTGAACCCATCAGCCACTCTGTGGGAGAAAGATGTGGGAATCTGCTTCCATAGTTCTACTCTGTCCTATAGGTTCACTATGCGTCCAAATCGACTAGACAGCAATGGGTTTGGTTTTTGTTTTGGTAATTTGATTGTATAGTTCAACCCCTTCATTTCACAGCTGACTTATCCAACTTAGTTGGTGGCAGGGCTGAAAGAAAACTTAGTTCTCCTAACTCTAACTCCCAGTCCAGTGTTCTATACCCAGCCCAGGACACACCAATTTCTAATTGTGGGAGCAGCCCATCTAAGTCTTTAGATAGTTGTTTTATATAATGAGAACATTTTATATTAAATTAAACTGTTTCCCCTTAAGAATTTTATTAAGGAACTTAATCCCCTACTCAAAATCAGTCATATTATCATAAGTAATATGATTTCACCCTTACATCGTAAATAACTTGTGTGTTTGTTTGTTTCTACCCTACTTGTTTGGAGAAGGACTTAAGGTCACTTACAAAACTGTGACACAGCAAGAGAAAAGAAACAGTTATTGTGGGAAACTGACGCAAATACATTAGTATACTCTCGGTGTGATCCAAGGTGCTTTATAAGATGGTGTGGTCTCAGCCTGGCAATTAAACCTTTCCATAACTCACCTCAACCTTTTCTATTCAATTTTATTTTCACCAAGAATCTTGTCTTTCCCCCAGTAGTTTAAGCTCCTCAAGGGCAGGAGCTGTCTTATGCCCTTTTTCTAGTCTCACAGTGCTGCTGTGCTCAAAATAGATGCTCAGTGAATAAATGCTCAAAAATACATATTAATTCATCTCTTTTCTTAACCTTTTTTTTAATCTCCTTGAATCACGCATTTCTCATATGTAAGATGGAAGAAATTACATAGTTAAAATTACCTTTGAAAAATCTCTTAAATCTGCCCATTCACAGGCTTAGTGAAAATACATCATTTGGTGCACATAACCCTGTATGTACAGTAATGCATGCTCAAGTATGGGAAATAGTGAGCTAGGCTAGAGGAAGACTAAAAGAAAGTTTATGCCCGTACGTCAAAATATTTAAACTTTTAAGGTAACTCGGTTAAGAGGGGATGAGTGGAGAATTCTTGAGAGTAACTTTTTACCTGCAGGGTTCAACTTGACTTCGTTTTCACAAAAAGATCTGTTTCCTGACCTTGCGAGGTGTAAATAGTAACTTCACTGTGATTGGTAATAGGCTCATTATGTAAATTACCTGGTAAATAGTATGGGGAGATATTGAAATACAAACTTCCTGTCTCCAAGCATTCATTCTACTGCAGTCTTTTCATCCCACCCTTCCCCTCCATTCCTCTTCCTCTGAGAGTTAATCTGCTCCCATCCTCTTCCTAAACTGCATTCTCCATTATTTTCTCTCTCCCTTTCTCTTTCCCTTCTGCCCTCCCTCCCTTCCTTCTTTCCCTCTTTCACTGTTCTTTTTTTCCAGCATTCCAACATGTCCAAGTCTGTTTTATTTAAAAATAACAGAAAAACAAAAACAATCTTCCTTGCGCTCACTTCTTGACCGAAAGTCTGGCTTCAGTCCCACCATTCCATTGAAACTACTCCACCAAGGTGGCTTGTGACCTCCTTGAATCCAGTGGATACTATTTAAAAAAAAAAAAATCCACACCTGTTGTCGTTTCCTTGATTCCAACTCATAGCGACCCTATAGGACAGGGTGGAGCTGCCTCATAGGGTTCCAAGACTAATTTTTATGGAAGCAGACTGCCGCATCTTTCTCCTATGGAGCCACTGGTGGGTTCGAACTGCCCACCTTTTGGTTAGCAGTCAAGCGCTTAACCCCTGGGCCACCAGGGCTCCTTAATGGATGCTGTGGTTTCTCATTATTCTGGACTTGTTTCCAGTATTTGACACTGTTGACCACCCTCTGCTTCTTGAAGCATTCTATTCATTGGCTTCATGACATACTACTCTTCTGATTTCCCTCCTGTCTCTTTGGCTGTGCCTTTTCAGTATCTTATAGTCTTCTTTTCTTCTGCCTGTTGCTTAAATATTAGTGTCCTTTACAGTTGATATCCTCCTGATACCTTTTCTCATTCTTTCAGAAGTCGCCATGTCCAACACTGAATTCATTTTCTCTCTCCAGATCTTACCCCTGCCTAACCTACCTTTCTTTCTGTGTTGAGTGTCTCAGTAAATGGCAGCTCCACATACCTAGTACCCTAGGCATCATCTTTAACTTCTCCCCCTCTCTCTCTCCCCCTAACATCCAATCATTGACAAACCCCTGTCAATGCTGCCTCCTCACTATCTCTGGAATCTGTCTACTTTTATACAATCTCACTGCCCTGCTATGGTCCAAACCATCACTTCCTGCCTAAAAGCCTTCAATAGCCTCCTAAGGCATCTTCCTGCTTTCACTCTTGTCTCTTCCCCTGCTGCCTCCACCCCATATATTCTCCATCCATACTTTTCTCATCTGTAAAATGGAAGATATTTTCTCTCCCCTGTTTTCAGCCTCTGATAATCTTGGGATAAACTCCAAAATCTATAACATGACCTCCAAAGCATTCTCTCTCCAGCCTCATCTCTAATTCTCCTTTCCAACTCTCTTTTCTTTGGCGAAACTGAAAACCTTTTCCTGGCTCCCCCTGGGCCTGAACAGTTTGAGTATCCTCCTAAAACACTTTTTTCCCTTCCTCCCACTTGTACATTCATCCTTCTAGGTCAGCTTAGGCATCACTTCCTTTTAGGAAGTCTTTGCCTTGACCACAACTCTAGGTGAGGTGACCTTCCTGGGTGGCCTCCTGCATCCTTGGACTCCCTCTACCGTGGCATTTATCATACTGTGTTGTCATTTTCAGTTTGCCCATCTTTGTCTCCCACTAGACAAGAGAGCTCCATGAGGAGGAGCCCCATCTGTCTTAGGCCTTGCCTCAGTCTCTTTGCTTCATGCATTGCCTGGCATGCAGTCCCTGCCCAATAAATATTTATAAGTAAATGAACTGATTTTTAAAAAATATATAGCATTTTTAAGGACACTTATTATCAATTTACAAACATTTTTATCAATTCTTATTTCTTGGAATCATAACAAAGTTTCAATTAAATTTGGAAGTATAGTATCAGAGCAACAGTGGCATTCTCATTATTTTTATATTCTAGCTTCTTTAAACGCCTTAATAATTTCCTTTTAACATACCAATTTTCACTTTTACCATGATCCCTAATATTAGCATATTACTTTGAAACAGGGCCACCTTCAGGGTCAATGTAATACTCATGATGGTTTAAATATAAGTTTTTTTTTCTATTTCTGCAAAAATCTCTTATGCAATATTTTCTTCAGTAGCTGCTGTATGAGTAGGTCAGCTTATATAGAGACTTAACAAACTGATAAATATAAAATTCCACAAATTTTTAGGAACTTTGAGTGTAATAATTCTAAAGTAAGCACTAATGTTTATCAATATTTTAGCCTTAAAAATATTTTATTAAAAATTAAAAGTAAACTCTTTAACATTCAGTGGTAGATAATTCTTTAAAATGGCTGACCGTTAAATAAAAGTAGAACTACATCACCCACTGGGGCTCTGGGCTGAGCTCCAAATACTGATATTTTTCATAAATGTCATAGATTTGATCTCAGAAAGCTCATTTCACCCATTGTATTAAGAATATGAACAAAACTGCTATATAAAATGAGGAAGAACTTAGATATTTTAAAGAATCTTTACGTTTAAAAATCATTATCAGTTATTTCAGGATTACAAACTTCTCTGATTATTTGCTGATTTTAGGAATATACAATTCTTGCTTGCCTTTACTGTGCAAAATGAGGGTCATCGCTAACAAAGCCACTGTCTTACTTGACAGCTCTGGAGCCTCCCAGCTCAATTGCCTGGGATTTATACACGATAAAATTACAGTGTGTGCAACAAACGACTCATATCAGATGACACGAGAAAGAATGACCCAGGCAGAGGAGGAATCCCGCAACCGAAGCACAAAAGTTATCAAACCTGGTGGACCATATGTAGGTTTGTATAGATATCTTCCTCCCTCTTGCTGATTGATTGGAATAATTCAAGATCACTATAGGTAAATACCTGGTAATGTTAACTTAATAAGAAAACAGTAATTAGTTTTCAGAACATTTTGGATAGCACGGTAAAAGAAAAAAAGTCATCTGTTTTCTTTAGTCTGATGGTAAATGATGAACAAATTTAACCGTTTAACTTGTTTCCTGAATCCTGAATCCTGTTGGCTACTCATTATTTTACAATACTGGGATCTGGTCAAGTTACGATGTGAGGTTGTAGTAGTGTTGCTACCATTGTGTATTCTCGGCCACTAGATGATGTAATTTCAATAATGGATGGTATGGTTCTTGTTTTGTAGTTTTATAGGGTTATTTTTACAGTAAAGTCTATCAGTAGAATTTGTGATTTGACAACCTAATTGTTATTTGCTTGCATTTTCAGAGGGTCTTGGCACACGAAGGAATTCTTATTGCAAAAGTATAAAATGTGCTTATAGCAGAGCATTAGGGTGATGCGTCTTTGG
This sequence comes from Dugong dugon, assembly GCA_030035585.1. NCBI lineage: Eukaryota > Metazoa > Chordata > Mammalia > Sirenia > Dugongidae > Dugong > Dugong dugon. The sequence goes on along the minus strand of CM057460.1, from coordinate 103,055,421 downwards.
CACCTGAGTTGTGATGCCATTTATAGATCCTCATCTGCATCCATCCATTAATTAAGAGACCACCCCACCCCCATCCTCGTTATCATCAGCTCACTCAAATGCCCATCATATTGAAGGGAAGCAAGACCAGACCAGCAGCATGAGTCTCTTCTTTATGAGCAGTAACCCTAACAATTTTAAGGAGTCGATTCACAGTGACTGTTACCAGTAATAGAATTATCAAGAGTGAAGATTAGTTCTGTTAGTCCTTGCTCAGTTTTATAACACAAGTCAACTATAGTAAATGATGAAAGGAAATTAATTTGCAAATTTAAATGTTCTCAGAAACAGTCTCTTGAAGAACCAAACTCCTTAGTCAACATCATTCCATGGTTTGGTGTAATTCTACTTCTGTATTTTCCCTTTTAAGGAGCCCTAGTGTCACAGTGGTTAAAGCGCTTAACTGCTAACCAAAAGGTCGGTGGTTGGAACCCACCAGCTGCTCTATGGGAGAAGGACGTGACAGTCTGCTTCTGTAAAGATTTACAGCCTTGGAAACCCTATGGGGTAGTTTTACTCTGTGCTGTAGGATCGCTGTGAGTCAAAATCTACCTGACGGCCTTGGGTTTGGGTTTTGCATTTTCTCATTGCTGATCCAACTACAATACATTCAGCTTTGAGAAGCTCTACCAGTGTCTTTAATAAGTTATTTCTTTGGAACAAAGCCAGTGCTCCTGGGACTTGGTGCTCAGCTAAGATACATTTAGTTTGGTTTAACAACAATTCATGGCTTCCCCAGGTATCTGTACCCATGGGGCCCAGTTCCCTTCCCAGTAAGTTACCAGCAGTGAGAATTTTCACCTTTGCTTTCCTGCTGAGTGAAGTAACAGCTTCCAACCTTGTTCTTTCTCCTTTACTTTCACAAGTTGCTTGATTAACTTTCTATGCTAATAGATTAAATTTCAAATTGTTTTTAAAATGCACAAGATCTGCTGCACATACATTTCGGTACAAACTGTGAACTATCCGTTCCTGTTGCTTTGAAAGTTTTTTTTTTTTTTTTAAATCTGTCCAACACCACCATTTTATAAACAGTGAGGCAATTTGGTATGTTTAACAAAGGAATAGAAGATGAAAGCCATCAAAATGATATTTCTTCCTCCCAGTATAGGTAATTAGCTGAAAACATTCACCTTGATTTATTCCAAAGCATGAAAATTACAGTTAATTATTGCACTTGTCCATCGAATGATCCTTTGTTGTCCCATTTTTGTTTGTTTTGATAGGGTCAAGTTCACTTGTAGCTGACACAACAGACTTTTGATACTCAGAATCCCATAGACCATACACTCCCTAATGGTACTAGGACCTGTACAATTTTCAGTGTTTCTTATGGACACTACAAATAATTTATATATATATATATATGTACACAGATACACACACACACACACACGCCTGTATATATACACATACATGTATATGGTCAGGTACATAAAAATGTAAAAATATATATACAGGGGACACCAAAAATTTGAGATCATCTAGTCTAATTGTGAACCAGATTGCATCTACACTATTCTAAGAAGAGCTGGCCACCCTCTCTCCACACATTTCCCTCTCTCAGCCCCTCGTTAAATGATTTCTCCCAGCCTGTGTTCTGTTCAGCCTTGTCCTTTTTGCTTGTCCTCAGTGTCCTGGCCACTTACCATCCCAGCAGTGTTCTCTGGTCTTAAATAATGTCAATAACCTCCTCAGCCTTTATTCTCCAGGCTAAATATCCCCAGCTCCTTTTAACTTTTCTTAATATGGCCTGTATCCCAACCCTTTAATTATTTTTATCACTCTTCCCTGGACTGTTGCCAGTTCTGCACCTCAGAGTTCAAAACTGGACACACTACTACTCTTAATTAAAAAAGTCTGACCGATTCTGAGTACAGGGGAACAAAAGACTCTAGTATCCTGATTGACTTTTCTGTTGTTTGTTTTTATTTTTTACTGTACTTTGTTATATCATGTTTTCATCTTTTTCTTTTAACCTTATCTACCACTAGTTCACCATATGTTTCCTTCTAGGCAGCTCAGTTTGTATCTTCCTGCTTTTTTCAGTATCTCAAACTATATGACTCATTCAGTTCTTTAAAATGCTAATCAGTCACCCTTCAATACTAATATTACTCCACACTTACTGAGTGCTTGCTGTGTATAAGGCACCATTTAACACTTTGCATGTAGTCACTCATCTAAATCTCACAACCACCCTATGAGTTTGATAGGGTCAGGTACAGTTCATTTGTAGCTTACACAACAGACTTTCTGACACTCAGAATCCCACAGACCATATACTCCCTAACAGTACTGGGACCTGTGGAACTTGTAGAGGTCGGTTGTGATTCTTATCTCCATTTTGCATATCAAGTTGTTGATATCGGCAAATAGCAAATAATTTGGGTATAGTCTCATTAAAAAGTTGTTTTTTTCTTAAGACAATAGGAAGCACCCCTTTAGTTCATACTTTGAATATGTCATATAAAATGAAACCAAAAGCTCTTTATGCCAGCTTAGAGGTACCTACAAAATAAGGGTTCTTTCAACTGAGTCAGCCTGGGTGGAGGACAGGTGGGAACAAAGCTGGTCCCAGTGTGGTATTGTGGTGGTATTATGCCAGGCCAGCTACTGGCAGCTGAACCAGGACACACACTCAGCTTAAGGGGGTGAAGTCTGGTCTCCAAGGGGTCACCTGGCCTGGTCACCCGTGAATATGAGTTTCTATGACCCTCCTCTGGGCTGAAAAAAACAAAACCTATATTGCCCGGTGACGTTTAACCTAGAAAACATTATTATTATTTCTTCAGTAATATTTCCACTTCTAGTCATTATATTTATATCAGTAGTGAGTGTTGTATTGTGTTAATCCCTCCTCTTTGTTTAGAAAAAAAAAGTATTACTAATCACCACTACTTACATTTTACCAGTATCCCAAGTCTGCTCACTGACTCTTACCTAAATTCTGAAATTTTATTGAATTGCAAATTTTTATACATGTTAATATAAGTGTGTAAAATTACCAACCAATCTGATTTCTAGTATTCTGTTTCCTATTTTCCCAACCTCTGCCCCCATCCTTCATATTTTTAGTGAGTTAGCACATATCTGAGTGACCTTGGACAAGTCATTTAACATCTATGGACCTCAGCGTTCTCAAACATAAAATGAAGGGTATTTGAACTAGATAATATCTGAGGCTCTTCGTAGTTCTAATATTTTGTAACTTCTGTCTGTGTGTGTGTGTGTAGATAGATAGTAAGCCTTTTGAAAAACTGATCACAAATGTCAAATGATAAAAAATGGATGCCACTGCAATTTAAACACGACGGCATCACCTTGTCATCATGGCCCTGCCAGTGTTTTTAAAGCCCTGGGTCAGTGTTGTCAGGGTTGCTGGTCAGGTTCCACAGAACAGAAAAACAACTGCAGAAGACAGCCACAGTCACTACTATCTTCCTGATGTGCTGTTTTAACACCTTCATTTCAGATTGTTTACTCTGAGCCATTAGACTGAGGGATAAATACTTTTACTATCTCATATTAAATGGAGAAGCTAGAAGTGTACTCCTTGTTATGAAACAAGGATTCAGATATAGTCCCAGATTACCCAATCCTGTTGGACTTACTGCTGCTGTTTATATAAGGAGCTCAGGGAATTGATTAACAGTTGGGTCTGGGAAGAGAATTAGATTCTCCCATAGGCTTTATTAAAAGGGTTTTTCTGAGGCAAAAATAAAAATAAAAACCTTTCCTGTGCTACATTTTTCTTTTTTTTTTCTTTAGCGTCTCAGTTCTGTAAATACTTCTTATCACTGATGTTTTCTTCATCTATAGCCAGAAGAGTCTTTCCTGGTTGAATAGGCACAAAAGAGATGGGGCAGGAGTAAGCAAGTGATTTTTTAATGTAACTCAGTGGCCCAGTGAGGCTGGGTTGTTCTTTCAGCATTTGAAGAAATGATACCATGATTGGCTGTTTAAAGGAAAAATGAGGTAAAGGTGAAGTGAGTGTATTGGAATTGGAGGACTCATGGAGAGATGACAGCTTAGTACTAGGCCCCAGGCAAGACTCCACCCCTGTCCTGTCCCTGACCAGATCCTAATTTCATATCAGGCATCATACTTACACTCCTCTGAAGGACAAAGTTAGCCCCCTTGTTTGTCTGCCCTATGCCTGCTTCCAGGAGGGGTGAAGATAAACCCAGGCGACCTTGAAGGCCCCCGAGACCAAGGATCAGAGGAGTAGAGGAGGTAGGGCAGCCTGGAACACAATGGCAGTACTGTCACTTTCTGTTTTTATTTTTATTTGCCTTCCTTGTTGGCTTGAATTCATTCCAAAGGACAAGTCATGGTGTTCCTGAGCTTAGCTCAAAAACATTCTCTGCCCATACCCTCCTCCCCCAAAAAAGAGAGAGAGAAGGGCTCCAGGGTCATCTTGGTTTGGGGAAGAATGAGTTAAAGGAATTTCTCTTTTCAGGACTTGCCTAGGGGGAGGGCAGTGCGGTGTTTATAGTGTTTGTGACACTGCCTTTTTTTTTTTTTTTTTTTTTTTTCACAAATTCATTAAAATTTCAAGAAATACTACTGTTCATTTACACTAATGTGATTGAGAAATAGTGGATTGGAAATTTTCAGTGTGTCTTTGGACTCTGGTAGTCTGGCCGTATGGGGAAATAGGGACCAAGTTGATCTCTGCTCCTCTACTTGCTGTCTTGCTGTCATTTACTTGGTCATTGAATACTCATTATTCAAGGTCCCCTAGTGAACAAAGCAGTCACAGCCATGTTTGCATCAAGCTTACTGACTATAATGAAGCAGGGGCAGACATTAGGCATTTGTTCATAAAACCTTTCCCATGTGCAAAGAAATACAAGTAGGAAAATTTGGGTATTGATAACAGACCATTCCAAATGCTAAGTGAGCACTTTACCACTTGAGCATATCCCATTGAAAGCCTCAGTTTTCTCTTCTGTAAAATGGGATCTATGTCTACCTTGTCAGGTTGCTGTCAGACTTAATCAGATGTGTGTGAAGCCCTTAGCACAGTGCCCCGTACATAACTGGTAGGTGATATTAGTTCTGTTCCCATCTGACACTGATCCAGCTGACACTGATCCATTATTAAGAAAAATACAGAGATTTAATAGTTTTTATTAACATTAACGTTGAGTTCCTTTGTTGTGTGATATTTTGATCTGATATTTGCAACTGGTTATGTCCAGATGGTAAAGAAATATAAGAGCTAGTGGAGATTTCATAAGAGCATTCATCGTCTCTGCCTTACCCTAGATAGGATTGTGTCAAAATAAATAGCCTCTGTTTTCTAACCTGGGGATCCAACATGGATAGCATTACTATCCAGTACTCTCCTGCCCCATTGATCTGTTCTTACTCCATACCACAGCGCTTAGAAACTTCTTTTACTTATTCATTGTTTGAAGTTACTAGTGTTGTTCCTAATGCAGTTACCCTACACTGATGTCTCCCTCTTTAACCAGAGGGCAGAGAGTTGGGGGCTTAGAGTATAGAAATGAGCTGTAAGATCCCATTTCAGAAATCACAGAACTAGGGTCTTGTACAGTTTTGTTCTAATTTCTATTCCTTCAGCAAGGAATGGTTACCAGATGTCATCAGTGACTAGCCATGCCCTGATAGCATCGCATATACACATAGTATCCAGGTCACTTCCATCCAGTACATTTTCTAGAAGTAGCACCTGCCAAGTGTCAGTGTTAAACCTGCGCAGAAAATGGGTTAATTACATGAATGGCACTGGTCTGTGTAGGAATGGTACAAAGGCCTTATTTTTTTTTTTTTTTTTTTTTTTTTTTTACCATTTTCACTACTTACCTGTGTAGTCTCAGCACCATGGGGGAGAAATCTCTTTGGCCCTCTTGAGATAGTTTTACTTTGGTTGGTTGATTGTGTGTGTGTGTGTGTGTGTGTGTGTGTACGTTTGACTCCTAAAGTTTGTTATGGCCTATTGAAAGGAATATCACTAGTGGATGCCCCAGTAGATGTTGACCCCAAATTATGTTTCACTCTTGTCCTTGTAGCTGCTGAATTCATGAGGTTTTTAATGGCCCGGCTCAGCCAAGGAATGTGTTCTTAGTGAGGAACAACTGGTGTTGCTCACACTTCACCATGTCCACTGTATTCATGTCCACTTTTCAGAAATGGTACCATAACTTGTAGATTTAAGTTCTGTAAATAGCACAGGCGAGCATGGAAATTACTTTATTCCCATTTAACTTATGATGTTAAAATTTTCTGTTGCTACAGTTTCACTAATTATTATCCATGTGTAGCTAAGTGGCCAAAATATGCCTGTAATACGTATTTATTCCAACAAATGATTCCATCAGAGAAAGTCCTAATATATATTTTAGGCCGTTAATTCATTTGCCTCATTAATATGTGTCACATGAAAGTAGAACTTGAATTAAAAGAATGTTGTTTGGATTTCTCTTTAAAGTAAAAATTGAAATAAAGTGGCCTTTATTCCTTCTAGAAAGAAGGGATACCTAAATCAAAGTTCTGAAAACTGAAATGCTCATTATATTGTCACTCACAAATGCCTAACAAACATCATTTACACTGAACTTTAGGGAAAAGAGTGCAAATTCGGAAAGCGCCTCAAGCTATTGCAGATGCAGTGCCTGAGAGGAAAAGGTCAACTCCCATGAACCCTGCAAATACGATTCGAAAGACACACAGCAGTAGCAGTGTTTCTCAGCGGCCATATAGGGACAGAGTGATTCACTTACTGGCGCTGAAGGCCTACAAGAAACCTGAGCTCCTTGCTCGATTGCAGAAAGATGGCGTCAATCAAAAAGACAAGAACTCCCTCGGAGCAATTCTGCAACAGGTGAGGACAGCTAGAGAGAGGGCCTTCCACTTACCTTTACCTTTAGAAGTCCGTTTAAGAAGACTTGTTGTTGTCATTATTATTGAAATAGAGAAACTTTAGGATCATTTTGATCAATGGTATATGAAATATAACTCCCGTGTATTAAATTGGAGCCCTGGTTGCGCAGTGGTTAAGAGCTCGGCTGCTAACCAAAAGGTCAGCAGTTTGAATCCACCAGCATATGGGACAGTTCTGCTCTGTCCTGTAGGGTCGCTATAAGTCAACTTGACGGCAGTAGATTTGGTCCTTGGTGTTTTTTTAAATGTATTAAATTAAATCATCTCGTTTTAAGGATTTAATTAAAAATGAATTAAAATATGGGCATTTATATTATATTCTACAAGTTGGAAGCTTCTGAATCTTTAATGAAAAAAAGATGAAAGTTTTAAATCATTATCTTCATTCAGATTGAACAAATTTTGTCCTGAAATATCACTTAAAAAAGTAGTCAAGAAGTTCTTATTGTCTATGTTTAGTCTTAAATTACCTAAACTGTTGTCTTAATTTCTTTGGTGTAAGTACTTGCAGTTATGCTATGTATTTTATCAGCCTTTGGTTAGTATGAGTTAGGCTATTTTAGCCTACTAAATAGTTTAGAATGTGCGCCACGATCACTCTCTTGTCCACGTTAAAGGATATGAGTATATAAAGTATCAAATGTGATCAGTTAACTTATAATAACAAGCTTAAGTATAAAAGTAAAAAACCAGTTGCCATGGAGTCAACTCTGAGTATAAAAATAGGTCATTAATTTTGTTAAAGTCAGTGGTTTGTCAGACTGTAGCTTCTTTTTTTTTTTCATACTGCCTTCAGGTCATTAGTGTTGATTAGCATTCAGATCCACCATAAATAGGCAGCCCATCTCTTTTCTTTATTTTTTCCTAAAGCAGTAATATTTGCAAAGTTGTAACATTTTGCAAATTTCATCATTTAAATGCCCTACAAGTTTTCGTCTGTTATTCAAATAACATTTTGAAGTCTATTTTTCCCATTCATTATCTCTTATATTCCAGACATGATCCTAAATGTTGTGGAAGATAAAACCATTATCTCCAGTTCTGGGATAGCCATTCCCCAGGGAATCTCAAAGATCTTGTTAAATCATTTGAGCACATTTTGGAATACTTAATTTAAATCCAAATGTTACATAGCAGTTTCAAGAGCTCAAGGGACAGGATAAGAAAATGAATGGAGATGAGGGTGTGTGTGTGCATGTGTTTGTATATTTGGGGAAAGAGGCCTAACAGAGCAGGGAGTTGGGAGGAGCTGGGCAGGGGGCAGCTACTTTGAGTAGGGAAGTCAAGGAACTTCTTTTCTCAGATGGCTACATTTTAGCTGAAATGATGAGCAAGAGACAAGAAGATGACTCAGCATTTCCCCAGGACTGGAGGAAGGGAGAGTTTAGTGTGTTGAAGAAAGAGAGAAGGCCAGTGTGTGTGGAGCAGAGTGAAGCAGAGGACAAATCACAGAGGGCCTATCTAGGTCATGGGCGAGGAATTTGGATTTTAGTTTTGAATACGATGGGAAATCATTGTAGAGTTTTAAACAAGGGTATCAGGTAATCCGATTTATATTCTTAATAAGATCACTCAGACTTCTGTGGCAAGAATGGATATGGGGAGGCAGGAGTAGCAGAGAGAGACCATGTAGAAGAACCTATTGCAGAAGTCCAGGTGAGAAGTGTTGGTGACTTGACCTGATAGGGATAATGGAGAAGGTTTCTCAAATTAGGGATGTGTTTTGTGAGAAGACTTGCTAGTGGCAGGTGTTGGGTAAGGGTGAGGGTGAGGGAAAGAATAGAATCTGTGGTTACCACTAGGTTTTTGGTCTGAACAACTGAGTGTATATTGAGCCACTGACTGAGATGGGGAAGAATGGAGAAAGGAACAGGTTTCTGGAAGGATACCAGGAGTTCCTGTCTTACTCACATTCTGTTTGGAAGATGTCTGTTAGACATATCTAAATGGAGATAGATGTTCAATAGGTAGTTACATATAACATTATACATGGTGTTCAGGGGACAGTTGGGACTGGAGTTGTAAATTTAGAAACTAGAAATAAAACTATGTATTTTCATATATTTCATATATTCAACATATAGATTGGGTGTTGAAAGCCTTAAAGCTAAATGAGATCATCTCAGGAGGAAAGAAAAAGAAGGAAGAAAATAGGGCAGAAGACAGGCCCTGAGCTGTCCAGCAGCTAGGAGGGTCAACAAAGAAGACTTAAAAAGGAAAAGTCCTGAGGAGGGAGGAGGAAGAGGAAAACCAGGAGAATGTTCTTTACAGAAGCCTAGAGAAAGAATTGTCGTGGGGGCAGGATGTTAATACGAGTAGTACCAGGGATAATAGAAAATCTAAAAATTGTTGTAATTTTCTATTTCAAGAAATTTGATTTTATCTATATTAATTTATTTGCAAATTTGAATTTTAATATAAGCATACATTTTCTACTTTATAACATTAATGTTAGATTAGTATGTGGTTGAGTTATGAGAAAAGCATAAGCTATCATATTTGATAGTACTATTAAAAGACAGAAGTCAAGTCATTAAAAAGAACATTCCAGTAGGAAGTGACAGGCAGGATTACCTTTCTCCTAGCCTTAAAAATTACTTTTGGTTTGGCACCTGAACCCATACATTAGTGTAGTCAATGGAATCTACACCTGGACACTCCCAGAATTGTGGTTAAGGGATAAGAAAAGATTATACTTAGGAATAAACTGACTGACTAGTAATTTGGGGATCTTTTGGTTTGTTTCCATTTATTGGTTTTGGGGAATTTCAAGGTAATTGGTTCTTCAGGAAAGCTGGCCTGGACCAAGGAGTGAACTTGACTGTCCAAGAATATGACAGTCAGCATTGTCAGAATTAATACTGTTTATGGAGATAACTTCTGATGATGACTGAAAGGAAAGCTTGTAACCCAACATTTGGGCACTTGTTTGGTTTCTACTTAATATAAGTAATCAAGGATTTTTACTGTGATTCTTTAAAAGTAATGGGGTTAATGACCAGAAGTAAATAATGATACCATTATTGTTTTGAATTCCTTTGGCTAGAAAAACTTGATTTAAAAAAACATGTTTTCTCCAGTTTTCTTCCTAGTTTGGCTTTATTATCTGAATAGAAATATGATAAATGCAGTGGTGGCCATTCAGGGAAAAAAAATATGTATGTGTATGTATGTGTACAAAAGGAAGTTGAATGGCATTTATTGAAATTTGGCATGTACAAAATTAACAACCCCTTTGGAGCCAATTGGTACAATTATTTTTAGTATAAATCCAAAAGACTGCCCTGTTTTAGGTTAGGAAATAGCAAAAAGATCTAATGCTCTGTTTTTACCATGTGCCAGGTGGCCAATCTGAATTCTAAGGACCTCTCGTATACCTTAAAGGATTATGTATTTAAAGAGCTTCAAAGAGACTGGCCTGGATACAGTGAAATAGACAGACAGTCATTGGAGTCAGTGCTCTCTAGGTAAGTTCTTTAATTTTTTTTTTTTTTTTCTTTCTAAAAGTAAAGCAGATAGGTAATTATTTTAGTCATTGATATTTTAGTGTTGAGGTGGGAAAGAGAAATAAGGGTAAGCTTTCTATCACAAACATTTAAAAATTCTCTCCATAACCTGGAACATGTGTATCCTTTACAGAAAACTAAATCCATCTCAGAATGCTGCTGGCACCAGCCGTTCAGAATCTCTTACATGTTCTAGTAAAGACGCTGCATCTTCTCCTTCTCAGGTATTTCATAAAATTGTACACTCATAGACCTGAAGTGGACCTTAGGGGTCACCTGGTTCAGGCCCCCTGATATGTAAGTAAGGGAAATGAGGCCCAGAGAAGTTGCACAGCTTGCCCGAACTCACACAGCTAGTTAGTGGCAGAGCTGGGTCTAGAATCCAGGTTCTCGGTTCTAAGCCCAGCCAGAACTCTCCACAGCACTGCTTTGTCAAAGTATTTAATGTGTACCTTGCTTTTCCATTTTTAAAGTTTACGTTCTGTGGTAAGATTATTTGCTTTTCCATTTGGGCACTAACTCAAAGACTTATCTAGTCCCATGATTCTCAGATTATATGGAAAATTGAAGATGTTTAATTTTACCTGAAACATGGTCCAGGAAAATACTCTTTGGAGGGGAAAATGTATTTGCAGTGAGCAAATAAATAAAAACTATGCCGTTTTCGTAGATGTTTTCTTAAAGCACTTTTCAACTGGATCAGAATACTCCCAATTAGACTCTACTCCAGTTGAGAGTTTTCCCAAGAGATTCATCCTGTCCTGGAAAAAAGTGGGGAAATCCTGGGCAGTTCTGTAAAGTTCAAACCTGCCTAGTTCTCATATCTCATGGCCAGACTTAAAACTCACTCGGTCTCCCAGGTCCTTTAGACTGACAGTAGGACAAACCTCTCCATCTCTGTGCTGCTGACAGAGTGCTCCTTTCTCTCTGGAGCCTTATCGAAAGAATTAGGGAGAAAAGGACAGGTGTGGAGAACAGTAAGCATGCTTTGAGCAAAAGGCTATTCGCATGTCAGCTGTGTTCTAAGACTGTCACCCAGGCCTTTGTGAGCGTTAGAAAATGTTAGAAACCTGTTGGGAGGCACAGATGGGGAACAGAATTTAAAAAAAAAAAAAAAAGCAGCTCTATCCTTGCATGTACATTGTCTAGTAAAGCCCCACTTTTAATGCCAGCCATTTTGAGGCTACATATACTCTGATCTAATTTTATACTGGGTGCTAGATAAATGATGCTAAGTTGAAAACAAAATAAATTAATGGGTTGATTAAATATTTCAAGCTAGAGTGCAAGCTACAGTATTACGTTAGATTTATGTTTTGTACTTTTTGACTGAATTTCCTTTTTAATTTAAATGTTGTTATTATGATTGCTGGATTGAGCTAATATTGGCATGATTTTTTTAAATTTTTAAATAGTAATTCCACATCATTTTTGTGGACCAGTCATTAAAACTTACCTTCCAATCTGGTGAAGATATATTTAAGAGGAAAAAAAATATTGAATAGCATTTCAACAATAATGCAGATACTTGGAGAAATTACTCTGAAAGTGCTGGCTGTTCCCATTTTAAGACAAGTGGAATAATAAATGATGGCCAAAATATTCATAACTGGAGCATTTTAGCACATTAGAGGAGATTAAAATAGTGTAGGCTTGTTGCCCTTTACCTACCCTTGTTAGTTCTCAGTCAGTGAAACGGTACAAATTGCCTCCTCCTCTCACTTAATATAACTAGGTCAAATGAGGCCAGCAGAGGAGCGCGGCCACCTCTATTTAATACATGGCTGAGTGGTATAATCCACATAAATTGGCATAGTCTCTAGGAATTTAAGGTGAGGCACTATGATCAGACAGAATTGTTTACCAGATTCTGCTTTTTGACATTAGACATGAAAATTTCTTTTGTTTCACTTTTTTTTTTTTGTTTGTTTCTTTTTAAGCTTAGAGAAGGGTCAACACACCCTGCTAACAGATTTAAATATAAGCAAGTTTACTCAGTTGTTCATATGGTAATCAGTCACATGAGTATTGAATATATTGAATTTTTTTTACAAACCAGATCATTTTTTTCTTTTTCTCTTCCAGAAACGGCTTTTGGATTCAGATTTCATTGATCCTTTACTGAATAAAAAAGCTCGAATATCTCACCTGACGAGTAGAGTGCCGCCAACGTTCAATGGTCATTTGAATCCCACCAGTGAAAAATCTGCAGGTCTCCCGCTGCCCCCTGCAGCTGCTGCCATTCCCACCTCTCCACCGCTGCCTTCAACTCACCTGCCCATCTCAAATCCTCCTCAGACTGTAAATTCTAACTCCAATTCCCCTAGCACTCCAGAAGGCCGGGGGACTCAAGACCTACCTGTTGACAGTTTTAGTCAAAATGGTAGTATCTATGAGGACCAGCAAGACAAATATACCTCTAGGACTTCTCTGGAAACCTTACCCCCTGGTTCAGTTCTGCTGAAGTGTCCAAAGCCTATGGAAGAAAACCATTCAACGTCTCACAAGAAGTCCAAAAAGAAGTCTAAAAAACACAAAGAAAAGGACCAAATAAAAAAGCAGGACATTGAGACTATTGAGGAAAAGGAGGAGGACCTTAAAAGCAAAGAAGAAATTGCCAGGCTAAATAACTCCAGTCCCAATTCCAATGAAGGTATTTAACATTTGTTGAAAAAAACCCACCTACGTATGTTAAATGAGCTAGAAGCACATTCTATTACGAGTCTGAGATTATGCTGTTTATGATTAGTAATGCTTTTTTACCAGATTATCTTCGATTTAGTTACAAATTTTAGTATTGTGCTTTTGGGCAGATATTTTCTTGCTTTTCACAACAATCATTTTCAGTCTCTTTTTAACCAACCATTAAACAACCATCTGTATTTGTTAATAAGATGGTGACATTTGAAAATGATCCTGTCATCCTTCAGAGACCTGCTTTCAGAAGGTGGACTTTGTTACTTTTTTCCATAACTCTTATGGTATTGTGTAACCTCAAGATGACACAATATATGCCATTCTTAAATTGATTTTAACTACACACACACAATTGGCAATAAGAATATTCATTTCCTTCTTCCCAAAGAAACAAGGTCACTCCTTCTTTAATTAATATTAGCACAGTAGAAATGTCAAATTTTATAAAACAGGCAGAGTAAAATTACATTTGCAGATCCATAACATCTTCATTCAAAGTAAAAGCAGTTTGTCTTTTGCAAGGCTATTGGCTTGATAGTTCTTAATCTTTTTTTTTTTTTTTTTCTTTTTTCAATTTTGAGAGTCCTGTTCTAGTAAACTAATATCAATTGTTACTAGTAAAATTAACCATTTCAAGATTTAGGAAGCTTAAAAGCCAAATATCCAGAGACCCAAAGAAGCTTAAAATAATGCCTTACCTCGAAAGAAAAACTAATTTGGTAGAAATACTGTTTTCCTGAGATGTACTGGTCTTTAGGGAGAAAGACCTGGTGATCTGCTCCCATAAAGATTACAACCTGGGAAATCCTATGGAGCAGTTCTGCTCTGTCACATAGGGTCGCTATGAGTCAGAATCGACTCGATGGCATGTGACAACAACTGGTCCTTAAAACTTGCTAATCACAAAATTAGATTTTTCATATTTAAAAAGCTCTCTAAAACTCAATGTCTTGCATGTCAGCACATAGAAGATCCAAGTCTATCATTTAGCATTGCTGTTCATTTTAAACCCGCCATAAGTAAGGCAAAATTCCCCAGGAAAATACAGTTTTAGACAGGTTACTTTAATAAATAGAGTTTCAATATAAAATTCTTTATTTTGCCCATAACACTGAAAGTCTGTAATCCTTGAATTGACCATTTTTACCATATGAGAGCTTTGATTGCTTTTTTTTTGGTAGAATTTCTAAAGAAGGAGTTGTAGAAATAGTATACAATGCCTTTATAATACAACTTTTTGTTGACCTGGATTGGTTGCATTGCATGTCAAAGCATAGCTGTTGAAATATTTAGGTCAGTATAATACAATATTAATGGCTAGAGAGGTTTATGTTAGTTCTTTCCCTCAAACACACTATTGTACTTGAATTTGTTAGGTCAGGAAAAAGGCATGAGATAGTAAAACCCCATATTCAGAGTTTGTAAGCCAGGTTCCTGGGTGTACTCCACTCTCAGTGATTCTCACTCAGAGGCTAGTCCTAGGAGGGCTGGGTTCCAGTGTGTTGAGGCCTACAGCAGAGCTAAGAGTGTTCTCAGAGTTGGAGACCTGGAGAAACAGACCTAGACTTTTTCAGTCCCTCGCTGAAGATGCAGTACCTTTCAAAGCCAACTGAGATTAGAGCAAACCAAGGATAGATCCAGACCCACATCCCCAGCATCTGTTTGGAATTTATCTGGTGTCTGTGGCAAAGTAGAAGCCAGAGGACCTGCACTTGATGACTTTTTTTTTTCCCCCTGATTTTTGAGGCTCAGATTCATGTTCTTTTACCCAAGCTTGAGCAGAGTCTATAATTTATTAAGTGTACTTCATTCTTTAAGACAGTAAAATGAGAAATTATCAAATCACTTTTACAGTCAACATGTGTTTTCACAGCAGGCAGGTTAAGAGTTTGAGTTATTAGTTTAACTCTACTTTGAATGATAAAAAAAATTACCCTAATAAAAACAAAATCAAAACATACCCTCTGGAAATGGTATGTTTAAACAGATGGAACTCTGAGGGATTTTACAAACTTCCACAGCATAGTTGTGAACGATTGGCGCATTATTTTTCTGTACTTTTAAAAATCTGCATTTAGTATTACGAGGGCTAGATATGAGAGGAATGTGAATCAGAGCTCAATAATACCTTATTTTAAATGACTTTAAACCAATGGAAGAACTTGCTACCCACTTCCACTGTTTGCGTACAAAAAGGGTACCAGTAAAAATACAGTGACTGAAGCAGTCTGCTACCTGACTTTATTGTTTCATCTGCCTTGTTTGAATCCCATGAAAAGTAGATGTTGATGTAAAATTTGTATCTCCCATTGTCTGGCTGCATCTGCCACTGCAGTCTTTGAATTGCTGGGCAGATGCCACGAGTGTTGTTGAAAGAATAAAAGATTGACCTTGGGTTAAGATGGAATTCCTTTATTGTGCAGACACTGCAGTAGCCAGGGTGCTTTAAATGCCTGGCGTCAGTTCTGCTGGCGCTGGTCATAGGGCGTCTATTGTTCGTGTTCAATTGTATTCCTTGCTCACTGTTGCTAATTGAGATGGAAAAATAGAATTTGAGGAAAAGTGTTCCAGATGTTTCTGATCTATTTTAGAATTATAGGCATTTTATAACCATACTGGTTGATGAACAGACTAATTTTTTTCTTTCTTTGTAGAAGTTAAAGAGGGTTGCACTGCCTCCATGGAGCCTTCTTCCACAATTGAACTCCCAGATTATTTGATGTAAGTTCAGATGTCTGCCAGTAGGAGAGAGCTGTTTAATTTTAGAAAGTTTGCAAATTCTTTTCTCATAATTTGCAAATCAGAAAAGAAGTTCCAGAAATAGAGTACTGGAACCACCCCTACAATTGAAAGGCTGCCATTACGCCTGCTCGTCCCAAATCCACCCTTGTCTGCATGAGCAGGTCGTGAGGCCCCCCACCCCCACCCAAGCTGTGTTCGTTGGCCTTTAAGTATAGAGAAGCCTGTCCTTTGTTCCGTGGCCAGGCCAAGCATTTGGTTATGGGAGATTTCAGGGGTCTGACTCTCGAAAGCTGACAGTCTGTCCATGCGTGGTCATTCACTCCCCACCCCCCACCACAAAAGGGACAGTTTATTACTGATAAAGTGCTTGAACCTCTGCAGTTAACACAAAGTAGAGTTATATTGATTTTTACTTTAATAAAGCTGTGCCTTCAAATTATTTTAAGAGGAAAGAATAGTAAGATTTAATCTTTTCATTTTGGTACTGATTATCATGTTTTTTCTTGTTATGACAACAAGTTACTAAATGCTGAGCTGGGGACATTTTTGTAACTGGTTATCACAGAAATTATAACTTAGACACATAATTCTAGCTTTCTTACCGAATCAAAGGCCTCTCTAAGAAGAAAATAATTAAGTTGCAAGATCCTGGAAAAATGGAGAGTGAAAGAGGGAACAGATCTGACTGCAGATAGCTCTGAAAATGAACAAGTGTGCAAAAATACATAAGAATATCAAATGGAAAATAGAATCTGGACTGCTGGAACTTTTTTTTTTCTATCAGCATATCATGTTGGACAAAGTTAAACTATGTTGTTTAGCCCCCCATGTCTCATGAAACGCTCATTTCCAGAGTAGAGAACATTTTTAGACTTAAAACGTGTTAACTTTTGTTTAACAGTAGTGTGAGAGCTGTATTTATTGGGGAATGCTATAGCATGAAACCATAATGCTGGTTATCATGTCTTAACTAAAAGCCACCCATGAAACCATGCTGACAGATCTCATCTGAGGTAGTGTGTGGTTTAGAGTTCTGTTGGGGAGCCTTAAAAAGCAACTACCCACCGAGCTGGTCCAGGAAGGGTCTGCCTGCACGCAGGCTTGGAGGGACAGCTGTTGACCCCACTGCTGAGAAGGTACACTTCTCCATCTACAAATCCACTTCTGCTAATCGTCACTTGAAAGTGGGCCTTCTCAAATAATAACCATTAGTACTAAGCTCTAATTTTCTGTGATGGGTTTCAAGTTTATCTTTTTTGTAATAGTGATGTATACTTATTGTATCTAACAAAATCATGTGGGGAGATTAAAAATCATTCAAACCATTTCCCCATGGATTCAGGCTGATTTTATTGGTATAATTTTAACATTGCTGTGTTTGCCAACTATATTTAAAAAATTTAAGTTAGTTATCTAAGAATGCTTGCTGCATCTGCCTAAATGCATTTCTATATGTTTGTCATGTTTTTAGTTCAAGTCTCCCGTAAATACAGCCAATTTTATAAAAAATGCTAGGAAAGTGTGACTTCTTTAAAAAAAAAAAAAAATTCACCAAAAATCCTAAATTTAAACTTAAGTTACTTCAGGAGAAAACGAAAAGGATATAGAATAAAACCTTAATAATTCATCCTTACCCACAATACTCCTAATCTTTATATAATAAGAATACTTTGGTTACTTGTGGTTGTGAATTATCCAAACTGTTTAAAAGGATTTATTCTATCACTGCAGTAAGAGCCAACTATGGAACCATAACAATTTTTGTTGAAAATAGTGAAATGCTTTTAGTTAAAATGCAAGTATAACCAAATAGTCTTCTAAAATAGTAACATAAGTGTTGGCCAGTATGATATTTTCCCTAAGGAAATTATTAAATAAAATACTGAGGGTGCACCTTGGGTGTGATTTTGAGAAAGTGGGATAGATATTCTGTGTTATTAGTTGCCATCGAGTCAGTTGCCACTAGTGATGGACCCGATGTGTACAGAGTACTACCCCTCCATAGGGTTTTTAAGGCTGTTATCTTTCAGAAACAGATTGCCAGCCCTGTCTCCTGAGGCACCTCTGGGTAGATTTGAACAACCAGCCTCAAGTACTTAACCATTTGTGCCACCCAAGGAGCTTAAATATATTCTGTGTAACAAATTAAATCTGAATTTCAAGATCAGTTTAGCCGTTCTGCTTATATATACTTGCTCCCAGGAACTTTTTCCTCCCCCTGGGCTCCCTCTGGTGTGCAGTCAAGACAGCCCGTGTATAGAGAGGACTGATTTGCTGTCTGGTTGGCAGTGTTCCTTTTATAGCTAAGGCAGCAGTGGAGCAGCTCTAAATCAGCATGCTACCGCTGTCTCAATTACACTTACAAAATTAAACCTCTATACAGTCTAACTCAGCATGAATAAAAATATTAATGAGGACATTACATTTGCTCACTACATCACTTTTCTCACATTTCTAACTAGGCATCTGTGGTATGGCAATTTTAATAAAATTGGTAGGATTATATAAAAACGTTTTGGAGAGGACTGGACTCCAAGATATCTGCTAGAGTAAAGAATATATGTGTACTCCCAGGAGGCATTCCAAAGCTCCCACCACCTGTTTTTATCTCAAAACGTCAAGGAAATTTTTAATTCCGTGGCAGAAACACTGTGCCAAGAACCAGGCCAGACCCTAATGTGATCTCAGCCCCCAAATCCAGTAACAAATATTAAGTTAGTTAATATTAAAATGTTGTTTTAATTAACTTACCACGGAATAAACTGATAACTCTGGGAAGATGGACTTCACTCACCACGCCCCTAGACGTTTCCCTACCCCAAAGTAAAAAAGCACAGAGTTGTGGCATTTTATGAAGAAAGTAAATTAACTTAATAGTACGTCACTGGCTTTCCATTACATGACATTAAAGTGTTTGAAGACAACTAGAAAAATATACCTTTTTT
The DNA here is from genome assembly GCA_030035585.1 of Dugong dugon. NCBI lineage: Eukaryota > Metazoa > Chordata > Mammalia > Sirenia > Dugongidae > Dugong > Dugong dugon. Next base: position 103,036,580 of record CM057460.1, on the reverse strand, counting down.
CTTCTTTTTTTTTTCCATCAACTCTCATGTTTAAAATTCCCCTTTTGGATCTTACGTATTTGTCTAGTCAGAAATGTGAGGAAAGGGATAGAAGAAGCCAGCCTGAGACATCTCATCAGAAACTCCTGCTAGCAGCATGTCTGAAAGGCCGAAGGACAGACCTTCTCATAGAGCAGCAGCTCCAAAGAGAGTTTACCTTCAGCATTAGTGACTGCATGACATGATCTCGGTTTTACATTACCATCGAGTCCTTCTGTCTCGATGTGATGTAACAGATGGGCTGGCTCTGCTATTAGTGTGGTAGTAGATTATTTTGGATAGAGGAAGATTTAATAGGCTAGATCTATGTAAGTGTTATTTTCTTTTTACATAGATGCACTTTAATTCCATGACCACTATGTCTTTTTCACATTTACCCTCCTTCATTGAAGCTCTTAGGCTCTCCTGTGTGATAATTTCACGTGGAAGGTCTTTGAAGTAGTACGTTTTCAGGAGTAACATGGCAGCACACCAGTGGCAGAGAGGCGTTAAGTACTCGTGATAAATGCATGGGTATTGTTTCTAAACATTTGGTTTAAATCTCTGACTTACACAATTGTGCTTGTTCTGTAGCTACTTTCCATTTATTTTTTTCTTTTAAATCCAATAGAAAATATATTGCTATTGTCTCCTATGAGCAACGCCAGAATTACAAGGATGACTTCAATGCTGAGTATGATGAGTACAGAGCCTTGCATGCCAGGATGGAGACTGTGGCTAGAAGATTTATCAAACTGGATGCGCAACGAAAGCGCCTTTCCCCAGGCTCAAAAGAGTATCAGGTAAATGCATTTGTTCCTAGATCATCTAACTTTCATATTCTGCCTTCTTTCTTCCCCTACCCCACCCATCCCCAGCTGTCCCAGTGGAACCTTTAGAGCAGTCCTCTCTCAGACCAGCCTCTGCTACTTTTGGCTTTAATTTAAAATTTGTTGGGAAACTTAATATTTTAAATAGGTCTTGAAAATAAATACAGTGAACCTATATTTCCATCCATGACAGTATTTTGTGCCACTGTAGCATAATATGTAGCATTTTGAGAAAAATACCAAACACAACTAAATTGAGGGGGAAAAAAATTTATCTTGGTTAGTCACCAAAATATTTAGTTTTCCTTTCAACTCATCTCAGATTGTAGCTCCTAGTTCTGGTACTGTCCCCAAGAGGCTGTGCTATTTCAAGTAAATGAATAAAATAAAATGATATTTTTAAAAATTTCAGTCTGGCACAGAATAGAGAACACATTCTACAGAGGTTTGGGTTTTAAGTGAAGAAAAACTTGGTCCTTCCAGCTGTTCCAGGGACTGATGTTTGATAGCAGTCTTAATCTGGTTTCAGTCCCCTACCTGAAATGGTAATACTACTACAGAGAGGAGCAGATGCCTGGCTTGTCTCCTGACTAGTTTTTGGTTCCTAGTTTGTAGGCCATGTAATTTTGTTACATTTCACAGCCATCAATGGTGCCAGTACCCCAGCGTCCTACCGTCATTCTGACAGGGGTCTGTGGGAGAGAATGGATGGGTTTTCGCACAATGGGAGAAACAGCTTGAGAGCATCTGTGCCCCAGAGATTCATTATGTCTTACGGTGTTGTCGTTACGTGCCATCAGTTCAGTTGGAAAAGAAAAGAAGACTAAAATGGATGTCAGAAGAGACTCTGAAACTTTCTCTTGAATGTAGAGTAGCTAAAGCAACCGGAAGAAATGATGTGTTCAAGTAGTGGGACCTAATCTTTTAAACAAGCTGTCTAGAGTTGTAGAAGACTTTGCAGAGGAATTGGTGGTTGGGTGTTTAAGAGGTCAATTATATGGTGGTTTGGGGTTGATTTTTTTCTATACAGTTGTTTACCAGTGCACATGACTATATTTAAACTAAAATGTAATTCCAAGGATTGCTTAGTGGTTAAGAGCAGGCTCTGGTCTGCCTGGGCTTGATTCCCAGGCTCTGTCATTTAATACTTGTGCGATCTTGGGCAAGTTACTTAACTCCTTTTTGTGTCACATCCCCCATCCATAAAATGGGGTGGTCATAGAGTTGTTGTTCAAAATAAATGTAAACTTCTGCAATATGATTAGAACCATGCCTGGTACCTGCTACATAAAGGTTAGCTATTTTCCCCCAGCCACCAAATTTCCCTCCCTGCAGGCAATTATTATTACTAGCTTCCAGTGTATTCTTTTCAGATGTATATGTACAGTAAAATCTGCAAAAGCAAGAACCTGTGTAAGGTGGAAACCTGTCAGAGAAGGAAAACGCAAATATTTTCTACTAAATATAGAGAGCAGTAGAAAAGTGGTGACTGCACCGTCAAAGGCGGAGAACTTTCGGACCTGGAAAAACAAGGCAGTCCTGTTGAGTTCAGCTCTCACAGGTTTCACTGTGTGTGTATATGTATGTATAGACACACACACACCAATTAAATATGGTATATTTTCTAATACGCATATTTACATATCTAAGATTCAGTTCTAAGATGCACCAATGTAAGATACACCATTATCTGATGCTTGAGTAGTTAAACTGTTACATACCACTGTTTATTCTGATTCATTAAAGTGGGAAAAAATGTGCATTTTTAGAAGCAATGAAGTTCTTGGAATATAATAGTATGCTATTTCCTAGTTTTAAACAAATGGTATCAAACTGGTCTGCTTTTTTCACTGAAAGCCATAATGCATTTTAGAAATTTTTTTATATCAGCATATAAAGCTCTTCCCCATTTCTTAATGGCTGTTTAGTATTCCTTTGTATAGATTGATGGACATTTAGATTTTGTTTACTCTTTTTTGCTTTACAAACAGTGCTATAGTGAGTAACCTTGTACACAGGGTCATTTTTACTCATCTATCTATAGCATAAATAGAATTGCTGAGTCAGTTTTGCACTTGCTATTTTGATAGCTTTTGTCAAATTGCCTTCCAAAAAACCATACCAATCTACATTCCCACCACCGGTATTTCCCACACCTTTGCCAAATGTGTTAGCTATATTTACTGCCCACCCCCCCACCCCAAAATAGTAATAATGCTTTCTTTTCTGATTTCTAATTTTTAATTTTATAGAGTGTTCATGAAGAAGTCTTGCAGGAATATCAGAAGATCAAGCAGGTTGGTATCATCACTGTTGGGTTTCTGACCTGTAGCTGGGAAGTGTTATAAATTCTACAACCTGATTCTTCACTGTTTTTTTCATCCGCAGTCTAGTCCCAATTACCATGAAGAAAAATACAGATGCGAGTATCTTCATAACAAGTTGGCTCACATCAAAAGACTAATAGGTGAATTTGACCAACAGCAGGCAGAGTCATGGCACTAGAACTCTGCTTGGACCAGAAGATGTGAATAAACTTAAGCTTATTTATTTAAAATTCCAAATGAGTTGCTCTAAGATTCTAAAGAGATGAAACTTTGCTTGTTGAAAGTTTCAGTATTAGTAAACTTGAGTTTGTTTCTTTCTTTCTTTCTTTTTTAATTTTATTTTGCTTCCCTGTGTTTTTGAAACTGCTTTTTCTGGTCCTTTTTTTCTCAAGACTTGTGTTTGTCAGTAGAAATTTTTTTTTTTTTAAGATATTGGGGATCCAGTGTCTATACTTCAAATCAATATTTTTTCCTCAAAAACTTACATTTGTCATTAGAAATGATTTTTTTTAGATATTGGGGATCCAGTGTCCACACTTTAAAGTTGTGTGTGTTTAAAAAAAAAAAAACACAGTGATGTGCAAGATGAAATGCTTTTGGATAAACATAAGCCTATTTTCTGACCTTTCTTAATACAAACTCTTTGCCTTAAATGGTAGAATATTTAGAAATTTGCACAAAATACAAAAAAAAATTAAAACATTGTTTTGGAGGGTTAAGAAACAGAAAGGTTGTATGAGTATGTGTGTGTATATAGGTATACATACACGTATGTATATACAGACTCACTTGCTCAAGAACAGCAAAATCACTCTGCAAGTTAACCCCCATTACAATGGTTGCCTTAAGGTGTTTGCTAGTTGTGTACATAGTGTGGTTAATCATTAGCTACACTGCTTCCCACTTGATTAGAGCAATGGGAAGCACATTGTGGCCTACCAGCGTCTGGAAGCGTGTGCTCGGACTGTATGTATGCAGAAGTTGTATGGATGTTAGCATGCATGAAGGAAAAACAAACAAGCTGCTACTCTTAGTAGGCCAAACGCTCAGGTTAAACAACTGACGAGTGTTACTGTAGGGTTTTTTTGTTTTGTTTTGTTTTTTTCTGTCAAATTGCTACTTCTGTTGTGGAAGACAAAAGCATTTCCATTTCAACAGTTTGTCAGCTTTATTCATGTTGGGCAAAATCGATATGTTATGAAAATAAAACAGATCTATAGTTTTGGGGCAAAATTATAAAATTAAACATGTAGGTAACCTATTTATATACTGCTCTAAAGTATTTTTTGAAGAGAGATATGCAAAGAAGCTATTACCTACATGAAATGTATATTTAAAGATTTTTTTTTTCATCCTGGGTGCCAGGAATATAAAAAAAGAACATATATTTAACCATAACATACTGTGATTCATCAAACAGCACAAACGTTCATTTCATGGAGTTTATCTGTTGACTTTGATTTAAACTATCACTTGTTTTATCATGTGGGAACATAAGTTATGTGGTCAAAATGTAAAGATTTTGAACTAATGTTGATTCAACTTGTGTTGTTTTATCATATTGTCTTTTCAAAGTGCTGCCAGTTGAAAAGGGAAGCATTATGTTTACAAATCTGTTTTGAAATGTTTGCCAAAATTTTGGTAGTACCTTTAATAAAGATGTTTGTCTCCAGCATCCAAAAAAATAAATAACTTTGTTGTGTATCACTGTAAGCCAGAAAACGTTGGTGTCTAGAAAACCTGATAGAGCATGTAGATTAACTTTTTGCTTTGGCATTCTTCTAAAACATTAAATGGAAAGATTAGACCATATAGCAAAAGTATACAAAAGTCAAAGACTGATGCAAGATGCTTTGCACTATAACTCTATAACAATATTGCAGATGAAATTTTATTTCTATCTAGCGTGGACTTCCTAGGGAATTCTATACTTTTAACATGGAGATCCCAGGTGCTCTTCCTTTTACCTCAGAATTGGTACAATCATTATTAAATGTTAACTGATTTCAAACTTTTAGCTGAAAAAGATAGAAAAGGAAATTTAATTGGGGATAAGTTTGGTTTTCACATTATTACAGTAGAGTCTCCTGAGGGGTTTGTCTGTAGGTAATGACCTTATTGGTATAATTTCTCGGACATCTTGGCTTTCTAATCAAAGATTATTTGCTGCTATTTGCTGTGAGCAATGTTTCTCAAAAACAGGGTGCTTGGACCACTTGCATCACCTGAATTAGAATCTCTGGATATAGGGCCCAGGTGTCTGTATTTTCACACATATCCTTTAGGTGACTTTGGCAAGCTAAAGTATCAGAGCCATTGGCTTGGATGTAGCTCTAAACATTTAGGTCACTAAATCTTGAACTGTTCAACTACTGGTTTTGTTTTGTTGTTGTTGTTAAAGCCCATCCCCATCAGCAGATGTAAGTCATTTTTCCCCTCTGAGTGATGAGGCATCCCCTCCGTTTCACTGCCAACTCTTATTTAAGAACCTGTTTAGAAACCAGCCTTCCAGTTGGTTAATCGTTAGCCCTTGAAGGTCCTACCCACCTGTATCAGCAGATCTTCTGGTTTACGAGTTAGGTAACAATGGAAGCTGGAGATGTTTTGTGGAAATCCAGCATTGCACATTCATAGGCTTGCCCCCCTACGTGTAAAAGCCTTAATTCAGATGTTGCTTGTACACATTGGGCAGGGCCTTGTAAAATGTGTCTGTCAGTTGCAAATTTGAGAGTTGTAAATGTTTGAATCTGCTGTTACTCAAGGTTGCATCCCTTTTGGAGATAGGCATCAACCTGTTAAAATATTTATAGCCATTCATCTCCTACTGCAAGATTTTTAGATTAATGATTACCACAGGAATGGGCGGCCACTTATTATCAGTTCTCTGTTGGTGGAATTTTTTTAGGGTTTTTTTTTTTTTTTAAAAACAGTAAAGTGTAAAACAGCATTGTCAAGATTAGAGAACAAGTTGTATTGTTTTTCATCACATTTCACCTAATTTGAAGCACTTGAAGACTTTTACCAACACCTGTAAATTAACTCCAAATTGAATGAGCAGCTAATTTAAAACAGCAAAAGAACGTTAACTATCAGATGTGATTTTGTTTTTTAAGTAGGGATTTAGTTTCCTATCGTTATCTACTTGTATCCCTTGGAATAATTTAGAGGGGTTAACTTGCAACTCTTTAAGTAGTGGTAGGTATTCGGTACATATTCTTACAAAAGCAAATGGGGTGGTGGTCAGTTTATACCATTGCTACATGCATTGATTATAAAAATTCAGTATTAATTTTCTTCATCTCTCATTGATCTTACAACCTTCACATGAGTTTCCTTTTCCCTTAAAATACTTCACTTTATTATGTAAAACAAATGCATACTTGTGTATTGAAAGCAAGCAAGGTGTTGAAATGAGGTTTAGACAAAAATGGTTTACCAGTTCAGACGCTACTTGGTTGCCTTACCCTTTCCATTAGTGCATTCTTTGCCTCTGGAACTTGGCTGAAATGCTCTTGCCAGTTCATTGTCTTCCTGGCAATGTAAGTGTTGAGTCATGTATGCTTGGCATATGCCTTTACTACTTTTGAAGTTCTTACTGTTTATTACTTGCGTAAGTGTTATTAAATCCTTATGTGTGCTGGATGGGGAAAAATTGTAGCCAGCACTTGGAGGGAACGTTTTGGGGAAGGATATTAACTGACACTACTAAAGGAAGGCAACAGCAGATCTTATCAATGTTCTTTATCAATGTAACCTGAAAACTCAACAAGGCTGTGAGGCTCATTTCTAAATATTTTGAAGTGTTTAAAAAAAAAAAAAAAAAAGTCTATGCTGTTTCTCAGTTGTTCCACCCAAACCATGTTAGGACTCTTGAAGGTAAAATGTCACAGGGCCTTTTCAGTTGCTACTGAGCTCAGCACCTTGGTGGCCTCTGTTCTACACCAATTTTGGTTCAATAAACATGTTAACTTTGCAATTCTGGTACTTGTTTTTCCTTTGTCTCATTTCAAGGTACTTCACTTTGTCTTTAAAAGAAGAAAACAACTCTACCACGAAGTGTTCTCTGATGCCATAATGTAATTGACCCTCCTGGGACAGAGACTCTAGGAAATAGGAACAGGGTATTTTCTCCAGGACCCTGCCTGTTTATTAGTGTAGGACATGCCCTCCAGGGCTGACATCTACAAGGGAAACAATAATCTCATAGTTACCATTTATTGAGAGTTTCCTATGTGTCACACATTCTATGTCCCTTGTCCCATTTCTCTTCACCACGACTCTGTTATCCCCATTTTACAGGTCAATTAACTGAGGTTTAGAGAAATTAAGAAACTTGTCGGTCATACAGCCAATGAACTGTGGAGCCTGGGAAGCCTAACCCCAGTGCATGTATTCTTAACCACTTCTACATAACTGCCTTCATGTTTGTACCTCTTTAAGGTGAGAGTAATCTTCACAAAGTGATCATTCCGGTGACAGAACACAGGCTACACAAACCCTTTCTCTTCAAAGGAGGCTAGAATGTGGGGAGTGGGGTGATGTCTAGTTGATTATTCTCAGTGAGTTGATTTTGTCAGAAATGATAAACTGGATTTTAAGGGAGGACAAAATTCTTTTGGAGAAAAGGTTCATAATTCTAAAATATTTCTGTTTTTCCCTATGTTCCCTTTATTTTCTGATGTGTTCAGTCTTCACAATGGGGCAGTGCAGATAGAGGAGGAGGTGAATACAGTCTTGTGATCACATAGGTTTCCATTAATATTAAAAGACTGTCTCCATAACAGACTCCAGCTCTAGAGGGATATCTAGTCTGAATTAGGACATTTTCATAGCTGAATCCTTAAGTTTTCCGAAGGAATAGTATACAAGGAAAGGAAAAAAGCCTCAATTAAGCATTTGTATTACAAAGATAGAAGAATTAGTGCTAGCAATGACTGGTGACTGGTTTGGTTTACGAGGAGTTTCAAGATGGGGCTCCTAATGTAATGATGTCAGTAGCCCTACCCCACGGGACATTTGGTATTGTACATGTCTTTTAACTTGACCCCTTTTCCTCAGCTGTAAAGTGAAAATACGCCTCTTTACTGGGGTCTGAAGAGGTTTAATTATTGTTTGCAAAGCATTTGCGAGTTCCATGAAAAATAGCTATTTAAACTACAGATTGTCTACTGAACCCAATAGCGTCTGTTGGAGCATTGTTTTTCAGGTGAGAATGAGTTCATTTTGACTGATTGCAAAGAGGGCAAAGGCAGAGTGGCTTGGGGTTTCAAGGTGGGGTGCTTAGGGTTTGTTTTATTGAATGCTAGACTTATGTGTATCTACTAGTTTTACCTTTCTGAGATGGGACGGGAGGCTGGCAGTGGCTGTAGGTGGCTCTGACATTATATAATTGCTTCATATGTTGAGGTCAGATGATTCTGCTATGTGTGACAGTGGAGATGTGTCATTTTCAACTCTTGCCTGTCTAATGCAACTGGGCTGGCCAGGTGGATTTTGCTTACTGTAATTAGGTGCTTGGTACAATGTGGGCATTTGTAGATGAGCAATAAAAATTCCACCTCTAGGTCTATGAAATGGAGGAGAGAGCTTCCTAAAGATGAGCCCACATAAATTTAGCCACTGTATTTGAATTGTAAAGCTGGGGCTTTTAGAGAAATGGTTGACTGCCTTTCTATACTTCATGAACTCCAGATGGGCTTACAGAATTCCACTGGGTGGAGACAGGCAGCATGCCCTACCTTACCAGTCTCGTTAGGTGCCACTCCCACTCTGGACACCAGTCACAGGCCTTCCGTCAGGTTCCACAATACCCCTTGCTCCTCATATCCCAAGGCCTGCCTTAGTACATTACCCTCTGCACCACCAGTTCCACCAGCTCCTCGCTTAGCCGCCACCTTCTCCTCAAGATCTCAGCTTAAATACAACTTCCTCAAGGAAGCCATCCCTAACCTCCCAGACTAACTCAGATCACCTTGGTATATGCTCTCTTTCATGTTATACTTCTCCTTTGTGGCAATTATCACAATCATAATTAAATACTAATTACAGCATTAATTAAGTTCCACATGAGTAGAGACTGGTTCACTAGGGTGTCTCCAGCTCCTCGCTTAGTGCCTGGTATATAGAAAGTGCTCAATAATGATTTATTGAAAGAATGTATGAAGCGGACTATGCATATGTGTTATGCAAAATTCATATGGCCGGGGGATTTGGATTTCTGCAAGAATCTGCTATATCAGTTCCGGTTTGTGTGCCTTGCTGCTTTATCTTCCCAAGGTAATGATTTGGGAATTAGTTACCACCATGCGCATAGCAGATTGACTTTACTTTGAAAGTCCTTTTGCCATGATTAACTAACTGGACATTTTTCTTCAAAGGAGACATCTCTGTCAAGCATTGGCATTCATATCTCTAGTCACCTCTGGAATTTGAGCATAAAACAGTCTTCATAAGTGTTTAAATATGAAATGAAATGGTTGAAAAAGTTACTTTCGTTATTTATCATAACTTGCAGATAAGCTCCAATTTCGTTTCCTGATATATTTTTTCAATAACCTTTCTCTTATTTTTCAAGGACATGGTAGAGGACAGCAGTTTAAAGAATAATGCTGTGCATCATTTTTCCATCTTTGTCAAAACATCTCTAGCCTGATGTTTCTTTTAACACAGCAGGTATTTTTATAGGCAGTTTACTTTATACCTAGCCCTTGTGTAACCTTCCAAGCAGTAGACGCTTTGAGAATAATCAAACAACATTGGAATTCGTGTAATGATAGAGCTAGTGGAGCCTGTCCACGGCATCCAGACCAAACCAACTGTCTTCATTTTGTCAATGATGAAATAAAGATGTTTAAGTGACAGTCCAAGACAGCAAGATGGGACCCCAGGACCTTACACACTCCTACTAGGTAGGAGCTAAGACTACCCAGCAGCCACAAATGAAAAAATGATACAAAGATGGGGAGAGATTTAGTGCCAAACAAGATGTGCCACACCATATGTGGTGGAGCATAGCAGTTAAGAGAACTGAGGTGAGCCCGACAGCCTGGCTTGGAATCCTGGCTCTGCCACCATCAAGCTATAGGTCATGGGCAAGTTTAGAAACCACTCCACCCCTCAGTTACCCATTTGTGACTGCGATAGTACCTCCTTGTAGGGTTTTTGTGATAACACGTGTAGAGTGGTGCCTGGCACATAGTACATTTTCTCTATGTATTCTTATTGTATTTTTTTTTAATTATTTCTTTCCATCTTTATTTGGATATGGAGAGTTTTGTAGCAATATAACTGGCAAGCAACCAGCCAAAACTATTCAACCCTACTGGGTTAATTTAGATGTTTGCATAATAGTAATTGAGCTCCCATGATAGATAGACACAACCCAGAACATTTCAAAGGTCCTGCTCCTGATTGCTCTATGAAATACATTTTCTTTATGAGTCTTTTCAAGTACATTAACTTCTCATCACGGCTACTAGTAACAACACATAGTGCTGATGCATTCATTCCAAATTTGAGCTTAGCTTTTAATATTCTATTTATTTTCTTTTCCCATTGTCTTCCTTCTTGTCACCTAGTTACTAGAGGGAGTTGACATGGTTCATTATGGATAAGAAGCTTTGGAAAAATTCCTGCTGTGAAAATGATTCCCTGTGTAAGCTTTTCCTTCTCCTCCCAAGGATGGCATTAATTTAAACCAGCCCTGTCAAAGGATTGCCAAAAGGGTCTCCAGGGGTCTCCTGGCCACCTGAGCTGCAGAACTCTGCAGCTGAGAACAACCTTAAGGGAACACTGGGGACTGTTGGCAAAGACCTTCCCCTCTGCCCTCATCCTTCCTGTCTCTCTGCTCTCCTCTCACAGCAGCCTTTACTGCTGTGGTAGCCAATTATCACCTCCCCACTTGTTCCTACCTTCTCTTAACTGTTATTCGTGCTTGAATGAACTATACTTGCTTGTATTCTCCCTTCTGTGAACATGCCCATCTTACCATTTTCTACCATCTTTGGTTAAAGATAACTTGTCTCTTAAATGATGAGAAGAATGAGGACCTGCAAGCAAGGCCTGAAAAGTTCAGAAAGTAAGGTTGAAAATGTGGTGTTGAGGGGAAAGAATGGAACATGGAGTCCCACACCCTAGATCTGAGTCCTAAATCCTAGGATTTACCAACCTGTGATGCAGGGCCACTCACCTCACCCCTTGGATCTTCCTTCCATCATCTCTGATAATGAGGGTCATACCTGTATAGCATGGTTATATGAGGATTAAATAAGGATTGTTGTATTGAAGTAGAGGGACTGGGTAAGGCAAAATCTTAAAGCAGAGTTCTGTGTTCTCACATGGGCCAGCAAACTCACTCTGGTGGCACATTTCTCTGCCCTTGGGGATGAAATCTCTGGCAGGTCCCATAATTCCTCCAGTCACTTTTAGTGTGAGTCTCTCTTCAGTAAATAAGAAATCTAGTCATGTGTAATAGTCAAAATTCTGAAATGTATTTAAAATTAAAGCTTTTCTCCTCTCTTCAGCTTAGGCCTGCTTTAGGCTAGAAGTCAAGTGCTTCTTGCCATCTCCCACCTTCCCTTACCCCTCAGCTGCCTCTGGTTCCCCCAGGGTAGAAGGAGGAGAGGGCAGGGAAGAGAGAGAAGGGACAGGAAAGGACTTATTTGCTGGCACCTCAGTAGTCCAGTGTTGGTTTCTCTGGGCAATGTCAGAGCCCACCTTCGGTGCCTCAGACAGTGCCTTGAGCTGCTTCAGCCTCTCAGGGCACTGGCAAGGCCTCTTCTTTGGCCAGCCCTTGTGGTACCCCCTCAGCCTCTGTCTCCAGTAGCACACCCTCAGCCTCTTGAGGCAAGAAAAAGAAATAAAGGGCACCCAGATTTGTAAGGAAGAGGTAAAACTATGCCTATTTGCAGATAATATTATCCTGTACATAGCAAACACCAAAGAACCCACAAGAAAGCTACTGAAACTAATAGAAGTTTTCAGCAAAATAGCAGGATACAAAAAATCAGCTGGATTTCTCTACACCAAAAAAGAGAACTTCGAAAGGGAAAGGAAATCAATATTGTCATGGTTTGAATTACGTCCCCCAAAAAATGTGTGTATCAATTTGGCTAGGCCATAATTCCTGGTACTGTGTGATTTTCCTGTATGTTGTGAACATGCCTCTATGATGTTAATGAGGGAGGATGGGTGGCAGTTGTGTTAGTAAGGCAGGACCTGATCTACAAGACTGGATTGTGTCCTGAGGCAATCTCTTGAGATATAAAAGACAGAAGTAAGCAGTGAGACAGGGGGACCTCATACCATCAAGAAAGCAGTGTCTGGAGCAGAGCGTGTCCTTTGGACCGGGGTCTCTGCACTGAGAAGCTCCTAGTCTGGGGGAACACTGATGAGAAGGCCGAGAGAGAGAAAGCCTTCCCTTGGAGCTGACACCTTGAATTTGGACTTTTAGCCTACTTTACTGTAAGGAAATAAACTTCTCTTCATGAAAACTATCCACTTGTGATATTTCTGTTGTAGCAGCACTACATGAAGAAGACAAATATCATTTACAATAGCCCTCCCAAAAGATAAAATACTTAGAAATAAATCTAACCAGGGACGTAAAAGACCTATACAAAGAAAACTACAAAATGCTACTGCAAGAAACCAAAAGAGACCTACATAAATGGAAAATATACAATGCTCATGGATAGGAAGACTCAACACTGTGAAACTGTCAGGACTAGCCAAAGAGATCTACAGATACAACGTAATCCCAATCCAAATTCTAACAGCATTCTTCAACAAGATGAAGAAACTAATCACCAGCTTTGAATGGAAAGGGAAGAGGCCCCAAATAAGTAAGGCATTATTAAAGAACAAAGTGGGAGGCCTCACATTACCTGATCTTAGAATCTATTATACAGCCATAGTAGTCAAAATAGCCTGGTACTGGTACTACAACAGACACATAGACCAATGGAACAGAATTGAGAACCCAGACATAAATCCATACACCTATAGGCAACTGATATTTGACAAAAGGCCAAAGCCCATTAAATGGAAAAAAGATAATCTCTTTAACAATGGTGCTTGTAAACCTGGATGTCCATCTGTTAAAAAAGGAAACAGGACAATACCTTACACTATACCCAAAAACTAACAGTGGATCAAAGACCTAAATATAAAACCTGAAACAATAAAAATAATGGAAGAAAAAATATAAACAATACTATGGGCCCTATTACATGGCATAAATACAATACAAACCATAACTAACACGCACAAATACCAGAAGATAAACTAGATAACTTTGAGCTCCTAAAAATCAAACACTTATGCACATCAAAAGACTTTACCAAAAGAGTAAAAGAGAACCTACAGACTGGGAAAAAAAATTTGGCTATGACATAACTGACAAGGGTCTAATCTATAAAATACTTAAATACCTCAACAACAAAAAGACAATCTGATTAAAAAATGGGCAAAGGATATGAACAGACACTTCACCAAAGAAAACATTCAGGCAGCTAAGAGACCCATGAGGAAATACCTGCGATCATTAGCCATTAGGGACATGCAAATCAAAACTACAATGAGATACCATCTCACCCCAACATTACTGGCACTAATCAAAAAACAGAAATAACAAATGTTGGAGAGGTTCCGGGGACATTGGAACTCTTATGCACTGCTGGTGGGAATGTAAAATGGTACAACCACTATGGAAAATAATATAGTGCCTCCTTAAAAAAGGTAGAAATAGCATACGATCCAACAATCCCACTCCTAGGAATACATCCTAGAGAAATAAGAGCTGTCACATGAATAGACATATGCACACCCATGTTTATTGCAGCATTACTCACAATAGCAAAAAAGCATTTTTTGGTTGCTGTTGTTCAACCGGTTCTTTGCATACTCTTTGGGGTCGCCAGTAAGTCGTCTCGAATTCTGAACTCCACGCATTTGTGTTGATGAACTTCAAAACTGATTGAAGTTATAAGGGAGACTGCGTCTCTAGGAAGCTGGCAAGGTACAAAGTGAGAGTGGATTTCACTTGGTTAATTTGGAGGACTCTGAGAGCTTTTCTGCTGTAGGCAGTTTAGCTCTGAGAGCCAGAACATTCAACTAAAGGAGAAATGGTATCCTTAAAATCTAAAAATGTTGAGCTTGGAGCTCCCGCTTCCAGGACACTGGCTGGGTATATGAACAAGAACTATGGGTCACAAAGTTGCTTGTTTTTAGAAAAATAGATGATTATACTAAAGATAATTTGGATTTTCAGTGGCCAAATTGGGGAGTTTTCTCTTTGGAAAAATAGTTTATAAAAGGAAAACTGGAAACTTTATAACGTAACCCAAACCAATACTTTGGTTCGTAAGCTGAAACCCAAAAAAGGCAAATGAGAGTAAAAATTCATCTCTCAAAGACTCCTGGCAGAAAGCTAATGAGAAACTTAAAATGCTGGAAAAGGGGAAATCTCTTTCTGAACCTTTGCATGGTTATGCTTCTCCACTACCTGCAGCTCCTTCTTTTTACCCTTCGCTATCTAGTTGCTCTGATAGACATACAGGTGCTAAATATTTATGCGAACTCCCTTTCTGCAAGCAAGAAATTATATCACAAGTGCCTCTTAAGCTGAGACCTAGTGAAACAGCAGGAGTGTCTATTCAAGTTACTTATACCTCCTGGACCAAAGCTGAGCTGTTATTGTTTCTGTTACTGTTAGCTGCTGTTGAGTCAGTTCCAACACATAATGACCATATTTACAAAGAACAAAACACTGCTTGGTCCTGCGCCATCCTCACAATCATCGCTATGCTAGAACCCATCATTGCAGACACTGTGTCAGTCAATCTCATCAAGAGTCTTCCTATCTTTCACTGACCCTCTACCAACTGTGATGTGCTTCTCCAGGGAGTGATCCCTCCAGATAACATGTCCAAAGTCCGTGAGGTAAAGCCTCACCATCCTTGCTTCTAAGAAGAATTCTGGCTGTACTTCTTCCAAGACAAATTTGTTCATTCTTCTGATGGTCCATGGTACATTCAATATTCTTAACCAAAACCATAATTCAAAGTCGTCAATTCTTTAGTCTTCTTTGTTCATTGTCCAGCTTACTCATGAATATAAGGCAATGGAAAATACCATGGCTTGGGTCAGACACACCTTAGTCTTCAAAATGACATCCTTGCTTTTCAACACTTTAAAGAGGTCTTCTGCAGCACATTTGCCCAATGCAAGGCGTCCTTTGATTTTTTGACTGCTTCTTCCATGGGTGTTGATTGTGGATCAAGTAAAATGAAATCCTTGACAACTTCAATCTTTTCTCCATTTATCATGGTGTTGTTTACTGGTCCAGTTATGAGGATTTTTGTTTTCTTTATATTGAGGTGTAATCCGTACTGAAGGCTGTAATCTTTGATTTTCATCAGCAAGTGCTTCAAGTCCTCTTCGTCTTCAGCAAGCAAGGTTGTGCCATCTGCATAATGCAGGTTGTTAATGAGTCTTCCTCCAATCCTAATACCATGTTCTTCTTCATATAGTCCAGCATCTCAGATTATTTGCTCAGCATATAGGTTGAATATGGTGAAAGAATACAACCTCAATAGACACCTTTCCTGGTTTTAAATCACACTCTATCCCCTTGTTCTTTTGGAACAACTGCCTCTTGGTCTATGTACAGGTTCTACATGAGCACAATTAAGTGTTCTGGAATTCCCATTCTTCGCAATGTTATCCGTAATTTGTTATGATCCACACAGTTGAATGCCTTTGCATAGTCAGTAAAACACAGGTGAATATGTTTCTGGTATTCTCTGCTTTCAGCCAAGATCCATCAGATATCAGCAATTATATCCCACATTCCACATCTTCTTCTGAATCCAGCTTGAATTTCTGGCAGTTCCTCATGGACGTACTGCTGCAACAGGCTTTTGAAATATCTTCAGCAAAATTTTACTTGCATGTGATATTAATGATATTGTTTGATAATTTCTGCATTCTGTTGAATCACCTTCCTTTAGGATGGGCACAAATATGGATCTCTTCCAGTCCTTTGGCCAAGTAGCTGTCTTCCAAATTTCTTGGCATAGAGGAGTGAGCACGTCTAGCGCTGCATTTATTTGTTGAAACCTCAATATTGATATTCCTTCAATTCCTGGAGACTTGTTTTTTACCAATGCCTTCAGTGCAGCTTGGACTTCTTTCTTCAATAGCATCAGTTCTTGATCATATGTTACCTCCTGAAATAGTTGAACATTGGCCAATTCTTTTTGGTACAGTGACTCTGTGTATCCCTTCCGTCTTCTTTGGATGCTTCTTTGCGTCATTCAATATTTTTCCCATAGAATTCTTCAATACTGCAACTTGAGGATTGATTTCTTTCAGCTTTAGAAATGCCGAGCGTGTGCTTCCCTTTTGATTTTCTTACTCCAGGTCTTTGCACTTGTCATTATAATACTTTTTACTTTGTCTTCTCCAGCTGCCCTTTGAAATCGTCTGTTCAGATCTTTTACTTCATCATTTATTCCATTTGCTTTAGCTGCTCGATGTTCAAGAACAAGTTTCAGAGTCTCTTCTGACATCCATTTTGGCAATTTCTTTTTTTCTTGTCTTTTTAATGACCTTTTACTTTCTTTATGTATGATATCCTTGATGTCATCCCACAACTAGTCTGGTCTTCAGTCACCTGAGGGGCTCATCTTCCAACACTATATCAGACAATGTTTTGCTGCAATTCATAAAGTTTTCACTGGTCAGTTCTTTTAGAAGTAGACTGCCATGTCCTTCTTCCTATTCTGTCTTAGTCTGGAAGCTCAGCTGAAACCTGTTTGCCATGGGTGACCCTGCTGGTACTTGAAATACTCTTGGCATCACTTTCAGCATCACAGCAACACACAGGCCACCACAGTACAACAAACTGACAGACCAGTGGTGGAAAGCTGAATTAAGAGTTATCATAAAAGAATTTCTCAGTCCTGTGATGACCCACAAAAATTTCATGAAGACTTTAGAATTTTAATTGGAACATATGATTCACGCCTTCCTGATTTATACCAATTTTCATACATACTTATGTATCCATGGAAAGCAAGAAAATGGATAGTAAAAGCAAAACGGGTAACAGCCAAAGATGATATTATAGATTCTACTACCGCATCCAGTCAGAATGCTGCTAAAAGACCTTGCCAAGTTTCTAAAAACTTGTTTGATGCTATGCCCCAAGTCTTCCCACCAAAAAAAAAAAAAAAAAAACTGACTGGTCTCTCCTTCAAGCTTGTAAACAAAAGAAGGATGAGATAGCGTGGGACTTTAAAGAACGCCTAAGTGTGTTATTTGAAAAACATTTTGGTATATATGTGACTATCCCTGCAATGACAAGAATATTAACTGCCCTATTTATTAACAGGCTGAGATCTGAATTAAGTATCGTAGTGAAAAAAACATAAATTAAAATGGTAAGCAGCCCCTTTAGATGAAGTTTTAAATTGGCTGAACATTTTAAGGAAACACTTGAACCTGAAAAAGGTAAGGAGGTAAATAAGCTAATGACACTACAGCTGCAACAACTGCAATGACCTAAAAGATACTCTCAAGATTGATCTCTTTCTTATAAGCTTTTGCCCTGACCTCCTATGTCTCAGTCACAAAAATATCTGGTAAAGAAAAATCAATGTCTGCAGTGCAAGCATTAGGGAGATCGGAAAAGGAATTGTTCTAAATTGCAACAAAAATTGAATCAAAATAAACAAAATTCAACTTAATCCTCCATGAAAGATATCTTCTGTGGATCTTGTGACTGAGGTTGCTCCAAGGAAACAAATAGCATCATTTTCCCCTTAATTTCTTTAAATTCCAAAGCAGAAACACAAATAATTATTAATGAGGAAATCTATGAAGCTTTGATAGACACTGGCATGACTATTTCAACATTAAACCCCACCTTTTTATATCAGTCTCTTCCTGAGGGTAATAAAATAGTTTTGGTTGTGGGAATTGCAAATAAAGTTCATAAAGTACTTTACCCTGAACCAGTAACAATGAAATTGGTAGCTTTTACTGGTGGCCAACATTCCTTTTTGCTTTGTAAAACTACCCCAATAAATTTAATTGGAAGTGACATTTTATCAAAATTAAGGTGTTAAATCACTTTCACTACAGAAGGTGAGATGATGTTTGAAATTCCTTATTCCTTAGAACTTAAATTACTTTGCTTAATGCAGAGTGGAATAGACTCTCGCTTTGTCATCAAAAATGATAAAATTAAATCATAGTTATTAAAATTGACAGACAAATTATGGGCAAAGGATTCTACAGATATATGGTACATTCGAAGTGCAGCACTAATTAAACCCTTGCCTAGAATTCCTTAATATCTCAAACTAGAGGCTATTGAAGATCTGAAACCAAAAGTGGAAAATTTTATTAGTAAAGGATTAGTTAGACCTTGCACTAGTCCTTGCAACACTCCTGATCTGCCAGTAAGAAAACCAAATTGTAGTGGATGGAGATTTGTACAATGTCTTAGACCCATCAACAAAATTGTTATTCCTAGATTTCCAGTAGTTCCAAGGCCTATACTTTACTTTCCAAACTTCCCCCCAGATTCCAAGTCATTTGTAGTAACAGATTTATGTTCTGCTGGCTACAGATGAAGCTAGCCAATACCTTTTTGCATTTACTTGGGAAAATTTACAATATACTTGGACTGTTATGCCTCAAGGTTTTATTAAAACACCCTCTTATCTCTCCCAAACTTTACATCAATATCTTACTGGTTTAGATTTTTCTGAAGGCTCAACTTTAATTCAGTATGTGGATGGCTTACATTTATGATCAAACACTGAATTAAACATCAATTAATTTCTTGAAACAGTTGGCAAGAAAAGGGCATAAGTTTTCAAAGGAGAAATTGCAATTTGTACAGGAATCTGTTTACTACTTAGGACGTGATTAACCTAAAAATGGAATAAGACTTTCCTCAGAACGATTGATCACTACTAGAAATTTTTCTAGATCCACTATTAAGAAACAATTGCCTGGATTTTTAGCATTAGCAGGGTATTATTGAAATTGGTGTTTTTGTTGTTAGGTGCTGTAGAGTTGCTTCCAGCTAATAGCAACCCTATATACAACAGAATGAAACACTGCCCTGTCCTGCATCATCCTCACAATCATTGTTATACTTGAGCCCATTGTTCCAGCCACTGTGTCAATCTATCTTGTTGAGGGTCTTCCTCTTTGTCTCTGACCCTCTGCTTTACCAAGCATGCGTTCCATCTCCAGGGACTGGTCCTTCCTGATAATACGTCCAAAGTACATGAGACAAAGTCTCGTCATTCTCGCTTCTAAGAAGAATTCTGGCTGTACTTTTTCCAAGACAGATTTGTTCATTCTTATGGCAGTCCATGGTATATTCAGTATCCTTCACCAACACCATAATTAAAAGGTGTCAATTCTTCTTTGGTCTACCTTATTCATTGTCCAGTTTTCGCATGCATATGACATGATTGAAAACACCATGGCTTGGTTCAGGCACACCTTAGCCTTCAAGGTGACATCTTTGCTTTTTAACACTTTAAAGAGGTCTTTTGAAGCACATTTGCCCTTTGATTTCTTGACTGCTGCTTCCATGGGTGTTGATTGTGGATCCAAGTAAAATGAAATACTTGACAACTTCAATTCTTTCTCTGTTTATTATGATGTTGCTTATTGGTACAGGTGTAAGGATTTTTATTTTCTCTATGTTGAGGTGTAACCCATACTGAAGACTGTGGTCTTTGATCTTCATCAGTAAGTGCTTCAAGTCCCCTCCACTTTCAGCAAGCAAAGTTGTTTCATCTGCATAACACAGGTTGTTAATGAGTCTCCCTTCAATCCTGATGCCCCATTTTTGTTCACATAGTCCAGTTTCTTGGATCATTTGCTCAGCATACAGACTGAATAGGTATGGTGGAAGGATACAACCCTGACGTATACCTTTCCTGACTTTAAACCACACAGTATTCTCTTGTTCTGTTCAAACAACTCCCTCTTGATCTATGTACAGGTTACACGTGAGAACAATTAAGTGTTCTGGAATTCCCATTATTCACAATGTTATCCATAATTTGTTATGATCCACAGAGTCGAATGCCTTTGCATAGTCAATAAAACACAGGTAAACATCTTTCTGGTATTCTCTGCTTTCAGCCAAGATCCACCTGACATCAGCAATGTTATCCCTGATTCCAGGTCCTCTTCTGAATCCAGCTTGAATTTCTGGCAGTTCCTTGTTGATGTACTGCTGCAGCTGCTTTTGAATGATCTTCAGCAAAATTTTACTTGGTGTGATGTTAATGATATTGTTCAATAATTTGCGCATTCAGTTGGATTACCTTTCTTTGGAATAGGCATAAATACGGATCTCTTCCAGTCAGTTGGCCAGGTAGCTGTCTTCCAAATTTCTTGACATAGACGAGTGAGTACTTCCAGCACTGCATCCATTTGTTGAAACATCTCAATTGGTGTTCTGTCAATTCCTGGAGGCTTGTTTTTTTGCCAATGCCTTCAGTGCAGCTTGGACCTCTTCCTTCAGTACCATCGGTTCCTGATCATATGCTACCTCCTGAAATGGTTGATTGTCGACAAATTCTTTTTGGTAGAGTGACTCTGTATTCCTTCCACCTTCTTTTGATGCTTCCTGCATTATTCAATATTTTCCCTATAGAGTCCTGCAATATTGCAACTCAAGGCTTGAATTTTTCTTCAGTTCTTTCAGCTTGGGAAATGCCGAGCATGTGCTTCCCTTTTGGTTTTCTAACTCCAGGTCTTTGCATATGTTATTATAATACTTTACTTTGTCTTTTCAAGCTGCCCTTTGAAATCTTCTCTTCAGCTCTTTTACATCATCTTCTATTTGCTTTAGCTACTCAATGTTCAAGAGCAAGTTTCAGAGTCTCTTCTGACATCCATTTTGGTCTTTTCTTTCTTTCCTGTCTTTTTAATGACCTCTTGCTTTTTTCATGTGTGATGTGCTTGATTCCACAATTCGTCTGGTCTTTGGTCATTAGTGTTCAAAGTGTCAAATGTATTCTTGAGATGGTCTCTAAATTCAGGTGGGATATACTGAAAGTTGTACTTTGGCTCTCATGGCCTTGCTCTAATTTTCTTCAGCTTCAACGTGACCTTACATATGAGCAACTGATGGTCTGTTTCATGGTCGGCCCCTGACCTTGTTCTGACTGATGGTATTGAGCTTTCGATCGTCTCTTTCCATACATGTAGTCAGTTTGATTCCTATGAATTCCATCTGGTGTGGTCCATGTGTATAGTCGCCGTTTATGTTTGTGAAAAAAGGTATTTGTAATGAAGAAGTTGTTGGTCTTGCAAACTTCTATCATGTGATCTCCAGCATCATTTCTATCCCCAAGGCCATATTTTTCAACTACTGATCCTTCTTTGTTTCCAACTTTTGCATCCCAATCACCAGTAATTATCAGTGCATCCTGATTACATGTTTGATCAATTTCAGACTGCAGAAGTTGGTAATAATCTTCAATTTCTTCATCTTTGGCCTTAGTAGTTGGTGCATAAATTTGCATAATAGTCGTATTAACTGGTCTTCCTTGTTGGTGTTTGGATATTATCCTATCACTGACAGTATTGTACTTCAGGATAGATCTTGAAATGTTCTTTTTGATGAATGCAACGCCATTCCTCTTCAACTTTGTCGTTCGTAGCATAGTAGACCAGATGATTGTCCAATTCAAATTAGCCAATACCAGTCCATTTCAGCTCACTAATGATTGTTGAAATTGGATACCAAATATTTCTTTTTTTTATTGTACTTTACATGAAGGTTTACAGAACAAATTAGCTTCACTTTAAACAATTAATACACATATTGTTTTGTGACATTGGTTTCAAACCCCACGACATGTCAGCACTCTCTGCTTCTGGACCTTGGGTTCCCCGTTACCAGCTTTCCTGTCTCCTCCTGCCTTCTAGTCCTTGCCCCTCGGCTGGTATGCTCCTTTAGTCTCGTTTTGTTTTATGGGACTGTCTAATCTTTGGCTGAAGGGCAAACCTCAGGAGTGACTTCATTATTGAGCTAAAAGAGTGTCCAGGAGCCATACTCTTAGGGTTTCTCCAGTCTCTGTCAGGCCAGTAATTCTGGCCTTTTTTTTTTTTTTTTTTTTTGTGAGTTAGAATATTGGTCTACATTTTTCTCCAGCTCTGTCCAGGACCCTCTATTGTGATCCCTGTCAGAGTAGTCAGTGGTGGTAACCAGGCACCATCTAGTAGTGCTCATCTTAGTCTGGTGGAGGCTGTGGTAGTTGTGGCCCGTTAGTCCTTTGCACTAATCTTTCCCTTGTGTCTTTAGTTTTCTTCATTCTCCCTTGCTTCTGAAGGGGTGAGACCAGCAGAGTATCTTAGATGGCCACTCACAAGCTTTTAAGACCCAGATGCTACTCACCAAAGTAGAATGTAGAACATTTTCTTTATAAACTATGTTATGCCAATTGAACTAGATATTCCCCGAGACCATGGTCCCCACAGCCCTCAGCCCACTAATTTAGTCCCTCAGGGAGTTTTGATGTGTCTATGGAGCTTCCATGACCTTGCCTTGTACAAGTAGTGCTGACTTCCCCGGTATTGTTTACTGCCTTACCCTTCACCAAAGTTACCACTTACCTATTGTCTATTTGGTGTTTTTCCATCTCCACCCTTCCCCTCCATCATAACCATTAAAGATTGTTTCTTTTTGTGTGTAAAATTTTTCATGAGTTTTTATAGTAGTGACCTCATACAATATTTGACCTTTTGTGATTGACTTATTTCACTCAGCATAATGTCCTCCAGATTCATCCATGTTGTGAAATGCTTCACAGATTCATCATTGTTCTTTGTCTTTGCATAGTATTCCATTGTGAGTATGTACCATATTTTGTTAATCCATTCATCTGTTGATGGGCAAATAGGTTGTTTCCATCTTTTTGCTATAGTGAACAATGCTGCAATGAACATGGGTGTGCATGTGTCTATTCATGTTACGACTCTTATTTCTCCAAGATATATTCCTAGGACTGGTATTGCTGGATCACATATTTCTATTTCTAGCTTTCTAAGGAAGCACCATGTCATTTTCCAAAATGGTTGTACTATTTTGCATTCCCACCAGCAGTGCTTAAGAGTTCCAATCTCCCCACAGCCTTTCCAACATTTGTTATTTTCTGTTTTTTTGATTCATGCCAGTAATTCTGGGGTGAGATGTAGATACCAAATATTTGTTTGGTAGCTTCTCTACTTCATGATCTAAGTAAAAGTTATGTTCCTCAACCATTGCCTTGGGATAAAACATCTGAATAATCCTTTATACACCTAAAGAATCACTTAAGTAATGTATCTGCCTTGGGTCTTCCAAATTATGATAAACCTTTCTAACTTTTGGTACATGAAAAAGACAGACAAGCTCTAAGAGTTTTAGCTCAGAAACACGAAGGAAATCAGAGGGCTGTTGCTTATTATAGTCGGAAATTATATTCAGTAGCTCAAGCCTACATGAATTGTCTAAAAGCTATAGTAGCAGCTTTGTAGCAGCTTCCCCCAGTTTAGTCTTAGGTAACCTAGATTCAGTCCCTCATTCAGTAGGGGAACTATTAAAAGATTCTCAGACTCAGCATTTGTCAGTAGCAAGACTGGCTTCATAGGAATTATCTTTATTAACTCCTTCCAATATTCAGATTAAATGATTAATTTGTTAAATACAGCTTCTCTGCTGCCCTTACCTGAAGTTGGTGATCCACATGATTGTGTACAATTAATTGATCAATTGCCTACTCCTATAATAGATCTATAGGAGACCTCATTAGAAAATCCTGACTCTGTATTTTTGTTACTGGATCATATGCAAAAAACACCAGTGGCAACTATCAAGGTGGATATGTCATTACTAATCAATTTTAACTAATAGAAAATAGTCCTTTACCTCAATTTACTTCTGCACAACAAGCTGAATTATATGCATTAATCTGAGCAAATCAAATAGCAAAACACAAAACTGTAAGCATTTATACTGATAGTAGATATACTTTTGGAGTAGTCCATAATTTTGGTGTGCTATGGAAACAAAGAAGTTTTGACTCCAGCTGGATCTCCAATAAAAAATGGCCCCTTAGTTAAGGAATTAATGGATGTTATACAATTACCTAAAAAATTAGCCATAATCAAAATTGAAGCACATATAAAAAACCAGAATATCAAGGAGATGTGTTAGCTGATTATTATGTAAAATTAGCTACAACTTCATTGATTGCTATAAGTTGCCTGATGAATACTTAAAGAAAATTCTAAATCTGAAGACCTTTTATTGATCATAAAACAAAAGCAACAGGATGCCTCTAAAGAGGAAAAATAAACTTGGATAAGTGCTGGTTGTAAACTTAATGAAAACACTAGATTGATAGAAGGACCAAATAAAAAAATTAGTTCTACTTGAATCTTTAAAGGATCTTTAATTAGAAGCTTGCATTCTCTAACTCAACATGGAATTAAGACAAATTATTTGAAATTACTGGTGGAGTAATTTTTCCCATGAATCTAAAAAAATCTATAATCAATGTCGTATTTGTTTAACCCATAATCCTATAAAAAGTATTATAACATATCCTGGGCAAAGGACCTTTTGAAGATTGGCAATTGGATTTTATACAATTACCTTCCTCTATGGGATGTCGTTATGTTGTGGTTCTGATTTGTATGTTCTCTAATTGGATAGAAGTATCTCCCTGCAGAAAAGCTGATGCAATTATGGTAGCGAAAAAATTCTTAGAAAATATTTTTCCTCTTTGGGGAATTACTAAAGAAATATCAAGTGATAGAGGAACTCATTTTACTGGGAAGACTATTGAACAATTAGTAAAAATATTAAAAACCACTGGCATTACCATTGTTCCTATTATCCCCAATCTTCAGGGAAAATTGAAAGGGCTAATAGAATATTAAAATTAAAAATTTTTAAATTTACAGAAGCCACAGGACTTCCATGGCCAAAGACTTTGCCTCTGGCCCTATGGCTATGAGATCAACCCCTACAGGACAACATAAATTAACAACCTATGAAATTATAACTAGACGTCCTATGTCTTTAGCTATTTCTCCATCAAACTCCTCTCCTCTTGGAAATTTTGATATGTTACAATACTATAAATCTCTAATGGCCAATGCAAGAAAATATTCTCAACTGCTTAAGGATGTCTTCCATGAAATCACCACTACTGGAACAATGAATTTATACCTAGAACCAGGAGATTGAGTCTATCTGAAGTGGTTTCAATGGAAAACTACATTGGAGCCACACTGGAAAGGACCTTACCAAGTACTGTTTACAACCCAAACTGCTGCAAAATTACAAGTGATTGACCCTTGGATTTATATATCATAACTTTAGAGCACTCCAGTTGAACTTTGGAGCTCTGAAATAACAGCAGTTTAAGGGTTGATTTTCGAAACAATAGTGATTTTTAATCTTTTTATCTTTTCTTTATGTTTTTCTGTTTGTAAATCCTTTAGTGATCATAATTCCTTTGTAATATTAGCAAGAAAAATGGCTGAAGCTGTAAATGAACTAATTGTTGGGCATCTGCTCACACTCTGATAAGTCCTCAAGTGGGAATAACTTTAATGGTTGTTCCTTTAACTATACAAGAATTATCCTTTAGTGCTCATCTAAGGATCATCATCCCCTTTGGAATGATTCCTCTATAACAACTAAAATTTCTGATTCATAATGTGAAATAGCTGTGAAGACAAAAGGAATCTGGTGTTTTTCCTGAAATCAGACAGATGGAGACTTTATGGGAAAAAGCATTTGTTCAATTTATATATGGGAAAATTCTTATTACTATCATGATATTGGCATAGAATGTGAAAATGCCATTCAAAGATACTATATCTGATTTTAATGTAACCCAAATACACACACGGAGGAAGATACTGGTTAAATGGCAAAAGGGTGATGCATCCCTCCTTTTGGAGTTTATACATTGGTTATGTTATTTGATATAATTCCTTCCTGGTGTTTATTCAGGAGCGCAGTGGTTAAGCACTCAACTGCTAATTGAAAGGTCGTGGTTCGAATCCACCAGCTGCTTCGCAGGACAAGGATGTGGCAGTATGCTTCCGTAAAGATTTACAGCCTTGGAAACATTATGGGGCAGTTCTACTATGTCTTACGGGGTCACTATGAGTCAGAATTTGACTAGACGATGATATATTTGGGTTTGGATTGGTGTTTATTCATGGTGAATCCACAAAGGACATTATTTTGTCTGTGGCCAAAAGGTTTATAAAGCCCTATCCCCTAACTGGACGAGAATCTGTTATCTTGCATATGCAGTACCTCATGTTTTCTTTTATGTCAAATTACAAGTGAAAATTCATAATATGAAAGCAACAACAGAATTGGAAACCAGAGATAAAATTTTAAAGGAATTAAATAAAGAGTTATCCAAAGAGGGTCCCCTTACTGAAGAAACTTTAATTGGGTGTTCTATAGCTGTTATCCCCTACACGTCTGTCAGTTTATCGTACCGTAGGGGCTTGTGTGTTGCTGTGATGCTGGAAACTATACCACCAGTATTCAAATACCAGCAAGGTCACCCATGGCGGACAGGATTCAGCTGAGCTTCCAGATTAACACAGACTAGGAAGAAGGGACTGGCAGTCTAATTCTGAAAAGAATTAGTCAGTGAAAACCTTATGAATAGCATCGGAACATTGTCAGATATAGTGCCTGAAGATGAGCCCCTCAGTTTGGAAGGCACTCAAAATACAACCGGGGTAGAGCTGACTTACATGGGGATCTCACCAGATGGAATACTCAGGAATCAAATTGAGTACATCTGTGGAAATAGACAATGGAAAAGCTCAATATCATCAGTCAGAACAAGGCCAGGGGCCCACTATGGAACAGACCATCAATTGTAAATTCAAGTTGAGGCTGAAGAAAACTAGAACAAGACCATGAGAGCCAAAGTACAAACTTGAGTATATCCCACCTGAATTTAGAGACAATCTCAAGAATAGATTTGACTCATTGAACACTAATGACTGAAGACCAGATGAGTTGTGGAATGACATCAAAGACATCATACATGAAAAAGTAAGAGGTCATTAAAAAGACAAGAAAGAAAGAAAAGTCCAAAATGGATGTCAGAAGAGACTCTGAAACTTGCTCTTGAACATCAAGTAGCTAAAGCAAATGAAAGAAATGATGACGTAAAAGAGCTGAACAGAAAATTTCAAAGGATGGCTTGAGAAGACAAAGTAAAATATTATAATAACATGTGCAAAGACTTGGAGTTAGAAAACCAAAAGGGAAGCACATGCTCAGCATTTCTCAAGCTGAAAGAACTGAAGAAAAAATTCAAGCCTCGAATTGGCAATGTTGAAGGATTCTATGGGGAAAATATTAAACGACACAAGAAGCATTAAAAGAAGATAAAAGGAATACACAGAGTCACTATACCAATAAGAATTGGTCAACATTCAACCATTTCAGGAGATAGCATGTGATCAGGAACCAGTGGTACTGAAGGAAGAAGCCCAAGCTGCACTGAAGGCATTGGTGGAAAATAAGCCTCCAGGAATTGATGGAATACCAATTGAGATGTTTCAACAAATGGATGCAGTGCTGGAAGTGCCCACTCATCTATGCCAAGAAATTTGGAAGACAGCTACCTGGCCAACTAACTGGAAGAGATCCATATTTATACCTATTCCCAAGAAAGGTGATCCAAGTGAATGTGGAATTATTGAACAATATCATTAATATCATACGCAAGTAAAATTTTGCTGAAAATCATTCAAAAGTGACTGCAGCAGTACATCGACAGGGAACTGCCAGAAGAGGACGTGGAACCAGGGATATCATTGCTGATGTCAGATGGATCCTGGCTGAAAGCAGAGAATACCAGAAAGATATTTACCTGTGTTTTACTGACTATGCAAAGGGATTCAACAGTGTGGATCATAACAAATTATGAATGACATTGCAAAGAATGGGAATTACCCCACGCGTCTGTCAGTTTATTGTACCATGGTGGCTTGCGTGTTGCTGTGATGCTGGAAGCTATGCTACTGGTATTCAAATACCAGCAGGGTCACCCATGGCAGACAGGTTTCAGCTGAGCTTCCAGATGAAGATAGACGAGGTAGAAGGACCAGTCTACTTCTGAAAAGAATTAGCCAGTGAAAACCTTATGAATAGCAGGGGAATGTTGTCTGATACAGTGCTGGAAGATGAGGCCCCCAGTTTGGAAGGCACTCGAAAGACAACTAGGGAAGAGCTGCCTCCTCAAAGTAGAGTCGACCTTAATGATGTGAATGGAGTCAAGCTTTCAGGACCTTCATTTGCTGATGTGGAACAACTCCAAATGAGAAGAAACAGCTGCAAACATCCATTAATAATCAAAATGTAGACTGTATGAAGTATGAATCTAGGAAAATTGGAAATCGTCAAAAATGAAATGGAGCCCGTAAACATCAATATCCTAAGCATTAGTGAGCTGAAATGGACTGGTATTGGCCATTTTGAGTTGGACAATCATATGGTCTACTATGCTGGGAATGATAACTTGAAGAGGAATGGCATTTCTTTCATTGCCAAAAAGAAAATTTCAAGATCTATCCCAAAGTACAATGATGTCAGCGATAGGATAATATTCATATGCCTACAAGGAACACCAGTTAATACAACTATTATTCAAATTTACGCACCAACCACTAAGGCCAAAGATGAAGAAATTGAAGATTTTTACCAACTTCTGCAATCTAAAATTGATCAAACATGTACTCAGGATGGACTGATAATTACTGGTGATTGGGATGCAAAAGTTGGAAACAAAGAAGAAGGATTGGTAGTTGGAAAATAATGGCCTTGGGGATAGAAACGATGCCAGAGATCACAACAACTTCTTCACTGCAAATACCTTTTTTTCACAAACATAAATGGTGACTATACACATGAACCTCGCCAGATGAAATACACAGGAATCAAACTGACTACATCTGTGGTAAAGTGGAGGGTCAGTGAAAAAGAGGAAGACCTTCAACGAAATGGATTAACACAGTGGCTGCAACACTGGGCTCAAGCATAACAATGATTGTGAGGATGGCACAGGAGGGGCAGTGTTTCGTTCTGTTGTACACAGGGTTGCTATGAGTTGGAACCAACTTGACAGCACCTAACAATATCTGCTATAGTTCCTGGAATAACAGGGGTTGGACTAGCTTGTGTTGGAAGAAAAATTATTAGATTACAAATGGTATTAGGCAAGGTAGACCTAAATTAGAAAAATCTGTTAAAGGTCTAGGATTGCTATGTTGTTGTTGTTGTGTTCCATCGAGCCGATTCCAACTCATAGCGACCCTATAGGACAGAGTAGAACTGCCCCATAGGGTTTCCAAGGAGCGCCTGGTGGATTTGAACTACTAAACTTTTGGTTAGCAGCCTGAGCTCTTAACCACTTCGACACCAGAGCTCCAGGATTAGCTATAAGGTCAGTATATGAAGAAATATCTGAAACTAGAGCCATGACTTTACCAGATAGGCCCACCTTAGATTACTTTACTTGTTAGCTTCTCAAGGTGGTGTCTGTGCCTTAATTAAAGTACATTGCTGTGTTTATATTAATGATACTGAAAACGAGGTTTTCCAAGATGTTGTGGCAGCTGAAGCTCACACAAGAGCCACTGTTGATGTTGCATGTGTGAAACCTGAAACTTCATGGGATTTATTTTTTTGGTTTGAAAGGTGGGGTCCTGGTTTCATGAAGCTTTTCAGATAATTGGCTTGGTACTTTTATTAGTATGTTTTCTCTACCTCCTAGTTCATTGTGTAGT
The DNA here is from genome assembly GCA_030035585.1 of Dugong dugon. Classification (NCBI taxonomy): domain Eukaryota; kingdom Metazoa; phylum Chordata; class Mammalia; order Sirenia; family Dugongidae; genus Dugong; species Dugong dugon. The sequence continues at coordinate 103,006,534 of CM057460.1, read as the reverse complement.
CCCTGGGGTCTTAAAAAAGTTGCAAGCTGCCATCTAAGATGAAATAATTGGTCTCTATTCATCTGGAACAACGAAAGAACAGAGAAGACCTTGATTCAAAAGAAGAATTAGAAAATATCTAAACAGTCACATGAAACATCATGAGAGCAAAAGAACTAGATGGTGCCCAATTACATGTATTGAATTTTTTGATCAAAGATTCTATAGCAGAATCCTGATCAAAAAATGTGAGAGCAAAACTAAATTTCTCACAGATTTCTGACTTGCTGGAACCTCTTGAGAACAATAGCCCATGAATCATTATCCTGACTTGCCCTAACCTTAGGACTCAAAACCGCAAATATTTTCCATAACCAAATCACATACAGCCTTTTCTTGGATGGCTGATAAGTAAAATATTTCAAATAGAAGAAGCAGTTCTTTCTTATAAAGATAATCATTTAATTGCGTAAAAGTGTTCGCCTTAATCAAACATGAGTTGCCCTCCCAAGAGAGGTATATAACTTTTTGTTCTGTTCCTAGTTCGCCTGATCAAACGTGAATCACTCTCCCAAGAGAGATATGTAACTTTTTGTTTTATACGTAGTTATTTATAACCTACATCTGTACTGACTTTGATTATAAAAACCTATGCAAAGTCTTCTCTTTGGGGACAGTCTCAACTTTTTCCCCCAGTTTGCAAATTGTGATAAGAATAAACTTTAATCATTTTCTTAAAATTTAACTCATCTTCTATTAATTTTGACATATTTTATGCTAAAAGTTATTCCTGCACAAGTCAGGTCACCATAATGCCATCTACCTGTGCTCTAGTACCTTGCCTCTTAAGCCATTTCTTTACCACACATCTAGGGTTCCTATGAGAAATGGCCACACAAGGAACATCTCTGTGTTTTTGTACAATCGCTCTCAACAACATTTTGTTATCCAGCATTCTTTATAAATCCATGTCATCAAGTTTTCTCAGAGTTTTATGCTAGGGGAAGAAAGTACGTCTCTCCTGGCAAACCACTATGTTTCCTCCAATTAGATAATAAGATAATGAGACTCTGTAGCTCACCATGTGGTCCTGTTTGCTTGTTAGTCAGGAAGCTCAAAACTAAGTTTTGTACTTGTCTTAGTTATCTAGTGCTGGTATAATCGAAATACCACAAACGGATGGCTTTAACAAACAGAAATTTATTCTCTCACAGTCTAGTAGGCTAGAAGTCTGAATTCAGGTCGTCAGCTCCAGGGGAAGGCTTTATCTTTCTTTTGGCTCTAAAGGAAGGTCCTTGTCATCAGTCTTCCCTAGTAGAGGAGCTTCTCATTGCAGGGACCTCAGGTCCAAAGGTGGTAATGAAGTCCTCATGTCTCTCTACTCACTTCTCTCTTTTATATTTCAAAAGAGATAGACTTAAAACACAACCTAATCTTGTAGATTGAATCCTACCTCATTAACATAACTGCCACTAATCTCACTCATTAACATCATACAGGTAAGATTTACAACACATAGGAACATCATATCAGATGAAAAATGGTGGACAATCACACAATACTGGGAATCATGGTCTAGCCAATTGACACACATTTTTGAGAGATATAATTCAATCTATAACAGTGCTCATTTGCAATTGATTGCTTTAATCTGAGTTTTCTTGTATATTCTTACCTCCCCACAGCTGTAGTTTCCTCTTTGTTTTATAGCTTTATGACTTGGTAGTATTTATTGCCACCTATCGCTAATCTCTTTTAGAAGATTAAAGATATACACCTTGGTATAATTAAAAAAAGAAAAATAGAGATTTTGGTACTCCTGCAGTTTTCCTTCTCCGTGAAAACTCCTCACACTTTCTATCTGTACTAAGAAAAGTTAGGTCATAGAAATGCAAAGAAAAGCTCTAAAACTGTCTATTACCCGAACTTTCCCAAAACCAAACCTATAGCTATTGAGTCGATTCTGACTCATATGGCCCGTATGGGACAGAGTAGAACTGCCCCACAGGGTTTCCAAGGCTGTAAATCTTTATGGAAACAGACTGCTTCATCTTTCTCCCATGAAGCAGCTGGTGGTTTCAAACCATTGACCTTTCGGTTAGTAGCTGAGCCCTTACCCACTGCACCACCAATATTCCTGTCCCAACTTTACATCCTATAAAATCTAAGATTATAAAAATCTAAAATCCATAATAGCCATATATTTTATAGATTAATATAGTATTTGTTAAAATGTGATTATTCTTTTTCCTGTTTGGTCTCATTATGAGTTCTCTCCACAAATGGCTAGTCTCCAAGAAATTCTGAGATACTGGACTGAATGTCCTGTACAAAACTTTTCAAGTGTGTATTATCTATGGCTGTATAACAAATCAGCATACAATTTAGCCACTTAAGAAAACAGACATTTATTGTTTCACACAGCTTCTGAGGGTCAAGATCCCAGGAGTAGCTTAGTTGGATGGTTCTGGTTCAGGGTCTCTTGAAAGGTTGTAGTCAAGCTATTGTCTAGAACTGCAGTCATCTCAAAGCTTGACTAAGTTTGAACAATCCTCTTGCAAGCTCACTCACGTGATTGTCAGCAAGCCTCAGTTCCTCGCTGATTATTGGCTGGAGGTCTCTCACCATGTGGAAATTTCCATAGTTTGCCCACATGGCAGCTGGCTTCCCCCACAAAGTGAGGGACCAGAGAGAGAACAAGCCAGAGCACCTGAGACGGAAGTCACTGTCTTTTAAAACCGAATCTCAGAAGTACAGGCTCTGATTTTAAAATAACATTTCTATTCTAAGTCCACAGCTTCCCGTTAGAAAACTGCAATTTGGAATAGGATTGCACCCCTAAGTCTACAGGTGTTTGTAAAAAAGGGAACTAGGATTCTTATTTCTGAAATGCTTTCTATTGATTAAACCTTGAGTGTTACTTAGCTGACTTCCAGCTGAACCAGACACAGCAGTCTCTATGATGCTACTTAGTCAAGGTTTTGACTCTGTCAGCTTGTCCTCAGCTGAGACAGCAGACAAGAAATCATAAAGGGGAAAAGAAAAAAAAAAAGGAGAGAAGACATGACTTAATAAGTAACCAACATTTATTGATGTAAAGATTTGCGTCCAGAGCCATTCCTTAATGGGGTGAATCATTCATTCATTAAAATGAATAGTCATAGTGCATTTGCCATGTGGCAACACTTCTGAGGAAAAATAGTGAACAAAACAAAATCCCTGCCTTGGACAAGGAATTTAACCAACCAGTTGTCATCGAGTTGATTCCAACTCATGGCAACCCTATGTGTGTTAGAGTAGAACTGCGTTCCATCGGGTTTCAGTAGCTGATTTTTCAGAAGTAGATCACCAGGCTTCTTCTGAGGTGCCTCTGGGTGGACTTGAACCACTAACATTTTGGTAACTGTTTGCACCACCCAGGGACTCTCTAGAAGAATTTATGGTCTGAAAGTCAGAACCAAACATTACAGAGGAAGAATACAAAGGAAGCAAACCTTTACACATCAAAATTTGTTATTTATTTAACAAACACTTATATAGCATTCACTGTGTTTCTGACACAGTTCTACAACTTTAAAAATAATTAAATAATTATAATAACTCATGAATATTAATTATTACCATTTTAGAGACTGACCACAGAGAAGTTTGGTAACTTTCTAGGGCCACACAGCTAGCTAGTAAGGGACAGAGTCTCACTTTGAATCCAGGCAATTTGACTCCAGAGTCCATGCTCTTTACCGTCACAGGCTAAAGGTGTTAGTCTCTGTGATTTTTGAGTAATCAGTGGTGCCAGTTAGAAACTAATCAACACATTGTCAATTTTGCTCACTAAGTACTGGTGTAGAAATTCACTAGTGACCTAACGTTAAACATGTTTCTTTCAGAAATATTTCCTTTCACCGAGTGTCTGTAGGGTGAAACATAAATCAGGGTACACAGAGGAACATTCCAGAAGTGGCCTGAGACAGACTAATTGGAGTAGAGAAGCAGAATCAGAAGACTCTGCCAAACGATGACGTAAAGATTGGAATGGAAGATGTGAAGTTGGAGGCCCCCATAGCCCAGAGCACAAAAGGATGAGGCAGGAGGAATAGGCCAAGTTGAGGGGCTAGGTTGTAGGTTGTGGTCAGCAGGTACTGGGTGGTACCCAAGAAGTGCTGCCAGAATGAGAATAGATCTCATAGACGTCACCCTCAGCAGAACACCCCTAAACAAATCAATTTCACCAGCTTACTTTTCTAACTCACTGACCATGACTATTATGGTGATTGTCATGGATTGAATTGTGTCCCCCAAAAATATATGAATCTATTTGGCTAGGCCACGATTCCCAGGATTGTATGATTGTCCACCATTTTGATATCTGATGTAATTTTCCTATGTGCTGTAAATCCTATCTCTATGATGTTAACGAGATGGGATAGTGGCAGTTATGTTAATGAGGCAGGACTCAATCTACAAGATTAGGTTGTGTCTTAAGCCAATCCCTTTTGAGATATAAAAGAGAGAAGTGAACAGAAAGACGGGAAACTCATACTACCAAGACAGCATCGCTGGAAGCAGAGGGCGACCTTTGGACCTGGGGTTCCTGTACACAGAAACTCCCAGATCAGGAGAAGATTGATGACAGGGACCTTCCCCCAGAGCCAATAGAGAAAGAGGGACTTCTCCTGGAACTGATGCCTTGAGTTCAGACTTCTAGCCTACTAGACTGTAAGAGAATAAACTTCTGTTTGTTGAAGCCACCCATTAGTGGTATTTCTGTTATAGCAGCAGTAGACAACTAAGACAGTGATCCAATAAAAAGCAAAATTGTCCTTTGTCTATTTCATAATCTATTGTAAAAAAAAAAAAAAAAGAAAGAAAAGTCATTTCTGCTGTTTGCAAAAATTTCAAGTAATGCAGAAGTAAATAAAGTAAAAAGTAGAAGCCTCCCTGTTCTCATTCACCAATCCCACGCTCCAGAAGTAACCACTTAAAATTTGGATATATTTCCTTCCTAACATTTCTAATGTTTATACCGACATACATTTAAAAACACCCCCTTGTTCCTTTGCTGTAGAGCCGATTCCGACTCATAGCGACCCTACAGGACAGAGTAGAACTGCCCAACAGAGTTTCCAAGGAGCAGCTGGTGGATTTGAACTGCCCACTTTTTGGTTAGCAGCCAAGCTCTTAACCACTATCCTCACACACGTATGCATATAAAATATATTCATGTACAATTTTTTTTTTTGTTCAAGTAGGATATCAAACTATAGATCTGTAACTTCATGTTTTACTTAACAATATTGCTTGAACATGTTAGTCCCTGTTGACCTATTTCATTCTTTTCTACATCTGCATGGTGTTCCATTGTTTGTATTATAATTTTATAATTCAGTCACTATCACTCCTGATTGAGATTCAGATTATTGCTGGTAGTGTAAAACTGGAATCAACACCAACAATGATGAATGGTTTAACTTTTTAATAACTATTCTGCTCACAATCTCTGTCTTGCCTTACTCATCCAATCCCCTCAAACCATGACAGAATCGTAAAATACGAAGACTGTTTAGAGGATATTCAAATATCATTAACAAAAGCAAAATTTAAAATATTGCACATCATTAATTTCTAAAAGTAAGTGAGTAAATTTTGTTTCTTGATTTCAGCAACTTTTGATATTATCTATTAATTCCATGCTATAAATAAAGAAAGGAGAAAAAGTAAATTTCCTCATTTTCCTACTCACAGTTTTGGAGTGTTATATTATGCTGTATTATAATGTATGTTTATATTATACATTTATGTATTTAAGATTTAAAACAGTTACATTCTGTTCTTTGCCATAATTTTGCATGCATCTGCTTTAGGGCTGTATTTAAACAGATTCAAGTCTCTACTCCAGTCGTTTGAAACTGGGCCTTCCCCTTTCCTGAGACTATCTTGATTCATCTCATAGATAACTAGATTTTGTTGTCTGCTTTTTTCTCTAATTGAATATCTTTGTTGTGAAATCTGAGGTCAGCCTGCTTCTTTTCCCCCTTATAGGAAACTTGCTTTTCCTACCTAGATGCCCATGCAATTCTTGTATTATCATTAAAGTTCAGCAACTTGGCTTAGTTTGTGTCTTCATGTTGATCATTTAGGTATCAGGTTTTTTGTTCGTTTGTTTTTAAAACGAAATCTCTTTTAATCTGTAGCATCAAACCATCCTTTATTTCAGTGGACTTTTTTTTGCTTTTGTTTTTTTGACTTTTTTTTTTTTTTCACTGCTCCATTTATTCTTTTCTCTACTTCAGGAATACCATTTTTCATATGCCAGCTGGCTGTTGGCTGTCTTTAATAGCTGTCATCTTTTCTCCACTTAATTCCATTTCTTTGTTTTTTTCCCTTTAAATTCTATTCTATTCTCTTGAGTCTGACCTCTGTATCGCTGAATATGTTTTCAACAATATCTGTTCTAACATGATTTTCATTTCTATGATGGTTTTATTATCTTCAATTTCTTTCGTCCACTTTTTTAGCTCACTTAATCTTCCTTTGTCTTTTCTTCTTTGATCTCCTGTATCTCATTTTTAAACTCTTATTTTCAGAAGTTTGTGTATTTAAATTTTTTGAGAGTGTAGGTAAATATGCATCTGAAATCGTTTGGTTTCCTGAAATAATTTTTATAAGAATTATTCATCATCTGCCTTTTAATTGTTCAGTTTCTTTCCTACTGTGTTTTTATGTTTTTATTGTTGTAAAAATATATATAACACATTTGCCAAATCAACATTTTTCAGGTGAAAACTTTAGTGTTATCAATTACATTTATGTTGTATAACCATTACCCATAATTATTTCCAGATTTCCCATCATTATAAACAGAAACTCACTGTTTCTTGTTTTTATTTGCTTTTGGTGTTGATGATATGCCTAGGTCTATGTGAAAACATAGACTCTCTCTGCTCTGAAAGGAAGCATTTCTCTCCTGGCTTGTTATTTGTTTACAAATTACGGAGAGGAGCCATGGGGTGAGCTGGGGTAGCTGCAGACTTCAAATTGAGTCCAATTGCTCAGAATACTTTTTTAGCCATATCTGCCCTATTATCAAGAAGTCCCTGAGTAGTGCAGTTAAGCATTTGACTACTGGAATTTCAAACCTACCCAGTGGCACCTCAGAAGAAAGGCCTGGTGATCTACTTCCAAAAGGTACTCTGCAACACATTGCATGAATCAGAATCCACTGGTCAGCAATTGGTTTTTTGTTTGTTTGTTTGTTTGTTTTTGCCATATACTCTGACCTTTCAAGTGAGTGGATATCCTAAGCAGAATGTCAGTGAGGATCATGGTGGAGACTCCCAGCTTTCCAACCTTTTGTTTGGTTATTTATGTGTATTTATAGCTGCTTGTTTCAGTCTGATCAACCACTGCAAAGCTGGCTGCCACGTGCCTTCTTTTCATCCTCTCTGCCTCATCTACAGAGAGGAATTATATTTTCAGGGAAAATACATGTGTCTTGTTCAATAACTTTCTTTCACCTGCCCAACGCAGAACAAACCCCTAAAGGGATGCGCTGCTCTCCTGTGTCCCAGCCACTCCCTCAGTTCTTGTTCAGAGTAAAAGAGCATCACTTAGGCCCCTTAGATACTTACTTTCAGAGAAATCTGAATCCTAAGTGGAATCTAGAATCTAGAAGGAATCTCAGCTTTATATAGTCTCAGTTGACTTGGTCCGTATTCACTATATTTGGCAAATAATGTCATCTGAGATTTTAGCTATTTCCTAGTTTTATTGTAAATAGAGTTTTTATATTAAAATTTCATCTTTTTTAAAGTCATTGTGTCAAATTTTATGGAAGAGAGTAAAGAAAACATAACTTTACACCACCAGCTTTTAGCTAGAACTTTTTTTAACTCTATATTTATGGGCTGCCTGGATTATGAGCATTGCTCTTAGTTTCATTAAAAACATTTATTGAAAAATAAGTAATAAAATTTAAAAAAAAATTTATTGAGTAGATGCAAGACAGTATGTAAGATGTGGCTTAAGCTATAAAATGAGTAAGACTCAAGACCTACCCTCAAGAAACATGGTATAACATGAAGGAGCCCTGGTGGCGCGGTGATTAAGCGTTCGGCTGCTAACCAAAAGGTAGGTGGTTCAAACCCACCAGCTAGTCCGCAGGAGAAAGATGAGGCAGTCTGCTTCTGTAATATGAGAAAGAAGACAAATCTACAAATAATCATAAAACACGCATTAATTGGGGTCGATGAACAATTGCCATTATTATAATGGTGGTGATGATGATGAAGGGTGCTATGGAGAATGAGACAAGATTATGATCACATCCAGTTGAAGGCATGGAGAAAGTCAAAGGGTAAGAGAAGAAATGATAGGCAGCACTCTTCCTAAATAACTTGACGTAGGGTGATATAGTGTCCCAACAGTGGGCTTTGGAATTACACAGATGCAGGCTCTACTCTATGGGCCCTTAGTGAAACCACTCCTCTCTGAACTCCGGCTTTTTCTTTAGTAAAATACCTAATACTACCAACCTGTTGTAAAGATCAAGTGGGATGATGCATGTCAAGATTTCTGCACAATACCTGGCTCATAGTAGGTGTTTCATAAATGTTTATTTTCTTCCCAAATCATCTATTTGTGTGTCATGATTCATCTCTTAATTGCCAGATCTGTTGAACTAACAGGAAGAGGAAAAAAAAGATGAATGGGCTTCCTGCTTGTTAATTGTATCTGTTATATAATTGCATAATTCTTGAGTAGATCATTGTTCTAGCAACTTTACATCTAAAAAATCAAATAATTCATATGAAAGTGCTCTGCAAACTCAAGTGATAAACAAGTGTAAGGAAATGGTGTCACCATAATGTACACCTTATCTTGTGTTCCCTCCTTTAAAAAGAAAGTCTCAGCCTTTCTTTGAATGGGAGCCACTTTAACAGATTTGAGCAGGAATTTACCAGGGTGAGTATTCAGACAATTTCTCTACTGAGTGAAGGCCAGTTCTCAGAGAATATTTAGCGTCTGCTCAAAGGCTGTCTTAGGACCTTGACAGTGTTTTTCTTAGAGGTGCAACATTATACACATAGAAAGAAACTAGGTCAGAATCTCCTGTAGTCGTGTTGCCTGTTTCCTCAGTGAAAGGCCATTCTCAATCCTCCAACAGCTCCCAGAGTGCCGTGTGCAGCTCTTTTCTAAATGTTCCGGGAAGAAAATGGATTTGTGTGAAGAAAAGCAGGGAACAAATTCTCCGTGAGAGCAAGGAACCCCAAATGTTTCACAATTCCATTTAAAACACTGCAAAGGTGAGTGCTAGGGATACTTCATGGTGGTATTTTCCCCATAGGTAAATTCCGAAATTACATACCTGGATAGAACCATGGCTGGGACTTATAGTCTTCAGCCTACTGTGAAAGGGAAAGGAGAATGAGAGGCTTGTACTCACAGTGTCACCTCATGCAAGTGCAGGGGTGGGATTAGGGGGCTGAAGAGTTTCCACTGCACCCAGTGACCACCAAGCTGAAATCAATGTTTCTCAGAAAGATAAAAATCTAAGAAAATTCTGAGAATGTCATGAGGCATACCTCAGATTTCAATGAAATGTACGGCATTGAACAAAATGCACTGATAACAGCCTGGCTAACGTGGAACTCTGCTTCCCTGTTCCTTTCGCATTCCCAGACTCATGAGGAACAACAGCTGCTCCCAAATCTCTACCTTCAGCAGAAACCATCAAGTAGTTTTACCAGAGACACAGGTAGCCACCTCATCACCCTGAGTATTTTCCACCAGCTATCCTACATGTAAGGAGCCCTGGTTGCACAGTGGTTAAAGCTTGGCTGCTAACTGAACGGTTGGCAGTTCAAACCCACCAGCAACTCCGCAGGAGAAAGATGTGTCAGTCTGCTTCTATAAAGATTACAGCCTCGGAAACCCTATGGGGCAGTTCTACTCTGTCTTATAGGCAGTGTCATCGCTAGGGGTATACAAGGGTGCGGACCACACGGGGTGACACTGTAAGATGGGGTGACACTAAAATGACTGTCTATAAAATTTTTGTGCAGCATTTCAGCAGAAATTTGTTCTTTTTTATAAAAATACCCCTGTAGTTAGTTATAACAACAGAAACAGTTTTTGTAAGCCTAGCTTACATGTGTCAATATACCTACCAGGCTAAAACTCTACGCTAATTTACTTTTTTAACCTAATGCCCTCCGGTCAGAGCTGTCATTATTACCCAATTACGCTCATGCGGTTTCATCTACACGTGCTACAAGCAAGAGCTGTTGTTTTCATTGCTACTGATGTTTTTATAGTTGCTGATTTTGTCAAATTTTCTAGTGTTTTAGCTACAATATTGTGGTAATTATATTTAGACCTATTCCCAAGAAAGGTCATCCAACCGAATGCGGAAATTATCGAACAATATCACACGCAAGTAAAATTTTGCTGAAGATCATTCAAAAGCAGGTGCGGCAGTATGTCGACAGGGAACTGCCAGAAATTCAAGCCAGATTCAGAAGAGGACCTGGAACCAGGGATATCATTGCTGATGTCAGATGGATGCTGGCTGAAAGCAGAGAACACCAGAAAGATGTTTACCTATGTTTTATTGACTATGCAAAGGCATTCGACTGTGTGGATCATAATAAATTATGGATAACATTGTGAAGAATGGGAATTCCAGGACACTTAACTGTGCTCTTAAGGAACCTGTACATAGATCAAGAGGCAGTTGTTTGGACAGAATAGAGGGATACTGCGTGGTTTAATGTCAGGAAAGGTGTGTGTCAGGGTTGCATCCTTTCACCATACCAATTCAGTCTGTCTGCTGAGCAAATAATCCGAGAAGCTGGACTATATAGAGAAGAATGAGGCAACAGGATTGGAGGAAGACTCATTAACAACCTGCGTTATACAGATGACACAACCTTGCTTGCTGAAAGTGAAGGGAACTTGAAGCACTTACTGATGAAGAGCAAAGACTACAACCTTCAGTATGGATTACGCCTTAACATAAAGAAAACAAAAATCCTCACAACTGGACCAATAAGCAACATCATGATAAACAGAGAAAAGATTGAAGTTGTCAAGGATTTCATTTTACTTGGATCCACAATCAACACCCAGTGAAGCAGCTGTCAAGAAATCAAAAGACACATTGCATTGGACAAATCTGCTACAAAAGACCTCTTTAAAGTGTTGAAAAGGAAACATGTCACCTTGAACACTAAGATGTGCCTGACCCAAGCCATGGTACTTTCAATTGCATCATATGCATATGAAAGCTGGACAATGAATAAGGAGGACTAAAGAACTGACACCTTTGAATTGTGTTGGTGAAGAATCTTGAATATAGCATGGACTGCCAAAAGAATCAACAAGTCTGTCTTGGAAGAAGTGCAATCAGAATGCTCCTTAGAAGCAAGGATGGCAAGACTACGTCTTACATACTTTGAACGTGTTGTCAGGAAGGATCAGTCACTGGAGAAGGACATCATGCTTGGGAAAGTACAGGTCAGCGAAAAAGAGGAAAACCCTCAACGAGATGGACTGACACAGTGGCTGCAACAATGGGCTCAAGCATAACAAAGATTGTGGGCACGGCGCAAAACCGGGCAGTTTCCTTCTGTCGTACGTAGGGTCACTATGAGTCGGAACTGACGGGATGGCACCTCACAACAACAACAACGTTGTGGTAATTAGTATTTGTGAACCTGTATCAATAATTTTTTTGAGAATGAAGTTGTAATTAAAGGAAAAGGAGTGATATATGAGAATTATGATTTATGAATAACGTTCGTACAGAAAAACATTACTAAGGATTCTGTATGGTCTAGTATGGGAGGAAGTCCAATGCTGGGGGTGGGGTGACACCATGAGTTACCACATTGGGTGACACCAACCCTAGTGATGCCACTGTCTATAGGGTCGCTACGAGTCAGAATGGACTTAAGGCAACGGGTTTGTTTTCTGTTTATATTACATGTTTATCATTTCAGAGAAGGAGTTATTTTCAAAAGTAAAAGTAAATTTGCTGTTCTCTGAATATGGATCTAATTTCTCCACTCCTAACCCTACCATACAACTGGAATTCCTTTTTTCTATCCATAGCAATTCCCTCACCAGCATTGATTCAACCCTTATCAAAGCATGTGTAGGCTCCCCAGACATATGTCTGGGTATACTGTGTATATGACACCAGGGACAAGTAAGCACAAGCACTTGGGTATCATCCCTTTGGTTGATGATCCCTTTAATTTATGTTTTTAAAATGATTCTCTTTTTTTACCTAAGTATTTGCTAATAACATTTATACAAAACAAAACAACATATATATATAAATATATCTAGACTCAATGGCAATGGGTTTTATATAAAATTTGGCCTATGTCAATATAATTTACTGAAAAATGTGTACACATTTAAAAAATCTCTTTTAAAATATGATGCCATAATTAAAAATTATGTGTTATGGGTTGAATTGTGTACCTCCAAAGTATGTGTTGGAATCCTGAACCCTATATTTATGGATATAATCCCCTTTGGGAATAGGGTTTTCATTCTTATGTTAATGAGGCAAAATCAGCATAGGGTGTCTTAAACCTAATCACTTTAGAGATTCAAAAAGAGTAGATTAGACACAGAAGCATGGAAGCACAAATGAGGGAAATTATAGATGCCAGGTGAAGATTGAGGTTGCCAAGGAGACCAGAAATGTCAAAGCTAGAGAAGTTAAGACAAGGATTTTCCCCCAGAACAAACAGAGAGAGAGACTTCCACTAGAGCCAGTGCCTTGAATTCAGACTTCTAGCCCCCTAAAATGTGAGAAAATAAATTGTTGTTCATTAAATTCACCCACTTGTGGTATTTCTGTTATAGCAGCAATAGGAAACTAAGACACTATGTCACAGAAAAGGTTAGCATATTATTTCTAAGTTTTATTAAATCCTTTTGTTTTCTTGAAGACATATTGTATAGAGCTATTGCCTAATTATGGACATCAATACATCTTTTGCCTCCTTTTAGGCCCTAAAATAAACCAATTCCCCTAAACCAAAAAAGGTTAGGTTTTGTTTTTATTTTTACTTACATGGTATCTTAGTTAATGTTGGGGAAGTGGTTGAAAATGTATCCACTGTGAAACAGGTAAAAATATATTGTCTTAGTCATCTAGTGCTGCTATAACAGAAATACCACAAGTAGATGGTTTTAAAAAAGAGAAATTTATTCTCTCACAGCCCAGTAGGCTACGAGTCCAAATTCAGGGCATCAGCTCCAGGAGAAGCCTTTCTCTGTTGGTTCTGGAGAAAGGTGCTTGTGATGTAACAGTCTTCCCTTGGTCTGGGAGCATCTCAGCATAGAAACTTCAGGTCCAAAGGATGTGCTCTGCTCCCGGCACTGCTTTCTTGGTGGTATGAGGTTCTCATGTGTCTCTGCTCGCTTTTCTCTTTTATATCTCAAAAGAGGTTGGCTTAAGACACTATCCGATCTTGTATACCTCATCAGTATAACTGCTGCTAATACATCTTATTAGATCATAGTGATTGAATTTACAACATGTAAGGAAATAATATCAGATTACAGAATGGTACACAATCATATAATACTGGGAATCTTGTTATGTGGCCCATGTTATGTGGCCCATGCTCTGTGGCTGCCCCAGGCCTGGGGCTGGGCAATATAGTTGTGCAAAACTCTGCTAAGCCCAGGCTCATTTTAATGCCTGAGTACCAATGTTTCTTGTTTCTTCCTTGCTTCCACTCCTACTCTCATGCCACATCTTAATGTAGGCCTTAGCTTAGCTTTATCTGGCTGTTAGACTACTTCTGTACTGGCCTTCTCAGATTCCTTCAAGGAGAATGGAAGCCCTCAAATGAAGTCAAGACAACACTAAGAGCTTATTTGACAAGTGGTTTAAAGCCTTCACTAACTGTTGTAGAATTATACGATCACCTTAGCAAACCTCAAAGCAAGTAATACATAGACTCTAGTTAACAAATGAATTTCACCTTCATTTATTCCTGTTAAGTTTATACAACAGAAGCCTGCCAGTTAGGGAAGAGCTGTAAAAGTTTGGTTTTATAAGCTAGTGAGCAGCCATCTAAGATGCATCAATTGGTCCCAAACCACCTGGAGCAAAGGCGAATGAAGAACACCAAAGATACAAGGAAAATATTAGCCCAAGAGACAGAAAGGACCACATAAACCAGAGACTCCATCAGCCTGAGACCAAAAGAACTAGATAGTGCCCAGCTGCCACCAATGACTGCCCTAACAGGGAACACAACAGGGAGTCCCTGATGGAGCAGGAGAAAAATGGGATGCAGAACTCAAATTCTAGTAAAAAGACCAGACTTAATCGTCTCACTGAGACTGAAGGGACCCCAGAAGACATGGCCTCCGGACTCTCTGTTAGCCTAGAACTAAAACCATTCCAGAAGCCAACTCCTCAGACAAAGATTAGACTGGACTATATGACATAAAATGATACTTGTGAAGAGAGTGCTTCTTAGCTCAAGTAGATACATGAGACTAAATGGGCATCTCCTGTCTGGAGGCAAGATGAGAAGGCAAAAAGGGACAGGAGCTGGTTGAAAGGACACAGGAAATCTGGGGTGGAAAGGAGCAGTGTGATGTCACATTATAGGGAGAGCAACTAGGGTCACATAACAATGTGTGTATAAATTTTTGTATGAGAAACTGACTTGAACTGTAAACTTGCACTTAAAGCACAATAAAAAAAAAATTAGATTTTATAAGTAGGTACACCAAGAAAGCAAAAAGTCATTTAAAAAAAAAACAGGAAAGAAAGAAAAGACCAAAATGGATGTCAGAAGAAACATTAACTTGTTCTTGAATGCAGAGTAGCTAAAGCAAATGGAAGAAATGATGAAGTAAAAGAGCTGAACAGAGGATTTCAAAGGGTGGCTTGAGAAGACAAATTAAGTGTTATAATGAAATGTGCAAAGACCTGGACTTAGAAAACCAAAAGGGAAGAACATGGTTGGTATTTATCAAGCTGAAAGAACTGAAGAGAAAATTCCAGCCTCGAGTTGCAACATCTAAGGATTCTATGGGCAAAATATTGAATGAAGCAGGAAGCATCAAAAAAAGATGAGAGGAGTACACAGAGTCACTATACCAAAAAGAACTGGTCAACATTCAGCCATTTCAGTGGGTAGCGTATGATCAAGAACCAATGGTACTGAATGAAGTAGTCCAAGCTGCACTGAAGACATTGATGAAAAACAAGACTCAAGGAATTGATGGAATACCAGTTGAGATGTTTCAACAAACAGATGCGATGCTGGAGATGCTCACTCATCTTTGCCAAGAAATTTGGAAGACAGCTACCCAGCCAAAGGACAGGAAGAGATCTGTATTTGTGACCATTCCAAAGAAAGGCAATCCAATAGAATGCAGAAATTATCAAAGAATATCGTTAATATCACATGCAAGTAAAATTTTGCTGAAGATAATTCAAAATTTGTTGCAGCAGTACATCAACAGGGAACGTCCAGAAATTCAAGCCGGATTCAGGAGAGGATGTGGAATGAGAGATATCATTGCTGATGTCAGATGGATCCTGTCTGAAAGTAGAGAATACCAGAAAGATGTTTACCTGTGTTCTATTGACTATGCAAAGACATTCGACTGTGTGGAGCATAACAAACTATGGACAACATTTCGAAGAATGGTAATTCCAGAACACGTAATTGTGCTCATGAGGAACTTGTAAATAGACCAAGAGTCAGTTGTTCAAACAGAACAAGGGGATGCTTTGTGGTTTAAAATCAAGAAAGGTGTGTCTCAGGGTTATATCCTTTCACCATACTTATTTAATCTGTATGCTGGGCAAATAATCCAAGAAGCTGGACTATATGAAGAAGAATGAAGCATCAGTATTGGAGAAGACTCATTAACAACCTTTGATACGCAGATGACACAATCTTGCTTGCCAAAAGTGAGGAGGACTTGAAGCACCTACTGATGAAGATCAAAGACAACAGCCTTCAGTATGGATTACACCTCAACATAAAGAAAACAAAAATCCTCACAACTGGGCCAATAAGCAACATCATGATAAATGGAGAAAAGATTGAAGTTGTCAAGGATTTCATTTTACTTAGATCCACAATCAACATCCATGGAAGCAGCAGTCAAGAAATCAAACGAAGTCTTGTATTGGGCAAATCTGCTGCAAAAGGCCTCTTTCAAGTGATAAAAAGCAAAGATGTCACTTTAAGGACTAAGGTGTGCCTGACTCAAGCCATGGTATTTTCAACCACCTCATATGCATGTGAAAGCTGGACAATGATTAAGGAAGACTGAAGAAGAATTAATACGTTTGAATTATGGTGTTGGTGAAGAATATTGACTGTATCACAGACTACCAAGAGAACAAACAAATCCGTCTTGGAATAAATACAGCCAGAATACTCCTTAGAATCGAAGAATATCAAGAATTTGTTTCACTTTCTTTGGACATGTTATCAGGATGGACCAGTCCCTGGAGGAGGACACCATGCTAGGTAAAGTAGGGGGTCAGCAAAAAAGACGAAGACCCTCAATGAGATGGATAGACACAGTGGCTCAAATAGTAACAATTTGAGAATTATGCAGGACCAGGCAGTGTTTCATTCTGTTGTACATAGGGTCACTATGAGTTGGAACTGACTTGAAAGCACCTAAGAACAATAACACACCAGAAGACACAGGTAATGCTACTCTTCTTAGTCCCTGTGACTATCCTGTGGGTCAGAATCCAAGAAGCCACTCCAGAGTGGTGCTTAACCTGGGATCCACAAACACCCAAGGAGTTCTGAGATAGACTTCTTTGGAGTCTATAAGCTTAGATGAGGAAGAAGGGGAGAGAACATTTCTTTATTTTCACTAATCTGTAACTGAAATTTAGCATTTCCTCCCATTATGAAGCTAAGTAAAAATCACAATAGTTACCTGTGACATTGTCAGCAACAGTTGTTGACAATATGTTGAAATATCATTTACATTCTTCACTATTTTGAAAGTATGATATTTATTAAACCCACAGATTGACTTATTTAATGTATTAGTAATGAAGCATCTTTGTTACTATATTTTTAATACATTTTAAAAATGTGTTCGATTAACTGTTCTTCAATGTAATTGTTTTCCTTATTATCTTATGTATTTTGTTTTATGCTTTTAAAAAAATCATTCTGAGAAGGGGTTCATAAGCTCTACCAGACTTCCAAAGGGGGCCATGACTGAAAATCAAAGATTAAGGTGTGCTGCAGTAGGATTTCACAGACGAACTTGAATTGCTGGTTTATAAATATATCAATCACAATAGAAACATGGCAGATAATAATGAAAAATGCTGAAGAAATTTGATTGAGACATGGACTTCTAACAGGTGTTCAGCCCTGTTGGGCCAAGAAACACCAATGAAAGGGTGAAGAGAAGGAGAACCTATTGTCAGCAAGCTGTCTGAACTGCAAGGCAAGCTACTGCATAACCACAGGCTTGTTCCTGATTGGCCTCTTTTATTCAGTTTACTGAGATTATGATATTCTTATCTTCAAAGATGATTATAGGTTACTAGGTCTACAAGTTCAAAACTGCCCTCTGCAGCAATTTGTAAATTCCTCTGACTCTTTATTTATTGCCCATTGAGTTCCTTGGTTCTTTGCCCTGGAAGTTCAAGCTTTGGTACTTATACTTTGTCTTAGGGTTTCATTTAGAACTTTACAAGGGAAGAAGGTTCTTTGTCTCCAACAGAAGATGACTCCACTGTATCTGGTCCTACCGGACTTGGGATGATTCGTTCCTTAGTTTCAGCTGATTCATATCCTCAATAGCTGACTCAATCATGACTCAATGATGACGACATCATTTTAAATTTATAAAGTTTGAAGAGAACCACGGACAGAAATAGAAGAGGAAAACATGTAAAATGAATGCTAGGAATAAAAAGAAAACATAGCAAATGAATAACTCCCGGTGTTCCTTTGTCTTGGTATAAAATAGAAACTTTACCAATAATAACAAATACTTTACATTTGAGTAGTGCTTTCACAGTCATTATTTTGTTTGATATCCATGACAACTCTGTGCAGTATGCAGCTGCAAAAGCTGAAACTTAGAGAAGCTAAAGGACCAATACTAGGTCACAGACTACAA
This sequence comes from Dugong dugon, assembly GCA_030035585.1. Lineage (NCBI taxonomy): Eukaryota > Metazoa > Chordata > Mammalia > Sirenia > Dugongidae > Dugong > Dugong dugon. The sequence goes on along the minus strand of CM057460.1, from coordinate 102,988,390 downwards.
AGTGGGGCATAAACCAGGGCAGGAGGCTAGGCCTCCTGCTCTTGTGCATGGTCTTCTCATCCCAACACAAAATCTGAAGAGCAGAGTGCCCTGGAGGTTGCTACTATAGTAAGACTAAGTAAACAAAGCCAACAGGTAAGAGCCGTGAACTGATTGAAAACTAAATGAGACTCAGAAGCAAATTAGTAAACATGCACAATTCTCAAGTATTCTGAGAGAAAGTGCCTAATGTTTATAACACTCACAGAAGACAGAAAAGGACAGAGAAGCCTCATTGTCATTCTAAGAAAAGAAAAACACAATAATGTACATAGAACATAGGAGGCCGCAAAAGAAACTGAAGGCCAAAACAACTGAGAATCCACTTTGTTATATTTCAATTTCTCTGAGTCGGAATCAACTCGACAGCAACAGGTTTGGTTTTAATTTTTCTGTGTAGTCTGCTGAATAACATCCAACAAGAGACATTATCTAACATTCTTTGGTTCTATTCAAAAATAATTTAAAAAAAAACTTCAGCTTTTGGTTGTTTTATATTGCAATTGGCAGAGATTTTTGTTTTGTTTTTAATGATCTCTTTCCCAACTATAGGGAAACCTTAGTGCTTAAGCAGAAAGGGCCCTAGCTGGTCTCTAAGCTTTGGGCATGCAGGCGATCGCTGCAGAAGTTTCCCGATCCTGATTTGAATCTCAGGGGCCAGAGCTGTGTGCATTCCACAAAAGGCCCTTTGAAATTCCTTTCCCTCCCCGGCCTGAGGAAGCCCTAGCTGATTGACCTCTGAGTGATAGCCGCATTGGTGTGGTTTGGCCTCTGATCTCCCATGATGTCTGTGAGCCATGTTCATCTGTCTGGGATCTGCTACCTACTTCCTCCATTATATTTAGCTCTTTGGTTATTTTCCTAATGAGCTGTCTGTTTGCCTCCAGCCTTCCAGCCAGAAGATGAATGTGTGCAAATCATAGACTAAGTACCTAGCTCTCGAGGCTTGCAAGGAGTTGCTCTATACATTTTGAAATCTACCCACTCTAGAGCTCTTGCTTGGGCTGTGTATTTATTCTGTTTGGCCCTTGGCTGTGCAAGCATGCTACTCTCTAGCTAGAGCTGTCCCCAGCCTTTCACCTATGTTCCCTCAAATGACCACTTACATAGCTGCCCTCCCCACCTCATCCCACCTTGCTTGATGTGCTAAGGTAGCTAACAAGAAGACCAAGCATGTGCATAATCCACTGCCATCAAGTTGATTCCAACTCATAGTGACCCTATAGGACAAAGCGGAACCGTCCCATAGGGTTTCCAAGGCTATAATCTTTACAGAAGCAGACTGCTACATCTTTCTCCCTCGGAGGAGCTGGTGGGTTTCAACAGCCAGCTTTTTCAGTTAGCAGCCGAGCTCTTTAACCAGTTCACTGGGCTCCTTATTCCATGCTTAGGGGGGAGCAATTCACAAAGGGAAAGGAAAAATTTTAAATATTTTCATCAACCAGGGGAGAATTTTTTATATTTAGATTGTGGCTCTGTATGTTGTTGTGGTTGTTGTGTGCAGTCAAGTCGATTCTGACTCCTAGTGACCCTATGTGACACAGTAGAACTGCCCCATAATGATTCCTAGACTCTAATCTTTATGGGAGCAGATAGCCAGGTCTTTTATCCCCCAGTGCCACTGGGTGGGTTTGAACAGCCAACCTTTCAGTTAGCGGTCAATTGTTTTAACCATTGCCCCACCAGGGGTCTTTTATACTCTTTTTAAATAATGGTATATAAGAAGAACCTTGATCAAAAGGGGGAAAATGTTGTTGTTGTCATTAGGTGCCGTCGAGTCAATCCAACTCGTAGCGACCCTATGTACTACAGAAGAAAACACTGCCCGGTCCTGTGCCATGCTCACAATTGTTGTTATGCTTGAGCCCACTGTTGCAGCCACTGTGTCAATCCATCTCGTTGAGAGTCTTCCTCTTTTTCTCTTTATCAAGCATGATGTCTTTCTCCAGGGACTGATCCCTTCCAATAACATGTCCAAAGTATGTAAGACATAGTCTCACCATCCTTGCTTCTAAGGAGCATTCTGACTGCACTTCTTCCAAGACAGATTTGTTCGTTCTTTTGGCAGTCCATGGTATATTCAATATTCTTCACCAACACCACAATTCAAAGGCATCATTTCTTCTTCGGTCTTCCTTATTCATTGTCCAGCTTTCACACGCATAGGATGCGATTGAAAATACCATGGCTTGGGTCAGATGCACCTTAGTCCTCAAAGTGACATCTTTACTTTTCAGCTCTTTAAAGGGTCTTTTGCAGCAGATTTGCCCAATGCAATGTGTCTTTTGATTTCTTGCCTGCTGCTTCCATGGGTGTTGATTGTGGATCCCAGTAAAATGAAATCCTTCACAACTTCAGTCTTTTCTCCGTTCATCATGATGTTGCTTATTGGTCCAGTTGTGAGGATTTTTGTTTTCTTTATGTTGAGATGTAATCCATACTGAAGGCTGTTGTCTTTGATCTTAATCGAGGGGAAAAATGCAGAAGAGAATTTCAAATTCTCGTGGACTCCCGACTTTCTGGAGGCATGGAGGCTGGATGAACCCTTGAAGCTACTGCCCTGAAATACTCTTTAAACCTTAAACCAAAAATATTCCCTGAAGTCTTCTTAAAACCAAGCAATAGTTTAGCTTAACTAGTAAAAAATATCTGCCTTGAGCATTATACTCTTTAAGAACTATCGATATAGGATCAAATTGACAAAAACAACTCAAAAGATTAGATAGGAAACTTAGGGGGCAGTGAGTTTATGTTACTGCGGGAGGAACAACTCAGAAAGGGACAGTGAGAATGGTTGCACAAGTTGAAGAATGCAATCAATGTCACTGAATTGTACATATAGAAACAGTTGAATTTGCGTATGATTTTCTGTGTATATTCTTAACTACAACAACTAACTAAATAAAATTTTTTTTACAAAATGTTATATGGTGGGGTGAGAGAAAACAAATCTTAATATTTTCTATTCATGGGGACTTGAAAGGTCATCTCAGGTCCTGCTTTATAGAGTCCTACAGTTTGGTGTTCCCTGCCCAGTGAATCTTCCACCCAATGTTGATGTGACTCAGAGAAGTAAAGCCTGTTACAAACCTGGGACTGGTGAGCCTTCATCTGCCTTAACATACGTGATTTAGCCCCTAAAGTGTTACCCTTCCACAGCTCCAATTACCTAAGAAAATTGTACAAACTGGTACTTTTAGAGTCTTCGAAACCAAATGATAAAGTTTTATTCCTTATTTTGGTTGTAGTTTGGAATCCTTATTTTCATGGAGTTCATCAAAACCAACATATACATGAATTACACATGTGAAAAATTGCATAACCCCAACTTCTCATATCTTCTGAAAGATTTAAGTGTATATTTTAATTAGGTCCCACAAGACCCACTATATAAAATGAGCATTAGTGTTTTCATTTTAAGACCTAGGCTATAAAATCACAGAGAAGTTCTGTCACAAGCAAAAAATGTACCTCTTTAGGAAGAGCCTGCTGGCGATACAGCCATGAGGGTGAATTTGGGTTGGCATATGGTTGCTGTGGGTAAATCCTTGGACCATTGCTGCTTAAACAACACCAGATGTGTGAGAAAAAAAGAGACCTAGAGAAGATTTGGGGTTAATTTAGAAACTGTGCACTTGATTTCAAAAAACTTTGCTACATAAAAAATATGAATTTGCACAAAAATTGAGCAGAGAGTGTACACCTTTTAAATAAATCACAACAGCTTTAAAAAATATATTACATTCCCCAGAGCATTTAAAAATGTAATATATAGTGTAAAATATATGGTACAGGTTTTTTAATTTGGTTTATATACAGCTTTTAGGAATTGTTTTGGCAAAAAATAAAACTATATGCACAAGATCTAATGATCTGATTTACAGTGAGTATTTTCAAACTGTATTTTCAAAGCTTAAACAATCAATACATCCCCCCATCCCCAGCACCCCAACTAGTCTTTCCTTGGCAACTCTGTGCTGGGCAAGAACAAAGGGACAGAAGTTGCAGTATCTACTCAGCATTATGTACTTTCTCCTCATGCCCTGAGAGGAAGAAATCACGGGCTTGGGATTTTTGTAAACATGAGGTTCTTGCTCAGTGCTCTAGGGAAGGTAAACCCTAGGCCCTGGCAGAGGTGAAAACTCCTCCCAGTTTCCAAAACTGGACAGTCAGTCCTAGTTTGAACCATGGGATCCACCAGAATAAGCCCGAGTGGCCACACTGCGGCCATGCCAAATCAAAATATGCAAGCAATTTGGGTACATTTGCCCTGGAAGTTTCAAATGGAAATGAGAGTGGGAGGAAAGGCCATGACAGCCCCATCCTCTTACCCCCAAGGTCCCCTGTCCCCTTGGGACCTCCAGAGTAAACTTCTCTGCTCTGCGGTTTGGGATTCGCTTGTGGAGACAAAGTTTGTTTAGCCTTACACATGAATGAAGAGCATATGGAGAAGTAAGCCTCAGTGACCACTGCTTCCCAAAGTGATTTCTCTCCCATGCCCCCCTTGATAGCCCCAGAAAGAAAAATCAATTTTCTGGCCTTTAAATCTGCCTTCTGTCCTAGTCAGACGTTGCGGAGCACGAAGCATTACAGGAGCTCCTATCACAAAGCAAACAGGGCGTGAGCAGCCGGAAGGAGAGAGCTGCTCTTTAAAAGCTTTTAAACACTGTTATGTTTTTAAAACCACTTACTGAAGAGGTGAGTTATTTTCTACTACTCCTTCCCCAGAAGCCCAGCCATTAAGGTTACCTGGAAACCTGTCTAGGAAGCATGCAACAAATAGCAACCATGCAATAGGAACATCCGGATTTGTCATCTAATAGGAGATGGTATCAGCAAGGTCATATTTGGGTAGGGGTGGAATATGAAACTTAGTTTGCATGTCCTGGCTATTTTAGGGGGCCATTCACCATGTGCTTTGGGGGAGGGGCTTTGTTCTTGGCTTGACTGGGAGGGTATTTGGTTGGTATAAGTTGGAAATGAGTGAGATTTCAGACTGGATGCTACTCCTACTGAAGACGGCCTATGGGAAGGAGTCAGCACAAGGGAGAATAAAAAGATACTAGAAGGCATTGCCTCCAACCAGGAAGAGCTCCCCATCTGTTGAAGACATGATGTACACAGAGAGATGACCTGAAAACTTTTTTTTTTTTTTTAAGTTTCAGAAAGAAAAACAAAAAACACTGTGAAGGAAGCCTTCATAGGGAAGATGATTTGAATAAGGTCTCGAGAGAGTATGTGAACAGCAAAGAAGATGCAAGATAAGATGGGGTGGGGGCAGGTGGCATGGTAAATTAGCCAGTCAGGTGTTCAGGACAAGACGCAAAATAACTAGAAGACATGTTGACAGAATGAGACATTTATAGTGCTGTTTACTTTATTGTTTTTATTTCCATTATAGTAAGGGTGAGAAGGGGAAGAGGACTTCTCTGTCTCTTCATAACCTTAGCTCCACGCTTTGGAGAAAAGTGTTCACTTCATGAAAGCCGTTTTGCTGTCTCCAAAGAGCTTGTTGCTACTGTGTATTTTTCATTTCCAACCAACACCCTTTCTGGTGTCAGATGAGGTGATAACATTGGTAATTGCAGAGAAGTAGCAAAGTTGTGACTCAGCTGTTTCACCATGCAGCTTTCCCGCAGACTGGGGCTTTGAGAAACCCAGCTTGCGCAACAAAAGCAGCAGGGAGAGGAGTCCATCAAAAACTGTGGGTGAATGTTTGCCTTTCCCTCTTTGGTTTACCCTAGAATGCATCCTTTTTTCCAGTTCAGCATGAGGAAGGATAAGTAATGAAATTATGTGATTCTGGAAGTCATGCTATCTGCAAACCTTGCTCTGAAAAATCAGCAGACACCAATAAGGCAAGTGATGGGGCAATTCCTGGGCTTTCCATGCTGACTTAATTCCATTCGACAATCATCAGTGCCATCAGGGCATCTGTGTGAGTCAGTAAAACATGGCCACAGATCCGTGAGCAACCATGGTGAATTAGTTGCTAAAAATACAAACAGGAACTCGCCACTATGCAAACACTCCTCAGGAAGGGAAGAGGGGTGCGTGATAAAAGTCTGGCTGCCACTCCAGGGACTGATTGCTCATCTCTGCCACACTCCTCTTAAATTACATAAAACTAGTGAGGTCAAACTGGCAATACTGAGCAATATTGCAATCAGTCTCTTGTCCTCTCCAAGCCTGTGTGATTCATGAATGCTGGATTCATCAGGCAGTATCAACCTGAGAGAACACTCCCAGGCATACAGGAGGCACCTGACCTCAGCACCTCTGAAAAAAGTGCCAAACCAAACCCACACGTACAGAGACCAAAGTTTGTTAGCGGTTGCCAGGGACAGGAGTAGGGTAGTCATTGTTTGGAAGCATTGAGTTTATGTTTATGGTGATGGAAAATTTGGCAACAATAATGGGTGAGTGTTCCACAACATGATTAAGGTAATTGATATCATTAAATTATACACATGAAAATGTGGAATACGCAAATGTGGTATTATATGTATTTTTACAAAGATAAAAAATTGCAAAAAAAAAAAGTGCCAAACCAAAGCATGGTCTGTATGTGTGAGTGTATGTGTGCGTGCGCATGTGCACATGTGCTGATGACAGTTGTTTCCTTTTCCAGCCTTATTGTTCTCTACTACCCTGATGTGTCTGGATCAGTCATAACCTGCTACTCAGCAAAGTTTCATTTTACAAATTGTTTCCCCTTTCTACATAAAATACATACATACATGCACACAAACACACACACTCATAAGGAATTAGAGTTCTTTTAATTTTCTTCTACCACAACATGTCTCTCTGAGTGTGGAAGGAATTTACCCACAAGCCAGGAATTACTCATAACCATGCATACATCCATGAGAATATATTACACATCCCAGCATCGTACTTCCTGTGTGCTGGGGTGGGGAGTGGGGGAGGGTGGGAGGGGCAGGGGAGGAGTTTTCTTGGACAAAGGTAAACTCTGCTGGACTTGGTTTTAAAGGGTTTGGGTGGTTTTTGTTTGCTTGCTTGCTTGCTCACCGGAAACTTACACATGCCTGTGTCTTAAAGGTGGTCAGTGTGCGAACTGACATGCTTCTCCTCCACCCCAACCCAACTCCACGAAAGCAAGAGAGCCACAGGCAGCTGAAAGGCCCAAGCCAGTGAGGTCAGAAAGGAAAGAGAGCTCCAGAGAGGCCACAAAAATGTTTATTACCTTATCTAGTCACCAAAGATTCTTTTTCTCAGTGAACACATAAAATGACAAAATAAAAACCACACACCATAAATAAATAAGCACAAAGAATTCAACCTGGCATAGAGATTTCTGAGGAGAACTTTTAGGGGACAATCAGATTTGAGATTTCATAAAGTGGGAAGGAGATTGAAAATCAGTAGGAAAAAATTCTGTGTGATCAATTAGCCAGAACTAGGAATGAGGGTGTAGGGGACTTCTTGGGGCTGTATTTCCCTCTGAATATGGGTACAGGAGGGTCAGAGCTGTGTGTTAGAAGGAGGCAGAACTAGGCTTGGCATGTAGGAGAATCACCTTTACGTGGCCCAAGCAAGCTACCTGATGTACCTTCAAGTTCAGGCCAGCTGCTGTTCCTGTCCCCCTCCCAGAGATGAAAAGGTTTCCCAAGCTCCTCCTCCTCCCAACTTGATTCTCCTCAGGTGCTTCCCCTGATATAAATACAGGGTATTACCCAGGCTTGTTCTTGTTCACTTGCTCAAACCCTTTTCAATCCTCCTAGCTCTGAAGTTTTGCTCCAATTTGTAACCCCATCTTGTCTCTTTTCCCCAATTTCAAAGTTCTGCCACCATCCTCAGAACAGATCAGCTCATTGTCTCCAGTTCTCCCAGGCCAGTTCTCCCAGGCCAGTCTCACCAATCACCCACATTTCTCATTCTCACACCTGGTCCAGTCATCACCGCCAGCCATGAGCAATCCCCACTGGGGCTTCCTGCCAGAAGAGTATTTCAAAAGTTTCACTGAATTTTTATACAGGGTACTTTTGAACATGTAAATAATATATAAGGCTGACCTATTTTGTGGTTAAGAGTGACAAAAATCTCAAACTGCGAATCTGTTTCAAGTCGGTGTTGCCCTAGAAAAAGAAAAGTGCTTATGAAATACTTGAATCCCTTCAGTTAAAACATAAAAACAATTGATGACCTGAAAGTTCAAGTAATGGCCCAAAGAGAGGGGAAGTGTAATGTTGACTCTGGTTTACAGACAGCGAATCTGAGTCATGGCAAGGTCCTGAAATCTCACAGGAAATCATTCTGCCTGTAAATGCCCCGGAATCAATGGTGAACAAATGTGAACTCTGGCCAGTCACGCAGAAGCACTTTGTTTTCCAATGAGCGATGACGCCAGATCCCCATTGCTTTTGACAAAGGGCCTCATCAAGGCTGTGTGTCATCATTTGCGTTTGCCACGGCTGCAGCTTGGGTGTGCACGCAGACACGCTGCCCGACTTGACAGTAACTCTTTGGCCTCCTGGGGAGGGAGGGCAGGGGGACGAGGTCCGCGTAGGATGCAGCGCCACCTGCTGGACACTGTGTGATAGCGCGGCAGACTGCGGAGACGGAGAGGTCGTTTCCGTCCCCTGTTTGCTTTGAGGCAACAGTCAACGACTGACTGAAAGAGAACAAAAGCACTAGCAGAAATAAACATCCTTTATTCAAACCAATCCTCAAGGCCACACAAAATCCTTTCCTTACTATAGAATGTGGTGTGGTGTGTGTACATGTGTGCACTTACGTGCATGTGGTGTGTGTAGTATATGCATGTGTGTGTGCACGTGTGTTTGTGTGTGACCTTTCAAAAGTAGGAAAAGTGATATCATCTTTATCATTCATTCATGTTGGATTTGTAAGGAATTCTACTAAATAAATTTTTCCATTTAATCTCCCCCTACTCCGTACAACAGGAGCCCTGGTGGCACAGTGGTTAAGAGCTGAGCTGCTAATCAAAAAGGTTGGCAGTTAGAACCCACCAGCCGCTCTGCGGGAGAAAGATGTGGCAGTCTGCTTCCGTAAAGGTTACAGCCTTGGAAACTCTCTGGGGCAGTTCTACTCTGTCCTGTAGGATCACTTGACAGCAATGGGTTTGGTTTTTTTGGTTACTCTGTATTAGTAGAGTAAAAAAATTCTCAACCAAATGAACTGCTAGCACCTTTGTCTCTACTAATAAAATCATTCACAAGCTAACCATATTTGAGGATGACAGCTCACTAATGTATATTCCCCCTTTTCAAAAGACTTCGCCCACATCGGTACAAAGATTGTCACTATACCCCAGCCAGGCAGAACTGGTCATCAGCGTGGAGGAGATCAAGTGCTGGCTCGGGGATGATACAAAATCCAGCCAGATCTAGGAAGCAGTCTGAAGTCAAACCTCAACCACTTCCAAGAAGCTGTCGGTGGGCATCCCAGAAGACTCAGACGGCAGCATGTTTAGGTTTATGCCAGAATCTCTTCAACTCTTTAGAGGTGTGTTCCCATACGTCACAGATGTGTTCACATAGGCCACTTTCCCTGTCACAGAGGTTATCAACCTAGAACCATGGACATTTGTTGAAGTGGGAGACCTAAAAGACAAAAGCAAAGACATTCAATGAGCCTTGTGTGGAAGGATACTGTTGTTTGGGGAAGGTTGAAGCATTTGCTGACAGCTCTAGGAACACCAGTGACCCAAATGATTGTTTTGCATTTTCCTGGTTGCCAAATAACAAGAACTACCAGGGTTTAGTTATGCCAGGCAGTAGGCTAAGTGCTTTACCTTTGTTTTCTCACATAATATGCCTTATTATCATCCCTGCTTTACAGATGAGGAAACAGAGGCTAAGAGGGGTTAAGTTACCTGCCTATGGTTACACAGCTCAGAAGGAATAAAGGGAGGACTCAAGCCCAGGTCCCTCTGGCCCAAGACTGTGCTCCTAATGTCTACGCTACTGCTTCCCAGCTGTTCATGCCCTGCTGGACCCTGGACTACAGTAGTTTTTGACTGTTTATTTTAAAGCCCAGATGACTCACTAGCCACATGACCACATCACGCATTTTCACTAACTCCCTGAATGCGAAAGCAGGGCTTGAGGAAAGAGCTTCTTTTACTTTGTTTTGAACCAGGACGACAGACTGGGAAATGGTTGGGACAACTAGTTCTGGGTCAGAGGTCAGGAGACTGACTGGCCTCTGAGGGTGAAAACAAACAAGGCTCTGCCAGGGGTCCTTGGTGCCCTGTTAGGACCCACAGGCTGGGGCGGGCAAGCCAGTCACTGAATATGGCTGACTGTTTCGATAGCGTGGCATGTCCCATTCTCAGGCAGCTGGGGTGGATGAGGAAAGCACTGTCCTGGATTCACTTGCAGTTCAGCCATGTCCCAGCTGAGGATCTGTAGGTCAGAAGTGAACAGCAGCACGTGCCAGTATTGTCTCTAGAGAGCTGAGATTCCAAGGCTTCTTGTCTGTAAAGTGGCAATAATGATACCTGACACACACCAGGAGCCACTCTGCTGGAGAAAGTTGTGGCAGTCTGCTTCCATAAAGATTTACAGCCTTGGAAACCTATGGGGCAGTTTCTACTCTGTCATACAGGGGTACGATGAGTCAGAATCGACCCGACAGCAAAGGGTTTGGTTTTTGATTTAACATGAGCTGGAAGTCCCTGGGTGGCACAAATGGTTAAGCGCCCGACTACTAGCCATAAAGGTTGGTAGTTCGAACCCACCCAGAGATGCCTCAGAAGAAAGGCCTGGCAATCTGCTTCCAAAGGTCACACAGCCTTGAAAACCCTATGGAGCAGTTCTACTCTGCACACACAGGGTCACCATGAGTAAGAATCGACTCGATGGCAACTCACAACAACAACAACATGAGCTAGTGGAGTCCTTGGGGGTACAAATGGTTAGCACACTCACTGCTAACTGAAGGTTGCATGTTTGAGTCCACCCAGAGACCTGGAGATCTACTTCTGAAAAATCAGCCATTGGGAACCCTGTGGAGCAGAGTTCTCCTCTGACACGCTTGGGATCACCATGAATCGGAATCAACTCAACAACAACTGTTTTTTGTTTTTCTTTTTTCACTCATCAGCACAAAGGTAATATAACTTGAGTCCTAAGTGGATCTAACATCTTCAAGAGGGTGTGTGCCCAGAGTGAGAAGAGGATTGTGCCCCAGGGCATTTCACATGTGTCAGCAACTGGTTTAATATGAGCTAATGAATGTTAGGAACACTGGTGGCACCGTGGTTAAGAGCTTGGCTGCTAACCAAAATGTCTGCAATTCGAATCCACCAGCTGCTCCTTGGAAACCCTATGGGGCAGTCCTAGTCTGTCCTATAGGGTCGCTATAAGTCAGAATTGATTTGACAGCAACGGGTTTGGTTTTCGTTTTGTGTGTGTGTGTGTGTGTGTGTGTGTGTGTGTGTGTGTGTGTGTGTGTGTGTGTGTGAAGATGTTGTTACACTCCAGTGCCCTGTGAATATTAAGTTTTATGGTTATCAATTCCATAGGGGTGAAAAGTTTCATTATTTTCTTCAATTGTGATGGGCACTTACATGAGAAATGGCAAAGGGATATTATTCTTGCAGTTTTTTGCCTCCTGGTGAAAACTTCCTGGACAAAATTACATAGTTTGAAGTTTCCATGATGCAGTTTGACCCTCCTGGGTAATCAGAGCAACATGTTTTATCAAGGTCTTCCTACACAGTCCAAGTTCACTTCCAGCACCAGTGCTATTTTTCCTAGTCAGCCAACCAATCTAAAGGGCAAAAGAATAGTGCCAGGCTTAGGTCTAGAGGCTCTGAGGAGTAGTGGGTGGATGAGAGTCAGGGGGGAGTGAATGCTGAAGGCCAGTCACTCGCCCGCCACAAGCCTTCAGACAAAAGCCTTTTGTCTGGGAGTTGCTGGGGGACGCCAAACATCGCTGCTTCTTTCTAGAATAATGTTTTGTTTTTTTGCCTGAATGTTATCTAGATCCTGGAAACCTATTTCTACAAACTGATTTTAAAATATCCTGTACGATAAATAAAAAATTAGCAGCCATGTGAATGTCTAACATTAGGGGGATGGTTATGCATAGGATGGTGTATCCCATGGTGTTTATGACAGTTTATAAACATGTAGAGGAAGAATGCAATTGCATAAAGGAAGGCTTGTGCTGAATCAAACACGAAACACTAAAAAGCTGCGAGCAGAACTGTATTATGGTATAATCTGACAATATAAAAATAAGTGGTGAAACTATTAGGAAGTAAGATACTTTAATGGTGGATACATGACATTATGCATTTGCCAAATCTCATAGAACTGTACAACACAAAGAGTAACCCTAATGTAAACTATGGACTTCAATTGACAGTAACGTACCATTAATATGGTTCACCAATGTGATTCATTAATTGTAACAGACACCGCACTGATGCAAAATGCTGATAATAAGGGGAACTGTGAGGAAGGGAGGTATATAGGAAATATCTGTACTCTGCTCAATTTTTCTGTAAGCCTAAAACTGTTCTAAAAATAGAGTTTATTAATAAAATAATTTTTTTAAATAAATGAATAAAAAACCAGAAAGGAGTAAACCAAAATATTAATAATACTGCTTTGGATGGTGAGATTATGACTAGTTTCTTTTCCTTTTCTAATTTCCTACTTTCTAATTTTCTTTCAGAATGCACTTTAGAAGCAAGGATGGCAAGACTTCCTCTGACTTAATTTGGACTTGTTATCAGGAAGGACCAGTCCCTGGAGAAGGGCATCATGCTCGGTAAAGTAGAGAGTGAGCAAAAAAGAGGAAGCCCCTCAGTGAGACAGACTGACACAGTGGCTGCAACAATGAGCTCAAACATAGCAATGATTCTGAAGATGGCGCAGGACCAGGAAGTGTTTCATTCTGTTGTATATAGGGTTGCTATGAGTTGGAACTGACTCAATGGCACCTAACACCAACAATTTTGTCTAATTTTATTTATGTATGACTTTATCAGGAAAAACAAATGAAACATTTTTAAATTTTGCCTGAGTGACTGTTCTCTGAGGCAGGAACTATATTTGATCAAGGTGGTCTGTTGTCTAGCTCCTGACACACAGAAGGGACTTAATGAGTTTTGCTAATAACATATGAGCACCTTTAAATTTAAAAAGCCTGCAAACTTGTTGCCTCATGGCCCAGGAGAGGGCAAGAGATTAAAGTAATAATTGTGAGAAGAATGTATCAGAGCATCTAAGGAGTAGCTGGTTGGACCTTTGTTTTGTTTAAGTAGTAAACAGAGGCCTGTGTGGGCATCTTGAGAAGCATCTACTAAATGGCATCAACGGGCAGAAAGTGATGTGTGCTGATATAAGATAGATCCCAAGTAGTATAATCAAACAAGAAGCATAATGAGGTTCTGCTATTTAGAAGTTGTTGCAGTACAGCTGGTTTGCCAGGTACCATCCAGTTCTTCTGGTTTCATGGCAAAGGAGGCAGTTGTTCATGCAGGCAATTAGCCACACATTCCATATCCTCCTTGTATTCCTGACTCTCCTTGCTCTGTTACTCCAGGCAAATAGACACCAATTGTCGTGCCTTGGATGGCTGCTTGCAAGCTTTTAAGACCCCAGGTACTACCCAATGAACTAGGAGGTAGAACAGAAGCACTAAACATGTTATTAGGCCAATTAGCTACGATGTCCCATGAAACCATGACCCTAAGCCTTCAAATCAAGGAAACAAATCCCATGATGTTTTTGGCTACAGATAAGCAGCCTCGGTAGCTACTTTTTATTGCTGTTGTTGTTGTTGTTATAAATATATCTATCAAACAACTTTTGCCAGTTCAACTTTTTTAGGTATACAACTTATTGACAGCAATCCTGTCTTGTTTATTTTTGTATACCTTGTTCCTAACACTAGGTCTGGAATGTAGTTTGTTCTTATGGCAGATTAAAGACGGCTGAAAATTCTTCGACACTTCCCATCAAGAGGTAGAGTCTATTTCTCCTCTGCTTGAGTCTAGGCTGCCCTGTGACTGCTTTGATCAATTAGGCATAATGGAAAGGGCGTTATGCCAGTTGCAGGCCTAGCCTTAAAGAAGACTTGGTCTCTTGAAGGCCTGAGCTTCCACATAAGAATGTCAACTACCCTGTTGGAGAGCCCTTGTGGAGAGGCCCTGAGACCACATGGAGAGGGGCAAGGACCCACTTGAACCCAGCCTTCCAGCCATCCCCACCAAGGAATCAGACATGTAAGTGAAGTCATTTTGAAGCCACCAGATCAGATCAGCCATCACCTGAATACCATAGGAGACCCCAGTCGACTCCACATAGAGCAGTAGAATCACCCAGCTGAGCCCTTCCTGAATTCCTGACCCACAAAATGGGTCATGAAATATAATGAAATGCTTGTTTCAGACACTAAGTTTTGGAGTAGTTTGTTACATAGCAACAGAGAACTAGATAACTCAATAAATGTTTGCAGATGGATGGATGAATGATTGAGAAGGCCATTGTCCTTCCTAGAAAAGTGATGCTCAGAGAGGAGAAGCAACTTGATAAAGTTACTGTAGTGGACATTTTTCATCCCTATTCCTATACCCCAGCATGTGAACCTCCTTCACCTTTAGAGAATTCTTTACCTTATAAAATAGAGCCACTTCACATTATAGGAGCTGAAAATGCCAAGTGCTCATGTTCCCAGTCTTCCTTGAAGCTAAGATGCCGGCAAATGACACAAGATCCTCCAATAGGACATTCCTGCCCCAGACTGTGAATCAGAAACTGGTGAAGGACTTCACAGGCTCTATTCCAGTAAGAGAAGGGCAGCAGCACCAAGAGCTTCAATACCATGGGCCTTCCAGAGGCCATAGCAGCTGCAGCAGCAGTGTCTAGTGTTCAGGCTCAGTGGTACCTGTGGTGCAAGCTGTGGTCCCTGTGCTCAGCAGTATCTTCACTGCACTGTGATTTGGGGCCATTGTTCCTGTCCCCAAGCCTATTCCTCTCTCCCTCTCAGGGGTTTGGTGAGCTACCCAATATTTTTAAATAAATTCTTTTTCTGCTTGCAACTCTGAACACTGACTGATAGTCACATACTCAGGCTTCTCCTTTTAGATCCTATGCTCTACTTGAATAATTTTCAAATGAGGTCCCCAAAATCCTGCAGTACTAAAGGGAGGAAGAAGGAGGACAAGAGAGTGTAGCTCTGGCCCTTCACCCCCCACACTCTTCAGCCACAACAGTCCTACTTTTATATTTTCAATACTGTTATTCTCTAGAAAATGTTTTTTGAAAAAATAGTTCTGTCTCTAAAAAGTAATGTTCCTTAAAAGTAACTTTCAGTATAATCACACTATATCTTACACTAAAGCGAATGAAAGAAACAATGATGAGCTGAACAGATTTCAAAGGGAGGCTTGAGAAGACAAAGTAAAATATTATAATGAAATGTGCAAAGACCTAGAGTTAGTAAATCAAAAGGGAAGAACATGCTCAGCATTTCTCAAGCCAAAAAAATTGAAGAAAAAATTCAAGTCTTGAGTTGCAGTATTGAAGGATTCTATGGGCAAAATATTGAATGAGGCAGGACGTACCAAAAGAAGATGGAAGGAATACACAGTCACTGTACCAAAAGGAATTGGTTGACGTTCAATCATTTTAGCAGGTAGCATATGATCAGGAACTGATGGTATGGAAGGAAGAAGCCCAAGCTGCACTGAAGTCATTGGTGAAAAACAAGACTTTAGGAATTGATGGAATACCAGCTGAGCTATTTCAACAAATGGATGTAGTGCAGAAGTGTTCACTCATTTATGCCAAGAAATTTGGAAGACCTGGTCAGCGGACTAGAAGAAATCCATATTTGCATACTTTCCAAAGAAAGGTGATCCAACAGGATGCAGAAACTATCAAACAATGTCGTTAACATCACACACAAGTAAAATTTTGCTGAAGATAATTCAAAAACGATTGTAGCAGTACATCAACAGGGAACTGCCAGAAATTTAAGCTGGATTCAGAAGAGGATGTGGAATGAGGGATATTATTGCTGATGTCAGATGGATCTTGGCTGAAAACAGAGAATACCAGAAAGATGTTTACTTGTTTCTTATTGACTATGCAAAGGCATTCAACTATGTGGATCATAACAAATTACAGATAATATTGTGAAGAATGGGAATTACAAACACTTAATTGTGCTCATGAGGAACGTGTACATAGATCAAGAGGTAGTTGTTCGAACAGAACAAGAGGATACTGCGTGGTTTAAATTCAGAAAAGGTGTATGTCAGGGTTGTAGCCTTTCACCATACTTATTCAATCTGTATGCTGAGCAAATAATCTGAGAGGCTGGACTATATGAAGAAGAACATGGCATCAGGATTGCAGGAAGACTCATTAACAACCTGCAATACGCAGATGACACAACCTTGCTTGCTTACCGATGAAGATCAAAGACCACAGCCTTCAGTATGGATTACACCTCAACATAAGGAAACCAAAAATCCACACAACTGGACTAGTAAGCAACATCATGATAAGTGGAGAAAAGGTTGAAATTGTCAAGGATTTCGTTTTACCTGGATCCACAATCAGCACCCATGAAAGCAGCAGTCAAGAAATCAAAGAACATATTACATTGGGCAAATCTGTTGCAAAAGACCTCTTTAAAGTGTTAAAAAGCAAAGATGGCACTTTGAGGACTAAGGTGCGCCTGACCCAAGCCATGCTATTTTCAATCACCTCATATGCATGAGAAAGCTGGACAATGAATAAGGAAGACCAAAGAAGAATTGATGCCTTTGAACTATGGTGTTGGCGAAGAATGTTGAATATACCATGGACTGCCGGAAGAACAAACAAATCTGTCTTGGAAGAAGTACGGCCAGAGTGCTTCTTGGAAGCAAGGATGGCAAGGCTTCGTCTCATGTACACTGGACTTGTTATTAGGAGGGACTAGTCCCTGGAGAGGGACATCAGGCTTGCTAAAATAGAGGTTCAGTGGATTTGAAATTTATAAGAATCTACAAGCCCCTGTTAGAGGAGTCAGTGATGACAGGAAGGTGCTGCCATGATTACATGCCATTGGGAAATAAGCAGTGAAATAAGTTACATGAAGAAGTAATTAAACTATATACCCAAATGAAAAGGAGCCCTGGTGGTGCAGTAGTTAAGTGCTCAGCTGCTAAGCAAAAGTTGGTGATTAGAACCCACCAGCTGCTGTGTGGGAGAAAGATGAGGCAATCTGCTTCTGTAAAGATTTACAGCCTTGGAAACCCTATGGGGCAGTTCTACTCTGTCCTGCAGAGTTGCTATGAGTCGGGATTGTCTCGACAACAATGGGTATTTTACCCAAATAAAGGCACACAAGCATTTAATAAAGTGATAAGAGGAGAGAAGTTGTGGTTATACACACCATGAGGAAGCCTTGTTTCTCGTGTTTATTTGTCTGTATTCCCTCCCTTCCAAACCATATGGATTTCATTTTCCTCTATGGCTTTGTCAAAAGCAAAACTAACCATCCCAACCACAGGCCACTTAGACAAGAGATGAGTTTTTAGACAATACTAAACTTTACCAAAAGTTGATGACCCTCTTTCCTCTATCTCTTGCTTCATCCTACATTTGCTTACTTGTGAGAACTTCTTCCAAAGTGCTTTCAGTGTGGGTGTTTCTGGCAAACCTTCTTTGAGGTCAAACCCTCCCATTTGAATGTGGCTGGAATATAAGAATATAAACTGAAAGTGAGCTATTCCATTTGTTCACTGTATACAGCACTGCTGTGGAAAGTCTGCTGTGATCTGACCCGTGTTTCTTTACAGATGATTTATTCTTTCATTCTAAGGGCTTTTAGAGTTTTTCTTCATTTATGAAACCCATAATTTCTCTAAAATGTGTCTAGGTGTAGGTTTTTGTCTCTCTGTGGGGTACCCTACAGGCCCATTCAATCTGAGAGCTTGCAAAAACCTTTAATTCTGGAAAACTTATCTTCATTATTTCTTCAAATATTTCCTCCTCTTAGTTTTTGCTTTTCTCTTTTTCAGGACTCCTATTATCTGGATGTTGGCACTTCTATTTCTATCCTGCTTATACCACAGCTTTCTTTTTATATTTTTGTCTCTTTATCCTTTCCTGTTCCTTTCTGGGAAAGTTTCCTTAAGCTTATCTTCCAACTTCGTAAGACATTCTTCAACTCTACTTATCCTACTATTTACTTATATATTGTGTTCTTTATTTTAACTATTATATTTTAATACCTAGTTCTTTTTCTGGCTTCTTATTCTAGTTATGCTAATATATCCCCTTCTCTCCTTCGGTATATGTAGATAGATATAGGTGTAGATATACCACACCAAACCCATTGCCATCAAGTTAATTCCAACTCATAGTGACCCTATAGGATAGAGTAGAACTGTCTCATAGGGTTTCCAAGGCTGTAAGTCTTTATGGAAGCAGATTGCCACATCTTTCTCCTGCAGAGCAGCTAGTGAGTTTGGTTAGCAGCCAAGCACTTTGACCCCTGTGCCACCAGGGCTCCGTGTGTGTGTGTGTGTGTGTGTGTGTGTGTGTGTGTGTGTGAAGCTTCTTTTAAATCCTTGGTCTGTCTGTTCTAATATTTTTGCTTCAGGTAGTAGTATGCATTGTCCAGTTTTGGAGATTCTTTCAATGTAATTTTATTGCTGAAGTGTTGGGTTTTTCTGTCCTGTGAACTCAAGTTGAAAGGGGAAATCGGCTACACTCTACATCAGGAAAGGAGTTTAAGGAGACGCGTTGATAAGCCCCAGGCATCTAGAACCAGTGTTTCTATCCCCGTATGCAACTCCTCTAGTGAGGGCTCACCTTTAACTTACGGAGAAGTGTGATGGGAGGGAAAGATTTGTTGTTGTTAGTTTCTAGAAACCATGTTTTTCAGAGCTGGTTTGGGAGAAGAAGTCATACAAGTTAGACAATTGGGAAGAAGTTGAGATTTCAAATAAACGATTAATTATTCTCAACTAAAAGGACGATTAGAAGAGGAATGGCACACATAACAAGGAGCGCTGGGTCCCAGCTTGTGATCACCTTAATATCCACTTTCTCAGAGTGACTCCATATTGTCCCTGTAATGCAGTTGCCAATGGTCTTGTGTCTGACCTCCAAGAAGTCAGTGTTCTGACCATGACACGGGGATGTCTAGAGTCCCTGACCTGTCATTCCATCCATTTCTCAGTGCTCAAAGTTTCTGCAGAACTTGGAGGCTGACTCTAAATTGCTGAAGATCCTTCTTCATTGGTCAGTTCAAACATGTGCCACAATTGCCCAAGCAAGTGGAAGGGAGGTGGGATGTCAGCTATGGGCTGGACTTCACCAGGAAGGCCTGGGATTGGCTCCTGCTGCTGTCACAGTGATCGGCCAGGTTGCCAGGGGCAGACCCAGAGCTTCAGATTACACAGAACAGGAGATCTGGGAAATCCTTGTTCTGTATCACTTACTGAGAAGTATCCTCAATATATCTTTGCTCTGAGAAATGGAGCCATTTCCCTAGTAATAAAGGCCTATCTTTGTGTGCTGTGCAAGGCTAGTGCTGTGTGAATGTGTGTGTGTGTGCACATGTGGGTGCATTTGTGTGTGTGTGTGTGCATGTATGTGTGCATACACACACCCTGGACTTTTGAAACAGGCCTTGTAGATGCTTATATATCAACAAACAACCTTGTGACTCTGTTTTCTTAAAGAGCTCTGAGTTACAGTTTTCAGAAGTTCATATGTTAGATATTTTTATAACAACAGAGAAAAAAAAAGTTCATATGTTAGAGAGAATCTGAATGAATAGTCTGATCAAAGTCTCTGACCCTGACCTTGGTCCTAGGTATGTCAGCCTCCTTCTCACTACAGAGGCTCAAAATCTTCTCAGCCTAGGTACCAAATAAAGTGTTCCTGAACACAGCACCATTGCTTACAAACACCAGTTAGAAACATTCTATTATCTGCAGTTTATGTATTATTATTCACGTATACTTTTATATACAACTAAAATCTTTCAATGATATATTAGTCTCATAATATGCACAAGATACCAGTGAGTAATAAGATAATAATAACTATCATATATCTGTGCTTACCATGTGCTAAAGGAGCCCTGGTGGCACAGTGGTTAAAACGATGGACTGCTAGCTGAAAGGTCAGTGGTTTGAAAATACCAGCGGCTCCCTGGGAGAAAGATGTGGCAGTCTGCTTCCACAGAGATGTACAGGCTTGAAAACCCTTTGGGGTTGCTGTGAGTCAGAATCAAATGACAGCAGTGGGTTTTGGGACCATGTGCTAAGCACTGTTCTAAGTGCTTTAAACTCCATTGCCATCAGGTCAATTCTGACTCACAGCGACCCTACAGGACAGAGTAGAACTGCCCCATAGGGTGTCCAAGGCTGTAATCTTTACAGAAGCCAACTACCACATCTTTCTCCCGTGGAGTGGCTGGTGGGTATGAACCACTGACCTTTTGGTTAGCAGACCAGCACTTAACATATACTAATTTATTTATGCCTGTCAACAAATAAAACAATGACACCAGAGCTAATAAATGAATAATAAGTAGATAGATGGATGGATGAATGGATGGACAGGCAGATACATTTTTTTTAAAAAGCTGCATCTATTGACTTAACAGGCAAGAAAACTGAAGAATTTCACTATGTAATTCACTGAGGGGGAAAAGTCAGAATTTTTTAAGTGTTAGGGAGTTTGTGTGGTTATTGCTAACTAAGGGTTGAAATCCAGCACTGTGGAGCAGACAGAATGAGTCCACAGGCCTAAACCCAGTTGGTTAAAACAAACCCCACTGTTTAGGGAAACACTGGGAAAAAGTCACTCAAGTTCATGGTCCTTTATGAGCTTCAGCTGGTTAGAGTCAGCTGGGAGAAATGCAGGTCACTGCAACATCTCTTTGACAATTGCTGCTGCAAGCAGAAGATTTTCCCGTACATTCCTCACAACAGCATTTTAAAGGGATGCACTTATTATCAACCCCATTTTACAGAGGAGGAAACTAAGGTTTGGAGATGTAAATTTTCCCCAGGTCAACCTAGGATTCAAAGCTGGGAGGTTGGAGCCCACACTCTTAACCTCTCTTCAGGGACCAAGCACAGATCTAAAATTAATTATCCTTGTATGTTATGTATTGAAAATAATTCAAGTTACTAAAATTTTATAACTTAATTTTTAATTTCAACTGCATTAGATGAACAAATATTAATTCAAGGAGTAAGGACTGCTATGATTAGACTAGATTTTAGACCACTAGGTTTAACCCGAGATCTGACTTTAATCTTTATATACAGTTTTGTAAATGTTGGGTTTTTTATGAAGAAAACTACAGGATATATTCACCTTTTTAAAAAAAAAAAAATTTTCTGCTGTCACAGGAACCAAATCTAGCTTTCTAAAATCATATACATTATACCAAAACCATCCTGAAGGAGTGAGTGGGGTTCCCTTTTCAAGACTTCCATTCTCATCATGCACATTCCCCCTAACCACACCTACTCCATCACATTAACTTCACATGAGGAATATTTTCTAATTTGAAATTATTTGCACTTGTTTGCCCAGCTGCCATGCTCCTTGCAGCTGCAGGCCATTAAAAAGCTATCATCTCAAGCTTCTTCTAAAGTAAAGCAACCACGAGGGTTGAAGAGAAACAGTGCAAAATCTGTGACCACTGCGTCTAATACTTTGGGGAGATTTAACTTCTAGAAATCCCCCATGCATCTGTCAGTGTGTCGACTGTGGGGGCCTGCATGTTGCTGTGATGCTGGAAGCTATGCCACCGGTATTCAAATACCAGCAGGGTCACCCATTGCAGAAAGGTTTCAGCTGAGCTTCCAGACTAAGACAGACTAGGAAGAAGGACCTAGCCGTCTACTTCTGAAAAGAATTAGCCTGTGAAAACCTCATGAATAGCAGTGAAACATTGTCTGACATAGTGCTGGAAGATGAGCCTCTCAGGTTGGAAGGTACTTAAAATACGACTGTAGAAGAGCTGCCTCCTCAAAGTGAAGTCGATCTTAATGACCTGGATGGAGTCAAGCTTTTGGGACAATCATTTGCTAACGTGGCACTACTCAAAATGCTAATAAACAGCTGCAAATATCCATTAATAATCAGAATATGGAATATGCAAAGTATGAATCTAGGAAAATTGGTAATCATCAAAAATAAAATGGAACTCATAAACATTGATATCCTAGGCATTAGTGAGCTGAAATGGATGGGTATTGGCAATTTTGAATCTGACAATCATATGGTCTAGTATGTCAAGAAATCTGGAAGACAGCTACCTGGCCAACTGACTGGAAGAGATCCCTATTTATGCCTATTCCCAAGAAAGGTGATCCAACAGAATGCGGAAATAATCAAACAATATCGTACACAAGTAAAATTTTGCTGAAAATAATTCAAAAGTGGCTGCAGCAGTATATCAACAGGGAACTGCCAGAAATTCAAGCCAGATTCAGAAGAGGACATGGAACCAGGGATATCATTACTGATGTCAGATGGATCCTGGCTGAAAGTAGAGAATACTAGAAAGATGTTTACTTGTGTTTTATTGACCATGCAAAGACATTCAATTGCGTGGATCATAACAAATTACAGATGACCCAACCTTGCTTGCTGAAAGTGAAGAGGACTTGAAGCACTTACTGATGAAGATCAAAGATGACAGCCTTCAGTACGGATTACACCTCAACATAAAGAAGAAAAAAAACATCCTCACAACTGGACCAATAAGCAAAATCATGACAAATGGAGAAAAGATTGAAGTTGTCAAGGATTTCATTTTACTTGGATCCACAATCGACACTATGGAAGCAGCAATCAGGAAATCAAACGACACATTGCACTGGGCAAATCTGCTGGAAAAAATCTCTTTAAATTATTGAAAACAAAGATGTCACCTTGAAGACTAAGGTGCGTCTGATCCAAGCCATGGTGTTTTCAACTGCCTCATATGCACGTAAAAGCTGGACAATGAATAAGGAAGACTGAAGAATCCATGCCTTTGAATTACAGTGTTGGCGAAGAATATTGAATATACCATGGACTTCCAAAAGAACTAATAAATCTAACTTGGAAGAAGAACAGCCAGAATGCATCTTAGAAACAAGGATGATGAGACTTTGTCTCACATACTTTAGACATGTTATCAGGAGGGATTGGTCCCTGGAGAAGGACATCATGCTTGGTAAATAGAGGGTCAGTGAAAAAGAGGAAGACCCTCAACAAGATGGATTCACAGTGGCTGCAAAATGGACTCAAGCATAACAATGATTGTGATGATGGCACAGGTCCAGGCAGTGCTTCTTCTTTTGTGCATAGTGTCACTATGAGTGGAACCGACTTGATGTCACCTAACAATAACAACTTTTAGAAATAGATGAAATCTGATTAATAGAAAAATTGACTGAGCTGTGTAATGCAGTTTTTAGTTCCAAAATAAATTTTAGTGACCCAAAATAAAGTAATATGATTTTCACAAAACCAGTATAAACTGAGACAAAGGCAACTCCAGAAGAGGAGACCCCCACGTTGTCTTGATCGAGGGCAGAGCCATTGGAATAAAAGTAGTATCCCTTTTAAATACTTTGGGTTTTTCCGAATAATATGCTACTTAATGAAATAAAGAACATCTTTTAATACCTAAAGTATTTAAAAATTTATAAATACATAAAGTCCTTAACAGTATTTATCAATGAATTGTAGCCATTAGTAGTGGTTATAGTGGTTGTTGTACTATTGTATACATACATACATACATATATATGTGGGTGTGTGGTTGTGCATTTTTGTGTTTCTTTTATACTCTGGATTTTTCCATGTGTTACTTACTCAAATTATATATATGTATATATATTGAAAATGTATATATGCGTGTGTGTATGTGTGTTCTCGTTGTTGTTGTTAGGTGCCTTCCAGTCGCTTCCAATTTATAAAGACCCTATGTACAACAGAATGAGAGACTACCCAGTCCTACGCCATCCTCACAATCGTTGCTATGCTTGAGCTCATCTTTGCAGCCACTGTGTCAATCCATCTCACTGAGAGACTTGCTCTTTTTTGCTGATCCTCTACTTTACCAAGCATAATGTCCTTCTCCAGGGATTGGTCCCCCCTAATAATATGTCCAAAGTATATGAGATAAAGTCTCACCATTCTGACTTCTAAGAAGCATTCTGGCTGTACTTCTTCCAAGAGAGATTTGTTTGTTCTTCTGGCAGTCCATGGTATATTCAATATTCTTCACCAACACCATAATTCAAAGGTATCAATTATTCTTCAGTCTTGCTTATTCATTGTCCAGCTTTCTCATGCATATGAGGTGATTGAAAATACCATGGCTTGGGTCAGGTGCACCTTAGTCCTCAAAGTGCCATCTTTGCTTTTTAACACTTTAAAGAGGTCTTTTGCAGCAGATTTGCCCAATGCCATACATCGTTTGATTTCTTGACTTCTGCTTTCATGGGTGCTGATTGTGGATCCAGGTAAAATGAAATCCTTGACAACTTCAATCTTTTCTCCTTTTGTCATGATGTTGTTGCTTATTGGTCCAGTTGTGTGGGTTTTTGTTTTCCTTGTGGTGAAGTGTAATCTATACCGAAGGGCTGTGGTCTTTAATCTTCATCACTAAGTGCTTCAAGTCCTCTTTGCTTTCAGCAAGCAAGGTTGTGTCATCTGCATATTGCAGGTTGTTAATGAGTCTTCCTCCAATCCTGATGCCACATTCTTCTTCATATAGTCCAGCTTCTCAGATTATTTGCTCAGCATACAGATAGAATAAGTATGGTGAAAGGGTACAACCCTGATGCACACTTTTCCTGACTTTAAACTATGCAGTGTCCCCTTGTACTGTTCAAACAACTGCCTCTTGATCTATGTACACATTCTTCATGAGCACTATTAAGTAATGTTATCCATAATTTGTTACGATCCACACAGACAAATGCTCTTGCATAGTCAATAGAACACAGGTAAACATCTTTCTGGTATTCTCTGCTTTCAGCCAAGATCCATCTGACATCAGCAATGACATCCCTCGTTCCACATCTTCTTCTGAATCTGGCTTGAATTTCTGGTAGTTCCCTGTCAATGTACTGCTGCAACCACTTTTGAATTATCTTCAGCAAAATTTTACTTGAGTGTGATATTAATTGTATTGTTCGATAATTTCCACATTCGGTTGGATTACCTTTCTTTGGAATGGGAACAAATATGGATCTCTTCCAGTCAGTGGCCAGGCAGCTGTCTTCCAAGTTTCTTTGCAGAGATAAGCGAGCACTCCAGCGCTGCAACCATTTGTTGAAACATCTCAATCTGATATTCTGTCAGTTCAGACAATGTTCCACTACTATTCATAAAGTTTTCACTGGCCAATTTTTTCAGAAGTAGACTGCATGTTCTTCTTCCTAGTCTGTCTTAGTCTGGAAGCTCCGTTGAAACCTGTCTATCTGGTATTTGAAATATTGATGACATAGATTTCGGCTTCACAGCAAATTATGTTCAATATAGTTTTTCTTTAAGGCATATTTTATAGAATTATTCTTGGAGATCCGAGATCCCTGGTTTCTGTTTATCTTACAATTCATCTATTTATTCCTTATTGGAAGGAGTCCTCACATGCATTCATCATGCACACTGTTCCTCACAGCCACTAGGTGGTGCTCCAGCCGCGGCTGTCTCTCCCTGAGTTTCAGTAGCCTGTTTACTACATGCAGTCCTAGCTTAGTCTGGAAGCTCCATTGAAACCTGTCCACCATGGGTAACCCTGCTGGCTTTTGAAATATTGATGACATAGATTTCAGCATCACAGCAACACACAAGCCATCACAGCACGACAAACTGACAGACAAGTGGTAGGTGTATGTGTGTATATACATATACATAAAGTAGTAGCGGTTAAGAGGTTGGCTGCTCACCAAGAGGTCAGCAATTAGAATCCACCAGCCCCTCCTTGGAAACCCTATGGGGGCAGTTCTACTTTGTCCTTAAAGGGTTGCTATGAGTCAGAATTGACTCTACGGCAATGGGTTTGGTTTTTTTGGATCCCTTTCCCCAGTTTCCTTATTCCTCTGGCCGGAGACAACCATACTTATTAGTTTATTGAGTATCCTTCCAAGAATATCCTATGGCTAAACAAGCATGTATTGATTATTGTAAATTACATAAATTCATGTATACACATATATTCATATATGCATGTATAGACACATACTTGTGTGTGGCTCAGGACTGGTCAAAATTTCATTCTGTTATACATAAGGTCACCATGAGTCAGAGCTGACTCAGTGGCAACTAACAAGAACAACATACACACGTGTGTATATGTATATATGTGTGTGTGGTATTTTAATATTTTTTCCATAAATAGTGGCATTCTATAGATACTGTTCTATACCTACGTCTCTCTTTTAATTTCTCTTAGCCAGTTGTATGGATAAGCTTCTTTAATGATATCATCTCTGGATGGACCAAATTTTTAAAAAATAAACTTCATGAGAAAGAAAGTTCTTTAGATTTTTTTCCAATTTGAAAGTTCCTTATAGAATTTTTCCAATCTCCTACATTTACAGCATTATGTAATAAGTAGCGTTCGTTAAAATGATCATGACATGTCTTTGGAATCATTAAGTGAAGGCAAAGATTATGTTCAATATAGTTTTTCTTTAAGGCATGTTTTATAGAATTGTTCTTGGAGATCCGAGATCCCTGATTTCTGTCTATCTTACAATTCGTCTATTTATTCCTCATTGGAAGGAGTCCTCGCGTTCGTTCATCACGCACACTGTTCTTCGCAGCCACTAGGTGGTGCTCCAGCCGTGGCTGTCTCTCCCTGAGTTTCAGTAGCCTGTTTACTACGTGTTGTCCTAAGTTAGGTCCTACCAGACAAGGCCGGTCTTGGACAAAATTCCACCCTGTGTGACATGTGTTTCTAAGCCACCATAAAGTTTACACAGAGCCCACAGTGAGCATGAGGGTGGCAATCACTCTATTCAGGGAAGCAGAACTCCATCATACTGGTAAGGAAGTGACTAAGGTAGGTGGGGTACTAGCAGCAGGCCTGGGATTCCCACCCCCACCCTACCCTCTGTGCTGCCTTCAATAGTGACTTAATCACCCTCCCCAGAGACTGGCCTCAGTGATGCTGAAAGATGAGGCCATGACCCACCTCATGCAGAGTCCTCTGTGATCTTCTGACATCCTCAGCCTGGCCAACATGTGCCCTAGAGAGAGGGCTTGGGGGAAGGACCAAGTGTGGGGGCCTTAGGTCTGTGCTGGCTCTGCTGTGCGCTTGTATAGATGCTAAGCCTCAACCCAGATTTCAATTACTCTGGGCTTGCAGCTCAGCATTTGCCACCTAGGTAATAGAAGCAACTTCCCCCAGTAGGCTAAGTTCCAGAATTCCCTGGTCTGTGGACAAAGCTTCTCTCCTCATTTCCTGGAATTCTTTCAGTTTTGGAAGTTAATTTTAAGCCATTTCCTAAAAAGAACACGTGAAAAGTACAAGCTCTCAAAGGACAACAAACCTCTATGTTTTTGACAGTCAGTTTACAGACATGGGGTGGGAGGTGTAATATACTCCACAAATGCTAAGGTGTCACAGAGAAAGAAGCAATCTGTGTGCATAGGGTATTTAAAAAACTTCATGGAAGGAGAGGCACTCTGAATTAGGGAACTGTAGTGTTTAGAACAATAACAACAAAAAGCCCTGGTGACGTAGTGGTTGAGCGGGGCTGCTAACCAAAAGTCAGTGGTTCGAATCCACCAGCTGCTCCTTGGAAACCCTATAGGGAAGTTCTACTCTGTCCTATACGACCGCTATGAGTTGGAACCGACTCCACAGCAATGTTTTTTCTATTTAGTGTTCAGAGCAAGCTGTCAAGGAAAAGGTCAATGGTTCCAACCCACCAGCAGCTCCACAGGAGAAAGATGTGGCAGTCTGCTTTCCTAAAGATTCCCAACCAACAAACCCATTGCCATCAAGTGGCTCATAGTGACCCTTTGTGATAGAGTAGAACTGCCCCTATGGGGTTTCCAAGGCTATAAATCTTTATGGAAGCCAACTGCCACATGTTTCTCCCTCAAAGTGGCTGGTGGGTTCCAACAGCGGACCTTTTGGTGCGCAACTAAGTGCTTTAACTTCTGCACCACCAGGACCTTGGGAACCCTGTGGGGCAGTTCTACTCTGTCCTATATGGACACACTGAGTCAGAATCTACCTGAGAGCAACAGGTAGTCTTTAGAGCTAGAAAAGGCCTTGGAGAACATCTAGGGTTGGTGGGGGTGCATGCTCAGTGGTTCCTCAGAATCCTAAGGGTTCATGAAGGTGCCTCAGAAGCCATGCTGAAGGCCCAGCAAGCAGGAGGCCAAGCTGCCACCCCCACCTGCACCTGAACAGCTCTAGTTTTACTGTTAACTTTATTGGAGTTCTGGGTAGCCTTTATGTAAACAAAGAATCCTGCTGCTTGTTTGTCTGTTTTTTTAACTTGGAAACCACTGATGCAACCCAAACTGCTCATTTTACAGAAGAGAATATTGAAGCACCATGGGACCTTCTTAAGCTCACACACTGCTTGAAGTGGATCTTAAAAGGTGGGGGCATTTTGGAGAGGCTGAAGAGGAGGGGAGAACAGGGTGTCTTCAAGGGAACATAAGAGTCACACTTCCGTCTAATCCACACGTTAGAAAAGCACAGGTTTATCAAACCGCATGAACCTGAAAGATGGTTTATATTTGCCTCTCAAATTCCATTAAAAGATGTATTTTCTCATATCAGAGACTCAGACTTGGAATGTCTGATGCAACACATATTTAATACTTGCTAAGCCCAAAATCAGAGAAGCCCTGGTGATGCAGTCGTTAAGAGCTTGGCTGCTAACCAAAAGGTAGATGGTTCGAACTCACCAGCAGCTCCTTGGTAGTAAGATGGAGCAGTCTGCTCTCATAAAGATTACAGCCTTGCAAACCCTATGGGGGCAATTCTACTTTGTCCTGTAGGGTTGCTGTGAGTCAGAATCAACAGTACAGCCATGGTTTTTTGTTTGCTTGTTTGCTTTATAAGCCCAAAAATTATACTCACAGAATTTTTGGAAAGTAATAGAGTATTCATTTCCATTGTCCAGATGATTTTTTTTCTTTTCCATCTTTTTATTTACTGTATTAATGCTGTTTGCTATTCTTCCTCAAAATACATACAATACAATTAAGAAAAAGGCATTTCTCCCTCCTGGAGCAAAGTCCCAGGCTCTCACCTAAGCTTGGCAGTGGATACACTGGCAGACTTCTGGCAAATTTTATACAAATCCTATCTCATTGTAAAAAGTTTACTCTTTTCCACCACCTTTTGTCTCCTTATTTTACAAAATGTGGAATTATATTCAGACCAGCTTTAAGAGCCTGAGTCAAGCACAGGAGTTGGGAAAGCCAAGGTCAGCGTGAAGAAGCTAACTTAAAAACAAGCAGGCAATCTATCATCCAAGTCAAAGGACCTGTTGCTTCTCCACTCCACTAGCAAAACAAACAAACAAAAAACCCAGAAGGTGCTCCCTCCATTTCCTTGTGTATTCAGGTGAAAGAAACCCACCTCAACCTGACTTAAGCAAAAAAAAAAAAATAATAATTTACAAGGCAGGCAATGGAAAATTCGAGGAGCTTATCAGGCTCGACAATGGCAGGTGTGCAAATGAAATCATCAAGCATCAATCTCTCCATCTCTCATCTCTGCTTTATTCTGTTGACTTCATCCTCACTCAGGCTTTCCCCAAGAAAGGGCAAAATGCCAGCAGCCACAGGCTTACAAACTTGAAGTCCTCCAGGAAAAGAGCACTTCCGCCCCAGCAGCTCCAGCTATTGGGAGTTGTGCCTCGTTGGCTTGCATTGTCTTATGTACCCATCCTTGAGCATAGTGCTTTGACTCTGATTTGTCAGTCTGAGTCATGTGCCCCACCCCTGGTGTTGGCAATTGAGAACTTTCCAGAAGTCACTTCTTAGTAGAACTACGTTTTAAAAGAATCTGAACCAAGAGCTGAGAGTTGGGGAGGTGTGGTTCCCTAGAAGGAAAAGACAGGTTCTGTTGCAGGAAGAAGCAATGCTGAGCAGGCAAAATCCATAGCTGTCTCTCTTTTCGCCTGCCTAGCTCCGCTGTTGTTTGTGCTAATCGGATCATGCACACCTGATACCTTTGGAGGGCTCTAGAGTAGCTAAATAATAGAAACTATTAGCTAAGCTGTCGTGCCCATTCAATTCTGTGCTCATTAAACAAATGTTTGTTTGTATTAAACCACAAATTTGGGCTGAGCACACATAGAGTGTTATTGGGTAAACTGGCTTCTGGGAGGTACTGCAGGCTTCCTGCTGGCCAAGTCCCAGGACCACATTTTGAGGATTGACTGGTTGTCAGCTCATCTTTCTTCCTTCCTGCAGGGCCCAGGGTACCAGCCTTTCTTTTTCCTTCTACTCCATTTCCTGGGAGTTTTCTCTTCCTGTAAATTTGGCTAGGCATTGGACACTCCTTTCCAGCTACCTCTGACACCCATGAGTACAAGGAATATCATCAGGACTAGTGAGATGCTGGGGACTAGGGGAACTTCAAAGATTGAAAAGTCTTACTGTTTTCTTGGGGTTGTTATTCCCAATCATAGCCCTTTATGGGTTCCCAAACTTAGAGGGTTCCTGAATTCTCATGGCATTTCTGTCTCGTCTTCTGTTCCTGAAGTAAACTCACAGAATCTCTCTCCATCTCCTGCATATTAGCAGTACCAGATAACAGTTACTGAGCACTTACTCTGGGCCAGGCACTACGAAAAGTACTTTAGTATCTCATATAATCCTCACTTCTTCTCTGAGACAGGTTCTCTTACCATCACCAAAGAGATAACTGGGGGCTGGAGAGATGAAATCACTTGCCTGAATTCACCCGGGTAGTCAGTGGAAGCCCAGGATCTGGAAGGAGGTCTGCCTGGCACTGAGACCATGCTCTTACCCACCACATATTGCCCTCTGAGGGCTTGCTTCAGGAGCCCCTCTTCCAGCATGGAAGTCTAAAGGCATAGCTGCTAGACAAGAACAAACAGTGGAGAACTGGAAGATACTAGGGAGCCCCCAAAGACTCAAGAAGGACATTCACACTTCTGATGACCACAAGACTGAGTGATTTCTGTCTTGATGCCACCAACCAACACACACAGAAGAGGTCATAATAGGGGTTTTCCTCATTCATTGCCTCAGAAGGTGCCTAACCAGAATCCCCTCCATTTTATGTAGTTCAATGTTTCTCAGGCATATTTCATATAATATGCCCTTTGGATAAGTGCAAAATTCTTATGACTACCATTCCAAATTTTGGTATGGTCCCCAGCAGTTTCTTTCCTCCCATTCTGTCTTTGGTATCTCCCCACCAGCCACTGAGGAGCCCTAGTGGCACAGTGGTTAACCTTGACCAGTTAGAGTTTGGCTGTTAACTGAAAGATCAGCGGTTCAAACCCACCAGCTGCTCTGTAGGAGAAAGATGTGGCAGTCTGCTTCAGTAAAGATTTACAGCCTTGAAAATCCTATGGGGCATTTCTACTCCGTCCTACAGGATCGCTATTAGTCGGAATCAACTCCACGGCAGTGGGTTTGTTTGTTTGTTTTTGGTTTACCAGCCATTGTAGTTAGAATTATAAAAGAAATTTTCTTTTTAATTTTCTATATATAATATTGTCATGTAAATTATGATTTTCAATATATGCCAAGGCATATTTAAAATATTTATACCTCATATGGCATGAGCCTCAAGCCATCAGAATGGCTGCTGGTCCTTATAGCATACTGGTGAATACCAGCAGAATATCAGCCCTGCAACCACCCCAGCCAGGAGTCCTACAATACCTCCTGAGGGCACTTTACCACCATAATGGAGAATAATTGAAGTAAGTCCTAGTGTTTCTGCTAATGTTGTCACAGAACCCCACTAGATAAGGAAGAAGCAAAAGTTGGCTTACTTAATTCTCCTTCACCTTTCTTTGATATAAACCTCCCTCCCAGTCAATTTCTTCATCATGGTGGGGCTGAGAATTATCAAGACCAGTAACTAACAGCCAGATGTGTCAGCGTGCGTAGAATGAGGTCCTACAGTCCCTAAACTTGCTCTCAGGTGGCATTGCTCTATTGCTCATCTGAAAATGCAACTATTAGGAAACTTAGCGGATATCTATTCAGCAGCCACCAACTTGCTCCTCCCAAGGGAATGTCCATTGGCTTTTCAGGTCATGGTAGGTGAGGCACTTGGTTTCATAACCCTTAGACAATGATCCAGTCCTGGAAGAAGCAGCCAGCACCCAAACGTAAGCCCCTCTGCTCTTGCCTGTGTTAGGAGAGGAACACAATGACATCACAGGAAAGTGCCTGTGCTCTTCCCGGGAAACAGTGTTCACAGTGCAGAGCCTCAAAGTCAGTGTAGAAAGTGAGCAACAGAGCTCAGCTCAGGAAAACAGCAGGCATCGGGCAGTCGCTGAAAGGATTTAACTATTAAGCACATGTGAAAGCCCTGTCTGGTGAGTCCAGAAATAACTGGAAGGCCTCTGCAGTGGACCGCAGTTCTCAACTGGAAGATTCAGAGAAAAAACAGTGAAATGGGTTATATTTTTGTTCACAGAAAATAAGGTATATCCCATTCCATCCAATGTTATTGAGGTTCTATTTGTAGGTGCTGCCAGAAATGTAAAGGGGAATCTCCCTCCTGCAGGCAGTAATATAAGCACCTTAGGGGAGGGAAATCAAGGTGTTTCTGGGATTCTGAGAAGGGAGAGAACTGAAATAGCAGCCTTTAAGATTTTAGGATTATACAACATGGAAAATGTAAATGAATGTCACTGAATTGTACACATAAAAATGGTTGAAATGGTAAATATTTTGTTATATCTATATATATAACCACAATTTTTTTTAAAAATAACTTTAAAATCATCTCACATCTCCAATTTCTTGGCTGGGGAAGCCCCAAGATTACCCAATATCAACAACAAATCTCTGAGATTTAATCTCTGGTGGTCCTGACTTCAAGCTCCTGAGTCCCTTCCTCTCACTCTCTGCACAACAATGGCACTCCATTCTCTGATTTCTCCAAAAGAAGTATTCACACAACAAGGACATTCATTGTAGCATTATTGCTAGACTGGAAACAACCAAAAACTCCAACTAGAGGAAATTGGTTAAATGTATTATGGTACGTTCATAAAATGGAATACTATGTAGCATTTTAAAGAGTGAGTTAGAGCTACATCTACTCAAGATAAATTGTTAAATGACAAAAGCAAGTGTATGAGCGTGGGTGGCTATGCTACTGTTTATGAAGAAATGCATAAGGAACATCTCCAGAAGAGACTCAAGACCTGGTAACAGTGGTTGCATTTGGAGAGAAGAAGTTGAGGCTGGGGGAGGGGTCAGGAATGAGAGGGCCTACAGCTTTTAACATGGTTTTTTGTAACAATGAGCCAACCAAAGTTACTTAAAAACATTTCTAATGAAGAGGAAGGGAGAGGAGAAGCCACTCACACAAAAGCATTAGGGAGCAAGTCAAAACTTCTCTGAAGACGTCCTGGAAGAAACAGAAAGGAGCTTCATATACCAACCCACAGCAAAACAGATTTCAGTCCCCAAAATCCGTTTTTGACCACCTGCTACTAGGTAGGTGCCCCTCTTCTGGACTTCCCCAATAGCGCGTTCAGCTCTGCTGGGTCTTTTTAACTTGTTCTCATTTCTCCACATGCCAAACTCTGATTCTACCCTCTCCTTTATGCAGAATAATTCAACCCTCTAACTTCTGTTTCTAAACTTATCTTCAAAACTCTCCAGGTGCTCCAGGGAGCAAAAACCTTCCTGATAACTTGTTTGACCTTCCTGGGAGGTGTCAACATAACAGACAAAACAAAACCACCTTACATCTCACAATCCCACAGATCAGCATCACTAACAATTTTATAGTCACAGACTTCCTCTGGGCCTCAGATGCTGCGATCCGGTCTTGCTTTGTTTCCTGGACACATGCTCTCTGCAGCAACCATTTCAAACTTCTCCAGCCACCTCAAATATCCAAGATTACCCTCCTCCCCAACGCTCTTCTCTTTTATAGGATGACCTTGCCTGCTACCTCACAGAGAAAACAAAAGCCTTTGGATGGAAATTACCTCTCCTAATGATCTGCCATGAAACCAACAGATTTGTGTGCCTGCTGTCGATCACTCCGTTATTCTAGGGCATAACAATTGCCACATTTCATATTTTTTCTAAAGAGAATTAAATCTTGCTCAGTTTCCAGCCATCCTGGCCCTTCCCCTCTCTGGGGATCATGAAAGAATTCCAGTGTTTCCGTGACCCAGGAACACTGGGCCTTTGGTACATTATAGTAACCAGTGAGCTTCTCACTGTCCAAGCCCACAGGCTCCATCTGAAGTTTCCTCCGGTTGCCTCCAGCAACCCCAGGCCAAGCTGGCACTTTCACTTGCCCCCAAAGTCCGGAGACTCAAGTGCTCATCCTCAGGTATCCACAAGCCTCAGTTCACTACCTCACGGCACTGGATGAGTGAGAGACACATAGGTCCCCACTGCTCAAGACCTGCCACCTTCCTCTGGTATCGGAAGCAGACCACTCTCTTCTTCCTTTCAAAGTTGATTTCCTATCCCCTCCCTCACTCAGGCAGCTCCTTACATTTCAAAACCAGTGTTTCCACTCTAAAAAGCACAAGAGCTTAACACTCACCCATTCTCCATCCAAACCAAAAAAAAAAAACCTTTTGCTGTCAAGTTGATTCCAACTCATGGCAACCCCATGTGTTACAGAGTAGAACTGAGCTCCATAAGATTTTCTTGGCTGTAACCTTTACAGAAGCAGATTGCCATGCCTTTCTTCTGTGGCTCTACTGGGTGGATTCAAACCACCAACCCATTGCCATCAAGTCTATTCTGACTCATAGTGACCCTACAGCCAAGTACAAACCATTTGTGCCACCCAGGAAGCTTCATTCTCAACCCAGGACGAGGGAATTCAGAGCTCACAATGCATAATAAGCCTGTCTGTCCTTCCTGTGAGGAGGGAAGGGAAGTTACCTGCCCAACAGAAACTCCACATAGGGATTATCAGTCAATCTCTCTGTTACACCCTTCTTCGGTGAATTTTTGTGCATTATAGGGAGGGAATTACTTCCCATAAATAAATGGGATACTCCCAAAGTGAGGCAAGAACAGTTCTTAGTCAGAGTATCTGAGACCCAGTTTCCTGGATTTAATATCCCAGGAGTGTAACTCTTCTAGGTAAAACAGCACCTCACTGGGTGGAGATGCTTCCCAAGGTTTGGCAGATGAGCCCTGAGCACAAAGTGAATTTCCTGCCTCCCAGCAAGGGCATTTTGGGGAGGGTCTTCCTCTGGGGAAGGAAGGCCTTTGGTGGGAGCATAAATCCCAAGGGGCACCACCCACAGAGGTTCTGATTTAATTTGTCTGGGGTCGGGCCCCAGGCAGGGATTTCTAAAAATCTTCCCAAGAGAGTCTCATGTGTAGATGATTGGAAACTGCTTATATAAAGGCCTAAAGATTTAAATTTCACCAGTATCTGGACTGATCTCACAGCCCCAATCCCCATATATCCCTCAGAGTTATGCTCCCCACAGTCTCCAGGCCCCAAATGTTTGAATACTGGAGTTGCCCACTCATATCTGGAGCCCTTGTCCCCCTGGGTCCCCCTTGTGGTATCCAGGATATGGGACGTGGAGCTCCCCCACTGACCCTCATTAGGCATTAGAGACGGAGAATGGGCAGCACCACTATAACCTGCTGGACCACCTGTGCCTTAGTAGCCAGATGGAATGAGGGGGAGGAAAGCAGCAATGAAGTACCACAGCAGGTTTTGTAAAGCTGCCAGCTGGAGGTCCAGGGATTATACATAGCTAAGTCCCTAGCTAGCAGGGCTCAGATGCCACCTACCCCCCATGCTGTGCTCCTCTCATCCAAGGAGATAAACAAGCGCTTCATCTCTCTTCCCTTCCTTCACTGGTTTTACAAGCTGGGAGTTCAGTAACTGCTTCCCTTCTATTAAGACAATGTGATCAACTAATCTTGGAACAGTGAAGCTCTTGGAAGGGCTTTGCGGTCAGGCAGGCTGGTTTAGAATGGAGGGGAGTCCCTGGGTAGTGCAAGCAGCACACTCAGCTGCTAACTGAAGGTTGGAGGTTTGAGCCCACCCAGAGGCACCTCAGAAGAAAGGCCTGGCAATCTACTTCTGAAAAATCAGCCATATAATCATACATACACACCACACATAATATATCCTATATGTCCTTTTTATATTTATACAAAAGGGATCATCTTATACACATGGTTCTGCACTTTGATTTTTAAGCCCGAGAAAATCAACACATACATATGTACATATCACCCTTATTATTATTAACAACTGTATCTTCTTTGTTCATCTGGCTCTGCCAAAATTTACTAACCAGAACCTCACTGAAGAACATTTTTGTTACGAGCATACATCTCATCTCTCTTTATGAGAGTCCTTTAATTAAACCTCAGATTCTGTGGAGGAACAATGAAGCAAGAGAGTCGTTATGTGGGGAAAGGATGATGGATGAGAAGAAATAGACCCAAGGATTTCTTGACATGGAAGGGCTAAGAGGCTGTTGTTTCCTCTTGATTCCTTCCCTAACCTCTTCTAGTGATGTTGTTCACTGTTTACTCTTAGCTCAGATCTTTATTTTCCAGTTACACTTCTTTTCGTTTTAAGCTCTTTTGACACATCTTTCCAAATGGCAGCTCCTTCTACCCTGCAATTGTTTCCGGGTGGGACAAGCTGTCCTTTCTAATTAAAGATGATCTGTCCCTAAGTGAGTCATTTCCTTTGAGCATCCCAGCTTATGTTTACGGATTGTTTTTCACAACCTGTTGCACATGAATGTAGCTGTTAACTTCTGTACATGGCAGTTGCTGTACACCTAACAATCTAAACATATTCACTTAATGGTTTGATGCATTAGAAATTTATTGGCCTAGGCCATTTGCTTTCTCTTCAGTGTGCTGCCTCCCTAGTCAGCTAGAAGTCATCTAGTTCACATAGGGTGTTTCAGCCAAAATAAAACTGTGTTTCCCCAGAAAGGCTGGAAACATGGCTTTTTGACTTCGGATGACTTTTTGGTTGCTTTGTTTCAGCATTGTTGACACTGCTGTTCACATTTAGTCATGCAGCCAAACATCCATGTGTGCACGCTTTGAGTCTGAATTTCCTGTCCCTGAGCATAACTTCCTTACTTTTCTTTTAAATCCCCGCCACTGAACCAGATTTTCATCTTCATGGTGACCTTAACCCCTCCCCATTCTGCTTTTTCATCATCTTCGCTTGGCTCTACTTACCTCTTCTCTATCCTGGAACCCATGATGGGCTGCTTTAGTCTGAGTCCAGAATCGAGACTCCCTTGTCCCCTTGGGCTTTCACTGTGGCCACTTGGCTTGCCCATCCTCTGCGCTTTTCGTTTCCCCCACTTAAGCTGCCACTCATCGCTGTTGTTAGCTGCCATCAAGTCAACCCCCGACTCATGGCGACCTCATGCACAATGGGACAAACCGCTGCCAGGTCCTGCACCATCCCCATGATTACCTGCAGATCAGACTATTGTGATCCATAGAGTTTTCACTGGCTGATTTTGGGAGGTAGATCACCAGGTCTTTCTAGTCCATCTTAGTCTAGAAGCTCCACTGAAACCTGTTCAGCATCATAGCAACAGGGCAATCCATCACTGACAGATGGGTGGTGGCTGTGCATGAGGTGGATTGGCTGGGAATCGAACCCAGGTGTCCCACATGAAAGGCGAGAATTCTACCACTGAACCACCACTGCCTCACACATTGCTACAAAAGTTAAAACAAAAATCTTCGCTGCTGGTTACCAAGCTCTCAGGCCTGTCTTCCTAGGCACTTCTGGATGGGTTTGAACAACCAACCTTTCAGCTAATAGTCTAGCACTTAACCAACTGTACCACCCAAGATGAATATACTGTGGACTGCCAAAAGAATGAACAAATCTATCTTGGAAGAAGTACAGCCAGAAGGTTCCTTAGAAGCAAGGATGGCAAGACCACATCTCACATACTTTGGACATGTTATCAGGAGGGATCTGTCCCTGGAGAAGGACATCATGCTTTGTAAAGTAGAGTGTCAGCAAAAAATAGGAAGACCTTCAAAGAGATAGATTGATACAGTAGCTGCAACAATAGGCTCAAGCACAACAACGACTGTGAGGATGGCACAAGACCAGGCATTGTTTCGGTCTGTTGTACATAGGGTCACTACGAGTCGGAGCTGAATTAACAGCACCTAAAAACAGTACCCAAGGAGTCCTTTTTAGCTCTTATTTTAAGGACTGTTTATCTAGTTCCTAAACAGCACCTATTTCAAGCTTCCCTGTCCCCATCCTTCTCAAGTGCCAGTCCTCACCCTGCCTTCTCATGTTAAGCAGAGACCTTCTTCTACTTCATTGAGATTCATTTCTCAGACAGAACTTCTGCAGCTCTCTTTCCTCTGAAGATGTGTCCCCCCTTCTTGCTAAGATTAACCCTCCTGCCTGGCTCTTTGTCCCCCTCCTGCCAGCACTTCCTGTGACCTTGCTCCACCCAGCATCCTCTCTTTCTCACTCATATTTTATCCCCTCAGCTGGTTGCTTCCTTCTTCAAAAAAAATCATATTCAAGACTCCCTCATACTAAAAATGCTTTCTCCTAACCCTGCTATTCACTTAAGTTATTGCCCCATCTCCTCCCCTTCTCCTACCAAAGTTCTCTAAAGACTAGCCTACACTGGTTTTCTCCACTTCTTTACCTCCCAATTACTACTTTAAATTAAAAAAAAAAAGTAATACATACACATGGTAAATATTCAGTGGAGAAGGTATAAAATGAAAAATAAAAAGCCCCTACCCTCAGCTGACCACTAGTCACTTTCCCCAATGATGACCACTATTAGGAGGGTTCTGAGTCTCCTATAGATAGATAGATAGACAGACAGACAGATAGATAGACAGATATAGATAGACACACACATGTGTGTATATATTGTCAAACAGTAAATATGTTCACTCTGTTAAAGTAAAAGTAAAGAGATTTATTGAGGGTAATACAAGTCATGAACTGGGGAAACACAGGGCAGAAAGGAATCTACCAAGTGCTCCAAAGCATGGAGGGAGAGGTGTACTTTTATAGTAAAGATGGGGAAGGGGAGTGTGTGATGGTCATGTGGTCACAATGTGGGTACATCATCAGCTCAACTACCTTCTTCCTGGAACATCTTGAGTAAACTTTTTCTCCTACAGTCACACTCCTGCCCCGTCCCCCTCCCCCCCACCCCCCGCCGCCCCTTTTACTAAGAGTGTCTAAACTGCATTCCTGATCCCCCACCCTTATTTGCTAAGAATGGCTTGGGGCAAGAGCCAGGCCAGTTAAAACAAGATGATTGATAGAGGGCCAGGGTCTTCTGATCCCATCCAGCCAGAGGCCCAAGGCCATGTGCATATGAATGGGAAGAAGTCAAGATTACCCTCTCAGGGATGCAGAAGCAGGAGCCTACAACAAAATGGAGTTTTGATTCAGACCTCATATAAGCCATACTACTATGTCAAGTGCCTCAGTTTTAGAGGTTTGCTAGTATTACATATATACATGCATGTATGTATATGTATATGTATTGCATATGTATATATACACATGTTGTTGTCATGGGCAGTCGAGTGGATTCTAACTCATAGTAACCCCAGAGGACAGCATAGAACTGCCCCATAGGGTTTCCTAGGCTGTAATGTTTACAGAAGAAGCCCTTGTGGTGCAATGATTAAGTGCTTGGCTGCGAACCATTCAAACCCACGAGCAGCTCTGTGGGAGAAAAGACCTGGCAATCTGCACCCATAAAGATTTACAGCTTTGGAAATCCTATGGTGCAGTTCTACTCTGTCCCATAGGGTCACTATGAGTTGGAATTGACTCGACAGCATACAATAACAATCTTTATAAGAACGGATGACCAGGTCTTTTCTCCTGTGAAGCCGCTGGTGGGTTCGAACTGCCAACCTTTTGGTTAGTAGGCAAGTGCTTAACCACTGCACCACCAGGGCTCCTTATATATACACATATATGTATATATATGTGCTGAGAAACCGTTTTAATTCTCCTGGAATCAAGACTACCTTGTGACCTGCTATCAGTTGATCTCAGTAAAAGGGGGAGGGCAGGGTTCAATCAATCATGTTAAGGTTAGCCAATGGTTGATCTTTTATTCTTCTCCCTTCTCTTCTCTTTATAAGCCTCATTGTAGCTAGCCTACTTTGAGCCATTTGCTTTTTTTTTAACAAGAAATATGCATACAGAATAACTGCTCAGAATGAATCTTATATTTAAATATCTTTGAGTTTTGATTTTTTTAAACATTGTTCTTATTATTACAAACAAAGCCACAAGGAAAATCCTTGTACGTATACCTTTGGAACTTTGGAGACACTTTGTCTCTTCCTACTCCTGGACTCCCTTCCTCTTGTTCTGTCTGGACTAGGTCTCGTCTTGGCTGTTTTTTTGCCTACTCACTGTTGAATGAGATGAATTTTTCTGGATGAGCTTTCGCAGGAAATCCAGGTGAGGACAAGACCAGGGTCAGGTTCCAAGCCTTCTGGAATGTCCTCATGACCCTTTAGGCAGCAGGCCATGCAGGTGGAGGCTGTGTGCCACACATACTATTCTGGCCCTGCCACCTCGACAGG
The DNA here is from genome assembly GCA_030035585.1 of Dugong dugon. Lineage (NCBI taxonomy): Eukaryota > Metazoa > Chordata > Mammalia > Sirenia > Dugongidae > Dugong > Dugong dugon. The sequence continues at coordinate 102,947,576 of CM057460.1, read as the reverse complement.
CTGATTCCAGCACACAGCTTGTCTGTGAACACCCTCAGTCATTCTCACTTCCTCTGTTTCTCAAGACCAGACAGGGTGCAAGGTACTGCTTCACCAGCCTGCACCCTGCACCTGCTGGGGCATAAAAGGGGTTTGGGTTTTACACATCAGCATGAGCCTATTACCTTAGAGAAGTGAACCTGGCTGGCTTTTTCTGAGATCTATAAGGGTGCTGTCTCCACTTCTTCCATCACTTCTATTTCATGTCACTCTTTTTGGCATGCCTATTTCATATAATACATGTGTATAATAACAAGCAAACAAAACAGCTCCAAAGGTTTTGCAATGAAACAGGTCTTCCTCTCATCCCTGACGTGCTTTCAGTTCCCAAGTCATCCCCCAAGAGTCAGTCTCTGCTCCTCATTTCTTGTGTGGCCTTCCAGAAATAACCTACACTGATCCAAATATACGAAGTGGCAGGAAACTAACGTGAAAGGGTTTTGTTTTTCACTGATTACTATTTACAACTGTGCTTTTCAAAACTCCCTTCATCACTGGGTAGGCAAAAGATGGGCAGGTCCCAGAGCTCTCAGCTCACTTTTAGTTATTAAAAGTTTGGTCTACTCTAGTTTAAAATTCCAATCTTTTATCAACTCAAAGCTCCGTACTTTATTGCTGGCCATGCTTGTGGCTGGGGCATCTGCAGTGGGCTGGGGGCATATCTGCTCTTTCGCTCCTGTCCCCCATTCCAGCTCTTGGAGTGGAGAGGGGGAGGTCATGATTAGGTGCTGTGATGTCTTCTCTTCCTCTTTTTTTCAGGGTTGGGGACTAGGGGGACAATGGAGAAGAAGGGCAAATATCTCTTAACTGCCTGCACATTTGGCAGTCCTCTTTCTGTGAATGGCCACAGCTTCTCTCGCCAGCACTAACCATCTGGAGATGTCCTCTGAGTGCCTGGTATTCTAATGTAGGCTCTTTTGGGGCTCACAGGTAAGTTCTTCAGAGATGGTCTCTCCCACACAGAGTTTCCCAGCTTGGGAGATCCAGCTGCAAATTGACCTCTTTCAACCTCCTTAGCCCTTGCCCCTATGCACACTCCACAGTCTCTTGCTATGGGGGGGCCTCTTTGCCCAGTGACAGGCCATTAGACAGCTGAAAGCTTTCACCCTCCATGTTGTCCACTTGCCCCATGGAAAACTCACACATCTTTTCTGTTATGGCTTGAATTGTGTTCCCCAAAAAGATACGTTGAAATCCTAACCCCTGTACCTGTGAAGGATCCCTGGTAGTGCAGTGGTTAAGAGCTACGGCTGCTAACCAAAAGGTCGGCAGTTTGAATTGAGCAGCTGCTCCTTGGAAACCCTATGGGACAGTTCTTCTCTGTCCTATAGGGTCACTGTCAGAATCAACTCTATGGCAATGGGTTTTTTTTTTTTTTTTTTTTTTTTTTGCTACTTGTGAATGTGACCTTACCTGGCAAAATAGAGTTTTTCTTTGTAGATGTTATCAGTTAAGTCTTACTAGAGTAGGGTAGATGCTAGCCCTATGTTGACTGGTGTCATAAAAAGAACAGGACACAGAGACACACACAGCGGGAAGACAGCATGTGAGGATCTGTCAATGAGCCAAGGAACACCAAATAATGCCCACGGTTACCAAAGCTGAAGGAGACAAAAAAGGCTCTTTCCCTAGAGCTGACAGAGAGCATGGCCCAGCCGACACCCTGAATTCCGACCCCAGAACTATGAGAAAATAAATTTCTGTTTGTTAAAGTCACCTACCTTGTGGTACTTTGTTATGGTAGCCTGAGGAAACTAAGACCTAAACTAGACCCTGCCATCTCTCCCAATGCTCTTCTCTCCTGCCCAGTAGGCACAGGGCAGATCAATACATCGACTATCTGAGCAGCTAACCAACTGGGGAAGGGAATACCAGTCTCCCCTTCCTGCAGGTGTACCCCGATCTTTAAGACTGTATCTCTTGCAGTTCTCCTCACTTGACTTGGGGGAGGGAAAGGAAAAAATTGAACACTTCTTACTAGGCCAACTGGGGTGGGCGTTGGGAGGTAAGGAGTATAGTGCTCATGGTCATAGGGTCAGTTCTATCACCTTTTAACAAGCCATAGAAAGGAAGTCTGGCCAGTTGTCAACGGCTTTTTAATAGAAGACGCAGTATTTACCCTCCTTTGTCTCTAGCTTTGGCTTCTCAATTCTACTGCAAGAAGAAAGTCTCGCTCAACATACAAATTTTTACCATACGTGGTAGTGTGCTATATCCACTGTGCTGCCCCTTAATAACACATCTTAGAGGTTGTCCCATACCAGTTCACATAGATCTGCCTCTTTTTTAAAAAAAAAACTCTGCATAGTAGTCCATCATGTGACTGTATCCCTACTAAACTAGTGTCTCTTTGATAGGCATTTAAGTTGAGCGCTTGTCAATGTTTTCTTATTTACAACAAGGGAATCAGCAAAAAGGAAGTCAGTTCACAGATTATTTTGGGTGAGAGAATGTATATAGACAAAAAGGGGTATTCATGGGGTTGCCGTGAGTTGGAATCAACTCAACCACAACTAACAACAACAACAAATATAAAAGGTAGACTAGGAACAAGATGAAAACAGGAATGCCTAATTATAGTTGTAGGGTGAGCCTTTATCAGCTGTGTGGAGTAAAGCACCTTGAAGGATGGAGCTGTGAATCAGATATACCACCATCTGGTAGAAACATCACTGATAGAGTGTTCCCTCAAGCAGAAATGTGCTCAGGTGAGTTTTCAGAAAAGCCTAGCAATATTATTTTATCTTCACTCACATTTGGGACCTTTTTTTTTTTTTTTTTCCTCTCTCACAAACAAGGCTCTGGTTATATCTCACATGATGTCTTTGTGCACATGTGCTGTCTTCTTCCTGACCTTGGATCTATAACCTTGAATGAAATTATTTAAATGTCCTCTCTTATTTGGAAGCTGTGTTTGTGCCGGGTGTGAGCGTTTAGTTCACTTCAGGAGCAGTCTCTGCCCTCCTTGAGGGAGGCTCAGCATTCCTTTCATTGATATGAACTCCTGCCTGTTCCACCAAGGGGACTCAAGGGCAGGCTAGATACTACAGACTGGACAAGCACCCATCAGAAAAATGTCTCAGCAGGGATACAAGCACCTGATGGGGTTAAGGTAGATGACCTTTGAGACTCCTTCCAGCCTTACATTATCTTTCCTCTAAGATGTTGAATTTCCCTCTGTGGTGCTGTGGGGAGAGCTCTGACTTTGGACTCAGACACGCCTGAGGTTAAATCTCAAGTCTACTGCTTCCTAGCTGTGAGCCTTGGGCCACTCTCCTAACTTCCCTGAGTCTCAATTTTCTTATCTGCAAATACCTACTGTGTGGGCTGGGAGTATTTATTTATTTATTAAATAAAGATCATTCTGATAACCTTGCCTTGGGAAAAGAAGAAGGGACAGATATGAAACTGCTGAAAATATTTAGGTTTGGAAGGCTTTGCACTGAATCAAAGAAATGCATAAAATCTCCTAATCAACAGCAGAAGCTGCCATCTTTTATTGTTTATTTTACTGTTTTCAGCTTTGTTTGACTAAGCTCTTTCACTCCTGTCCCCATTCCAGCTCTTGGAGTGGAGGAGGGGAGGCCATGATTAGGTGCTGTGATGTCTTCTCTTCCTCCTTTTTCAGGGTTGGGGACTAGGAGGGACAATGGAGAAGGAGGGCAAATATTGGTGGCCCATTGCTTCTAAGATGTTAGTGCTAGGAGCTGTGGTGAATATGGTTGGTTGCTAACTCCACATTCGTTTTCCTCTTCCTCCTTCCTAGCAGAGCTCTGGTTTTCCTCAAGGAGTTACTCCTTTCTCTCCAACATAGCTATTTCACTCAGGAGAAGTGTTAACCTTCCCTACTCCAGGAGCGGGCCAGATTTTCTCTAAAAGGGGGGTCATCCCATTCCTTTTGCTACCTGTGAGTCAATTGGACCAATAATACAAGGTGAGGTTTGCTGTAGGAAAACTTCAGAATGACCATCTCTCTCTTCTGCTGGAAACTGTTCAAGGAGATGAGGCATCCCACCACCAGGCTGTGGATGAAGACAACACATGGAAGAGTTATAGGAAATAGAGCTGGAGTCACTGGTACGCCAGCCCTGAAGCTGGCGCTGCTTTCGGTTTTCTGAGTATTATTATTTAAAACAGTTTGAGTTGGAATTTCTGTTCCTTGCAGCCAAAGTCAAGCTAACAGATACAGAAGGGATAAACCAGTATAAAATCCCTCTGCTTCTGATGTGGCTACCTTGGGAAGGATGCACCAGTAAAAGCAGACCTCAATTCCTGATAGTGAAGGGGGATGGTGGACAATAAAATCAGAGTGCCCCAGGTGGCAAAGAGTAAGGCTGATGGCCTAAAAGCAGTGCTTCCTCTTCTTGCTGGCCAGAAATCAGGCAGACAGCAATGTGCTTAGGGAAGAGAGACCCTGATCTTGGGTGGGCATGTGAACTAGCTCTAGCCAAGGAGGCAAAGGGGAAGTCTGATAGTGAAAAAGCATGTAAGAAGGAACGCCTTGTCTGGGCCACCCTCTGCTTCCTACCTCTGAACCTAATTGTGTGAGGACTGAGTGCTTGGATCTGCTGCAGGCAACTTACCGTCATAAGGGGACAGACCAAGGGAATCTCAGAGACACCTACCCAGAGCCCCAGGATTACCAGCCTCTGAACCACCTTTCTACTTCCAAACATCCCAATATACAAGAAAAATAAACTTCTCTAATCAAAACCACTTTTAGCTGGGCATTCTGTTAACTTTCTATAAAAAAACAAACAAACAAAAGTAAACCTTAATTGATAAACTTGATTAAAAGCCAAGGCTACAAAAGCTGGAGTATTATATTCAGCTTGATGCCCTGAAATCTGAATCAATTTGCTTTCCCCCAAACAAGTACCCTAGAACCTGTTAGAGGGTATCCAAGCCTAAAGAGGTGATTAACCATCTATCCCCACATCTATTCCAAAAAAGACAGATATGATATCCTGTGAAAGTATCCTCTCTTGGCACCGAGGGCTAGGAAAAGTGAGAAACAGTATGCTGTTCCTTCTTAATGCCCCTAATAAAGAGATTCCCACATTAGAAGAGCTTAGTTTGGTTTGCTCTACATGGTTAGGTGAAGGAGAAGGGATAGGAATAGCAAGAGTAAGACCTAAGTGTGGTAAAACACCTGGAAAAGTCAAAGATACAGAGTCTTGGACTAACGGGAAAGCAAGAATCCTCAGTGGGACCCAGGGACTCTCAGGTGAAACTCCATACATAAACTAGGACCTGATCTTCGAAAAAGTGGCAACAAGAAAGACTTTCTAAATGTACAGTGGAGACTGCTAGGAGGCAGCCTATACCTCTGACCTGGGTTGAACTTCAAGTCCTCCAAGTCAAAGACCCTTTCCTTATTCCTCTTGTCAGTTTGGGCACCAAAATATCGACCTTTCAAAGTTGTGGTAAGGATTAGAGAAGATGCGTGGAAAGCTCTTAGCACTGAGCCTGGCACACAGTAGGTGCATGGTAAGTGGTAGCTGTCAGTGTTACTGAGTTCAGCATCAATCAGCCCTGCGTAATGGTGGAAGGTGAAGAAACACTCGAGATGGAGAGACTACAGTCAGAGTCAGGGTGGCCTTCCATGGTCAAGTCTCATGAGGTCCAGAGAAAGAGCCTCACACAGGATCAGGCTCTGAAAACGGAACAACTACAAACCAGAATTGCCGTGTGTCTGAGGTTGGAAAGAGCTGCTGGTTATACAGCTCACTCTCGGGTCAGACCTGAACCTCAACAACAGCACATCTAAAGGGCCAAGGGCAGTGGTGATTAGTCTTGAGGCATTCAGAGCAATGGTGGGGCCCATACCCACTGAGCTACCCCCTTTGTACCACTCATCATGTCAAGCTCGTGGGCTGTTCCCAGGGTGAGCTTTGAGGGACCGTGAGAGGTTTGCCTGCTCCAAAGCATTCCTGTCACTTCTTAGAATCTTTCTGTGATCAAATATAAGGAGCCCTGGTGTTGCAGTGGTTAAAGTGCTTGGCTACTAACCTAAAAGTCTATAGTTCAAACCCACCAGCCACTCTGTGAGAGAAAGATGTGGCAGTCTGCTTCCGTAAAAGATTACCACTTTGGAAACTCTGTGGAGCACTTCTACTCCATCCTATAGGGTTGCTATGAGTTGGAATTGATTCAATGGCAACGAGTTTGTTTTTGGTTTTGATGTTCAAATTTATGGTTCTTGAGTGGTGCAGCTGGTTTGCATTCAACTACTAACTAAAAGTTGGCAGTTCAAGCCCACCCAGTAGTGTCAAAAAGGCCTGGTGATCAGCTTCCATAAAGATTACAGCCAAGAAAATCCTATGACTATGTGCTCTAGGGAACAGGGACATGCTTTCCTCCTAGACACTCAGGGGCAGCCATCAGCCCCCCACCTTGCTCAGCACATGACCCCCTACTGCAGCCAGATGCCTGTGCCTACACCAATCACCCCTGCCCATCTAGGACTGTAGGTGAGGGCCTGCACCATACACGTGGTGACCGACTACCTGGACACCTAAGCTGAATTCATACAAGAAAAGTAAATGGACTCCTGGGCTCACATACCTAGTAACAGATCTAACCACCTGGAGACAGGATGTTAGAGCTCCAAAGGTTCCAATAATCAAACTCGCTCATGAGAGCAGCTTATTTGGGCATATCAAAACAAAACAAAACAAGAAGCTAGGACACAGTAAGCAAATGTAAAATAAATAAATATAATAACTTGTTGCTGGCTCGGAGACAATAGTCAATATCAAATCACATAAAGAGGCAGACAAGGATGGCTTTAGCAAGCTCCCAAAACAAAGAATCAAGAAATCTTTCAGAGGAAGAGAACTTCTTGGAGTTTCTGGAGGTAGAATACAAAAGATTAATATACAGAACTCTTCAAGAGATCAGTAAGGAGATCATGCAAAATGCAGAACAAGCCAAGGAACACACAAACGAAGCAATAGAGGAAATTAAGAAGATTATAGAAGAGCATAATAACAAATTTAACAGGCTGCAAGAATCCATTGAGAGACAGCAAACAGAAATCCAGAAGATTAACAATAAAATTTCAGAATTAGACAACTCAGTAGAAAGTCATAGGAGCAGAATTGAGGCAATGGAAGTCAGAATTAGTGAGACTGAAGATAAAGCACCTGACACCAACTTATTTGAGGACAAATCAAATAAAAGAATTTTTAAAAATGAAGAAACTCTAAGAATTATGTGGGACTCTATCAAGAGGAATAACCTGCAAGTGATGGGAGTACCAGAACAGAGGAGGATAACAGAAAATATAGAGAGAATTGTTGAAGATTTGGTTGCTGTATAAATAAAATCAGGCACATGCTAGGAAGTGGTAGCAAAGATGCTTCCAGGTTTCTGCTCTGGCTGACAGGGTAGATGATACGACATGCAGAGGGTAAGCAAGTACGGAAGAGAGAGGAGTGTAGCTTCAGTTTTAGTCATGTTGACTGAGCTGCCTGAGAAATCTCCAGGTGGATCTTCTCAGTAGGCAATTAGATATCATTTCCTGAGGTTGAGGAGAGAAGTTCCAGTGAGAAAAATAAATGTGGTATTCTTCAGCAAGAAGGTAATGGGTGGAGTCATGTGTGGAGATAAAATCTTTCAAGGAGGTATGTGCAGAGTGAGAAGAGGCTGAAGCCCCAGGGTACACCACATGTGTAGGCAAATTCTTGTGAGAAAGGCTGACACAGAATACCCAGATATAGAAGAAGAAAGAAAGACCACGTTGCAAATGCAACTTCTAGGGACAATGATCTACAGAGTCAGATCCTGCAAAGTGGGCAAGTGAGAGAAAAGACTGACAGAAAAAAAAGTTCATTTGTGGTCAAATTTCTCCAGACTTTATCAGCCTATGGGTACAAGTGAGATCACATGAATAGCTCAAATTTCACATGTATTGCTAGCTTATTGCCAACCATCTGCATAACAGGACCTCCACGCCACCAAAAAATACCCTCACTGCCCACTAAGTATTTCTGGGAGTGGCTGGGGGTATCTCACACAAGCCCAAGAAGATTCCTTTTATGCTCTTCCTTATACCCACCCCCTCTTGATGTCCACAGCCACTTGAGGATTTGCCCTCTCTACAGCCACCACTGTGGATCCATGCTGGTCCCATCTCCTAATGTGCCAAAACTACAAACCTTCATGGAGCCAAAGCAGCAGAGTATTCTATTCCATGAATTCTTCATGGAGCTGAAGCCACATCATTTCCCAAGAAATGGGGAGAACACCCCTTTTTTATTATACTTTAGATGAAGGTTTACAGAGCAAACTAGTTTCTCACTAAACAATTAACACACATATTGTTTTGTGACATTGGTTGCCAACCCCACGGCAGGTCAACACTCTCTCCTTCTCGACCTTGGGTTCCTCATTACCAGCTTTCCTATTCTCTCCTGCCTTCTCATCCTTGCCCCTGGGCTGGTGTGCCCATTTAGTCTCATTTTGTTTTATGGGCCTATCTAATCTTTGGCTGAAGGATGAACCTCAGGAGTGACTTCAGTACTGAGTTAAAAGGGTGTCCGGGGGCCATACTCTTGGGGCTTTTCCAGTCTCTGTCAGACCAGTAAGTCTGGTCTTTTTTTGTGAGTTAGAATTTTGTTCTACATTTTTTCTCCAGCTCTGCCCAGGACCCTCTATTGTGATCCCTGTCAGAGCAGTTGATGGTAGCAGCCAGGCATCACCTAGCTGTGCTGGACTCAGTCTGGTGGAGGCTGTGGTAGTTGTGGTCCACTAGTCCTTTGGACTAATCTTTCCCTTGTGTCTCTGGTATTCTTCATTCTCCCTTGCTCCAGAAGAGGAGAACACCCCCTTTTTGCCATCTGTTCATGGCCCATGTCTCACATAGTCCCTAATGAAAATGCCTCCTTCAGCTTGTGGCCTGTGGCCATCTAATCTGAGGCCTCTGGCACCAGGCCCTGAGGCTGAGCTGTGGAGCAGACAATATAGTCCCCCTGTATCCCAGGTACCAAATTAGTACGCTCCCTAACCCTCAGGTAGCCCTATGCAAAACAGCTCCTTTGGGAATTTCACCCCACCACTTTTATCAAAAACTCCACACCCAGACTTCTGTATTAGGCTCTATCAGGACAGCTAGCTACAACATGATTTAGCAGTTTAGAGGCCATGGCTGATGTTGGCCAAAGGAGTTTCAGGAGAATGGTAGATACTAAGGTCAGACTGCAAATAGACAGGGAGTTGTGTAAAGTACAGATAGAAAAGCCAACAGCAGGTTTTATGAAGCATGGCTGTTAAGGAAATGACAGAGGCAGGAAAGCAAGATCAAAGGAGATGAAAGATGGTGGTGGTGGTGGTTTTCAACATGGGAGAGACTTGAACATAATTACATATTAGGGGAAAGAGTCAATGGAGAGAGAGAGGCTAATGCCAGACCCTGAGAAGAAAAAGGCTCTGGGGGAGTAGCCAGGTACAAGGTGTGCTGATGAACCATGTTGTTGTTGTATTGTTAGTTACTGTCAAGTAAGCTCCGATTCACGGTTGTCTTCTGTATAACTGAATAAAGCATTGCCTGGTCCTGTGCCGTCTTCATGATTGTTGGTATGTTTGAGTCCATTGTTTCAATTATTGTATCAATCTATCTTACTGGGGGTTTCCTTTGTTTTTACTGACCCTCTACTTTACCAAACATGATGTCCTTTTCTAGCAATTGGTCTTTCCAGATGACACGTCCAAAATAAGCAAGTCAAAGTCTTGCCATCCTTGAACGATGGGCCATGTAAATACAAGTGGGCAGCCCTGCGGTCAGTGAGGAGACTAGCTACAGGAGTCTGAGCTGAAGGAATAAAAAGGAGAGAAGAGACACAGACTCTGCCACTGGGTTATTCAGGAGGGAAGTGAAACTCTGGGTCAAGCAGCCACAATCCCTAACAAGTTGCCTCCAGCTTCTCAGCCATGACACATTCTTCTCATTGACAGAGCTCTTACTTAATTCTTTCTCTATGGCTCAGATTCTGGGTTTCCTGTACTGCCGTTTTAATTTTAGTAACACTTAGAATCACAATAAAAAGCTGCTTCTGGAGTCAATTTTCTTAACCTTCTCGATATCACATCATGCTTGGGACTCCATTGACATGACAGTGGTGGTGTCCAGCTCTGGTCCTGCCCTGCCTCTCTGAAGGTACTCTAGTTTCAAAATAAAACTTCATAGGGGAAAAAAAAGGTGATTTACTTTTAAAGGAAATGGTTTTTCCTTGATTTAATTGTTCATTGGACTTAGCCCACACAGGAGGGGTGAGGATCAGACCTGAGAAGAGAAGACTTTGCTCCACTATTAGGGAAAATGGGCACCATGGGGAAGAGCATCAGATTTTCTAGTCCTACAGCCCCTGCCTCTTGTCCTATTTAAAAAAAAAAAAAAAAAGAAAACCAGCATGATGCGGTTTCGAGAAGGTAGGAAAAAAGTTGAATATGATAGCTGAGTTTTTATACTACTTCCACTCACAAATAGTGATAACAGAGGGGCTGTGTTGGCATTTGCTTCCATATGAAACTGCTATTCAAGCGTTACAAACTGAAATGCTTAGAGGGTGAAGCAGCTACCTCAAAGCGAAAGGCCAGCCAGGTGGGTGGGGCCCCCAGCAAACTGGAGCTGTCTGCCTTGTCCAAAAGGAACACTGGTTACTCAGCTCCAGCTGTTGCCACAAAAGAATCCAAGTTTTAAAACTATTCTTTTCTTTGTGTTTAAGAGTTCGGCTGCTAACCAAAAGGTTAACTGTTTGAATCCATCAGCAGCTCCTTGGAAACCCTATGGGGCAGTTCTACTCTGTCCTACAGGGTGACTATGAGTTGGAATCAACTCAACGGCAATGGGTTTGGTTTTTTGTTTGGTTGTTGTTGAAAATATATATATAACACAACATTCGCCAATTCAACATTTTTTCATGTGTACAATTCAGTACTATCAATTACACCAACGATGTTGTGCAAGCTCACCAATATCGGTTGTCAGACCTGATTTTTCAGAGAAGTTGCAAGTCCAGATTCTTTGGTGAAATGTCCAGATTTTTAAACGTTGCGAACAAATTCCATTAAAACAACAACAACAACACCCACTTCACACAGAAATTTCAAAACCTCTGTTTCTTGAATGATTCTGTTCGTGTCTGTGTTTTAAAAATTGTGTCTCTGACCAGACTTTCTGGTCTGACAGAGACTGGAGAAGCCCTGAGAGTATGGCCCTTGGACACCCTTTTAACTCAGTACTGAAGTCACTCCTGAGGTTCACCCTTCAGCCAAAGATTAGACAGGCCCATAAAACAAAATGAGACTAAATGGGCGCACCAGCCCAGGGGCAAGGATGAGAAGGCAGGAGGGGACAGGAAAGCTGGTAATGTGGAACTCAAGGTCGAGAAGGAGGGAGTGTTGACATGCTGTGGGGTTGGCAACCAATGTTACAAAACACTATGTGCAGTAATTATTTAACGAGAAACTAATTTGCTCTGTAAATCTTCATCTAAAGAACAATAAAAAAATTAAAAATTGTGTTCCTGAAAGGGAAAAGAATATATATTTTACTTTAAAAGATCACTTGTCTCCTCAGCCCCCTCCTGAGTCTGCTCTATGTACTTTATGCTTCCCCAGAGGGGGACTTAATTCTAACCTTTGCCAAAGGTCAGGTCTGATAACAGCACCAACTCCCTGGGCAGAGCTGTTGGTGACTAAATAGCAAGCATGCATTCATTGCACGTCCACGTAGTGAGTCACACCAGACTGAAATGACTTTGGGGCTGCTCCTTTAAAACTAAGCACGCTACCAAGCAAACTCCTCCTCCAGGGAGGTTCCTTTAAAGGACAGCCAGCTATCTAGGCTGCCGGTTTACACTTAGAGCTATACCTGCAATTGAAGGGGCCCTCCTGGGGAGATAGCAGCTTGTCAGCATGGCTCAAGAGTTTGTGAACAGCAGAATCCACCCTGGAAAGGTGGTTGTGTTCATCAAGCCCACCTGCCCCTACTGCAAAAAGACCGAAGAGATCCTCTCCCAATTGCCTTTCAAACAAGGGCTCTTGGAATTTGTCGATATCACAGCCACCAACAACATAAGTGCGATTCAGGATTATCTCCAACAGCTCACAGGAGCAAGAACAGTGAGTCTGGGGTTCCATCTTAAAAGACAGGGGAAAAGCCTCCAGATTCTGTTTTCTTGTCAGGATTGTGAATGGGGACTCCTGTGGCTTTCTCTAGGACAAGGCTAGGGCACTGTCTCCCCAGGCGTTGGGAGGGCTCTGTGCAGTGGGGAAGGGCATCTGAGAGAAGACTACTCTCTTGAGGGGGTGGCTGGATTGTAGCCAGCAGCCTTCACAAATCAGGAGGGGCACAGCTGATGTGTGCCCAGGGCCAGTGGACCCTGCAGCTTGTCGGGAGTCATCTCGAGAGTTATGTGGAGTCCTTGTTCAAGCACTGCCAGGAAATGACAGTTTTCAGCTTGCATGGCTAGGGGTGGGAGGTGGCGGTGGAAGGGCCTGAGGTGGTCTGTACATTTCTGCTTCTCAACAAAGGAGTCATGTGCCAATTCCTTCTGTGTTTACATGGCCAAGTGGGACTTGCTGACCTTCAGTCTTTCCTTCGGGCTTCCTTTCATCATAACTAATTTGCTCATTCTGATCTTGCCTAACTCTTCCCACTGGAAAAAATCAAATAGGCATTATTTGCCCCTTGCTTAATTATGGGATGTTTCTAGGCCTGTCATGGAGGAAAGGAGCACTCTGGGTTCTGGCTTCTCATAGTGGTTTGCTGTGTGATCCTCGGGGACCTCAGCTGCAAGACCAGATAAGAACAAGTGACCAGTGTCTCTTTTGCTACAAGTGGACCATAGGGCCTCCTAAGAACTGCTCTCCTCTATCTGAAAAGACTTCCTCAGAGCTCACAGTTTCTGGTGGAAGGCTTAGTCAGCTAGTCACCTGAATCTGTTCTGGTAATGAGTGGGGTGAGAGATGTCCCACCAACTCTCCTATGTTCCCTTTCAGGATGGACATTCTAGAACATAGTGTTTGCAGAAGCACATACCCTGCTTCTGTTTTAGTTTGACTAAACCTTCAGGGTTTTCTCTAGGTTCTGAGTATTAGGTTGTTTCTCCCCTCCTTCCCAATCAGAAGTCAGCATTTTGGTAGAGAGTGGGGCTAAATGTGTTACCTTATTGCTGCCAGCACCCTAGCTATGAACTGAAAACTCTAGTCTCTGCTAGGTCCTGGAGCAGAAGACACAGTGACAAGGAGGCCCCTACTGCCTAATCCAGGTCCTGAGAGAGAGAGTGCAATGCAGTTACTGCCATGGCCTCCTTGTGGCTTGCACCATATGTCCCTCTCAGCTGATGGTTCTCAAACTTTGCTTCACGTTTGAATCACCTGGGGAACGTTTAAAAAAATCTGATGGCCAAGTCACACCTGTACCAATTAAATTAGAATGTCTGGAGACAGGAGCCAGGTATCAGCAATTTTTAAAGATCCTCAGGTGATCCTGATTTGCAACAAAGTTTGGGAGCCTGTGCTGTCAACCTGGCAGCATTATGGCAGCATTCTGTTCTTCAGCAGGAAAGACAATCCTCTTCATGCATTCATTCAACAAATATTTTTAAGTACCTACTATGTAAGGACTGGAGCCCTGGTGGTGCAGTGGTTAAGAGCTTGGCTGCTAACCAAAAGGTCGGCAGTTTGAATCCACCAGCCGCTCCTTTGAAACCCTATGGGGCTGTATTAGTCTGTCCTGTAGGGTTACTGTGAGTCAGAATTGACTCAATGGCAATGGGTTTGGTTTTTTTTGGTTTTTATGTAAGGACTATGTAAGGTATTCTCTGTAAGCAGAGAATTCCAGAAAGATGTTTACCTGCATTTCATTGACTATGCAGAAGCATTCAACTGTGTGGATCATGACAAATTATGGATAACATTGGGAAGAATGGGAATTCCAGAACACTTAATTGTGCTCATGTGGAACCTGTACATAGACCAAGAGGTAGTCATTCGAACAGAACAAGGGGATACTGTGTGGTTTAAAAATCAGGAAATGTGTGCATCGGGGTGGTGTCCTTTCACCATACTTATTCAGTCTATATCATGAGCAAATCTGAGAAATTGGACTATATGAAGAAGAACACAGCATTAGGATTGGAGGAAGCCTCATTAACAACCTGCTATATGCAGATGACACAACCTTGCTTGCTGAAAGTGAAGAGGACTTGAAGCACTTACTGATGAAGATCAAAGACTACATACAGCCTTCAGTATGGATTATACCTCAACATGAAGAAAACAACTCCTTACAACTGGACCAATAAGCAACATCATGATAAAGAAAAGATAGAAGTTGCCAAGGATTTCATTTTACTTGCCTCCACAATCAATGGCCATGAAAGCAGCAGTCAAGAAATCAAATGATGCACCGCATTGGGCAAACTTGCAAAGGGTTAAAACTCTTTATGGTGTTAAAAAGCAAAGATGTCACCTTGAGGACTCAGGTGTGCCTGACCCAAGCCATAGTATTTTCAGTCACCTCATACACATATGAAAGACTGAAGAAGAATTGATACATTTGAATTCTGATGTTGACAAAGAATATTGACTATACCATGGACTCCCAGAAGAAAGGACAAAACTGTCTTGGAAGAAGTACAGCCAGAATGCTCCTTAGAAGGGAGGATGGCAAGACTTTGGACATGTTATCAGGACGGACCAGTCCCTGGAGAAAGACATCATGCCCAGTAAAGTAGAGGGTCAGCAAAAAAGAAGACCCTCGACGAGATGGATTAACACAGTGGCTGCAATAATGGGCTCAAGCATAATGATGATTGTGAGGATGTCGCAGGACCAGGCAGTGTTTCATTCTGTTAAACGTAGGTGCTGGGGACTCAGTTCCAACTCATAGCCACCCTATGGCTTATTCAGATTACAAGAAGCCCTGGTGGTATAGTGGTTAAAGTGCTCAGCTGCTAACAAAAACGTTGGCAGTTTGAACCCACCAGCCTCTCCATGGGAGAAAGATGTGGCAGTCTAGTTCTGTAAAGGTTTACAACCCAGAAAACCCTATCGGGCAGTTCTACAAAGTCCTACAGGGTCACTATGAGTATGAATTGACTTGATGGCAGCAGGTATGTACAGGAAGGAACCCTGGTGGCGCAATGGTTAAGTGCTCAACTGCTGACTGAAAGGTTGGCAGTTTGAACCCACTCAGCAGCACCATGGTAGAAAGAAAGACCTGGCAATCTGCTTCTGTAAAGATAATAGCCAAAAACAAAACCTATGGGGCAGTTCTATTCTGTCACACGGGGTTGCTATCATGGTTTGAAATATGTCTCCCAAAAAAATGTATATATCAATTTGGCTGGGCCATGATTCCCAGAATTGTGTGGTTGGCCTCCATTTTGTGATTGTAATTTTATGTTAAAGAGGATTAGGGTGGGATTGTAACACCACCCTTACCCAGGTCACATCCCTGATCCAATGTAAAGGGAGTTTACCTAGAGTGTGGCCTGCACCACCTTTTACCTTACAAGAGATGAAAGGGAAGCAAGCAGAGAAGGGGGACCTCATACCACTAAGAAAGAAGCACCAGGAGCAGAGCGTGTCCTTTGGACCTGAGGTTCCTGCGCAGACAATCTCCTAGTGTGGGGGAAGACTGTTGATGACGAGGACCTTCCTCCAGAGCTGACAGAGAGAGAAAGCCTTCCCCTGGAGCTGACGCCCTGAATTTGGACTTCTAGCCTACTAGACTGTGAGAAAATAAATTTCTCTTTGTGAAAGTCATCCACTTGTGGTATTTCTATTAGAGCAGCACTAGATGACTTAAGATAGTCGCTATGAGTCAGAATCTACTCAACGACATCCAACTACAACATCGTGTACCAGGCACTCCTCTGGTGGGAACACAGCTGTGAAGAAAACAGACAAAAACGTCTGCCTTCATGGAACTTGCATTCTACTGGGGGAGATGAACGATAAATAAAACAGTATGTTGGAAGGTGGAAGTGATATTGTGCTAAGGAGACTAAGTAGGAAAGAGGAGAGGTAGAGGGTAGGCAGCAGGGTGAAATTACAAATGGAGCCATCAGGGCCTCACTAAGAAGTCAACACTTCAGTAGATCCATAAAGGAGGTGAAGGAGCAAGGCGTGCAGGAATTTAAGGGTAGAGGTAATAGCAAGTGCAAAGGAGGTTGGTGCAGCTGGAGCATTGTGAGATAGTGGGAGAGTAGGAGGAGATGAGGCCTGAGAAGTAATGGGGCTAAATTGGGAAGGGCCTTTCAAGCTATTTTAAGAACTTTGGCTTGTTCTCGGTATGAGATGCCACCAAAGGGTTTTGAGTAGAGGAGTGACCTGACCTGACTTACATTTTAAAAAGGTCACTCTCCACTCTGGTGGGGGGAAGACAACTTGTGTTTGTGGTGGCAGTTCTCTTTCCTCTCATTGACAGTAACAGGCACTTCCCTCTGGGTGTGGGAGGTGGTAGTATATTTCTTCTTTCTCCAGCTGAATCAACAGTGCCTGTGTTTCCTGTTTCCTGTGTGCTTTAAGGTGGTTTTGCTGGAGGGCCAGGGCAAGGGTGGCAGCTGGGAGACATGGAGGCTACAGCAGTAATCCAGGTGAAAATTACAGTAGCTTGTACCAGGGAGGCAGCCAAGGAAGCGGTGAGAAGTTTTAGGAACTAGCCTTGGGTAGCTGCTTCTGAGTAACCCTGGAGTGCTGAAGACGTTGCCTAGCTGAGGCTGGGGCCTGGGGAAGCCTACTCCAGGAGACTAAGGGCCCAATATTACCCAACTCGTGTTTGCGGTAGCTGTTGTCTTTCCTCTCACTGACAGTAATAGGCTCTCAAGTTCCTCCAGGAGCGGGGGGCAGTGGAGGGCATTTTTCTTCTGCTTCCAGCTGAATCAGCAGGGCCTCTCTGTTTCCTGTTTCAAAACAGCCCCTGCACTGTCCCACGCAGCAGCTTGTGGTTCAGCTCCCTGGAGGGGTGACAGTAACTTGTGTGCTCTAAGGTGGTTTTGCTGTTCCCACCCTAGTGGGTGGCTGTGAGGGCAGAGGGGCCTTTCATCTCTCAGGCAAGCCAGCTTCTCTACCAGACGGTGTGCACAAAACTCTGCCCTGGAGACAGCTTAGTCGTGTTTCAGGGCCTGTCACAGGGCAGCTGGGGGTGGTTGTCAGGCTGTGGGTTTTTAAAGCTATCATTTTATCAGCTATTTATTTTATCAGCTATCCTGGGAGGAATAAATTGCTGCTCAGTCTAAACCAAGGAGCCCTGATGGGACCAGAGTTAAACGCTCAGCTGCTAACAGAAAAGTTGGCGGTTCAAACCCTCCCAGCGGCTCCATGGGAGAAAGACCTGGCGATCTGCTTCTGTAAAAGATGACAACAAAGAACTTATGGGGCAGTTCTACTCTGTCATATGGGGTTGCTATGAGTCAAAATTGACTCCATGACACCCAACAACAATAATTGAAGACAGTGGTTGGCAAGTATTGATCCCTTTGACCAGCAGCTTCAGCATCACCTGGGAACTAGATAGAAATGCAAATTATTGGGCCCTAATCCTTCTAGGAGGTTGTGGGAGGGGGCAGAAGTCCCTGTGTTAACAGCTTCTCGGGTGATTCTGATGCACTCTCAAGTTTGAGAACCACTGATTCAGGAGAGAATGCTGCCCCTCAGGGCATCCTCACAACTTAAGTGTGAACTGCTCAGACGTGGTTAAAGGTGAAGATGTGACAAGCCTTAGAAGTAGTGACAATTGCTCAACTATTTTTGAAAATATGGAAATTTAGGAATGAATAAATTAGTTGTTTAAACTCAGATGATTTTTATTTAATTAGGCACTGACTTCAACAGATGGAGCGATGCTATATAAATTACACTGGAAATACGTTAGGATTCTGCTTTGCTTACTGTTACAACTGACCAGAACCAAGTCTTTCTGGGAAGACTGATGCTGAAAGCCTCCAACAATTTGGTGGAGGGGAGCTTTATTTTCTTTTTAAATAATGGCCGCGATCCAGAGGAAAACCGAGGTTTCTTACCCTCATCTTTCTGCAGCTTTAAGTTGATAAAAGCAATGATGTGTTGATGGTGCTTCACATTTGCAAAGGCTCCCACACAGCGCAAGTGGGACTAAATGTGACATTACCGGGCACACATGCTGCAGGTACACAGCCAGCTTCAGAACTGAGTCCTGGGTGTTCTTTCCTGCTCTCTGGGCACAGGAAATAGCTATAGAAATTTGGTGCAGGATTTCTTTAATTTTTGTCCTTTATTTTTAAAGGCCATTTCCATTGGGGCTCCCTTCTTAATAAAAAATATTATAAGAACTTACTTGCAACAATTCAGCCCTTTTTCTCATCTCTCCCATTCTTTAAAAAATTCACTTGAATTATTAAGCCTTCTGAGGAAAATCAAAAGCTTTGAAAATATTCTTACTGCTTTCCTCCTTTTCTTCTCTCCTACCCCTTCTGCTGTGTTCCTAGTTGATATGTTCCGAGCTTTGGGGGTGAGGACCTGCTTTCTTCTGATTAGTTAGGGTGATCTATATTGTGTTTATTTCTTCACTGCTTATCAGTGTTTGTGTAACACCCTGGGCCTAGAAATTGTCTGGGCTGCAGTGAAGGGACTTTCCTCCTCAGGATTCTAAAAGCCCGCTGGAATTTTGGAATGTGCCTGTACCTAGCAGCAGGGAGGGAGGGTTGAGTGTGACTGGAGATGAACTGACATACCAGGTGTAATGATATATCAGTCTGGCTTGCCTTGGTAAGTGTGAAGGCAGAGTAGGTGAATGATATCCTTGTTCCCAGAGCTGTAGCATTTAAACATCTTATGATGAACCAGGGATTAAAGAACAAGATTCAGAAACCACCACCCTTTGCCCTACTTGAGGACAGAACTCACCTTTGTTTTAACATCTGAGAGAGATAACTATAACAAACTGCAAACCTAAAACTCAGGCACAGGGACCTAATGTAATTACTTTTCCAATTGTGTTTAGAAATGAATTCCTGGTTGCTGTGACCCTGGTGGCACAGTGGTTAAGAGCTTGGCTGCTAACCAAAATGTTGGCAGTTCAAATCCATCAGCTGCTCCTTGGAAATCCTACGGGGTGGTTGTACTTTGTCCTATAGGGTTGCTATGAGTCGGAATCAACTCGATCACAATGGGTTTGTTTGTTTTTTATTTTCTTGGCTCAGCCTAAGAGCTCAGGTGTGGTCACAGCTGCAGAGAAATCAGAATTCAATCGGGGCAGTTGAGCTGCAGCTAACCAAAATTTCTTTCCTTGAAACTTATTCCTCTAGAGTGAAATTTTTAAATCAGTTTGACAAGTTGGACCAATCTCATGTACAGTATACTCAATTTGAAAAATAGCCTGGCTTAAAAAAATTCTTTAATGAATAATTTTACTCTTAAAACAGTATTTGTTCTAAAAGGGTAAACATGAGGAGGTTGTAAAGTGACTTGAAAGCTGTGAGTCATAGAAAATATCTGAGGAAGGATAAAATATTCTTTCTACTAGCAGTGTCTGACCCAGTAAATGAGGGAAGGAATTCATCCTGAAGTTGTGATCCCTTCCCCACTCCTTTTTTGGGCTTCCCATGCCCCTTCCTTTGGCTAGCTCTTACACAGGGAGCCTAGACCAAGAGTAATAGGGCCCGTGGGATCATTCTTTCTAATCTACTAATAATTAAGTTCCTTAAATGTCCTGGTTTGTTTGCTTTTCTAGGTACCTCGGGTTTTTCTAGGTAAAGATTGTATCGGTGGATGCTCTGATCTAATAGCTTTGCAACAGAGTGGAGAGTTGTTGAAGAGGCTAGAGGATATGGGGGTTCTAAAATAATTACAGGTGAGTAACAGGTGGGAAGGAGCCTTGGTGGCACAGTGATTAAGGGCTCAGCTACTAACCAAAAGGTCGGTGCTTTGAACCCACCAGCAGCTCTGTGAGAGAAAGATGTTGCAGTCTGCTTCCGTAAAGATTACAGCCTTGGAAACCCTATGGGGCAGTTCTACTCTAACCTACAGGGTCACTATAAGTCAGAATTGACCCGACAGCAAGGGGTAGGATAGGTAGGTAACAGGTGGGACACAGAGTCCAGAATACTGGGAGACAGTGGAATTCTACCGCCATGTTTTATTATACTCCTTGAAGGTATTCTGGCTAGGAAAGTGTGATGTCAATCATTTATGAATTTCACATTTTACAAAGGGATTGTGTCAGTGGGAGAAGTCCTTTCCCTCAACCTTCATTTAACAAATATTTATTGGGCACCTACTTTGTGCCAGGCACTGGGAATATAGTAATGAGAAAAAAACAAAACAAAAAACCTTGAACTTATATTCTAGAGAAGCAGATCAAAAACGAGTAAGCAAATAATTCCTGAAAAAATAAACAGAATGATGGGATAGAACATGGAAGGAATAAAGAAGCAAATTTAGCTAAGATAATGAGGGAGCGCCTTTCTCAGCTGGTTGAGCTGAGACCTGGTAGACAAGGAGGAAGCCAGGTAAACACCAAGCAGAAGAACTTTCAGGCAGAGAGGATAGCAAATACAAAGGCCTAAGGTGCCAAACAAGTGTGGGATGTTCAAGGAACAGAAAGCAAGCAAGAGCAGATCAAGCAAAGCGCAGTGAAGCAGAAGGGTGGTAAGAAAAGTGGGCAGAGAGCAGAATACACCGGCCTTCTAGTCCGGGGTAAGCAATCTGGATTCATGTTAAGCACAATGGAAGATAAAGGTATTTTTGCTTTACCTGTGTCCACCTGGCAAATCAACTCAATGTAACTGACTCCCCAAAGTTTTCTAAAAGTGTTAACCTAAAGGAGATCATCGGCTGAATGTAAAACTGTCAGGTGATGGACTCTTTAGAAAGGAACCAAGATATAATTGGGGTCTAATTTCCTCCCCCAGACCCCAGCTCTCCAGCACTGATAGTGCTCGCTAGCTTGTAAATGGGCCAATTTGACTGACATCATATGCAAAGAGGTCCAAGGGTTTCTTTAGTTAAGGAATAAATTGATGGTTCTTTAATCAAAATGTTCCTTAAAGGGTGTCTATTGCCCAATAATATTAACTTACCCTTTGGGCAATGAGTATGAGTTGGAATTGACTTGATGGCAACGGGTTTTTTTTTTTGTTTTTTTTTTTAACTCAGCAATAGAGGTTTAAAAAAAACTGAGGGGGGGGGGGGGTGGGAAATCAACTGAGTCCCTGAAATAAAGTCAATAGTATAAACCTTCCAAACACAATTTTACAACATCATCACAGCAGGTGGACACTCTGTTTGGGTTAGCTTTCTGGCATCACACAATGCACTAAAGCACTCAAAATCCAATTAACTATTGTGTCAAATTTCCCTATTCTGGACTACGTTTAGTAATTTAGGTTTAGATTACAAATAGGAAAAAACATATCACTTTCCTCAGACAACAGGAAATACCATTTCCCCAGCTACCTTATATTGGGGTAGGCATTAGAGTTGCCTACATTCACAAGGTCTTTTTGTCTTCTTTTCCTTCAATGGAGTCACTGAGTGGTGCAAACAGTTAAACAATTGGCTGCTAACTGAAAGGTTGGAGGTTCGAGTCCACCCAGAGGCACCTCGGAAGAAAGGCCTGGAGATGTACTTCCAAAACATCAGCCATTGAAAACCCTATGGAGCACAGTTCTACTCTGACACATACAGGGTCACCATGGGTGAAAATCAGCTCCACAGTAACTGGGTCTGTGTTTTTTTGTTTCCCCTTCAGCATTATATGCTACCAGTACTTTGCTGGCAACTACTTCTCAAGGCCATATGTAATAAATTGTGTTTAAACAGCAAGAGTAACTGTTCTGGTAATGAAAAGGAAATGGGGGGAATCTACTTTTCCAAGAAAATCTAATTCTTTGTTTCTTTCCTGGCAGAGCCCCCTGGCTGATGTCCCCTTGGGAGCTGGATGGCATCACAAATGATGACAGATTTTCTGGTGGATGGATCTGGGACTATTCTTTCCCAGCTACAGCAACTGTTTACTTAAAATTCTGGAATATATTAACCAAAAAAAAAAAAAAAAAGGGTGGGGGTGGATATTTGGCAAAAATGGCTTTTTTCTTTTGGATCATTATTAAAAAGTGGACCAGCTTGCCCCAAAAAACAGGGCCAAGAAGGTTAATGTACCATACACTCTTGGGTTTCCTCTGGGTTGGCCTTTTGGGTTCTAAAAGACCAGATTGAGTCCTGGCTTAGGATTTACTCACTGACCAAAAGGTGTTCTTCCTTTTTGGCATGTTTTTCCTACAAAGTGTTCTCCATGTGCCAGCACTCCTCTACCTCTAAAACCAGTGTTTCTAACCATGTTTATCTCTGGCCCCCCAGGATGAGTCTGTACTTGGTCTTCTGTGACTGCCCAGCAGCTGAAATTATTTCTCTGATCTTGACCTTATGGAGTTTGTACTATGAAATCAATAGGCGTTTTGAATGTGCTTTTTCAAACTATGTGCATCCCCCCCTTGCCATCCCCATCACACCCCACCTTGAGAATCACGCTCTGAACCAGTGTTCTCAACACTGACAACTCACAGATCTCATTGGAAGTGTTCAATAATTCTGTTCAGGGTCTGAGGACCCAATGTGGGACACTCGGCCTGAAAAGTTAAGCACTGTTGGTATTCACTTGGTACCACAGGGGTCAGAGGCACAGATGCAGGTGCTGCAATCATGTGGCAATACTCTTACATAAGATGGTTGTCTAGATAATCCTGAACAAACGTGTATTAATTTGATTTAGGTTATCAGCAAAATTAAATTATAGAAGACTTGCAGCTCCCTCCCATTAAAAAAAAAAAAAAAAAAAAATCTGTGAAGAAGCCAAGGAGCCAAATTGAGAAACACTGTCTTGAATGATTCTTTCTCTCTTGCTTTTTTCTTTTTTTTTTTTTTTTGACAATTCCTTACTGTGAAGTTTAATTTTTCTATTCTAGAATTACAAGGTTAACTTAATTTCCTTCTGTGGTCTCTAGTACAAATAGTTGATTTCTAATAAAGAAGTATGCATAAATGATGATTCAATGACTTTTGTCAAATTCTTTCCCATATTCTCTAGGCCTTATGAAATGTATTAGTGTGAAATACACTGTCTCAGTCATCTGGTGCTGCTCCAACAGAAATACCACAAGTGGATGGCGTTACAAAGAGATTTATTCTCTCTCAGTCCAGTAGGCTACAAGTCCAAATTCAGGGCATCAGCTCCAGGGGAACGCTTTCTCCGTCAGCTCTGGAGGAAAGTCCATGTCATCAGTCTTCCTTTGGTCTGGGAGCTTCTCTGCGCAGGAACCTCAGGTCCAAAGGACGCGCTCTGCTCCTGGCACTGCTTTCTTGGTGGTATGAGGTTCCTATGTGTGTCTGCTCACTTCTCTCTTTTATATCTCAAAAGATTATTGCATTGAGACACTAATCTTGTCAACCTCATCAGTATAACCTCATCGCAGTGATAGAATTTACAACAAATAAGGAAATCACATCACATTACACAGTCATACAACACTGGGAATCATGACCCAACCAAGCTGACAGGTATTTTTTGGGGACACAACTCAATCCATGACATACACCAATTTAAAGCTTTGTATTTGTTGCCTGCCATTACAAAGGCATGTTTCACTGTCACTCGTTGACTACAAACAGTTGATATTACTTTTTAATTTAATGTTGAAATGACAATTAATTTGAATGTAGTATGTCAGCACTAGCCTACCGAATCATTTAGGGTTCGATGATAGTCCTTTTGCATTTCGTATTCCGTTTTTCATTTTCTAACTAATACTCATGTGTTTTTGGCTGTTTTTCCTTTCTCTTATAGGTATTAGCCTATAAGAGAAACAGGGTTGCTGAGGATGATTGTGCAGGTTGCGCACTGAACAACACTGAATGCCACCACCTGTGCAGTGTGCAACCTGCACAGTGCTTGATCCACCCTGGATCACTTGCCTGCACTTTCACACTTGTGTGTCCTTGCTCATCATGTTTCCTTCTCAGATGCCCTTTCTTCTCTGTTCTACTCTCAAACTCCTCATTCTTCAAGGCCTGATTTACAGATATACTCCCCTATACGTCCCCTCTTCTGTCACTGTTTTTGACTGGGGGGGGGAAATTAGTGCTCCTTCTATAATCCTGAAGTGCTCTAATTATAGGTACTTTATAAGCCTCATAAGACTGTAGTATCGTAGTTAATCATCTGTATTGGTTTCTTGCCAGATTTAGAAACACTCAAAGCAAGAACCTTAACTATCTTTCTATCCCCAGTTTCTAACATAGCAGTTTGATTTTATCAAAGCAATATATGTATGTGGTTTAAAAAGCCCCACAGCACTAAAAGTCTTTCCTGCTCCATCCCTGGCTAAACCACAGTCCTGACCACACACTGATCAGTTTCATAGGGACACTTAAGCCTATTTTAAAATATTGTAAGGTATATTAGACATACAGAAGAGTACACAGAATGCATAAGTTCTACTTAACACCCATGTATCTACCTCCTAGTTTAAGAAATCACCTATATACAGAGTGCCTCTAAGGTACTGATAAAGGCCCGTGTGTCTCCCTCTTCTCCACAGAGGAAACCACTGGCTCATTTTTTTTATTCTGGTAATAATTTTGATGCTTCTTTTTATAGTTGTACTCCCTGGAATATCCCTAAACAATACACTTGAGTTATGAAAAGCAATAGCAAGCACCAACCTAGCTGTGCAAGGAAAGGGCAACATTATCACAACTAGATGAATCCTGTGAGAAGATAAGCTGAACAGAGACCCGATAAGTTTACCAGAGCCTCTTTCAGGGAGGTCAGAGCAGTGGTCCTGAGTGAGTGTTGGAAACAGGGCACCCCATGGTTGGGAAGGTTATGGTGTGAGCTAGGTACTGGGCATCCTCCAGAAATATGGTCAATGGGAGAGGCTGCTCTGCATTTTCTGCTTCTAAGCTCAGCATGGCCCACCTCCAGCTTTCAGGAGTAGGTCAAAGCACACCATTTTTGGAGGGGGTGGAGGGGCAGATTTACAAAATGAGTCTGTCAGGTGTGTGACACAGAGAAAAGAAATGTCATCAGCATGAGACAAGCACAGATAAGAATCTGCTTCAGGCTCATTAGGGCATGCTGTCCTCAGGTTAAAAAAGAAAAAAAAAGTACAACTACGGCAGAGCCCTCAACATGGGTAGTTATGCTGCTCCAGTCTGGACTGGTTACTCTGTCTT
Source organism: Dugong dugon (assembly GCA_030035585.1). Taxonomy (NCBI): domain Eukaryota; kingdom Metazoa; phylum Chordata; class Mammalia; order Sirenia; family Dugongidae; genus Dugong; species Dugong dugon. The sequence continues at coordinate 102,922,313 of CM057460.1, read as the reverse complement.
GTGCACAGTACTCGGCTCTCTTCCTGGGATATCCCTTCACTGGCTTCCTGGGGGTTCCTTTGACCTCTCTCCTTTGTTGCATCACCTGTTTCCTGTGTCCCACACACATTAGGATACCAGCTAAACTTCTGTAACAAGGACAAGAACATGACAGAATGTCGTCTCTCCTAACAGTCCAGAGGCAGGCAGGTGACATTGCTCCACCCAGGAGTTGTATGCACCACTTCTGTTCACATCTCCTTGGCCAGAACTTTGCCTCAGCTCAGCTCCCCGGGAGGCTAGGCAATGTTGTCTCTGGTTAGGAAGCCTCTTGCCCAACTAAAACTCAGGGAGCTCTGTACCAAAAGAAAGAAGGGGAGCATGGATATTGAAGGAAAATTAGCAAATGTGTCTTTTTCAGTCTTCTCTCTTGTTTTGGAGGACCATATCCTCTATAGCTTTTGAGATAGAGAGAATGGGAGGTAAACTTTTTGAAACCTTGCTTGCCTAAAGAGATCTTTATTCTACCCTCATACCCAATTGATAGTTCATCTGGATATAGATTCTAGCTGGGAATCATCTTCCTTCCCAAGTTTGAAGGCATTGCTCATTGTCTTTTGCCTCCAGTGTTGCTATTAAGTCTGAAGTCATTCTGATTCTTGGTTCTTTGTATATGACCTCTTTGAACTGTTCCCCACCCGTCTACTTCACTCTACCCCACTCTAGAAGTTTACAAAATCTTCCCTTTAACCCTTGTGCTCTTAAGCATCTTAATGATGTATCTCAGTGTGGGTCTATTTTCATACATTTTGGGGACACCTGGAGGGCCCATTCGACCTGACAACTCCCATTACTGGAAATATTATTGGATTATTGATCATTTCTTCCCCTCCATTTTCTCTGCGTTCTTTTTCTGGAACACCTAGTAATCAGTATTGACCCTTCTAGATTTGACCCTTGATTTTTCTTATATTTTCTCTGGTTTTTTTTTTTTTTTTTTTCTTTGTTTCCTAAGGAATTCACTCATCTTCATCTTCCTACCGTTCTACTGAGTTTTTAATGCCTGCTATCATGTTTTTGGAGCCCTGGTGGCACTGTGGTTAAGAACTCAGCTGCTAACCCCAAGGCTGGCAGTTTGAATCTAGCTGCTCCTTGGAAACCCTATGGGGCGGTTCCACTCTGTCCTATAAGGTCGCTATGAGTCTGAATCAACTCAGCAGCAATGGGCTAGGGATAGGTTATCATGTTTTTAATTTCCAATAGCTTTTCATTATTATCTGAATGTTCCTTTTTTATAGCATTCTGTTTTGTTTCATTGATGCAGCCTTCTCTTATTTCTGAGGTTATTGTAATTTTTTCAACTCTTTTACTAAGTTTTTTCCAACTGTAATATTTTTTATTTCCAAGAGCTCTTTCTTGTTCTCAGTTGTTTCTTTCTCTTTTTTTCTTGTTCTTGTTTTATGGATTGTTTCTTTTATCTCCCTGAAGATATTAACTGTTGTTGTTAGGTACCGTTGTGTTGATTCCCACTCATAGCTATGGCACATGACAAAATAGAACTGCTCCATAGGGTTTTCTTGGTAATCTTTATGGAAGCAGATTGCCAGGTCTTTCTCCCTCAGAGCCACTGAGTAGGTTCGAACTGCCAACCTTTCGGTTAGCAGCTGAGCGCTTAACTGTTTTGCCACCAAGGCTCCTTATATTAATTACAGTTGGGGCTGTTTTAAAAGTTGTCTTCTGATTCCTGTATTATCTCTCTTTCCCCTGAGTTACTATTTTCTGTTTCTGTTTTACCTTTAAAGGCCTTCCTTAAACATCTGAAGATCTGGCTATCTGTCAATAGGTAAGAATGAGGCACTGAAAGGCTGGTTGGAAAATTTGTGTGCATGGACTGAGTTCATCAACTGGTGGGTTTCACCAGGGAGTCTCTGTTCAAATGTCATCTTCTTAGCAAGGCCTCCCAGGTTACCCTATTTAAAATTTAACCTCCCCTCAACTCCCACTCAGCATTCCCTATCCCTCTTCCTTGTTTTATTATTTCTATAGCATTTATTACCTAATATATTGTACTACACTTATTTTGTTTATTGTCTATCTCCACCACTAGAATGTAGCTCCTTGAGGCCAGGGATTTATGTCTGTTTTATTTACTGTGGTATCTGCAGCATCAAGAAAGTGCCTAGCACATAGTAGGCACTTGATAAATATCTCTTGAGTGTTTGAACGAATGATCTTGAGTGAATGATCGGTGCAGACCTCACTGTTTCACTGGGCGACCCCGCAATGGTCAGTTCCTGGACATCTCTTCTTTTGAGCTGTTCAGTTTCTCCAGTTTCACAGCTTGGGGGTTGGGTCTTGCTGCTAGTGTTCTGGCTGCCAAGCAGGGGAAAGGGACTTGGCAGCTCCCTGGTCAGTGTGCAGACTCTCATGTAATCTAGTTTCTGTCCAGCTCTTTGCTGAGGAGCTATGTGATATGCAAGGATGGAAAGGGCTGTCATCCAAAGAACATGGAGAGGTTAACACAAGGGTTGGCAGAGGAAAGCTGCAAGAATAACCAAGCAAAAAATTCATAGCCAAAGCTCTACTCCTTTTGTTTACTTTGTTTACATAACAAAGAAAATAATTCAATCCTCTGCGAATGTCTCATTTTAATAACTACCTTCTCTCTGCTTCCACCCTGGCTCCTGGATTAGGAAGCCTCCAAGCCATTCCTCCCAATTCTGGGCTGTCCATAGTTGGCTCTTAAGGGGAAACAACAGCCAGGGGTGACAAATGGGTCTGTGTGACTCAGACCACACCATTTATATCCCCAGTGAGTTTTATTAGACCAGTATCTTGGAATTTGATTGGAAAAGAAAGGCATGCTCCCTAATTCACTACACCATAATAATTGTTAGCAGATCCTGGAAAATATTTTAAAGAACTGAGCTTCTAAGATATTTTTACATAAAATCCTTTTCTTATATTAATAGAGTCCTTTTTTTATTAAATATATTAAATGTTTGAAGGGGACAGAATTGAATTTTGCCAGTTAGTGATTTCTGGCCTGGTTCCTTTAAGCACAAGTGATATTTAAACATAGGTCTATATTTACACACAGGTTTATATTTCCTGTCCCTGGGTGACTTTTCTGGTGAGCTGTGCAGAACTTTGTGAACCCCAAGGGCGCTTGGATTTCATGCCCAATAGCCTTTCCTATAACCCTCTGGGTGCATGCAGCTGAGACAGCAACTGCTTTCTTTCTTTTCTCTTGCATGCCTTGTGCAACTTGTAGCATTTCATAGATAAAATTACAAATTGTTTATAAGGGGGAGGGGTTTTCATTGCTTTTCCTTATCATCTGTGGTGATTAAGGCTATGTGTCAACTTGGCTAGGCCATGATTTTCAGTGGTTTGGTAGATATTATGTAATCATTCTCCACTTTGTGATCTGATATGAGCAGCTAATCAGTTGAAAGGGGAGTTTCCTTGGGGATGTGGCCTATACCCCATATATATGAATGCATCCATCTTGTCATTCTCTGACCTCTGGTTCTTGGGACATAAGCCAGCAGCCTGCCATCTGACCTGCAGATACTGGGATTCGCCAGTTCCCACAGCTCCTTGAGTCAGCAGCCTGCTGTCTGACCTGACGATTTTGGGTTCGTCACCTGCAACCACATGAGTCAGGAGAAGCTTCCAACCTGACACCTGACCCACAGATTTGGGACTTGCCAGCCTCCACAACTGCGTGAGCCATTTCCTTGAAATAAATCTATATAGATATCCTTATATTACACTTCACTGGTTTTGCTCCTCTAGAGAACTCAGCCTAAGACATTCTCCTTCTAAGTCCTGGTGACTGGATCTGGATGATCTTTAACACCTCTGAGAACTTGGTATGAATCTGAGGGAGGCTTGAGATGCTAGCAAATCTCCCCTTGGTTCGAACCAGAGGTGTCAAACAAGGACCAAAGGATCTACTTTCGGAATGGCGGACCGGTAACTCCATGGGAGGGTAGAATTAGAGAACTCAGCTGAAATCTGTGGCCAGGGGGCCTTTCCCCCACATCTAGTATGTGATTCCCATGTGTGGCAAAATTGAGTGTGTAATGACTCTGAGTGTCCTTACTCAGCCCCCTGCATGGAGGATCCAAGTTAGCCCCACAAACACAGTCATTGGATGACTGAAGAGTGCCAGAGAGTTCTGTGGAAGAGGAAAGGGTTACAGGCTGCTTCCAGGAAGGGAAGAGGGTGGGTGTCCTCAGACATGTAAACCAAGGAGGAGCCCAGGTTCTTTTCCCCATCTGGGAGGCCCATGGCAGGCAGCATCAAGGAGGAGATGGTGCAGATTTAGGCCACCTTTTGAGGGCAAGTTATCCCCATTCCTGGTGTTAAGGTGTGGCCCAATCTCTGATAGACTGTCCCTAATCTAACCATAGAAATCCCCCACCCCCACCTAGATGAGGGGAGAAGCAGGAAGAAGGAGAGATGGAGCAAAGAATGCAAAGTGTTCCCTTAAACATCCTCTGAGCTGGCATATATAGAGAAACCATCCCCCCCAGCACACATCTTTTTAGAAATTTGAGGATTAAGGGATAAGTTTTCCCCACTACAATGCATAATGTCTGGTCTGAGGAACATTTTTTCTTGTGACTTGCTGACCCTGGGGCGGGGCTCAGAGCTATTGAGTGGGTCAGATTATATACATATATATATATATATATATATATATATATATATATATATATATATATATATATATATGGGGGTATGTGTGTATGCATACACATAGGAATATTAGGAATAGGAAACAGAAATTTATATATATAATACATATGAATAATCTATATATAAATATATATATCCTTTTCTATTTTCCACAGCTATATAGAAAGTGGTGCCATGCTATTTATCTTTCACTTCATCTATGTTTCCAATATTTTAATACAGGTGAGCAACTGATGTACTCAGAAGTTTTTCCTGGTTTATTTTTGGTACGGCAGCGGCAGGGAATAAAATATAAATTTAAAGGATCATTGCTATATGATATGATTATCTATTATAAATATTCAATTAATTCCTTTTTGAAAAGCATCCTGGAATTTATAGTAGCTGTTGGATATTGTTGTTTTCTCAGTTGACGGCTAAAGCACAATCACTCCATGTGGAGAGGCTGGGATCTGCCCCATCTTTTAATATTGAGAAAAACAGGGTCCTCAAGCTTGGAAATATTGGAAACTATTGCCTTGTACCAAAGAGGTAGCTAACACTGGTGATTCTCAGACTTCCTGCTTATACAGATCAGAATTTAGCAAATAGCTGCAGTATCGAATAATAGTTAAATCATACCAAAGTCAGTGTTTAATGGTCTTATCTAGTGTTTCTGGGCAGTGTTTCATTCTGTTGTACATAGGGTCGCTATGAGTTGGAACCAATTCGATGGCACCTGACAACAACATCCAGTGTTTCCTAGGGGTTTTAAAGAGGCTGTATAATTGCCCCCTTGGTTAAAATAAGGTGAACGTAAGAGCATGCATACTGTGGTGTGTTTAGAGATCCAAGTGCCTAGACATTGAGCACTCATGAAGAACCAAGCATGTTCCAAGTTCTGTACATTACTCATGTAATCCTCACAGAAGCCCTAAGAGACAGCTACCACCATCATAATTTCCGTTTTACAGATGGGGAAACTGAGGCACAGGGAGGTCAAGTAAGTTGTCTAAGGTCTCTTAATTGGTAAATGACAGAGCCAGCATTTGAGCCCAGGAGGTTTCCAGGAGCATACACTTATAGCCACTCTGCCTTTCATTGTAAGGGGACCCACCTGTGTTTCTCTGGCCTAATGGAATGATGATGGGCCTCCCTGGGCTCTGGGCACTGAGCCACATCCTCAAGAAATGATTTGATACTTCTTCATCATGGACAGACTCTTAGCTCAGTGTTCCCCAGAGTAGGTTCCCCAGGCAACTAGATCCATGGAACATTAATAAATGTTACATAAAAACCTGCCAAAAGAACGAACAAATCTGTCTTCGAAGAAGTACAGCCAGAATGCTCCTTAGAAGTAAGGATGGCGAGACTACATCTCATATAGTTTGGACATGTTATCAGGAGGGATCAGTCCTTGGAGAAGGACATCATGCTTGGTACAGTAGAGGGTCAGCAAAAAGAGGAAGACCCTCAATGAGATGGATTGACACAGTAGCCGCAACAATGGGCTCAAGCATAACAAAGATTATGAGCATGGCACAGGACCAGGTAGTGTTTCATTCTGTTGTACATACAGTCGCTATGAGTCGGAACCAACTTGATAACACCTAACAACAACAACAAACATAAAAAAAAAAGAGTTCCCTGGTCAAATGCGTTTGGCAAATGCTAGATTACACAATGTGCTGGCCTGTGGGGCTTGTATTCATTTCGAGAGCCCAAGCCTTTTATTCCATAAACTTTAAAAACTGATGCTCTCAGCCTCACAAAACTCTGCAAGCATACAAACATTCACCTCTCCTCTTTGCTGAGATATAGGAAGGGGGAAAGAAAGGATGAATGGTGTGGAACGGCCTCCCTGAGGGGCATCTGCAGTTTGGAGGAATGAAGTGGGGATGATAGGTCATGTAGGGTGAGCTCAATCAGGGCTAAACCCATTCATACTTCGGCCCCTCTGTAGATGTACTGTGCTGCAATGTGTTAGAAGTGGACATCTGACTTTCCCTGTTTTAGGTACTTCTGTCTACTACCTGCCTGGGCATTAGCACAGGGCAAGAGCATAGCACTGGAAAGACACTGAGACTGCCAGATGTACCCAGGAGACACCGGCACAGCCTCTGCCAGTGTTCACCAGGCTGCTAGCTTTACCTGGGGCCTTGTCAGAGTTTTCAACTTGCTAGTGCACATTATGCATTTCCAAAGTAGTACTAGCCATTATTTCTCAAAGTATTTAACTAGCAATTGTTTCTTCAAGAAGCACCTCTCAGTGTGGGGATATATGCCATTTAAACATGGCTGCACTATTGACAACTGCAGCCCCCACAGGCCTCTATGCTGCACAGCATGTTGAGACTTGTCCCCAATATGTTGAGACTTGTCCCCAACATGTTGAGACTTGTCATGACTTGTTTTCCCAAACCTATTGTCCCTTTACTGATTGGCTTGTTTACCTGAATTCCTTCTCCCTTGCCCGCACCCAAAGCCCATTGTTCTGTTATTTGCTTCACTGCTTGTTGTATTGACTATAAATAAACTCCTGGGACTGAAGCCGGGGTCGACTCCTCAGAGTGACCCTCCTGGCCCCACTTCTCTGTAAGAGTTGTGTTTGGTTACTGTCTCCGCCATCCCAACAACCGTCGCTACTGCGACATCTCAGAATTCCTTGTCTGAGTCACCAGCATAGGGAATACTGTTGTATGACCCTTTCACTTCTCTCCCCTAACTCACTTTGGCAATCCTTACTTGCTTCTCTGTGCTTAACACCATTTCCCTCAAGCAATGTTCAAACTAGTGTAGCACGCCAATGTTCAGCATTCTTTCATGTCAGCTTCCTTGACCTTATTTCATGTACTGTTCCATTGATAAGGAAACATGCTCACTTTTCTTCTCACTATTACCCAAGTGGGTTTCTTTAACTGTCTTTGACATTTTCACAGTGCAATTAAGCCCAAAGTCTAAGAAAAACAAGAACCAAAAGCAACAAAAACATCAGTAGAGATGCATGTGAAGAAGTATAGCTGAAACACAAATGAAACCCCTGACCAATACAAGTCAGAGTGAAATTTTCAATTTTCAGAGTTGGATTTTAGAATGGTGGTAAGGGACTGAGGACCTCTCTGAGTCAAGTGCTACATATAGGTTACCCCCCTTTAATTCGCACAGTAAGTATTCAAGCTGGAGAGACTGACTTACCTACACAGCTAAGAAATAGTCTAACCACTATTTGAACCTAGTCCATGTTGTTTCTAAGACATAAACATCCATCCTTGGAGCTGCAGTGTCAGGCTCTAGGGCTAGTTCCTGTTAGGAGCTGTGCTGTGTAGATGAACATTCTTAGAATAGAGAAACCTTGTTCCCTGGCTGTTGAAGTTGAATGAACCCTGCAACCAGTTTTCATTTTTCTCTGACCATTTGATAACAGGATAGTCTGCGCTGCTGCTTGTTTTCCTATTAGCAGTCTTGGGTTACTTACTTCAAATATTAACCATAATTTCAGTGTCTATCATGATCAGTTTTTAAAAAATTAACAACTTGTGGTGCAAACAGTTAAGCACTAGGCTACTAACAGAAAGGCTTGTGGTACAAATCCACCCACATGCACCTCGAAAGAAAGACTTAGTGGTCTATTTCTGAAAGGTCATAGTCATTGAAAACCCTATGGTGCACAGTTCTACTCTAAAATACATAGAGTCACAATGAGTTAGAATTGACTTGATAGCAATTTGTTGTTTTTTCCTGGGTAACGAAAACTTTCTAGAGTCAAGGGTCCCTGTTGAGTCAGAGTTGACTCATGGACAACTTTTTTTTGTTCTTGTTATTGTTTTTTAGAGCCAAAGGGCAGGGAGGGTTATATATTAGACCTTGGAATCCTTTCTTGGTATGGGTGTGGGGACAGAGGAAGGATGATGGTGGGGGAGGGGTGATGACCTTGATGACTCCTTCGACCTAGAAGTCAGCCTTGCAAGTAAGTTCAGAGTGTGTCTCCCAGTAACTAATGCCCAGTTTTCACTGGTCTTCCCCACATTACATAAAGGCAGCATCATTCCAGTGTTAGCTGGATTATTTTACACTTTCATTAGAATGTTTATGGAGGCTGTTTGCTAGGCGATCAAGAATGTGGGCTCTGAGGTCAAGTCTGTGGACTTCCCAGCTCTGCCACTTAAGATCTGCGTAGCCGGGGAGGCAGGGCCAAGATGGCGGTGTAGTCAGACAGCTTCCTATATCCCTCTTACAACAAAGACCTGGAAAAACAAGTGATTTGATTGTATATGAATATCTAGGAGCCATGAATAAGGCAAAGTTGAGGAATCGGACTGAGTGGCGGCAGCAGGATTGCAGCTCTTCAGCCGCTACGGGTCTGCAGTGAAGCAGGCAAACAGCTGTGCACATATTCAGGAAGCAGTTTCCACAATGACAGAGATCCAGCAGCAGAGATTCTGCTTGGACACTCCGAACCAGTGAAAAGCAGCTCCCAAGCAGCTAAAGATAAGTACACACGTGCAGCCTTTCACGGGGATTAAAAAAAAAAAAAAAAAAAAGCCCATTTGGGAAAAACCTCTCTCCCTTTTACGTCCTCCCTCCACACTCTGCACTGGGAGTCCAACGGGCCAGTAGTAGATCCCAAAAGGCGCCCTGACCCATTCTCCTGGCCTTGGAGAGGGAACAAATAAGCTACTGACTCCCCTAAGCCAGGAACTCAGGGTTGACACAGCTCCTTTGCCAGGCACAGGCATAAGGGGTCTGTAGACTTTGAGAGCCTTATACCCCTGTATAGACTTGTGGGGACCCATCTCAACAGCATTAGCCCTCACTACCACAGTACAACAGGGCAAACATCTGAAGTTTTACTTCAACTGTTTCACTGTAAAGTGGCAGACCTGTGACCCTTGAAATAGCCCTGCCCCTTAAGTAGGCACTTTTACCAATCCGCAACAGGGGCTTGAGGACTGGTAGTATCACCTAAACCACCTAGTTACCTGCTACAGGAGTCCAAGAAAAAGCAGTGCCCTTGAGTCTTTACAGCCAACAAAGTGGGTTGCTCATAGTCTGGCTGCAAAACTCACCTACCCACTCACCCTAGGGAATAGGGATACACTTTCCTTTCAGACTCTCAGGGGCAGCTGTCAGCCCCCTGCCTGGCTCAGCATGTGATGCCCTACCACAGCCAGATTCCAGTGCCTGTACCAATCACCCATGCCTCTCTAAGACTGTAGGTGAGAGCATGCACCACACACTTGGTGACCGAATGCCCGGACACCTGAGCTGAACCCATATAGGAAAATATAATGGACTCCTGTGTGCACATACTTAGTTACAGAACTAGCTACCTGGTGACAAGCCGTTAGAGCTTCAAAGGTGCCAATAATCAAACTAGTGCACACGAGCAGCCTATTGGGGCATATCAAAACAAAACAAAACAAGAAGCTAGGACTCACTAAACAAATATAAAATAAAATTATAATAACTTATTGATGGCTCAGAGACAACAGTCAATATCAAATCACATAAAGAGGCAGTCCATGATGGCTTCAGCAAGCTTCCAAAATAAAGAATCAATAAGTTCTCTGGAGGAAGAGAACTTCTTGGAATTATCAGAAGCAGAATACAAAAGAATAATATACAGAAGTCTTCTAGAAATTAGAAAGGAAATTTTACAAAATGTAGAAACGACCAGAGAACACACAGACAAAGTAGTAGCGGAACTTAAAAAAGTTATTCAAGAACATAATGACAAATTTAATAGTCTGTAAGAATCCAGAGAGAGACAGCAGTCAGAAATCCAGAAGATTAACAATAAAATTTCAGAATTAGACAACTCAATAGAAAGTCATAGGAGCAGAATCCAGGCAGTAGAAGTTAAAATAAGAGATATTGAAGATACAGCACTTGACCCCAACTTATCTGAGGAAAAATCAGATAAAAGAATTAAAAAGAATGAAGAAAATCTATGAGACATGTGGGACTCTACCAAGAGAAATAACCTACGAGTGACTGGAGTACCAGAATGGGTGTGGAGGGAGGGCGATGGATAACAGAAAATACAGAGAAAATGTTGAAGATTTGTTGACAGAAGACTTCTCTGATATCATGAAAGATGAGAAGATATCTATCCAAGATGCTTATCGAACCCCACAGAAGGCAGATCCCAAAAGAAAGTCACCAAGACATATTACAATCAAACTTAACAAAACCAAAGATAAAGAGACAATTTTAAGAGCAGCTAGGGATAAAAGAAGAGTCATCTACAAAGGAGAGTCAATTAGAATAAGCTCAGACTACTCAGCAGAAACCATGCAGGCAAATAAGCAATGGGATGACATATATAAGGCCTTGGAGGAAAACAACTGCCAGCCAAGAATTATATATCCAGCAAAACTGTCTCTCAAATATGATGGCGAAATTACAGCATTTCCAGATAAACAGAAGTTCAGGGAACCTGCAAACACCAAACCAAAATTACAAGAAATACTAAAGGGAGTCCTACGGTTAGATAATCAATAACACCAGATAACAATGCAAGACTAGAACACAGGACAGAGCAACCAGATATTGACTCAGATAGGGAAGTCAAAAATACATCAAAGCTAAAACATTGAAAATAGGGAAACAGAGATACCAGTATATAAAAAAGGACAACATTAAAACAAAAAAGAGGGACTTAAAAAATGCAGATATTGATTTTTCATATGGAGGTGAAGTCAAGGCGATATAAAGTAATAAAAGACTGGTATAAACTTAGAAAAATAGGGGTAAATATTAAGGTGACCACAAAGGAATCCAACAATCCTACACATCAAAATAAAAAACAAGAAAAACATAAAGACCCAGCAAACACAAAATCTAAAACAATGAAAAAGATGAAAAAAAAATACAAAAAGAAAAACGACTCAGCACAGAAAATCAAGGGGAATAAAGAAACTGTGAACAACACACAGAAAAAGATATCAGGATGACAACACTAAACTAATACCTATCAATAATTACACTGAATGTTAATGGACATAATGCACCAATAAAGAGACGGAGAGTGGCAGATTGGATAAAAAAGCATGATTCATCTATATGCTGCCTACAAGAGACGCACCTTAGACTTAAAGACACAAACAGGCTAAAACTCAAAGGATGGAAAAAAATTATATCAAGCAAACAACACTCAAAAAAGAGCAGGAGTGGCAATATTAATCTCTGACAAAATAGACTTTAAATAAAATCCACCACAAAGGATAAGGAAGGGCACTATATAATGATTAAAGAGTCAATATACCAGGAGGACATAACTACAATAAATATTTATGCACCCAACAACAGGTTCAAAAATACATAAAACAAACTCTAACAGCTCTGAAAAGAGACATAGACAACTACACAATAGTAGTAGGAGACTTCAACACGCCACTTTCAGTGAAGGACAGAACATCCAGAAAGAAACTCAACAAAGACACGGAAGAGCTAAATACTACAATCAACCAACTTGGTCTCATAGACATATACTGAACACTCTACCCAACAGCAGCCAAGTATACTTTCTTTTCCAAAGCACATGGAACATTCTCCAGAACAGACTGCATATTAGGCCATAAAGCAAGCATTAACAAAATCCAAAACATTGTAATATTACAAAGCATCTTTTCTGACCATAAAGCCATAAAAGTGGAAATCAACAATACAAAAAGCAAGGAAAAAAAAATCAAATACATGGAAACTGAACAACACCATGCTCAAAAACTACTGGGTTATAGAAGAAATTCAGGATGGAATAAAGAAATTCAAAGACTCAAATGAGAATGAAAACACATCCTACAAGAACCTTTGGGACACAGCAAAAGCAGTGCTCAGAGGTCAGTTTATAGCAATAATTGCACACATCCAAAAAGAAGAAAGGGCCATAATCAAAACATTAACCCTATAACTGGAACAAGCAGAAAGAGAGCAGCAAAAGAAGCCCACAGGTGCCAGAAGGAAGGAAATAATAAGAATTAGAGCAGAATTAAATGAAATAGAGAACAGAAAAACAATTGAAAGAGTTAACAAGTCCAAAAGCTGGTTCTTTGCAAAGATCAACAAAATTGATAAACCACTGGCCAGGCTGACAAAAGAAAAACAGGAGAGGAAGCAGATAACCCGTATAAGAAATGAGATGGGTGATATCACAACAGACCCAACTGAAATTAAAAGACATAACAGATTACTATGAAAAAGTGTACTCTGACAAATTTGAAAACCTAGAGGAAATGGACAAATTTCTAGAAACTCACTACCTACCTAAATTAACACAAACAGAGATAGAACAACTAAATAAACCCATAGCAAAAGAAGAGATTGAAAAGGTTATTAAAAAAACTGCCAACAAAAAAAAGCCCTGGCCTGGATGGCTTCACTGGAGAATTCCACCAAACTTTCAGAGAAGAGATAACACCACTTCTACTAAAGGTATTTCAGAGCATAGAAAAGGAAGGAATACCCCTGAACTCATTCTATGAAGCCAGCATAACCCTGATACCAAAACTAGGTAAAGACACCCCCATAAAAGAAAATTACAGACCAATATCCCTCATGAACATAGATGCAAAAATTCTCAAACAAAATTCTAGCCTACAGAATTCAACAACCTATCAAAAAAATAATTCACCATGACCAAGTGAGATTCATACCAGGTATGCAGGGATGGTTCAACATTAGAAAAACAACCAGTGTAATCCAACACATTAATAAAACAAAAGACAAGAACCACATGATCTTATCAATCGATGCAGAAAAGGCATTCAACAATGTCCAACACCCATTCATGATTTAAAAAAAACTCTCAATAAAATAGGAATAGAAGGGAAATTCCTCAGTATAATTAAGGGCATTTATACAAAACCAACAGCCAACATCATCCTAAATGGAGAGACTTTGAAAGCATTCCCCTTGGGAACAGGAACCAGACAAGGATGCCCTCTATCACCACTATTATTCAACATTGTGCTGGAGGTTCTAGCCAGAGAAATTAGGCTAGAAAAAGAAATAAAGGGCATCCAAATAGGTAGGGAAGAAGTCAAAGTATCTCTATTTGCAGATAAGATCTTATACACAGAAAACCCCAAAGAATCCACAACAAAACTACTGGAACTAATCGAAGATTTCAGCAAAGTTTCAGGATACAAGATAAACATACAAAAATCAACGAGATTCCTTTACACCAACAAAGAGAACCTTGAAGAGGAAGTCACCAAATCAATACCACTTACAATAGCCCCCAAGAAGATAAAATACTTAGGAATAAATCTAACCAGAGACGTAAAAGATCTACACAGAGAAAACTACAAGACACTACTGCAAGAAACTAAAAGAGACCTGGATAAGTGGAAAAATACACCTTGCTCATGGATAGGTAGACTCAACACAGTGAAAATGTCAATTCTACCCAAAGCAATCTACAGATAGACAATGCAATCCCGATCCAAATACCACCAGCATTTTTTAATGAGATGGAGAAACAAATCACCAACTTCATATGGAAAGGGAAGAGGCCCCAAATAAATAAAGCATTAGTCAAGAAGAAGAACAAAGTGACCTATTATACTGCCACGGTAGTCAAAACAGCCTGGTACTGGTACAACAACAGATACATAGACCAATGGAACAGAGTTGAGAATCAAGATATAAGCTCATCCACCTATGAGAAGCTAATATTTGACAAAGGCCCAAAGTCCATTAACTGGGGAAAAGACAGTCTCTTTAACAACTGGTGCTGGCATAACTGGATATCCATCTGGAAAAAACTGAAACAAGACCCATACCTCACACCATGTACAAAAACTAACTCAAAATGGATCAAAGACTTAAATATAAAATCGAAAACAATAAAGATTGTGGAAGAAAAAATAGGGACAAAGCTAGGAGTCCTAATACATGGCATAAACACAATACGTACCATAAGTAACAATGAACAACCACCAGAAGAGAGACTAGATAACTGGGAGCTCCTAAAAATCAAACACTTATGCTCATCAAAAGACTTCACCAAAAGAGTCAAAAGACAACCTACAGACTGGGAAAAAAATTTTGACTATGACAAATCCAATCTGCATCTAATCTCTAAAATCTACAAGATACTGCAAAACCTCAACAACAAAAAGACAAATAACCCAATTAAAAAATGGGCAAAGGATATGAACAGGCACTTCACCAAAGAAGGTATTCAGGCGGCTAACAGACATATGAAGAAATGCTCATGATCATTAGCCATTAGAGAAATGCAGATCAAACTACAATGAGATATCATCTCAACCCAACAAGGCTAGCATTAATCCAAAAAACACAAAATAATAAATGCTGGAGAGGTTGTGGAGAGACTGGCACACTTACACACTGTTGGCGGGAATGTAAAATAGTAAACCACTTTGGAAATCGATTTGGCGCTTCCTTAAAAAGCTAGAAATAGAAGTACGATATGATATAGCAATCCCGCTCCTTGGAACATATCCTAGAGAAACAAGAGCCGTCACTCAAATAGATATATGCACACCCATGTTCATTGCAGCACTGTTCACAATAGCAAAAAGATGGAAGCAACCTAGGTGCCCATCAACGGACTAATGAATAAACAAATTATGGTATATTCACACAATGGAATACTATACAACGATAAAGAACAATGATGAATCCGTGAAACATAACATGGAGGAATCTGGAAGGTATTACGCTGAGTGAATTTAGTCAGTTGCAAAAGGACAAATATTGTATAAGATCACTATTGTAAGAACTCAAGAAAATGTTCAAACACAGAAGAAAACATTCTTTGATGGTTACGAGGGTGGGGAGGAAGGGAGAGTGTTATTCACTAACTAGAAAGTAGGCAAGAATTCCTTAGGTGAAGGGAAGGACAGCACACACTACAGGGGAAGTCAGCAGAACTGGACTAAACCAAAGCTAAGTAGTTTCCTGTATACAATCACTTTCAGGGACAGAGAAGCAGGGGCAGGGGTCTGGGGACCATGGCTTCAGGGGACATCTAGGTCAACAGGCGTAAAAGTGATCACCTATGAGGGAGGTGAAAAATAGGGTCGTGGGAACCAGGGATGGGAGCAAGGATTTTCTTTCTGAAAATAAGGAAGATCGAAGAAGAACTGATGCCTTTGAATTATGGTGTTGGCGAAGAATATTGAAAATACCATGGACTGCCAGAACAACAAACAAATCTGACTCGGAAGAAGTAAAGCCAGAATGCTCATTAGAAGCAAGGATAGTGAGATATTGTCTCACATACTTGGGACATATTATCAGGAGGGATCAAGCCCTGGAGAAGGCATCATGCTTGGTACAGTCAGCGAAAAAGAGGGAGACTCTCAACAAGATGGATGGACAAAGTGGCTGCAACAATGGGCTCAAACACAACAACGATTGCGGGATGGTGCAGGACCATGCAGTGTTTCCTTCTGTTGTACATAGGGTCACTGTGAGTCGGAACCAACTCGACTGCCCCTAACAACACTTTCTGAAAATGTTCAGAGAATGTCAGACACTCATACTAATGTTGATCACTAGCTCATCGCGGAACATTAAGTGGTAACAGTAGAGCAGGGCAACTAAGATTTTTTTTTTTTTATTGTGCTTTAAGTGAAAGTTTACAGTTCAAGTCAGTTTCTCATACAAAACTTCACACACACATTGCTATGTGACCGTAGCTGCTCTCCCTACAGTGTGATAGCACAGTCCTCCTTTCCACCCCAGATTTCCTGTGTCCATTCAACCAGCTCCTGTCCCTTTTTGCCTTCTCATCTCACCTCTGGACAAGAGCTGTCCATTTAGTCTCATGTACCTACTTGAGCTTTTTAAGAAGCACTCTGTTCACAAGTATCAATTTATGGCCCATAATCCAGTATAATCTTTGTCTGAAGAGTCGGCCTTGGGAATGCTTTTAGTGTTGGGCTAATGGAGAGTCTGAGAGCCATGTCTTCAGGGGTCCCTCCAGTCTCAGTCAGACCATTAAGTCTGGTCTTTTTACTAGAATTTGAGTTCTGCACCCCACTTTTCT
The DNA here is from genome assembly GCA_030035585.1 of Dugong dugon. Lineage (NCBI taxonomy): Eukaryota > Metazoa > Chordata > Mammalia > Sirenia > Dugongidae > Dugong > Dugong dugon. The sequence continues at coordinate 102,905,623 of CM057460.1, read as the reverse complement.
CCTGCTCCATCAGGGACTCTCTGTTTTATCCCGTCAGGGTGGTCATTGGTGGTAGCCAGGCACCATCTATTTCTTCTGGTCTCAGGTTGAGGCAGTCTCTGGTTTATGTTGCCCTTTCTGTCTCTTGGGCTAATATTTTCCTTGTGACTTTGGTGCTCTTCATTCTCATTTGCTCCAGGTGGGTTGGGACCAACTGATGTATCTTAGATGGCAGCTCGCTAGATTTTAAGACCCCAGATGCCACTCAACAAAGTGGGATGCAGAACATTTTCTTAAAAAACTTTGTTATGCTGATTGACCTAGATGTCCCCTGAAACCATGGTCCCCAGGCCCCTGCTACCCTGTCCCTCAGTGTTTGGTTGTACTCAGGAAACTCCTTAGCTTTTGGTTTAGTCCAGTTGTGACTTCCCCTGTATTGTGTGTTGTCCTTCCCTTCACCTAAGATAATTCTTATGTATCTAGTGAATACCCATCTCCTTCCCTCCCCACCCTCGTAAGCATCAAAGAATGTTTTCTTTGTGTTTAAACCATTTGTTGAATTCTTGTAATAGTGGTCTCATATAGTATTTGTCCTTTGGCGACTAACTTCACTCAGCATAATGCCTTCCAGATTCATCGATGTTTCGCATATTTCATCTTTGTTCTTTATCACTGCATAGTATTCCATTGTGTGAATATACCATAGTTTATCCATTCGTCCATTGATGGGCATCTAGGTTGCCATGTTTTTGCTATTGTGAACAGTGCTGCAATGAACATGAGTGTGCATATATCTATGCGTGTGATGGCTTATTTCTCTAGCATATATTCCAAGGAGTGGGATTGCTGGATCGTATGGTACTTCTATTTCTGGCTTTTTAAGGAAGCACCAAATCGGTTTCCAAAGTGGTTGTAGCATTTTACATTCCCACCAGCAGTGTGTAAGTGTTCCCGCAACTAAGATTTTGAGAAACAGTCTGCACCGTGCCAGGGAAATCATTTGCTTGGTCAGGGTCATTGGCATACAGTCTAACATTGTGTGTGACACTGGGAGCGGTTCCCCTTTACCAACAGGAACTCCTCCATCCCCCCATCCCACCTTACTGCCCTGTCTCCAATGGAGACGTCCAGGCTCAGGTGTCTCTAAACATCATTTTGTACATGCTCTATATCCCCTCAATAGTCCATCACATTTCCATTCTGAATGTTTATCAACTTCACCAACAGCTGGCAGCCCTGGTCACCCCGGGACCCACATACCAACTGACTCTGATTACTCCTGCCATAGGGGAAACAAGCTTCAAGTGTAAGCATGCTTTTTATTTGCATTTGCACGTTTTCAATTACTGTTCCAGCTGAGATAATCTGGCCTTTTCAGCACCATTTACTATACACAGTCTATGCCAGGATCTGTGCGTGGTGGAGAGTTAGGGAGAGGGTCACAAAGGTAAATCAAGACATGGTTCCTGCCCTCAAGTTATAACCAAGTAGAAACCACTAAGACAGAATCTCCAGAAAGGTTAACTGCCACAAGAAAAGTATGAATAAAGAGCCAACAAAAGACACATGCAAAAACAATGAATTCTTCCTAGGAGTGTCATAGAAAAAAAAGAGAGATGATGATTAAGTTGGACTTTACAGAATACGTAGAGATTTCCAAAGAAGACAAGATGGCAACCCAAGCCATAGGAAGAGTCTGAGGTGTGTTAAGTACATAATTTGCATGGACAGTCCAGTATCTTAAGACTGGGGAGGGGAAGGACAGTGCATAGGCTGAAAAGACAGGACCAGGTTGTAAAGACCTTGCAAGCAATGAGGACTGTGGAGTTTCTTCTATAGGCAATAGGGATCTTCTTCTAGAAAGATGTGTGCCCGGATCAGATCTGTGTTAGGAACATAATTCCAATGGAATTGTAGAGAGCTCTTTTTGAGTTTAGTGGCTATTCGACTTTCCTGGCAATTTGGGAGTCTTCAGGGAGGGGTTGCACTGTACAATGCACAATCCGTAGTCCATCCCCGTGTATAGCTCCTTTTTCTTTTCTTTTTTTTTTTTTTTTGGGGGGGGGGGTTTAGGTGAAAGTTTACAGAGCAAATTAATTTCTCATTAAACAGTTAATGCACAAATTGTTTTGTGACGTTGGTTGCCAACCCTGTGATGTGTCAACACTCTCCCCTTCTCCACCCTGGGTTCCCTGTTTCAAGTTTTCCCGCTTTCTTGTCTTTGCTTTTGGGCTAGTGTGCCCATTAGTCTCGTATACATAATTGAACTACAAAGCACATTCCTCACGTGTGTTATTGTTGACCCTATAGACCCGTCTAATCTTTGGCTGAAGGGTGAACCTCAGGAGTGACCTCAGTACTAAGTTAAAAGGGTGCCAGGGGTCTATACTCCTGGGTCCACTCCAGTCTCTGTCAGACCAGCAAGCTTGGTCTTTTTTGTGTGAATTTGAAATTTTATTCTACATTTTTCTGCCTCTTTGCCCGGACCCTCTATTGGGATCCCTGCCAGAGCAGTCGATGGTTGTAACCAGATACAATCTAGTTGTTCTGGGCTCAGCCTAGTGGAGGTTGTGGTAGTTGTGGTCCATTAGTTCTCTGGACTAATCTTTCTCTTGTGTCTTTGGTCCTCTTCATTCTCCTATGCTCCAGCTGGGATGGGACCAGTAGATGTCTTACATGGTCCCTCACAGGCTTTTAAGACCTCAGACACTACTCACCACAGTCGGATGTAGAACATTTTCTTTACAGACTATGTTATGCCAGTTGAGTTAGATGTCCCCCAAGACCATGGTCCCCAGCCCTCAGCCCAGTAGCTCGGTCCCTCAGGGCATTTGGATGTGTCTGAGAAGTTCTATGACTTTGCCCTGGTCAAGTTGTGCTGACTTTCCTAGTACTGTGTACTGTCTTACCCTTCACCAAAGTTACCACTTATCTGCTATCTAGTTAGTGTTCTTCCCTTCTTCCCCTTATCTTGACTCCTCAGTCACTCCCCCCCCGAAAAAAACCAAACCCGTTGCTGTTGAGTCGATTCCAAGGGTTTCCAAAGGGAAGCTGGTGGATTCAAACTGCCAACCTTTTTGTTAGCTGCTGAACTCTTAACCACTATACCACCAGGGCTCCTCCTCAGTCACAAGAAGTTCCAAATTCTTAGCCTCTGTTATGCACACCAACTTATCCACTTCTTTAAAGCCTTGGCCCTAAACACTTAAGACTGCAGAGGGTTCACTTATATGTTAATTATCGAAGCATTTTTCTAAGCAAAGGCCGTTACCTTGCTAAGAGGAATTCTGTACCAGCTACTGAAGGTAATATAAATTTCTTTATCTCACCACACACATACAAGTCATCTACAAAATCAGCAATGTTCTAAATATTTCACACAGTAATGAAAATTATGTGAAACATAATTATGCAAGTCAGTATGTTCCAAATTCATCTCAGCATTTTTATTATCCAAGGGAGAATAACTACAGTATGCTATTTTAAACTTGTTTTAAAAAAAGGTTTATTTGTTACAAAATGTTAAATACTAAAGCTAAAAACATATAAATCCAGGTCAGGCTATATTAAAATACACACATACCCTTCCTTGCAAAATTATTAAAGGTTGAATTAAACAGATGCTTTAAATAAAATAAAGTACTCTTTGAAGACATTTTTGTCTAATTAACTATCAGTGTAGTGTCATTTTTAAACACTTGAAAAGGTTAGCTGTCTTGAAAGTCATATTTATCCAATTCTTCAGTCTTCTGCTACTAGCCAGTACAAAGCTACCATGATGCTGGCTTGGACCAAGGTGAATTTCAGTTATGTTACTGAAACTTCCCTATTACAAGTCTAGTCTCCTATGATAAGAGCACAAAGTAGTTAGAAGTATACAGAGAGTTAAATGGGATGAAAACCTGGCCCAGAAAAAAAGGAAAGGCCTTAATTCTAACATATTGTACCTCCTCTAATTAAAACGGTTGGTAAATATACTGAAGCAGAGATCAGCACAAAGCATATACCCATCTAGAAACAATCTTTCAATTAAAAAAAAGAAAAAAAAAAAAAACTCAAAAAAGCAGTGATTTATCAAGATAGTTTATACGTATTTTTAAATTTCTTGTTATTTTAAATTGTATAAATTCAAAGATACTTGAAGAGTCTATATCCAAACAGGTTTAAAACATACTTTGATTACTGTTCTCACTAGCTCTGGACAGCTGTCACATCTGGGTGTTAAACTCTCTCACACAAGGTGGTGAAGAACTTTCATTTAAAAAAACAAAGCAAAACTCTATAACTACATGCTCAACACCAATGGAGCACCAGCTTCCAAACACAACTCTCACTTGGATCAACCAATCTAAAAGAACTATCTACAGTCTATTTAACATTAAATAGTATTTTTAAGGAAACCCTTTAGTTTGCTTTAGAACTTATATTTCTCCATTTCCTAGATTAAAAGTTACTTAGAATTTTAAATGTCATAATTCATATAGAGAGAAGAATATGCTTATGAAGAATGAAAGGCTATAATTGTGTTTTAGAAGTTCTTAAATGTAAATGAATTTCTAGAAATTTACTACAGTAGCTATTCTTTACAGTACTAATCTTGTTAAGTGGGATTTGTAAATAGTTGATTAAAACAAAAACAAAAAAGTATAGGGCATTTCAGTAATCTTCATCAATACAGTCCAATTAAAATCAGGTTTCTTGGAAGATTATCAGTAGGGAGTTCTTCCTGTTCTACTCTGCAAGTGTTGATATACATTCAAGGGCTAACTGTTCGTGGTCCTAATACTATAGTATAAAACTATATACCTTTGAACAAACCTTTGAACAGCTGGAAAAAGTATGCATATGCTAATATCACTGGAAATGGAAAGAAAAATATATTCTAATACTGAATTACAGGTGAAAATGATGATAACAATAAATAGTAATCTGGTTTCCCATCTCTAGGCTTGTGAGCTTCTGATGTAATTATTTCTATAGACATGGGATACAAGTGAAACGAAAATTCTGTCCTCTATTCTAGTACCGTTTTCTGTACATGTACCAAGTTTTTAATTTATATATCCTTTCTTTTAACTTACCAGGTTATTTTAAAGGACAAGATTCATGCTACTCCTTATCAAATAATTCAAACAATTGAAGCCATTGACATCTTCATCTTAGCAAATACATTAAAACAAGGAAGTCTTGAACTCAGCGAATTCTCTAAAAAGTATCTTTTTTTACGAGCATCTTGTTAAGTGGGTATAAAGGCCACACTGGTCAATTACTCTTACCAACATCCTGGTCTTACAGAATCATCTACAGCCAGAACTGTGAGTGTTTCAAAGCTAAGACCGTGCTCAAATGTATTTCTCACTTGCCAGCTATGGGGCAGGAGAGGCCCTGGATAGGGCAGGTTCCCCAAAGGAGGGAATCCCACTATGCACACTTCCCTCCAGCGTGCACCTCCTTCCCTTCCCTTGATTATCAGTGATCTTTTCCGCTTTCAGAGAGAATCATGTTTGAGCATGAAAACATATTAAATTTCCTTCCAGGAAATATACATAATTTGGGTGGCCCGCTGCAAAGTGAAAATGCAGGGCTCCTTGTTCAAACAAGAATTTCAAGAGGGTGATGGTCGGGCCCTGAACCAAGCTCGGGGCTCTTCTAAGCGCAGAGGCCTGTGTGACTACACAGACTACAGACCCATGGAGCTAGCCCTGTTCGGTTTCCTGCCTAATCAGAATTCCAGGGACGAGACAAGGTGACTCAGTTGATCTGTCCACATGAAAAACAGAATTTTTTTTTTCCATGATGGTTCAAACACTGTCACTGATTTGGAACCGAGTGGCATTTCACTTTCAAAATTTCAGGCAAATTCCTATTCCAAATCTCATGTTAGACTGATCAGTCTTCTCATAGTTTTCTCATTATAGAAATAGTCATACTGGGTCTTTAAATGCTCCTTATTTTAATAGAGCAATTAGACATGATGAAATTTCCGTATTAATCCTGTGTGATTTACCTTTTTTTTTAAATTTAAACATTTCTTAACTGGGAGGTCTTAGTATCATGAAGCAATGGGGCCTCTTAAAGGGAAAAAGTAGCTTACAACAGTTTTACACACTAGGTTAAAGCCTTAGTTCTAGCCTGTGGTACCTCATGCTCCCTTTTAAGACCACAATCGTTTACTCAAAGAGAACTAATAATCACATTGACCTGTATGGTGATTTCTTTTTTAACTCCCATATTGTTTTCCATCATGAGAATTTTAGTGGAACCTAGTGGTAGCTCATTCTTCATAATAATAATTTAAAATGAAAGTGTATGTATATAAAAGCTTCAGGTTACATTACTAAGCATCGATATTTCCGGGAGTGGATATACTTCCTGTATTCCGCAAGCTGTTTCAAGTACATATTCGATGGCCATCTGTGCTTTTCAACAAAACTGCGTTCTTCCACTAAAATTTTTAGAAAAAGAATGTTAATTGAATATATTTTAATTTTATTATTTCATATTCATATCAAAGTAATATGTACACAAGCTTTTTAAAAACCAGAGTGTAAAGGCTCACACTCAAACCAGCAAGACTATCCTAATACCACCTGCATTCCTCCTGTTCTTCAGACACAACCACTTTCAGCTCTTAGCTGCTTCTTCTGGGGTTTGCCTTCAAATTTCTAGGTATCTCTTGATGGATCAAATTTAGAAATTAACTACTGATTGATTTCCTACTTAATAGATGAGAATCAAGTTCTGTATTATGCCCATTCCCTATTCTTCCCTCAAACCCTCCAAAATCATTATAATTCTGGTTAAATAAATAATCAGGGTTTATGTTATTATGTAAATTACAATTATATACACTTTGTCCACTGTCCACTGCTTCATCAAGTAGTACTTTGATTACGTTCCTTTTCTTTTTCAATAAAACTTCTATTTTTCCTGGAGATGATGACTGACTTGCTCTTTCATTTACTTTTCTTTGCAGCTAATTTGATCCCAATGTTGTAAAGTCCTCTCAATTCTATTATCCACCCAGTCACAGTCATCACATAATCTATCCATTCCTGTTGTTGCCGCTGCCCAAGACCTCCCTTCTAGCCAGAGCCCTGCACCTTCTTGCTTTCTAGGCCTGCTTCATCCTCTGGTGCTGGATCCCTCCTCTCCGGGACTCCAGGTCCTTCACTCTGTTCTCTAGTTTTGGTGAAGTACAACCTTCACTAGCTTTCTGAAAAGGGGGTATGTAGGAAGTATTTTGAGACCTTGCTTGTGATTGATAATCACACAATTGCTCATTTGTTTTGGTACAGAATTCTAGATCGAAAAGTTCTCTCAGAATGCAAATGACAGAACTCCACTGTCATTCAGACTCGTAGTCCCTGGGGGGTGACCTGTGTTGCTGTTTTTTTTTTTTTTTTAAATTCTAGAAATTTTTAGATTTTTCCATTTATACTCAGTGTTCTGACATGTCCCAATGATGTACTTTCTAAATTCATTAAGCTGAACACTTAGCAAATCTTTCAATCTGTTGTCTCAGGCCCTTAAGTAGCAGGATAACTTCTTGTATTATTTCTTTGATAATGTCCTCCCCATTGTTTTCTTCTGTATGAACTTCTATTAGTTAGATACTGTAACTCCTGGATGGAGCCTTGAATTTTTTTAAATCTTTCTCTCCTGTCTTTTTATCTTTTTGTCCTATTTTCTGAGAGATTTCCTTACTTTTATCACTCAAACCTTTTACTTAGTTTTTTGTTTCTTTATTTGCTATCATATTTTTCATTTCCAAGAACAACTTCTTGTTCTCTTACGGCTTCTTTTCAATAACCTTCTATTCCTGTTTTATGGCCATATATCTCTTCTTCTTTGAGGATATTAAAGTTAGGATTTTTTTTTTTTTTTAAGATTTTCTTTTATTTCTGTGTCTTTCTGTTCCTCAAGTTCTTTCTCTTCTAGTTTTCTTTTTTTTTTTGGTACCTATCTTTAATGTTGGTGACTGCCTCAAATACCTGTTAATTCTGAATTATCTCTTCATATTTAAGAGTGAGACACTGGAAAGCTGTTTGGAAACCCTTCGGGCAGGGGTTGGACTTGCTGATGTTGCATAGCTGAGCAGGTATCTGTTGGGTTCACCGATAGAATTCACAAATGTTTGTACCTGTAAATTTGGTCTGAGGCCAGAGATGGATGCTTCAGTTTCATGCCTAGAGCATGGGGGTGAAGTGGGACAGCAAATGGCTGGCTGCCAGGCTCCTAGAAGCTGGAGCCTGGAGCTGGGAAGGAGGCTGGAGGCTTCACTATACAGTGCTCACATTTTCACATAACCATCATGCTTTTACTCTAGCTCCTTACCTCTGATTTCAGCTATACATGCAGTCCATCATTCTATAACTTTTTTGGTTTAATTTCTCCAAAAAAATAAACCTGGCATGTCTTGTGAAGATGGGGAGGAACAGTTGCCTGGCTCGGTGGGGTGCAACAAAAACCTCTTAATTAGTATTCAACTAATTTCACTGTTTTCACACCCAAGTCTCACTGTGCTTTCTGAAATACCTGGTACCTCAAAATTCTAAGGTTTTAGGGATTCAGCTAGGTGAGTCAGCTTGTTTCTCATCAGTATTCTCTTCCATAGACACTTAGGTTTCCTTCTGCTAAGTCAGTTTCCACTCCTCCATCTACTGTTTAACCTCATTTATTATAATTCCACTCCTCCATCTACTGTTTAACCTCATTTATTATAATTTGGATTAACAAAGTTTTGATGCAGGCTATGGAACCTGGATGAAAAGAGAAAAGCTCAAGGAAAGTTCTAAGTTTCATTAGGAGGCCAAGGTTACATGAGACTGCTCCCTCAGTTAAGATAAAAAACAAAAGTTATTACAGATGAGCTCTGGGGGCCAGCAAAAAAGACTCCACAATCCATAATGTAATATTAAGGAGCCCTGGTGGTGCAATGGGTAAGCTTTCGGCTACTAACTGAAAGGTTGGCGGTTCAAACTCACCCAGAGGCTCTACAGGAGAAAGACGTGGTGATCTGTTTCTATAAAGATTACTACAGCCAAGAAAACCCTACAGGGAAGTTCTACTCTGTCACATGGGGTTGTTAGGAGTCAGAATTGACTCGATGGCACCTAAAAGCAACAATATTGAGCTAAATTAAACTGTGAGAATAAGCAAAAACCCAAATCCGCTGCCGTCAAGTTGATTCTGACTCACAGTGACCCTACAGGATAGAGCAGAACTGCCCCATAGGGGTTCTGAGGCTGTAATCTTTACAGAAGAAAACTGCCACATCTTTCTCCCACGCAGCGGCTGGTGGGTTTGAACCACTGACCTTTTGGTTAACAGTCGAGCACTTAACCACTGTGCCAACAAGTCTCCTAACTGTGAGAATATAAGTCCATAAATGTCAAGCATACCTTATATTCCTGTGCACTGCTGTTTGTTTTCATAACACAAGACCCCAGTATGTAAAAATCTAATATTTAATGACCTATCTGAGTTCTGATGTATCAGTACCTGCACTGACCTGAGATCTTCTGCAGTCTCACTTTTCAATTTCTATCCACCACTAAAGAAAACTTTTCAGATAAAAGAAAATGATTCTTACAATCCCAATAATAACTTGATAATTTCTGAATCTGAAAATGGGCAATTGTACAAAGAAGCTGTAAAGAAACTGTGTGACAAGGATCTCTGCGAAAGATCTCTACAGCATCAGGCTGCTAACATCACAAAAAAAAAAAGAAAAAGCCAAATAGCATGCATCTTCTAATGGAAATACACAATACCACCTAGGAAGTAGTCTTTTCAAAAAACTGAACCTGAATCTAATGAAGCCTCTAGACCCTATTACAAATTTACAGAAAATACAGAGAACAGAGGAGCAAATTAACTATATCACAGGGATGAATAAACAAACTACATGGGATAAATGACTCAGTTTCTTCAATAAATAAATTAGAAGGGGGAAAAGGAGATGAAAGAGGCATCTATAAATTAAAAATGCTTAGGAGACATATCAAGCAATTGCAATGTGTGATCCTTATTCGGATCCTAATACATACAAACATTTTAAAAAATTATGACACTTATGAGATAACTAGAAATGTGAACACATTCTAGATGTACGACGGTTTAAGGAATTCATGTTAATTTTTATGGGTGCAATAATGATTCTGAGGTAACATTTTTTTAAAAGTCCTTATTTTTTTAGAGATTCACACCAAAAACATTTATGGATAAAATGATACAGTATTTGTGATTTGCTTCATAAAATAAGAGGGGGGAAGCTGCTGGATTAGCTGAAATGAGATTGGTCACTAGCTGATAACTGGGTGGTGGGAACAGGGGGTTCATTATACTATTCTGTTTATTTTGGTGTATGTTTGAAATTCTCCCTTTAAAAAAGTTAGTAAGAAAATATTTTTAAAAAAATAAAGAACTGTACACTATTGGGGTTGGAGTCAAAAGCAGTAGCTGAAGTTACCACAGGCCAAAAACACCCTGTGAGTGCAGTCCTGATAAGGCCACCAAAGCCCTTATTCTGACTACAAGCTGATGTGGGTTCACAATGCATGTGCAGTCGAGCATTTCATGGTCTTCTAATCCAGAACACAGCACTTCCTCCACTCCAGCTGACACGGCATCCCCACGTGCTCATTGAGCCTTTGCTGGATTAAGCTCATGGTGATAAAGAAATTTGAAGTTTTTAATGGAAATCATTTGCTATGCCAATACTACAACAAAAGCATTCATTCAGTGTAATAATTTATTTCCTAGTTCCCTCCATTCAGAGAAATTCTTCTTAGTAAGACCAAGGTTCCTTTCAGTACTTAGGTTCATCCTAAGTGAACTTGGGTAAATGTAGTTATTAATAAGGAGTATGAAAGTTTTCATTATTTGTGTATGTATTCATTCAACAAATATTTATTAAGTGTCTGCTGTGTGCCAAGCACTGCTCAAGACATTAGCAATACAGCAATGAATAAAAACAAAAAGTCTCTCCCCTCTAGGAACTTACACATTACTGGCAGGATCAGACAATAAACTGATAAGCTAAAAATTATATAATGCAATATCAGGTTGTAATCAGTGCTCTACAGAAAAATGAAGCAAGGAAGACCCACAGGGAAGAAGGAGTTGTTAGTATTTTAGGTCAGGTGGTCAGGGAAGGCTGCTCTGAGAAAGTAACAGTTGAGCAGGGATCTTCACGAAGTGAGGCAGGGAGACTTGCAACCATCTGCGGGAAGAGCATTCCAGGCAGAGGTGGGAACATGCTTGGCAAGTTGGATGGACAGCAAGAACATCAACCAGTGTGGCTGGAGCACAGGAAGGGACACAGAGGGGAGTGGGAAGTGAGATCAGAATGGTGGGAAGAAAGTCAACCCTATGGCCCTGAAAACCAAAAACCAAACCCATTGCTGTCGAGTCGATTCCAACTCATGGCGACCCTATAAGACAGAGTAGAACTGCCCCATAGGGTTTCCAGGAAGCGGCTGCTGGATTCAAACTGCTGACCTTTTGGTTAGCATCTGAGCCCTTAACCAGTATGCCACCAGGTCTCCAAGGCATTAATTTCTCTTAAAGAGCACATGGAAATGAAGGCTGATTAAAAAGATGGTAATACTGCAAAAATCAGAATAAAGACTTATCACAAGATTAGCTAAAGATTCAAACAAAAATTTGATCATGAGATCATGAATGCGCTATGTGTATGTGAGCTTTTTTTTCATTTTAACATAAGGATTTCTAACGGTAATATCTGAAGTCTGAATAAGGCTTTTGGGGGTTTTAAATCAGTGATGGCTGGGAAGATGACAAGATTAAAAATGAACAAACACTAAGATCATAAATAGGTTTGCTGTTCATTTCCCTTTCCCTCTGCATAAATCTTTTAAGAAACATCTTTAACATACAGAGTGTTCTTGACAACACATATGGAAAACCTATGATATGTACAGTGGTTGATATAAACTGAGTAGGAAATAGGATACTGGTTTAGTTGATGCCTAGCAAAGATACTAGCAGCATAAACAAATTAAAAAACCAAAACTGGGCTCCAAGTAAAAAAATACTTCATCTATGTCCTCAAACAGATCTCTAGCAGCCAGAAACCTCTATCCTGATCCATGGACTTGGGATGTTCCAGCTTCTATAATCGCGTAAGCTGTTTCCTTGATATAAATCTCTCTATATATATATTTACATGCTTTACTGGTTTTGCTTCTCTAGAGAACCCAGCCTAAGACAGCCTTTGAATAAACAGCCAACCCTTTGCTCCAGGTTACTGTTGCCATGAGGCAACACTAGGCACAGGGTACCTAGATCTTCCAAATTCTCAAAAGAAGCCGGAAATCTGGGTTTTTTAAATGTGACGTGTCACAATTTTTAATTGTTGTCACAAAAAAAAACAAAAAACAAAAAAAAACCTAAGCAGGCTGCTTTAAGCCCATGGACTGCCAGTTTGTGACCTCTGATTTAGACTATCAAATTCTCCCTTAACCAGGAGGAGATTTTCTTCTCTGCCCAAGAGGATGCCTCACCAGTGGGATCCTGGGCCTGAAAAGGTACTGCTGATTCAAAGCTCTATGATACCCTTTCAATTTCCATCAAAGCAACATAAGACAATCACTGACAAAGCCTCAACACCTTATCCTGCCATCTCAAAATCCCTGTGGCCCTGCGTTTTACCATGCCAGGTGGTCATAACATACTTTATAGGTAATTATATAAGTAATACTATAAAAGTTAATAACTCAAAGGATTTATGGAGTATGTTTCTCCTGAAGTTCCAAAGTTGTAATCATACTCCATGTGTATCATACGTCTATATAAGACAGTAAGTGGAAAATAATCTCATTCTTTTACAAATGAAGATGACCTAAGGTGGCATAAAGTAGATTTAAGATTAAAATGCAGTTCGTTTAACTTTTAGTTGACTTCTTAAAGGATAACCATATAAGAATGTCCCTACCACACTGGGATTGTTTTTTCTTGCACATAGCTGGTGCTAAATACAGTTAAGTCTTTAGCTACTAACCAGAAGACTGGAGGTTTGAGTCTACCCAGAGGTACCTTGGAGGAAAGGCCTAGTGATCTACTTCTGAAAAATCAGCCACTGAAAACCCTATGGAGCACAGTTCCATTCTGACACACATGGAGTCACCAGCAGTTGGCATCAACTCCATGGCAACTGGTTTTGGTTTGTTTTGCTTTGATTTGATTATGTTAATCTACTGTTTTCGTAGCTGAATTCCGTGTAAAGTGGCTCCAGAGTCTAGGGTCCTACCTCCTCCCAATGGGTATACAATGTTTGTTGACTGGCTGAATATATCTGCCAAAAATACAGTATAGTTTTTCATTTCCTTCATTGCACAATGAATAGCTGAACAAAACCAAGAGACTGTCATATCTTTTAGCAGCAGAATCCTTTTTACAAATAAAATCTTACGTAGAACTCCAAGATATAAAACAGATAAAAGTAGAAGCACTATAGTTGAAGGGAGGATGGAGGTGTCCAAGAACTGCAGATTTTAGCTGGCTCTTCCCCTTTCCCTTACTCCCTCTCTCCTCTTCCCTTCACCCAACCCCTACTCTCTGCCCGCCCCTCCCACCCCAGAAAACCTCCAAGGAGACTCTTCTGTCCAGAGTTTGACAACTACTTGACTAGGTGATCTTTAATTCCCTTTCCCTTTTAGTTCTAACATTTCTATTCTAGGTAATAAGATGAGCAAACCATTCTGTCTACACTGATTGTCTACTCTGATGACTATGCTGTTTTCATTTTCTTTCCTCTTAAGCAGCACTCGGAAGCACACCCTTTGACTGGTTTTGACCTTATAATTTACCTTAAAAATCACATTACATATACTCTCTGCTTAGTAAGTTTTGCAACATTTTTTAGCACTAAAATAATTGTTTATTATTCCAAAGTAATATAACGAATTCTTATATAGATTGCTATGAGTCAGAATCAATAAAACCAAACAAAAAACCAAACCCATTGCCACCAAGTTGATTCTGACTCATAGTGACCCTATAGGAAAGAGAAGAGCTTCCCCATAGGGCTTCCAAGGAGCAGCTGGTAGATTTGAACTGCCAGCTTTCTGGTCAGCCACTGAGCTCTTAGCCACTACGCCGCCAGGTATACTTAAGTATATTCATTATTATAGAATGATATTATAATTATAAATATTAAATATATTATAAATTACATGTATTCTAAATAATAAACAACAGCTACATTTCTTTTACAAGAACTTTTAAAAAAAATCTGAACTGTTTAAATTTTGCTTCTGACTTAAGCAGTTAAAACCAAAATCTTATTTATCACCACCAAATGCCACCTGAGAACACATTTCTCCACCTTATTCTCTATTTCAGGGGGGAAAAAAAAGATGCATTTAAAAATGGAAGGGTGCTATAAAATAATCATTAGAAAACCTCTTGTGTAACACAAGTCAAGCTGCTTATATAACACAAGTGACCATAAACTAGGGTCCTCAATTCATATTGCATATTTAAAAGGAATGCATTGTAGTGACTATTCTTTTTTTGTTTTTTTAATTTAGACTATGTCTCAAATCTAAGAACAAAAATACGTAACAAAGTTTTCTTTCCAAAATAGAAATTGGCAATCTACCTGAAAGGTCCTGAAATTCAGGCTTTTGACTGAAGATGAGGTAGTTAGTGGCAATGAAATGAAGCAGCCAGGTAGAAAGGCAATCAGAGTGGTGAAACTGCAAGAAAAATGGAAAGTGAAACAATATTGTGCATAACAATCACCAATATGAATGAACAGATGGAGGGAATAACCCATGAAAAATCAGGAGGAGCCCATATCCATGTTTAACTCGTCTATATATGATGCAGCCCTCAGGCCACTCTAACGGCAGAAAGGAACAGGGAGCATCATTAACAAACAATAACAAAATAACATTATCCAATGAGGAAACCAAAAGACCTTCCACCCCCCAAAAGGGAATGAGATCATCAGAGAACCAAGAGTGAATAACTAGCTACTGCTGCTGGAATGGACACATGTCTTTAGGCAGACGCATGGGTGCCCCTGTGGTTAACAAAGACTGAGGTGCCTGCGGATTTAGTTAAACTTTAATCTAAACTAATGGACTTCATTAACTCTACTTGTATCTGTGTAGCAGAGATAAGACTGTGGTTAGCAAAAGTATATATGCTTGGCAATATCTAAACAAGTTTACCTGAGGAGTAAACTAAAAAATATGTTGAGGAGGAAAGTAACATCGGCCTACGAGTGTGGCTGTTTCAATGTGTAAACGTTTCTAAAAGAAAGTTATACCTGAACAGTTTCTTTTTACTAGGATGTACCATTACACTGAGGAGGAATTTCTGGCATAATTCTCATTCTGAGTTCCAACAGCTGGTAATGGATGGGAAACTCACAGCAACTTTGCTGTGACTTCATCACCGTGGTGCCAATCCAGTGACATTCTTTGATACACCCAACCACAGTAACTTGCTGGCAGGCAACTTTGGTACAGGAGTATAGTTCTTTTAAGGACACTCAAAAACAAATAATGCTAAATTAGAGAGAGACTTGTAATCTCAAATCTTAAGGAACAAACTCAAAGATTTGTTCTTTTAAAAAAGTTATGATGTAGGAATACTTTAATAATTAAATTCACAGGTCCCTCTTACTTTCATTACATATGAAATCAGAATTTTTAATTTGGAAGGGACTCCGTAGTTTATCTAATCCCACCTCAAATTTAACAATCTTATTCGTCTTATCTTTTAGCAGATGAATGTGAATGATCTCAAGGGAATTCAGCAAGAGCATGTAGCTGTTTTAGCAGAAGCCACCACCATCAGATGATTAACCCAGAGCAGATAACCACTAAGAGAAGGTGAGGGTACTGCTAAGGGCTGTGGTTTTGGAAGAGAACGGAGAAGATCACAGAAATGGACAACTGGCTACAAAAGCATGGTTAAAATGCAGCATTTTATTTTTCACCAGGATTTAAGATACCATAACTGTGGGCTCTTGGCAAGAGATGAAATGCATCTCATTGTATAAAACGGTTTTTTGGAAGAATATGTGCTGACATGAGAAAATAGGTTTAAGCAACAGAACTAAAAAAAGGCACTGGAAAACAAACTACAAATCAAAAGGTACAGTGTTGACCAGCTATATGAAGAATAACATTGGTGGAGCAAGTACCCAGAAACTCACAGGAAAAGGTCCGAAACAAAACTTGTGGTCTCAGGTGGCCAAATATTAATGCACAGATTATAAATAAGAAAAAAGGTTTAAAACTTTAATAAAAGAGTAAATAGGATTTCACAGGAATTACCAAAGTTTGGACAAACAGGGTTTAAAGGGGAGGAGAGATAGGGAAATCTACACCTCAATCCGAAGAAACTGAGCTGATTAAGGGAAAGCAGCTTCTTTTGTATGTTAGAAGAATCCACCTTGATGGAAAAATGCAACCTAAAGATAGAATCATGGTAGAGATTGACAGAGGTTAAAAAGAAAATGGAAGCAGAAGTGAGAGAATATATAGAAGATATGAATGGTGCTTTCCTGATACACAGTATGAAACTGGCAGATGATAACAGAGTGATTAGAAATTTTAATTATTCAGAGAGCTACTGGAAATTCAATTCTGCTAAAAGGCAACTTCACCTCCTGGAAGTCAAAGAAAGAAGCCTCTGGTGGTGCTTCTTTGGTTAAGTGCTTGGCTCCGAACTAAAAAATTTGGCAGTTTGAACCCACCAGTTCCACAGGAGAAAGACCTGGTGATCTGGTCCTATAAAGATTACAGCCTATTAAACCCTATACAGTAGTTCTAATCTGTTACATGAAGTCACCATGAGTCAAATCAACTCGATGGCACCTAACAACAATAGAAGTCAGAGAAACAATGAGACAAAGGTTAACTCAATTCTGATCAACAGGGATGAACTGGTTGGTGAAGTGCAACTTCAAACCATGAACCTCAGAGAACCTTGGAAGATACTCTGTTATCTGGGGTTCATAACTGCCAAATTAGGGACCACTACAGTTGGTGCAATAGAGCCCTGGTGGCACAATGGTTAAAGCATTCAGTTGCTAACCAAAAGGTAGCCAGTTCTTTTCTCCCTCCTGTGGCTTCGCCGGAGAGAAGAGTGGGCAATCTGCTCCTGTAAAGATTACAACCTAGAAAACCCTATGGTGCAGTTCTACTCCGTCCTACAAGGTAGTTATGAGTAGGAATTGACTCCATGGCACATAAAAAAACAACAACAATAGGTATGGTACAAGGAGCACTGGTGGCACAATGGTTAAAAGCGCTTGGCTGCTAACTTAAAGGTCAGCGGTTTGAACCTACCAGCTGCTCCACAGGAAAAATGTGGGGCAGTCTGCGTTAGTGAAGATTACAGCCTTGGTCATTTCAAATCTGCACACATAGGACTGTCACTGAGTCGGAATCAAATCGATGGCAATTAACAACAATAAAGGAGTAGACCAAAGTTGTTGTTTGGTGCCATCGAATCAGATCTGACTCATAGCGACTCTATGTACAACACAACCAAATAATGCCAGATCCTGTGACATCCTCAAAATCATAGCTATTTTTGAGCCCACTGTTGCAGCCACTGTGTCAATCCATCTCACTGAGTGTCTTCCTCTCTTTTTGCTGACCCTCTACTTTACCAAGCTTGATGTCTTTCTCCAGGGACTGGTCCCTCCTGATAACACGTCCCAAATACATGAAACAAAGTCTCACCATCCTTGTATCTAAGGAGCATTCTGGCTGTAATTTTTCCAAGACAGATTTCAGGGAATTAATTTCTAGATCCTAGAGTTCTATGTACATTCTGGCTATAGTTCTTTCAAGACAGATTTGTTCGTTCTTCTGGCAGTCCAAAGTATATTCAATATTCTTTGCCAACACCATAATTCAAATGCATCAGTTCTTCTTGTTTTCCTTATTCACTGTCCAGTTTTTGCATGTATACAAGGCGAATGAAAATACCACAGCACACCTTAGTCCTCAAAGTGACATCTTTGCTTTTTAACACTTTAAAAAGGTCTTTTGCACCAGATTCGCCCAATGGAATACATCCTTTGATTTCTTAACTGCTGCTTCCATGGGCGTTGATTATGGATCCAAGTAAAATGAAATCCTTGACAACTTCAATATTTTGTCCATTTATCATGATGTTGCTTATCGGTCCAGTTGGGAGGATTTTTTTTTTTTTTTTTTTTATGTTGAGGTGTAATCCATACTGAAGGCTGTGGTCATTGATCTTCACCAGTATGTGCTCCAAGTTCTCTTCACTTTTAGCAAGCAAGGTTGTGTTATCTGCATATTGCAGGTTGTTAATAAGTCTTCCTCCAATCCTGATGTTGTGTTCTTCTTCATACAGTCCAGCTTCTCAGATTATCTGCTCAGCAAACAGACTGAATAAGTATGGTGAAAGGATACAACCCTGATGCACACCTTTCCTGATTTTAAACCACGCAGTATCCCTTTGTTCTGTTAAAACGACTGCCTCTTGGTCTAGCTATAAGTTCCTCATGAGCGCTATTATGTGTTCTGGATTGTTCACAATGTTATCCATAATTTGTTATGATCCACACAGCTGAATGCCTTTGCATAGTCAAAAAACACAGGTAAACATCTTTCTGGTATTCTCTGCTTTCAGCCAAGATCCATCTGACATCAGCAATGATATCCCTCCTTCCATATCCTTCTCTGAATCTGGCGTAACTTTCTGATAGTTCCCTGTTGAGGTACTGCTGCACCTGTTTTTGAATTATCTTCAGCAAAATTTTACTTGTGTGTGATACTAACGATATTGTTCAATAATTTCCCCATTCTGTTGGATCACCTTTCTTTGGAATGTGCACAAATATGGATCTCTTCCAGTTTGTTGGCCAGGTATCTGTCTTCCAAATTTCTTGGCAGAGACAAGTGAGTGCCTCTAGTGCTGCATCCATTTTTTGAAACATCTCAACTGGTATTTCGTCAATTTCTGGAGACTTGTTTTTCGTCAATGCCTTTAGTGCAGCTTGGACTTCTTCAGTACGATTGGTTCTTGATCATCTTCTACCTCCTGAAATGGCTGAACATCAACCAATTCTTTTTGGTACACTGTCTCTGTGTATTCCTTCCATCCTCTTTTGATGCTACTTGCATCGTTCAATATTTTCCCCATAGAATCCTTCAGTATTGCAACTTGAGGCTTGAATTTTTCTTCAGTTGTTTCAGCTTGAGAAACACTAAGTTTGTTCTGCCCTTTTGGTTTTCTAATTCCAGGTTTTTGCACATTTCATTATAACTCTTTACTCTGTCTTCCTGAGCTGCCCTTTGAAATCTTCTGTTCAGCTCCTTTACTTCATCATTTCTTCCATTCACTTTAGCTATCTACATTCAAGAACAAATTTCAGAGTCTCTTCTGACATCCATTTTGGTCTTTTCTGTCTTTTTAATGACCTCTTACTTTCTTCATTATGGTGTCCTTGATGTCATCTCACAACTCATCTGGTCTTCAGTCATTAGTGTTCGATGTGTCAAATCTATTCTTGAGATGGTCTCTAAATACAGGGGGGATAAACTCAAGGTTGTACTTTGGCTCTCGCAGACTTGTTTTAATATTCTTCAGCTTCAACTTGAACTTGCATATGAGCAACTGATGGTCTGTTCTGCAGTTGGCCCCTGGCCTTGTTCTGACTAATATTGAGCTTTTCCATCGTCTCTTTCTACAGATGTAGTCAATCTGATTACTGTGTATTCCATCTGGTGAGATCCACGTGTATAGTCGCCATTTATGTCGTTGAAAAAAAGCACTTGCAATGAAAAAGTTGTTGGTCTTGCAAAATTCTATCATGTGATCTCTCGTGTCATTTCTATCACCGAGGACATATTTTCCAACTAGTGATCCTTCGCTGTTTCCTACTTTTGCATTCCAATCACCAGTAATTATCAATGCATCCTGACTGTATGTTTGATCAATTTCAGACTGCAGAAGTCGGTAAAAATCTTCAATTTCATGGTCCCCGGCTACCACCACTGACTGCTCTGACCGGGATCCAATAGAGGGTTCTGGACAGAGCTAGATAAGGATGTAGAACAGAATTCTAACTCACCAACAAAAGACCAGATTTACTGGCCTGACAGACTGGAGAAACCCCCCGGAGTATGGCCCCCGGACACCCTTTTATCTCAGTGGTGAAGTCACTCCCGAAGTTCACCATTCAGCCAGGGACTGGACAGCCTCATAAAACGGGACTAATGTAGCACAGCAGTTCAGGGACAAGGACTAGTAGGCAGGCGGGGACAAGAAAGCTGGTGATAGGGAACCCAAGGTTGAGAAGGGACAGTGTTGACATGTCGTGGGGTTGTTAACCACTGTCATAGGGCAATATGTGTACTAAACGTTTAATAAGAAACTATTTGTACCGCAAACCTTCATCTAAGGTACAAAAAAAAAAAAGAATTATCTAAGTGGGATCAAACTGACAACAGCAACTCAAAAGGTTTGATGGGAAGCCTGGGGGTACGGAGTTGAAGATAATGGTGATGGAATAATTTGGAAAAGGATAGTGAGAATAGCAGCACAACTGGAAGAATGTAATCGATGTCACCAAATTGTACATGTAGAAACTTTTGAAATGGTGAAACTTTGGCTATGTGTATTTTCACCAAAAAAAAAAAAAAGGTCCTCCTAGGTCAAGAAAGGACAGTGTTGACATGTCATGGGGTTGTTAACCAATATCATAAAACAATATGTGTAGTGACTGTTTAATGAGAAACTATTTGTTCTATAAACCTTCATCCAAAGTACAACAACAAAAAAAAATATTAAAAAACCTTCAATTTCTTCATCTTTGGCATTAGTGATTATTGTATAAATTTGTATAATAGTATTAACTGGTCTTCTTTGTAGGTATATGGACATTATCTTTTCAATGACAGTGTTATACTTCAGGATAGATCTTTTGCTGACAGTGAATGTAACTCCATTTCTCTTAAGTTTGTCTTTCCCAGCATAGTAGACCATGTATTGTCTGATTCAAAATGGCCAACACCAGTCCATTTCAGCTCACTAATGCCTAGGATACTGAAATTCAAGTGTTCATTTCATTTTTGACGACTTCCAATTTTCCTAGCGTCATACTTCGTACATTCCATGTTCCGATTATTAATGGATATTTCCAGCTGTTTCTTCTCATTTTGAGTCATGCCACATCATCAAATGAAAGTCCCGAAAGCTTTACTCCATCCACATCATTAAGGCTGACTCTACTTTGAGGAGGCAGCTCTTCCCCAGTTGTCTTTTGAGTGCCTTCCAACCTGAGGGGTCATGTTCTGGCACTATATCAGACAATGTTCTGCTGCTATTCATAAGGTTTTCACTGCTAAACTTTTTTAGAAGTAGACCACCAGGTCTTTATTCCTTGTCTGTCTTAGTCTGGAAGCTCCACTGAAACCTGTCCACCATGGGTGACCCTACTGGTGTTTGAAATATCAGTGGCGTAGCTTCCAGCATCACAGCAACACATAAGTCACCACAGACAGGTCATCTCAGCGTGGGGGCAAGTTTTTAGCTGTCACAGAGCTCAGCCCTTTGCCCCATCATGTGGCTCCACTTCAGCAACTTGGATGAAGACAAAGTTGTCATGCTTTTCTAATCCCAGATGCCAAAGTTGCTAGGGATCGCTAATGTGTTGGATAACAGATAATACTCACAAAGGTTCCGACAACTTTTGAAATAGTGGTGACGGTTATACAAATATGGTAAACATATTCCAAAAAAAACAAAACCAAACCTGCTGTGTCAAGTTGATTCAGATTCACAGGAACCCTATAGGATAGGATAGAACTGCCCCATAGGGTTTCCAAGACTGCAATCTTCACAGAAATAGACTGACACATCTTTCTCCTGTGGAGTGGCTGGTGGGTTTGAACCACTGATCTTTCAGTTAACAGCTGGGCACTTAACTATAGTGCCACCAGGGCTCCTTGGTGAATGTATTAATGTCACTGAATTGTACACTTAAAAATTGTTAAAATGGCAAATTTTTTTGCTATCTATATTTACAATAAGACTATTTAAAAAAAAAATAAGTTCCTGAAAATCTGTAATGATGGATCAAATACACTGCTGAGAAAAAGACCTAGAGGGTTCTGCTTACTACGAACTCAGGACATACCGACAGCGTGCCATGACCACAGCAAGCCCTAAAACTGCGTCAGGGAAGGAAACAGAATGGCAGAATAACCAGGGGTAGGATGACCCGTCTGGATAAATTTTCTATTCCCAGGAATATAAGACAGCAGGAGTGAGGAGATGGCAGATTTTTCACTGGGCCCACATATGGGAACTCACAACATAGATTTCAAGAAAGCAGACCCAATTTGTTTACAGAACTGGTCCAGTTCTTTGTCAGACTCATGTTCTGGGGTCTTTGTGATTGCAGTTACTCACGATTAGTTTAATTGTGTAAAGCCTGTCTATTCCCTAGAATGAGTAGCAGTACAATTCTTAAAAAGACAAAGGGTCTGTGATCTTAGAAGAGGCCAGAAGAAGCACGGTGTACTGCAATGATTCTCAACCTCAAACGCTTTTGCTGACTGTATTCCTGACACAGCAAGACATACCACCAAAAGATGTTTTGAAAAGATTCACGAAGTAGGCCAATATTTCCTACACACAACTGGAACTTCAAAACATGTTCATGAAACAAATGAAGATTGAATGAATGAATGAATGAATGAATGAGTTTAGCCTAACCATCTGTATAAGTATGTACAGACCAAGCCTCCCATTTCTCTTTCAGGAACGATAAGATGTGATCATTTTCAAGAAATTGTATGTAAATCCTATTTCCTACAGTACCTGTGTGACACAGTACAGTACCATATTCAAATGACTTGCTAAGGGTCATAATCTAGTTGAAAAAAATTCCACATCCACAATTCCACCTCCTTAAAAAGGGACTGCACAAAAACCCTAATGGTACTAAATTACCTAGCCACAGAAAATGTTCTGAGGCCATGTTAGCATCATTTAGCCAAACTTCCAAACTAAGATCAGTAATACATCTCTTAATAAACAATAACTTTAACAAGAGTAGTATAATTTTTTACAAGATTAAAAACAACCACCACCACCACCACCAGACACATAAGAGCCAACTACCTTGGCTTTTTTGAGCAGGTCAACTATATCCAGGTTCATGGAGGCCAGTTCCCGGCTTGGCATGCTCTGCAGCTGTGTGATGATGAAAAGCTCACAGATGTGCTGCAGTCTGGACACTTGGTACATCTCAGCACAGATCAGGAGACACATGGCCTGGAAAATGCCAGCTAATGAAGAAGGGAAATAAGAGAAAATAGGCAATAAAACCATTTCTTTTATTACCTAAAACATATATATACACACACACACACACATACACACACACACCCATTGCCGTCGAGTCGATTCTGACTCACAGCAACCCTATAGGACAGAGTAGAACTGTCCCATAGGGTTTCCAAGGAGTGGCTGGTGGATTCGAACTGCCGATCTTTTGGTTAGCAGCTGAGCTCTTAACCACTGTGCCACCACGGCTCCGTGTATATATATGTATATGTATATATACACTGACTGTATCATCAAATGTAGAATAAAAAGCTTTGACGGAGCCAGCATTCTAAACTATCACTCCATTTTCAGAAAGAATCAATTTAAGCCTTTACACTAAGAAGTGAATCTATTTTTTTTAATTCTCCAGAGAGGAAGACTCTATAATTGCCCTTAATAATCAATTTCAGGTCTCTTGAGTAAACCTTCCTGCTAGCTAACCTAAATCCTTCTGATTTTTCTTCTCCTGGCTTTAGTCTCCACATTTTTTTGTTTTGTTTTGTTTTTAACACTTCTTATAAGTTTGATTTTAAATGTAATTCTCTTTATCTCATCACACTTTAAGCTCCTTACATTCTTTTGTAGCTGTGGAACTGGGAACACTATGTATGGTAAATATTTAACATAATGAATAGATTATCTTTCTTTCTGTGATTTCCCCATTGCATATGCTCCGGTGTCCAACTTAACTTTTTGATTATTTATTTTCACTCATCTTCCCCCACACCTTTAACCAATTTTTAAAGTGTTCTGTCCTATGATTATTGTTGTTTTTCTGAGCATTTTTTCAATTAGCAAGGTAAAATCCAAAATTAGCAGCTTCGATTACTGGGAATTTTTCAATTACTGGAAAAATTTCCCTATTATTTCAAATCTGGTCAAATTTTAAGTTTAATACACAAATTTTCCAGTCTCGAAATAATAAACAATAATACTTATTTCCAGTAAGAATCAATTCTTTCATTTTTATTAAGCAAATCTGATAAGTAACAATCGTAACTGGTTCCAAAAACCTATAGCTAGCTCAAGACCAGAGATGACTCAATTAAAAAAGGAATTTTTGTTCTGGAACTTCTAAAGCCTTTCTTTCACTAGAGGGCTCATGACTTGCTTAAAACAAGAGATTTCACTAACAAACACAGAAAATTGTCCAAATCTAAAAATAAAGCAGCGAACCTGAAGAGAGATATGGTTTCAAATGAGTGTTTTCTTTTTATGTTTGCTGAGGTGCTTGGCAGAGTTCTGTAATAAAGGTCTCAGTCTCCTGGACTGGGCCACAAGTGGCTTGGTTCTAGTTGTGTTTGTGGTGGAGCCATCTGGTGGCCAAAGGAGAACGGGTAAAGACTAATAAAAGAGGGCTGCCATGCCTGCATCCCAATGCTCCAGGACTGGTGAAAGGATTCTGCTATTTTTTCAGGTGCCTCCAGCTAGAGGAAACATGCAAGATGTGCTCCATCTTGCAGGTACCATAGGCAGCTGCTTCCTGGTCAAAGATAGTCCCAGGTCACTGGATAGGGAAATAAATCCTATAGTCTGCTGGGCATTCTAATCATCTGAGGAAATGTTTTAGGAGAAGCCAAACTGAGGTGAGCTTTAACCAAAAAAATACCCTATATCCTCTGGGTCAGAGAGAAGACCAAAGGGGTCTCAGAATATTTAAAGTCTTAAAAGTGCCTGAATCAGAAGTCAGTTCTATAAAACAATTGGCCACACTCCTGTCATGGAAGGGAGCTCTCTGCTACAATCTGTAAGTTTAGGCTAACCACTGGGTAGCACAAGACACTTTCCATTTCCAGAGTACCTACAACAGTCACCATGCCATTGGTGCTGGCTAAAGTATGTGAAATGATGCCAGAGTCTGAGAGCAACCAATCTGCTCTTCTACTTGAACTGACTGAAAATTCACTGTTGCACCAATACCATCACCAACTGCTTAGCACATTCCATGATATCAACTCTGATAAAGTTTAAACAAAAACAGATTTCACTGAAAGCAATTTATCAAAACAGGTGAAAAGGAAAGAATGTACTGTGAGGTATTACTTAACACTTATATTGCTCACCTGGGCAACAGGAGTCTGTGTATAGGTACTCTAAAAATGACAGGAAAGTTTCTTTGGAAACACCATAAACCGGAATCAGAACACTCTTTGCTTCCATGTAATTACCATTAAACATGGCTGCCATCACTTCACAGCGGGCCACCAGGATGGCCCTGTGGGCTGGCACCGTTGTACCTACAAGATCCAAAAGGGAAACAAAGACAACAGGTAGCTAAGTAACATAAACATGCACAGTTATTATTCTACCAAGTTTCCTTCTAATTCGACATCAGGCATAATGGCTTTTAACTGGAAAATAAAGAGAGTTCAAAAGTTGACTCTGAAACCAACAATCTGCAAGTCAGCCAACTATTTGTTACTTAATTTATATTTCCTTAAAATAGATGCACTGAAATGAAATATTTTTGCTTCGTGTTTTCATAATGAAATATTTTTCCTTTCCAACTGGCTTAAAATAACACCACCACCCCCGTCCATGTGCTTTCCAAGAAAACAACACCATCACCCTGCTTAGCCATACAGCATCATCCTGGCCCACCTCCCCTCACCAGAAATAGAAATCTAAGAAGCAAACCATCCTAGGCCTAAGAGGTCTGTAGATCACAGCGGGAACAACAAAGGAGTCTCTTGCAGAGCTATGGACAGCATTTCAGAACTTATGGAAAAATCTGGATGACCTTAGCTCCCTTGCTGTCTCTCCAGCACACTACCCCCACCACCCAGCAGACCTCTCTTTCCTAAATAAGCCATACCTGCTTCTGGGAGAACCAGAGCTACTTTAAATGTAAAAGGCCCCCTCAGCCCACACTCCTCCCTGAAGTTCATTAAACTAAACCAACTCTCTAGTTAAATCATGTTAAGCTCTCCAGCTACTACTACCATGCACAAACGCAGTACCAGACCAGAACACATGTGGCCCGTGGCTCAGGGAGGCAGTTCTTACCACTCCAACCACCTCAGGAAACCATGAGCCCATATTGCCAGCCCTCAATTCAGTCTAGAACAATTCAAAAGATCAGTACTGAACAGTCACCATGGGCCAATTACCATGTTTGGTATTAAAGGTACAAAGATGAGGAAGGCAAACCTACCCCACTTTGGAGTAGCCAAGCTTTTAGTGGGGTAGAAAACACTACAGTCAGTATGAGGGACAAAGCTGCCACCTTTCCAGAAAGCAACTCTGTGAACCAAACCACTGTGCTCTAAGAGTCTTCACCGAGTCTTCACCTACACATCCCTAAAATATCATACTTATCAGGGAAACAAAATTCTTCTCTAAAATATTCACAGTTGGGTTCTCCATCCCCTTTAAACCCAAGTAAAACATTTCCAGGCTTAAGAAGGAAGCAAAGACCAGTGGCTTTCTACAAAGCCAATAATCCCCCAGGATCCATAAGCAACACCTGACTTAGCCATTTCTGGGCCCACTGCTTAGCACTGTGATTAGTGCAACCACACCTCCCACTGAACAATCCCTCCAATCCCAGCTACTAGCAGGCATCCTTGCCACTTAGCTGTTTCCCCTCCGTAACCGCACCCTCCACCCCCGCACCAGCTTTTGGCTGCAAGTGAATACCCTTAATGTTACAGTGTCCATCTTCGTAGGAGAACCGGTTTCCATAGTAAAAGCATACTGAAAATCCCAGCACTTTTCTCTGTAATAGTTTGTATAAACTGATTAACAAAGAACTCAAACAGGTAACGCGATTTGACTTATAATTTTAAGGTTTTAAAATCCTAAATAGGTCAACATAAAAAAAAAAAGAAGGAAGGAAAGGAAAATTACAAGAAGGGTTTAAACAAACTAAACAACCTATTATTTGGGATAAGCTAAGGGATTTAACATTGACCAAAAATACCAAGTGGACAGCAGAGGTGGGTGGAATTTGAGAAGTAACGTTGATATTTTAACAGAAATTTTCAGTTGATTAATAAGGTTACAATAGTTACAAAATCAGCAACAAAACACCCAGTACCTTAAGGTATTTTCAAACCCATTTCAGGCTTAGAATTTAGTTTGAAAAACCATTATACTTCCAGTTCAGAGAGCATCAGCTTCTGTTTCTTACCTGTTTAAGCTACTGTTTTGGTGTTCTAAATTGTTCTACTGTGAAACCGTAATACAATACCCCAGTACAGTCATGTTTTTAAACACTGTATATAAAAATATGCTAAATGAAAATAATGCAGTGTTTGTATACCAACCAGCAGTAGGATACAGCTGAAGAATTTCTTAGAAAGGAAAAGATAATTTCAAGGTTTTTTGTTTGTTTGGTATAATTAGGATAGATACTAGGTATCACAAGGTACCTCTACAACCTCCACAAAACATCAATTTTCTAGTTAAAAGATAAACATGTTCTTTGAAAATGTCAAGGCCCAAAGTATCTTTTCTTTCTTTCTTAATTTGTTGTTACAGTTTTAACAAACTTTTTACAAGAAAAAGAACTCTAAGAGTGAAACAAAATATAAAGCCTAAGTTTTCCAGTCATTTTTCACAAATTATTAAAGACCTTTGTTTTTACTGTGTCCTAAAATATCACCATTTGTCATACCTTCTTCACACTATATTCCAGCTTTCAAAAATAAAATTTTCAATTGTTTTTTCTTTTATTCTGAAAACTGGATACCTGTCTAGCTCAAGAGGGATGCAGAATATTATGTATTCAGAAGTAAACAGGGAAGGAATATAATTTTGTAAAAGTATTCTTCATGAGACATAGACTCAAATGTCAGAAGGAAACTCATATTTTTCTGTATCAGGTCTAAATGTTTACCAAGGCTAATTTTAGAGCTGCTATTGTAGCTTTTTCTATTTATTGGAAAATGACACAAACTCAAACAAGTTGGAGGTGGTAGTAAATATATAGCTATATCTATATATATTTGATGAACATCTATTACAGGGATATTAAATAGGTTTTAGGTCCTATGTCAACTCCAGCTAGTTATTGCTGACAGCCTAGAACACCTTAAAAGAAGGATTCAATTCTGTACCTGGGTTCAGTGAGAAAAAGCACAGTGATCAACTAGTGTTAGATGCCATTGCAGGGGAGAGGGGAGTGGAGTCTACATTACACGCCTCTGCTAGTTCTTTATTCGCACCATTTCAATCCTTGTGACAACTCCACGAGGTAAAAATTAGTATCCCCATTTTACAGGTGAGGAACAAAGGATCAGAAACATAAAGTAACACAGCCAGACCTACACAGTAAATGCACGAAAGCAAAGATTCCAACCAGGTCTTTCTAACCCAAAGTCCATGTCACTACCACCTCATCTTGCTGGTGGATCAATGCTGCAGCTCTGGTCTAGACTGTTCCATAGAGTCTATTCTCAGTCAGGTTTCATTATACCTCTCATGAGGTTGAGTCATATTCACTCTAAAAATTGAAGTGAAGAAGCCAAAGAGTTATTACATATGATGTCAAATTTATTATTATCACATGAAGCGAAAACATTGTGTTTATATGGATAATTATTCAGTTTTTAAATTATCTTTCTCAGTACTTTATATAACTTTATATTAAGAACATCAAAGCTACATCCAAATGTGAATTATTTCAAAAATGTAAATCTTTAAAAATGTGTATTTTGCATTATAAATATTTTAGGTAACCTGTGTAGAGAAGAAAATTGCAAGTTCATCTGAAAATTCCACTATAACTTAAAAAAAAATTATAATTAAGATTTGAGACAGATTATTATTATCCAACCATTACTCTGAGGGTCTATCTTAAGTTCATTATAAATAAATTTAAAATATATTAATACTCTCCTTCCCCATCACAAAGTTAGAGATACATTCACACTTCAAACAGCTATTTAATTTACAACTGTATATATACGTATGTATGTGTGTGTGTATATATGCACACACACATTAGTTAATCCTTCAGAGTGACACTGAAGGTTCGTTGCCTGTTAATATTTTAACTACAACGAAAACCCATAAGCCTAAATGGTGCCAGGATAAGAGGTATTAATATGACCCAAAAAGCAAACTTCTATGCCAGGAACAGATTTTGAGAATGACAAAAACATAAAACAGTATATATGAGAGAATGCACTTTGGCTTTGAACAGAGCTACAGCTAAGACTAAACCATTCTGAAAATCTATTTAACCTTTCCAGTAATGCTAACCAGATGTTTTAAGCACACTTTGCCCCCGTCTTCAAGTTAGAAAGGTCTGGGTGCACATTTCTGCTTCATCATCATTAGGTGACTAGTGCTGTGACACTGAACCAGTCACTTTACCTCTCTGGGTCTCTTCAACTGTTACAATAACACCACCAAAATACAGGGCTGTTTAGAGACTTGAACCTGACATGTATAATCTCTAGTAGAGTTGCACGCACGGCATCAATGCTATTATGACTCTTATTATAAGAATGTCTCAAAACTAAAAAGTTCAATGGATCAGAACAGATTTGGCTTCCGATTTGAACAATGTGGGCCTCATGAATGTTGTTTAGAATATTAAAAGCATGCAGCCATACCAAATTTGCAAGAAAAATTGTGATTTAAGTATACTTAACGCTGACAAAGGTATGGTGAAAAAAGCACTCTTACACATTGCCAGTGGAAATGGGAATTGGTACCATGTTTCTGGATATATACAGTTTTAACAGCACTGTGGTGCAATTAATTACTTTTGTGTGTGGCCTTTCTAGCCATGGGCTTGTAACTCCCACCCAGGTGACGGTGTGATAGGGTAATTGTGGCTTACCAAGGGGATTGGTCAGTTTTGCCTTAAAAGACAGCCAATTCCAGAACAGGGAGGAAAAGTCCACCAGCACCGAATGAGAGATTAACAAGAGAAACCCAGCAGCAAAGACCCCGCAGCAGGAGATGGCATGGTGGGCTTCTTGTCCCATGGCAAGAAAAAACTGAGTGCCTTTGGGAAGAGACTCAGGACCAGGGAGAGGCATGCCTGGGAGCACAGCTGGGGACAGGCTAACCTAATAGAACTGTATCCTGAGTGTTCTTGAGCCTGAATTGTTTAACTGTTACTTCCCTAATAAATCCCATAATTGTGAGTATGGTCTGTGAATTCTGTGTGGGCATTGCAACGAATTACTGAACCCAGTAGAGAGTGCTGTAGGAAGGACAGCTGGTGTCAGAAGTGGTAGAGACGGTGGAGAGAGGAGGCATGTCTGACATCTGCCTCTTAAGAATCAGCCTTGGGCTGCTGCTCTTACTTCTCCTTCCCCCTTGTGGCCTTGGAGGAGGTCAGACACTGCCCCCAAGCCATTTTTACACGCATATATGAAGTCTTAAAGGTGTTCAAATCCTTTGACTAAGAATCTATCCCAAGGAGTGACATAATTACAGTAAATCTTCAATGCAGCTATTATTTGTAATATTGAAAAAGTAGGAAATATCTAAATTCACACCTACAGTGAAAAATAGGACTACCTACATAATGACATTAAAAATGTTAACAAAAGGTTTTTAATGCCATGCAAAATGCTTATGACAAGTTTAAAAACAAAGGCTACACAACTGGACAGTATTTATTTACCTAGCCCCTTTTTCAAGCAGAAGAAAAATGACTGGAGGGAAATATGCCAAAGTGTCAACAGTGATTATCACTGGGTAGTAGGAGTATGGGTGGATTTTTTTTTTTTTTTTTTTTTTTTTTTGGTGTCTTTATGTATTATCTGACAATCCTTCAGTGAACAATTATACCATTTTTCTCACCACTACCATTCCCACCTCATTCTCTAAAGATAATCATTGTTCACAATGTTCCACATATTCTTAAATATTTTTAAATATATTTTAAAACATTTTTTACATTTATAAATCTAACAGACATTTTCTATAAATGGGATCATTCTGAGCACACTGCTATGTAACAATCATACGACTTTCATAATCAGAAAAATACAGTTTCTTCATGAATATATATTCAACTATTTGTTACTCAGGGAGAGCTATCACTTAGATAAATGATTCTCTAAGTCCTCTACTTCTTTCCTCATTTAGAATGCCTCTGGTTTTTCCACGTCTCCCTATACATGTGGGAAGAATTCCAGAAGTACATCAGAGAACTGGCCCTGGTAAACTGAGCCTGCTGCCAGAGTGACCCAGTGAGCACAGTGAAGTGAATTAAAAAATGTTCCATACCAAACAGGCAAGCATTCACTCAACTTTCTCCAACTCAAAATTTCTCCCTAGTATAATCACTATTACCCTGTAGGTGCAGGGAGAATAAAAGAGGGGGTTATTAACACCAGAAGGGACCTTAGAATCTATAGGTTCACCCTTCTTGCTTTAGAAATGAGAAGCCTTGAATGCCAGAAATGTTAAGTGACTTGCCCAAGGACTCACACTGTTGGAATGCTAAGCCAAGGCTGGAGCCAAGAGTCCAGGTGCAGACCTTTTCCAGAAGAGACAACTGTTGCCTTCTACAATTCTTCTCCCTCTACACTCACTTTTTTTTTTTCTCTCACATAATTTATTTTATTGTTGTTATTTTAAGTGAAAGTTTACAATTCAAGTTAGTCTCTCATACAAAAATTTATACATACATTGTTATGTGACCATAATTGCTCTCCTTATACTGTAACAGCACACTCTTCCTTTCCACCCGATTTCCCGTGTCCATTCAGCCAGCTTCTGACCCTGTCTGCCTTCTCATCTCACCTCCAGACAGAAGCTGCCCATTTAATCTCACACATCTACCTGACCTAAGAAGCACACTCTTCACAGTATCATTTTATGCCCCATAGTCCACTCTAATCTTTGTCTGAAGAGTTGGCCTCGGGAATGGTTTTAGTGCTGGGTTGACAGTCTGGTGGCCATGCTTTCCGGGGTTCCTCCAGTCTCAGACCATTAAGTCTGGTCTTTTTACTAGAATTTGAGTTCTGCACCCCACTTTTCTCCTGCCCCATCAGGGAATTTCTGTTGGGTTCCCTATCAGGGTGGTCACTGGTGGTAGCCAGGCACCATCTAGTTCTTCTGGTCTCAGGCTGATGGAGTCTCTGGTTTATGTGGCCCTTTCTGTCTCTTGGGCTAATACTTTCCTTGTGACTTCAGTGTTCTTCATTCTCCTTTATTCCAGGTGGGTTGGGACCAATTGATGCATCTTAGATGGCCGCTCGCTACCTTTTAAGAGCCCAGACACCACTCACCAAAGTAGGATGCAGAATATTTTCTTAATAAACTTTGTTATGCCAGTTGACCTACATGTCCCCTGAAACCACAGTCCCCAGACCCCTGTCCCTGCTACTCTGTCCCTCGAAGTGTTTGGCTGAATTCAGGAAACTTCTTAGCTTTGCTTTAGTACAGCTATGCTGACTTCTCCTGTAGTGTGTGCTGTCCTTCCCTTCACCTAATTCTTCCTTACTTTCTAGTTAGTGAATAACCCTCACCCTCCCTCCCCACTCTCGTAACCATCAAAGAATGTTTTCTTCTGTCTTTAAACCTTTTCTTGAGTTCTTAATAATAGGTGGTCTCATACAGTATTTGTCCTTCTGTGACTGACTAAATTCACTCAGCATAATGCCTTCCAGATTTCTCCATGTTATAAGATGTTTCACGGATTCATCGTCGTTCTTTATCATGGCACAGTATTCCATTCTGTGAATATACCATAATTCGTTTATCCATTCATCCGTTGATGGGCACCTGGGTTGTTTCCATCTTTTTGCTATCGTGAACAGTGCTGCAATGAAGGGTGTACATATATCTATTTGTGTGACAGCTCTTATTTCTCTAGAATATATTCCAAGGAGCGGGACTGCTATATCATATGGTACTTCTATTTCTAGCTTTTAAGGAAGCGCCAAATAGATTTCCAAAGTGGTTGTGCCATTTTACATTCCCACCAACAGTGTATAAGTGTTCCAGTCTCTCCACAACCTCTCCAACATTTACTATTTTGTGTTTTTTGGATTAATGCTAGCCTTGTTGGGGTGAGATGGTATCTCATTATAGTTTTGATTTTACATTTTTCTAATGGCTAATGATCCCAAGCATTTCTTCATGTGTCTGTTAGCCACCTGAATGTCTTCTTTGGTGAAGTGCCATTCATAACCTTTGCCCATTTTTTAACTGGGTCTTTTGTCTTTTTGTTGTTAAGGTTTTGCAGTACCTTGTAGATTTTAGAGATTAGACGCTGATCAGATTTCTCGTAGCCAAAAATTTTTTCCCAGTCTGTAGGCTGTCTTTTGATTCTTTTGGTGAAGTCTTTTGATGAGCATAAGTGTTTGATTTTTAGGGGCTCCCAGTTATCTAGGTTCTCTTGTGGTGTTTGTGCATTGTTACTTATGGTTCCTATTCTGTTTATGCCATGTATTAGGGCTCCTAGTGTTGTCCCTATTTTTTCTTCCCTGATCTTTACCGTTTTAGATTTGATATTTAGGTCTTCGATAGTTAGTTTTTGTGTATGGTGTGAGGTATGGGTCTTATTTCAGTTTTTTGCAGATGGATATCCAGTTATGCCACCACCATTTGTTAAAGAGACTGTCTTCCCCAATTAACGGACTTTGGGCCTTTGTCAATTATCAGCTGCTCACAGGTGGATGAATTTATGTCTGGGTTTTCAATTCTGTTCCACTGTCTATGTATCTGTTGTTGTACCAGTACCAGGCTGTTTTGACTACCATGGAGATATAATAGGTTCTAAAATCAGGTAGTGTGAGGCGTCCCATTTTGTTCTTCTTCTTCAGTAATGCTTTACTTATCCAGGGCCTCTTCCTTTTCCATATGAAGTTGGTGATTTGTTTCTCCATCTCATTAAAAAATACTGTTGGAATTTGGATTGGGATTGCACTATATCTATAGATTGCTTTGGGTAGAACTGACATTTTCACAATGTTGAGTCTTCCTATCCATGAGCAAGGTATGTTTTTCCACTTACGCAGGTCTCTTTTGGTTTCTTGTAGTAGTGACTTGTAGTTTTCATTGTATATGTCTTTTATGTTGCTGGTTAGATTTATTCCTAAGTATTTTATCTTCTTGGGGGCTATTGTAAATGGTATTGAATTGGTGATTTCCTCTTCGAAGTTCTCTTTGTTTGTGTAGAGGAATCCCACTGATTTTTGTATGTTTATCTTGTATCCTGAAACTTTGCTGAAATCTTCTATTAGTTCCAGTAGTTTTCTTGTGTATTCTTTGGAGTTTTCTGTGTATAAGATCATATCATCTGCAAATAGAGATACTTTGACTTCTTCCCTACCAATCTGGTTGTGCTTTATTTCTTTTTCTAGCCTAACTGCTCTGGCTAGGACCTCCAGCACAATGTTGAATAAGAGTGGTGATAAAGGGGATCCTTGTCTGGTTCCCATTCTCCAGGGGAATCCTTTCAAACTCTCTCTACTTAGGATGATGCTGCCTGTTAGCTTTGTATAAATGCCCTAAATTGTTGAGGAATTTCCCTTCTATTCCTATTTTGCTGAGAGTTTTTATCATGAATGGGTGTTGGGCTTTACCAAATGCCTTTTCTGCATCAGTTGATAAGATCATGTGGTTCTTATCTTATTAATGTGATGGATTAAATTGATTCTTCTTCCAATGTTGAACCATCCTTGCATACCTCATATAAATCCCACTGGATCACGGTGAATTATTTTTTTGATATGTTGCTGAATTCTATTGGCTAGAATTTTGTTGAGGAGCTTTGTGTCAATGCTGATGAGCGATACTGGTCTGTAATTTTTTTTTTTGCAGTGTCTTTACCTAGTTTTGGTATCAGGGTTATGCTGGCTTCATAGAAAGGAGTTTGGGAGCATTCCATCCTTTTCTATGCTCTGAAATACCTTTAGTAGTAGTAGTGTTAACTCTTCTCTGAAAGTTTGGAAGAATTCTCCAGTGAAACCATGCAGGCCAGGGTTTTTTTTGTTGGGAGTTTTTTAATTACCTTTTCAATCTCTTCTTTTGTTATAGGTTTAATCGTTCTACCTTTGTTTGTGTTAGTTTAGGTAGGTAGTGAGTTTCTAGAAATTTGTCCATTTCCTCTAGCTTTTCAAATTTGTTAGAGTACAATTTTTCATAGTATTCTGTTATGATTCTTTTAATTTCAGTTGGGTCTCTTGTGATATCACCCATCTAATTCCTTATATGGCTTATCTGCTGCTTCTCCTGTTTTTCTTTTGTCAGTTTGACCAGTGGTTTATCAATTTTGTTGATCTTTGCAAAGAACCAGCTTTTGGTCTTGTTAACTCTTTCAACTGTATTTCTATTCTCTACTTCATTTAATTCTGCTCTAATTCTTATTACTTCCTTTCTTCTGGCGCCCAAGGGCTTCTTTTGCTGCTCTCTACTTGTTCCAATTGCAGGGTTAATGTTTTAATTTTGGCCCTTTCTTCTTTTTGGATGTGTGCAATTATTGCTATAAACTGACCTCTGAGCGCTGCTTTTGCTGTGTCCCAAAGGTTCTGGTAGGATGTGTTTTCATTCTCGTTTGAGTCTATGAATTTCTTTATTCCATCCTTAATTTCTTCTATAACCCAGTAGTTTTTGAGCAAGGTGTTGCTCAGTTTTCATGCATATGAATTTTTTTCCTTGCTTTTTCTGTTATTGATTTCTACTTTTATGGCTTTATGATCAGAAAAGATGCTTTGTAATATTTTGATGCTTTGGATTCTATTAAGGCCTAATATTATGGCCTAATATGTGGTCTATTTTAGAGAATGTTCCATGTGCGTTGGAAAAGAAAGTATACTTGGCTGCTGTTGGGTGGAGTGTTCAGTATATGTCCATGAGATCAAGTTAGTTGACTGTAGCATTTAGATCTTCCCTGTCTTTACTGAGCTTCTTTCTGGATGCTCTATCCTTCACCGAAAGTGGGGTGTTGAAGTCTCCTATTATTGTGGAGCTGTCTCTCTCTCTTTTCAATGCTGTTGGAGTTTGTTTTACATATTTTGGAGCCTTGTTGTTGACTGTGTAAATATTCATTACAGTTATGCCTTCCTGGTGTACTGACCCTTTAATCATTATATAGTGTCATTCCTTATACTTTGTGGTAGATTTTACTTTAAAGTCTATTTTGTCGGAGATTAATATTGCCACTCCTGCTCTTTTTTGAGTGTTGTTTGCTTGATATATTTTTTTCCATCCTTTGAATTTTAGTTTGTTTGTGCCTTTAAGTCAAAGGTGTATCTCTTGTAGGCAGCATATAGACGGGTTGTGGTTTTTTATCCATTCTGCCACTCTCTGTCTCTTTATTGGTGCATTTAGTCCATTTTCATTCAGTTTAATTATTGATAGGTATGAGTTTAGTACTGTCATTTTGATGCCTTTTATTGTGTGTTGTTGATAGTTTTTTGTTCTACTTAATTTTCTGTGCTGAGTTGTTTTTATGTATTTTCATCTTTTTCATTGTTGTTGATTTTCTATTTGCTGAGTCTTTACACTTGTCTTGTTTATTTTCATGTGTAGGATTGTTAGTTTCCTTTGTGGTGACCTTAATATTTACCCCTATTTTTCTAGGTTTAATCCACTCTTTTATTTCTTTATATCACCTTGACTTCCTCTCCATATGAAAAACCTATGCCTACATTTTTTAGTCCCTCTTTTTTGTTTCAATGGTGTCATCTCTTACATACTGACATCTCTGTTTCGCTATTTTCAGTGTTTTGGCTTTGATTCATTTTTCTGACTTTCTGTTTGGGTTGATATCTGGTTGCTCTGTCCTGTGTTCTAGTCTTGGTGTTATCGATTTTCCAACCGGAGGACTCCCTTTAGTATTTCTTGTAATTTTGGTTTAGTTTTTGCAAATTCCCTAAACTTCTGTTTATCTGGAAATGCCCTAATTTTGCCATCATATTTGAGAGACAGTTTTGCTGCATATATAATTCTTGGCTGGCAATCGTTTTCCTTCAAGGCTTTATATACGTCATCCCATTGCCTTCTTGCCTGCATGGTTTCTGCTGAGTAGTCTGAGCTTAGTCTTATTGACTCTCCTTTGTAGATGACTTCTCATTTATCCCCAGCCACTCTTAAAATTCTGTATCTTTGGTTTTGGCAAGTTTGATTATAATATGTCTTGGTGACTTTCTTTTGGAATCTACCTGGTGTGGGGTTCGATGAGCATCTTGGATAGATATCTTCTCATCTTTCATGATATCAGGGAAGTTTTCTGCCAACAAATCTTCAACAATTCTCTCTGTATTTTCTGTTATCCCCCCCGTTCTGGTACTCCAATCATTCGTAGATTATTCCTCTTGATAGAATCCCACATAATTCTTAGGGTTTCTTCATTTTTTTTAATCCTTTTATCTGATTTTACCTCAAATAAGTTGGTGTCAAGTACTTTACCTTCAATCTCACTAATTCTGACTTCCACTGTCTCAATTTTGCTCCTATGATTTTCTATTGAGTTGTCTAATTCTGAATTTTTATTATTAATCTTCTGGATTTCTGATTGTTGTCTATCTATAGATTCTTGAAGCCTGTTAAATTCCCCCCACACACTGCAGAAACTAGGCTTGCCAGCTCCTCCCACTGATGGCAGAGAAGCTGGTGCTGGACCCTGCTTCCACCCTGCTCCTGCTTCTCTCTGCCCCCAACTCCCTGCAGGGCCTTTGTTTTTGAGCAGGGGAAGCTACAAAGAGTACCCTGCAGCTGCTGCTAGTCACTGGTACAGGCACACAACTAGTTCTTCTTAACTGCAGCCCTCTTCATAGTGCCGGAGTGTGAACAGGTGCCTGCAAAAGGGTCACAGGTGGAATAATGAAGGGACAGCAAGAGACTGAGTAGAAAGGATTCTCCGCATCCCTGCTTCTCTCTTGTCTCTTAATATGTATCTTCATGTGTTGCACATTCCCTTTGAAAATCTTTTCAGTAGGTTACACTAACATAATGTTTGGTGTTAATGTTAATGCCTCTTATACAAATCATTGTTGTATGCCATCGAATGGATTTTGACTCATAGTGACCTGTTAATGCCTCCAATTCCAATTTGAAGCAAATTTGGCAGCTATGTAATAGCCCAATAAGAGATAAAGGGTGGAGATGGGAGACAATCCCTACATTCATTAACCTACAGTAGGATCACACATTTCTATTCAATTCCCTTGAGAAATGCTGCTCTAAAACTTTACTACATTATTAACATCCCTGGCAGAAAGACAACCCTCTCTCATTTTATTATAATGCAAAGTCTTTTAGGAGAGCATTTGTGTGTGAGTTGTTGATTCTCAAGTTCAGGATCATTAACTCAATAACAATAATCATTTATTAAGGCAAGTCACTGTTTGAGGGACTGTAGGGAACAAGAGATGTGAAGATATAGATTCTTTCTTTAGCTGTCATTAAAAGTTTCCTTCTGAGATCAGTGACTTTGGCTTCCCTCTCACAGTTAAACTTCTAAAATACACAAAGGATGAGATTAATCTTCTGAAGAATAACCCAAGAATCTGGCTCTAAGTGATGATGAGGAGTTTGGAATTCCTAAATCTCCAATCAAGGTGGCTTAGGTAAAAAGGCAGATAGAGGACTTGAACATGATTATGATTTAGGTAGTGAATACTTGATCAATTACATTGTACCTTACTGCTAGAAAATACTGGGTAAAAGGTAAGAGATTGGTCAGCTCAGGCCAAAGAACCAGTAGCTGACAGTGTTTATTCTTAGCATCATCCAGGAAGGTGAGAGATGCTCCATCTAATTAATAAACACACTATAGTCTACTGTAGAGTAGAAGACATTCA
The DNA here is from genome assembly GCA_030035585.1 of Dugong dugon. Lineage (NCBI taxonomy): Eukaryota > Metazoa > Chordata > Mammalia > Sirenia > Dugongidae > Dugong > Dugong dugon. Next base: position 102,866,555 of record CM057460.1, on the reverse strand, counting down.
TCAGAACTCACCATGACCCAGATGAAACACCACTACAAACTACACCATATAATGTTCAGATTCCTAATTTTTTCCTGGTTATGAAAAACAATGCCCTAGATTGTCATATGGTGTCCTGGGTGGTGCAGACAGTTAAGCGCTTGGGTACCAACCAAAAGGTTGGCGGTCTGAATCCACCTAAGGCACCTCTGAAGAAAGCCTGGTGATCTGCTTCCAAAAGATCACAGCCACTGAAAACTCTATGGAGCATAGTTCTACTCTGAAACACATGGGGTCACCATGAGTCAGAATCGACTTGATGGTAACCGGTTTGGTTTTTTTAGATTGTCAAACAGTCACTGGAAAGCTGTGTCCCCACCCTACTCCCCCACCTGTTTCAGCCTGCTCAATATGAATCCAATCAACCCTAAAAACCAGTGTGGCCAAAGGACAGACCTCAGTGCACCCAGGAAGTCATCTGAAAAACAGAATTCAGCCATCTCCTGTGGCATCTGTCGCCTTCTGTTCAGAATATAGAAACTAGTATCCCATCTTTCTAAACTGCACTTTTTTTTCCAGATTAATTTTTTGAAAGATGTCTTTTATTTACCAGTCATATTTATTCTCAACATGGACGTGGTCTTTTACTGTTGGAATGTGAACTTATTAAATGACCTGTACAAAATTATCTATCACTCTATTTTTCTTGTATGGATACAGTATACCATTTTTAGTAAAGACCTTCATCAACAGAGACTTTTCTCCTAGAAGCTAATGAAGGGATTCGGTAATAACCAGGAGGTTTATCCCTAACAAGGCTTTTTCTATCTCTAATGAATAATTTACCAGAGCCGGCTTTAGATAAACACAATCTGGGTTTTTATTTTGGCAACTAATAAATCAGGGTGTGAAAATATTAGGGACTAAATCAGAGTCAGTTTTAGGTTTCCTTAAAATGATGAAAAGATTATATAACGTCTGTGTTCTCCTGTTAGCTTTTTTTCTCCTTCAAATCATTTTTATGTATATCAAGGTCATTCTTATTGTCCCATTCACAGAGTCCAAGGCTCACACTGCATACAGTGCTGACTGCAGCTTGGCAGACGGCATTCTGGGAAGTTCCCAATTCACTGTTTGTCTTGGCAAGTGACCAAGGTTAAAAGCAAAAGGAATCTTTCTAGGTTGAAATTTGAAAAAGTAAATGGCTATTTTAGCTGCCATACATTTCTACCATAAAATCAGAAATTATATTTGCCTCTTAGTAATAGCCCACCTGAAGCTCTACTCAATTAGTTTGGGCACAACTCCTCATAACCCTCTTGCATAATCGAAGGTATCCGACAATTCATTTTTAAGGTTATGCTTTTAACATACTAAAGTGACAAAATTATCGAAGAGAATAATCAGTAATGGGCATTAAATAGCTCATCTTCATTAAAATTAGGTAGCATTACTCACCCACATAAATAAGCAGCAGCTCTCAGTTGCTGTGGTGATAACAATTGTCAGAGTGTTGCAAGGAATAAACACAGCAGTAGGTAGACCTGATGTAGGCCAGGCAGGACCCTCAACCCATGCTTAGCTCCTTTTGCTCAGATAAAAAGGAAGAGAGCTGAATAAAACAAGCTAAAGGTAACATGACTTTAAGGAGCCCCGGTGGCGCTAACAGTTAAGTGCTTGACTGCTAACAGAAAGGTCAGTGGTTCAAACCCATCAGTGGGTCCATGGGAGAAAGACCTGGCACTCTGATTACCCCCTAGAAAACCCTATGGGGCAGTTCTACTCTGTCACATGGGGTCAATATGAGCCAAAAATGACTCAACGGCATCCAACAATAACAACATGATTTTAAGGGGGATGGCTTCAGATGAATCAAAAAACTGGGATCTTAAAGAAATAAACAAACAAAATGTATAATGACGTTATTACAGATGACCCCAGCCATTGCTGGTCCTTCAAAGTTAATGAAGCATATGGTAAAGAAAAAAAAACCTAAGGAAAATAAATAATCTCTTTTCATCTCCCTGGAAAATTCTGTTGAAATTCAGGCACTGTTAACCTACGTACTGCAACAGAGAATAATCCTTCTTTCCCTCAAAGTAGTCAAAGCTTAAATAAAAAGTAAGGAAACAAAACAAGAAATAAAATTGAGTAGAAGACTTTGTAAAAGTTGAACCGTACCTTGTATTTCGAAGACAACATCAGCAAGCATAGGTTTATTAAGGAAAAACTTGAGGGAAGTGTTATAAAACCATAGAGGTTTTCTGGCTTGATAGGTTTTGCAATTCCTTAGGCAGTTAATCTGTAAGTTAAAAAAAAAAAAAAAAAGACAAGGGGAAATGTTGTACAATATGCTTTAAAAATATATATGAGCTGCCTGGCACAGTGGTTAAGAGCTACAGCTGCTAATCAAAAGGTTGGCAGTTCGAATCCACCAGCTACTCCTTGGAAACCCTATGGGACAGTTCTACTCAGTTCTATAGGGTAGCTATGAGTCAGAATTGACTCGAAGGCAACGGTTTGGTTTTTTGCTATGAGCTGATGATAGAATTGGGAAAACTGTGCTATATTTCTAAAGAAATAATGATTACCTACTCTATGACAACTCTGATCATAGCATTCGTGGGACCTTACCCTCAAGAAGGACATCCACCACCTGCCAATAAGTAACACTATACTATTCAGCATTCACGGTAGTAAATGAATTGGCTATGTGAAAAATGAATGCTATAGCTGATATGCTGGATAGGCCAGAATCCCCACAGGTCTCTGTTATTTGGGAAACAGACCACAGTAGTCCAACCTCATATGAATGTCTAGTAAAATATGTTTTCACAGGTAATCTGTTATTTTGGTCACTTATAAAGAAAGGACATATACAAGCATTTAATTTGTAATTAAGAAAATTACATACAAATTTTTATTATTTTTTTTCCCTATCACACCATGTCCTGCTACTGCTAACTAGCTCAGTATTTTCTCCTAAAGGAATGAATATAAAAAATACCTGACAGTGATGAATTGGTTCATCTCCATTTTTATCTACAATATTATAACCCTAAATATCTTTCCCACCTATAATAGAGACTGCTAGCATCTATAAAAGGATGCCTGGATGTCTTACCTGGAACTTTCTAAAATCACTTCCCATGATGACAGCTATCTGTCCTCTCACATCTGCTTACTCTGGCTGGCTGGCAGCCTCCAGTAACAGTGTCTCTGTCTGAGTTGGTGGTCTCCATCCCTCCTCTGTACTACATTCAGAGCTTGGTGCTTTGTTTGTCCTTTCGGTGGTCTTCAGTCCCACTTTCATTCCCTGTTGCTGTCTTTTCAGAAATCCCTTTGTTTCAACCCCAGAAGTCAAGGGCCAGTCCCCCTTCCCTCACCCTTCACCCAAACCCCTTGGTGAATCTTTGAACCTCAGCTCCAGTCAGAACCCTGAGTGCCTGTATGGCTAGCTACAGAACACAGAACACTTTGTCTAAGAAATAATCTATCATACAACTTTAGCAATAATAAGAAGAAATAATGCCTACTCTCTACTCTGGATTAATCCACTGTGGACACAGAGTGAAGTTGTATGACTTTGGTGAGGGGGAAAAATGGTGCTATCCCTCCTCATAAAGAAGAAGAAAACACATCCCAGAAGAGTATCCATGAGCAAGACAGAAGTAAAACAGGCTCATGTAAGTCCTGGTCCTATTAAGTACATCCTCAGACCCTATGCACAGTAAGCCATGATACATATTGATGGTATCGGGGGATAGGATCAGGTGACTGCCACACATAAGAATAATAGCCAAAAAGCATCATAGAATTTGAGAGCTAGCAGGGGCTTTACAAATTATCCAGTGTATTCCTTATTTTATAGAAAGCCCTGTGAAATTTATTGACTTGCTCAGAGCAACAGAGATCATCCACTGCCAACTCACAACTTAAATGTACATTTCCTGATTTCCAATTCCATTTTATATCCCTCAGTGAATTAGAGAGGCCCTCACCCCAGGAAAGCATAGCAAGGAGTGGAAGAACTCGTCTCTCCTCCTGTGCAAAGGAGGGAATTTAGTTCAATATCATGGAGTCATATAACCCCCAAAGACCCCCTTTCTCAACAAGAATTCATTTTATTTTCAGTACTTAAAGGAATGTATTCAGAATCAGATTCAAGGAAAAGCCCAGCCAGATTCAGAACAAGAAATAACACTTCAGACATTACCATTCATACATCCATTGCTGTCAAGTCTATTACAATTCATAGACACCCTATAGGACACAGTAGAACAGACCCATAGGGCTTCGAAGGCTGTAAATCTTTACAGAAGCAAACTGCCACATCTTTCTCCCATGGAGCAGCTGGTGGGTTCAAACTGCCGACCTTTCGGTTAACAGCCGAGCACTTAACCACTGTACCACCAGGGCTCCTTACCATTTATACAAAGATCATTAATTGGTATATCATGAATATTATGTAGCTGTCTGTTATGTATGAATATATATGTATATAAAGATTATGAATCTGTATAAACAGATTACCCTGTCACCTATGCCTTGAATTAAAAAAAAAAAAAGAGTAAAAGTTTGAACACAGATGAACATTTTTACTGACTGATAAACAAAATCTAGAGAACTCTGAAAAACAGAATATAGGTGTATGTGCATATTTCTACAAAAGGATTATTTAGTTGAATAAAAGTGCAGGAGAACTACCACTCTGTCATATATCTGTAAAAGGACAAGCTCTGTATACCTGCTTCAATGTGTCACTGAAGCAAGAAAGGTCTTCCCCCTTCACTCCATGTTACTTTGTTTAAAAAAAAAAAAAAAGTTTTCCTCAGTTAAAGAATAGTCAGGAATCTTCATGAAAACCTAGCATATTTTACATTTTTAAAATATAAACTTCAAAATGTTAAGAACTTATGTAGAACTGACAAACCAAAAAACCCGCTGCCATTAAGTCGATTCCAAATCATAACGACCCTATAGGACAGGGTAGAACTGCCCCGCAGGGTTTCCAAGGAGAGGCTGGTGGGTTAGAACTGCCAACCTTTTGTTAGCAGCCAAGCTCTTAACCATTGTGTCACCAGGGCTCCAGAACTGACAAAAATCACCTGTAAAAACTTAAAGGAATAATCATTTTGTTTACATTTCCTGTAAGCTTATATTCTGCTAAGCATGGCACACAACTTACCTTCTAGATAACTGTAGCCAATTTGTTTATCACAGACTCTGAAATACGAATACACTGGCTAAACTGTGTAATGTAGTTGTCTTACAGTTTAACAAACCTACTTTGAAAGCCTTTACAAAACTCTATACAGTCTAAGTCACTAGCATTTTAATGTGCAGAAGTTTATGACCATATATACATATTTTTTTATAACCTTTGAATCTAATATATAACTCTGAAGGTTGATAAGAGAAAAGGCCTTAACTGTCCACCTAGTTAAATACATCACTTCCCAAACTCTAAAACAAAAGGACACATAGAAACTGTTCTTGCTCCTGAAAACTATTTGGAAACTATCTGGAGGAGTGAGAAAGCATCCTCTCCAATAAGGTTAACTTTAACTATACAAATTAAACAGCCTTTCATTTTTGGCATAGATTGTGTATTCTTGGAGCTCCAGGAGAATGTCTCAGAGTACAGGATCCATAAATGAACGTTTTAAAGATATAACTCATACATATTTTAATTCTTACATGAATTAAAATCTAAGTGGGAAATAACATGTTTATGCTTAATATATTTAAATGGCAAAATATACTTTAGGAAAATATAGTTACATATTATTTGACTCTTCTCATAACTCAATATTATATTCATCATAGCATATCAGTTATAATTCAGAGAAAGCCAAAGTAAAATAATTTATAATTAACTAGTTTACCTTTCCTGGTGTTTTTAAAATGCATTTAACTTTCTCAATTACATTTGAAACATCCCCAGAATCTTTCAACTTCTTCCTGATATCTTCTTCCAATTCTTCCCATTGAAAAGCACCTGTAAACAAATTAACATATGTTGAATTTTTCTAAGCGTTAAGCACTAGGTAACAAAAATAAAGCTTTATTAGATATCAGTGTTTCCTTTTTCCCAGTATTTTCTTTTACTTTTTCTCTACTAAATATATATCCTTGTAACTAAGCTAAAAAAAATTTCAGCAGCACTCATTTTCAAAAAATCAGTTTGTCTTCCCCTAAATTATTTCTCAAAACATGAAGTCTTGCTCCCTAAACAGCCTCCACCTCTCTGTAATAGGTACAGGGTGATAACAGCAATGGCCAGAAAAGGAGCTAGCATCGCAAGTGGCCCAACCCAAATTATTTACTTGCCCTAGATAAGAATGCAGATGTGGTCTTTTCCAAGGCTATAAGTAAGTCACACTAATCATGGAAGGGAGCCCTGATGGTGCAGTGGTTAAGAGCTCAGCTGCTAACCAAAACGTTGGCAGTTCGAATCCACCAGTCGCTCCTTGGAAACCCTATGGGACAGTTCTACCCTGTCCTATAGGGTCACCATGAGTCTCGACAGCAATGGGTTTGGTTTTTTTAGAATCATGGAAGGCAAAGCCTACTATTAGGTAGAGGAATATACAATAGGAATAGAACACATTCAGAAGGTCTCATGCATCGTCAAGGTCAAACTGGGATGCTCAACAGCCAACTCTACAGAACCAACCTAAAGGAGCTAGATAATTTCCTGATGACCTACATGATCACGTCATTGGAACAAAATCACTCCACCTGGTCCCTCCTGTCCTTGTTTTCACCCTAGCTCACTTCAAAGCTATCTCTTCCTAGGTTCACTTTACTTCTCTCACTCTGCTAGCTCCTTTTTCTGTGTCTTATGGAACTCCCATGGTTAACAGAAGTTCACATTTTCTCCAAGTACTCTTTTAGCTTAGCCAACAGTGGCCTCCTATCCAGCCTCCCAGCTTCTAGTCTTTTCCACCATTGAATCTGTCCCACATACTCAGTGCTGGTAAGTTTCCAAAAGTATAATTCTGATCATGATACTCCTAGATACAGTGAATCCTGTGACAGCCAGAACTTGATGGAACTGCCTTGTTTTTCCAGGTCTCCCAAGTTTTCCACCTTTGACAGAGTGCAGTCTTATGATTTTTCTATCACTTGTTTCAGTAGAAAATATCTGCGTTTTCCTTCTCTGACAAGTTTCTGCCTTACAAATGTTCTAGCTTTCACAGGTTTTACTGTATTACCTCCATCTATTCCATGGCTTATAGAAAGCACTAATCCTAAAAATAAAATTAAAAAAGGTATAGCATGGTAGGGGGTCAGTGAAAAAGAGGAAGACCCTCAATGAGATGGATTGACACTGTGGCTGCAACAATGGGCTCAAATATAGGAACAAATGTGAGGACTATGCAGGACTGGGCAGTGTTTCATTCTGTTGTACACGGGGTCGCTATGAGTTGGAACTGACTCATGAACACCTAACAACAACAACATAGTGTGGGAGGGCATAGTTGGGCGTCCCACGTTCTAGTTCTGTCTCTACCATTAATTAGTGGCATCACTTTAAGCCAGGGCTTCAAATCCGTTCTGTCCAGTTCCACCCCCTGCGGAGAATTTGCATTTCTACCCCAGATACACTGAATCAGAATCTATATTTTAACAAGATCGCCAGGTGTTTCTTATGTATAAATATGAATTCACCTGGGGATCTTGTTAAACTGTACGTTCTGATCTAAGAATCACCTGGGATCTTGTTAAACTGTACATTCTGATTCAGTATATCTGGGCTGGGAATGCAAATTCTCAGCAGGAGGTCGAACAGAAACGAAATGGTTTGAAGCCCTGGTTTAAGCCATTACACCTTTCTGCTTGATTCAAGATCCTTTTCTATCTGTTCCCAATCTATTTGTTCTGATGCTTCCCTTCATGTATCCAGCACTTTGCTAGATGCCTTCATGGATATTGGGGAGTAGGGAGGGCACATAATAAACTTTTTTTTTTTGAACCAAGAAGGTCAGGCACTTGCAGCTGGCCTCTATCGACTGGACTCTAAAGATAATCTGATGTGTCAGACTGATAACCCAAGAGCTCTCAGGCCTCATTACTGCTGATCCCTGCAGCACTTAGTGGTCGCACATATCCTTAACTTCTTCTTACCTGGCCTTCATGATGACTACGCCCTTCTAGTCAGTGTGTGCTGAGAGGAAGGGAAAGGTGTCTTTACTATTCTGTGGTATAAATACTCCCAACACGACCAATTTCAAGGTGCCAACACGACATCACAGAATGCAGAATTCGGAAGAGATGAACAAGATCGGCTCTCAAAGCCAGTGCTGGCTGGTTCCAGCACACCACTGTTTCTTCCTACCGAAGATAGCTCTTTTTCTGACTTCACTGTCAGCTCGCCTTTCTCCTTTCATCTCATACTTCCAAGGGTATGCAGTCTAGAAGAACTCCATGCTTTTTGTTTTCCTCTTCCTACACTAATAATTTTTAAACTTTGGGGCCACCTACTCTTTTTAGAATCTGATAAATTCTTCAGATCTCCTCTCCAGAAAATTTCACACACATACATACACATTAAAGTCTGTATAAAATGTCAGGAGTACAAGAACTCCTTAGAGTCCAGTGGGTTCTAAGCAACTTCTCTATACTAGGGATTCTCAACCCTAGTTGTGCATTATAGTCACAGAAAGATCTCTTATAAAATACCATTGGATGAGTTCTCACCACAGACTAATTAAATTAGAATTTCTGGGGCTGGGGCTCAGGCATCAATACTGTTTAAAAATTTCCCCAACAATTTTAATGTGCACTGAGTGCTGGTGACCCCTGCTTACTCTTTAGAAATCTCATCCATTATCAAAATCCAGGGTTGGTGGTATGCAGCAATCGGTAAACCAAAACCAAACCGGCTGCCATTGAGTCAATTCTGACTCATGGCAACCCCGTATGTGTCAGAGTAGAACTATGCTCCATAGGATTTTCAGTGGATGATTTTTCGGAAGCAGATCACTAGGCCTTTCTTCCAAGAAGCCTCTGGGTAGACTCAAACTGCAACCTTTTGGTTAGCAGCTGAGCACGTTAACTGTTTGCATTACCCAGGGACTCTCTAGCAAATAGCAGATGTGAGGTATTTTTGATTGTCTACTCTCATGCATGCTAAAGGGAACGTAGATGTTTCTTAAAAGTAAAATTATATTATCTAAAGAATACCTATACAATAACTGCATTTAGAAGATTATTTGAGAGAAAGCAGCAAATAAACAGATGGTACTAAAAAAAACAAACAAAAAACCAAACCCGTTGCCATCGAGTCAACTCCAACTCATAGTGACCCTATAGGACATGGCAGAACTGCCCCAGAGGGTTTCCAAGGAGCAGCTGGTGGATTCAAACTGCTAACCTTTTGGTTAGCAGCAGAGTTCTTAACCACTGTGCTACCAGGGCTCCAAAAATATATGGTATTAGTAACAGATAAACCCCCAAGAGGTCCTTGGGTGGCATAAATGGTTGGCACTCAACTACTAACCTAAAGTTTGGCAGTTCAAACGCACCCACTGAAACTGTGGAAGAAAGGCCTAGCAATCTGTTTCCATACGATGACAGTGAAGCAGTTTTACTGTGTAAAACACGGAGTCGACATGAGTCAGAATCAACTCAACTGGAAATGGGGAAAAAAAAATCCCCAGGGGCCACTGATCTGTTAGAAAAAAAGACAGAAAAATCTAATAAATGGAAATGAAAGTAAGAGTAGTTCTCAAGGACACTCTAATGATTCGGCTGTTTTCATAATTATAGAAATGTTAATCAAGTCATCTTTGACACTTTTAGATCCTAATAAAGCCATGATCATTGCACTGGGATTTTCTGTAGTTAACTTCTCAGAGCACTTTTTTAATTTACTGAGACTCCTACAGCATGGTATGGTCGCGTGTAGTAGGCTGTGCTTTTATGCAATGCAGAAAGGAGCATGCCACAGCATAATTTCAAGTACTGGAAAATACTACGCAAACTGAAGACAAAATCTCCTTTCCACATATTCATCTGCTTTGGCAGCATTTCAATAACTGATGTAAAATTCTAAGATCCATCTGTGGCAGGAAGAACTCAAAGCTAAATTCTTGAGGCGGTTACAAATATTTAAATTCATAACTATTTGGGACCATGTGACTCAATAATTTGTAACCCTAAAGGCTGCATCAAGTATTTTAAGAATGTTACACTTGTGCTCCATTTACAGACTACTCCGTGCTGGCCTCACTTTTCACATTACTCCTTCTCCTTTAGGGTTTAATCATTAGGTACTTATACATTATGCAGTGTTAGCTGTTAGCCAACAGAAAATTAATACATATGAAACAGATACACCTTTACTGTGTCTATTGACTTGGAAATTTGAATAGGAAAATAAACTGAAGCCTTATGTGTAGTTGGAAAGTGTTAACCAGGCTAGCAAACAGGCAGTTCCTAAATATAGGACCAAATGTCTATTGTGGCACAATATATATTAAAAAATTTCAAATTCCTAAAGGCAGAAAAGTATGTTCTTTTAAAAATAATTAAGACATTCACTGGAAAAAAGGCAGGAGATAGGTTTAATATGGTGCTTCAGCTCATGTTTTCTCAGAGCAAATACTCCTGAGCACGCCATGTCATGGAGGTTTACATTTGTGTTACCAGCCTAACTAACTCGAGTACAATCAAATGACTCCTGTCTTCAACAGTTCCCTATGGTAGGCCCATGGGTAGGCCAGTCCCTCTGTGAGGAAACCATTGCATAACTGTGTCTTAAAAGTTGAGTCTATTCAAAATTGTTTAACTGTCCAACAAAAAACACAGGTCTAGCCCCTTTATTTGATGTGTCTGATAAAAATGTAGGTTTAAAATTTTTGTTTGATTTGCTAAAAACTATGTTTTAAAAAAACAGCAACTCAGTCACAGAAAAACAAAGACTAGAGGGTAAAGCAAAACACCAATAAATGCTTAGACGTTTTCTTCTGACAGTGGGAATTGGGGCAATTTTTTTTTTCTCTTTTCAACGTTTCTGTATTTTCCCAAAAATTGGCAAATACAGCTTTAATACCTTTTTAAACATAACATACATAAATTTTGCTTGAGTCGGGTTATAATCTGTAAATAATAAAAGAAAAATTAACAGGTACCCTGAAGAACCAGTTACTTTCCCTTCTCCTCAACCAGCATCAGGGTCTCCCTGCAGCCCCAGCTCAATCACCTGAGCCCCTGCTCACACCTAACACCACCTCTCACCTTGGCTGTAACATACAGAGAGATCAGAGCAGACATGCAACAGCTCAGTGTCAGATTAAGAAGCTTGTGCTCTGCACTGGTTCATGACCTGTAGCTCAGCAAGCTCTCCATGCCATCATGCTCCTCTGCCTCCAATCCCTATTCCCAGGCTCACTTAGCTTCTACCCAACCACTGAGCATTGACATTCCGCAACTTCAGGCAGAGGATACAACAGAGTACTGAAAGCCCAATCTCCGAACAACTCAGCATCCGGTCAGCCTTGCAGCTGAACCCAGTTTGACTTTGTGCCCTAAGACTGATAACTGGGTTTTTCTCTAGGCCTCTGGGCTGAATTCCAAGAACAGGTGTTCTAGCTGCCTGTTGTGGTCTAGAGCAAACGCTCTGGTCCCTTGGGAGGCTGTTGGAAATGCAGAATCTCAGGCCCTGCCTCAGGCCTACTGAATAAGAACGTTCATACTAACAAGATCCCCAGGTGATTTGTACACACTTTAAAGCTTGAGAAGCATGATGAGGGACGAGCCCCAATTCCAACCACCTGTGTCAGAATGCTGGCCTTCCCAAGGTGCACTGCCCAGGTGATGGAGAACTCCTAACCAAACTCCTGTCTTGCCTGCTCTATTCTATCCTCCCATCATTACCAGAGATGAGCTTACTACAGCCCAATATGATGATTTTTAAAACTCTAAGAATGGTAGGAACAGCTCCCAGCAGCCTCATCTCCTGCCAGCCATCACCTCCCACTTTTCGCTTCAGCCATGGATGGGAAACTACCCGTGGTCCCCAGGAAACAGCAGTTACCAAGGCTTACATTTTTATTAATTCAACTTTCCCCACTATATTAATCTCTTTCAAAGATTATTAGAGTGAATACATAAAGAACATAGGAAACATGGAGAGGGGACAAGGGAATTGGAGGTCTCGGGTGTGAGGACAACTTTTCTTCTTATCTTTTCCTTTTTTCCATCTGCATGTATTTCTTTCCAATTGCATGTATTAATATTTCAATTTAAATAAAATCACTCCCTAGGAGAACGTTAAGCAGGCTCAGTCACTGGGAATGCATGTGGCTCTTTTATTGCTGCTATGCTAAACAGGCTGTGACTAACCTCAAAGTGGTCACGTGCCTTTGAAAGTATTCAATGAATATTATAACTTGCTGAATAATTCATATAATTTCAACAGTAAAATCACTGAAAAGAAAAGCTATACACTTCCTTTATGATTCCTTAAACATATTATTAAAATATTTTTTATTTTAACATTTAAACATTTTGGTTTTTCAAAATTAGTCATAAATTCTGAACTGTGAGATTCAAAGTTTAAACATAAAAATCTATGGTACTAAATAAAGTCCTTAACTAGTCTGCCCTAGTTCATAGATGATTCATAGCTACTAGAGCTTACTCATTAATTCAACTGAAGCTTACAGAGAACCTGCCACGTTGAAGGCACTGTGCTGTGTGTGCGATGCATGAGTGGTTATTTACGTCTTTTCCAAACCAATATTCACTGAACAAAGGATTTAAGAATTACCACTACATTCTACTTCAATATATATTTTTTAATCCATATAAAACTGCATGCCGCAACTGTATTTGTCAAAACAATAATTTTTATTTTAACGTTTAAAATTATACAACCACAAATCAAATGAAAAACGCAAAATCTTATTATTAACATCAATCATTTCAACTGAATGCTATACGAAAACTTTCCTACCTATATGAAATTTGTTTTATTTGCAAACCCTTATAAATTTCTCATTTGTTCCCAATTTTTAAACTCTAAAGTCTAAAAACAGATTATAAACATCTCCTCAGACAGAATCCAGAGCAGGAATGGCCTTGGCCTAACAGTCCATCAGTGCACGATTCCAAGTGGAAAAAGAAAATTAAAGAAGAGAGAAGTCCTTGGAAAATTTATATTTAGATGCTTACTTTAAAAATAATTTTATATCCATTCTTTTCCATTCTTTATGGGACACTTAGATTTGCTAAAATGACTCAGATAAAACTATTTTTTAGAATAGAGTTGCTACTGAGTTTTCAAAAGGACAAGAATAAAAATAATTGATAAACTAAATCGTCAAAAGATAAGGGCACAGTAAGGGGGAAAAAGTAGAGATCAGGACAGTCATGGTCAACGTTAATCAGATCTCAGCCTGACTAAGTTTAGATACTGATTTCCAGTCCCTAAACTGAATGTAATGACCCTGCTAACTTGTAACTTAGATTCTCTCCAAAATCTATGAGTTAATCACAAGAGTGAATGGCTAGGTTTTAAGACGTAGAAACTTGTTATGTACACTTGGAAATGTTTTATTTCTTTAAAGTTAAACTGGACAATAAATCCTTGTGTCTTCATATTTTGGGTATATAAAAAAATAAACTACTAACATTTCTGCTCAGTAGGAAAAGAGATTATTGTTTTTACAAGTAGATTTAACAATAAGGCAAATAAACTTGCTAGAAAGACAGAAAGCTTGGACCAATTTCTATATATAAAGCAAATAATATTTCATGTATAATCTTCATCTTGATGGTGGGAAGAAGACAAGATTGTAAAACTAACACTCTCAAGAATTACAGGCATACCTCATTTCAAAAGCATAAGATAGTGTAAGTAACCAGAACCATTTCACAAAATACCTGAATAAATGAAGCGCAGGATGTCTGATAAACAAGAGCAGAAGAGGACGTCCTTAACAATGACTCGTAATGGTGGGTTGCCTGGAGACGCCTGGCTAGCACCTGGAAAGACAGGGTCTCTGTTTATAGCAAAGAGATCCTGGGCAGTCCGGATGATACTGGAATCCTGAATGTCAGTGGGACTCTTCACATTGAAAAGCAGCATGAAAACGTGGCTCACAGCACAGAGAACGATCTTGTGGGCCTCTACAACTTCCCTTAAATCTGGGTTGTAAAATACCACGTCCACACACTGGCAGCAGAACAGCAAGTTATTTAAATCGGAATTATAATGTGATGCTTCTGCCTTTAAGACAGGCATTTTTTCTGTTTCAAAAAAGAAAATAAAATAATAAATTACTTTTAGGTCTATAGTTGCAATAATTTTGAGTTTTAAGTACAACAAAATAAATAGTATGTTTTAATGTTATTATGTTGAACCATGTGAAATTGTCCATTTTTGACCTACAAAAACAGCAACTTTGTGTAATTTAACCTAATTACAAACACATATAAACTAATTATGCAAGTACTGTAGGATTTCACAACACAGACACACACTTGAATACTGTGTTTACAATTTATAGTGCAAATGGAAAAGCTACAAATGACATAAAAGAGTAATAACAATTCTCATGATTTATGGGTCCCTAAAATAAAATAAAGGAGCCATGGTGGTATAGTGGTTAAGCACTTGGCTGATAACTGAAGGGTCAGCAGTTCAAACCCACCAGCCACTCAGTAGGAGAAACATATGGCAGTCTGCTTCCATAAAGAATTACAGCCTTGGAAACCCTATGGGCTGTTCTACTCTGTCCTACAGGGTCGCTATGAGTCAGGATTGACTCGACAGCAACGAGTTTGGGTTTTTGTTTTTAAAATAAAATATACCTCCAAATACTGAATTTTAGCAGTCATCCTTCTTTACTTTTACTTGATTAAAAAAACCCAAAACAATTATTGAATAAGTTTCAAAGAACACAACTTCGTATCTGTCGTCATCCTCCTCCTGGGTCTGAAGAGGAGGTAGAGGGCTAAGGTGTTAAAATTTTACAACTTCTCAAAGTCAGGACTCAGAGTTTTGAACTCTATTGTTTGAAACTATCATTGCCATTTTACTCTGATCCTAACATCAGTATTTTTTTCTTCCTAGTAAAATAATATGCTTCTCTTTTACCTAAGATTATGGATAGCATTATGCCCAGTTCCATTTACAGAATGGTACAGAACACAGCCTTGTGAAAGTTGTGACTGCATTTGCTGAAGGGCACTTATGAAGGTCCTGTCTACTTCATTACTAGATGAAGACCCACATGAGAAATTTCTCGAAGAGCTAAGTGACATTTTTTTCCTGCTTTGCTTTCTCTCAGAAACTGGTATGTTCTCTCTTCTTGATTAATAAGAAAAAAAGAACTAACTAGCTATCTACATTATTTATTTGATCATTCTCCACCCATTTATCTAATCCAGAAGGTATTTAAGGTCCCACTGTTTGCTACGTATGAGACCAAGTCTCCCCTCTCACTCTGCACACCAGGAACGTGAAAGCCAAGGCTGTATCATTTATGGTCAACTTATCTGCATTTGTTTTTAAACCTGGAGTGGACCTCCCATTCTAACTTATATTGTATTGATTTTTTAATATGTATTTGTTCATTCAATAAAAATTCATCAAGTATCTACTTTTTAAAACAATACCAATAATAAACTGATCCAGATTATTTGTGTCACAAAACTGTAAAAAGTTCTGAGATAATATGTAACTGATTATTTGTGATAACTGGTTATGTAATTTTATTTATTTTGAACTTCATCTTCCCTTAACCTTTTATTATGAAAATTTCTAAACATTCAAAAAAGTTGAAAGAATAATACAATGAACACATATATTCTCCACCTAGATTACTAACAATTAGTAACATTTTGTCACTTTTGCCTTATCTCCAGCTAGACAGACACACATTCACATTGCTGAACCATTTAAAAGTGTGTAAGTTTGCAGTCATTGGGATACGTTACCTCTAATTACTTTCACATTCATCTAAGAATAAGGACATCCTCCTATTCAACCTCAATACCATTATCAGACATAAGAAAATTAACAATAATTTCATAGTGTTATCTAATTTCCAGTCCCTACTAACATATTATCCAATGTCCCAAGAATGACTTTTACAGATGTTTTTAACTGAAGCAGAATCCAATCAAAGTACATGCATTACATCTGGTTGTTATTACGTGTCAAACTTCAGTCTAGAACAGCCACCCCTACTCTCCCAACATTATTTTTAAGAATCTATAGGCTCAAGTTTTTAAAGACAATATTTCTCAAAGTGTGGCCCAAGACCTGGTTAGTGAACCACCTGCTTCAGAACCAGCTGGGAAGCTTACTGAAAAAGCAGATGTGTGGTGCCATCCCAAACTACTGAATCAGAATGTCAGGTGGTTCCTGAGCACACTTAAACTTGAGAGCAATTGCTCTAAGACTAAATGATCTATAATAAATAGCAGCTGAAAAAGAATTTTTTGAATAATAAATAAATAAACAGCAACTGAATGTCTGGATATTAGCTTATAAATGCACCTGGTTGTTCAAGCTGAGGTGGTCTAATTCCATGAAATGAGTTGCTCATTTTCCTTTTCTTCATTTTTTCGCTTGTCTTCTGATTTAAGGCTTGAATCATAAAATACTCCAACTGAAACATAAAACAAATTTTAATTAAAGCACCAACAAAATTGCATCTGACATGATTATTTGTACACCAAATCACATGTGCCAAACGTTTTTACTATCAGTATTACCTACATGTATGCATTAACAAATGCTTTTAAATTCTTATTTAAACATATTAATGTTTTATTAAATGGTTTATTAAACATGTTAACGTTTAAGTGGAACGCTTAAGTCCATTTAAACATTTTTTTAAAAAACTTATCAAGCGGAAAGGACTGTGCCTTGTTTATACTATCCATTCAACAAGAAATTGTTGATTCTCTTGAATAATCAAGAAAGCCAAGCACTACCACTGAGTGGCTGGCGATAATCTCAGCAGGCACCCACAGTGGTTAATACAGGAGCAGATTCAAGGCAGGAACAGCACTGGCTCTGTCTGCAGATGCTCATATCAACTAAGGAACTTCACATGTGCTCTGCTTTTTCTTGAACAAAATACTTTGAAGTCTGTCCTTTATTTACAAATTAAAAATACCACCCACATGTACTTACACTGCTCCTGGCCTGCACTGTCAGGCCGGGGGCAAAAGTACAATGAAGGCCTGCATACCATATGTATAAATATTTAAAAGTTGTAAATCAAGAAAACAAACTGTTATATAAAATATATTCTTTCTTCCTGCTTTGACAAATATATCATCATGAAAGCCCTGAAGGCTAGGTTCAGATTTAAATTCTCAGACTCCTTAGAGCTTCATCAGCATAGAGAGAGCTGGCCCCTAATTCTGGGCCACCCTTTCTCTTCTCTATCCTATACCTCAAGGGGATTTGTGCACACAGGTAGACATCCATGCCCACACATCTAAGCTCCACCCACTCTCCTCCCTCATTCCCCACAATCACCCCTTGGCCACCTCTCAGGTCTAAAGGTGCACACACCAGTGGTGCGATCCACCTTCAGTAGGACAGACCAAGAAAAGGGGCCTGCACAGGTCCTGGAAATAGACTCAAGGCCAAGTCGTCAGAGAATTCTGGGGCCCAGGGTTCTGGAGTATGGTCACAACACTGTCCAACAGGACGTTCTGTGTAGATAGAAATGCTCTGTAATCTCTACTGTCCAACACGGTAGCCACTAGCCACATGTGGCTATTGAGCACCTGAAATGTGGCTAGCACACCTGAGGAACTGATATTACATTTTATTTTATTTTAATTGATTTAAATATAAATAGCCACAAGTGGCTAGTGGCTACCATATTGGATAGAACAGGTCTAGAAATGAGGTACCAGCTCCAGGTGGGATATCCCCTTGGACCCATGGACTCATGCCCTGTGGGGAGGAGTGCAACTGGAGGAGAACCAGATGGGACTCTGTAAAGCTCAGGGAGAGGGCAGGTAACATCCTTCTTGCCCAGGTCTGAAGGTAATGCTACACAGGTCTTCATCCCTGACTCTGTAATATAAGATTTCCCCTTTAATATTATCATCTCCATCCATGATTCTTGCAAATACCACTATTTCTCACACACAAGATCTCAGTCATACTTTGCTATTCATGTCTATGAAGAGATCATTTGGATCTTATTTCCATATTCTCATCAAGTCTTGAGTTCAGGAAAAAAAAAAAAAAACAGCCACGTCTTTCTCCCAATCTTAACCACATCTTCAATCTTCATCATATCTCAACCCTAACTGCAACACTAGGCTTTAGGAACGAAGAACAATGGGGACAAAGAAGAAAAAGTGATACAGTAAAACTTGCAAAAGCCGAAACCTACAAAGGCAGAAACCCATCCAAAAAGGAAAACTGAACTATTTTCCACTAAAACGATCAATAGAAAAGTGGTAAGATTGTATCCTGTCAAAGACAGAAAACTTGTGAGACCCAGAAAAACAAGGAAGTCCCATCGAGTTCTGGTTCTCACAGGTTTCACTGTATTTGGAAGGTGGAAGAGTGAACCTTATTTGAGGTTCAGAAACCTGCAACAGGGAACAAGGAGACCTAAGGCCCCAAGAGGAACCAGCCTCAACCTCTCTGCTCTGAATAAATGACGCCAGAATCTTCTTCTCCCAACTCCACAGGGAACTTTTGAGAAATGTAGGAGTCTTAGACCAAATTAAGACTTTTTAGAAGTCAGTATAATATAATCTGTTTGACAGGAAAATTAGATTTTTGCCCCCCTCTCCCATTCTACTCACTGCTTATCACTATAAATAAAGCAAAAGTTTCTCAATGTCATGGATAGTAACAATATCGGGAGTATATCTTCCTGAATGCTGTATTATTAATGCTTCTTTACATTACTGGGTGAATAACAGTCATTTATATTGTATAGAAGGAGCCCTGGTGGGACAGTTATCACTCGGCTGCCAACTAAAAAGTCAGAGGTTCAATCCCACCAGCCACACTGCAAGAGAAAGATGTGGCAGTCTGCTTTGGTAAAGACTACAGCCTTGGAAATCCCATGGGGCAGTTCTACTCTGTCCTACAGGGTTGAATAACTTCAGAATAAACAAAATTTATATAGTCATCTATAGAAACATCAACATTTCAACATATTCAGTCACAAATTTATATAACAAATATTCTGGCAAACTGGAAAGAGAACTCAATGCAGGCCTTGGGGAACAGATAAGTGAAGAATTTCCAAGTTCTCTGCTTAAGGTAGGGTTTACTTTGTATTAAACCTCTTATTTATGTTTATCAGATGTCTGTTGAGAAGAGTTACTGTTTTGGAGAATTATAAAGATAGTTCCAAAGTCAGTAAATGCTTAAATGATGAACTCATTGTATTCTCCAAGAAACATGGAGTCCTAATATTTTTGGGTATGTGCTATACGCAAAAATGAGCTTCAAAATGCCTGGAGGGCCCAGTAAATGCTCCTGCAACACAGCAAGCAAATCCTGGTTCTCCACATACCTAACAAGAAATTATTTGTATAGTTTCTCTGGATATTTTTTTAGCTACCACAAGATCAGAAGATAGGAGATCTTGCTGAGGCACACATACAGGAAGAAAAATTATTCTTTTAAGTAGCAGATGGAAAGGAGGAACTTTCAGGGCCCACTGCTTGAGGCTGCCAGGCTCTTTCAGCTGAATAAAGGTGATTATTAAAACTGACACCACAGGTTTGTGTAAGTAAACATGCTTTTGCTATATTAAACAAAGATCAGTAAAGTATGACCAAATGGAAAACTGCTAAATACCATATTAAAATATGGAAAATGTTTCATTTGAAGAGAAAAATAAAATTCTAATTTTACTGTTAACAAAACCTTTTCTAACAAAAAAACAAACAAACAAAAAAACCCTTTGTTGTAGAGTCGATTCCAACTGATAGCACCCCTATAGGACAGAGTAGAACTGCCCCATAGGGTTTCCAAGGCTGTAATCTTTATGGAAGCAGACTACCACATCTTCCTCCCGTGAAGTGGCTAATGGATTCAAACCGCCAACCTTCTGGTTAGCAGCTGAGCACTTAACCACTGTGCCACCAGGGTACTTAAACCTTTTTCACTTCCTCTTATCTTATTTCTCAATTAGGGCTAATCATGCTTCTAAACCTAAAGTTATCGATGCTATGGAAAATAGCTCTTTAGCCAACCTAAGAAATTGCTTTAATTTATGTAACAAGGATTTCCACTTACCACTCCTCCAAAATATTTTCCTATATAGAAGTCATCCAGGCTGTGTAGTTCAAGGTAGGTAGCCCCTAGTTCTTTAGCGAGTTGGATCCCTTCAGTCGTACTAACACAGCTCCCTCTGTCAGAGGTACATAGCGGGCATGTACAAGGTAATTCTTCTGAGAAAATGAATTTGAATAAAGAGTTTTTATGTAGACAGACAATGTCAACACTAAACAACAAATTAAGAGCTTGTATCAGAACCACCATTCGAGGACCTTCAGTGAATCCACTATCTGCTAGACTCTGAATAAAAAGTGTCAATGATAATACAAAGGTCTAACTAAAAAAGCTTTAACTGCAAGCAGAATAACAGTATTTTAGAAAATAGAAGGATTTAAAAATAGGTGAATGAACATTATCAAGGCTAGTATAGTGATTAGAACAACCACTAGTAATGACACCCACTTCCTTTTGCACAACCTTGATTTCCTGAGGATCAATATTTCTAGACCAATAGAAAAGAATACAAATTTAACAACTTAATTACCTACATAAATGATGGAGAACAGTGAATTGGCTTTTTTTGTTTTTTTTTTTGGTAATATGCTTTAAATATAGTCACCAAGTTTGAATAGAATCTTCAATTTTCCCTAAATTTTTAAGGCTACAAATTGCCACTCTCTTCATAAATTTCATGTAACGTACATTCTTATTAATCCAGACATTTAAATTAGATTCTAAAATATTCAACTGCAGAAACCAAATTCAATCAGTATCTTTTTCCTTAACATTAAAAAATATAAAAAAAAGGAGGAATAAAAATTATTCACTCAAAGTGTGAACTGCCCCAATATTCATGGTTGTACCATGTAAATATTCATGGCTTCGATTGTGCTAGATTAACCTATCTGTAGAACACTCTTCAATAAGGCTAAAAATATATGTTCAACTCCACAGGCATCAGTTAGCTTTGTTTTGTTTCATGACCACAACACTCGATGTGCATTGCTCAAAAGGTAACCAAGTTAAGAGAGGGTAATTCATGTTCCTAAAAGAGGGCAATGCATGTTGTGGTAGGCTGCTTCCCTGGGAGGCAGATACTGAGATGGAGGTTTGTGTGTGGGAGAATTACTGAGGAAGGTATGGGGTGATCTGGGGAACAACTCTTCTTAGGGGTGACAGAAGTGGGACTGGGCAGAGAAAAAGCTGAGCTGCAACGAAGCAGCAACAGAGACCTCAGCCAATCCTACAGGGGACTCTGGAGATTGGATGGTCCTTTAGAGTAATTCTCCATTTGGGGAAAGAAGGTTGGGTCTCTGCACTCCTAAATCAACCAGTAATGGGATGAGGAGGGGGCATAACCTTGGGCAAGGCAGCTTCCTTCCACAAAGGGCAAGTCCTGAAAAGGAACCCCAGTCAACAGTGAGCGGTCAGCAGCCAACAAGTCAAGTAAAGATGTAAGCACAGTGGGCCCGAAGGGGCATTTGGACAGCTTCCCACAAGATCCACCACACATTTTCTACCAATGAACTGTATATAGATGGAGCACATATATGTACATATTAGGTGCATACTAAGGATATTTAGTGCATTTGCACACTATGTATGTAAAATGTGGGTACGTGCACACATGAGCATGTACACGCGCACATGCACACACGCCCTGCATAATTTTAGCATCATAAAAAGCATTTTAGAGCTGAGAAACCATGTATTCACATCGTCATTTTACAGAGGAGAAACTGAAGCTCAAGAGGTTAAGTGATTTTGTCCAAGTCTCACTGTGAATTAGAGATAGAGAAACAAGAACAGAACTGTGATATGAATAGATAAGATGAAAATTTAGTCTGAGTAAACAACTACTGATGACAAAGATATGGTGATTTAAGAATTAAACTTGAGTTCCCTAAGTTACGCCATAAGTCTAACCTGAGTTTTTCCTTTACAAAAATTCCTAAGATCATTTTAGGTTTGGGGCAGATAAAGTTTTCAGAAAGAATTTAGCCTATCTTGAAAAATAACATGTTGGTATTCACACTCTTTACAAAGCCTTCATAAACAGTGCCTTTGATTTCTGAAAGAAAATCTGAAGACTGAGGCTTTCTTATATCTACAAAGCTCTCCTTATGCTGATGGAATGGGGTGGGTAGGCAGATCATCCTATCAAACTTTATTTCTGGACAAAAATATATAAAAGTTGGTAGTGTTCCAAGTGAAAAGTTAAGTGAATAGAATGTGAAATAATTTTAAACAAACAATCATGATTTGAGGTAAAAACACAACTAATTTCGGGCAGGTTTAACCTAGCTGAGTAGGGTTTTTCCATTGCATGTAGCTATAAGCACCTTATTGATATACTACCCTAGAAAGCTACTCCTTTTTTATCTAACTTCTATCACTGAAGGCATTTCTTTTTGTTCACACTCACCAAAAAGAAAAAAATGCCTAGTCATTATAACACTATTACCCTGTAATTAATTGCCACTTAGTAAACTTTTATCTGGATTCTAAAATTTTCTTTCTGAAAACATTCTTCATAGGTTTTCGTTCCTAATTAGTTGTGCGATTCTCCTCTGAACCATTCCTGTATTCTTCCACACCAATCAGCTATATAATCTAAGATTCTAAGAAAAAGTCTGACTTGAACAGCAAGAGAACCAACAAAACATTTATGGATTAAATTAAGCTAGTTAGAGCATTCTATCAGGAACAATCAGAAGACACACAATAACTTTAATTAAATTGTGGTGCCTTCTTCAGGAGCTCACTCTTGTGGCTCTATCTCAGGGTCATATCTACTTTGTAAATCAATACCCAGTCTTTTTTCTACTATGTTACTTTTAAAGTATAATAAAATGTCTCTTAAAAAAAGGCAAACAAAATGTAACTCTGGCATTCAATGGAAGGGCATCTCTTTCAAAGTAGTTGCTTTAACATGTAGTGTGATTTTTACAAAGTTTCTTTGTTTAAAATAGCTTGAGAAATCCTTTTCAAGTATTCTCTTCCTAGCAATGCACTAGGCTCTATCAGAGCTTCAGAAAGAACAAGAAATGATTCTCGTCTTCAGGAGCTTAAGGCTATGAATGCAGCCCAGACATGTTCTGGGGGAAAAAAAAAAAATTCCCCCTTTAAAAACAGATTTGATATTTTCTAAAAGCCAAAAATTTATTCAGAGCCAAACTTGATGAAGAAGGCACACACAGTCAAGCTTGTCAAAAACAATGTGTAACAAAGGAAAGAGATAAGATTGTCTTTGTTGAACTAATTATAAAATGAATACCAAGACAGGAATTACAGAGAACACCAAGCACAGTTACATGTAATGGGGGGCAGGGAGGGTGGGAGATTCTCAGTAAATGTGGAGTTGAAGAGCCAGATTTAGCTTTGTGATTACTTTGTAATCACACTGTGTATGGTAAATCAATTTCACGCTGTTAATGAAACTGAGTTTTTCACTTATTGAAATCATTTATAAAACCATTCATTCACTCATTGAACAAATGTTTACTGAGCACTCACTACACACGGAGCACTAAGGGATATAAAGATACAAAGGTAAGAAAACCTCTGTCATCGGAGCAAGACAGACATGACTGCAAACAATTACAATAAGTATAATAAAAGTGTACAAAGTCACTATGGGAACCGAGGAGAGAAAATTAACTCTGCCTGAGAAGTTATGAAACATTTCACAGAAAAGGTAATGATTTAAAGGATGAGCATGAACTTGGTATGCAGATATGGTGGGGGCTGTGCAGAGGGCACTCCAATCAGAGGGTGTAACACTTGCAGAGGCCTGGATGGAGAAAGAAGGGATCATATTCACTTCCAAGTTCAAGATGGCACGCTATGTTCACACTGGGATCTCCCTTCCCTGCCAAATCCTAGAAATGATGTAAGGGAGTGAGGGTGGGAAAGAGGAAGAGAGGGAGGGAGAGAGAGGAAGAGAACGAACATGCAAACAACACTCACAAATCAAAAGGGAAGTTTTCACCAAAGAGTACGTAGCCCAAAAACTACAGGAAGAAAAGTTAAAGAAGTATCAGGCTGTTAAACAGTAAAAACTTCATGTTATTTTGGAAAATGTTTGGATGTTTGACAGCTTTTTTAGATTTGTAATTTGTTGTGCTTTTCTTACCCTAAATATTCACTTTTGTACATATATGTATTTGTAGTTTTGTGAGTTCATTCCTTACAAAGGATCTCCCAAATTGTATAAGTTTTAGTTTCTACAAAATCTGAAACTGCCTCCTTAGGAAACCAAATAAGGCCACTACAGATAATTAAATGACTAGGATCCGAAGTCCAGTAGAGATGAAGTGAAAGTGGTGACTCTGAGATTTACTTAACATGCAAAATCAAAACAGCCTCATAGTCAACTGAATGTGGGAAATGGGAGAGAAAGTGAGGTCTAGATGATTCTGGCTTGGGTAGATGAATAGCTTTGGCATCATTTACCAAGACAGGGAATTTGGAAAAAAAGAAGATATCTGTGAACATACAGATCAAAAGTGAGACTGGAGCCAGAGAAAGAGACTGGACCATCATCAGTGAAAATACAGGGGACGTCAGGGCAACAGATTAGAGGGCTCCTGGTCCGGGTAAAGAGCAGACGAGATGAAGCCAAACGATGGAAGGAATTCTGGGAAACTACTACACAACGTATGGTGTGGAGAGGGGGAGACCCAGAATGAGAAGAACCAGGAAAGAAAAACACAGTAGCTTTATTAAGTGGAGGGAGAGTTGTGTTTGAATAATCTCAAAGACAGAATAGACATTAAAGTATATTAAATCTGGCAATAAGGATATAATTGGAAAGAGAAAACTCAGTATAATTGTGAAAGTGGAAGTCAGACCATAGAGGACTGAAGAATGAATGGGAAGTCAGGAAGCAGACTCAGGAAGTGTGAGTGCCTCTTTCAAGAATCAAGGCCAGAACAAAATAAAGATAGGGAAGCAGTGGGGATGTGGGGTCAAGGGAGGGTCAAGCCTACTTTACAGGTATCTACTAACGCTAAACATATGCTATCCTATGACCCGGTCCTAAGGTAACAACACAAACACTCATCAAAAGGAGAATGGCAACAAGGAAGCCACTTGTGGCACATTCACACAATGGAATATTACACAGCAATGAGAACAAACTACAGATTATAGACAACATGGATGAATCTCAAAAGCATTATGCTAAGTGAAATCAGCCACACACAAAACAACTACATATTATATAACTGCATTGGTAATAAGTTTAAGAAATTAATCTATCGTGTTAGAAGTCAGAATAGCAGTAACCTTTGGGGATGGGGTTTATTACCTGGAAAGGGACAGGAAATGTTCTATATCTTGACCTGGGTGACAGTGGCAAGGATGTGTACATACATAAAAATGCAGTAAGCTGACCTCTAAGATCAGTGAACTTATGTACCTTACCTTGCTATACCTCAATAAAAAAAAACCCTAAAATTTTAAAGACAGTTTTAGTGTGAAAAATACCACTAAGAAGATTTGAAGATCTGTAAAATACCACCAAATCAAAGTGAATCCTGAACTGACCCTGAGATATCTGACAATTATCTGCACAGCAACAAATAATGAATCCACCAGTCCTGGAGTAAACCTCTCTCAAGTGATGTTGTCAGTGTATACAGCTCATTGATTATCTTAAAGTCCTGCTCCCAAGCCCATATCCTTATGTGTACAATCTATCCTTCCTACTTGGATAGATCTTTAGATTGCCAAAGAACAGTTTTCCAGGGCTATGTCAGCCTACTACCTCTCATATGTCAAATGAACACAATTCCTGACTTTCTTCGCTACTGTGGATGAGCAGTTTAGAAGACAGATTTGTATCCATCAGAACCACAGAAGTTTGAGATACTCTACTCTGATGCTTCATTAGTCTATCTAATGATAGATAGCAGCTGGCATTTGAACCCACTTTTTTTTTTTAAATCTGTATTCATCATTGATAAACTTAGCTCTATTAATATGGTGCCTGCACTCTCATTATAATACAGGAAATTAAATACTCACCATTTTGTCTTGTACCAATGGCAGCAATGATTACTGGAACTGAATTTAATGCTCTTTTTATCACCGGAATATAATTATCCTTCACTTCGTGGAATGAAAACTTGTCATTTACATTGTATTTTATCACAATGATGTCAGCGCCTCCAATTAGATTTCGAGAGGTGTACCAATCACTGTCAAAAATATCCTAAACCAAAATGCAAATAGCAGTCTTTAGTTTACCTGTCGTGAAATCAATCATGAAATAAACTGTAACATATTAGCTTAATTTTTTTGTTATAGTTTAATTATTACAATTCATAAAAAGAACTTAATTTTTAAATAACTACATAAAATTAAAAATGTTTAAAGTCTGCCAACTCTATTTTTTTATTGTTACTGATTCACTTAGCCTAGAAAACAACTGCAATAGTAAAACAGAAGATCTAGCGAATTCCTGAGAATCTGATAAAATATAAACAATCTCTTTCAATATTTGTATTTAAAACATAAACATCTTGTTTTAAAATTATGCTCTCTTTTGACATATTGGCCAACATGGTGCTATAGACAGAAGCACCACGCTGTCCCTCCACAGCAAAGATCTGAAAAACTAAGCAAAACAGAAATAAACATCAATCCTGGAACTCTAAGGGTCAAATGAAGAGATAAAGAACACAACCAAGCACCGAACAGAGTAAGAGAACAGACAGTGAGGAGAATTACCAGCGGAGGTCCCCATCAGCTAACGCAGCACAGATCCACCATCTTGGACTCCTGTCGGATATTGGCAGACAGGAAAGTATGGGAAAGCAGATTCACGGAGTTGCCAGCAGGAGATGAAGCAATCAGTAACCAGTGATATACACTTTCCCAGCTCCCACCTTACCTCCCCCTGCTCAGCCTTTGCTGCTTCCTGGCTGGCTGATCCGCTGCTTCCTGGCACACCAGTCCGCTGCTTCCCAGCGGGCCATGGCCATGGCATGGGAGGTGCCGGTTCTGTTCTGTGCCGCGTGGATTCACCCCGCCCAAACCAGCCGGCATCTTCAGTATAATTTCTTCGTTGCTTGTGTTGCTTTTTTCGGCCTCTTTTGGTATCTTCCTTGCCTTTCACTTCCTCCTCCTCCTTTCTCTCAAACATTTGACTCCATGTGCCATCTTTGCTCCTTGGCAGGCTGCGAAGAGCCGCTGGGGAACTGCTTCCCTGGTCCTTGCCGCCATGCTGGTGGGATCCCTGGGTTTTTTGTTTGTTTGTTTGTTTCCTTCTTTTTCTGTTTTTTTGTTCTGTTTTTCTTTTTTGTTTGTTTCCTCGTTCTTTTTTCCTTTTCATTTTTCTTCATTTTTTTGGTTTCTCATTTCCTTTTACTTACTTTTTCTGTCTCCTAAATACTTGGCGCGGTGTATCATCTTCACCCCTTCTGGCCAAGCTGTACTGCGTGGCTTGGGAGCTGCTTCCCTGGTCTGTGCAGCCACGTTAGTGGGATACTTGGGAGTATTTTTCTTTCTTTTTTCTTTTCCTTTTTGTTTTTCTTCATTTCTCAGTTTTCGTCTCTCCACTCCAACTGCAGGCTCCCTCAGCACTTCTTTTTTTTTGGCTCCTGTTTCTCTCTCCTCTCTCTCTTCTTTCCCAAACTTACCTAGCTCCACACATCACAAACTCCCTTTCCCCTGCCCTCCTATTTGCACTGTGTGCTGAACATTGCACTCCTGAGGAGCAGAGGCACGGCCTACTGGAACCTGCCCTGCACTGACCCCCAGCTTACCTTGTCAGCCCTAGTACATGCAACAAACAACACATTCCAGCCCCTCCCCTTCAGCAGGACCCACCCTGCTGCACCACAGCTGAGCAACTGGCCCTGCCCATTCAACAAGGAGGTGAAAAATACCCTATCCACAGACAAGCAAACAACAAAGAACGCACAGCCTGCCTGCTCAAACATAACCAAATAAAACAAAAAAGCAGGATGAAACAAACAAATTTACAATCAATAAATGAAGAAAATAACTACTGAATGTCCCAAAGACAGTAGACAATATCAACACATACAAAAAAACAGGACAGGATGGTTCCAGTATGCATCTAAAATAAACTGACAGTTCCACTATAATAGTAGGAGACTTCAACACACCACTCTCAGTAAGGGCAGAACATCTAGAAAGAAACTCAACAAAGATACAGATGATCTAAGGCCACAATCAGCCAACTTGAACTCATAGACATATACAGAACACTCAACCCAACAACTGCAAACTACATATTCTTTTCAAACGTACATGGAACGTGCTCCGGAATAGACTACATCATAAGCCACAAATCACCCCTCAAAAAAATCCAAAACACTGAGATAATATAAAGTACATTCTCTGATCACAACCCCAACAAAGTAGAAATTAACGAAAGGAAGAGCAAGGAAATAAATCAAATACATGGAAACTAAATAACATTCTGCTTGAAAACCACTGGGTAATAGAAGAAATCAAAGATGGAATCAAAAAATT
The DNA here is from genome assembly GCA_030035585.1 of Dugong dugon. Taxonomy (NCBI): domain Eukaryota; kingdom Metazoa; phylum Chordata; class Mammalia; order Sirenia; family Dugongidae; genus Dugong; species Dugong dugon. Next base: position 102,837,829 of record CM057460.1, on the reverse strand, counting down.
CCTAGAATTAAACAAGAATGAAAACACATCTTACCAAAACCTTTGGGACACAGCAAACCAAGTGCTCAGAGGTCAATTTGTATCAATAGATGTACACATCAAAAAAGAAGAAAGGGGCAAAATCAAAACATTAGCTACAAAACTCAAACGAACAGAAAGAGAACAGTAAAAGAAGCCTACAGGCATCAGAAGAAAGGAAATAATAAAGATCAGAGCAAAATAAATGAAATAGAGAATAGAAAAACAACAGAAAGAATCAACAAAACCAAAAGTTGCTTCTCTGAAAGGACCAACAAAATCAACAAACCACTAGCCAAATTCACAAAAGAAAAACAGGAGAGGATGCAATAACCCAAATAAGAAATGAAATGATGGACATTACAACAGATCCAACTGAAATAAAAAGGATCATAACAGAGTACTATGAAAAACTATACTCCAATACATTTGAAAATCTAGAGGAAACAGACCAGTTTCTAGAAACACACTACCTACCCAAAATGTCATAAACTGACGTTGAAAATCTGAACAGACACATAACAAGAGAAAAGACTGAAAAGGTAATTAAAAAAATTCCCAACAAAAAAAAGTCCTGGCCCAGATGGCTTCAATGGAGAATTCTACCAAACATTCAAAGAAGAGCCTACACCAGTACTACTCAAACTACTTCAGAACATAGAAAAGGAAGGGATACTTCCCAATTCATTCTATGAAGCCAGCGTAACCCTGATACCAAAACCAGGAAAAGACACAACAAAACAGAAAATTACAGACCAATATCTCCAATGTATGTAGAAGCAAACATTCTCAACAAATTGTAGCCAATAGAATTCAGCATCATATCAAAAAAATAATACACCATGACCAAGTAGGATTCATACCAGGCATGCAAGGATGGTTTAACATTAGAAAATCAATGAACGTAATCCACCATATAAATAATAGAAAAGAATCACATGATCATCTCAATCGACGCAGAAAAGGCATTTGACAAAGTCCAATACCCATTTCTGATAAAAACTCTCAATAAAATAGGCCTAGAAGGGAAATTCCTCAACGTAATAACGGGCACCTATACAAAACCAACAGCCAACATCGTTTTTAATGGAGAGAGGCTGAAATCATTCCCCTTGAGAACAGGAACAAGCCAAGATTGCCCTTTATCATCACTTCTATTTAACATTGTGCTGGAAGTCCTAGCTAGAGTAATAAGGCAAGAAAAAGAAATAAGGGGCATCCAAATTGGTAAGGAAGAAGGAAACTGTCCTTATTTGTGGATGATATGATACTATACACAGAGAACCCAAAAGACTCCAGGAGAAAACTACTGGCACTAACAGAGTAGCAGAATACAAGATAAACATACAAAAATCCGTTGGATTCCTATACACCAATAAAAAGAAAGGCCGAAAAGGAAATCAGGAAAACAACACCATTTATAATGGTATCTAAAAAATAAAATACTTAGGAACAAATCTAACCAGGGATATAAATGACCTATACAAAGAAAACTACAGAACACTACTGCAAGGAACCAAAAGAGACCTACATAAACGGAAAAACAAACTATACTCATGCTTAGGTAGACACAACATTGTGAAAATGACAATTCTACCGAAAGCAATCTACAAATACAATGCAATCCCAATTAAAATACCAACAAAATTCTTTCAAGAGATGGAAAAAACAATCATTAACTTTATATGGAAAGGGAAGAGGCCTTGGATAAGTAAAGTACTATTGAAGAAGAATAAAGTAGGAGGACTCACACTACCTGACCTCAGAACCTACTGTACAGCTACGGTAGTCAAAACAGCCTGGTACTGGTACAATGACAGATACATTGACCAACGGAACAGAATCGAGAAACCAGATGTAAATCCATCCACATACGGTCACCTGATCTTCAACAAGGGCCCAAAGTCCATCAAATGGGGAAAAGACTGTCTTTTTAACAAATGGTGCTGGATGTCCACCTGCAAAAAAAAGAAACAGGACTCATACCTCACACTATACACAAAAATTAATTCAAAATGGATCAAAGACCTAATATAAAAACAAAAACTATAAAGATCATAGGAGAAAAAACAGGATCAACGCTAGACACCGTAATACACAGCATTAACTAACAACATACAAACTCCAGGAGACAAGCTAGATAACTGGGATCTTCTAAAAATTAGACACTTATGCTCATCAAAAGATTTCACCAAGAGAGTAAAAAGAGAACCTACAGACTGGGAAAACAAATTTGGCCATGACAAATCCAACAAAGTCTAATCTCTAAAATCTACAGGAAACCCCAACACCTCTACAACAAAAAGACAAATAATTCAATTAAAAAATGGGCAAAGGAAATGAACAGACACTTCATCAAAGAAGATATATAAGTGGCTAAAAGACACAGGAGGAAATGTTCATGATCACTAGCCATTAGAGAAATGCAAATCAAAACCACAGTGAGATACCATCTCACTTCGACATTACTGGCACGAATCAAAAAAACAGAAAATAACAAATGTTGGAGAGACTGTGGGGAGATTGGAACTCTTATGCACTGCTGGTGGGAATGCAAAATGGTACAACCATTTTGGAAAATGATATGGTGCTTCCTTAGAAAGCTAGAAATACAAATACCATAGAATCCAGCTATCCCGTCCCTGGAATATATCCTAGAGAAATAAGAGCTGTCATATGAATAGACATATGCACACCCAGGTTCATTGCAGCATTGTTCACAATAGCAAAAAGATGGAAACAACCTACATGCCCATCAACAGGTGAATGGATAAACAAACTATGGTACATACACACAGTGGAGTACTATGCAACAACAAAGAACAATGATGAATCTCCGGAGTATCTCACAACATGGATGAATCTGGAAGGCATTATGCTGAGTGAAATAAGTCAATCACAAAAGGACAAATATTGTATGAGGCCACTACTATAAAAACAACTATAAAAACTCATGAAAAGGTTTATACTCAAAAAAGAAACAATCTTTGATAGTTACGAGGGAGAGGAGGGGTGCAGGTGCAAAAACACTAAATAGACAATAGACAAGTGGTAACTTTGGTGAAGGGCAAGACAGAACACAATACTGAGAAAGCCAGCATGACTCATTCAGAGAAAGGTCATGGAAGCTCCATGGACAAATCCAAACTCCCTGAGGGACCAAATTACTAGGTTGAGGGCTGTGGGGACCATGGTCTCAGGGAACATCTAACTCAACTGGCATAACATAGTTTATAAAGAAAATGTTCTACATTCTACTTTGGTGAGTAGCATCTGGGGTCTTAAAAGCCTGTGGGCAGCCAACTTACAGCTTTAAAAGCCTGTAAGATACTCCACTGGTCTTACCCCTTCAGGAGCAAGAGAAAATGAAGAAAACTAAAGACACAAGGGAAAGATTAGTCCAAAGGATGAAGAAACCACAACTACCATGGCCTCCACCAGACTAAATCCAGTGTAACTAAATGACACCCGGCTACCACCACTGACTGCTCTGACAGGGATCACAATAGAGGATCCCGGACAGAGCTGGAGAAAAATGTACAGCAAAATTCTAACTCAAAAAAAGACCAGACTTACTGGCCTGACAGAGACTGGAGAAACCCCGAGAGTATGGCCCCTGGAAGCCCTTTTACCTCAGTAATGAGGTCACTCCTGAGGTTCACCCTTCAGCCAAAGATTAGACAGGCCCATAAAACAAAACGAGACTAAAGGGGCACACCAGCCCAGGGGCAAGGACTAGAAGGTAGGAGGGGACAGGAAAGCTGGTAATAGGGAACCCAAGGTTGAGAAAGGAGAGTACTGACATGTGATGGGGCTGTTAACCAATGTCATAAAACAATATGCATACTGTCTAGTGAGAAACTAGTTTGTTCTGTAAACCTTCATCTAAAGTACAATAAAAAAAAATTCTGCTTTTATCACCTAATAATTTCAAGTATGTAGCATTATGGCATTAGAAGCAATGCATTGGTGTGAGTATAGATGCTTCAAAGGATTTTAGGTAACTCAGTTTGATGCAGCAGGATTTTTCAGTGTTTTGATATCGTAAATCAACTATGAACTGTGTTGTTCTACATATTTCATCCATATTTTCAAAATTCATCTATACTTTTCAACTTTAACCATTCTTTGGACAATACTGTATGTGTGTAGTGTATCGGGGGGGGGGGGGAGTGGCTTATGCCTCCAAAAGAGATTATGTATCTGTTATTAAAGGGTTAACATGGTAAGGGATGTATCTGCAATTAATGTATTTTGCTATAAATTAAAAGTTTAGGAGAAACCTTACTAGTTTTGAAATCTTTACTTTTGGACTGCATTTAACAATACATTTAGATTGGGACCAAAAGTAATTTATTATGAACCTCATTCCTTATAACTTAGTGCTTTAATATTTTACACATGCATTTTAAAAGAATTTTTCAAAATTTTGCGTGAATATTGCCATAAGGAAAATATCTTTATGTATCGTAATACCACTGCCACATCCATAATAGCTTCCTTCCCATATCAAGTTAACTTTTAATCAATATGTGTCCTTTCAGGGGGGTCTTTGGTATGTATTTCTAGGATGTAACAAAAATAGATAAGGAGATAAGACAGCTAGATGTGGCTAACAGGTCTAAACATGGTTGGATTATGAAAGTTTGCACTTTGAAACATGAGTCCAAAACTCAGTGATGGTGTCTGAAGCAATCATTCATTCAAGATCTGTGTGACAGACATTTTACCCTATGATGGAAAATTCTGGAGGAGTGTTATAGAGCAATGCCCTTTTGCTGTGAGGGCGTCTTCTCACCAGTGCCTCCCCAACTTCCTGCAACCAAACCAAAACCAAACGCATTGTCGTTGAGTCGATTCAACTCATAGCAACCCTACAGGACAGAGCAGAACTGCCCCTTAAGGTTTCCAAGGCAGCAATCTTTACGGAAGCAGACCGTCGTATCTTTCTCCTGCAGGGCTGCTGGTGTGTTCGAACTGCGGACCTTTTGGTTAGCAGCCAAGCACTTTAACTACTGCGTCGCCAGGGCTCCTCACCCCCTGCAAAGCCTCTCCCATTCCTTATATACTCCCCAACCTGCCCATCTCCCACAAGTACACTCAGAGAAAGGACGATTGCAGAAGTTTTAGGTATGAATACCGTTTTGAAAATGGGATGGATAGAGCATTTTTTAAGGAAGTTTAAAAGAACCAAAAAATTGGCAAACTGTGGAATAAAAACACCAAAGGCAAAGGTCTGCACTGAGCAGGGGATTAACAGTGGGTAGAAGTAGAGTAAGACACAGGGCAAGGAAACGTGAAAGTTTCCCAGCAGAGCTCTACTCTAATTTCTAAAACCCAAACCACAAAACCTCTTCAGTTCCAATTGTGTTATATTATTCAAGTTCAAATATACAAGTATAACAAAGTATATAAGGGTAACAAAGAGGGAAAAGTCAGATGAATGGGATAAAAAATTAAATATAAGTGGAACCAATATTAAATAATCATTTCACTCTGAGAGAATAGATCAAATTAATTTCTCTTCGCATTCCAGATAGCTCGAAATTCCAGAGTTACCAGAAAGGTATATGGGGGTGAGAAGGAGACATTTAAGGAAAAATGCCATGAGAAAATGGGTATTGGCATCATTAACATGTAGTACTGAAGAGGTGAAGACTGTGATTGTGGTACAAATCAGAACTTCAAATACCATACACACAAGAAACTGGAAATGTATTACCTCACTGCTTTTTTTGGAATATTTTTGGTAAACAGGAAAAGATGTAAAAATGTAAAATGAAATGATAGTGTAACTACACAGGAAAAGGGAGTGGGTGGGAGAGTTCTACACTAAATAATGGGCTACATCTAATGAATCGGAAACACATTTATTTAAAAAGTGCCAAGTATATAAGGCGAAGATCCAGAGTAAGGCTAAAGATCTACAGATGAGAACTAGGGAAGAGAAGCACAACTACCTCACTCCAAAACTCTAAGACAGCATTTTTTTCTCAAACTATGTCCAAGAGAAAGTGCTCCACTGGTTTCCAGAATTATGAAGGAAATCAAATTCTCCCACCCTTTGTAAATCAGCTCCAGGATTTCCTCTGGGGGGTTATGCAACACAAGGCTTGGAGCCACATTTGGAGAACTGAACTCATCTTTTTAAAAATCATTTTTAAATCTCTTCAGAAGTAATTTAAAAAAAAATCTGAATTTCTACAGTGAAACAACTTTTATCCTACTTGACCGTGAGACTGCAAATACAGGCACCTACTAAGTACTAACACCACTGCCTCAATGTACTTTGTGTAACTACTGAATAATGTGCAGGAAAACTCTCCTCTTGCTTAGTACAAGTGATATATGGCTAAAGCAGTAATAAGCATTCATTAGCAGAAGAGCTATCATTCACTGAGCACCCACTACAGGCCAGCTGCTATGCTAAGAAGTTTACATGTGCTATCTCATTTAATCCTTACCACAGCTCTAGGAGACAGGGAATATTAGGCTGAGAGAGGATAAATGACTTATCAAGGACATGTGGCCATTAAGTGGCAGTGTGGGGTTCTAAAATCAAGTTCTTTGATATCAAAATCTGTGCTCTATCTGCTTTACTGTATTTAATATTCTCATTCAGTACTTATGACAAATATCAGCTAATGAATACAATCAACTTTAATATCTCTGATGGGCTTTCCTCACCACCAAAGGAAGAAAAGCACTTTACAAAGAGTAGTCCTAGAAATTTATACTACTATGCCTGAAGACCATTATGACCTAGAAAACTGTACCTGGTTACAAACTGAGTGCCTTAAGCAAGGCCAGAGTCTAGCCAAACAAAAACTGATTAGCATAATAAACTATAACAATTAGTATATGGCAAAAATCCAGGCTAAAGAGGCTTATTTTAATGCATTTGGAAGACTTCATTCACTACACACAATACATGGGATCACCAGTATTGCTTTTTGCTAAATTAACAACATAAACAGGAAGGGATTAACAGCTAAAAGAAAAAACAAGAAAGGCAATTCTAACATGCTAATTCAGCTTATTTTATTTTCCCGACATTTATTTACTCTACTAACTCATGTATTCAACTGCATGTTGAACCAATAAGTTTGTAGACTGTAAGATTCTTCACAAAGGGCTAAAGTAAAAGAAGTGTTTCGTTTGTTTGCAGGGACTCCATCAAATAAGTTCTCCATCAACACTTCTTATGATCAGCATCATCACTGTCATAATTAGGGACTCAATAGCAACCCTGTTATTGAAAAAGCTTGGTTTTCATTTATTTTGGCCACTTCCCTTTGTTGTTACTTGCTGTCAAGCCAAATCCAACTCATAGCCACCCTAATAGGACAAAGTAGAACCGCCCCATAGTGTTTCCTAGGCTGTAATCTTTACAGGAGCAGATCACCAGGTCTGTTCTCCTGAGGAGCTGCTGGTGGATTCTAACACTAGGCATCTGCTCTCATAAAGATTACAACCTTGGGAACCTAATGGGGCAGTTCTAATCTGTCCTATGAGGCTGCTGTGAGTCGGAATCAACTCGATGGCACACAACAACTAACTCTCCTTAACTGAAAATTCATACGGGCAAACGATCTTTTCTTTCATAATACGGAAAACTACGTAAGAAATTTTTCTATGCACATTGGATACGTCTCTTTAGAAAGGTGTGCTAGTTCCTTATGGCCCCCATTCAGGTGGTTTTTTTTTTTTTAAATTGCTGTTTGAATGCAAAATCTCGTTTAATGCTAATCCGTATGTATTTTCTTTTCAGATATTGAATTTTCTCCTATTATAAAATTCAATGTTTAAATGTAAGATAATTCCAATATCAGTAAAGAATCAGAAATTTTCCAAGATTAAATGAAAACATTCAAAATGTTATTGTATACTGAGAACATTTATGTGTGTGAGGAAGTAGATTCCTTTCTCCTTTTACCAAACACTCAATAATTAAATTGGAATTGATCTACTGTTATCATTTATTTCAATTACTCCAAATTAAAAAAAAGTTAATTCTAAGCAGTATTAATATTTCTCATTTATGAGTCATTAATAGCAAATGGCCAATATATCAAGAATATCTGCATTATTCAAAATAAAAACACTAATTTTAAAATTTTCAGAGGTGGATAACACTAAAAATGAATCATTTGAAATTAATTTTCAGTCCCTTCTCCCCCCTTTTCAGAGATTCCATTTCTGAAAGGCCCCGTTGAAAGTATTTTTACATTATCACCCACTGGATAGGCATAAAAAAACATTGCTCTTTGCTGGTGAAACGTGGTAACCCCCTCCCTCCCTTGGGGTTAGCACATTCAACTGTCAGCCGCCTACCAAGGGACAACCCACAGCGAGAAGTGTACGAATAAGTGCTCCACATTCCCATTGGAGCTTTTTGCCTTCCAAGAGTGTTCTCTGACTGAGCTGCCCCCGCTCAATGAAACAAAGAACCAAAGATTTTCCTCCAAAATATTTAAGAACTCTTCCCAGGTGACCCAGACACTCCACATTCACGCAAGGGGTCAAAGGGTAAGGAAAAAAAGAAAGAGAAAGAAAAGCTCCTTCAGCTTCGGCACAGAGCAGCTGCTGCCCCTTACCCAGACAGGACAGTCGTGGACCACCAGCTTGACGTTCCCAAACGCGCTGGCCTGATACTCAGTGAACACGGGACGCGCAACCGTGCTGGTCGCATTCAATAACAAGCTGCTTTCGTCCCCCGAGACCAGAGGGCTTCTCCCCAGGTAAGTGCGGATAAGCCCCGACGGCCTATTGTCCTGGTGAAATGCGTCCCCCTCGTTCCCCAGCGCCACGATGTGAATGGACCTACACGGTCAGAGAAGGGGGCGAGGGGAGAAAAAGACCACAGTCAGTGCGATTGTCCACTTTAATCGGAAGAGGAAGTGCGGGGGACAGGCGCGCGGCGAGGGTGGGCACGAGCCGCTCGCCCAGGCGCACGACACGCGTTCGGCATACAGACAATGGTAGGACCGCGACGCGTACGTACATGGTCTCAAATCCAAGGGCAGAGCGGCGACTCGGAGTAAACCGGCTTCTCACGGCCTCTCGGGGCCCGTCGGCGTCGTGTTTACCCGCAATCCTCTCATCCCCGGCCGCGTCCCCCTCGCGCGCCTCCACCGCTGCACGGCCGACGCAGAGCGAGGCCGCGCGAGCCAGCAAGAGAGGGAGCGAGCGAGCGCCGGGGGGACGGGGCGTGTTAGTCGGCCTTGTGCGCGCTGCCAACCAGTCAGGAAGTACCCAGGAACAGCCCGGGCGGCCGCGCCGCTCCCGCCTCCCGGGCCGCCGCCCCGAGTCGCCGGGCGTGGGGCCGGTCTGCAGCCTGGAGTGAATTCCGCTGACTGCAGCCCCCTCTCCGCCGCGCCTCCTCGGCCGGGCAGCTGTCGCCTCCTGCTGCTGCTCCTCCTCCTGCTGGCAGGGAGGGGGGTGAGGAGAAAAGCCGAGGCCTCCGCCCCCTCGGCGGACCAGGCGGGCGGACACAGCACGTGCCGGTCCCCGGAGGCAACTGGATGCTGGGGACGCGCTCCTCTCAGAGGCCCCTGAGCCGCGGCCGGATGAAAAGGAGGGGCCGGCGCGGGGCGCCGCGGGAAACAAATTAACAAAACGCGCAAGCCCTAGAGCTCCCCGCCCGCCAGTCTGCCTGCAGCAAGTTGGTTCTACCCTAAAGGTTCTGTGTAACCAGAGCCAAGGAAAGTGGGGTGGGGCAGTGAGGCCCCTGCTCACTAAAGACTAAAAAAAAGAAGTGGGGGAAGATTGGGATTCAAGCCGGTTTACTTTGCTGGCAACTTGGTTCTTCCCTCTTGGCCTTGACCGAAAGTATTTTACCAAGTCTTCTGCTTTGTCATTTGTCAACATGCACTCCAGCTGTTTTCTAAAATCGTACTCGTGAGAAAAAATAAAGGCAACATTCATGCTGGTGCAGAAAGAGTTCTTTGTTCACGCGCCAAGTAATTTGCTAATGTCGCTTTTAGTGGATTATTTACTATTTCTAGCTGTATTTGGCATATTCTACCCAAATTGTAGCAACTGCAGGATTTTTTTTTTTTTTAAGTGTCGGAGCTTTTACTGTGATAGCTTTTAAAAGAAGTTATGTGTGAGGTATTTGACGTGTTTACAAGCTAAGTGCTAGTGTACTTGGGAGATTTCTCAGTAAACATAATGGCTACATATTTAACAATAGCTTCTCAGGCCCACTGAAAAAAATAACGATCATGCTAATGCAAGGATACTTGAGATTCTTTTATGATAAAGCACTTAAGTAAAGGTTATGAATGCCCCAAAGACCTCGAACTACCTCAGTGCAAATAAACACTGGAATCCACCACTAATACCAGGAAGAAGGGCCAGGGGCTCAGCTTCTCCATAAACATTAAAATTCTTCCAAGTACTTTGAGTTGAAAGAGTTCTTGTTTATCCTTTCATTTATTTATTTTGCCCTACTTTAAAATGATGCTCTTTCTTTTCTCAAAAGAGCTATTTTGAGGGTATGAAACAGGTACTGAGTAGGGCAGTGAAAAGACTAGGGTAAGAGCCCTGTGGAATGTCTACGGCTTATTATTATGAGCCCTTGTTGCTCAGTTGAAAGTAATAGTTTCTCATGCTCAGATAGGATATAATAGGAGGCATTCTCTATGTGGTCACTTTTTTTTTTTTTTTAAATGTAATTTCCCTTTGCGCTCAGTATACTTTCTCTTTTAGTCTCTAGAACCTAACCACCCTAAGAGAAAATCAAGAATACAGGATCGCCTTTTCTGTTATGTTAATAGAAAATATGTTTCCTTGTTAGTCCCCTCCGGTAAACCACAAGTGAAAACAAAGGCACTAGAAGTGTGGCAGCCGAGAGTGGCAGGAATTCATTCTTTCCTCAGTTACTGAGTATGAAAACCAGGCCTGTGCTAGGTAGACATGAGTGATAGTAAGTAAGACAAATGACCCAGTCTATTAATGGTCACTAGATTGTGAATATTAATGAACTCGATCCTTTTGAAAACATGCTGGTTCTTAAGTAATTTTTCCATAATAAATTATAAAGTTCAGTGAGCATTAAAGAAAGATCTGTGCCTTCCATGTCATCATAGAGGAAGTAACCGTTGATTTAGGTCTTGGAAGACGAGGAATTTGCTAGATTTGGAGGAGGAGGAGGTTGGAAGGGAAGGAGTATCAGGCAAAGGGGACAGAATCACATGCAAAGGTGTGGCAACATGGAGCATCATGGCTTAAGCAGGGACCTACAAATGATGTAGTACTGCCTGCAGATTCCAATATTAAGGAAGGCAGAAAAGAGAGGTGGAAGCTTCATAAGGGATTTCAAAACTTAGACCTGGTGATGCTCAAGTTATATGGAGAATCCCTGGTCTAGTAGACCCGTCTCTATGTATATGACAGAACCTAGCTAAATGCTCCCAAACCTGTTTTCTCTTCCAGGCCTATGAACTATATTTCCCAATATTTTTGCATGTAGATAGGACCAGGTGATTAGTTCTCACCAACTGAATATGATCCCTGCTGTGGCAGTTAAGAGCAGGTGTGCCCTCTTCACCTAACCTTCTCCTAACTGGATGAAGCCAAGTCAGCCTTGAAGCCATGTACATGAAGATGTTGGAGCTGCAGCATAGAAGAAACCTGGGTTCCTGAATGACTGGTTACAGCAGAGCCTCCTCACGGCATGCATTGTACTGTGATATAAAAAATCTTTATTGAAGTAAGCCAGACATTTTGAGGTCAATTATTACAGCAGCTAGTGCAACTTATCTTGGCCAATACAATATCACACACGGTCAATCTTCTGATCTCTTTAAGATCCTTTTCATGATCATCTTTTTTTTTTTTTGAACATTTTATGGTGTTTTAGATAAAAGTTTACACAGAAAATTTGTTTCCCATTCAACAATTCATACACAAATTGTTCCATGACATTGGTTGCTATCCCTGCAATGTGTCAGCACTCTCCCTGTTTCCACCCTGCCTTCCCCATTTCCATCCCTCCAGTTTCCTTGCCCCTCCTTGCCTTCTGATCTTTGCTTTTGGGCAAATGTCCCTTCCCATTTGGTCTCCTATAGCTGATTGTTCTAAGAAGCACATTCCTCATGGGTGTTATTGTTTACTTTATAGGCCCATCTTACTTGGTCGAAAGGTGACCTCCAGAAGTAGCTTCAGTTCCAGGTTTAAAGGGTATCTTAGGCTGATAGTCTTGGGGGTTCCTCCAGTCTCTACCAGTTCAGTAAGTCTGCTCTTTTTTATGAATTTGAGTTTTGTTCTACATTTTTCTCCCATTCGAACGGGGAACTTCCATGGTTACCCAGATCAGCGTTTTCGGTAGTGGTGACTAGGTACTATCTGGCTGTGGTCTCAGGGTAGAGGAGGGTTGTCGTTCATGTGGGCCATTGGTCCTGTGGACTAATTGCTTCCTTGAATCTTCGGTTTCTTTTGCTCCAGACAGGAAGAGTCCAATAGTTGTATCGTAAATGGCCGCTGGCAAGCTTTTAAGACCCCAGAGACTACACACCAAACTAGGATATAGGGCATTATCTTTATGAACTATGTTATGCCAATTGACCTAGTTGTCCCCTGACACTATGTTCCTTAACCTCAAGCCCAGTAACTCAGTCCCATGAGGTGTTTGGAAAGGTCTAAAAAGTTTCCGTAACATGCCCCCGTGTGCTCTATTATATATATGAATATATATGCAGCACATACAAATATGTGTATACAAATGCCCACTATACCTAAGAATGCACACCCATGTACTTCCATATGCCCTCCCTCACCTATATAGCATACATATTGTCATGGGTTGAATTATAGCCCCCGAAAATGTGTATATCAATTTGGCTGGGCCATGATTCCCAGTATTGTATGATTGTCTGCCATTTTATCATCTGATGTTATTTCCCTATGTGTTGTAAATGCTATCACTATGATGTAATAAGATGGAATAGCAGCAGTTATATTGATGAGGTCTACAAAATTAGGTAGTGTCTTAAGCCAGTCTCTTTTGAGACAAAAAGAGAGAAGTGAGCAGAGAGACATGGGAACCTCATGCCACCAAGAAAGCAGTGCTGGGAGCAGAGCACATTCTTTGTACCTGAGGTTCCTGCGCAGAGAAGCTCCCAGACTAAGGGAAGATTGATGACATGAACCTTCCTCCAAAGCCGACGGAGGAAGCATTCCCCTGGAGCTGACGCCCTGAATTTGGACTTGTAGCCTACTGGACTATGAGAGAATAAACTTCTCTTTGTTAAAACCATCCACTTGCGGTATTTCTGTTATAGCAGTACTAGATGACTAAGACAAATATCTACCTATGTAACCACTCACAAATTTTTGGTTGTTATTACTATTGTTAGAGAATTGTATATGTTATAGCATTTACCATAGTTGTCCTTTATTCTTGCGTACCTCTTAGTGTCTTTGTTTACCTTGGTCACATTATGCTGACTTCCCCGTATTGTGTATTGCCTTTCTCTTCATCAGAATTAACAGGTGTCTATGATCTAGGGAGTAATTCTCCTCCCTCACCCTTCAAACACTGGTAACCATCAAAGAATGTTGCTTTCTATGTGTAAACCTGTTCTTCAATTTTTATACGAGTGGTATCATATAATATCTGTCCTTTTGTGATTGGCTTATCTCACACCACATAATGTCCTCCAGATTCAACCATGTTATAAGATGTTTCACAGACTGATCATTATTCATTGTTGCATAGTATTCCATTGTATGTACGAACCACATTTTGTTTATCCATTCATCCATTGATGGGAACTTAGGTTGTTTCCATCTTGTTGCTACAGTGAATACTGCTGCAATGAACATGGTGTGCATATGTCTGTTCATATCACTGCTCTTATTACTCTAAGATATATACCGAGGAGTGGGATTGCTGGATCATATGGTATTTCTATTTCTAGCTTTTTGAGGAAGCACCATACAGTTTTCCATAGCTGTATCATTTTACAATCCCACCAGCAGGATATAAGAGTTCCAGTCTTCTCACAACCTCTGCAGCATTTGCTGTTTTCCTTTTTTTTTGATCAGTGCGATTTTGGAAGGGGTAAGATGACATCTTATTGGGGCTTTGATTTGCATCTCTCTAATGGCGAACGATCACCAGCCACTCTTCACATGTTTGTTAGCCACCTTATTGCCTTCTTTGTGAAGTGTCGGTTCATATCCTTTACCCATTTTTTTATTGGATTGTTTGTCTTTGTGTTGTTGAGGTGTTGATGTTTTCTATCTATTTTAGAGATTAGACCCTTGTGAGATATATCATTGCCAAAAATTTTTTACCCACTCTGTAAGTTCTCTTTTTACTCTTTTGGTAAAGTCTTTTGATGAGTGTAAGTATTTAATGTTTAGATAAACCAGTTATCTAGTTTATCTTCTGTTGTTTGTGCATTTTTAGCTTTGTTTGATAGTGTATTTATGTCATAAATTAGGACCCCTCGCTTTGTCCCTTATCTTCCAGGAACTTTATAGTTTTAGGTTTAACATTTCAGTCTTTGATTCCTTTTGTGTTAGTTTTTGTGTATGGTGTGAGGCCTGGACCTGTCTTATTTTTCTGCAAATGGATATCCAGTTTTGCCAGCACCATTTGTTAAAGAGATTATCTCTTCCCCATTGAATGGACTTCGACCCTTTGTTGAAGTTCAGCTGTCCATAGCTAGATGGATTTACTTCTGGGTTCGGAGTTCTGTTTCATTAGTCTGTGTGTTGTCATTGTACCAGTACCAGGCTGTTTTGATTACCATGGCTATACAGTAACTTCTGAGATGGGGAACCATGAGCCCTCCTACTTTGTTCTTCTTCTTCAATAATGCTTTAGCTATTCCGTGCTTCTTTTCTTTCCATATGGAGTTGGAAATTAGATTTTCCATTTCATTAAAGAATGTTGTTGGGTTTTGAATCAGGATTGCATAATATCTATAGATCCCTTTGGGTAGTATTGACGTTTTCATAATGTTAATTCTTCTAATCCATGAGCATGGAATGTTTTTCCATTTATCTAGGTCTCTTTAGGTTTCTTCAGCTTTAATTTGAACTTGCATATGAACAATTGATGGTCTGTTCCATAGTCAGTCCCTGGCCTTGTTCTGACTGATGATATTGAGATTCTCCATGGTCTCATTCTGCAGACATAGTCCATCTGATTCCTGTATATTCCATTTGGCAAGGTCTACGTGTATACCAAACCAAAACCAAACCTGTTGCTGTCTAGTTGATTCCAACTCATAGCGATCCTATAGTACAGAGTAGAACTCTCCCACAGGGTTTCCAAGGAGTGCCTGGTGGATTCGAACTGCTGACCTTTTGGTTAGCAGCCGTAGCTCTTAACCACTGCGCCACCAGGGTTTCTTCTATGTGTATAGTCACCATTTATGTTGTTGAAAAAAGGTATTTGCAATGAAAAAGTCATTGATCTTGCAAAATTCTGTAATGTGATCTCCACTGTCATTTCTATCACCAAGGCCATATTTCTAACTACTGATCCTTCTTCTTTGTTTCCAGCTTTCACATTCCAATCACCAGTAATTAATGCATCTTGATTGCGTGTTTGATCAATTTCAGACTTCAGAAGTTGGTAAAAAAAAAAAAACCTCAATTTACTTATCTTTGGCATTAGTGGTAAATGCATAAGTTTGAATAATAGTCGTATTAACTGGTCTTCCTTGTAAGCATATGGATATTATCCTATCACTGACAGAATTGTACTTCAGGATAGATCTCGAAATATTCCTTTTGACTATGAATGTGATATATTCCTCTTCCTGTTTGTCATTCCCAGCATAGTAGACCATACAACTGTCTGATTCAAAATGGCCAATACCAGTCCATTTCAGCTCAC
Organism: Dugong dugon; assembly: GCA_030035585.1. Taxonomy (NCBI): domain Eukaryota; kingdom Metazoa; phylum Chordata; class Mammalia; order Sirenia; family Dugongidae; genus Dugong; species Dugong dugon. The sequence continues at coordinate 102,821,952 of CM057460.1, read as the reverse complement.
TAATGCCTAGGATATCGATCTTTATGCATTCAATTTCATTTTTGACAACTTATAATTTTCCTAGATTCATACTTCATACATTCCACATTCTGATCATTAATGGATGTTTGCAGCTATTTCTTCTCATTTTGAGTCATGCCACATCAGCAAATGAAGATCCCAAAAGCCTTCACTCCATCCACATCATTAAGGACAACTCTACTTTGAGGAGGCAGCTCTTCCCCAGTCATATTTTGAGTGACTTCCAACCTGAGGAGCTCATCTTCTGGCACTATATCAGACAATGTTCCACTGCTATTCATAAGGTTTTCACTGATTAAATTTTTTAGAAGTAGATTGCCAGGTCTTTCTTCCTAGTCTATCTTAGTCTGGAAGCTCTGCTGAAACCTGTCCACCATGGGTGACCCTGCTGGTATTTGAAATACTGATGGCATAGCTTCTAGTATCACAGCAACACACATGCAGGCAGCATCAAAAGGAGATGGAGGGAATACACAGATTTACTGTACCAAAAAAAGTTAGTTGACATTCAGCTATTTCAGGAGGTAGCATATGATCAAGAACTGATGGTACTGAAGGAAGAAGTCCAAGCTGCACTGAAGGCATTGGCAAAAACAAGGCTTTAGGAATTGACAGAACACCGATTTAGATGTTTCAACAAATGGATGCAATTCTGGAAACGCGCATTCATCTATGCCAATAAATTTGGAAGACAACCACCTGGCCGACAAACTGGAAGAGTTCCATATTTGTGCCCATTCCAAAGAAACGTGATCCAACAGAATGTGAAAGTTATCGAACAACATCAAACACCACATACAAGTAAAATTTTGCTGATGATAATTCAAAGACTGTTGCAGCAGTATATCGACAGTTAACTGCCAGAAATTGGAGCCAGATTCAAAAGAGGATGTATAACAAGATATCATTGCTGACGTCAGATGGATCTTGGCTGAAAGGAGAGAATACCAGAAAGTTGTTTACCTCTGTTTCATTGACTATGCAAAGGCATTTGACTGTGTGGATTCATTGCTGTCATTTTATTATAATTTTTTTTTGTTATGTTAACAGTTTCTTTGTTCCTCTTAATTTTCTGTACTGATTTCTTTTTGTATATGGGATTTTCTTTTCCTATCAATTGTTGTCGTTTTTGTATTTTCTGAGTCTTTTTGATTTTCTTCTTCTTTATTTTGGTGAGTAGGTTTATTACTTTTCTTTGTGGTTACCCTGAAGTTTATCTTAATTTTTTAAATTTAAAGCAGTCTTGAAATCACTTTACTTCCTCCCCATATGGAAGCTCTGTAACTACATCTTTTATTCCCCCTTTTTGTTTTGAAGTTGTCATTGTTTACAGCTTAACTCCTTTGGTTCCCTGTAGTCAGTTTTTTACTTTATTTTGCTTTTGTGAAGTCTTTATCTGGGTTGGTATCTGGGTGAGATTGTGTCTTTTTCTCAGTTGTTGTCTGATGTGATTGGTTCTCTATCCAAACGACTGCCTTTAATAATTCTTGTAAGGCATGTTTGATTTTTACAAGTTCCCTTAGTTTCTGCTTATCTGGGAATGTCTTAGTTTCACCATCAATTTTGAAAGACTATTATGCTGGATATATGATTCTTGGTTGCATTGTTTTCTTTCAGGATTTTATATATGTCATCCCACTGCCTTATTCCCTGAGTGTTTTCTGATGAGAAATCAGCGCTTAGTCTTATTGGTTCCCCTGTGTAAATGATATTTTATTTTTCACAAGCTGCTTTCGGAAATCATTCTTTGTCTTTGTCTCTGGTTTTGGAAAGTTTGATTATGACATGTCTTGGTGAATTTTTTTTGGGGGGGGTGTATACTCTGTGCGGGGTTCACTGAGCTTCTTGGATGGAAACTTTCTCGTCTTTCATGATATTTGGGAAGATTTCAACCAATATATCTTCAAAAATTTTCTCTGTACTTTTTTTCCCTCTTCTTCTAGAATTCCTATTATGCATAAATTATTGCTCTGATGGTGTCCCACATAACTCTTAATCTTTCTTCATTTTTTTGATTGTTACTTAAACAAATTAGTATCACAGGATTTGTCCTCCTTTTCCTGATTCTTTATTCCATTGATTCAGTTCTACTTCTGTGTTCTTCTATTGAGTTATTTATTTCTGATATTTTATTGTTGGTCTTCTGAATTTCTAGTTGTTGTTTTTGTATGGTTTCTAACTGTATGGTTTCTAGTTGTTCTTTTATATGTCTATTGAGTCTGTCATTTTGTTCTTGTATTGTTTTCCTGAATTCTTATAGGATATTTTCCTGTGTTTTCCTTGATCTCTTTGAGGATCCAAATATAAGTCTTTTGAATTCCTTGTCAAGTAGTTCTACTATTGTTTCTTCCTCAGGAATATTTTCTTTCCCTTTGTTTTGCTCACTTGTTTGAGCCATCTTATCCTTTTTTTAATGAGATGTTATTGTCTGCTGCCTCAAAGGCATTGAAGTGTTATTTTATTTATTTATATATTTATTGATTGATTGTGTGTTTGTTTTGTCCTGATTTTTTTTTTTTTTTGATATATCAGGGCAGGTGGGGCAGGTATGCTCCATTTATCACTGATCTGGCAGCACGAGGGCGCTCACCACCTGTTGCCAGGTAAGCTGGGCTGTGGGTGGGCATGGCGATGGTACATCACTGGTCACTGGGTGTGCTGGGCGGTGGGGGGCAGGTTGGGTTAGTGTGAGGTGCTGCCTGTCATTGGTCTAGCAATGCAGGAGCGTGTAATGGTGCTCTCTGGGAGGGCAGGACGGTGGGTGGGGTGAGTGTGGCAGCTGACCAGCAGCATGGGCACACTCATTGCTGTTCATTGTATGGTTGCAGCATTGCATGGAAGGGTTTGGCAGGAGACCAACGGGGCAGGTGTGCTCACTGCTGTTCACTGGGTGAGGAGGCAGCAGCTGGTGGTTTGTGGCAGGTGACCCGGGGTGCAGGAGCATTCTCCCACTTGCCAGGTGGATGGGGTGGCAGGCGGGAGGATGTGGCAGGTGACTGGCAGCACAGAAGTTCTCTGCCACTCACTGGGTGGGCAGGGTGGTGGGCAGTGGGGTGGCAGACAGGAATAAGGGAGAAGGGGGGACTCATACTGTTGTCCCCAGGTGGGTGAGGTGGCAGTGGTGGTGGGGGTTCATGCCACTAATCACAAGGAGGGCAGGGGGAGGGGGAGCATGCTCCTCTGGTAACCAGGCATGGGTGCCTGGGCACTTCCTGTTGGCTGTAGCCAGCAATTGGGACCTGACCCCAACGTAGTACAAGGAGTGGTGGAGCTGCCCAGATTCCAGTCAGGTGGGGGAAGAGTCCTCCTGCTGATACTCTATAGATCTGTTAATCTGTGTGTACAACCTACCCTAATGGTCAGAGACCGCCTCTGGTGAGTAGTCCCATCTTTGGATCCTGGCTCCGTCCCTGCTGTGTGAATGCCAGAATCTTTGAAGCTCTCAACCTCCTTCCTGTACTTTACCTCCTTAGAGTTGGTTCATGTCTGACTCATCTTGCTTCACATCAGGTATGTCTACACAGTTTCTGTGTCTCCCATTGGGAATTCTGTGAGGTTCTCTTTCTGTGCTCCTCAACCAGGATTGCTGCTAGCTTTGTCTCAAGATGAATATGCTGTGCCAGGCTGGCTAGCAGGGCACCTCCACTGAGTATCTCTCTTCGTTCACTGTTTTCGTTCAGTTTCTTCTTCCAATTGATGTTTGATCTAATTCTTTATCCTTCTGTTTGAAGCTTAGGGTTCCAGGATTTTCATCTGTATGTTTCACTTGGTTTCTCAGGTCTTTGCTGTAGGGGGACAGCATGATGTGTCTGACTAAGCTGCCATCTTGGACCATCTTCATAGATAACTTTTTTTTTAATTGTATGATTTAGGTGAAAGTTTACAGCTCAAGACCAAATATACCAAATATACACATATTATTATGTGATCCTAGCTGCAGTCCCTATAATGTGACAGCACACTCCCCCTTTCCACCCTGAGTTTCTTGTGTACATTCAGCCAGCTCCTATCTCTTTCTGCTTTCTCATCCACAGACAGGAGATGCCCATTTAGTCTCGTGTATCTACTCAAACTAAGAAGCACACTCTTCGCAAATATTATTTTATGTTTTATACTCCAGTCTAATCTTTGTCTGAAGAGTTGGCTTCAGGAATGGTTTTAGTTCTAGGTTAACAGAGAATCCGGGAGCCATGTCTTCTGGAGTTCCTTTAGTCTCAGCCAGACAATTAAGTCTGGTCTTATTACGTGAATTTGACTTCTGCACTCCACTTTTCTCCTTCTCCATCAGGGACTCTCAGGTTTATGTGGCCTTTTTGTCTCTTGAGCTGATATTTTCTTTTTCTTTCTTTTTTCTTTTTAGTCTCTCATACAAAAATTTATAAATTCATTATTATGTGACCCTAATTGCTCTCCCTATACTGTGACAGCACACTCCTCTCTTCCATCCCTAATTTCCTGTGTCCATTCAACCAGCTCTTAATTTTCTCTGTCTTCTCTTCTCACCTCCGGACGGAAGCTGCCCATTTAGTCTCATGTATCTATCTGAGCTAAGAAGCACACTCTTCACGAGTATCATTTTATGTACTACAGTCCAGTCTGATCTTTGCCTGAAGAGTTGGCCTTGGGAATTGTTTTAGTTCTGGGTTGACAGAGAGTCCAGGGGCCATGCTTTCCTCCAGTCTCAGTCAGACCATTAGGCTCAGTCAGACCATTAGGTCTGATCTTTTTACTAGAGTTTGAGTTCTGCATCCCACCCTTCCCCTGCTCCATCAGGGACTCTGTTGTGTTCCCTGTCAGGGTGGTCATTGGTGGCAGCTGGGCACTATCCAGAACTTATGATCTCAGGCTGATGAAGTCTCTGGTCTATGTGGCCCTTTCTGTCTCTAGGGCTAATACTTTCCTTGTGTCTTTGGTGTTCTTCATTCTCCTTTACTCCAGGTGGTTGGGACCAATTGATGCATCTTAGATGGCCACTTGCTAGCTTTTAAGACTCCAGACGCCACTCACCAAAGTAGGATACAGAACATATACTTAATAAACTTTGTTATGCCAATTGACCTAGATGTCCCCTGAAATCATGGTCCCCAGATCATGCGCCTGCTACTCTGTCCCTCAAGGTGTTTGATTGTGTTCAGGAAACTTCTTAGCTTTGGTTTTGTCCCATTGTGCTGACTTCCCCTGTAGTGTAGGCTGTCCTTCCCTTCACCTAAGATAATTCTTATCTACTATCTAGTTAGTGAATAACCCTCACCTTCCTCCCCATCCTCATAACCATCAAAGAATGTTTTCTTCTGTGTTTAAACCTTTTCTTGAGTTTTTATAATAGTGGTCTTATACAATATTTGTCCTTCTGTGACTGACTAAATTCATTCAGCATAATGCCATCCAGATTCCTCCATGTTATAAGATGTTTCACAGCTTCATCGTTGTTCCTTATCATTGTATAGTATTCCATTGTGTGAATATACCATAATTTGTTTGTCCATTCGTCCGTTGATGGGCGCCTAGGTTGTTTCCATCTTTTTGCTATCGTGAACAGTGCTGTGATGATCATGGGTGTGCATATATCTATTCGTGTGATGGCTCTTATTTCTCTAGGATATATTCCAAGGAGTGGGATGCCTGGATTGTATGGTACCTCTATTTCTATCTTTTTAAGGAAGCACCAAATCAATTTCCAAAGTGGTTGTACCATTTTACATTCCCACCAACAGTGTATAAGTGTTCCAGTCTCTCCACAACCTCTCCAACAATGATTATTTTGTGTTTTTTGGATTAAGGCTAGCCTTGTTGGGGTGAGATGGTATCTCACTGTAGTTTTGATTTGCATTTCTCTAATGACTAATAATTGTGAGCATTTCCTCAAGTATCTGTTAGCCACCTGAATGTCTTCTTTGGTGAAGCGCCTGTTCATATCCTTTGCTCATTTTTTAATTGGGTTATTTGTCTTTTTGTTGTTGAGGTTTTGCAGCATCTTGCTGATTTCAAAGATTAGACCCTGATCAGATATATCGTAGCCAAAAATTTTTTCCCAGTCTGTAGTTTGTCATTTTACTCTTTTAATGAAGTCTTTTGATGAGCATAAGTGTTTGATTTTTAGGCGCTCGCAGTTATCTAGTTTTTCTTCTGGTGTTTGTGCATTGTTATTTATGTCTTATATTCTGTTTATGCTTCATATTTATCTTAAGACTATTTTTTAATAGTTATTTCCCTTTCATTTTAGATTTTTATTTGGTTCATACATTCATAGTTTCTGTCTTTAGAAGCTGTAAAAATTGCTTAGGGGGTGGTATCTGATGTCCTCTAACTTCACAAGGGGAAAGGAGAATCAAGATCAACAGCCCAAGGCTGATTACTATGAGGCAGTGTTCAGACATGCCTCCTTACTCCATCTTTACCAACTCTGACACCAACTATCCCTCCCACAGCACTCTCTACTTCTTTGCTTGGTTTGATAATTCATTGCAGTGGCCACACAGAACTCACAAACCACACTCACAATTATGGATTTTATTAGGGAAGTAACAGTTACAAGCTCAGGAACACTCAGGAATACACTCTTCCATCAGGACAGCCTCTTCCCAGCCATGCTTACAGGCACGCCTCTTCCTGGCCCTAGGCCTCTCCCCTAAGGCACTCAGCTTTCTCCAACCACCTGGAAGACTACCACACTGTCTCCTGCTGCCAAGTCTCTGCTGCCACGTCTTTCCTGCCACTGCTTCTCACCATCTTCAGGATTACAGCTTACTCTCTCTCTCTGTCTGCTGCTTCCCAGGTCCAAAGGATGCACTGTCCACTCCTGGCTGTCCTTCCTTGGTGGTGGTAGGATCCTTGTCTCTGCTCTGGAATTGGCTCTCTTTTAAGGCAAAACTGACCAATCCCCTTGGTTGGCCACAATTACCCTATCATACAATCACCTGACTGGTAGTTACAAGACCATGGCTACAACAGCCACACACAAAAGTAATTAATCGCACCACAGCGGCATATACAAATTTATTACTGTTTCCAGAGTGCAACAAATTGTATTATCAAACGTCCTCCAACTTCAAGTTCATTGGGCTACACACAGGAAGGTCCTCTGGCCAAACAGTATTTTTTCCTCTTTTTAGTGGCTAACATGTCACCATTTTATGCTCATTCTGTCAGATGTTCTTATCCCTGGATAAAATGTAGTTACGTGTGTGAGGTAACTCAGTGAACTATTACTATCCTCCAAACTGTAAATATCAACATACCACCCTTTGAAAAATATGTTGGTTCCTTAATGACTAGAGAGGAAGCAAGTACCGGTAAGGGCAGGCCTGGAAAGCTAGGCTTGGCACAAGATTTTTCCAACTATGTTTTGAGAAAACTAGGTTTCCACAGAAGAGCCTTCAAGGTGGCTGTGGAGCTGAGGGAGAAGGATACCTAGTGGGCAGATAGTTCTAAACCTCCCTCCCATCCAAATTCAGCCAGAGCGTCTTACTGCCATCATTTATTCATCTGTTTTACATTGGAGTTCTAGGTTCATTTTCATTTTAAAAAGGAGATAGTTTCTAAGGTTGAAAATAGACAATTTTTTAAAACTGCTCATCTAGAACAAAGATCTCAAAGTGGGGTACAGAAGATGACCCCTGAAATTCCTGAATAAAGTATTTGAACTTCTATTTACAAACACAAATATTTTTCACCAAAATGAAAGAAAGAAAAGAGAAGGAAATTAAGCTTTACTAAAATTTCATGTGAGGATTGGCACTGGCACCCTACTTGATCCATAAATTGGCACACAGGGTCTTCCGGGAGAACGGCGGGAGCACCACCACACAGAACTTTGGGGTTGGGGCTCTCTCCTTTGTTCATGTTCAACATATTGCCACGGGTTGCAGTTTCTGTATCTAGGTAAATGGATTTGTTGGTGATATTGAAGTAAACAAACTGTTACAACATGGACCAGTGGAGAGTGTTAATAATGCAAGAACAGAAAAACGCAACTGGCAGAGCTGATGTTTCTGACACCCTTTGGCAGACACATTGCAAGGTGAAAATGAGATGACTAATCAGATCTGACAAGAAGTTGGCCAAAATAAATTACAAAGAACACTGTTTTAAATATGATTTTATGTCCATTTTTCTTCTACTCTGTCCTATAGGATCGCTATGAGTCAGAATTGACTCAGTGGGAATGGATTTGCTAACAGGGAGCCTGGGTGGTTGTCATGGATTGAATTATGTCCCCCCAAAAATGTGTATATCAATTTGACTGGGCCATGATTTCCAGTATTGTGTGGTTGTCCTCCATTTTGTGATTGTAATTTTATGTTAAAGAGGATTAGGGTGGGATTATATAATACTCTTACTAAGGTCACATCCCTGATCAATGTAAAGGGAGTTTCCCTAGGATATGGCCTGCACCACCTTTTGTCTTACAAGAGATGAAAGCAAAGGGAAGCAAGCAGAGAATTGGGGACCTCATACCACCAAGAAGGAAGTGCTGGGAGCAGAGCACGTCCTTTGGACCCGGGGTTCCTGCGCAGAGAAGCACCTACTCTAGGGGAAGATTGATGAGAAGGACCTTCCTCCAGAGCTGACAGAGAGAGGAAGCCTTCCGCTGGAGCTGATGCCCTGAATTTGGACTTGTAGCCTACTAGACTGTGAGAGAATAAATTTCTCTTTGTTTAAGCCATCCACTTGTGGTATTTCTGTTATAGCAGCACTAGATGACTAAGACAGTGGTGCAGGTGGTTTGCAATTGGCTGCTAACCTAAAGGTTGGCAATTCAAACCCACCCAGTGGCTCCTTGGAAGAAAGACTCGCTGCACTTCTTCTGTAAAGATTACAGCCAAGAAAACCCTATGGAGCACAGCCCTACTCTGTAACATATGGGACTGCCATGAGTGGAAATCGACTGCACAGCGACAGGTTTCGTTTTTTGTTTTTTGTTTTTTTGGTTTTTGATAACAGTGAATCTCACACTAAGTGTGCATTATGGCTTGAGCTGTTAGATAATATTCTGAAATGCTCACAGTTAGCAAGTCGTTTAAAAACTAAACTTCCAAAAATGAAGGCAACACTCAACAATGTTTTCAGCATGTTTAAGTAATGTTACTATTCTAGCCGATACTTGAAAGAAAAGCCACCAATTATAAATGCTACAAAGCTTCTTCTGAGCTTTCCTAAAAATGAAAGTCACAAAACAACGCACCATTGGGGAAATAGTTTTTCTTCTTGCCAAGATAAAAATAAAAATGTCTGAAATAATACATGGAACACAAATGGAAAAAAAAAAAAAAACACTGCATTCTTTTGTCAGAAAATACCTTCAGAATATGCTAAAGACCCGAAGAAACAAGTATTAGAACAAGTTACGTGATGTGGGAAGTTTACTATAAGGTTCAGTTGAAAACACAGATGTTTTTAATATGTCCCACTTTATGGTAATAGTTGATAGTTTCTGTATCAGTGTGGTATTTGCTAGATCGTATTTCAATAATGAAATACATTTTAAAATGACTTTTTTTGTGAGCCACTAAAGGAAAGCTAGGAAAATAAACTTTCTCTACTGCATCTTTCAATTATACTTTAAACAATAATTGATCTTTTAAAAAGAAAGACTATGTTTTGTAGAAAAATTGTGAAAGCGTAACCACCAATGGATTAGTTATTTGACTAAAAGAAAAAAATGTGTTTTTTTAAAAAGGATTCTAAACTAAGGTTACAGAGAGAACAACCAGATGAAATTCATTCCTGATGTTTCTCATGGGCAGTTATTCCAGCTAAGAAGCTGGAACCAGAAGAACACACAACACCACAGGATGTTATCTGTGTGGTTAATTTTGTGAAAACAAGACTTTTCATAGCAATTTTTAAAAATTTTTGTTGTGAAACATAACACACGTACAGAAAAGTGTGTACAACATATGTAGGTAATTTAATAAATAATTATAAAATAAACATTCCTGTAACCATCTCCCAGGTGAAAGAATAGAATATTATCAGCACATGTAATCAGAAACAAACCCCCACACACACCTTGCCCCTCCTCAATTACAGCCCTCTTCTCCTCAGAGATAATCTCTATTCTCACTTGTGATAATTATTTCTTTATCTTTCCTTACAGTTTCACAACCTATATGTGCATTCCCCAGCAAACATTTTGGTTTTGCTCCTTTTTGAACTTTATATAAGTGGCATCATACTGCATATTTTCGTTTGTGCCTTGGTTCTTTTGCTCATCGTCATCTGTAAGATTCATTCGTGTTGCTATAGCTGTGGCTTGTTCCCTTCATTCCTGAATAGCATCCGGTGGATAAATATACATTTATTTTTGCATTTAGTTATGCATTCCATTATATATGGATATTTGGGTTATTTCTGTTTTGGGCCTATTACAAACAAAGCTTCAAAGACCACTCTTAGTGTTTGTACTGGACGCTGGAGTATGTGTCTGTCCAGCTCTGTAAATAATACCTGTCTTAGTCATCTAGTGCTGCTATAACAGAAACACTGCAAGTGGATGGCTCTAACAAAGAAAAATTTATTTTATCACAGTCTAGGAGGGTAGAAGTCCAAATTCAGGGCATCAGCTCTAGGGGAAGGCTTTCTCTGTCAGCTCTGGCGGAAGGTCCTTGTCATCAATCTTCCCCTGTACTAAGAGCTTCTCCACATAGGAACCCCGAGTCCAAAGGACTTGCTCTGCTCCCAGTGTTGCTTTCCTGGTGATATGAGGTCCCCACTCTCTGCCTCCTTTTCCTTTTATCTCTTGTAAGATAAAGGGTGATGCAGGCCCCATCCCAGGGAAACTCCCTTTACATTGGATCAGGGATGTGACCTTAGTAAGGGTCCTCCCCTAATCCTCTTTAACATAATCTAATCTTGCCTCATTAACCACAGGCAGAGATTAGGATTTATAACACATAGGAAAATTACAATCACAAACTGGAGGACAACCACACAATACTGGGAATTGTGACCTAACCAAGATGACACATATTTTTGGGGACACAATTCAATCCATAACAATACCCAACCAATTTCAAAAGTTATTTTACCTATTACACTTCCAATAGCAGGGCATGGGTGTTCTCCCCATAATCCTTTACATACTTACTTAGACTTACTATGTGTCAGGCATTGTCTTAAGTGCTTTACAAATATTGCCTTATTTAATTTGCATGACAACACTATGGAGTAGGTACTATTACTATCCTGTTTCACAGGAGAGAAAATTGAGGCACAGAAAGATTATGTGACTTGCCCACAGCTGTGCAACTAGTAAGTAAAGGAGCAGGGATTCCCACTTAAGCAATTGGTTCCAGGGTCCCTGGCCCTATCCACCATGCTGTGCTTCCTCCACCATCATTTGCTGTTTTTAGACTTTTAATTTTTGGTCAATCTGGTGGATGTGATTATAATAAATTCTGTAAAATACTTTGTCATGAGACAAGGAATGACCAGGAGAAGCTTTTGTTTACCATGGAAGTCTGATGGTTTCCTCATAGCCAAGTATTTAAAAACAGTTGTTGAACTTAAACAAGAGCTGTGTCTTTTTCTTTACGCATAGACAAGTGTTCCATGTTTGCAGACATTTTAGTAATGAGGGGTGGCTGAGGGTGGTATGTTCCCTAGTAAATATTTTTGCCCCTACAAGATAAAGGTGAAATTTCAATACTGAATGAGAAAGTAACGGATTTTTGTATGAAACTCGTGCTATGGACATAGCATTTTGAAAACAGAATGTATGCACCATAAAGGCGTGAATTTTGTCTGTGGTTTCTCTCTCTCTGTGTTTATTCCTAGGATCTAGAATAGCTGCCTGGCATTTAGTACGGCACTCAATAAATATTTGTTGAATAAACTGACGTTTGGAAATATTCATAATGTGATTTTTGTGATTGTAAATAATTCATGTAACCTATAAAAATAGATATAAAATTTTCTAACCTGTTTAAACATATTTCAAGAACAATTTCAGTGGATTTTGAAGCCATTTGTTAAAAATGTAAAAATGTGCAACACTTGATTAGTTTGCAAGAACAAATGAATAACGTTAGGCAAGGTGGATAACATTGCGAAGAATAGGAATCCCAGAATACTTAACTGTGCTCATGAGGAAACTGTACATAAATCAAGAAGCAGTCGTTCAAACAGAACAAGGGGATACTGCATGGTTTAAAGTCGGGAAAGGTGTGCCTCAAGGTTGTATCCTTTCACCATACTTATTCAATCTGTATGCTGAGCAAGTAATCTGAGAAGCTGGACTATATGAAGAAGAACGGGGTATCAGGATTGGAGGAAGACTCATTAACAACCTGCGTTATGCAGATGACACAACCTTGCTTGCCGAAAGTGAAGAGGACTTTAAGTACTTACCAACAAAGTCCAAAGACCAGTATGGATTACACCTCAACATAAAGAAAACAAAAATCCTCACAACTGGACCAATAAGCATTATTATGATAAATGGAGAAAAGATTGAAGTTGTCAGGGATTTCATTCTACTTGGATCCACAGTCAACACCCATGGAAACAGCAGTCAAGAAATCCAACGACGCATTGCATCAGGCACATCTACTGCAAAAGACCTCTTTCAAGTGTTGAAAAGCAAAGATGTCACTTTAAGGACTGAGGTGCTGATCCAAGCCATGATGTTTTCATTCACTTCATATGCATGTGAAAGCTGGACAAAATTAATAAGGAAGACTGAAGAAGAATTGATGCCTTTGAATTATGGCATTGGCAAAGAATATTGAATATACCGTGGACTGCCAAAAGAACAAACAAATCTGTCTTGGAAGAAGTACAGCCAGAATACGCCTTAGAAATGAGGTTGCTGAGACTTCATCTCACACAGTTTTGACGGGTTATCAGAAGGGATCAGTTCCTAGAAGAACATTGTGCTTGGTAAAGTAGAGGGTCAGTGAAAAAGAGGCAGTCCCTCAATGATGAACTGACACAGTGGTTGCAACAATGAATTCAAGCATAACAATGAATTTTGAGGATGACACAGGACTGGGTGGTGCTTAATTCTGTTGTATATAGGGTCACTATGAGTTGGAGCCAACTCGACGGCACCTAACAACAACAGGCAAGGTGGAAATGAATTAATTATATTTCAACCGAAAGCTTTCCATAGTGGGTAATGGGACTGAAAAATAAGTATCATGATTTAATAAGCCACCTATCAAGGCAGTTCTTCCATTTAAATCTACATATCTTTATGAGCTCTTTTCAGAGAGCCTTTAAATAAGCTGAACCAGATATCTGTATTGCTGTCTCACAAAGTGTTAAACCAAGATTTAAAAACCTAATGAGGCATATTCAATTATTATTTTTCAAATGCTTTATTAACAATAAAATCTTAGAGCACAAATGTATTTTATTATTATTAATAATACAAACAATTAAGATGTGATTTACTTTATCTCATCTTTGGAAAGTTTTCTCTTGCAGTTTGTTTTAGTGTATTCATAATACATTAACACACTAATACACCAGCAACTTAATATATAAATTATAAATAAATAATATACAGATATTGGAGGTGTACTCAAATTTTTTTCTGATGAAATGCTCGATCAAAAAATTTGAAGGCCAAGGTCTGGTGCCTAGGGCTGTGCTCTGGAGACAAGCTTGAGAAAAGCATCACGGTGGAGCCCTGAGCTGCCAGGAAGCAGAACTGGGCACTGGGGCTGGCTACTGGGGCGAGGGAGGCCTTGTGATAGGAAGTGAAGAAGAGATAGGGGAAGGCAACACAGATAAGAATGACAAACATACTTGCCTAGAAATCAGCCTGGTGAAAAATGTATTTGTACTGTTTTAACTAATCTACTGAGAGATAAAGTTTATAATTTTTTACATAAAATCATAAAATTCAAGATTAGCATTCTTTTTAACAGCAAGAGCATGCACGTACTTCACATAGAGTAGCCTAAGCAAAGTCATGTTACCAGGGTCAATAACTGTTCAGTCAGTCATGAGGAAAGTTGATTTTACTCATTTTATTACCTGGATAATACCTCCCAGAAGAGTAGTAGTTGTATTCCTAATTGGAAGGCTACTATATCATCGATTCTGTGTGGAGAAGCCAGAGTGAGAGTCCAAAATGTTATTTATATACAAATCCAACTACCCCAAGCTCTTTCAGCAAAGTTCTAAAATGGTTGTTTTTTCAAACTTCTTTTATTTTCTACTTTCCTATCGTGCTCAGTGGTGTTTTTCAAGCAACTGCTAACCAAAAGGTCGGCAGTTTGAATCCACTAGATGCTCCTTGGAAACTCTATGGGGCAGTTCTACTCTGTCCTATAGGGTCACTATGAGTCAGAATCAACTCGATGGCAAAGGGTTTGGTTTTTTTTTTGGTTCAGTTTTTCAGTTAAAATGCTACTTAAAAATACCAGAACAGAAAACCCTAAAGACTCCATGAGAAATCTACTGGAACTAATAGAAAGATTCAGCAGAGTAGCAAGATATAAGATAAACATACAAAAATCAGTTGGATTCCTGTACACTAATAGGGAGAACGATGAAAAGGAAGTCAGGAAAACAATACCATTTTCAATAGCCCCTAAAAAGATAAAATACTTAGGAATAAATCTAAGCAGGGATGTAAAAGACCTGTACAAAGAAAACTACAAGACACTACTGCAAGAAATCCAAAGGGAGCTACAAAAATGGAAAAACATACCATGCTCATGGATAAGTAGACTCAACAGTGTGAAAATTACAATTCTACCCAAAGAAATTTAAAAATACAATGCAATCCTGATCCAAATAACAACAACATTCTTCAAAGAGATGGAAAAACTAATCATTAACTTTATATGGAAAGGTAAGAAGCCCCGAAAAAGTGCTACTGAAGAAGAAGAATAAAGTTGGAGGACTCACACTACCTGACCTCAGAACCTACTATACAGCTATGGTAGTCAGAATAGCCTTATACTGGTACAACGACAGATACATTGACCAGTGGAACAGAATTGAGAACCCAGATGTAAATCCATCCACCTACAGTCACCTGATCTTTGACAAGGGCCCAAAGTCCATTAAATGGGGAAAAGACAGTCTTTTTAACAAATGGTGCTGACAAAACTGGATATCCATCTGCAAAGAAATGAAACAGGACACATACCTCACACCATATACAAAAACTAATTCAAAATGGATCAAAGACCTAAATATAAAGCCAAAAACTATAAAGTTCATAGAAGAAAAAATAGGACCAAGGCTACAGGCCTTAATACATGGCATTAACAGGATACAAACCATAACCATAAACACACAAACCACAGAAGATAAGCTAGATAACTGGGATCTTCTAAAAATCAAATACCTATGCTCTTCAAAAGACCTCACCAAAAGAGTAAAAAGAGAACCTACAGACTGGGAAAAAAAATTTGGACAGTACCAGTCAGACTAAGGTCTAATCTTCATAATTTATAAGAAAATCCAACACCTCTACAACAAAAAGACAAATAATCCTATTAAAAAATGGGCAAAGGAAATGAACAGACACTTCACCAAAGAAGACATTCAAGCGGCCAACAGACACATGAGGAAATGCTTGCGATCACTAGCCATTAGAGAAATGCAAATTAAAACCACAAAGAGATACCATCTCACCCCGGCATTACTGGCACGATTTAAAAACAGTGGAAATAACAAATGTTGGAGTGGCTGCAGGGAGATCAGAACTCTTGTGCACTGTTGGTGGGAATGCAAAATGATACAACCATTTTGGAAAACGATATGGTGCTTCCTTAGAAAGCTAGAATAGACATACCATACGATCCAGCAATCCCACTCTAGGAGTATATCCTAGAGAAATAAGAGTCGTCACTTGAATAGACGTATGCACACCTATGTTCATAGCAGCATTGTTCACAATAGCAAAAAGATGGAAACAACCTAGATGCCCATCAACAGATGAATGGATAAACTATGGTACATACACGCAATGGAGTACTGTGCAATGAGAAGGAACAACAATGAATCTGTGAAGCATCTCATAACATGGATGAAACTGGAGGACATTATGCTGAGTGAAATAAGTCAATCACAAAAGGACAAATATTGTATGAGACCTCTATTGTAAAAACCCATGAAAAAGTTCACACACAAAATGTAACAATCTTTGTTGGTTATCAGGGATGGGAGGGGTGGGGGGAAATACTAAATAGGCAATAAATAAGTGGTATCTTGGGTGAAGGGTGAGACAGTACACAATACTGGGGAAACCAGCACAACTTGTACAAGGAAAGGTCATGGAAGCTCCACAGACACATCCAAACTCCCTGAGGGACTGAACTGCTGGGCAGAGGGCAGTGGGGACCATGGTCTCAGGGAACGTCTAGCTCAATTGGCATAACACAGTTTATAAAGACAATGTTCTACATTCTACCTTGGTGAGTAGCATCTGGGGTCTTAAAAGCCTATGAGCTTTTAGATTAGTCTGAAGGACTGATGGACCATAGCTATCAAGGCCTCCACCAGACTGAGTCCAGTACAGCTAGATGGTGCCTGGCTACCACCACTGCTCTGAAAGGATCACAGCAGAGGGTTCTGGACAGAGCTGGAGAAGGATGTAGAACAGAATTCTAACTCCCCAAAAACAACCAGATTTACTGGCGTAAAGGAGACTGGAGAAACCCCGAGAGTATGGCCCCCAGATACCCTTTCAGCTTAGAGGTGAAGTCGCTTCCGAGGTTCACCGTTCAGGCGGGGAGTGGACAGCCCCATAAAACAAAATGGGACTAATGAGGCACAGCAGTCCAGGGACAAGGACTAGAAGGCAGAAAAGGACAGGAAAGCTGGTGATAGGGAACCCAAGTTTGAGTAAGGGTAGTGTTGATGTGTTGTGAGGTTGTTAACCATTGTCATAGGGCAACATGTGTCCTAACTGTTTAATGAGAAACTATTTTGTTCTGTAAACCTTCATCTAAAGTGAGAATAGCAGCACAATTGGAAGAGCATAGTCAATGTCACTGAACTGTACATGCAGAAATTTTTGAAATGGTGTATCTTTGGCTATGTATATTTTCACCAAAAAAAAAAATTGTTGAGAAGGGGGAGGGTTGACATGTTGTGGGGTTGTTAACCAATGTCATAAAACAGTATGTGTACTACTGTTTAATGAGAAACTATTTGTTCTTTAAACCTTCACCTGAAGTACAATTAAAAAAAAAAAAAAAAACAGGACATACGTTTTTTTGAACTAGGATTGTCTGTTTCTATCAGCATTTTTCAAAGGACTGAACTTCAAAGACAACTGGTTGTTTGGTCTTTAATATGCTTGCTCTGTTATTTAGTCCTTGAAAATCTGTTATTCAGTCCTGGAAAGACTATTTTGAATTATAAAATAACACCGCCAGGAATATATATATAAGTATATAAATACAAGAATCATTATCAAGCACCATTGATTGTCATTTATTTATGAATAATATTTTTGTGAAATTTTCTATTTCTACTGTTGCCCTCAAGTCAATTCCAACTCATAGCAACCCCATGTGTTACAGAGTAGGACTGCTCTGTTGGGTTTTCAATGGCTTTAATGTTTACGGGAACCGATCTCCAGGCCTTCCTTTCATGGTGCCACTGGGTTGGTTCAAACCATCAGTCTTAAGGTTAGTAGTAAAGCATAAACCATTTGGGCCACCAGGGACTTTTTCCATTTCTAGCCATACATAAATATAGGGTATTAGATTTAAATAGTGTAATACTTTGCTTATACATCTTCTTTTCCAAGAACTCTAATGTATTTAAAAAATAGATTCTTAAAATATTACTGTAATCTGGCTCTTCTTTTGACTGTACTAAAAGTTGTGCCACTTGCAGTGGTAAAGTCCTCTTAAGTCCTCCCCATCTCTTGCCCTCTTTTTTCTGGTCACGTTCAGGTCCATCTGCTATGGCCGTCCACTGTCCACTGGGTGTTATCTCAATTGGGGAATTTCACAGCATGCTTTGGAATGTTCTCCTTTTTCATTCATACACTATGATAAGCCATATCATCTGACTTCTTCCTTCTGACCTCACGCAGTGCTTCTAATCCTTATTTTTCTCAACTTGCCTATTGCTTTATACTTCTGAGCTTGCAGTTAAAAATTCTGTCTGCGGTTAAGAATTCTATTTTATAGTGAAATGTAATTGAAATGTTCTTCCCCCGCCCCCAGGAAAACCCAGCTGATGCCATTAAATATTAAAATGGTAGTTTGTATCCTTGGTGAATAGTCCTTTTAACATTCTAACAGATCAAATAACCAGGCATTTAAAAATTTTCACTTATCTTTAGGGTATTTTTTCACTTTGTTTTTTCCCTGCTTCTCACATTCTTGAGAGATCCATTTGGGTACATGGTTACTGACACTGATCTTCATGTTCCTTTTTATAGCTCCGTTTAATTTTTTAAATTTTGAGTTGGTACATCAGTATTATCTTTTAATGCTCCCTCTTCTCTTACCTTCAAATGAAAATATCTGGCCTTGTGTAATTATTATAGTATCTCCTGCTGTACTACCACCTCCTTACCCCACTGTAGCCAAATCCAAACCCTCTCCCCAACTAACTACCACAACTCCTACAGGACCAATACTGTCTTCTAGTGAAGAGGCTTGCTTAATGTTCTTCCTCAAGATGTTCTGATGTTACAAGCTCTTTCCAGTTTTAAGATCAAAGTGGGACAAAAGTAATCTCAATCTACCTTAAAAGGCATTCAGACCTTCCTCAGTGAAGTGGTGAGTAATGGCTTCAAAGCAAAGATGTTTCTAACACTAATCCCAATGGCAAGCAGAGCTTTTCAAACTTTTCCACTGAAATATCCCCCAAAACAGAATTACTTAAACAAACTCCCCAATTTTTCAATCCCTAAACTCCCATCCAAGTTGCTGCATAAGTAGCTCATGGCAAGCTCAGGATTTCTTTGAAGTCTTCTCAAGTTTTGCCTTTAAGCCATTGTACAACATTGTTGATTTGATACAAAGATTAAATTACTTGCCACCAGGTGAAATGTACCAATTACTTGCCACCAATATGTGCCACATTTATGAGGAGCCCTAGTGACACAGTGGTTAAGTGCTCGACTGCTAACTGAAAAGCCAGCGATTTGAACCTACCAACTGCTCCGTGGGAGAAAGATGTGGCAGAAAGAATTACAGCTTTGAAAGCCCTGTGGGGCAGTTCTACTCTGTCCTGTTGGGTCGCTATGAGTCAGAATCTATTGGATAGCGATAAATTTGGTTTTGTTTTGGGCCAGGTTTATATTGTGCCTCCCCCCGCTACCCCCACATACCTTGCTTGGTTCACCACTATGGAAACTGGGAAATCATAAAGAGAATTTATCAAACTCTGAGGGGCCAGAGAACTCTTTCTTGTAGTGAAATTTGGCAAGGAATGACATTTTGTTAAACTGGTGAGTGAGAAACTATCTTTTTGTAAGTGAGCAGAAACAAAAGAATAATCAGTCATTGGTATTGGAATGTTTGCTATGTTGGAAAAATTTCCTGCTTTTACTGATCATTGTGTTTAATTCTTCAGAATTGTGGGAAGAGTCTATGATTCTACCTATGGACAAAAAAGGATGAAACCCTCAGAAATGTGCCACCAGAATGAAGTATAACGTAATAAAAATAAAACAGACAGAAAAAGCAGTCTGTTTTGCTTTTTGTTTTTTTTTAGCAAGCATTTTGGTACTCACCAGCTAGAGACTTCAGATGGAACAGTCTGTTACATCCACGAGCAGCCGAAAATAGTACACTATTAGCAGCTCTCCATGCTAAACTCTAGAATTAGGAGGCATTTTCAACCAGTGCATTTTATTAACTCACTATGACTTCTAATAAATAACTCACTTCTCTGGTATTAATTATAGTTACAATAATTTTATGCAAACAGCCATCATGGTCTCAAATGTTTTTATTGCAGGAGATCCAATTGATCTAAATACAGTGGCAGTACTAAATAGCCATTATAGAAATATCTTAGGGAGAGGCCAGCTGGGCTGTTCAGGCTGGTCTCACAGAATGGCAAGGCTTCAGTGAAGTCACAATTTCAGGGCTTGTTCCTTGCTTTTGCAAGCCCAGAAACTTTATTTTTGTCAGAGTGCCCAGATTTGAACACATTCAGGGGACTCTGAATGCATGAGAGACCACTGTGTAAACCAGAATACAAATTTGCTCAATTATAATGAGAAGGGTAACTATCAAAGGGAGTAGAAAACTATGATGCATGGCCAACACCTTCTGTCCCCTGTAGAAAACTCTACATGGGAAGCCTGTGGTTATTCCTTTTAGTTCAATAAACATTTATTACCACCTAGGGTAGAGGCCATTTTTATCCCAAGGATGTTTTGCATATATGAACACATGTCAGAATTATGACCACAATGAATTGTCATAAGTACATTTTTGCCAGAGCAAACTGCATTAAGCCAATTTATACCTTGATTATTTTTCTAAATAGTTTTCTCTTCTGGTTGGCAGGTTCAGCCATTTAGGAGAGACTGATGATCTATGTGCATGATAGCATTAGCCATGAAGCTCATCCAACAGCCACATTCACAAAGCCACCCTCTGAATATGGTACTTAACCTGGAGCTTCAAAGGAATCTGATAATGCCAGGAGCAGGTATATTATACAAGTGACTTGACAAGACTTGTTCCTACTAGCAGGGAACTTACTGTCTCTTTAACTCTAAAGCAGAAATATTAAACAAAAAAATGAATAATGATATGCTTTAGATATAAAATTAAAAATACATACATTAAAATGAGCAAGATAAATACAGTTGAGGGTTTGGATAATGTCTTCAGAGCTTCTGTGTAGATAAGGTTGGGAAAGTGAGGAATTACTCTTTTCCATTTACTGAAAGAAATATTAAAAATTAAGAATTTGTTTAAATGATGAAAGGAATGAGCAGAGAAAAAACCAACTTGATTTACATTTCTGATATAAAGCAGAGGATCTACCTGAGATTTATCCGTTGGACATTTCCTCTAGAAAGTAACTGAATCCTCCCTTGATTCAAAGCCTAGGAGTCAAATGGGCCATTAAGGTGTCTGTTACTGATCAATCTTAAAGAAAGCCTGGAGCGTGGTTTTTTTGGGGGGACGGGGAGGGTGCTGGGGAGGTCCATGGATTTGCTTCAGGAATCTGTGAACCTCCAAACATTATAAGAAACATTTTGTCCTCCCTCCCTCTCTCCCTTTGAACTTTCCTTACAGAAACAGAAAAGTGAGGTGAGAGATGAATCCTTTCAGAATATCAAAAAAAAGAATCTGGGATGGTTTCTGTGGAAAAAAATTCCAGACTATTTATGTTTGAATAGAGACCATGGACAAACAATGGAAATGTAGTACTCTTGAGAAAGGTTTTGACTGACTCCTTTGTTGAGATTTTGGTTAGTGTTTGTGTGTTTCTTGATAGTTATAGCTGTAAAAAAAAAAAAAATCCTTTAAAATCTAAAAACTTACTACACTGAAATAAGAAATCAATTAACTATTAGATTAGAGTAAAATTCAATCTAGTCTGTAGTCGCTCAAGTAAATGTACAGTACTGGGTTTAAAGTAGGCCCTGCATATATACTCAATTCATTTACTTTTTACAAAGTTATTTTAGGGAAATGTACTTCACATTATTACCAGCTGATCTTTATTAAACTTTTAAAGCAAAATTTTAATCATTTAGCTCTGTGTAGTTATAAATCTGAAAACTTGAGAATCAGAGAACTTTTCACTGTGATCAAACTATATATATATATATTTACATATTCATATACATTTATTTATATATTATTTATTTATTTAATGGTAGGCATTCTGAAAATATCTGTAAAATAAAGAGAGGAATCCTTTGTAATTTCCTGTACATATCGTTTGCCATTTTTTTCCTTTGGCATGCTCATACATTTATTTATGAATTCCATATATAGTGAGGATTTTAGGCCTTTGCTATATATGTTACAAATGCTGTTTTTCCTGATTTATACTTAATTTTAACTTTCCTTTACCATAAGAATAGAAGATAATATTCAAGCATATAGTTTCATTTAATTGAATGCTTTATAGCCAATTTTTAGAGAAATAAATGAACTAAATGCAATATATAGGAGCAAAGTGCTGAATGCTTCTCAGTATGGGTTCTTTATTTAAATAAAGATGTAAAAATGATTTGTAGATAATAGCATAGCATATGTCTTGGAGTAGTAAGTTTTTGAGTCAGATAGATTTAGTTCTTATCTCATTTCTACCCCACGGCAGCTGTGCGTTCGGGAAGAACCACTTAACACCTCTGAGTATCTATAAATTAGGTATAATCAGGCCTCCCTCACAGGGTTAGTGCCCAGCAGTGCCAATGAATGGTCTCTATATGGGCATTCCATCCCAGAATAGGTTATTTCCAAAATTGATGCTTATTGTTAAATATGAAAACAAGTTAGTTCCAGAGCCAGATTGGCCTCAGTTTCTCTGCTAGAAATTTAAAAATAAAATGTGTATGTATGAGTATGTGTATACATATATGCATATATGTATATTTACTATTTTGCTTTTTGCCATAATGATTTTCAAATACTACTTGACTTTATTGTATTATGTTTTAGATCTCTTGGATTTTTTATTTTTCTTCTCCCAACTTTGTTAACTAAAAGGAAGTACTATGTATTCTTAAGTTTTCCCTTGAGAGAATCTTTATATCGTGAAATGGTACTACTAGTACAGTTTTAAACAGAACAAGCTACTGAACAGTCCCTTAGGGATTTGAATAAAACCAAAAAACCAAACCCGTTGCTGTCCAGTAGATTCCGACTCATACCCTGTTTTTAGTTCAATGTAAGTAGCTTAGCATCATGAGGTGCTTTACTCCAGTTTTGTTTTGTTTCTTTCCCTAGAATATTACTGAATTAGAAATTTAACTCCTATTGCTTTGTGTTGTCATCAGCATGTAAAACGTGAAGTCAGTCAAGCCTTCTAATATGATATTCACTTTAACCTGAAAATATTCGACATTTATCTTATTTACACAGAACTTCTAATTTTTTATAAGGATCTCAGACTGGTTCCCTCCACAGTTGCCCACATCAAGTCCACAAGAATACACACTTTTACCCTCCTATCACTGGAAGTAGTTTGCTCCCAACTTAGCCTTCCTTCTCTTCATTCTTGAACATAACCTACACATTTCATTTTAGCCTCACTGGTTTGCTTATTTTCTTTTGTCCTACCTTTCCTCCTCTCTGCCAATCTAAATGTAAATCCTAGCACATCTCAATACATGCTTTTTTCCATGAAGCTTTCACTGATTTACCCCTACCACATGAATTGTTACCCTCAAAACATTCCAAATCACATACTTTTGAAAGTTATGCAACACTACCTCTCAGAATTGCCCCCAGATCTGTTACTACACGTTATATTTCAACTCATGAAATAAAATGTCATTTAGCAAGATTGTGCAGTTAATGGAACTTTTAATTCTGGGAATGAAAAGCACTAATTATGGCCATTTATATGTCTTTGGTAGGGATATATAAATTTATATGAGAAGACGGAATATACTTGGGGACTTGGAAAGATTTATACGTATGTATTTTCCACAGAGAAGCATTAGATAAATGCATCTATGGCAACGATGATTATGAGAATTTCCTAATAAACGTATAATTTAATTTATCTATCAAAATTGTAGAGAGACGGAAGTGCCCTGCCAGCCAGCCTGACATAGCATGGCTATCTTGAGACAAAGCCAGCAGTGATCCCAGGTGAAGAGCACAGGAGGGTAACAAAATTCCTGATTGGAGACAGAGAAATTATGTAGACATACCCAGTGTGAAGCAAGGTAAGCAGGACATGAACTGGCTCTAAGGAGGGAAAGTACAGGAAGGAGGGCAAGAGCTCCAAAGATACTGGCATCCACGGAGCAGAGAAGGGGGCCAGGACCCAGAGACAGGACTAATCACTAGTGGTGGTCCCTGACCATTAGGTTGAGTGGTGCACATGGAATAATAGATCCATAGGGTATCAACAAGAAATCCCTTCTCCTACCTGACCAGACTCCAGGCAGCAACCCCCTCCTCCCACTTGGTTGAGTCAGGTCCCAATTGCTGGCTGCAGCCAACAAGGAGTACCCAGGCACCCATGCCCCATGAGCAGGGGAGCAAGCTCCCTTATCCTCTGCCCTCCTGGTGATTAGCAGCACAGACCCCCCCCCCCATCATAGGTTGAATTGTATCCCCCCAAAATGTCTGTCAACTTGGCTGGGTCATGATTCCCAGTATTGTATGATTGTGTACCATTCTGTAATCTGATGTGACTTCCTTATGTGTTGTAAATTCAATCACTATGATCTAATGAGATGGATTAGTGGCAGTTATACTGATGAGATTTACAAGATTAGATAGTGTCTTAAGCCAATCTCTTTTGAGACATAAAAGAAAGAAAAGAGCAGAGACACATGGGAACCTCGTACCACCATGAAAGCAGTGCCGAGAGCAGAGTGCGTCCTTTGGACCTGAGGTTCCTGCACTGAGGCGCTCCCAGATCAAGGGAAGACTGATGCATCACAAAGACTTTCCTTCAGAGCAAACAGAGAGAGAAAGCCTTCTCCTGGAGCTGATGACCTGAATTTGGACTTATAGCCTACTGAACTATGAGAGAATAAATTTATCTTTGTTAAAACCATCCATTTGTGGCATTTCTGTTACAGCAGCACTAGATGACTAAGACACCCCCGACCCTACTGCCCCACCTTCCTGGGGCTGTGGTAAAAGCCCCCCAAAGAGCCCTGCCCCACCTGCCACACCGCCCACCACCTTGCCAACCCAGCAAGCTGCAGTGAGCAAGCCCACCCTACTGGTTGCTGCTACACACGCACTAGCTGCTGCCCAGCACACACAGTGAGCAGCAGTGAGCACTCCTGCCCCCACCCCTGGTAGCCCAACACAACCCACTGCCATGCCTACCCAGCAAGTGGCAGAGAGCACTCCCATGCCCCTGGTCACCCACCACACCCCACCCGCCACCCCAGCAACCCAGAGAGAGGCAGTGAGCACACCCACACCTCTGGTCACCTGCCACACCTATACTGCCTGATGCCCTGCCCACCTGGTGAGTACCAATCACGTATTCCCACAATGCTGGACTGATGACATGTGGTGGCCCATGCCCACCCAGCCTGCTCCCAGCCACCTAGCACTCCTGGTGAACAGAGACCCACTCTCATCCTGCACGTCACTGGCCTACCCACTCAATGACAGGTGGTGGGCACCCCTGTGCTGCAAGACCAGCAATCAGCAGAGCACGCCCGCCCCACTCGCCCTGATACATCAAAATAAAACTAAAAATCAGGACAAAACACGCAAACATACAACCAATAAATAAATACATATGTAAGTAAATTAACACCTTAATGCCTCTGAGACAACAGACAATAACATATCATCTGAAAAAACAGGAGAAGATGACCCAAACCATTGAGCAAAATAAAGGGAAAGAAAACCTTCCTGAAGAAGAAACAATAATAGAACTACATGACAAGGAAATCAAAAGACATATTTAGTATCCTCAAAGAGATCAAGGAAAACAGAAAAGAACCCTAGAACAATTGAAGAAAACAATACAAGAACAAAATGACAAATTCAATAGATAAATAGAAATCTTACCAAAAAAATCTAGAAATTCAGAAGTTTAACACTAAAATATCAGAAATAGATCATGGAAGAACACAGGAGTAGAACTGAATCATTGGAAGAAAGAATCAGTGAAATAGAGGACAAATCCTGTGATACTAATTTGAGGAACAACCAGGAAAAAAAATTGAGGAAAAGTGAAGAAAGACTAAGAGTTATGTGGAACACCATCAAAAGGAATAATTCGAGCATAATAAGAATTCCAGAAGAGGAGGAAAAAAGGAAGTACACAGAATTTTTGATGATATATTGGCTGAAAACTTTCCAAATATTATGAGAGATGAGAAGATTTCCATCCAAAAAGCTCAGCAAACCGCATGCAGGAGAAACACCAAAAAAATTCACCAAGAGGGAGGCAGAACCAACATGTCACTATAGAGAGAAGCACCATGCCATCCCCCTGTAGAAAAGACCTTAAAAACTAAGTAAAACAGATACAGATGTCAATCCTAGAACCCTAAGTACCAAATGAAGGAATAAAGAACTTGATCAAGCACCTAATGGAATAAGAAACTGACAGAGGACAGAGAATGAGGAGAGCTATGGAGTGGAGGCCCCGTACCAGCTAACATGGCCAGATTTGACATCTTGGGCTTTAGCTGCCAAATAACTCTGGACAGGGAGTAGGGGAAGGCAACTTCATGGAGCTCCCAGCAGGAGACAGAGCACCCAGTAACCAGGTATTCATTCTTTCCCACCTCCTATCCTTCTTACCTCTATGAGGCCTCTGCTACTTGCGAACGGGCCACGATTGCTCTGTCTGTTGCTCAGTCAGAGTGACACTAGCTCGCTGCTGCCAGGGCCCACCCCACCCCCACTGGCTGGTATGTTCAGTCCCATTTTTTGTTCATTTGCTTGTTTGTTTGTTTGTTTTTTGGTTTGTATCTTTGTTTTTTGTTTTTTTTTTTGGCTTTTTTTGTTGCTTATCTAGCCCTGTGTGCCATCTCCTCTCCTTCCTGACAGGTTTTTTTTAAGACTTTTATGTTGCTTTTCTCTCTCTCTCTCTCTCTCTTCCTTTTCTTTTTCCTGCCCAGAGAGCCCCATTTGCCATCCCCTCCCCTTCTTGATGGGCTGTGATTTTTTGGCATGTTTGTTTTGATCTTTTTTTTCTGTTTGTTTGTTTATCTTGGGGGGGCTTTTGTGTTGCTTCTCTCTCTCTCCTTTCCTTCCTTTCATTTCTCCCACCCAGCTAGCCCCATGTGCCATCTTCTCCCCTTTGAAGGGCCGTGATTTTTTTATTTGTTTGCTTTGTTCTTTTCTTCCAAGTGAATAAATGAACAACTAGAAATCATACAAAAACAGCGATTAGAAATCCAAAAGATAACCAACAAGATTTCAGAAATGGACAGTGTAATAAAAAGTTTTAGGAGCAAACGTGAAACAATGGAAGACAGGATCAGTGAAATTGAAGACAAATCCTTGGATACCACTTTGTTTGAGGAAAAAGAGAAAAAAATGAAAAAAAATGAAGAAACCCTGAGAATAATGTGGGATACAATCAAAAGCAAAAATTTTTATGTGATTGGAGTTCCAGAACAGGGGAAGAAAATGGAAAACAGAGTGGGATCATTAAAGATTTACTGACAGAAAACTTATCTAATATCATGAAAGATGAAAAGCTGACTATCCAAGAAGCTCAATGAACCCCATATAGGATAGACCTCAAAAGAAAAACACCAACAACACATATTATAATTCAACTTGCTAAAACTAAAGACAAAGAATCCCGAGAGCAGCTCAAGAAAAACAAAAAGTCACATGCAGAGGGGAAACAATAAAACTAAGCTGTGATTACTCAGCAGAAACCATGCGGGCAAAAAAGACAATGGGATGACATATATAAAATCTTGAAAGAAAAAAATTGCCAGTGAAGAATAATATGTCCTGCAAATGTCTCACTCAGATATGATGGCGAAATTAGGATATTTCCAGATAAACAGAAATTAAAAGAATATGTAAAAACCAAACCAAAATTACAAGAATTATTAAAAAGAGTCTTTCGGTTAGAGAATCAACAACATCAGACAACAACCTGAATCTACCATATAAGACAGCATCAACCAGATACCATTAGATAATGAACCCTCAAGGATAAAACAAAACTAAAAATTTTACAACAGGAAACCAGAGATGTCAATATATAAATGACAACAACACCAGAACAATAAAAAAGGGAATAAATGGTGTAGGTATAGAACTTTCAAATGGAGAGAAAGTCAAGGTGTTATCAAGTAATAAAAACTGGTTTAAACTTAGGAAGGTAGGGATAAATTTAAAGGTAACCACAAAGAAAGTTCACAAACATACTCATCAAAATGAAGAAGAAAAACATAAAATCTCATAAACACAAAATCTACAAAAACAAAAGAATAGAAAAAAAAATTACACAAACAAAAGGAGTTCAGCACAGAAGAGTAAGAGGAACAAAGAAATGTCAGCACAACAAAAAAAGCACTACAAAATGACAGGAATAAACTGACACCTATTAATAATAACACTGAATGTAAATGGCTTAAAAGCACCCATAAAGAGAGAGAGTGACAGAATGGATAAAAAACACGATCCATCAATATGCTGTCTACAAAAGACACACCTTAGAAACACAGACAAAAATTTATTAGAAATTAAAGGATGGAAAAAAAATATATCAAGCAATCAGCAACTAAAAAAGAGCAGGAGTGGCAATACTCAGATAAAATAGACTTTAAAACAAAATCTGCCATAAAAGACAAAGAAGGGCATCATATACTGATTAAAGGTACAATCCACCATGAAGACATAACCATAATAAATAGCTATGCACCCAATGACAGGGCTGTAAAATACATACAACAAACTGTAACAGCACTTAAAAAAGAAATTGATGGTTCCACAATAATAGTAGGAGTCTTCAACACACCACTCTCGGTAAAGTACAGAATATCTAGAAAGAAATCAGCAAAGATAAGAAGATCTAAAGTCCACAATCAACCAACATGACCTCATAGACATGTATAGAACAGTCCACCCAACAGCAGCAACGTAGGTATTTTTTTTCCAATGCACATGGAACATTCTCCAGAATAGACTACATCTTAGGCCACAAAGCAACCCTCAACAAAATACAAAACACTGAGAAAATACAAAGTATCTTCTCTGAAGAGGATGCCATAAAAGCAGAAATTAACAACAGGAAGAGCAAGGAAAAAAAATCAAATACATGGAAACCAAATAACAGTCTGCTTAAAAATCAGTGGGTAACAGAAGAAATCAAAGATGGAATAAAAAAATTCCTAGAATCAAGTAAGAATGAAAATACATCACACCAAAACCTTTGGGACAGTAAAGGCCATGCTCAGAAATCAATTTATAGCAATAGATGCACACATCAAAAAAGAAGAAAGGGACAAAATGAAAACATGAGCTACACAACTTGAACAAATACAAAAACAACAGCAAAAGAGGGCCACAGCCACCAGAAGAAAGGAAATAATAAAGGTCAGAGCAGAAATAAATGAAATAGAGAATAGAAAAACAATAGAATCAATAAGACCAAAAGTTGGTTCTTTGAAAGGATCAACAAAATCGACAAACCTATAGCCAAATTACAAAAGAAAGACAGGCGAGGATGCAAATAACCCAAATAAGAAATTAAATAGATGACATTGCAAAAGACCCAAATGAAATAAAAAGGATCATAACAGAATACTATGAAAAACTATACTCCAACAAATTTGAAAACCTGAAGAAAAAGGACAAATTTCTAGAAACACACTACCTACGCAAACTAACACAAACTGAAGTTGAAAATCTGAACAAACAGATAGCAAGAGAGGAGATTAAAAAGATAATAAAAAACAAACAAACAAAAAAACTCCCCCCCCCAAAAAAGCCCTGGGCCAGATGGCCTCACTGGAGAATTCTACCAAACATTCAGAGAAGTGCTTACACCAGTACTACTCAAACTATTTCAGGACATGGAAGAGGAAGGCATACTTCTGAATTCATTCTATGAAGCCAGCATAACTCTGATACCAAAACCAGGTAAAGACACCACAAAAAAGAAAATTACAGACCAATATCCATAATGAACATAGATGCAAAAGTCCTCAACAAAATTCTAGCCAATAGAATTCAGCATCATATCAAAAAAATAATACACCACGACCAAGTAGGATTCATACCAGTTATGCAAGGATGGTTCAGTGTTAGAAAATCAATCAATGTAATCCACCACATAAATAAGAGAAAAGAAAAGAACCACGTGATCATCTGAATTGACACAGAAAAGGCATTCGACAAAGTCCAACACCCATTCCTGAAAAAAATCTCTCAATAAAATAGGTATAGAAGGGAAATTCCTCAACATAATAAAGGGCATCTATGCAAAACCAACAGCCAACATCATTCTTAATGCAGAGAGGCTGAAATTATTCCCCTTGAGAACAGGAACAAGACAAGGATGCCCTTTATCACCACTCCTATTTAACATTGTGCTGGAAGTCCTAGCTAGAGGAATAAGGCAAGAAAAAGAAATAAAGAGCATCCAGATTGGTAAGGAAGAAGTAAAACTGTCCCTATTTGTGGATGATATGATACTATATGTAGAAAACCCAAAAGACTTCATGAGAAAACCACTGGAACTAACAGAAAGATTCAGCAGAGTTGCAGGATACAAGATAAACATACAAAAATCAGTTGTATTCCTATACACCAATAAAGACAATGATGAAAAGGAAATCAAGAAAACAATACCATTTATAACAGCACCTAAAAAATAAATACTTAGGAATAAATCTAGCCAGTGATGTAAAAGACCTATACCAAAAAAAATTACAAAACACTACTGCAGGAAACCAAAAGAGAACTACATAAAGGGGAAAACATACCATGCTTATGGATAGGTAGACTCAACATTGTGAAAATGTCAATTCTACCCAAAGCAATGTACAAACACAATGCAATCCCAATCCAAATACCAACAGCATTCTTCAAAGAGGGAAAAACTAATCATTAACCTTATATGGAGAGGAAAGTGGCCCCAGATAAGTAAAGCACTATTGAAGAAGAAGAACAAAGTAGGAGGACTTGCACTACCTGATCTCAGAACCTGCTATACAGCTATGGTAGTCAAAACATTCAGGTACTGGCACAACAACAGATTCATTGACCAGTGGAACAGAATTGAGAACACAGATTAAATCCATCCACCTACTGTCACCTAATCTTTGACAAAGGTCCAAAGTCCATCAAATGGGGAAAAGATAGTGTTTTTAACAAATGGTGCTGGCAAAACTGGATATCCATCTGCAAAAAAATGAAACAGGACCCATACCTCACACCATACACAAAAACTAATTCAAAATGCATCAAAGACCTAAATATAAAAACAAAAGCAATAAAGGTCATAGAAGTAAAATTAGGGTCAAGAGGCCCTAAAACATGGCATTAACAGGATACAAACCATAAATAACAGTACACAAACACCAGAAGATAAGCTAGGTAACTGGGATCTTCTAAAAATTAAACACTTATGCTCATCAAAAAACTTCACCAAAGGAGTAAAAAGAGAACCTACAGTCTGGGGAAAAAATTTTGTCTATGACAAATCGGACAAAGGCCTAATCTCTAAAATCTACAGGAAGACCCAACACCTCTACAACGAAAAGACAAATAATCCAATTAAAAAATAGGCAATGGATAGGAGCAGACACTTTACCAAAGAAGACATTCAAGTGGGTACCAGAAACTTGAGGAAATGCTTGCAATCACTAGCCATTAGAGAAATGCAAATCAAAACCACAATGAGATATAATCTTACCCTGACAACACTGGCACGAATCAAAAAACAGAAAATAACAAATGTTGGAGAGGCTGCAGGCAGATAGGAAGTCTTATGCACTGTAGGTGGGAATGCAAAATGGTGCAACCATTTTGGAAAACGATATGCAGCTTCCTTAAAAAGCTAAAAATAGAAATACCATAGAATCCAGCAGTCCCACTCCTAGGGATATATCCTAGAGAAATAAGACCCGTCACACAAATAGACATATGCATACCCATGTTCATTACAGGAAATAGCAAAAAGATGGAAACAACCTAGGTCCCCATCAACAGATTAACGGATAAACACACTATGGTACATACACACAATGGAATACTCCAAAACAATAAAGAACAATTATGAATCTGTGAAACATCTCACAACATGGATGAATCTGGAGGGCATTATGCTGAGTGAAATAAGTCAATTGCAAAAGGACAAATATTGTATGAGACCACTTCTATAAAAACTCATGAAAAGGTTTACATACAAAAAGAATCTTTGATGGTTATGAGAGATGGGAGAGGTGGGAAGGAAAAACACTAAACAGACAATTGATAGGTGGTAAGTTTGGTGAAGTGTAAGATAGCACAGAATACTGGGGAAGTCAGCACAACGTCACCAAGGCAAGGTCTTGGGAGCTCCATAGACACATCCAAACCTGGCAGACCAAATTATTGGGTCAAGGGCTCTGGGGACCATGGTCTCAGGGAACATCTAGCTCAATTGGCATAACATAGTTTATAAAGAAAATGTTCTACATTCTACTTTGGTGAGTAGCATCTTAAAAGCTTGTGAGCAGCCATCTAAAATATTCCACTGGTCTCACCCTATCTGGAGCAAGGGAGAAAGAAGAAAACCAAAGGCACAAGGGAAAGATTTGTCCAAAGGACTAATGGGCCACAACTACTACACCCTGCCCCAGACTGAGTCCAGCACAACTAGGTGGTGCCTGGCTACCACCACTGACTGCCCTGACAGGGATCACAATAGATGGTCCTAGACAGAGCTGGAGAAAAACATAAAACAAAATTTTGACTCACAAAATAGACCAGACTTTCCTGGTCTGACAGACTGGAGAAAACCTGAGAGTACGGCCCCCAGACACTCTTCTAACTCAGTACTGAAGTCACTCTTGAGGTTCAACCTTCAGCCAAAGATTAGACAGGCCCATTAAACAAAACAAGACTAAGTGGGCACCCAGGGGCAAGGACAAGTAGACAGGAGGGGACAGGAGAGCCGGTAACAAGGAACCCAAAGTCAAGAAGGGGAGAGTGTTGACATGTCATGGGGTTGGCAACCAATGTCAAAAAACAGTATGTGTATTAGTTGTTTAATGATAAACTTGTATGCTCTGTAAACCTTCATCTAAAGTATAATTTAAAAAAAAATTCACCAAGACATATCATAATCAAACTTTCCAAAACCAAAGACAAAGAATTCTGAAAACAGCTCGTGAAAAATTAAATATCACTTACAAAGGAGCACCAATAAGACTAAGCGCTGATTTCTCATCAGAAACCATTCAGGAAAGAAGACAGTGGGATCACATGTATAAAATCCTGAATGAAATAAATGCCAACCAAGAATCATATACCTGGCAAAACTTTCTTTTGAAAATGATGACAAAACTAAGACATTTCTAAGCAGAAACTAAGGGTATTTAAAAAAAACAAAAACCAAAACAAAAACCAGACTGCCTAACAAAAAATATTAAAGGAGTCCTTGGGATAGAGAACCAATGACATCAGACAACAACCTAAGATAAAGACACACAGCAACATCACTCAGTTGCCAACCCAGATAAAAAGACTTCACAAAAGCAAAATGAGACTGAAAAAACTAACTACAGGAAACCAAAGCAGTTAAGCTGTAAAGGACAACAACCTCAAAACAAAAAGGAGGAATAAAAGATGTGGTTATAGGACTACCATATAGGGAGGAAGCCAAGACAATTTCAATGTATAACAGACTGTTTTAACTTTAAAAAGATTAAGGTAAACTTTGGGGTAACCACAAAGAAAAGTAATAAATCTTCTTTCTAAAATAAAGATGAAGAAAACCAAAAATACTCAGTTAACACAAAAACAACAATGACTGACAGCAAAAGAAAATCCACATACAAAAAGAACTCAGCACAGAAAATGAAGAGGAACAAAGAAACCGTTAACACCACAAAAAAAGTATAACAAAATGACAACTCTCAGCAAAATATGAATAAAAGGGAAATTCTTCAACATAGTCAAGGGCATATATACAAAACCAACAACCAACATTATTCTCAATGGAGAGAGATTGAAAGCATTTTCTTTGTGAACAGGAATGAGACAAGAATGCCTATTATCTCTGCTCTTATTCAATATTGTACTGGACATCTAGCTAGAGCAACAATGCAAGAAAGGGAAATAAAGACCATCCAAATTGGTAAGGAAGAAGTAAAACTATTTGCAGCTGACATGATCCTATATACAGAAAATTACAGAGATTTCACAAGAAAGTTACCGGAACTAGTAGAAGTGTTCAGCAAAGTGGCAAGGTACAAGAGCAACATACAAAAATCAGTTGGATTCCTCTACAGTAACAAGGAGAACTCTGAAAAGAAAACAATACCACTTATAATATTCCCCAAAAGGATAAAATACCTAGGAAGAAATCTAACCAGGGATGTAAAAGATTTATACAAGGAAAACTATGAAACACTACTGTCAGACACCAAAAGAGACCTACATAAATGGAAAAACATACCATGCTCATGGATTGGAAGAATTAACATTGTGAAAATGTCAATACTACCCAAAGTGATCTATAGATATAATGAATCCTGATCCAAATCACAATGACATTCTTTAACGAAATAGAAAAACCAGCCTCCAACTTTATTTCGAAAGAAAAGAGGCCATGAATAGCTAAAGCATTATTGAAGAAGAACAAAGTAGGATGCCTCACACTTCCCAATCTCAGAACTTACTGTACAGCCACGATAATCAAAACAGCCTAGTACTGGCACAACAACACACACGTAGACCAACGAAACATAATTGAGAACCCAGAAGTAAATTCATCCAACTATGGACAGCTGTCTACCACAAAGGGTCAAATTTCATTCAGTGTGGAACAGACAATCTCTTTAACAAATGGTGCTGGCAAAACTGAATATCTATTTGCAGAAAAATCATACAGGAACCATACCTCACACCATACACAAAAACTAACTCAAAATGGATCAAAGACCTAAATGTTAAACCTAAAACTATAAAGTTCCTGGGAGATAAAATAGGGACAAAACTAGGGGTCTGAATTTATGGTATAAATACATTATCAACCACAACTAAAAATGCACAAACAACAGAAGATAAACTAGATAACTGGTACCTCCTAAAAATTAAATACTTATACTCATCAAAAGACTTTATCAAAAGAGTAAAAAGAGAACCTACAGATAGGGAAAATTTTTTGATGACATATCTGACAAGGGTCTACTCTCTAAAATATATAGAAAACTTCAACACCTCAACAACACAAACAACCCAATCAAAAAATGGGCAAAGGATATGAACAGACACTTCACCAAAGAAGACATTCAGGTGGCTAACAAACAAAGGAAGAGAAGCTTGCAATCATTAGCCATTAAAGAGATGCAAATCAAAACTACAATGAGATACCATCTCACCCCTGCAAAAAGGGCACTGATCAAAAAACAAAACAAAACAGAAAACAACAAATGTTGGCGAGGTTGTGGGGAGATTGGAACTCTTACACACTGCTAGTGGGACTGTAAAATGGTACAACCACTATAGAAAACGGTGTGATGCTTCTTCAAAATGCTAGAAATAGAAATACCATATGATCTAACAATCCCACTCCTAGGTGTGTATCCTAGAGAAATAAGAGCTGTCACACGAATAGACATGTGCATACCTATGTTCATTGCAGCATTATTCACAATGGCAAAAAAAATGGAAACAACCTAAGTGCTCATCAACAGATGAATGGATAAACAAAATGTGGTTCATATGTACAATGGAATACTATGCAATGATAAAGAGTAATGATGAGTCCACGAAACATCCTATAACATGGAAGAATCTGGAGAACATTATGTGGAGTAAAGTAAGTCAATCACAAAAGGACAAATATTATATGACACCACTTTTATAAAAAGTGAAGAATAGGTTTACACACAGAAAGTGACATTCTTTGATGGTTACCAGGGATGGGAGGGGGAGAGAGGGAGAATCACTCACTAGACAGTAGACTGGTGTTAATTCTGGTGAAGGGAAAGGCAATATACAATGTGACCAAGGTAAATGAAGACACTAAAAGGTACACAAGAATAAAGGACAACTATGGTAAATGCTATAACATACACATTTCTGTAATTACAATAATAACAACCAAAAATTTGTCAGTGGTTACATAGGTAGATATGTATACTATATAAGTGAAGGAGGACATGTGGGAGTGCATGTGCATGCACACGTAAGTATAGTTGTGGGCATTTGTATATACATATTTGTAAGTGCTGCATATATATCATATACATAATAGAGCACATAGCGGGCACAGTTACGGAAACTTCTCAGACATATACAAACTCTTTGAGGGACTGAGTTTCTGGGCTTGAAGGCTAAGGACTATAGTCTTGGGGGACATCTAGGTAAATTGACATAACGTGGTTCATAAAGATAATGTTCTACATCCTAGTTTGGTGAGTAATCTCTGGGGTCTTAAACACTTGTGAGTGGCCATATATGATACAACTATTGGTCTCCTCCCATCTGGAGCAAAGGAGAGAGAAGGGAACCAAAGACTGAAGGAAACAATTAGTCCACAAGACTAATGGCTCCCACAAACCACAGCCTCCACAATCCTGAGACCAAAAGAACTAGATGGTGCCTGGCTACCACTACTGACAGCTCTGACCAGGGACACAATGGAAGGTTCCAGTTAGAATGGGATAAAAATGTGGAACAAAACTTAAAATTTGTAAAAAAGAACAAACTTACTGGACTGACAGAGACCAAAGGAACCCCCGAGACTACAGCCCTAATACACCCTTTTAATCTGGAATTGAAGTCTCTCCCAGAGACCACTCTTCAGCCAAATAATAGATTGGCCTATAAAATAAACAGTAACACCCATGAGGAATGTGTTCCTTAGAATAATCAACTATAGGAGATCAAACAGGCAACATTTGTCCAAAAGCAAAGATAAGAAGTCAAGGAGGGGCAGGGAAACTGGAGGGATGGGAACAGAAGTGTGGAAATGAGAAGACTGCTGACACATTGTGGGGATAGCGACCAATGTCCCGGGACGATCTGTGTAT
The DNA here is from genome assembly GCA_030035585.1 of Dugong dugon. Classification (NCBI taxonomy): domain Eukaryota; kingdom Metazoa; phylum Chordata; class Mammalia; order Sirenia; family Dugongidae; genus Dugong; species Dugong dugon. The sequence continues at coordinate 102,785,147 of CM057460.1, read as the reverse complement.
GCATTGGTGAATGGGAAACTAATGTGCTGTGTGAACTTTCTGCTAAAACAGAATCAAAAGTTCAAAAAAATGTTATTGCAGCATTGTCTTAAGAATGCTGTTAAAAAGCTAAGAGTTAAAAACTATTTCCTTTTAATAGGATTTTACTCCAGGGCATTTACAACAGATATCTAAACTTATTCTAAAAGAAAATTTAATAATTCTGACTCACATTCTTAACAGAGATTACAATTTCATTATTTCTGTATAGTAGAGACAACTTTTGAAATACTCCCAAGAGCATGTCATAACAGTTCAAAACTTGTGTATTGTTGGAGTAGCAAGGTGTGTGATATCAGTTGAGATTAAATGGACCTGCTCTACATTTACTTTTGTGAACTGAAGGATTTAGCTCTCTTGTAGCAATTCTCAAAGTGTAGTTTGTAGATTCCTGGGGGTCACTGAGACACTTTCAGGTGGTCTATGAGGTCAAAACTATTGTCACAATAATACTGTCAGGTTATATGCCTTTTTCACTGTGCTGACATTTGCACTAACGGTACAAAAACAATGACAGGTAAAACCGCTGCTGGTACGTTGGCAGGAATCAAGGCAGTAGCACCAAGCTGTATTAGTAGTCATTGTATTTCTTATGACCAAGAACTTACAGTTAAAAAAAAAAAGTTAGTTTTAAGAATGTCCTGGATGAAGCAGTATAAATTATCAATTTTATTAAATATTAACCCTTGAGTACACATTATTTTAGTATTTTGTGTAATTAAATAGGAAGTACACATAACGTGCTCCTGTTGCATACTGAAATGCATGATTGCCTCAAGGAAAAGCCCTTTGTGTAATTATTTGAGCTGTGAGGTAACCTAGCAGGTTTTTTTCAAAAAACATTATGTTCACTTGAAAGAACAACTGACAGACAAACTACGGTTATACAGACTTGGGTTTTTGATATTTTCTCAAAATGAACAAAGTGAATCTGTCTTTTCAAGGTAAACAGCTGATGGTATTTGTTGCCAATGATCAATTTAAACTTTAAAGCAAAAATTGTTGCTGTTAGCTGCAGTCAAGCCAGCCCCACGCTTATGGCGTGAACCCATGCACAATGGAACAAAATGTTGCCTGGTCTGGTGCTATCAGTTGTGGGCCAAACCACTGTGATCCATAGGGTTTTCACTGCCTGATTTTCAGAAGTAGATCGCCAGGACTTTCGTCCTAGTCCATATTTAGCCTGGAAGCTTTGCTGAAACCTCTTCTGCATCAGAGCAACATGCAAACCACCACGGACAGATGGATGGTGGCTGTGCATGAGGTCCATTGGCTGGGAATCGAAACCAGATCTTCTGCATGGAATGTAAGAATTCTACCACTGAACCACCAAGGACAAGCAAAAATTGGAATTTTTTCAAGCTCCACCATGCATATGAAAACAGGTGGTGGTTTTGTAGGTATGTCTGGGAATTGTTTGATACAGTTCCCCTCCAGAGGTAGCGCTTAGTTTCCTCCCTTTGAGTTTGGGCTTGACTGTTTCTAAGGAAAAGAATATGCTGAACTGATGAACTTATCACATTGAGATTAAGTTGTAAAATGACTGTGGCTTCTGTCTTGGGTGCATTCTGTCCTTCTCTCTTTCTTTTGAATCACTCGCTGTGGGACAAGTCAGCTGCCATGCCCTGAGGCATCCATGGGGACAAGGAAGCCATCTGCCATGCCATGAAGACTCTCAAGCAGCCTATGGAGAGGCCTGTGTAGAGAATTGAGGCTTGCCAGCAGCCCTGTGAGTGAACTTGGGAGCATATCTTCTGAGGTCTGCCAAAACTCGAGCGAACTTGGAAGTAGATCCTCCCTCAATTGAGCCTTAAGATGACTATAGCCTGACAAGACAACTTAACTGCAACCTCATGAGAAACCCTGAACCAGAACAACCCAGCTAAACCACTCCTGAATCCCTGACCCACAGAAACTGTGAGATTATAAATTTGTTGTTGTAAACTGTTAAATTTGGGATAATTTGTTTCCCCAATGGATAACGAATGCAATAGTTTCCCAAAACTGAAGGACTTTTCTGATAAGATCAGTGGCAACATTAACAAAGGTGGGTTTTTTTGTTTGTTGGTTGGTTGGTTGGTTTTGGTTTTGTTTGTTGAATAATGAAACATGTCAATGGAAGATGTCCATAACTCAGAGAAACACCATTATCCAAATGATCAATGTATGATGCAACAAAATCATGCATTGATAAGGATCCATTCAAAGTACAAGATACCCGTTGCTGTCGAGTCGATTCCAACTCTTAGTGACCCTATAGGACAGAGCCCTATAGGGCTTCGAAGGCTGTAAACTTTATGGAAGCAGGTTGCAACATCTTTCTCCCACAGAGTGGCTGGTGGGTTTGAACTGCTGACCTTTTGGTTAGCAACTGAGTGCTTAACTACTGCACCATTGGGCTCCTTAAAGTACACAATAAACCAATGAGTTTTAATCGAGAGTATAAAATGTTCATTGATAATGGTTTCAGAATACACATTGTCATTAATCTTTAAGAAACTACCACTTGTTCAGTTTTGGCATAGGCTCAAAGAAGAAATATTCCTCCCTTTTCCAACTACATATTAGTGTGAAGATAGATTTTCTTTTTTTTAAATTTTATTTTATTGTGCTTTAGATGAAGGTTTACAGAGCAAATCAGTTTCTCATTAAACAATTAATATGCATATTGTTTTGTGATATTGATTGCCAGCCCCGCTACGTGTCAACACTCTCTCCTTCTCAATCTTGGGTTCCCCATTTCTATTCATCCAGCTTTCCTGTCCCCTCCTGCCTTCCCGTCCTTGCCCCTGGACTGGTGTGCCCATTTAGTCTCATATACGTGGTTGAGCTATATTTATTATTGTTTGTTTTATACGCCTGTCTAATCTTTGGCTGAAGTGTGAACCTCAGGAATGACTTCAGTACTGAGTTAAAAGGGTGTCCCGGGGGCCATACTCTCAGGGTTTCTCCAGTTTCCTTCAGACCAGTAAGTCTGGTCTTTTTCTGAAGATACTCCCTTTTATTGCTATCTCCCATTCTTAACCCTGTATACACCTCCCCTGCCTTCACAATTGCTTATACAGGGTTTACTTTAGAAAGGAGATGGAAAATAGTCATAACCTGCTAAGCTTGTAAATTTATTTGGAGTTTACAAAGGCACTTATTCCAAAATGAGTCATTAGATAGACAAAAACATATGTCTTAAAATTTCATTTTATAATATAAAAATATATTTTATGACTTTTTTCCATTTGGGCAAATGCGTAACATAATTTCAGTTCTTCAAATTGCTGTAATTACTTGAGTTTTTTTTTTCAGGTTTTTTTTTATTGTACCTCAGGTGTACTTTTATTGTTACAGAACAAATAGTTTCCCATGAAACAGTAGTACACATATTGTTTTATGACATTGGTTAACAACCCCACAACATGTCAACCCTCTCCCTTCTCGACCTTTTTTTTTTTTTTTTGGTGAAAATATACATAGCCAAAGATACACCATTTCAAAAATTTCTACGTGCACAGTTCAGTGACATCGACTACGCTCTTCCAGTTGTGCTGCTGTTCTCACTTTAGATGAAGGTTTACAGAACAAAATAGTTTCTCATTAAACAGTTAGTACCCATGTTGCCCTATGACAATGGTTAACAATCCCACTACATGTCAACACTGTCCTTACTCAACCTTGGGTTCCCTATCACCAGCTTTCCTGTCCCCTTCTGCCTTCTAGTCCTCATCCCTGGACTACTGTGCCTCATTAGTCCTGTTTTGTTTTATGGGGCTGTCCAATCCCCGGCTGAACGGTGAACCTCGGAAGTGACTTCACCACTGAGCTAAAACGGTGTCTGGGGGCCATACTCTCGGGGTTTCTCCCATCTCTTTTAGGCCGGTAAATCTGTAGATTTTCTTCATGTACTTCAAAAAATATACTGCAATAAACTGAATTTAGAAGCAGACATGACAAACAGCTGTCTTCTATTAAACTAGACATTTAAGGGATTTGCAGAAATGAAATCAGCACCTCTCATCTTACTAATTGTTTTGCTTTGGAAAATAATTGTTTTTTCATAGAAGACTGTATTGTTATTTTTAAACGAATTGTATTTGTTTTCTATTGCCACACGTCATGGACTTTGTGTCCCCCCAAAATATCTGTCAACTTGGCTAGGCCATGATTCCTAGTATTGTATGATTGTCCACCATTTTTTCATCTGATTTGATTTTCCTATGTGTTGTAAATCCTACCTCTATGATGTTAATGCAGTGGGATTAGTGGCAGGTATATTAATAAGGCAGGACTCAATCTACCAGATTAGGTTGTGTTTTAAGCCAATCTCTTCTGAGATATAAAAGAGAGAAGCGAGTAGAGAGACATAGGGACCTCATACCACCAAGAAACAAGAGCCAGGAGAATAGCACATCCTTTGGACCTGGGGTCTCAGTGCTGAGAAGCTCTTAGACCAGGGGAAGATTGATGACAATGGTTTTCCTCCAGAGCCAGCAGAGAGAGAAAGCCTTCCCCTGGAGCTGGCACCCTAAATCCAGACTTCTAACCTACTAGACTGTGAAAGAATAAACTGTTTGTTAAAGCCATCCACTTACAGTATTTCTGTGATAGCAACACTAGATAACTAAGACGCTCATAACACATTACTCCCAAAATTCAGCAGCTTAAGACAAAAGAGTTTCGTGGGTCAGGAATTCAGTTGAGTCCTAGTTGGGTGTATCTCCATCACGGTCTCTCACAAGGCTATAATCAAGGTGTCCGCCAGGGCTGAGTCAACTCAAGGCTCTACTAGGAGAGGATTTGCTTCTAAACTCACTTGTAGCTGTTTGTAGGACTCAGGTTCTCACAAGTTGTTGACCAGAGATGTCAGTTCCTTGCCACATGGGCCTTTATATGGGGCAGCTCACAGCATGGCAGGTGACATCCTGGAGACAGGGAAGGGAGAGGAGGGGAAGGGAAGGGAAAGGAGGGGAGGGAGGGGACGAGAGGAAAGAGAAACAAGCAAGAAACCATGGTCTTTTGTAACTTAGTGTCAGAAGTCACATCCCATTGCTTCTGTCATGTTCTCTTAACTTGAAAAGAGTCAATAAGTACAACCCACACTCAAGGAAAGGGTGTTACACAAGGGCATGAATTCCAGGAGGCAGGGATCATTGGAGGGCAACTTAGAGGTTGCCTATCATAAAAATTAATAATTATTTTATAAATTTCTCAGTTCTAATTTCTAATAAGGTAAATATCAATAGATGAAACACACACAAACAAAATAATTTGTAAGAGTGTAAATGGGTTTTGAGATTGAAAAAAGTTTGAGAACTGCTGTTTTAGTTATAAAAATATTGGCTTTCTTTATGATAAAGACACACGGCATTATTTAGGGGTTGATAATACATGTCTTATTTTTATTATTATTCATAACTATAAACTCTTCTCCCCCAAATAGTAGTATTTATAATACTATTATAAGATATAGAAGTGCATATTAAAATATGCAGCACATTGTTGCAGCCATTGTGTCAATCCATCTTGTAGATTGTCTTCCTCTTTTTCACTGACCCTCCACTTTACCCAGCATAATGTCCTTCTCCAGGAACTGGTCCCTCCTGATAACATGTCCAAAGTATGTGAGGTGAAGTCTCACCATCCTTGCTTCTAATGAGCATTCTGGCTGTACTTCTTCCAAGACAGATTTGTTTGTTCTTCTTGCAGTCCATGATATATTCAATATTCTTTGCCAACATCATAATTCAAAGTCATCAATTCTTCTTTGGTCTTCCTTATTCATTGTCCAGCTTTCACATGCTTATGAAGTGATTGAAAATACCATGGCTGAGTGGTGTCTGGGGTCTTAAAAGCTTGGGAGCAGGGATCTACGATGAATCAATTGGTACCAACCCACTTGGAGCAAAGGAGAATGAAGTACACCAAAGACACAAGGAAAATATTAGCCTAAGACACAAAAGGGCCACATAAACCAGAGACTCTATCAGCCTGAAACCAGAAGAACTAGGTGGTGCCCGGCTACCACCAATGACCACCCTGACAGGGAACACAACAGACAGTCCCTAAAGGAGTGGGAGAAAAGTATGGAGCAGAACTCAAAATCACGCAAAAAGACCAGACTTAATGGTCTGACTGAGACTGGAGGAACCCCCAAAGCTATGGCCCACAGACACTCTGTTAACCCAGAACTAAAACCATTTCTGAAGCCCACTCTTCAGACAAAGATCAGACTGGACTATAAAACGTAAAATAATACTCGTGAGGAGTGTACTTCTTAGTTCAAGCAGATACATGAAACCAAATGGGTGGCTCCTGTCCAGAGGCAGGATGAGAATGCAAGAAGGGACAGGAGCTGGTTGGATAGACATGGGAAACCCAGGGTGGAAACGGGGAGTGTGCTGTCACATTATGAGGATTGCAACTAATGTTACATAACAATATGTGTATAAATTTTTGTATGAGAAATTAACTTGAGCTGTAAACTTTCACCTAAAGCACAATAAAAAGAAAAGAAAACACCACGGCTTGGGTTAGGCGCACCTTAGTCCTCCAGGTGACAGCTTTGCTTTTTAACCCTTTAAAGAGTTCTTTTGCAGCAGATTTGCCCAATACGATGCATTGTTTGATTTCTTGACTGCTGCTTCCATGGATGTTGATTGTGGATCCAAGTAAAATGAAATCCTTGACAACTTCAATCTTTTCTCCTTCTATCATGATGTTGCTTATTGGCCCATTTGTGAATATTTTTGTTTCATGTTGAGGTGTAATGCATACTGAAGGCTGTGGTCTTTGATCTTCAACGGTATGTGCTTCAAGTCCTCTTCACTTTCAGCAAGCAAAGTCGTGTTATCTGCATTCTGCAGGTTGTTAATGAGTCTTCCTCCAGTCCTGATGTTGTGTTCTCATATAGTCCAGCTTCTTGGATTATTTGCTCAGCATACAGATTGAATAAATATGATGAAAGGATACAACCCTGATGCACACTGTTCCTGACTTTAACCCACGCAGTATCCCCTTGTTCTGTTTGAATAACTGCCTCTTGGTCTAAGCACTCATGAGCACAATTAAGTGTTCTGGAATTCCCATTCTTCGCAATATTATCCATAATTTGCTATGATCCACACAGTCAAATGCCTTTGCATAGTCAATACAACACAGGTAAACGTCTTTCCGGTATTTTCTGCTTTCAGCCATGATCCATCTGACATTAGTGATGATATCCCTTGTTCCACGTCCTCTTCTGAATTCGGCTGAATTTCTGGCAGATCCCTGTTGATGCACTGCTGCAATCAGTTTTGAATGCTCTTCAGCAAAATTTTACTTGTGCGTGACATTAATGATATTGATCGATAATTTCTGCATTCTGTTAGCTCTCCTTTCTTTGGAATGAGCACAACTATGGATCTCTTCCAGTTGGTTGGCCAGGTAGCTGTCTTCCAAACTTCTTGGCATAGATGAGTGAGTGCTTCCAGTCCTGCATCCATCTGTTGAAACATCTCAGTTGGTATTCTGTCAATTCCTGGAGCCTTGTTTTTCACCAATGCCTTCAGTACAGGCTGGACCCCTTCCTTCAGTATCATTGGTTCTTGATCATATGCTGCCTCCTAAAATGGTTGAGTGTTGACCAATTCTTTTTGATACAGTGACGCCATGTATTCCTTTCACCTCTTTTGATGCTTCCTGCATTGTTTAACATTTTTCCCGTAGAATCCTTCAATATTGCAACTTCTGGCTTGAATTTTTTCTTCAGTCCTTTCAGCTTGAGAAATGTCAAGAGTGTTTTTCCCTTTTGGTCACTAGAAACCTTAAAATGAGCCCTGGTGGCACAATGGTTAAGTGCTCAACTGCTAACCATAAGGTTGGTGGTTTGAACCCACTCAGCGCTTCCGCAGGAGAAAAGACCTGGCAATCTGCTTCCGTAAAGATTATAGCCTAGAGAACCCTATGAGGCAGTTCTACTCTGTCACACTGCATCGCTATGAGTCAAAACTGACTCAATGGCATATAACAACAACAGAAACCTTAAAGAAAATCCCCACAGGTTCTAGAATAAAAAGGGTTAGTCTGAGTGGGATGTAAGAAAGTTGACACAGGAAAGGGAAGAGGAAACATTGGCTGGGTAACCTGAGAAGGCTGCATGATCTAAGGTACAGGGGAAATCTAAAAGTGTTTTCCCTACTCTTCACTACTTCAAGCATTATAGAATTTTAGAAACAGCCTTTATTCTTTGTAAACCTGTTGCTGTTGAGTCGATTCTCACTCATGGCAACCCCACGTATTTCAGAGTAGAACTGTGCTCCGTAGGGTTTTCAATGGCTGTGAGCTTTCAGAAGTAGATCGCCAGGCCTTTTTTCCGAGGCAGCTCTGAGACACCTCTGGGGAGGTTTGAACTGCCAATCTTTCAGTTAGTAGCCGAACACTTAACCATTTGTGCCACCCAGGGACTCCTCTATATGAACCAAGTAGGGGCAATTTAAAATTATATTTGTTATATTTTAAAACGTGAATGGCTTAATGAACTAAATTTTAGAGGTTTTGCTTTAGCTAAGAATTGCTCAATTTTTTTTCTTGTCACTATGACTGCTGTGTATACACCCTTTATTTTCCTGTACTAAAGTATATGGCCTAGTTTTTTGTTTGACTCTGGGGAAATTATTGTTGCACAGATCTCAAATGAATATCTGTGGCAGTGTAGGGCAATTGTTAAGGTCAGATATTCACAACATTTTGGAGATCTGTATCCCAACTCCCTCACTTTACAGATTAAGACATTTGGGCTGAGAGATTAAGTAAAATCTGCTGCAAAAGACCTCTTCAAAGTTTTAAAAAGCAAAAATGTCACATTGGTGGCTAAGGAGTGCCTCATCCAAGCCATGGTCCTTCCAATTGCCTCATATGCATGCAAAAGCTGGACAATGAGAAAAGAAGGCAGACAAAGAATTGATACATTTGAATTGCAGTCTCGGCAAAGAATACTGAATATACCACGGACTGCCAGAAGAACGAACAAATCAGTTTTAGAAGAAATAAAACAGGAATGATCCTTAGAAGTGAGGATGATGAAATTTTTTCTTGCTTAATTTAGACACATCATCAGGAAAGACCAATCCTGAGAGAAGGACATCATGTTTGGTAACGTGGAGGGTCAGAGGAAATGAGGGAAACTCTCAAGGAGATGGATTGACACAATATCATTGAAGACGGCTAAGGACCCGGCAACGCTTTGTTCTATTATACATAAGGCCACCAAGAGATGGAGCCTACTCAGCCAAAGCTAACAACAACAATTGCTGTTCCTACAGGTAGTCATATCAAACTTGGCACTAATATCCCCGGATTTCCTGACTTTTTTTTTTCTCAGTTTCCTTGTCTAGAAAATGAGAATAACGCTAAGACTTCCCTCATAGTGTTGCTATGAGGCGTAAGATGAATTTATATGTATGTGTATATACATATATATATATATATATATGTATGTAAAGTTCCAGGCACATGGTAAGCATTCAATAATTGGCTACCATCTCTCTTATTACTATTTCTGAGTGTGCTCCCAGTCTGAAGAGGGAGATATAACTCTCCTCTTAGGGAGCTCCCAGTCTGACGGAGGAGCAGCCTCTGCACCCAAATTGTTGCTCCCGGTCTGATGGTGAGATGCAGTCCCCAGCTAAGGGTCTATAGTCTGATAGAGGAGGACAGCCTTGCACCTGGGAACTCCCTGTTAGACAAAGAAGGCTTCAAAGCTCCGCTGACTTCAGACTTGGCAGGTGGCCAGCCCTGGTGGTGGGATTTTTTTTTTTTTTTTTTCCAAAGTTTTGCCTGTCCGTGGAGGGTCAGCATCCAGGACAAATCACATTTCATGAGCTGCCTCAGGTTTGTTCCCCAACTTGGGCCCTTTAAGTCCTAGAGCTTTGGCTTCTTGGATTATTTGCTCGGTGTCCTGACTTCTAATCCTAGGTTCTCTTACCCATCATGCTACATTGCTTTTGATGATATTTTCCAAAATTATTACTAGTGTGATTTAATATAAACTTGATACTTGTAGAAGGGAGGTGGGAGCAATTCTGTGATGAAATCTTTGAAAAATAAGGGATTCTGGGTTGACATAAATGAAAAGGTGTTATTTTTACAATTAAACCTTTCTGCTTTCTGAGGCTACTCCTGGACTTTCTTCTTAAAACCGTTATCCATTCTTTTCGAAATGATGTACGGCAGGACCCTGCCCTTGAACTTTCGTCTGTGTCACACACAGATCAACCACATTCTGCACCATTGGCTCATCTTCACAGGCCAAGCTCCAAAACTCTGTCGCCTGAGCGTCTCCAATTTTAAGCAGGGGTGCAGTTGTCCGGGATAGCATTTAAGTTTCAGGTGCGAGGGCTCTGAGGGCTTCGAAAGTTGAAGGGCGGAGTAGGACGAGAAGCTGAACCAACCCTTCGGTGCCTGGGCGACAACTGGTGGGACATGGACAGGCCGTGAGCAGCAGAACACCCAGCCTCAAGCGGTTAAAAAGCCTCCCTATGCCCGGAGCCTCGCGTCTGTCCAGGCTCCTCCCTCAACGTCCCGCCCCGTGTGCGTGACGTGACCAGGTCGAGGCCTCTTCGGCTGTGGCTGCCCCCAGGCCTCAAGTCACCTTTGGAAAGGAGGTTAGTTGAACTCTGGTGCGCTGCCTTACCAGCTGGGAGTGGAAGACTGTACTCAGAGGCGACGGCAGCAGCCTAGAGGCCGTCGGGGGCCCCAGTGGCGGTGTGCCAGTACTGGCAGAGCCCAGTGTGAGTTGGTGGCCCCCGCCTGGGATCTGGACCAATTCATTTGCTTGCTTATTTATTGTCCCTTTTCCCACTAAAATGCAAGCTCCATGAGAGCAGCGATCAGGTCTGTTTTATTATCGCCAGCTTCCTGCACAGTACCTAACATGTTTGTTAACAGTAAAATCTTTTCTGGCTCTGACCATCCTTTTTCTTGCTTGCATAGGTAATGTCCTCTGCGTGTCTGTTACTGCATTTATAATATTTTATTGTAACTGCCTCTGAACATGTGTTTTACATTGTGTGCTCTTTATTTAGATCAAGGACTTTGTTTTGTTCATTTTTGTATCCCAAGTGCCTGGCATACAGTGGGCACTCCAATTTTTATCGAAAAGGTGAAAGCCATCTGTAATAAAATTTTTGATAACCTATATCTTTTTCTAAACTTCTTTGATTATCTTAGAATATTTGCTCTATCGTTATTCTCTCCTTTTCTCCCCGACCTTGAAAGCCACTCACTCCAATTAAGAGAGGCAATATCTGTGCTGAAAAGAATTCAAGATTTTAAAAAGAATTTAGCTAACAGTCCTTACTCTGCCACTTGCTAGTTTTGGGAAACTTCCTAATTTATCAGAGCATGGTTCTCATTTGTAAATGTTGTTGTTGTTAGTTGCTGACCAGTTGATTCTGACTCATGGCGACCCCATGTGTGCGGAGTAGAACTGCCCCATAGGGTTTCAGAAACAGATCTCCAGGCCTTTCTTCCCAGGTGCCTCTGGGTGGGTTGAAACCACCTTTTTTTTTTTTTTTTTATTGTTGTACTTTAAGTGAAAGTTTACAATTCAAATTGGTCTCTCATATAAAAATTTATACATACATTGTTATGTGACCCTAATTGCTCTCCCTGTACTGTGACAGCACACTTCTCCTTTCCACATCTGATTTCCCCTTGTCCATTCAACCAGCTGCTGACCCTCTCTGCCCTCTCATCTCACCTCCAGACAGGAGCTGCCCACTTAGTTTCTTGTATCTACTTGAGCTAAGAAGCACACTCTTCACAAGTATCATTTTATGTCCCATAGTCCAGTCTAATCTTTTTTTTTAATTGTGCTGTAAGTGAAAGTTTACAATTCAAGTTAGTCTCTCATACAAAAATTTATATATACATTTTTTTGTGACCCTAATTGCTTTCCCTATACAGTGACAGCACACTCCTCCTTTCCACCTCTGATTTCCCCATGTCCATTCAACCAGCTCCTGACCCTCTCTGCCTTCTCATCTCACCTCTGGACAGAAGCTGCCCGTTTAATCTAATGTATCTACTTGAGCTAAGAAGCACACTCTTCACAAGTATCAATTTATGTCCCATAGTCCAGTATAATCTTTGTCTGAAGAGTTGGCCTTGGGAATGGTTTTAATTCTGGGTTGAAAAAGAGTCTGGGGGCTGTGCTTTCTGGGGATCCTTCAGTCTCAGTCAGACCATTAAGTCTGGTCTTTTTACTAGAATTTGAGTTCTGCACCCCACTTTTCTCCGGCTCCATCAGGGATTCTCTGTTGTGTTCCCTGTCAAGGCGGTCATTGGTGGTAACTGGGCACCATCCAGTTCTTCTGGTCTCAAGCTGATGAAGTCTCTGGTTTCTGTGGGCTTTTCAGTCTCTTGGGCTAATACTTTCCTTGTGACTTGGTGTTCTTCATTCTGCTTTACTCCAGACCACCAACCTTTTGGCTTGTAGTTGAATCCTTAATGGTTTGCAACACATAGGGACTCCCATTTGTCGATGTTGTTGTTGTTAGGTGTCATCGAGTTGGTTTCAACTTATACCCACCCTGTGTGCAACAGAACAAAACGCTACCAGGTTCTGCACCATCCTCACAATTGTTGCTATGTTTGAGACCATTGTTGCAGCCACTGTGTCAATCCATTTCTTCTTTGCTGACCTTCTACTTTACCAAGCATGATGTCCTTCTTCAGGGACTGGTATCTCCTGATAACATGTTCCAAAGTACCTGAGACAAAGTCTTAACCATCCTCTCTTCTAAGGAACATTCTGGCTGTACTTCTTCCAAGACAAACATGTTCATTCTTCTGGCAGTCCGTGGTATATTCAATAGTCTTCACCAACACCATAATTCAAAGGCATCAATTCTTCTTTGGTCTTCCTTATTAATTTTCCAGATTTCACGTGCATTTGAGGCAATTGAAAATAGCATGGCTTGGGTCAGGCGCACCTTAGTCCTCAAAGTGACATCTTTGCCTTTGAACACTTCAAAGAGGTCTTTTGTAGCAGATTTGCCCAATGCAATACATCGTTTGATTTCTTGACTGCTGCTTCCATGGGTGTTGATTGTGGATCCAAGTAAAATGAAATCCTTGACAACTTCAATCTTTTCTCAGTTTATCGTGATGTTGTTTATTGATCCAGTTGGGAGGATTTTTGTTTTCTTTATGTTGCGGTGTCATCCATACTGAAGGCTGTAGTCTTTGATCCTCATCAATAAGTGCTCAAGTCCTCTTCACTTTCAGCAAGCAAGGTTGTGTTATCTGCATATTATGGGTTGTAAATGAGTCTTCCTCCTATCCTGATGCCATGTTTTTCTTCACGTAGTCCAGCTTCTCGGGTTACTTGCTCAGCATGCAGATTGAATAATTCTCATGAAATGATACAACCCTCATGCACAGTTTGCTGATTTTCAATGAGTATTCCCTTGTTCTGTTCGAACAGCTGCCGCTTGGTCTGTGTACAGCTTCCGCATGAGCACAATTAAGTGTTCTGGAATTCCCATTCTTCACGATGTTTTCCATCATTTGTTATGATCTACACAGTCGAATGCCTTTGTGTAGTTAATAAAATGCAGGTAAATGTCTTTCTGATAGTGATACTTATTTATAATTTCACATAAGTATTCTGTTCTCTGTCTTTAAATAGAATCTGGAAGAAAGTAATCTGGTTTTAACACATCTCTTTTAAGCGAAAAAAGAAAGAGAAAGAGTTCTTTGTTTTCCCAATCCTCTAACTGCCTAGATAATATATATTAGATGCGTTTAGTATTGAATTTTGTCTTGTTCATGTAAAAATTGGGTAAAAATCACAAATTAGGCAGTCAAATTTAAATCATTGGTCACAAAGACTTTATTTTTAAATAAAGGGCATTGTTAATGTAAATGTAACTTATAGTCTTCACAGTTTAGAACTGTTGGCAACTCATTACACTTTCAACATATATGAAGAATTATTTTTATACAAAGCAACTTATAAATGCCTAAGAGGATTGATTAGTTGGTACTGGCTGAAATAAATGTCTCATGGGGAGTTTAGATAAATTCACACATCGCGAGTTATGTCTAGTCTGAGCTCAGCTCGAAAGAGGTGTCATCCATTTACTATCCAAGTGTTGGGTCAAAAGAAAGGATGGGTGCATCCTTTTAGCATTTTTGTTTTTAGCACTGTTGGGTGCACGTAGCAGTTTTCTTTCTTGTAATTATGCAGAATTACAAGGAATAGCCATTTTCTTTATCATTATGTTTAAACACATTTAGCTTGACTGGGGAGATTTGCTTACATAGCTAGGTAATGAAGTTATATACTCTGAACATAAGTGAAGAGACCAGTATTATAAACAACATATACAAAATCTGTATTTTTAGTCATGCTTTGGAGAAGTTACCTAGATAAATCTCAGAGTTCTAACTAAAATATATGAACCAAGAATACTTAAATATACTTAATATGCATTTATCTGCTTTTCTTAAAATGTTTCAATTGTAGATTGCCTGTTTCCAACTGGTAAGATTCTATCAGGAGACACTCGGCTGCTCTTTAAAAAACCTTATTGGACAGTACATATCTGATGAGTGAGATGTGAAAAAAGGAAGATTTCAGTTTAATCACTGCTGTTGTAATAGGGCCGAGGTAGTAGCTCATTGTAGTTTCCCACAGGGTTTTCAATGACTGTAATCTTATGGGAGTAGATTGCCAGGTCTGTCTTCTGTGGCACCATTGGGTGGATTCAAACTGCCAACCTTTCAGTAAGTAGCCAAGTGCAAACCTTTTGCACCATCTAGGGACCTGAACAATTTCTGTTTAAAATATAGATTTGTAACTTATCAAATTTTCTAGGGATAAAATAAGACATGTTTTGCAATCAGAGGAATGTTTTACATCATATATAGTTAATTATTTAAATGTGTTACAGAGTACAATTGTGAAACATTTAACACCAAAATCGGAGCAAATTACTAATGAAGGAAGTGATTTTTCCCAGTTCAGAGAAAATAGCAAATAGGCAGTTTGATTCTATTCCACTGGATGTAAGCTCTAGTAGAGCAGACGCTTTTGTCTGCTTTATTCACTGCTCTATCCCCAGTGCTTAAAACAGTGCTGACACATAACTAAAAAAAAAAAAAAAAAAAAAAAACGGTTACCGTTGAGTCGATTCTGACTCATAACGACCCAATAGGACAGAGTAGAACTGCCCATAGGGTATCCAAGGAGCAACTGGTGGATTCGAGCTACTGACCTTTTCGGTTAACAGCTTGCGCTCTTAACCACTGGACCACCAGGGCTCCTTCTGACATACAGTAGGTGCTTATTATATGTTGAATGAATGAAAGAAGTCCCCTTGTCATCACTATTAGACTAGCCTTTACTGATAATTTTTCAGAAAAGTTGTTGTAACCTAATGTGTTCATATTTCACTTCATTTTTTTTATTAAGTACTGAGTAGATATATATATTTTATGAATTGTAAGGCATAAAGAATTATGGCACATTGACATCTGTAGTCATGATTAAGTTTTAGAAAAAGCACATTACCTTTACCTTTGAAATCCTCAATATGCCCTAGTCCAGTCTCATCTCTTCTTCAGAGATAGTAACCACTATCCTGAATTTTATATTTATCTTTCTCTTACTTTTTCTTTATAGTTTTAACACATATGTGTGTACTCCTAATATATTGTTCAGTTTTAAGTGTTTTTTGAGCATTACATAAATGGAATTTCACTGCGCTTTTTTTATGTATCTTGCTTTTTCTCATTCAAAATTACTATTTTCCTGAGATTCATTCATGATGTTTCACGTAGCTTTTATTCATTATTTTTTTACTACTATATGGTACCCATTGGCGCCTATACAGTAGTTGCCATTATGGATACAATTCATTCATTCTACAGTTGGTAGTTGGGTTGCTCACAATTTTTTGATGTTTCATTTAGTGCTGCGGTGAACATTCTGGTACATGACTCCTGTACCAGATGTATGACTATGATTGGAATTGGTGATTATAGGATATTTCTGGGATCGGAACTGGTGGTCATAGGCTATGCATATCTTCAGTTGTACTTGATAATACTAACCGTTTTCCAAAGCAGGGATGCCAGTTTACATTCTTACTACCAGTGTATGGAATTCCTGAGCTCCATATCCTTGTTAGCACTTGATACAATACAAAAAAATGAGAAATGTGAGGAAAACCTGATGAAAATACAATTGTGGGATATTTCAATGTATCTTTTTCAGAAATAGATCTAATAAGCAAAAATTAATGACCCATAAAGTAACTGAATAATAGAATCAACAAATTCAATTTACAGTATTTTTACATTATTTGACCAGAGAACATATATTTCCTTTTTATGAAAAATTGGTCATGTAGTTGGCCACAAAGAAAACCTTGAAATCAGAAAAGGAGAGATGTATATGCCATATTCTATGATCTAAAGGCCAATTAAGTAGAAACAAATAGTAAAAGGGTATCAAATCTTAATTTCTTGGAAATTATGAAACAGTATAATTAAGATACCCTTTGGAGCAAAGAAGAAGTCCAATTTGAAATTACACATTATCTAGGAAGGACTGAAAAGAAGAACACTTCTTTTGAAAGTCTATGGAATAAAGTGAAAGATATACCCGGAGTACTTTCATTATTGAAGAAGAAAGACTAAAAATAAGGGAACTTTAAACTTACCTTAAATTCATCCTGAGCATGGACTAAAGAGCAAAAAAAGAAATAAAAATATACAACATTAGAAATAATATAGATACAGAAAATTTAAATAAGTACATGCAGCTCTGTGGCAACATATTTGAAAATCTTGCATAAGAGGATTTCCTAGTAAAATTTAAATTGCCAAAACTGGCCCAAGAAGAAGAAAATTTTAATATACAAATTTCCATACATGAAGTAGATAAGTTAGTAACTCCTAGTTTAAAGAAAAAAAGATACCAGGACTGAATAGTTACACAACTAAGTTCTAGTTAGCGCTAAAAAAAAAAGAATTTCACAGAATATAAATTATACCTCTCTTTTAAAAAAAGAGAAAGAAAAGAAAAATTAATTCCAAATAATTCTGATGTTATTATTTCAGATATGACTGAAAGATGCAAACCTTCTCAATTCACATTCATATAAATTTAGTACTAATCTGTCAAGTAGAAAAAAGAGAGCCATGGACCAATCTCACTTATGAATATAGTTGCAAATATTGGAAATGAAATTCTAGCAAATGAAGTCTAGCAAGATATTGAAAGAATAATTCACTATAATGGAGGTTAAATTCTTTTTCCAGGAACAGAAAGATGGTTCCAATGTTAAGAAATCTAATACATAATTTATTATATCAACACATTGAAGGAAAAAAGTGATCATGCCTATAGATTATGAAATGGAAGTTGATAAAATTTACCAACCTTTCTTGGTAAAAAAACAAAGCTAGAATGGTAATAGAAGGAAACTAAATACGATAAAGGGAGAATGGCATTTGCTTTTGGTAAACAGTAAAATGCTGAACCATTTTCATTGAAAACAGGAACAAAATAAGAGTTCCTACTGTAATCATTATTATTCAGGATTATTTGGAAGTCTTAGCTAATGAAATAATTGGTGTGACTATGGAAAAATGAGATAAAATTATCTTTTTTCCCTGATGATATTGTATATTTAAAAAAATCCAAGAGATTAGCAGGGAAAAAACAAACACCTGTATATATATCAAGAGTTCCTGTAAAGTGCAAACAATTAACACACTCAACTGCTTACTGACAGATAGGCAGTTTGAGTTCCCCCAGAGGTTCCTCAGAAGAAAGGCCTGGTGATTTATTTCTGAAAAATCAACCAATGAAAACCCTTTGGAACACAGTTCTACTATATGACACATATGGAGTTGCCATGAGTCAGAGTCAACTTGACAGCCAACTATATACACCTTCTTCTTATCGACATGGTTAGGTTCCAGACACCAGGTTGTTATGTGAATCGGTGTTATGTAAAAATGGGGGATGACCACATCAGATCACAAAATGGAGGATGACTACATCATTACATAACTTCCAAAATACATCATTACAAAACTGCCAAACCACTGATAATCATGGCCCAGCCAAGTTGACACATAGCTTAACCATCAAAGCAAGCATTACTCTCACCTCACACCTCAGCATACGTTACTGCCAGATGAACATTGTCAATGTGCAAAATAGTAGATTTTTTACTATTGTTATAACTGCAAAATATCAGATAACAAGATAGTGGATAAGTGAGGAAAAGGTGTGTACAGTGAAACCTGTGAGAGTTGGAATTTGATAGGACTGCCTTGTTTTTCGAGCCTCGGAAGTATTCCACCTTTGACAGGGTGCAGTCTTACCACTTTTCTATCGATCGTTTTAGTGGACAATGTTTGCGTTTTCCTTCTTTGACAGGTTTCTGCCTTACGCAGTTTCCAGCTTTTGCAAGTTTTGCTGTATATATATATGTATGTATACACGGTATACATACACATTAACCATACCCACTGCTGTCAAGTCAATTCCGACTCATAGCGACCCTGTAGGACAGAGTAGAACCGCTCCATAGGGTTTCCAAGGCTGTAAATCCTTATAGAAGCCGAGTGCCACATCTTATGGAACAGCTGGTGGGTTTGAACCAATGAGCTTTTGGTTAGCAGCTGAGCACTTAACCACTGCGCCACCAGGGCTCCATACGTATATGTATGTACAGTTATACATATATGTATATATGTGTATGTGCATATATAAACTAAAACCATTGAGTGATTCTGACTCATAGCGACCCTATAGAACAGAGTAGAACTGCCCCATAGGTTTTCCGAGGCACAGCTGATGGGTTCGAGGCCGACCCTTTGGTTAGCAGCCAAGCTCATAAAACCTGCAAAAGCTGGAAACTGTCAGAGAAGGAAAAGTCAAATATTTTCCACTAAACGATTACTTCAGTCTAATAAATAGAACCTGGAATCGGCAAGACATGGATGGAATCATTGGTATTGCAACCTGAATACGAGGAAGTGCAGATGTCAAAACTGGAAATAGTTCCAGGAAGTACACTAGTCAGAGATAAAGGCTCAGTCTTCCACTTCCGTTTGCATCGTTATTGTGTGTGAGCGCATACTGTGTATCACTACTGTTCTCTGAGTATGTCTATTCTTTACATTTTTGCCTTTCCTTTTTTTTTGCTTGTAAATCTTTGCAAGTGAAGAACAACATCTGTAAGTTTGGAAGAACGTAAGAGATAGTAATAAATTCCTTTATTTTCATTAAAATCTAGCAAAGCACACTTTTTTCCCTTGTCTTGAGAAGTTTTACTCTTCTCCTTACCTTTAATTTTTAGTTTTTGCTTTAGCTGTTTGTAATTTTGGTACACATTATTACAATTTTCAAAATCTACTCCATTTCCTTGGAATTCATTCCTTCAGAATTTCTTGTTTTGCCCAAAAAATAGAGAAACATTTCTTCACTTAACACATGCAAGGTGTGTACAAAAGCAAAAAACATTCTTCTCATGTGTTTTTTTTCTTATTTATTTTATTGAAGTGTGCTAACTTTATCATATAATGTTGTTGATAGCTTTCATTTTTTTCTTTTTCTTTGAGGTATTCACATTTTTGAGAAGATAAGATCCTAAATTCCTTAGTTTTTATAAAAACTTAATTCCTTTTTTGTTTCCTTTTTTTAAAACGCTTATTCTTTCACAGCCATGGACAAGAAAGTGAGAAATTTATCTCTGAAAGAAAAGTTTGATGTCAAAATGATAATCAAAGGGAAAAAGACCATCAAAGACGTTGTAAGTGAGTTCAAGTATGGCAAAAAGCAAATTTACTCAGTTATGAAGGAAAAGGATAAAATACTTGAAAAATTAATCAGCAGCCCCAAAGTAAACGTCAAGAAAGGAGGGGATGTAAATTATGCAGAAATCAACAAATCTATTTTTGAGTAGTTTCTTCATGCCCCCTCCAAAAACTCCCATTTCAAGACCTATGCAGCTAGCAAAGGAGAAGGAAATAGGAAACTTTTAAAAGCATCTAATGGGTGGCGCAGGGCTTTAAAAAAAAAACAAAAACATGGCATCACTTACAGTGTAGCTTGTGGAGAGTCAAATGAGGATGACATGCAGATTCAGGACGGAATTAATGACATCTGTAGTGGTGTTTCAGAAAATTGGGTCAGTGCTGCATCTTACACTGATATCGACAAATTGCCACAGAGATGAACAATATAAATCATCGAGAAATGGGGACTCACAGTCTAAGAAAATGACGATGAAGATGATGAAGACCTACCATTAGAAGAGCCTAAGCCTTTAAGTCAAACACATGTTTTCAGCTCTACAAAGGCTTTGGAGGAATTTGGAAAAGTTAAAGGAGATCAAGAGTTTTGATAAGGCTGCAGATTTAGAAATATGTTTCAATAATTTCATCAAAAAACCAAAACAAACTAAACAGTTGATGTTAGATGTTTTTATTAAAACAGTGAATTTTACCCGTATTTTTGTTTGAATAGTATATGCACGTGTCTCTATGTAATTTGAATAAACCTACAAATCACAAAAGGTTTAGTTTCTTTTCCAGTCCTGTAAAATCGAAAAGAAACACTTTCTGGATGTTTATGAGGTGGGATTCTTAATAGTGAACGATAGAAAAGTGGTACGGCTGCACCCTGTCGAAGGCAGAAAATGAGCGAGACCCAGAAAAACAAGGCAGCCCCATCTAGCTCCGACTCTCAAAGGTTTCACTGTATATAACAAAAGCGGTGTTTCACATTAATGAGAAAAGAATGGTTTATTTAATCAGTGGTACAAAAACAGTTAGATATTCAGGTAGAAGAAAATAACAGCCTATTCAAAGTAAATCAGAGATGGACTGAAAATTTTAAAATAGTAAATAAAAATTTAAAGAAAGAAAACTCATAGAAGAAAACAGGAGACTGTGTGTATAGCTTAGGATCTGGAAAAAACTCCTTAGTGAAACCAGAAGCTTTAAAAAGAAAAGATTGTTTTATCTGACTGTATAAAATTTTAAAAATAAACAAAAATTTTTGCCTTATTTTTCTGAATTTCCTTTTTTAGGTATTTCAGTTTTATTAAAGTATTTGTCTTTCACTACAGTTTTAGAAGCACTGATTTAGGTTGTTTCTCTATCTCGTGTTTCTGGGGAACTGGAAGATGGACCTAGAAGTCACATCAAGTTGGAACATTTTTGGCTAGAATATGTCATAGATATATGTATGTACTTCATGTAGCATTACATTAGGAGACACAATATCTGTTTGGTGCATAACTGTTGTCTTTGTTAGCTGCTATGGAGTCTATTCTCGAGTCATGGTGACCCCATACACAACAGAAAGATATGCTGCCTGGTCCTGTATCATCCCATGAACACTTGCTGATTGGACCATTGTAATCCATAGAGTTTTCATTGTTGATTATCAGAAGTAGACTGCCAGGCCTTTCTTCCTAGTCATCTTAGTCTGCAAGCTCTGCTGAAACCTGTTAAGCATCATAGCAACATGTAAGTCTCCACTAACAGACCAGTAGTGGCTGTGCAGAGGTCCATTGGCGGGGAATCAAACTCAAGTCTCCTGCATGTTAGGTGAGAATTCTGCCACTGAACCACCAATGCCTATGTTGCATATTTAGTGATATTAATATTGACCCGATTAAGTTTATGATGCCCTGATCCTCCCATTGTAAAGCCCAAATTGTCGTAACTGAGGCCAGTAGGAGCCCCTTTAATCTGGCTTCCATGTTCTTTTAATGGGGCATGTCCTTTTAATGGGGCCCCATTAATCTTCAGAACCACTTTCTGGCATAAGATCTCCCTGGCTCACCTTGTATTTTCCCTGCTCTGGACCTGGTATCAACCATTTGTTCAAGGAGTCCTGGTGCACTGTAGTGGGAAATGGTATTAAAGCCTAGAATCTAGATGTTAATGTGCCATCGAGTCAATCCCAACTCATCGTGACCCTATAGGACAGAGTAGAACTGCTCCATAGGGTTTTCAAGGCTATAAATCTTTTTTTTTTTAATTGTATTTCAGATGATGGTTTACAGAGCAAATTACTTTCTCATTAAACAATTAATACACATCTTGTTTGTGACATTGGTTGCCACCCCCACGAAATGTCAACAGTCTCCCCTTCTTAACTTCGGGTTTCCTGATAACAGATTTCTTGTCCCCTCCTGCCTTCTTGTCCTTGCCCCTGTGTTGGTGTGTCCATTCAGTCTTGTTTTATCTTATAGGCTGTCTAATATTTGCCTGAAGTGTAAACCTCAGGAGTCACTTCATTCCTGAGTTAAAAGGGTGTCTGGGAACCATACTCTTCAGGGTTTCTCCAGACTCTGTCAGACCAGTAAGTCAGGTCTTTTTATGTGTGTGTGAGTTAGAATTTTTTTTTTTTGGGTGCTTTAAGTGTAAGTTTACAATTCAAGTTAGTCTGTCATACAAAAATTTATACATACATTTTTTTGTGACCCTAGTTGCTCTCCCTGTACTGTGACAGCACAGTCCTCCTTTCCACCTCTGATTTCCCCTTGTCCATTCAACCAGCTGCTGACCCTCTTTGCCCAGTCTAATCTTTGTCTGAAGAGTTGGCCTCGGGAACGGTTTTAGTTTTGGGCTAACAGAGAGTCTGGGGGCTATGTCTTCCAGGGTCCCTCCAGTCTGAATCAAACCATTAAGTCTGGTCTTTTTACTAGAATTTGAGTTCTGTACCCCACTTTTCTCATGCTGCATCAGGGCGTCTCTGTTGTGTTCCCTGTCAGGGCAGTCATTGGTGGTAGTCGGGCACCATCTAGTTCTTCTGGTCTCAGGCTGATGAAGTCTCTGGTTTATGTGGCCCTTTCTGTCTCCTGTAATAATACTTTCCTTGTATCTATGGTGATCTTCATTCAGTGAGTTAGAATTTTGTTTTACATTTTTCTCCAGCTCTGTCCAGGGCCTTCTATTGTGATCCTTGTCAGGGCAGTCAGTGGTGGTAGTGGGACACCATCTAGTTGTACTGGACTCAGTCTGGTGGAGGCTGTGATAGTTGTGGTCCAGGAGTCCTTTGGACTAATCTTTCCCTTGTGTCTTTGGTTTTCTTCATTCTCTCTTGCTCCAGACAGAGTGAGACCAATGGAGTATCTTAGATGGCCACTCAAAAGCTTTTAAGATCCCAGATGCTACTCACCAAAGTAGGATGTAGAACATTTTCTTTGTAAACTATGTTATGCCAGTTGAACTAGATATCCCCTGAGACCATGGTCCCCAGCCCTCAGCCCAGTAATTTGGTCCCCCAGGGATTTGGATGTGTTTATGGAACTTTCATGACCTTGCCTTGGTCAAGTCGTGCTGGCTTCCCTAGTATTGTATACTGTCTTATCCTTCACCAGAGTTTCCACTTATCTATTGTCTACTTAGTGTTTTTCCCTCCCCACACCTCCCCTCCCTCATAACCATCAAAGATTGTTTCTTTTTATATGTAAATCTTTTTGTGAGTTTTTATAGTAGTGGTCTCATAGAATATTAGTCCCTTTGTGATTGACTTATTTTGCTCAGCATAGTGCCCTCCAGATTAATCCATGTTGTGAGATGCTTCACAGATTCATCATTGTTCTTTATCGTTGAATAGTACTCCATTGTGTTTATGTACCATAGTTTGTTTATCTATTCATCTGTTGATGGGTGTCTAGGTTGTTTCCGTCCTTTTGCCACTGTGAACAATGCTGCAATGAACATGGATGTGGATAAGCCTATTCCTGTGAAGTTATTATTTCCCTAGGATATATTCCTAGGAGTGGGATTGTTGGATCATATGGTATTTCTATTTCTAGATTTTTAAGGAAGAGCCATATCATTTTCCAAAATGGTTGCAACGTCTTGCATTCCCATCAGCAGTGCATAAGAGTTCCAGTCTCCCTGAAGCTTCTCCAACATTTGTTATTTTCTGTTTTTTTGATTCTTGCCAGTAATGTCAGGATGAGATGGTATCTCATTGTGGCTTTGATTTGCATTTCTCTGATGGCTAGTGATCATGAGCATTTTCTTAAGTCTACTTTATCTTTGGTGAAGTGTCTATTCACTTCCTTTGCCCATTTTTTAATTGGATTATTTTTTCTTTTTGTTGTAGAGGTGTTGGATTTTCCTGTAGATTTTAGAGATTAGACCTTTGCCGATTTGTCATAGCCAATTTTTTTTTTCCCAGTCTGTAGGTTCTCTTTTTACCCTTTTGGTGAAGTCTTTTGATGAGCATAAGTGTTTAATTTTTAGAAGATCCCAGTTATCTAGCTTATCTTCTGGTGTTTGTGTATTGTTAGTTATGGTTTGTATCCTGTTTATGCTGTTTATTAGGGCCACTAGTGTTGATCCTTTTTTTTTTTTTTTCTATAATCTTTATTGTTTTTGGTTTTATATTTAGGTCTTTGATCCATTTTGAATTAGTTTTTGTGTATGGTGTGAGTTAGGGTCCTGTTTCTTTTTTTTGCAAATGGACATCCAGTTTTGCCAGCACTGTTTGTTAAAAAGACTCTCTTTTCCCCATTTGGTGGACCTTGCCTTTGTCAAAAATCAGGTGACTGTAGGTGGATAGATTTACATCTGGATTCTCAATTCTGTTTGGTCAATGTGTCTGTCATTGTACCAGTCCCAGGCTGTTTTGACTACTGTAGCTGTATAGTAGGTTCTGAGGTCAGGTAGTTCAAGTCCGCCTACTTTATTCTTCTTCTTCAATAGTACTTTACTTATCCAAGCCTGCTTCCCTTTCCATATAAAATTAATGATTAGTTTTTTCATCTCTTTAAAGAATGCTGTTGGTATTTGGATCGGGATTGCATTGTATTTGTAGATTACTTTGGGTAGAATTGAAATTTTCACAATGTTGAGTCTACCTATCCATAAGCATAGTATGTTTTTCCATTTATGTAGGTTTCTTGCAGTAGTGTTTTGTATTTTTCTTTGTATAAGTCTTTTACATCCCTGGCTAAATTTATTCCTAAGAATGTTATTTTTTTAAGGGGATATTATAAATGACATTGTTTTCCTGATTTCCTTTTCATCGTTCTCTTTATCGGTGTATAGGAATCCAACTGATTTTTGTATGTTTATCTTGTATCCTGCTACTCTGCTGAATCTTTCTGTTAGTTCCAGTAGTTTTCTCGTGGAGTCTTTTGGGTTCTGTATGCACAGTATCATATCATCCACAAATAGGGACAGTTATCCTTCTTCCTCACCAATTTGGATGTCCTTTGTTTCTTTTTCTTGCCTTATTACTCTAGCTAGGACTTCTGGCACAATGTTAAATAGAAGTGGTGATAAAGGGCAATCTTGTCTTGTTCCTGTTCTCAAGGGGAATAATTTCAGCCTCTCTGCATTAAGAATGATGTTGGCTGTTGGTTTTGTATAGATGCCCTTTATTATGTTGAGGAATTTCCCTTCTATACATATTTTATTGAGAGTTTTTATCAGAAATGGGTATTGGACTTTGTCGAATGCCTTTTCTGCGTCAGTTGAGATGATCATGTGATTCTTTTCTTTTCTCTTATTTATATGGTGGATTACGTTGATTGATTTTCTAATGGTGAACCATCCTTGCATACCTGGTATGAATCCTACTTGGTCATGGTGTATTACTTTTTTGATATGGTGCTGAATTCTATTGGCTACAGTTTTGTTGAGAATGTTTGTGTCTATATTCATGAGAGATATTGGTCTGTAATTTTCTTTTTTTGTCGTGTCTTTTCCTGGTTTTGGTATCAGGGTTATGCTGGCTTCATAGAATGAATTGGGAAGTATCCCTTCCTTTTCTATTTTCTGAAATAGTTTGAGTAGTACTGGTGTAAGCTTTTCTCTGAATGTTTGGTAGAATTCTCCAGTGAAGCCATCTTTTGGTTGGGAGTTTTTAAAATTAAATTTTCAATCTCTTCTCTTGTTAAAGATCTGTTCAGATATTCAGCTTTAGTTTGTGTTAGTTTGAGTAGGTAGTGTGTTTCTAGAAATTTGTCAGTTTCTTCCAGGTTTTTATATTTTTTGGAGTATAATTTTCCATAGTACTCTGTTATGATCCTTTTTATTTCAGTTGGGCCTGTTGTAATGTCCCCTATTCTATTTCTTATTTGCGTTATTTGTTTCCTCTCCTATTTTTCTTTTGTCAGTTTGGCCAGTGGTTTGTTGATTTTGTTGATCCTTTCAAAGAACCAACTTTTGGTCTTCTTGGTTCTTTCTATTGTTTTTATATTCTCTATTTCATTTTCTGCTCTGATCTTTATTATTTCCTTTCTTCTGGTGGTTGTGGGCTTCTTTTGCTGTTCTCCTATTTGTTTTAGTTGTGTAGCTAATGTTTTCATTTTATCCTTTTCTTCTTTTTTAATGTGTGTATCTATTGCTATAAATTGACCTCTGAGCACTGCCTTTGCTGTGTCCCAAAGGTTTTGGTATGATGTGTTTTCATTCCCAAAGGTTTTGGTATGATATGTTTTCATTCTTATTTGATTCTAAGAATTTTTTGATTCCATATTTGATTTCTTCTATTATCCAGTGGTTTTTAAGCAGGGTGTTATTCATTTTCCATGTATTTGATTTTTTTTCCTTGCTCTTCCTGTTGCTAATTTCTACTTTTATGGCAATGTGATCAGAGAAGGCAGTTTGTATTATCTCAGTGTTTTGGATTTTGTTGAGAGTTGCTTTGTGGCCTAAGATGTGGTCTATTCTGGAGAGCGTTTCATGTGCAGTAGAAAGGAATGTGTACTTTGCTGCTGTTGTGTGGCGTGTTCTATATATGTCTATGAGGTCAAGTTGGTTGATTGTGGCCTTTAGATCTTCTGTATCTTTGTTGAGTTTCTTTCTAGATGTTCTGTCCTTTACAGAGAGTGGTGTGTTGAAGTCTCCTACTGTTATTATGGAACTGTCAATTTCTCTTTTAAGTGCTGTTAGAGTTTATGTATTTTGGAGCCCTGTCATTGGGCGCGTAGATATTTATTATGGTTATGTCTTCATGGTGGATTGTCTCTTTAATCATTATATAATGTCCTTCTATGTCTTTTATGGTGGATTTTGTTTTCAAGTCTACTTTACCTGAGATTAGTATTGCCACTCCTGCTCTTTTTTCATGGCTGTTTGCTTGATATATTTTTTTCCATTCTTTGATTTTTTAATATATTTATGTCTGTGTTTCTAAGATGTGTCTCTTGTAGACAGCACATTGATGGGTCCCGTCTTTTTAATCCATTCTGTCACTCTCTGTCTCTTTATGGGTGCATTTAAGCCATTTACATTCAGTGTAATTATTGCTAGGTGTGAGTTTATTGCTGTCATTTTGTAGTGCTTTTATTTTGTGGTGCCAACATTTTCTTTGTTCCTCTTACTCTCCTGTACTGGATTTCTTTTATTTGTGGATTCATTTTGTTTGTTTCTTTTGTTTTTGTAGATTTTGTGTTTACTGAGACTTTATGTTTTTCTTCTTTATTTTGATGAGTAGGTTTGTTAACTTTCTTTGGGATTACCTTGAAATTTACCCCTATCTTCCTAAGTTTGAGCCCATCTTTTATTGCTTGGTATCGCCTTGATTTCCTCTCCATTTGAAAGTTCTGTATCTCACTGTTTATTCCCTCTTTTATTGTTCTGACATTTTTGTCATTTACAGAACTTGTCTGGTTCCTTGTAAATTTTTTAGTTTTCTTTTATCCCAAGACTGTAAATCTTTATGGAAGCAGACTGCCGCTATTTCTCCCACAGAGCAGCTGGTGGGTTCAAACTGCCAAACTTACAGCTAGTAGCCAAGCACTTAACTATGCTACCAGGGCTCTTATCTAACTATCAAGGTGCTTTTTTCACTGGGTTGGCAATGCTTCTAGTCCATCTTAGCTGCTAAAGCTAGAAAAAATTATTTTTTTTAGTTCATGATATTTCTAATTCAATTATAATATTTTACTTTGTTCTTTGATTTATAATTGCTTTTTTTCTCTTACACTGAAATTCTTGATTTCCAACATTGTTAATCAAACAGTGTTTTTATCCTACACTATAAGGAAAATAATTGCAAATTACCAAAACTAGTATTAGTATAACAATAAAATGAGCATTTTTATGTGTTTGACATATTGAATCCTATTGGGAATATTCTACATCAACATGAAATATAGGCCCATTTAAAGAATATTTTGTAGAATGAGAATCAAATACCAGGGTATCCTCTTGGTTACTTAACCACTGAAGATAGATATACTTGGGTAGTAGTAAGGGAACAACTTCTGGAAACTGATGGTGAGGAAAACATGTCACATAAGCCAGTGTTCACTGTGATGGATAAAATAAATAAAAATGTAGTCCTTTGTATGTGGTGGGGAAAAGTCTCCTTTCCATAATATTTGATAAACTTAGTGTGTGTGTGTGTCTTTTATGTGTTCTGGATTTATATATTAGCTGACTGAATCCATGCTGAACTTGTTAATGACAAAGTTTTTCTTCCTGCTTGAGACATAGTTGACAGATTTTATTGTATTCATTTAGGAAATATTTACTGAGTGCCAATGGCAACTAACAACAACAGCCTATAAAGGCCTTCGATTGCATTATGTACAATGATTATTTTCTCAAAGCTAAGTGCTAAGTGCAAATGAAAAGTTTCTTTTTTTCTGTATTATAGCCTTTAAATACAGATAAGTCTGTAGAACTTTTATAAAAATTATTTAGAGATATTTATAATTGTTTCTAATTTATTTTACAAATATGTAGCACTCTATTATGAGCCATCAGGATAATATAATAAAGAGGATGACCACTGACATTGGTATTTTGTTTAATTTTATTTCCTGAAACTGAATAACATGAGATGCATAAGGATATAGGTATAAAAAACATAATTAAATACAAACTAAAATATTATCAGATATCGTCACAAATATAAGTGTGGCAGGGTGAGATTGTCTTGCTCCATCATTCCCTTTCTTTTTTCACCATTCCTCTTCCAGGAAGAAGGTCATTAAGTAAGAAAAGACCAAAAGGACTTTGTTAGCGTAACACACAGAGTCAGGTTATGCTCTAAGTAGTGGTAAATGTTAGTATGAAAGATTTTTCTTGTAGAGTTGTTAATTCCATAGGATGCCTAGGAGGGAGCGAGCAGATACATTAAGAAAACCAGGTGAAACCAATTTACTGGGAGCTAGCCCACTGAGGGGTGGGCCAATGAATAAAAAGAACTAGGGAGTTTGTGGGAATGTAGAACAGGAAAGAAGACCAGAGAGCTAAGGGGCTACCAGGCCCTCCTGTGAGGTAGACTCTGATAAGGTCTTGGTAGGACAAGTTAAGAAAAATGTTTCATTGTCTTACTGACTCCCATTGTGTTCACCATTGTCTAATAAGACTTCCTTTCTGGCAGTGGATTGTACTTCCGAATGTTAAGGGCAAAATTATTTTAAGCGTTGAAGTCATGATGGAGGGAAGCAGGTTTTGTTAAAGTTAGGAGAGGTGGGTGTAGTGTTGGTGCTTGGTGAAGAGTGTTCTCAGGCAGATTATGAACTAAGGACGGTGTCAAAGCCCGGCATCTCTTTCCCAAATAGTTTCCATGAATTGACCTCCAGCAACCACAGCCTTACACTTGATGAAGAAAATGTTTTAGCTGCAATTAAATACAAAGGCTTAAAATTAAAATGGAATTTGAGTTAACTAACTCTTAACTCTTCCACACTAACCTATAACTAGGTTGTCAGTCGAGTACACATGATATCAAGTTCTTCCCGTGCTTGATAAGGGGAAAATAATAGACATCTGAAGTGGGAGAGTAGTAGGAGGGTCAAAGATGGGAATAAAAAAAAAGATCAGGATTATAAAGACAAACCAAAGACTTCACCATTTTGCCTGGGTTTGACCTATTGATCTTTATTTGGGTGAAAGAAGAGTAATCTGTTCAGAAATCATTTTGAATTATCTGCTGGTATTTCTTTTCTATTTGGCATCATATGTGAAGCATTTTTTTAAAGTACATGCCAACTGTTTTCAAAGGGGGCTTTGTTCTCAGATGATCCATTAATTGAGGTATTGCTGCAGAATTTGGGGTAAAATTCAACTTATATTGTAGAATTCTTTAGTGTGTTTAGTTTTCAATCCTCTTACTCCCTCTTTTATACCGCCAAACTCACTCTCCTTCCTCTTACTGCCAGAGTGATTTCAGAACATTGTTTAACAAGTTCCCAGAAGCCCATTGTGCAGTAACAATTCTATTCCAGCAGTGAGCTGCAGGTTCCGTTCTTGCCTATTTTCCTGAGTGGAAGGTTACCCTCATACCTCACTAATGGCAGAGTAGGACAAGCATTGCCCAGGCCTGCAGGCTTGCTAAGCACTAGGAACCCAAGCAAGAATTGATCATGCCAATCAAACCTGTTGGGTGGATATGCGGGCAGGTGTTGAAGAACTTCTCTGGAAAAAGTATACACAATTTTGTTGTAAAGGGGATGTGGGTGTGGGAAACTACAGATCAAGTCCCACATGTTTCCTTGTGTTCCCAGTCACCCAGGAGGAGGATCTGGTGTTCCACGTTAGGTTAAATTGTATATATGGATATTTTTAGCTAAACTTCCCCCCGCCCCTGTTTTTTTTTGTCTTAGTCGAGGGGCTCCAGAAAGTAATCATGGACCTTGTAGACGAGTTTAAGGATGAATTCCCTACCATCCTACGATTATCACAGTCGAAACAGGTAAGGAGATTTCATCACTCTGAAAAGGAATACAAAAAGTATATTGTATTTTTAGTATCATACCAATTAATGCTTGATTTTGAGATCAGTGCCTGAAGTATAAGAAAACACTAATTTCACCTCAGGGAAACAAACTACAAATCTTACCCTCTGAGATGGGCGTATGGAAAGCAGAGAGACCGTGGACCAGGAAGTGAGCTAGATGAATGAATGGAGCTTAAAGAAAATCACTGTGCCATTAGATTGGAAATCTGGAACTCTCTCATAGCCACAATTGCAATGTAGTTTACTTAAGACTTGCTTAATGTAAAATCAGAAAAATTCCTACATATACTTCAGGTTAAATTTGTGATAATTAAATCAGTGTGAAAATATAACCAAGAAAAATTGTAACAATATGGGTATGTGTGTAACAACTGGGTCTGTGTTTTAATGTGGAAAGAAAATATTGATATTAAAGCAAAGTGCATGTGTATATTTTTTAACTTCTATTCCACAAAGGATTTAAGAAATAAAGTATTGTGAGTGGAGGTAGAGAATTTTGAAGAGACATATGATCAGGAAAAAGTAACATCTTGTTTAGGGGATACACGTAACCTGACTTACTCATAGGTACACAGCTCATAATGGAAAAGTGTATTTCAGTCATTTTGACCACAGTTGGAATGGTACAATAAAGTTACACAGTCCAGTAAACAATTAATTTATCCAGAAATCAGACTCTTGCAATGTTAAATGAGGAACATAGCCAAAACCTCAACAAACAGAAAGTATTCTGAGTCACATAGTAATCACAAAGTCTATACATTAGCATTGTTTTTGTTGTTAGTTGCTGCTGTCAAGTCAGCCCCTGACTCATGGAGACCCCATGCACAATGGGATTGGACCATTGTGATCCATAAAGTTTTCATTGGCTGATTTTTCAGAAGTAGATCACCAGACCTTTCTTCCTTGTCTGTCTTAGTCTGGAAGTTCCACTGAAACCTGTTCAGCATCATAGCAACAGGCAAACCTAGATTGATAAATGGGGGGGTAGGTGCACTTAAGATGCATTGGCTAGGAATCAAACCTGGGTTTCCTGCATAGAAGGTGAGAATTCTACCACTACATCACTGTCCCCAAGGAAAGGTAGTAGAGCCACCTTTAGCCATTCATCCAGACAACTAGCCATTGGACATTTACTAAATACTGTTGCTTGGCACAAGGATAGGAAATACAAAGATAAAGAAGATGTGATCCCTTCAGTCAATAAGCTTAATCTAATGGAGACAGAGCTGTAAACAAGTAATTGTACTATAATATGGTTGGTGTTATACAGGTGTATCTGATCTAGAGGAGTGAGTAAATGACTGTACTTGGGAAAGTCAGAGAAGGTTTCATGGAGGAAGGATGCTTAAACTCGGTCTCAGAGGATGAATAGAAATTTTAAGGTGAAGAAAGGGATAGGGTGAGTAAGTCAAAGAAGAATATTACAGAGGAAGCAGTGTGAGTTGGGCCAAAAAGTATGAAAAAGCATAGCATGTTCACAGAATATTAAGTAAATATGAATAAATGGCATGTAGAATAAGAAGGTTGAGGCAGGAAATAGTAGAAAATTAGAAAATGTAAACGAGTCAGAATATGGAGGTATTTCTATGCCGTGTAAAGAAGACTACTTTGTCTTATTTATAACACAGATATTAGAGAGTCACAGAAATGTTTTGAGTATAGAAATGACATCTGATTTGCACTTTAAAAAGACTTCACCAGTGGTAATGAAGTCAGAATGGAGGCAGAACTTCGAGTAAAGTTCTGTTGGCAAATGACAGTCAAGAACATGACATTGACTTTGGGAATAGAAAGAATGGGTTGGATATAAGAGGTGTCTAGAATATTTTGAAAACTGACAACGTGGGCTGAGAAGGATGTTAGAAGTTAAGGAAGACTCCTGGATTTCTTAGGTGACTGGAAGAATAGTAATTCCATTAACTGGAATACAGTACTATAGGAGGAGGAGCAGGTTTGTAGATGATGATGATGAGTTTAATATGATTATAGTTCAAGGGTTATCCCACATCCTGGCAGAGCATGGAGTTGAGTTGAATATTGGATGTAAAGGTTAGAAACTCAGGAGAAGTCTGGGCTGAAGATGTGTATTTAGGAGTCATCAGTATATAGTGTCTAGTTACAGCATATAGTTAAACCAAGTGTATAACTATACTGACATCAGCAATGATATTGTTCATTCCACAGTGATAAGATGCCATTCAGATGGTAGTCAGCTAAAAAGTAGGACAGGACAAGGTTTAAAAGCTCTGCAGGGCAAATCAGATTTTGTAATTACATCTAAAAAACAAACAAACAAACCAAACCTGCTGTCGTCGTCGAGTTGATCCAGACTCCTAGCAACATAGGACAGAGAAGAACTGCCCCACAGGGTTTCCAAGGAGTGGCTGGTAAATTTGAACTGCCAACCTTTTGGTTAGCATCCAGCTCTTAACCATTACGCCACCGGGGCTCCAAACTACTTATTTCCCCTTTTTGCATTTTGCTAGCCTTGGTATGGAGCCCTGGTGGCACAGTGGTTAAGAGCTCTGCTGCTAACCAAAACGTTGGCAGTTTGAATCCACCAGCCCTGCCTTGGAAACCCTATAGGGGCAGTTCTACTCTGTCCGTTGGGGTCGCTATGAGTCGGAATCGATTTGACAGCACATAAAATAGCAACAGCCTTGGTATAAATCTTTTGGAAGTTTGAAGATTTTTCTTGGCTATGTTCTGGATTGTTAAGGGAGGAGATAAAAGATGTCCATGCTTGGACCAGAATGTAAAATGGTTAAATTGGCACTGTAGTGGTGGTGATTATTGAGATAGCCTCAAGGGGAGTCCTAGGAGACAAGAGTCAGGCGTGGAAAAACCTCTTTCAAGTTGTGATTCTCTCATCATTGCCAACATTAGAGAAACTGGGGTTTTATTTAGTTAAAGAAGTTGCAACTTTCTTTACAACTACCTTTATCTCTTCCTGTCATCTGAATAGCCTTATTATCACTAAAACCATAGTCGTGATTTATGGTGAAGTAGATTGATATTCTAATTTCCCAAAAACTCTGAATTTTTATTTCCAACTCATCGAAGTCATTTACTAATAAGAACTTTACCCCATCCAGAGAGGAATACAAAGATAGATTGTTAAACTTACTTTCTTACTCTCAAAACTCTTACATTGTTCTTTTCCCATCACTTACTTTGAAGATATTGCTGAGATTAGCAGGAAGCCCAGATAGTTAGGAAATATTATAACAAATTTAAATTTATTTGCTCTTCAAAAATCGTCTTCCATAAAACATTGCTAATACTGGGTTGTTAACTAGATTATTTTTTAAAGGTCAGATTAAAATGCTGTAAATTTTATTATTTCCAGGATGATATCTAGTCCCCAAATATATTGAAAGGGATGGTTTCAAGAATATTTAGAGGGCTTTATTAAGTGAATTGTATTTTAAATTGCTAAATTTTGTGATTAGTATTTAAACCATTTTTTAAAAAATTTATTTCAGGCATTTATTTATTTATTTAGGAAAAGGCTATCATGCTAGCCTGGAGCAAAAAGATTTGATGGGAGCAAGGCTTCTAGTTAGAATGCCAGCTGAGAATTTGCATTCCTAAAAAGTTCCCAGGAGATGCTAATACTGCTGGTTAGGGACCAATTCTAAGAACCACTAGTAGAGCAGTGGTTCTTAAAATTGTTTATACATAAGAATCACCTGAGGATCTTTGTTAAACTGTAGATTCTGCTTCAGTATATCTGGGGTGGAAATGCAAATTCTCAGCAGGCGTTCAAACCAGAACGAACCAGTTCAAGGCCCTGGATGGAAGTGATGGTAGAATTTTCATATGGGAATATACCCAGAATAATGGTTATTAAATAGTCCTTCAAAGCTAAAGGTTTTGAAGGAAATTTTCTTTCTGGGCCTGGAGAAGTTAATTTTAGAATCTTGGCTTGAGGTCATGGCTTCTGAGGTCACGTATTCCCCACTGGCTCCTGCCCAACCAGCTGAGACCCCAATACCCTCAGTATCTATTTTCTTTAATAAAAATTTAAAAATTTAAGATTTGTAATTGAAAATTGCAAATGATTCCCATATGAGGACTTAAAAATATTAAACCTTTAAATTTGAACAAACGAAAATGTGTACCATAATTGGAGAACTAAAAAATTAAAGTCAAGATGATCCTTTCTAGAATGAGAGAAATCTTTTGTGGTAAACAGGGTCAGTTTTTGTGGGTTTTAATTTTGAAAGGTGATTATGTGTTTTATTCTGTTATTATCTCACCATATAGTATAGTAAAATTGGGAGTTGTAAGACAGAACATAAGGAGCCCTGGTGCCACAATGATTGAGTGGTCTCGGTGGTTTAAACCCGCCAGCCCCTCCCTAGTAGAAATCTGCTCCAGTAAATATTACAGCCTAGGAAACCCATGGGCAGTTCTACTTTGTCACATTAGGTCCCTATGAGTCAGACTGAACCTGATGGCACCTAACAACAACAACAGACAGAACATATTAAAATCTCTACAGAAGTTTGGATTTTTACATAACAAAAAATCTGTACGTGTACCTTTCTGAATTTTCTATGATTTTTTTTTTAATGTGGGATAAAATCTGCTGGGGATACACAATGATGTCTGGAAATTACTTGTAATGGTATTGCGGTTTCTAAATGTAACAAGAGTAGGACTGTAGTTAGATTGTTCTGTAATTCATTCACATTTTTGTCTTTGGTGAGTTATTTCTTGTGGAGCACTAGCAATATTGTGAAAGTTGCAGAGCACATTATGCACTGAAAACTTTGTGAGTGATTTCTAATTTAATATTTGGTATATTTCTCAATATTAATTTGTTATATTTTCTGATTTTCTTCCTTCATTAATTTTGACAAATATTTATAGAGCACCTACTGTGTGCCAGACACTGTTCTTGGCACTAGGGAAAGATCAATCAGCCAAATATAAAACTGCTATCACAGAACTTACGTCCTAGTCAAGTAGAAAAACAATAAACAAGGAAATCGAGTAAATTATTTAGCATGTTAGGTAAGTCTTAAGAGTAAAAAAACTATAGAAGAGAAGGAATATTAAGTGAGGGTAGGGATAGGGAGAGGAGCACCGGTGGCAACAATGGTTAAACGTTCGGCTGTTAACAGAAAGGTTGGTGGCTGCAATCAACCAGCACCTCCACAGGAGAAAACACCTGGCAATCTGCTCCGGTAAATATTGCAGCCTAGGAAGCCCTGTGGGGTAGTTCTACTCTGTCCTGTAGGGTTGCTGTGAGTTGGCATCGACTAGATGGCGCACAACCACAATACAGTCATCAAAAGGAGAAAAGCTGGTAGTTCAAAAAACAAAAACAACAAAAAACTTGTTTTCCTAATAGAGCTAGTTAAAAAGTAACTTGCTGAAGGTAGGAGTGAGTTACAATCATCATCTTAAAACTGGTGACTTTTTTAAAAAAGAAGGACGTTTCATTCTGTGTCTGAAGGAATATAAGTGGCTCTCAGTCCCCTTCATATCCCAGCACCACAAAGAACCACTGAACACGCACTCTCAGTGCTCAGATTTGGTTTCTAATGTAATTCTTCTTAAAAGCAATGGGCGTCATTTTGGAAAAGACATTTTGAAAAAGACTATATATAGGAGCCTTGGTTGCGCAGTGGTTAAAGCGCTCAGCTGCTAACCAAAAGGTCGGTGGTTCAAACCCATCAGTCACTCCGTGGGAGAAAGATGTTGCAGTCTGCTTCCCTGAAGATTACAGCCTTGGGAACCCTATAGGGCAGTTCTACAGGATCGCTATGAGCTGGAATCGACTCAACAGCAACAGGTTTTATATACATATTCTTTGGTGGGGCCATAATGTGGGAGCCATCTTGCCAGGTTAAACATACGTGTGTGTATATATATAAAACCTTTAAACATGCATAGATATGTTTGCCCTGGCAAGATGGCCCCCAATTTATGCTAATAAATTATAATGAGAAAAAACACATACAAGTAAATTGTAATCAGAAGTAAAACCATCTTATTCCAGCTGCTCCACCTCAAGGAGGAGTTGGGAGGGGTCGGTGCAGCAAAGCCTGACGTCACAAAAGAAATCAAATCTGTATGCGTAGAAGCTTTGGATGCAGGTGACAATGTGATTTTCTTCCTTGGTGTGCTCACAACCAGGGTCATTGTTGTTAGTTGCTATTGAGTCAATTCTGGATATCAAGTGATTGTACCAGCATATTATCTTGCTTATTCTACTTGCCGACCCGACGGCAATCGATTTGGTTTTATATATACATATATATGTTGTTGCTGTTAGGTGCCGTTGAGTCAGTTCCAACTCATAGCGACCCCATGTACAACAGAACGAAACACTGCCCAATCCTGTGCCATACTCACAATCATTGTTATGCTTGAGCCTGTTGTTGCAGCCAGTGTGTCATTCCATATTGTTGAGGGTCTTCCTCTTTTTCGCCGACCCTCTACTTTACCGAGCATGATGTTCTCCAGGGACTGATCCCTCCTAATGACATGTCCCAAGTGTATGAGACATAGTCTCGCCATCCTCGCTTCTTAGGAGCATTCTGGTTGTACTTCCTCCGAGACAGACTGTTTTTTCTTTTGGCCCTGGTTGCACAGTGGTTAAGAGCTCAGGCTGCTAACCAAAATGTCGGTAGTTCAAATCCACCAGCACTTCTTGTAAACCCTATGGGGCAGTTCTACTCTGTCCTATAGGGTTCCTATGAGTCAGAATCTACTTGACAAGCAATGGGTTTGGTTTATATGTTATTGAGTTTTTCGTGAGAGTTTACACAGGAAATTAGGTTCCCATTTAACAATTTCTACACATATTGTTCAATGACATTGGTTATATTTTCCACATTGCATCAAATTCTCATTATTTCTTGTCTGGTATTCCTGTTTCCATTATTCTTGCTTCCCTGCCCCCCAGGCTCCACCTTCTCATCTTTGCTTTAGGGTAAATATTGACTGTTTGGTGTCAAATAGGTGATTGTGTTTGTTTGTTTGTTTAATAAAAAGAGCACTGTACTCAAGGGTGATACTGTTTATTTTATGAGCCAATCTATTATTTAGTTGAAAAGTGGCCTCTAGGAGTAGTTTCAGTTCATCGTTTGAAGGTTTTCTCAGGGCTATAGTCTCAGGGGTTCCCCAGAGACTACCGGTCCAGTAAGTCTGGCCTTTTTTTTTTTTTTAATTATTGAAGATTTTGAGTTTTGTTCTAGAATTTTCTCCCATTCTATCTGGGACCATCTATTGTGGCCCCAGTCAGAATGGTCGGTAGTGGTAGCCAGACACCATCTAGTTCTTCTGGTCTCTGGATAGGTGAGGCTGCGGTTTGTATAGGCAGTTGGTCCTGTAGACTGGTTTCTTCTTTGAGTCTTTGTTTTCCTTCTTTCTCTTTTGCTCCAGATGAGTAGAGACCAATAGTAGTATCTTAGACAGCTGCTAGCAAGCTTTTAAGACCCCAGATGCTACTTACCAAACTAAGATGTAGAACATAAACTTTATAGATTATGCTATGCCAATTGACAGAGATGCCCAAAGAGACTATGATCCTAAGCCCTCCAACCCAATAAACCAATCTTTTGAGATGTTTAGTTATGTCTGGGAGGTAGCCGTGACGGTGTCCCCATGTGCTTTATTATATGTATGAATATATGTACAGCACACACAAACATGTATGCAGATTTGCCTACAGATACACCTATATATGCTTATGTATATACACACATATACCTTCCTACACACATATATACATACATATCTATCTATGTAACCACTCATATTTTTTTGGTTGTTACTGCTATTGTCAAATTGTATATGTTACAGTATTTACCAGTAATGCCCCTTATTCTTGTATATTTCTTAGTGTCATCGTTTACCTTTGTTAAGTTGCGCTCACTTTATCGATATTCAATGCTGCCTTTCCCATCACCAAAATTAACAAGTGTCTACTCTCTAGAGATCTCTAGAGAATGATTCCCCCCCACCTTCCATCTCTAGTAACCATCAAAGAACACTAATTTCTATATGTATACCTATTTTTGCCTTTTTATAAAAGTGGGATGATATAATATTTGTCCTTTTGTACTTGAGTTATTTCACGCAGAATAATGTCCTCCACATTCATCCACGTTATGTTTCACAGACTCATTATTCTTTATAGCTACATAGTCTTCCATTGTCTGTGTTTACCACAGTTTGTTTATCCATTCATCCACTGATGGACACTTAGGTTGTTCCCATCCTTTTGCTATTGTGAACAATGATGCAATGAACAAAGGTGTGCATATGTCTATTTGTATCATTGCTATTAGATCTCTAGGGTATATACCTAAGCCTGGGATTGCTGGATCATAGGGTATTTCTATTTCTAGCTGTTTGAGGAAGAACTGTACCATTTTCCATTTTCCATTCCCTCCAGCAGTGGATAAGTGTTCCAGTCTCCCCACAGCCTTGCCAGCATTTGTTGTTTCTGCTTTTTTGATCAGTGTCATTTTTGCATGGCTGAGGTGGTATCTCATTGTACTTTTGATTTGCATCTCTGATGGCTGATGATTGTGAGCATCTTTTCATGTGTTTGTTGGCTGCTTGAATGTCCTGGGTTTGG
This sequence comes from Dugong dugon, assembly GCA_030035585.1. Lineage (NCBI taxonomy): Eukaryota > Metazoa > Chordata > Mammalia > Sirenia > Dugongidae > Dugong > Dugong dugon. The sequence continues at coordinate 102,745,770 of CM057460.1, read as the reverse complement.
TTTTTTGGTAGCAGCCCACAAAACTTGAGTTGCACTCTCCCCTGTTAGTATTGACTAGGAGAGTTGAGGGGTAGGTTAATGGGGCTTTTTCAGAAAAATTAACAGATTAAGCCAAAACAGGGCTTCAGATGCTGCAGAAATACATTCTAATTGACAGACTACAATAGCTTTTGGTTGTCTCCAATGACAAACGCTGAACAGTAAACTGAACTTTGATGACAAAACTAGCAATTATAAATTTATCTCAGGATAAAAGTTAGGGCATTTTAAATAAATTATATGTTTGCTCTTAGACAGATTTATGGTGTTCATTGTAGGCAAAAAAAAGAAATCCTTTTAGAGAAAGTTTTTATTTCTATTCTTAGACTCAATAAATAAATATTTAGGTATTCAAATTTATTCATTCGTGTTATTAACCAGTACTTTTTTCCCAAGTTATATACTAAAACGTCAGAATAGCCCATAAGATTACTTAAACGAATAATGGAAACTACACTTGTGTTGCCTGGAATGCAGTCTAACCACATTGTAAGTAATTTCCTTGTGGTATGCTTTCCAGGAGAGCAGAGAAAGAACGACATGTCATGTGTTTTGGTAATGCCATGAAATTTTCCTATCAGAATGCTGAAAGAAGTTAAGAAGCTTTTAGAAGTAAAAGTTTCTTAAGCTTGTTGATGAGTATACAGAGTATTTGTTTTATTATTTTTGTTTAAACTGTGAACATATATATATTGTATGTATGCTATTATTTCATAACTTGAACTTTTAAAAGTAAACTGGGAAAATATTTATTACCTTTGTAAGAGCTCTTTAAAAATAAATGCAGATAGGTATAAACCCAGATTAAAAAATGAAAAATGTGTATCTTTTCACTAGTAATTTCACCTCTGGATATTTATCCTAAGGAAAAAAAATCAGATATTCATATACAAATTTAGGTATATGGGGGAAATCGATGATGTCGTATTTAGCGGGGAGGGATAGAATTATCGGACATTGAGTATATGAACAGTATAAAGTTATACGGTACTCTGTCTTTGCCTGAAGGAGATGTTAATAAGGCATTGGAGAACCACATGTCAGTCGCTTTTCAAAGACTTTCTTTTTCTTCCCCAGAAAACAGAACCCATCCAAAAAAACTCCAAGGTCAGAATGGCTACCGTTTTAGCCAAGATCAATCGAGGAACATTCATTCAAGGATTACACAGCATATCCAGATCCTCTAAATCAGTGGCCAAGCTTCTGCAGCCTCAACTGGCTTCTAGGCTTTTAGAGTTAAGGGACATATCTGGTCGTTTGCTGAGGGAAGTTAATGCACCAAAGCAACCCCTATATAACATGCAGGTAAGTGAATATTGCGTTTGCACAAGACTTAGACTCTATTTTAGGAACTGTTTTGAAATTGCAAGATTTAGAAAATGAAAATGGAGCACACTGTGGTTGTCCTGCCTGTAAAACAGATATACTTGGATGAGAAATGAATGGTTAGGCCTTTTTTTTTCAATATAGTTTATTCTCTGGTTTAATTAAGTCTGAAAGGAGACAATGTGGATTTTTTTCCCTACTTTATTATTAAATTGATCAGTATTAAATCACCAATTTCAGATGGTTTAACTTTAACTTTAAATATAAGTATGGAATTTTGCATTTATATCAAAACTTTTTTCACATAAACTTATGTTTCCCAGGTAATTTTTGTTTAATATAAATTCTTTCTGATAGACCTATCAACATTCAGGTATATTTCAAATGACATATTCTACATTGTTTTATTAAGGATCTGTTATGATGTTTTGTTAAAGACAATGACTCTTAAAACTTTGTAAGGACGAATTTCTTTCTTCCTAAATTTTATGGCACAGAACCCTGGGTTTTTCAATCTGGGCATTATTCAAAGTGTCCTAAATTTAAACAACAAAAGATTTGAATCTGTAAGGATATCATCTAAATCCCAGAGTGAACCAATTTGAATCCTTCTGTCAAAGGAAGAGAAAACATGGCTTAATCTTGGTTAAACCAAAAAGAGATATATTCGCGTAGTCGAACATTCCAGAATTGATAAAGTTTCAGGCATAGCTGGATACAGGTACTCAAATGATGCCTTCAGGATCCTGCTTCCCTTCTTTTCCACCTCCCAGCTCTGCTTTCTCTGTGTTGACTTCATTCTCAGACAGGCTTTCCCCTCATGGTCACAAGATGATTTGCAGCTGTTCCCAGGGCTGCATATTTCCAGGTTCAAATCTGGCAGAAAAGAGAGTCCTTGGCCCAGCATTCCTGTGAAGTGTTAAGGTTCACTCTTATAGAATTGCTTAGGTCTCAGTGCTCACTGCTAAGCCACAGAAGTAGGATGCACTAATAGGCTAGGACTGGATGACCTGCTTCACCTTTAGAGTTGGGAGCGTAGCTTTATCCGTAACACATGACCTGAGAGTGAGGAAAGTGAATCCTCAGACAAAAATCTGAGATGTTTTGGCAAAATGGATGCTGGATGACCAAAATCAGCAAATAACCTTTACACAGGAATCTCTCTTTAATCAAAAATTTTGACATTTTCAGAAATCATCAGGTATTTTAATTATGAATTGCCTGGGAACAGCATTTATAAGACTCCTTTGTAATACCTGATACCTGAGGAAATAAAAAATGGTTTGTATTTGCTAACCAATGAATTCTCTTAAGCACTACAAGGTCTATTCTTGTATCATTAGGTCATCAAAAAAGAAACATAGCTGAACAGTACTGTCTTAAAGTCCCGATGAAATACATTTCTGAATCTAAGGTTTTACATTCCTGTTACTTTCTTTGAATTGTCAAGCCCATGATTTTTCATAGAGGGTTGATAGAAGAAATCGCTTTGAAGAATATTTCTTAGTACAAAATCATGTTTAAAGACACTGTCTATTATGTTATTAAAGTCCTCCTTTTACTGTTTTGCTCCTCATTGTTAAGTCAGAACTGTGAAAGATCTGAGATTTCACCCTGTGTTTTTCCCACCACAGTTAAACACATGCGCGTGCGCACACACATGCTCACTCTGACAAAAGACACAAGCCCCTTGGATCAGAGATACAGATGATTTATTATTTACAGCACAAGCAGCATCCAGAGCAATATCTTGTGTCGGTTCCCTATGCCTCAGTGACCTTAGGGCAACACAGTGAAGGCCAGACATTACCTGCGCATCTAGTAAGTTGCATCACAGGAGAGAAACCCTGAAATTAGGAGACTCTGAGCCTCTTACAGAGCAGCTGGCACATCTGCCCATCCTACCTCCAGAAAGAGAGATTATTCTTTACTCTGAAATGTAGGCAGATCTCCTCTAGAGGGGAAGGTGTCTCTAAGTTTCTTACCCTCAAGTGTAAGAATGTTTCAGGGGAAGGGAAGGAGAAGGCTTTTTCTTTAGTGCCCTGTGACATCTCCAGGGAGACATCTCTAGATCTTGCCAAAGAAATAAATTATCTCTAGCTTCCAAGGCTATTTGCTATTCAAAACGTGTCCTTTGCTCAGAAGGTCTGGTCTGTGTAGGAATGAGAGAGATCTATGGAGAATCGTTTCCCAACATTCATGAAAATTTAGTGGCAGAAAAAAAAAATCTATCTTTACAATTGGATTTTTGTGTTTCCTATTACCCAATATTGAGAACTAAAAAACACAATGTGTTTAGTCTTTTGCCTTGACTGACAGTGAATTTCAGATAAATTTACAGCTCAGTTGTGATAGCTAACTTCGGGAATCTGAGCTAAAAGAGGCTTAGGGAGTTACGTGACTTGTCCAAGGTCTATATGCTGACAGTGACTCTTTTGACATAATTCAAAATTTCAACACCTATGAAGTCTCTTTTCCTTTCCTCTTATTATAAGGATCCAGATTTAATTTTAAAAAATTTTTATCAATGAAATATTCGATCTATCTTCAAATTCACCAGTTCTCTCCAACTGTGTCTAATATGCTGTTTTACTTATTCAATGCATTTTAAATTTCAAACACTATATTTATCATTTACATATCATTTATATTGTTCTTGTGCTGTCAAGTCCATTCCTACTTGTCTTAGTTATCTGGTGCTGCTATAACAGAAATACCACAAGTGGATGGCTTCAATAAACAGAAGTTTATTCTCTCACAGGCTAGAAGTCCAAATTCAGGGTGTCATCTCCAGGCTTTCTGTCTCTGTTAGCTCTGGAAGGAGGTCCTTGTCATCAATCTTCCCCTGGTGTAGGAACTTCTCCACTCAGGAACCCCGGGTCCAAAAGACGCACTCTGTTCCTGGCACTGCTTTCTTGGTGGTATGAGGTCCTCCATGTCTCTCTGCTAGCTTCTCTCTTTTATATCTTACAGGAGATTGGCTTAAAACACAACCTAATCTTGTAGATTGAGTCCTGCCTCATCAATATAACTGCCACTAATCCTATCTCATTAACATCATAGAGATAGGATTAACAGTACATAGGAAAATCACATCAGATGACACAATGGAGGACAGTCACACGATACTGGGAATCATGGCCTAGCTAAGTTGACAGATATTTTTGGGGGACACAGTTCAATCCATGACAGTACTCATGGTGACCCTATGTGTTACAGAGTAGAACTGCTTCTTAGGGTTTTCTTGACTGTAATCTTTATGGAAGCAGATCACCAGGCATTTGGCAGTGCTGCTGAGTGAGTTTAAAATGTCAGCCTTTCAGTTACCAACCGAGTGCAAACCCTTTGCACCACCCAGGGTCCTATATCTTTTCTAGAAGTTCTAATTGGTGTTTTCCCAAAATTCCTGCTTTTTTCTTTTCTAAGTGTCTTTTACAGATTTATTTATTTATTCCTTTAAAAAAAAAAAAATCTCTCTGATCATTTTTAAAGATACTTGTTTTGTGTTCTTTTTAAAGATTGTTTCTTGAGATATTTGGGGGAATGCTAGTCTTTCCGACTATTGTGACCTTTTTTTGTCTCATTCATAATAGATCATTTCCTTATGTTTTGTAAATTTTATCTTTAAGTTGTTCTTCCACAGGAACTTTTTAAAAAATAGAAATCCCTTCTGGCCTTGGTGGTGGAAATGTCCCGGGGTATTAGCAGCCTGGGACCAATCTTAATGTTAATTTTTCAACTTAGGTTTTCTTGTATCACACTGATAGCGTATATTCAGACTCCCTTATGTGGTGCAAGCTTGAGGTTTTGATCTCTCTTGAGAGAATTCTAGTCCCAGGTGGAGAACGGCTTCCTGACCTTCTTCCTGGGCTGGGTGGTACAGTTGTTCTCATCCCACTTTCACTGAGATCACAGCTCTGTAAAGGCCTAGTCCCTACCTTGTATGCAAACAAGTCTCATCTCTCCAGTCTCTATATTAAAACTTAGCCCCCAACCATTATTTTAGAGTCTAATACCATCCCCAGATTTCTTGGGACATCAGCTCACACTAATGTCTGCTCTGGCTTAGTTCCCTCTTTGTTCCTGACACAGGGAGATTTATCTCTCTCTCTCTCTGTTTTGTAAACTCAGTCTTGTATTAAATTTTGAGGGTTTAATTTTATATAGAATTTCTAGATGCGAAGATTTCCACATTAGCTCAGTTGTCATGTTTCCGGAACCAGATGTCCTTTGATTTTAATTCTTAATACCCTCTTTTACAAGTTTAAATATTATAAGATGGTTAAATTTCTTTTTGGAAGTAAATGAAGTATGATTCTACTTTTTCATTCATTCAACAATTATTTATTGGGGACTGCATGTGTAAAATCACCACTTTAGGGATTCAGAGATGTCTCACGCTTGCTCTTGGACTGTGGGTGGTGATAGGCCAGTAAGCAAAAAATGTCAATAGAGAATAGCAAGTGCATGATAGAAGTGTGCAAAGTATGCTAGGAAAGCATTAAGAAGGGGTGTATAAGTCCAACAGAGTAGTCAGTGTAGGCTTTCTAGAAAATATGATACTGGATCTGAGACTTGAAGGATGAGGAATTATCCAGACAAATAAGTAGAAGAACCATTCCAGGAAAAGAACAATATATATTAAGATAGTGAGGTGAGAAAGACCAGGGCTTGTTTGGAGAACCTAAGTAGTTCCATATGGCTCGAGTGAAACAAGTGAGCACAGTGCCAAGTCAGAGATTCCAGGGTCCTTAGGATTTGGGTGTAAGAAACAAGGTTTACTTGGGTAATATGAAACAGCTAGAGTGGAAAATTAGAATGCCACTGAGAGGAAACTAAGTTATAATGAGGAAGAAGATCACATATGTCAAATATGAACAGCTTATTGAGAACACAAATAACAATATGAATAGTGAAGACAGTGGCCCGGAGAGCCAAAGATACAATAGAGTAATGTCTGAGGTGTGGTGGAGGTTAATGGATTAGTTTGTGATTGGAGTGTATCCATGGTACCAAACTGTGCTGAGGGATAAGTGTCATAGCTTGGAAGGGCTTACCCAGAGTGGATTCCAGATGAATTCCTCCAAGAATTGTCAGGCTGCCTATGCCGAGGTGGAGCTTTGTGGTAGGGGGAAGTAATGAGAGTGAAAGTTGAAATTATTATGCAAGAGAATACGCATAATTGCGGATGCATGGAAGACACAGTTGATAAAACCTTAGCTATAGGAAGGTAAGTGGCCTGGTTAAACTGTCTGAAGGTTTGTTTCAGTGGCCCTCTTCCCAAGCTTTGGCCACTGATCTGAGGGTGATGAATGATGGAAAGATGCATTTGTACCTGGAACACCTGAAATAATTGTGTCCAAACTCTCTCAGATATTATGTGGCTGGGAACACGAGTTAGGCATATTACTTCTCTAAAGAACAGGGGACAGAGGAACATCTTCCTCAAGACACTGACCATACCTATAGTATTTCAGCCCTATCTGAAATGAAGCAGACAGTATTGGTCTTCCCAAGATCATCAGAGAATGGAAGCTGACATAGGAGCTCCCCCACAATCTGCCTGGGACTTTCTGGTCGGATGCTCAGCTTTAGAGCACATATATATGAACCACATAAAGACCCAACTGACACAAGTTACCTGAAGGGATTCTGGTGGCTTGTTGTGACTTTAGTACAGAGTCAGGCATCTCTTGCTGGCCATTCCTTTGCACCTGGCTCTTTGGGTGCTGAGTCATGCATGATGCTCCTCAATGTCCTGTAGGTTCTGTAAGGCATAGACACTGGGATGAGGCCGCAGTGATATATCTGCTGCTTCTATAAAGGGCCCCAGGGATAGAAAACTCTGAGTAGAGAATTTCCTGATGGTTTTCAACATCCCCCACCACTGGTACTTGGAGAATGGTAAATCTTCTCAGCTTTGTGGGCTGTGTGGCTGAGTGAAGCCTGCATCTGCTCTACACTGCAGTGACCTAGATAATTGGCTTGAATGCTAACTTCAGCCAAGGCACGTCAGCTCCCAGACATAGTTGTTGATTTTGGCAGGCCAATGCAAGACCACAGGATCAGGAGCTCTTCCTGTGGTAGATTCTTCCCTACAATGGCATTGGAGATAACTGTTTCCACTTTGTATTGGCACTGTGGATAAGTGAAGGACAAGATAGGGGCAAAAGTGAGGTAAGCCCTCAGCCTCTGAAATGCCTAGGTCATGAGAGTAGATCCCAGTGAACTTGTTCCTTTTCATGAAGCATGTCAGAAGCTTATTTAAGTTTCTCACTTCCAACCTTCCAAGGTAGACTTCAGTTTTGGGTTTAAATTCTAAACCTCAAAAATAGTCAGGAACTTCTGTAGGTCCTTGATAGACCTGACATGAGGCTATCCTGGCTGGTATAATTCAGACCTGGAAAGAGAGGACATTTCTTAGTAAGCAGCATCCATGGACCCTTGAAGACATACTTCTCCAAATTTGCCAAGAGGTTGGAACATTTGAGCCCTTCCAGGACTTCTTCGTTATGAGTTTATTCAGTGACAACGATGTTCCACAGGATGTTAGTAACACTGCAGTAAAGTCAAATAGCTTTCTTTACTGTAGACTGGTAGTAGTCTTTGTGCCCAGGAGCCTTGTGAGTTGCTAAGCAGAGATATGTTGTTGTTAGGTGCCATCGAGCCACCTCCAACTCATAGCGACCCTGTGTACAACTGAATGAAACACTGCCTGGTCCTGCACCATCGTCACAATTGTTGCTATATTTGAGACCATTGTATCAGCCACTGAGTCAGTCCATCTCATTGAGGGTCTTCCTCTTTTTCACTGACCCTCTACTTTATCAAGCATGATGTCCTTTTCCAGGGACTGCTTCCTGATTACATGTCCAGAATACATGAGACGAAGTCTTGCCATCCTCACTTTTAAGAAGCATTCTGGATGTACTTTTCCCAAGACAGATTTGTTTGTTCTTCTGGCAGTCCACAGTATATTCAGTATTCTTCGCCAACACCATAATTCAAAGGCATCAATTCGTCAGTCTTCCTTATTCATTGTCTAGCTTTTGCACACATATGAGGTGATTGAAAATAACATGGCTTGGGTCAGGCCCACCTTAGTCATCAAAGTGACATCTTTGCCTTTTAATAATTTAAAGAGGTCTTTTGCAGCAGATTTGTCCAATGCAATACATGACTGCTGCCTCCATGGGTGTTGATTTTGAATCCAAGTAAAATGAAATCCTTGAAACTTCAATCTTTTCTCAGTTTATCATGATGTTGCTTATTGGTCCAGTTGTGAGGATTTTTGTTTTCTTTATGTTGAGGTGTAATCCATGCTGAAGGCTGTGGTCTTTGATCCTCATCAGTAAGTGCTTCAAGTCCTCTTCACTTTCAGCAAGCAAGGTTGTGTCATCTGTATATCGTAGGTTGTTAATGAGTCTTCCTCCAATGCTAATGCCGTGTTCTTCTTCATATAATCCAGCTTCTTGGATAACTATATCTTTACATAACTAGAAGATATAGTAATGTAAATTTCTTAAAACATATAGGAAACTTTTCTCTGGACCTATCTATTAATAGCAGTCATTGTTTCTTGCAACACCTGTTTGGCAAACACTGAGTTAGACAGTTTCTCCTATTTTTCTTCTTGTACTCCCCATCAGTGATAGTATAATATCCATACACGTACAAGGAAGACTAGTTAATACGACTGTTATTCAAATTTACGCACCAACCACTAAGGCCAAAGATGAACAAATTGAAGATATTTACCAACTCCTGCAGTCTAAAATTGATCAAACATGCAATCAAGGTACATTGATAATTACTGGCGATTGGAATGTGAAAGTTGAAATAAGAAAAAGGATCTGTAGTTGGAAAATATGGCCTTGATGATAGAAATGATACCAGAGATCGCATGACAGAATTTTGCAAGAGCAACAACTTCTTCATTGCAAATACTTTTTTCACCAACGTAAATGGTGACTATACACATGGACCTCACCAAGTGGAGTATAATGGAATCGAATCAACTACATCTGTGTAAAGAGATGATGAAAAAGCTCAGTATCATCAGCCAGAACAAAGCCAGGGGCTACTGTGGAACAGACGATCGATGGCTGGTGTGCAAGTTCAGGTTGAAGGTGAAGAAAATTAGAGCAAGTCCACAAGAGCCAAAATAGGACCTTAAGTTTAGATACCTGAATTTAGAGACCATCTCAAGAGTAGATTTGACACATTGAACACTAATGACCAAAGACCAGACAAGTTGTGGAATGACATCAAGGACATCATACATGAAGAAAGAAAAAGGTCATTAAAAAGACAGGAGAGAAAGAAAAGACCAAAATGGATGTCAGAAGAGACTGTAAAACTTGCTTTTGAACATAGAGTAGCTAAAGCGAATGGAAGAAATGATGAAGTGAAAGAGCTGAACAGAAGATTTCAAAAGGCAGCTCAAGAAGACAAAGTAAAGTATTTTTATGAAATGTGCAAAGACCTGGAGTTAGAAAAATCAAAAGGGAAGAACACACTCAGCATTTCTCAAGCTGCAAGAACTGAAAAAAAAATTGAAGCCTTGAGTTGCAATATTGAAGGATTCTATGGGGAAAATATTAAATGATGCAGGAAGCATCAAAAGAAGACGGGAAGAATACACAGAGTCTCTGTACAAAAAAGAATTGGTCAACATTCTACCATTTCAGGAGGTAGCATATGATCAAGAACCGATGGTACTGAAGGAAGAAGCCTGAGCTACACTGGAGGCATAGGCAAAATCAAGGCTCCAGAAATTGATGGAATACCAATTGAGATGTTTCAACAAATGGATGCAGCACTGGAGGTGCTCACTCATCTATGCCATGAAATTGGGAAGGCAGCTACCTGGTCAACAAACTGGAAGAGATCCATATTTGTGTCCATTCCAAATTTGCTGGCGATAATTTAAAAACAGTTGCAGCAGTACATCAACAGGGAATGGCCAGAAAGTCAAGCCAGACCGAAAAAAGGATATGGGACAAGGGATATCATTGCTGGTGTCAGATGGATCTTGGCTGAAAGCAGAGAATACCAGAAAGATATTTACCTGTGTTTTATTGACTACGTGACGGCATTTGACTGTGTGGATCCCGACAAATTATGGATAACATTGGGAAGAATGGGAATTCCAGAACACTTGATTATCAGGATGGCGCAAGACCAGCCAGCATTTCATTCTGTTATACACCGGGTCCATATGAGTCGGAACAGACTCAACAGCACTTAATAACGGCACAACACTCCACATCAAGGTGGTTTTGGACAACATAAACTAAGTTGGGCCTGGTAATTCCTCAACCTTCAGTTCATCTATAAGTGGATATTTATTTTGAAAACTTGTTGTAGTTTGCTATTTAGTGATTTACCTCATTATCAATGAGAATAAAATGAGCACATATACTTCCTTTATGAAATAAGGCAGTTAAAATTATGTGGGAGAAGTGGTGTTACCATGATTTTGTTAAAGGTTGAAATGTTTTTACTATTCAAATATCCATCTATTTTGCATGTTAATATTACCAAGTTCAAAAAATAATTACAGGAGCATAAAATTGATCCCAAGATACTTTTAACTCAAATATCAAAATAGAATGAAATTAATATAACAAGGTTAAGACAAAATTTTTGAAATAGGCCAGGACAGTCTAACAAAACCTCCCATTTAGCAAATTTCTCCTTTTTGTTTATCTCAGTTTTTACCATACACTATTCCTGCTCATAGCAAGCCAAAAATGAAGCAGTGTGGTTTATAATATGAAAAACATATATTGCAAGTGAGTCATAAAATTAGAAAATGGCTACTTGCTGGTAGCCACATAAATTTTGGAGGAAATGTATTTTCTACAGGGATAATTTGTTACAGAAATAACATTTATCAAAAGTATTAAAATAGTAAAAAATGACCTTTAGTCAATATACAAATTTATTGTTCAGAAACATGTTGTTGCTATTGTAAATTGCCATTGAGTCGATTCTGACTCCTGGCAACCCCACGTGTGCAGAGTAGAATTGCTCCACAGGGTTTTCAAGACTGACCTTTCAGAAGCAGATCACCAGCCCTTACTTTCAAGGCACCTCTGGCTGGGTTTGAGCCACCAACCTTTTGGTTAGTAGTCCAGCACTTAACCTTTTGAACCACCAAATATAATGTATATCAAATACGTAACTGATTTAGAAACTAATCCATTTTAATTACTTTTAGGTGACAAAATCTGAGAAAGAAAGAAAGATGCAAATTATCATGCAGACACCACTTTTATTCTTTAATTATATACAAACTCAATGCCATTGAGCCGATTCCGACTCACGGCCACCCTACAGGACAGAGTAGAACTCCCCATTGTGTTTCCAGGGAGCTGCTGGTGGATTCAAACTATGGACCTTTTGGTTAGCAGCCAAGCTCTTAACAGCTGCGCCACCAGGGCTCCCTACCAGTTATTGAATATGGGCCATATACACGTGTTGTCCCTCTTACCATGCATTCATATGTTCACAAACTCATGAGTCTTTTTACTCTGCTAGGAGGCATTTTGTTGGGATGTCGCTGCTTTTCTTCATCTCTGCTCTCTACTGGTGTATGTTTGTCTCCTTGTAGCCTAGTAGTGGGATTCAAAGGCATACTATCATTTTATATTCTTTTAGCAAAAGGGGAAGAGCACCAACTGTTTCTTCATTTCCTGGAAACTCTTTCCAGAAGCCAGGCTCTCTGGGAAGTTTTCCAGAGTGACGTCTAGGAGTGGGCTGAAACTGCCACACCTATTTCTACATCTAGGAGTTGGTGTGGCCTGAAGAGTGGGGAAGAAGAATATAAATAGTTTTTCTTACTACTAGGCTAGGTAGTATCCTGGCTTCAGCATTTCATAAATCACTTAAAAGGGAAGAAGGGAAATTGTGAGGGGTTATTCTGTTCTTCATTCAATAGTGGCAAACCAAAAAAGCAGCAGTAGGCAAAAACAGTGTACTTCATCAGGATGCGGAGCACACTTATATTTTAACAATTATAAAAATAACTTATGTTCTTCTGACCTAACTTGGAAAATACAGAAAGCAAGAAAGAGTTTAATGTCTCTCTGAACCTGTGTTTCTTATTCATAGGTTTTTCAGAGGGTAAAATGAGACAATGCAAGTAGCCATTAACATAGAACCTGGCATGTAATACGTGCTCTGTAAATATTAATTATACAAAGCTGTATTACCAAAACATAACAGCTGTTAAAATTCTGGTGCATTTCTACCCAGACATTTTCTATGCAATGTTAACTGTGTTTATTTTAATTATAAAAATACTGGACATAGAATGTTTTATTTGTTTTTGGTCATAAAATTAAAAAAACTTTTTAACTGAAGTATAATATACAAAAAAGTGCACAAATCATTAAGTGTACAGTTCAATGAATTGCCATAACTTGAACACACCTCAGTAAGCAGCATCCAAGAAATCCCCTTGTGTTGCCTTTGGGTCACTAATCCCACCCTTACTAGGATAACCACTATCCTGATTTCGAACAGCATAGATAAGTTTGTCCTGTCATTGTATGTTTCATACGTGGGATCACACTGTATTAGGTTTACAGTTCTACCCCTTGCTCTTTCTCATCCTTCATAAGGTACTGATAATACCTACCATGTCGCTAAAGACTACCCATGTACAGGCATTCTGCTAACATTTTACGAGCAATTTCTTATCTGCACAGCAAACCTGTGAGGTAGATATTAGGTATTACTTCCAATATAGTTCAGGGAACTGAGGCTTAGAGAAAATAATTAATTTGTCCAAGACTTCATTGCTTAGTGAGTCCTGGAGCCAGGACACAAACCTGTATCTGTTAGACCCAAAGACCATCCTCATAAGAGTCTACTATACCACCTCGTCATAAACAGCTTATTCCAAGGCACAGCGGTGTTGGCAGCACAGTTAAGGGTCGGGTTAAGTGCTTGGACCCCAGAGCACAATCCCTGCCTTAAATCCAGCTTTGCTACTTACTAGCTGTGTAATTATGGACAAGTTACCTACCTCTCCTTTTCTATTTCTCCATCTGTGGAAGGGGGATAATAATAGTGCTAACCTCGTAAGATTGTTTTAGGAATTAAATGATTTAATGTTTATAAAGCACTTAGAACAGGGCCTGGTACATAGCACCATAGAAGCTTGTTAAATAAAATGTTATCACGTGTTCTTCAGAAGGACCTTTTTAGAGGCTCAATAGTATACCACGGAGAGAGAGAGCATAATTTACCTCACTATCCTGCTATCATCGGTTGTTTCAGTTTTTTCATTGTTACAAACAACTTTTTAGTGAAGATGTTACTCACTGTTCTTTTTGGTTTTGTGGGCATTTTTACTGTGCATACATGATTTTATTAGCTACAGCCTGTGTCTTTGGGAATTCACTGAAGCCACTGAGTGTGTGCGCTCTTCAGAGGAGGGTGGCTAACTGCCACTTCACTGCTGAGTGGGAAAAGGAATGTTTTGCTTAATGTCCTCGTTTCATATCCTGTTCAAGGCAACAGAAGTGGCCTGTAAGAGAATAATTCCCTTACACTGAGTATGTTATACTAATATATTTGAGGCAGGGATACCTTATATTACCAGAAACCAGAAATATCTGCGAGGCAAATTCGCTACTGGTGTAAACCTCTACGTTTCAAAAAAGAATGCTGGGTATGAGCACAGAGCAGTTTCTGAAACGTCGTGATCGTCTAATGTTCATGCTGGCCTTCAGGAGTCTCATGATTAACATTTCCAAGCAGATCATTAACACCCAGGAAATGCTTAGTATTTTAATTGCTGTCTGCTTAACTCGGGATGTGAATGATTTAGTGAAATTTGAATGAGTACATGAACTTGAACAAAGGAAAGACTGTTTTTCTAATATGCAGAGCAGCACCCCCTAGTGACCACAGTTGGTAAGTGTAAAAAGTTTAACTTAGATTTTGGAAACAGAAGATTTTTATAAACTTGTCGTAGGTTTTGACTAGCAAAAGAAAGTATCTTTTCATTAAAAGGAGAAAAATAAGCAATATAGTTTCAGAATGTGAAAAACAACTCAGGTAACTCTAAATTAGATGACTTTCTTTAGAAAGAAATATTTAAATTCTCATTTTACAATAACTCTAAAATTGAAGTTTTATTTTAATAAAACTCTTTTCTGTTTCACAGGTCAGAAGGGGTTCTTTGTTTGAAATTATTTCCTTTCCAGCAAAGACTGCTTTGACTAGCATAATATATGCTTCATATGCAGCACTAATTTATTTGGTAAGTTAAAAAAATTATTAGAATCTAGAAATGAATATAGTAATTTTATGTAATGTAAAAGATATACTATGCAGTCCATTCATAAACTGAGGTACTATTCTCTTGTTGAACAAAATAATTTTACATTATAAACTTACTTTTCTGATGAGTCTAGATCAATCTACCATAAACCAACTTGCTTAAATAACTAAAATTATTTTATTTTTATAAAGTTTGTTAGCATTTGAAGAATTTTGGTTCAACATGTTTTAGCTTTGCTTTTATTTAGCGTCAGGTGTTTTGTTGCAGTCATTGTGCCATGGTTAGCTCAAGTTCAGTATTTTATCATTTTGGGTCTATGACTTTGGGAAGCACAAATATCAGTGTTTTTGAATTACAAGTGATGTGCATGACAAAAATATTAAGTATTTTATAAATGATAAGTGGTTATTTTCTTTTAATCCATTTCCATTTATGTTGTTGTTGTTAGGTGCCATTGAGTTAGCTCCAACTCACAGCAACCCTGTGTATAATAGAACGAAACGTCGCCCGGTCCTGTGCCATTTTCCCAATTGTTGTTATGTTTGAGCCCATTGTAGCAGCCACTGTGTCAGTCCATCTCACTGAGGCTCCTCCTCTTGTTCACTGACCCTCTACTTTACCAAGCATGATGTCCTTCTCCAGGAATTGGTCCCTCCTGATAACATGTCCAAAGTAAGTGAGACAAAGTCTCACCATCTTTGCTTCTAAGGAGCATTCTGGCCGTACTTCCTCCAAGACAGATTTGCTCGTTTTTCTGGCAGTCCATGGTATGTATATTCAGTATTCTTCACCAACACACCTCAATTCAAATGCATTAATTCTGTTTTAGTCTTTCTTTCTCATTTTCCAGCTTTCACATTTCCATTTATACTTATTGTATTTTTTTTTAAGTATGACATACATAGAACAAAGTGTATAGCTTGATGAATTAGCACAAAGTATTTATCTATGTACCACCCCAGCATGAAAACAAAACATTACTGTTGTTCCAGAAGCCTCTTTATTGCCCAGTCACAATCACTACTCCCTTATATAAAGGCAACCACTAGTTTTGAGTTCTAATACCATAGTTTGCCTCTGTATGAATTTTATAGTATATATATTTCTTTTGATTATCTTTTTTTGCCCAGCATTTTGTTTGTGAGATTCATCTGTTGCCTGCAATAGTAGTTTGTTCATTTACATTACTGTATAATGTTCCATTGGTTGAACATATCACCATTTATCCATTCTACTGTTGATGGACATTAGCATTATTTCTAGTTTGGGGCTATTATGAATAAGGTTGCTATGAATATTCTTGTACGTATCTTCTAATGAAGTTGCTGGGTTGTAAGTTATGCATGTTATGCATATTGCCAAACAACTTTCCAAAATGCTTTTAACAATTACACTCATTCCAGCAGATTATAAGAGTCCTAGTTGTTCTGCATCATCACCGACATTTGGTATTGTCAGTCCTTTCCATTTTAGCCGTTCTTGTGGGTATACAGCTGGAAGGGTAATACTCAGCATAAATCCAAATCCCCACCTTTTCACTTCTCTGACACTAGCTGTAACATGAAGCACTCCTTTTTCTGACTGTAGCCACCCGGAGCTAGGTCAAATATCACAAGAGGACACCATTCTTCAGACCACCTGCCCATGCAGCACTTCTTTCTCTGACCCTAACCACTTGGAGCTAGGTCACATCTCATAAGTTAAAAGGACACCGTCCTTCAGACTGCCAGATAAGCAGATGCAAGCCACAAGTTTGGGAGTCTGTACAACACCCTAACTTCTGACCTGCTGGCTACAAATTCGGCAGTCTCCCTTTATCCCTTCAGGATGCCAGCCCAAGCTTAGGAGTTCCCCCTGAGCTCTCTCACTTCTGACTTGCTGGCTCCTGCTACTCCTTTAGGTTCCATAACTCACTAGAACGGCACAAAACTCATGGAAAATGCTATACTTACAATTACAGTTTTATTGTAGAAAAAAGGATACAAATGAAGAGACACATAAGGTGAGGTCTGAAAGGGTTCCCAAAGTGAAGTTTAGAGGGTCTCATCAAGTAATGCAAACTCCACCCCCTTTCCCATGAGGTCAGCTGATATTGTGAGGTGGTCTTTCTGGCCTGACCAGCCCCTCTTCCCTGAGGTTGGTTGATACCACAAGGTGGTCATGAGGTATTACATGGTGAGTCTTTCTGGACTAGCCAGCCTCCGCCCCCCCCCGGAGTCACCTCATCACCTCACCTAATCTGTAGGTGTGGCCTGGGGTCCTTACTGAAGACACTTCCAAGGTTTTTAGAGATCATCTCTCAGGAACTGAGGGCAAAGACTAAATTCTTCAGGTAACGTTAATGTAAACCCCACAGTAGTGTTATCGCATAGTGGTTTTCATTTGCCTTTCGTTGATCATTAATGATCTGATCTTTTTTGGACTTTTGGATATCCTCTTTTGTGAATTCCTGTTAAAGTCTCTTCTCATTTTTCTATTGGGAGTTGTCTTTTTATTATTAATTTGTTCTTTACATATTCTAGGTACAAGCCCTCTTTTAGTATATGTGGGCAACTTCTTATTCTGTGGCTTGCCTTTTCACTCTCTTAGCAGTGTCTTTTAAAGCAGAAGTTCTTAATTTTAATGTAGCCAAATTTGGTGCTTCTTGTATCTTATTTAGGGAAATCTTGACCTACCCCCAAGGTCATGAAAATATTCTCCTCTGCTATATTCGAGGAACCACATTATTTTACCTTTTATTTTTGGATTTATAATCCATCTGGAATTGATTTTTTGTGTATGGTATCAGGTAAGGGTCAGATCCCTTCCCCCACTCCCCGCATGGATATCCAGTTGACACAGCCCAATTAATTGGAGAAAAAAATGTCCTTTTTTCTCTTGCCCAGAACACTCCCTTGGTTATAAATCAAACATCCCTATGTATGTGGGTCTGATTATGACTCTCTATTCTATTCAATTGGTCTATTTGTTTACTCTTGCACCAGTTGAACACTATTATTTATAGGTGCTTTACAGTAAGGCTTAATAACTGGTAGAATAAGTCCTCCTTCCAACCCATGAACATGGTATATTCCTCTATTTTTAGGTCTTCCTTAATTTTTCTTAATAATTTTTATAGTTTCTTCTGTTAGAGGTCTTGCACATTTTTGTTAAGGTTTTTTGATCATATTGAAACCCTCAGTAATAAAGATTAAATTTTCCGATAATTATAGATTCAATGCAGTTCCAGTTAAAATCTGATCAGTTGTATGTGTGTGTGTAAACTGACTAGCTGATTCTAAAATATATAGGGAAATGCAAAGGGTCAAGAATAGCCAAGACATCCTTGAAGAACAAAGCAGGAAAACTTAATTTTAAATTCATTAAATCACAGTTTAAAACATACTTGAGTTGATCAAATGAATATTTTGCATGTTTTTTAAATTTCTAAGGAGTGTTCAATATCCTCACAAAATTGACATTCAGCCACGCTAGGATGACAAATACACTGCAAAAGAAATGGATAGGATGAAATGATTACAGTGAAACTAAAAACTAGACTTAATCCAAAATTGAACTTTAAAATCTTTCTCAAAGGCTATTAAAATCGTTCCATATAACTTGTCATGCTATAAACTTTGTAAGTAGATAATGGAAACAATTTTTGGTGATCTAATAATTGGTCATATGTGTATCTAATGCCTAGGAGAGAAGGCAGGGTTGGAGTTAGTTTCGAAAGCAAGTAGCATATATATATATATATATATATATAGGAAGTTAGTGCCTGTGAGTGGGACTGTGCTAAGTGAATAGAGTGGTAAGTCAGATGGGAGGTGAAGAACAACAACACTTAAGGTGAGCAAAGAAGGGCTCCATGAAGGAGACAAACAAGGAAAAATCATAAAAGTAGGAAGAGAATCAGGACAAAGTGTCAAGAAAATAGAGGCTTAGGAAGTTGTGAGCAGTCAAATATCAAATACAAAGAAAAAAGGTTAAGTAACAGGAATATTTGAAAAGTGGCCATTAGATCATGTAGTAAAGATGTTAGATTTAACCATCTTGAGAACTACTTCAATGGAGTGGTGGGATAAGAAAGAGAAATAAGATTTTGGAGTGAATCGAAAATGATAGAATGGCAATCATAAATGACTCTGGCTCGACCAAGAAGAGTGTATGTAGCAGTCAAGAGGAAACAAGGTCCTAGGGATTTTTTTTTTTCCTTTTAGGATGGGAGCTACACAAGCATGTTATAGGTTGTAGGGGAAATGCCAGTCAAGAGTGAGAGGTTAAGGAGAGAGGGAATAATTGATAGAGATGATAATAGGGAAACCCAGTTGCCGCTGAGTTGACTCTGACTCATGGTGACCCCCATGTGTGTCAGAGTAGAACTGTGCTCTGTAGGGTTTTCAATGGCTGATTTTTCAAAAGTAGATTGCCAGGCCTTTCTTTCAAGGCAACTCTGTGTGCACTCAAACCTATAACCTTTCAGTTAGCGGTCAAGCATGCTAACCATTTGTACCACCCACAGACTCAAAAGATAGTAGGGTATAAGTTAAAAGCAAAGGTAGAGGAATACTCACCTTGATCAAGACTCTTCACCTTCTGAGACTGGAGGAGAGGTAGTTAGAATGGGTACAAATATAATTTTGTAGGTGAGAGAAGAGGAAATGTGTCAGATAGAACTGGGCTTCTTAACCTTTTTTCACATCATGGCATAGAAAATGATATTTGCGGTAAATGGATGAGGTTGTTTGCATCTAGAGGTGATGGATCTGAGAGTCTCTGAGTTTGGATATGTTCAGGTGCAAGAAACAAAATACCTGATTAGCAGTGGTTTAATCAATAAAGACATTTAAATATTTAACTTAGACTTCTGGAATTAGTTCCCAGGTTTGTACCGTTGATAGACAATGTCATCAAGAACCCGGGGTCTTACCATCTTTCTCTGCTATCCCATTTGTTGTTTTTTGTCCTTAGGCTTGTTGCCCCGTGCTCAAGCATCACATGCATATCAGTATACAAAGTAGGAAGGAGGGGAATGGATAGCAGCAAAAGAAAGTCTCTCCTTTTATCTAGAAGAAAGGACTTTTCCAAAAACCCTTCCCAACCTTCTCCCCAGCAGATGTTCCATTTTATCAAATTAGCCAGAAGAGGGTAACATGGTCACACATTTAAGTGCAAGGAAGTCAGCAAAAGCATCTGGTGCTTCCCCACTTTATAGTGGGAGGCAGGCAAGAAAGGAGGAAGCTGGAGGGCAGGAGAAAATAAAGGCTGTTCAATTAAGGGTCTCAATCCCTTTTCTATTATCTTCTTTAGGAAAATCCTTTAAGTGTTTATAGTCCATTGTATCACCTTCAGGTATCACTTCTGTAAAGTAAGCTAGTTTCAATCTCATATTGCATGAATTTTATTATTCCCATTGCTTGCCTGAAATATTTGGCATTGTCATTCTCCTCGTCACCATAATCAGGAAAGATTTACTAACACTGCCATTAGCAAACTTACAAAGGAAGTTTAACAGATGTAGTTCTTAGTGATTCCCAATTTTTGAAAATTATTTTTGTCTGTATGTTTGATTTTGATACCATTCTCCTTAAAGTACTGAATGACTTTTTTTAGGGAGAGTGGGTCACACTTTTGCTTAGAATTCAGTGATATACTAGCTCGCTAGATTCTTATCCAAATGTTTATCTCCTTCCTATTGCACACACAGGTATAAGCAAGGTCTGAGGGGAATGAGGAATTAAAACCAACCAGCCTATCCTCAGATAGTAACATGTTTGAGGACAAATTCCATCGCTCAGAACATATTTCATTTCATTAATTCAAAAGAAGAAAGATGTAAAACATACAATCAATTGGGTAAAAAAGATGTAAAGCAAGTCTTTATTGAAACATTCTAGATTTTAAGTTTCTGTCTACATTGTGGTGTGATAAATTTAGAACCAGGAATTAATTTTCTGATGCTTTCATGTACCAGGGATTCCTGAATAGAAGTGGTTCTTTATTAGAATACGTAGATTAATAATTTTATGTTAAACACATTCTATTATACTTAAAGGAAGTAGCTTAAAAGGAAACCTTACTTTTCAAAAACAATTTTTTATTATATAGGCAGTCTGTGTTAATGCTGTGCTGGAGAAGGTAAAGAGAATTTTCCAAGAAGAAGACTCCATAAGGCAAAACAGAGAGGAGAGTGAAAACCTTAGAAAAGCATTTTCTGAGCCTGTGCTTTCTAAGCCTATGTTTCCTGAAGGTGAAATCACAACAAAACCTTACAGGTCATTGCCGGAGAAGCCAGACAACATTTCAGATCGCTCCAAGCTTCCTGCTCATAAGTTGAGTAATAAGATTCAGGTTTTACATTCTGTGTTTGACCAATCAACTGAAATGAATGAATGAGCAAATCTGAGCGTAAATATCATTGAACAGAGTTTAAGAGTTATCTGATGGTACATTTCATCTGACAAAGCTATGAGTCTAGTTTACGTATGCTGAATGTTCTGCTTTTAATAAAAGGGAGGGGACTACTACTAAAATGTCATTTGCTCTAGTGTTTATATGGTAGAAAAAATAAAACGAATCTTGATGTAGAATATACATATGACTATTAAGACATTTTTAATGAACAAGAAAAGTCACCTTTTAGACTTCACACTGTGGTTTATAATATGGGCCCTACTTATAATAAATTTCTTTTTATTAAAGACCTATTTTGAGTGTCTTTCCAATTATTTATCTGGGGTAAACACCTTATCAAAATGTTACATATTCTTTTTCAGAGAAAATAAATGGACATTTATTTTCTATCTGCAAGCTGCACAGTTCGAGTCGCCCTATTTACTACCAATTTCTTTTGTAACTTGTCTGTGAAATTATGAAGAAAGGACTTGCAATTCATAGATGTCACAAATTTATAAAACAAAATATTATTTGCAAATCTGATTAGAAGATTTCTATATATGAGGACAAGTCATGACATGACATTTAGAGAAACAATTTAAACTTAGGGCCAGAAATAAAATCCATATTAGTCATTGTTGCCACTGGGTCCTTAAAAAAACAGTTTCTGTAAATAATTGGTCCCACAAACCAGGGCCATGTTTTTTTGCCTGTAGGAGGTATGTTGGTTTCTTTCATGCACTTCAAATTCTGGACACTTTAGACCTGACTTGTCATTAGAGGGAGCCCTGGTGACGCAGTTGTTAAGTGTTCGGCTGCTAACTAAAAGGTTGGCAGTTCAAATCCGCCAGGCAGTGGTTGGAAACCCTACAAAAAAGGCAGTTCTACTGTGTCCTATAGGGTCCCTATGAGTAGGAATCGACTTGACAGCAATGGGTCGGTCATTAGAGGATTAGCACCTGCTCTAATAGGCTGGGATGCACCCATCCCAGAGATGGTATATCTCCTGTGCCTGCTAAGTAACTGCTGCTATAAACAGTAATCATAAAAACCTCAAGCCTGGTTCATTAATAGTCTGAGAAATAGTAGCAAGTGCTGTATGCCTTCGTGCTACCCATACACTGACAGATAAGGAAATGTAATAATATATAGCAAGGGGCTAAGCAGAACCTTTATGATACATAGCTAATTTACTTACTGTTTTTACAATACCCAAGAGAAAGATTCCAGGTAGGCCCCTTAGAATGATTAAGTATCAGGTATGGAACCTTAATTCAACCCACACTAAAATTACTATCGTGCTTTGAGACTAGGTTCCAATCTTGACAAACAGCTCTCCTCCAGGGTGGAGTCATAATCTGCTCACCCTAATCCTTCTGGTCACACTTATCCCCAGCTCCCATTCTATGATGAGATGCTGAGTACTACACGACCAGCACCCACAGTGTTATTGCAAATATTCAACAACTAGTAGGGCCTAGGCACCAGGCAACCACAACAGCGCTGGCCATAAATAACTGGCATGGCAGAGCCATGGTGGACCAACTGAACATCAACCCTGTCTGTGAACTAGGCAGAAAGGACTCAGAGAAAACAAAACTCTAAATCTCTTCTCTCTATGACATTTATGTGAAACATTTAGTTGTACACACATGCACAAAAGTTCTCCGAAAATAAAAAAAATCTTTATTTGAAAACTTCATATATATACTGAAAGCACTTTGGCCCACTATGTAGGGGACTTCAGTCTGTGTGTGGCTTCCTTCTAGCCTGTCTGCCTTCACTGGAGAGAAACTGACCAAGGTTTGTTTGGTTTTGATGTCCAGCACATTGAGAAGTTTCTTAAGTTCAGCATACATAGTGATTCCATTTTTGGAGGCAATTTTTAAGATTAAAAAGTATGCTACATATTTGTAAAAATTTTTACAAAATTGTAAAAATTGTACAGTCAAGATCTGGGAATTTCAATGTGTTTAAATTTTACCAAAAAAAAAAAAAAAGAACTAAAAAATAACAATCAAATGGGGCGGTGGGGAAAGCATAAAGGTACAGATGAAATAAGAATGGTGGAATGCTGAAAACTGTTGAAGTTGGGTGATGTATACGTGGGAGTTCATTGCATTATTCTGTTTACTTTAAATATATTTAAAATATTCCAGAATAAAGTTGGTTACACCAAATAGGATTCTTTCCAGATAATTTAAAATCTTTCCTGCTAGATCTTACTTTTTACCTTTTATTCATTTTAGATGCTTCAAATTATTTTCACCCTACTTAAACAGTCTATAGAACTATAACCTTCAGGTTCCAATCCATTTTAGAGGACTTGATAAAATGTACTCTGTAGATCCTGATGATAATCCTTATACTAAGTACAACTGCATTTAAACCTCTTAAGTTTATATGACTTCTAAAGATAGGTAATGTGCCTATGTTAGAAAAAAAATTCATCATCTTTGGTACTGAAGCAAGGTTATTCTAAAAATATTTTTAAAGCATACACACTTTTTTTCATTGCCATATATTTTTATCATGAACTCTGAATTACTTTGAAGTCTCCAGTGGCATAAAAATCAGAGTCACATTTAAAAGGTTCTTTAGAAAGAGTCACATAAATATTCCCGTTGTCCACTGTCACCGTATGAATCCTTTGTTTTACTCCTTTGGAACACCACTTAGGTTTTGCTGATGGATCTTTAGGGTTTATAGACTGATACAGTCCTTCTCCTGTTGCCAGAGTAATTTTGTATTTATGCCAGGGGCAAACAATACAAGATCGGCCATCAAAATCCTGAGGAAGAAAATGATTGATTTAATAGTCTGATGTTCCAAATGTTCATGATAATACCATATTCAGAACCTACTGCAGAAGAACCAGGTTAAAGAACCTACCAAAAAGCTTCTCTTTTTTTCCCTGCCATTTACAAATTATTCAGCATAAGGCAGAACCTAATCTGAGCACAGTCATCAAGTCCTTTTTGCAGATGATTAGAAACCCAGTGGGTTAGAGCTCTATCAGAAGATGTCTTGCTTGGCAACTGTACCATGTGACTGTAGCTGCACTGTTATCTATAAGATGTTAATGTCACTTCCTTGACAGAAATGGAGAAAAGGCTTTCAGTGCTTCTAAAGGAATTTTCACTAACTGCTGGAAGAATTGTAAACTTTAGATATAAATTCAAGGGGGATTACTAAAGGCATGAATGTCTATATTAATTGAAGAACAATTTCTAATCCAAATAAGCCAACTCCCAATTTTGAAGGTTTTTAACTGTCTTAAAAGCTGTGCTTCTCAAATGTTAAACTGCATTTAATCACCTGAATCTTGTTAAAATGAAGACTGTGATTCAGTAGGATTAGGGTGGGAACCCAGATTCTGCATTTCTAAAAAACTCACGGGTGACACACCCGATGCTGCTGGTCTGCGGACCACACTTTGAGTAGCAAAGACTGAAAGCCCTCATTATGGACTGGAACTGAGGGCAATTTTTTCATGATGGCATCATCACTGGGTGCTTATGTTTCTCTTCTACACTAGAAGTGCCGGAATGCTGACGGGGTACTCCCATAGAACTGTCAGCAAACATTCACATGAATTTAAACACGTCTGTTCTTTAACATGAGAAGTGGAGGTGTGGAAACAGGGATCAAGTGGAGAGAGAGTGGAAAGCTGAGTTCAAGCTTGTACTTCACACCAGTCAGAGAGAGACAGAATCATCAGCTTCATAAAGCAGAAAGCCAAGAAATAAGGCAGCTAGCTTTGTAATGTAAGGTAGTAAGGCAGTTGCCCATTCCTCCTCAGTTAAGCCTTCAAAGTGTGGTTTCATTTATATATGTGTGTGTATGTGTATTTTATATTTACATTCGTGTTACATTATAAAAGTAATATGTACTCATTATAAAAACTTTAAAGTAAATTTAAAAAATGTAGACGTATATAAAGTAGAAAGTGAACATTATTTTTACAAAAAAGGGGTCTCATTAGACCTAACATTCTACAACTTGCTTTCTTCACTCAAAAATATATTATTACCATCTCTTTGTACCAGCACATATAGGTGTACTTCATTAATTTAATGGCTGCATAGTATTGCATAGCGTGGCTGTATCATAATTTAACCAGTTTCCTATTGTTAAAACATTTAGGTTGCCTCTAATTTTTTCATTATAATAATGCTGCAGCAAACCTCCCATTCATTCACACACGCACACACACACACACTTTTTAAGCATTTGTGCAATTATATCTGTAAGATAGATCTCTCAAACTATAATTGCACAAATGCTTAAGTGTGTGCGTGCGTGTGTATGAATGAATGGGAGGTTGTTTGTAAATGGTTTTCTTTACATTGTAGAGCTGTGAATTCCTCGAATACTGGTGATTATATTCAGAGCATTCAAATACAGTTCAAACCCAACTATAAATTATTTTTAATGAATAAAATAATAATAATAATAATAGGAAACATCTGAGTTTGTTGAAAATAGGTTTAAAATTTACATACCTCTATTTCTCCCAAATGTAAAGGTCCTCCTGAATCTGAAAAGGAATTAAATATTACATCGGGTCACTAGAAAATTTGATATTTTGATGGTTTTGTGGTTAGTAAATACATACAAGGTTTACAGATGAAAAATAAAATCTTACGGTAACAGCGAATATCCATAGCATGATATTCTCCTTTGTGGTAGAAAATCACCACTTCTCGATCATGGACAACAGCTGTCATTCTTCCAGATTTTTTAATGTCATCTTCTCTGCCAACACATACAGAAGACTGTTCCTTCTTTTCAGGATTCTGTACAGAGACTTTGGGGTCCATGCTAGTTGAAAACAACAAATGAATTTTGTGAGTAGCCTTCATCAGTTTGGCTATAACTTAATCCACAGAGATAATCATATGTCTGGATTTCTCTAACGTATTTTTCTGTAGCTGTATAAAATATTCATAAATACTGGATATAATCATTCAATATACTGAGTTACAGACTGCCAAAATTAGGAAGGACTCCCCACTCTGAATCTAGACTAATACTAGCTTTATTTTAGTGCTTAAGATGGAAGTTTCAGAGCTCTTAAGACGTAGAGGCTGAAGTTTCACTATCCTTTTATTATCAAATTCAATGCTAAACTAGAAAAAAAAAAACAAAACTCATCACTGTTGAGTCGATTCCAACTCATAGCGACCCTATAGAACAGAGTAGAACTGCCCCATAGGGTTTCCAAGGAGTGCCTGGCAGATTCAACTGCCAACCTTTTGGTTAGCAGCCATAGCTCTTAACCACTATGCCACCAGGGTTTCCTCAGTGCTAAACAGTATCCAGTTATTATCTACATCATTTTCAGCCTTCAGCAGCAGAAGGTGGGATTCTTTGATAGTAAGTTTGGACCCCATGTAGAGGATTTTCCTGAGGTCTCCCATATGGGGGCATTTAATCTTTTTTATGATAGTTTTTGAATAAAGCTATATACCCTGTCTTGCCAAGAATGTCTATAAATTTATTCTTTCTCCACTCCTAATTTTAAATCTATCCTGATATTCTTAATCTCCTTTCATTAGAGACAGGAGTTATTATCCCAAAGTTTCTGAAAGCATTTGTTTTCCTCCCTATTTTAGGACAGAGATTGTGATGGTTTTGACTATCACTTTCAAAGGGTTAACCAAAAAAAGAGATCTTTTTCTCCTACTTAAGAGCATATTTTGAATCTTTGCATGCAATGAGATAAAAATAACAAGATACAAACAGACCAGTCATAGGGTTTTGCTTTTTATTTCCTAAAAAATTATATTATCAGACATCCCTGCATGGTTTCTGCCCTATGATGGAGAATGGGAATATTCAACCATCTGGACAGTGTCCAGCCTCACATATAAAATAAGCTCACTCTACAGAGAGCTCACTCTACAGGAGAAGGGTTGCCTGCACATTCAGGTGAGATCATGTGTGCACCTAGACCATTCTGCCGAAGCAGGGCTACTTCAATCCCTTTATTGTTTGACAAAAATTAAAGACTTACGACAGATGGCAGAAAATTAAAGGCTCATAGTGACATCTAATCACAACTTTTATATTTGGGACACTGATGGACAAATTTCTCTTTAGCCTATTTAGGGAGTGTCATGGTTTGAATTATGTCCCCCCAAAAATGTGTGTATCAGTTTGGCTGGGCCATGATTCCTGGTACTGTGTGGTTTCCCTATATGTTGTAAATCCTGCCTCTATGATGTTAATGAGGGAGGATGGGCGGCAGTTGTGTTAGTAAGGCAGGACTCAATTTACAAGACTGGATTGTGTCCTGAGGCAATCTCTTGAGATATAAAAGACAGAAGTGAGCAGTGAGACAGGGGGACCTCATACCATCAAGAAAGCAGTGCTGGGAGCAGAGCGCGTCCTTTGGACTGGGGTCCCTGCGCTGAGAAACTCCTAGTCTGGGGGAACACTGATGAGAAGGCCGAGAGAGAGAAAGCCTTCCCCTGGAGCTTACACACTGAATTTGGACTTTCAGCCTACCTTACTGTGAAGAAATAAATTCTCTTTGTTAAAGCCGTCCACTTGTGGTGTTTCTGTTGTAGCAGCACTAGATGACTAAGACGGGGAGGCACAGATGTTTGAAGAGGATCTCTGGTGAGACAATGGCTCAGCGCTTGGCTGCTAACCGAAAGGTCGATGGTTCGAAGCAACCAGAGGCTTTATGGAAGAAAAGACATGGCAATCTGCTCCCATAAAGATTACAGCCTAAGAAACTCTATGGGGAAGTTCTGCTCTGTCCTATAGGGTCACTATAAGTCGAAGTTGACTTGATGGCATACAACAAAAACAACAGGTATTTGAAGAGAGCAAACAGACAAAATTACCAAGCAAAAGCTATTGAGAATAATCTTTGGCACAGCAGAATTATAAATTAAAAAGAAAACTTTCAACAATGGATCTCCATATTCTCTTTCTGCAGAGTTCTCCTTCCTCATTAGTTAATCATTCATTTGATAAATATTTTCTGAATATCCACTTACTCCCTGGCGCTTCAAGAGATAAGACAGGTAAGGTCTCTGCTCTCACTGAGATTTTAGTTGATAAAATAGATAAGAAAACAAGTACATAAATAATTACATAGTATGTTACGAGTCATGAAATAAACTGGGTAATAGGAGAAAGAGTAACAGAGAGAGGCCATTTTGCAAAGAGTGGGCTGGGAAGATGACAGTTGAGCTGAAACCCCCCAAAAAAAGCAAGTGAACTAGACAGGGTAAGAGCTGGGGGAAAAGAGAATTTTAGGCTGAAGGAACAGCAAATACAAAAACCTGAAGAAAAGGCTTGTTAAATCTGAGGAACAGAAAAGAGACTGGAGCATAATGAGCATGGGGAGTGGCAGGAGATGAGGCTGGCAAGGTAGGCAGGAGCCAGGTTGTGCAGTGCTGTGTGTAGATTTTATTCTAAGAGAAATGGAAGGCACTGAGAGGCATAAGGCAGGGAAGTGTGACACAGTTTGTTTTTAAAGGTCACCCTGGCTGTGTGGAGAATGAATTGTAGCAGAATAAGAGTGGAAGCATAGAAATCAGAAAGCTATTGCAGTGGCCCATTGGAGAGATAATGGTGGTTTGGACTAGGCTTACTCTGCAGGTGGAGAAAAAGTAGCAATAACAACAATAATAACGCAGTAGCTACATTTATATTGTGCTTACTACATGTCAGGCACTGCTTTAAGACTTTATATTTATTAACTCATTTAATCTTGCAACATAGTACTACAAAATAGATACTAATATTAATTTTACCATGAGGACCTGAGGCACAGAAAGGTGATTCACTGGAACGAAGGAGCTGCCGAAAAAGACAAAAGGATGGCTCCCAGGTTTTAGGTTTGTGCAGTTAGGTGGATTGTTGTGCCAATGACTGTGATAGGGAAGACTGAGAAAGGAACAGTATTTTCCCAGGGATGCAAAATAAAGAGCTAGCTACATTTTGCACATGTTGAGTTTGAGGTGCCTAAGAGATTCAAGTGGAGCTACCAAGTCAGCAGTTAGATATCTAAGGCTGGAGTTGAGAGTCACTAGAGAGAGAAATTTGGGAGTTTCCAAGTTAATGGAATTCAGTGGAATAACCTGGAGTGCGAGTATAGATAGAGAAGAGGGTCCAGGACAATTCCTGGAGCAAATCAACATTTAGAGGCCTAAAACAGGCCAAAGAGAGGCAAGACAAGTACAGTGTTCCAATCTGTTGCTAATCAAGTGACATTAATTCACTGCTTTCTTCTCTATCCTATATTCTCCTGAAATTGCAAATAAGTAGTAATCCACCAAAAAAGGCAGGCAAAGAAGTAATATCCACTCCAATACCAGCTACTTCTGTATATTAAGCAATGAATGACACATGAAGAAAACCTGGGCTTCCTAGGTTTGGTTGTCCCAAAAACTTTGGTGGTTTCATACAGAGCTGGGACTACCCTGTACTTATCTCTTTTTATAATCTCACTTATTCCCTATACCTCTACTCTCCTAAAAATCAAATGCCAGTTAGCATCCAAGCAAGAGTTTACATCCAGAATATAACCATTACTGATCTCTTTACCCCATCTTTCTAAAGTTCGTCTTCTACCCTGCTCTTTACTATCCTTTTGCCCAAATATAGAAATTAAAAGTTGATCTGAGAAATCTGTAAATATCATTCATAGGGACAGGTGCAAGGGTCAACTCTACCTAGGTCTGAGTTAGTCCTTGAGTCAAAATAATGATTCATACACACCCCTGTATAACATTTAATAAGCATTCTTCAAAATTCAATGTTAAGCATACAATCAGCCTTAAAAATGGCATGTGTGTGTATTTTCAACTCAAAATAACTATTTGGTCATTTTGCCATGCCTCAGTAGTTATTTATGTCCATCACAAGCCTTCTAAAACAAAAAGTGACAGCAATTTTTCTAAAGGTAATTCTTCCAGGTTTTACTTTTTCATTTTTTCAGTTCTAAACATTTTCATTTCTCGGTGCCATTTTAATAAAATTACATTATTTTATGGATTTCTTTAATCAGAGTGGGGAACTATAAAAAGGTCCAGATAACTTGAGGTATTCAGCCCCACCTGATGTAAGCCCTGCCGTATGGAACAGGAAAGGATGTGAATGAAAGTGATGGCTCATGTTAGTTGTACAGACCTAGCTACTGTTAAACATTAGGAAGTTTGGTATCGAATGCTCAGGATATTAAACTCATATTAAAAAAAGAAAATCATTGCCCTCCAGTCAATTTCAACTCATACCAACCCCATATGTTACAGAGTAGAATTGCTTCATAATGTTTTTTTGGCTGTAACCTCTACGCAAACAGATGGCCAAGACCTTCTTCCGCAGCATGGCTGGTTGGGTTTGACCACCAACCTTTAAGTTAGTAGTCAAGCACAAACCGTTTGTGCCACCCAGGGACTTTGCTTTTGTTGTTAGGTGCTGTTGAGCCAATTTCAACTTATAGAGACCCCATGTAAGAGAGTAGAAGTACCCCACAGGGTTTTCTAAGCTGTAACCTTTACAGGAGTGGATCGCCAGGTCTTTCTCCCATGGAGTTGCTGAATGGGTTAAAATTGCCAACCTTTTGGTTAGCAGCCAAGTACTTAACTGTTGCACCACCAGGGCTCCAGAGACCTGAACTACTTGTCTATAATTTAAGGTATTTAAGAAAATTACAAATCACATGTCAACTTCAAGTAAGTATTCTAATTTTAGGGGAATGAATCTTCACAATCCACATCCTCTTTAAATATAGTAATATTGTCATATTTCATACGAAGTTATACAGGATGACAATGTACCTTTCCTTAATCAACAAGAGCCTGCCATTTTAATTTCACTCAAGTCTTAGGTTATCATTTTATATATAAAAACACACCCAATTTCTTTAAAAGGCACACTTGGACCTTGATGTACCTAGCTTAGAATGGTTACAAACTATGGATCCATTGTGTTCCCAACAAGAGGGAAAATTTGTTACATGGCAGTGCCAGTGGCCTTCTGTAGGGAATTTTCCTGATGGCTTCTCTAAATATTTATTTAATCCTGTATGATCGGTTAGAAGTTTTAAAATGTTAGGAGGAAAAGAGCATGGCTCATCTACAAAGTTTATAAAACAGAGAAATTATTATTCAGAAATAAAACTTCTGAGTGCATTAGGAGTGAGCTTTAGAAAAAAGGAATTTATAGGCCACTATTTTGAGAGGGGTGGAACTAATGGTTAAGAGTTTGACTACTAACCAAAAGGTTCGTGGTTCAAAACCACCAAGAGGCACCTCAGAAAGAAAGGCCTGGTGATCTGCTTTCAAGGTTGTATTTTCAAGGTTATATAATAGGTCACTGCCTTATGGAGCAGTTCTACTCTGCACACATGGGGTCACCATGAGTTGAAATTGACTTGACAGCAAGAGTTTGGTTTATTTTGAGAGGGGTGTAGTTTAGAACCATATAGAAGATAGATACCATGTATAAGCCAGGGCTCCAAAACTGAGGTATAGGTAGACAGGTGTGTGTGGGGGATGGGGGTGGGGGTGGGAGAGAAAGAGACAGTGTGTTGAGTTGATAGGAAGAGGCTTTGAATTCAATGTATAAAGGAAAAGATTATGCAAATCAAGCATAGGAAGTTATAGGAATGTCAATTTGTACTCCGAAGTTTGCACTGTTAACTCTTGCTCTAACTAACCTGGTTACTTGGAAAGAAGACCATGGCCATGTTTTTCTGGGTTAGCCATGGCTGATGGGAGGCTGGGATACTGCCTTTCTAAAGTCTTCTGGTTGTACAAAACTGCTCAAGTGGTAGTATTTACCTCCATGGTGTTGGACATACAGGCTTTATCTTACTTTGTGCCAGCATAGACAGAGGGGCAATATGATAAGAATGTAAACAGACAAGTGAACAGAAAGAGGAGGAATTAGGCTGAAGAAAAAGGAAAGAAATGTGGAATTTACAACACATATAAATGACGAAGCTTAAAGATCTAGAATATAAAAATAATTCCTAAAGATCAATACCACCCCCATCTGTCAGTTTGTTGTACTGTGGTGGCTTGCATATTGCTATGACGTTGGAAGCTATGCCACCAATGTGTCAAATATTAGCAGGGTCACCCATGGTGGACAGGTTTTAACAGAGCTTCCATACTAAGGCAGACTAGGAAGAAAGGCCTGGCGATCTACTTCTAAAAATTAGCCAATGAAAACCTTATGGAACACAGCAGAATATTGTCCAGACAACTTGCTCGCTTTGGGCACATCATCAGGGGGGATCAATCATTGGAGGAGGTCAGTCACTGATGGAGGTCATCCACCATGTTTGGTGAAGTAGAGGGCCGGTGAGGGAGACCCTCAGTGAGATGGATTGCCACAGCAACCACAACAATGGACTCTAACATGCTGGCAATCATGAGGATGATCCAGAACTGGGCAACATTTCTTTCTGTTGTACATAAGGTCACTGTAAGTCAGTCTACTCAACAGCAGCTATCTACCTATCTATAGATCAATACGAAAATGCCAAATAACTACAGAAAAATGGGCAAAAGACATGACAACAAACAAAAGAGGAGGAAATCTGGATAGCCAATAATCACATGTAAAGACGCTTAACTGTATTAGTAGGAAAATGCGAAGTAAAGCCACAAATGGGATACTATTTTCCACCTACTAAACTGGCAAAAAAATTATACCAAGTATTGGCGAGGATGAAGAACAACTGCTAGTGATGACATGTTAGTGCTACCACAGTTTGGCATTACCTAGCAAAGTTGAACGTATTCATGACCCAACCATCCCAATTTAGGTATAGTCCATACAGAAGTGTGCACAGGTACACCAGGACACATGCACAGGAGTGGTTATAACAGCAAAAGACTAGAAACAATTCAAACACCCAAGAGTAGAATGGATAATCTGTATATGTTAGTTCAATGGAATGCTTCATAGCAATGAAAAATGTACAGCCACATCAAGTTGGATTAATTTCAAAAATGGTAACTTTAAATAACAAAAAACAAGAAAAGAATTGAGTATGCTTACATTTTTGTCAAGTGCAAAACAGGCAAAACAATACATTCATGAACACATCTATACGTATCTATACATTTATATATATATACATATATATAAATCTACCAAGAAAAGCAAGGAGGACAAGAAACACGAATATACTTCTTAAAACATTATATTTAATTCTTATGTTTAAAATTACTTTCAATATTTAATTGTATCCTATTTTATATTTACGTAACAAATGACCCAAATCCCAAGAAAAAGAGGACAAAATGACACTTTCTATCCCCAGAGACTGTGCCTGTGCATAGAGCATGAATGAACTGAGAATTTTGTACAGTCCACTTCAAAACCTGGCACTAGAGGAAGTAAGAGAATAGTTCTCTTACTTTTATCCCAGGCAAAAACTATAAAAGAAACACTAGTATCAAGCAGGTAACAATAATAAGTGAGAGGTGGGTTAACATTAAAATTAAGTTCTCCCCTGATTCTCAAATAGAGTCCTCTCTCAAATTTCAGTTTCTTCAGCCATACAGTCTTTGCCTCCAACCAAGAAAAACTGTAGTGAACTTTCCAAGGGCTGATAAGTCGAGCAGAGAAGGCTGAGGCTAAATGATAAAGGTTTCAGAGAATTATAATCACACCATTGCATTTTGCTTAGGAAAGTATTATCTCATCCTTCATATAATTGTTCCCTCTATGCATCATAAATAGTACTATTTATTCATGATGTCTGGTGACTATTTATATTTAACACTCATATTATTCCTAATTAAATATTGTGAATATCATGGTCCATTCAGACAATAGTAAGAGAGTCCATGGTATTATTCATCTAAATTACTGTACCTATGATACACTATTCATACTCCCACACATTTCCTCTATTGTGAGTCTACGTTAAAACAGTAGAATCATAGCATAATAAAAGAAAGTGAAAAATTAAACGACTCACCCAGTTTGAGGACTAGATGAAGAAAATACCCTTCTGAGAAATATAGCCGCTTTGTTCCACAATTCTCTTCAAGAATTTCCCCCTCCTGCATAAAGTTAGGTCTCTAACAGTGCTAATTTTATATAAAAAGACATAGTAGCTAAATGGATTCTCAGTCTCTATTAGATATCTTTCAGACATAGGAAATACATTAAGATGAATTTTAAAAATCTATTTTTATTCAATTACATTTCCATCAGACATTGGCGACAAAGGAGACATAATCAAAGTGGGAGAATTAAAGGTACTTACTTGTTACAACTCATGAGCACTGACTAAGGTGCTTTTGCTACATCTGGGGACTTGACCTGCACATTATCAGAATGACTAGTATGGGAGTGCTTCGTCTCATATACTTTGGACATGTTATCAGGAGGGACCAGTCACTGGAGAAGGACATCATGCTTGGTAAAGCAGAGGGTCAGCGAAACAGAAGAAGACCCTCAATGAGATAGACTGACACAGTGGCTGCAATGATGGGCTCTCAAGCACAGCAATGATTGTGAGGATGGCGCCGGACTGGGCAGTGTTTCATTCTATTGTAC
Organism: Dugong dugon; assembly: GCA_030035585.1. Classification (NCBI taxonomy): domain Eukaryota; kingdom Metazoa; phylum Chordata; class Mammalia; order Sirenia; family Dugongidae; genus Dugong; species Dugong dugon. Next base: position 102,711,176 of record CM057460.1, on the reverse strand, counting down.
CTAGGGTTGCTATGACTCAGAACTGACTGGAAGACAGCTACAACAACAACAGCTACAAGGTGACACCCTTGCTTGTAGCTTCAGGGAAGAAAGCGAAATACCTTTGCTAGTAGTTTTGTATTTCTTTGGAAAACAATAAAACTACCTATCCTTCAGTGAGCACCTTCTCCTTGAGCACTTTGCATATATGAGCTCATTAAGGTTCACAAAATCACCAAGGGGCAGGTATTATGCCTGTTTTCCAGATGAGGAAACAAAGGCTCAAGGAGGTTAAAAAATCTTGCCCAAACTCACAAAGAAGCAGACTCAAAATTCAAACCTAGATCTTATGAGTCTAATTAGGTAAATATTGATACATAAATCCTAACATTCCACCTAGGTCACATCCATGGCTTTATAAAAATATGAAGCCTGCAAGTAAACTACAGTTATGCATCACTTAACATCCACTATACATTCCGTGAAATAGGACATTATATAACTTGGACATTGTGCAAACATCATATTCTATATAGGCAGTCCAGAACTTCTTCTTGTTGTTGTTGCTAGATGCTGTGGAGTCGGTTCTGACTCATCGCGACCCTATGCACCAGAGAACGAAACAGTGCCTGGCCCTGCACCATGCTCACAATCATCGTTGCGCTTGAGCTCACTGTTGCAGCCACTGTGTCAATCCATCTCATTGAGGGACTTCCTCTTTTTCGCTGACCCTGTACTTTACCAACCATGATGTCCTTCTCCAGGGACTGATCCCTTCTGACAACGTGTCCAAAGTACGTAAGATGTAGTCTCACCATCCTTGCTTCTAAGGAGCGTTCTGGTTGTACTTCTTCCAAGATGGATTTGTTCGTTCTTTTGGCAGTCCGTGGTATATTCAATGTTCTTTGCCAACACCACAATTCAAAGGCATCAATTCTTCTTTGGTCTTCCTTATTCATTGTTCACCTTTCGCAGGCATATGATGCAATTGAAAATACCATGACTTTGGTCAGGCACACCTTAGTCTTCAAGGTGATATCTTTGCTTTTCAACACTTCAAAGAGGTCTTTTGCTGCAGCTGATTTGCCCAATGCAATGTGTCTTTTGATTTCTTGACTGCTGCTTCCATGTGTGTTGATTGTGGATCCAAGTAAAGTGAAATCCTTGACAACTTCAATCTTTTCTCCGTTTATCATGATGTTGCTTATTAGTCCAGTTGTGAGGATTTTTGTTTTCTTTATGTTGAGGTGTAATCCATACTGAAGACTGTGGTCTTTGATCTTCATCAGTAAGTGCTTCAAGTCCTCTTCACTTTCAGCAAGCAAGGTTGTGTCATCTGCATAATGCAGGTTGTTAATGAGTCTTCCTCCAATCCTGATGCCCCATTCTTCATATAGTCCAGCTTCTCCCATTATTTGCTCAGCACACAGATTGAATAGACATGGTGAAAGAATGCAACCCTGATGCACACCTTTCCTGACTTTAAACCATGCAGTATCCCTTGTTCTGTCCGAACAACTGTCTCTTGATCTATGTATAGGTTCCTCATGAGCACAATTAAGTCCTCTGGAATTCCCATTCTTCGTAATGGTATCCATAATGTGTTATGATCCACACAGTCAAATGCCTTAGCATAGTCAATAAAACACAGATAAACATCTTGCTGGTATTATCTGCTTTCAGCCAGGATCCATCTGACATCAGCAATGATATCCCTGGTTCTCCATCCTCTTCTGAATCCGGCCTCAATTTCTGGCAGTTGCCTGTTGACATACTGCTGCAGCCGCTTTTAAATGATCTTCAGCAAAATTTTACTTGCGTGTGATATTAATGATATTGTTCGATAATTTCCACATTTGGTTGGATTGCCTTTCTTGGGAATAGGCACAAATATGGATCTCTTCCAGTCGGTTGGCCAGGTAGCTGTCGTCCAAATTTCTTGGCATAGACTGCTGAGCACTTCCAACACTGCTTCCATTTGTTGAAGCATCTCGATTGATACTCCGTCAATACCTGGAGCCTTGGTTTTCACCAATGCTTTCAGCACAGCTTGGACTTCTTTCTTCAGTACCATCGGCTCCTGATCATATGCTACCTCTTGAAATGGTTGAACATCAATCAATTCTTTTTGGTATAATGACTCTGTATTCCTTAGATCTGCTTTTGATGAGGTGGGGCCAAGAGATGGCAGACTAGTCAGACGCTTCCGGTGGACCCTTTTACAACAAAGATCCAAAAAAACGAGTGAATCAATTATATATGACAATCAAGGATCCCTGAACATCAAAGGCAAAGTTGAGGAACCAGACTGAGTGGCAGAGGGAGAGAGAGACGGTTCGGAAGCACCGAGGAGTTGCCAGACCTGACCCCGCGAGAGCCTGAGCCCTACAGGCCTGATCAGCTCACGGGTGAGTAGCGAGGCAGACAAGCAGTGGTGCTCGGGAGGTGTATTCCACACCGGGAGAGACCCAGCGGCAGACAGTCTGTCTACGCGGCCACCCAGAACCAGTGAGAAGCAGCCCTTGATTGCCGAAAGATAAGTACTTGCATCTGGCCTACCGCATGGATCAAAAACACCCCCCTTAGGGAAAGACCTCTCTCCCATTTACCTCCCCACTCCCTGCTCTGCACTGGGTCTTGGACCAGCTTCAGCAACTGCCGAGTCCTCTGGGCCGGAAGTAGGATACGTCATATGCCCTGAGCTATTCTCCTGGCCTTGGAGATTGAACAAATTAACAAACAGGAAGAAATAAACTGCCGGCTCCCCTAAGCCAGGAACTCAGGGTAGGCACAGTTCCTTTGCCTAGGCACAAGCATAAGGGATCCATGGACTTTGAGTGCCTTTTCCCCTACATAGACTTGTGTGGGCCCATTTCAACAGCATAGGCCCTCATTACCACAGTACAACAGTATATATACCTGAAGTCTAACTTCAACTGTTTCAGCTGTGAAGTGGCAGGTTCATGGCATTTGACACTGCTCCGCCCATTAAGCAGGGTCTTCACCTACCCACATCAGGTGCCTGAGGACTGGTGGCTCCACCCATGTCATCTAGCCACCTGCAATAGGTGCCCAAGAATAAGAGGTGCCTCCCAGTCCTTACAGCCAACAGCACTGGGTGCTCACAGTCTGGCTGCAAAACCCACCCACCTACGCACTCTAGGGAACAGGGACAAGCCTTCCTCCTGGACACTCAGGGGTGGCCCTCAGCCCCCTGCCTTGCTCAGAGTGTGTCCCCCTGCTGCAGCCAGATGCCTGTGCCTACACCAATCACCCATGTTTGTCTAGGATTGTAGGTGAGAGCCTACACCACACACTTGGTGCCTATCTACCTGGGCACCTACGCTGAATCCATACAGGAGGAGTGGGCAGATTCCTCAGCTCACATACCTAGTAAGAGATCTAATCACCTGGTGACAGGACATTAGAGCTTCAAAGGTGCAATAATCAAACCAGCTCACACGAGCAGCCTATCTGGGCATATCAAAACAAAACAAGAAGCTAGGACACAGTAAGCAAACATAAAATAAACAAATATAATAACTTATTGATGGCTTGGAGACAACAGTCAATATCAAATCATATAAAGAGGCAGTCCATGATGGCTTCAGCAAGCTCCCAGAATAAAGAATCTAGAAATTTCCCAGAGGAGGAAAATTTCTTGGAATTACCAGAGGCAGAATACAAAAGATTAATATACAGAACTCTTCAAGAGATTAGGGAGGAAATTAAGCAAAACTAAGAACATGCAATAGAGGAAATTAAAAAGATTAGAGAAAAGCATAATGACAAGTTTAACAGGCTGCAAGAATCCATAGAGAGACAGCAATCAGAAATCCAGAAGATTAACAATAAAATGTCAGAATTAGACAACCATCTTCTTTTAATGTTTCCTGTGTCGTTTAATACTTTCCCCATTGAATCCTTCACTATTGCTACTCAAGGCTTGAATTTTTTCTTCAGTTCTTTCAGCTTGAGAACTGCTGAGCCATGTTCTTCCAGAACTTCTTACCTACAACCCACAATTACAAAACAACCCCTCATAAAGCCTATTATATTAAAACCTTATGGGAAGAGGGTAGCGGAGTGACCGCTTAGGCCACAGCCACAGCAGGTGACACCGGGCTGCCAGAACAGGTTGGGGGCAGTAGCCAGCAAGGAAGCGTGCCGGCCCACCTAGGTGACCTCCCCTGCCAGCGGTGGGCACTCAGTGTTAGGAGGAAGCAACGCAATCCTCAGTGCAGTAGCTCAAGAAGCGCTGCCTCAAGCACTGAACACATGGGAACCCAGAAGACTCCAAAAGTGTAATGCATCATAAATTAATACAAGCTGCTTCAGAGGGTGCTGAATGATACCAAAACAGTCTTAGAACATTCAAGATAAAGATGTCTTATTATTGATAAAAACGCAGACCCCAGCTCCACTTTCTAAGAGGCTGTGGAATAAAAGAAAAAAGACTAGAAAGCCCCAGACAGAGATGCTATATTCTGAGCAACAACCAATCTGTCCTCCTACAACATGGACCAGGCGTGGTCAAGACCAACAGGTGTGACTTCCAGAGAGAACTCTGGAAAATTGTGGTATCTCTCATTGAGGTGGCAGAAAAATTGCTGTTGAATTATTCAAGAAGGCAAATGCCATGCTGGACAACGACGATGAGGAAGAACAAGTAGATGTAAAGGCTCTGCTGACAGTCAGTCTATCAAGGTCAGGGAAGCCCCGCGTTACGGAAAACAGGACACGTACCACATGCAATCAATTCCCGAGCACGACAATGAACATCCCAGTGACGATGTCCAGAACAAACCAGTCCTTCTGGGCAGAACTTCCTCCCTGACATCATGTCTGTGACCCCTAGGGGGTTCCGGATGATGTTTCACATTGGATAAAAGACGAAGATGAGGGGAAATGATGACAGCGCTTAGAGGCAAACAGCAATGCAGAAATAGGTGAGCTGGCTGGGCCAGGGCTTTTTTAAGCCCAAGAAAAACAAACAGCACACACTTTTGACAAAATTCTTCAGTTTTCAAAGGAATCTGGGCTTTGACTGGGTAGCATGGGGTATAAAAGGGGAGTCTGCGAATGGCCAAACTTTACTAGAATTTACTGGCAAAACTTGCGATAAAGTCTGGATTTCCCTGGGGAAGGGGAAGCAAGAATCCCTCAGAGGCCTTTCATTTCAGCTGCACGGGTGGGAGGGGGTGGAGGGAGGAAGGGAGGAGACAAGGAGAAGAGGAACACATGGAAAAAAGCCAAGGAGAAGCTAGGACGGATGCTGTTTTCTGGGCATCTAGCGGAGCACCGCTCACTTTATTATCATGTTATGGTGCGAATCTGAGGTTAAAAACAGCTTACTAAAACGTGTCAACAGTTTTAAAGTCCTGAGATAAATCCAGAGCTATTCTTTGCATCCTGTGTAGTAAAATCCATGCTCTGAACATATTTTTGTTTCTTTAAAAATTTTTTTAAATAACTTATTTTGAAAAAATTTCAAACTTATAGAAAAATTTCCAAAACATCACAAAGAACCCCCATCTCCTTTTTCCGTACTCCCCAGCTGACGATATCCTACCACGTTTGCTCCCCCTTCTATGTATATGGAGTCCCCGGCTGGTGCACAGTTAATATGATCGGCTGCTAACCCAAAGTCTGACAGTTCAAGTCCACCCAGAGGTGCCTCAGAAGAAAGGCCTGGCAATTTGTCTGAAAAATCAGCCATTGAACACTCTGTGGAACACAGTTCTACTCTGAAACACACGGGGTTGTCTGCTGCTGCCGTTTCTCTGCCACTGCTGCTCGCTGTCTTGGGTGTTACAGCTCTCTCTGTCTCCTGGGTCGAGGAGGTTCTCAGCACAGGGACCCTGGGTCCAAAGGACACGCTCTGCTCCTGTCTCTTCTTCTTGGTGGTCATGAGGTCTCCTATTCCTGCCTCTGGAATGGCTCACTTTAAGCCTAGCAGGATGGTGAAACTCACTAATCCCCTCATTAGGGTTCCATACACCTTATTTGCATGGTCCCACACCCACAAGGGTGCCATGAACCTTATTTGCATTATTAGCAAGCTATCCACTCCCCATGTGGCCACAAGCGCCTCATTTGCATAGTTTCACTCAGTCATTTGGTGGGAGTTACAAAGACTATGGCTAGAAGGGTCACATTAAGTAATTCACTGCACTGCAAGTAGCCACTCTGGAATTCACTATCTTCCTCTATGATATAAGAGATCTGGGCTGGAATCCCAGCTCTGTGTCTTACTGTGGGGCAAGATGCACAATCTCCCTGCACCAGCAGTTTCCTCCTCCATAAGAAAAGGCTTTTGTAATATTAGCACCTGCCACATATTACAGCGTGAGGAATAAATGATTTAATATAAATGCTTTAATACACTTCAAATATTTAGTCAGGCCTGATCATGGGAAATGCTCAAATAACGTTAGCTGTCATCTCTAAGGTTCTTCCAGCTTTGAGTTTAGGAATCAATGACTTCAAGCTGTACTTAACACTTTAGTAAAGAGGTCTGCAGTTCTTATACTAAGCGGTGCTCAAACTAAACTAGTTGTTTTCCAGTCAGACTCATGGCAACCCATGTGTGTCAGAGTAGAGCTGTGCTCCATAGGGTTTTCAAAGGGCTGTGACCTTTCAGAAGCAGATCATCAGGACTTTCTTCTGAGGCTCCTTTGGGTGGGTTCTTAACAACCAACCTTTTGGTCAGCAGCACAGCATGTTTTCATCACCAGGAACTCCTCAGCTGTGCTCAGAGACCCAGAAGCCTCAAAGACAGTCTGGGCGTGGCTATTCAGATGCTGTGGATTCTCCGGGCTGCAGAAACCCCGGATCATTTTTTATACTTTGATAGTAAAGTTTGTTTCTAGGGAAAAAAAAACAAAAAACGCTTCCCCAGCCCCCATGAGGCGGCAGTTCCGGGGTTAGGCCTAGATTCTCAGTGCGAACAAACTCAGGAGGCTATGCTCAAACCCGGCGGAACCGTGCGCCAGCGGGTTAACCGTTAACCAAGGCTGAGCCGTGGCCCCGGAGGGCGACAGTGCTCGCTTAGTCGGGCCGGGAGCAAAGGCCACACAACACCTGCCTTCCCCAGCTGCCAGGTCGCTGCCGCCGGAAGCCCGCGCACAAGCCAAGCCGCCGGGGGGAAGCAGCAAGCCCCGCCTCACGCAGGCCTCCCAACCACTCCGGGAAAGAACAGAACTTACGGTCCTTCAGTCTCACGCTCCGCCTCCGCGGAGCGGACGCTTCGGCCCCCGCATGATGCGAGTGCACGGGCTACGCGCGGCGCCTCACGTCACCGGAGAGCGCCCGCCCCCAGGGACCGCTTCAGTGCCACTGCCGGTAGATGACCGTCCCCTTGACAGTTGCCGCTGAGCAACCACTCTCTGTCAGGACCTCCAAACTGGCAGTCTTAATCGTGTGTTTGATAGATGTGGGTGGCATCAATTTATTTTTTAAGTGTTTGTTGATCTCACCACAGTATCTAAATTTTAAATATACCCAACGATCTCACTTCTATGAATTTATCTTAGAAAAATATTTGCAGAAGTTTGTCATGATGCATACAATCCGTGTATTTGTTGTTGAGTGCCATCAAGTCTATTCCAATTCATTGTGACCCCGTGTGACAGAGCAAAACAGCCTCATAGGCTTTCCTTGGCTGTAATCTTGAGGGAACAACAGTGACTGTGATGGCACAGCACCAGGCAGTGTTTCACGTTCTGTTGTACACAGGGTCGCTATGAGTGGGAACCGACTCCAGGGCACATAACAATCTTTAGCGAAGCAGATCACCTGGTCTTTCTCCCAAAGAGCCTGCTTGGTGGGTTGTACCCACCAACCTTTAGGTTAGCAGTTGAGTGCTCCTTTGCACCACCAGTGTTCCTTAATCCATGTATAAAGATGTTTATTGCAAGGGAAGGGTAAGATTAGCTAATAATCATCAATGGGAATAGTTAAATAAAATACAGTGTAGACCTATGAATTACCTTATAACTGTATACTCAAAAGACAAATTCCATGGTGTAATGAATGTTAAAAGGCAAAATAAAGAATACTATATGAACTGTGCTCTCTTTAGTATAAATAAAAATTATCTCAGTTATATCAATATGCAGGTATGTACATAAACTTTAAAAAAAGGATTCAAAAGAAATTTAACAGTGGTTGCTGTGGGGGGAGATTGATGAATGGTTTTCATTTTCATCTTTTGAACCTTGCAGTAATCTTTGTAAACATGAAGTATTTTCTTTTATAGTAAGATGTCAACTGGAGTTATCTAGTCAGTCAAATTATGAGCAACTTTTTGTTTCTCTCTATGCGTCTCTGAATTAAAAAAACAAACAAAAACCCTTATACTTGTGTTCAAAGCAGGAGACTCGATGAATCTGATAGGTTTTTTAGAGTTTTTCTTGACTCTGTCTTATCACAGGAGAAAAATGTTGCAGTCTGCTTCAGTAAAGATTACAGCCTTGGAAACTCTATGGGGCAGTTCTACTCTGTCCTATAGGATCGCTATGAGTCCGAATTGACTGGACAGCAATGGGTTTTCTTTATCCTCTAGTGTAAAAAAAAAAAAATCATTGTCATCTAGTCAAGTCTGACTCACAGCGACCCTATAGGACAGGGTAGAACTGCCCCATAGGGTTTCCAAGTCTGTAATCTTTACAGGAGCAGACTGCCCCATCTTTCTCCCGCAGAATGGCTGGTGGGTTTGAACCACCAACCTCCTGGTTAGCAGCTGAGCTCTTAACCACTCACCACCTCACTCCTTATCTTCTACTGTTGGTGGCGGTGTTGTTTTTGTGTGCTATTGAGTTGATTCTGACTCACAGTGACCCTACAGGACACAGCAGAACTGCCCCATAGGGTTTCCAAGGCATGGCTGGTGGATTCGAACTGCTGAACTTTTAAGTCATAAGTTCATTTGAAAGTGATTACAGTTCAGAATAAAATTCATTATTCCTACTGTCATTTTCCTTTTTAAAAATTTGCAATAGAACAGTTTCACCCATCTGTGGACATCACTACCACAAAGTTCTACCTGAGGCCATTTGGAGGCACTTTCTACCTCTTCTCTCCTTGGAACCAATTTGCATCTTTGTCCATTCCTTCTCTCATTTATTCTTTATTCCTTTCCTTTCCTGTGCTTCTAAATTTGGCCTACTAGTGCCACCTATTGGTACCCCTGGCATTAAATTTTTTTTGCAGAAAACCAAACTGACTCACGGTGACTCCATTTGTTTCGGAATAGAACTGCACTTCACAAGGTTTTCAATGAATATGATCTTTAAGAAGTAGATCGCCAGGAAGAAGATTGCCAGGCTTTTCTTCTGAAAAAGGTGGATTCCTGTAGGTGAATTCAAACTGCCAACCTTTCAGTTAGTAGCTGAGCACTTAACTGTTTGCACTACCCAGGGACTGATAACCCTGACATAAGTTTTGTAACTACCACCTACAACAACTCCAGCTTCTCTTCTGTGATCTTGACTCTCTCTATCCTCTTTGTAAAAAGTCTCAAATGTTCCTTCTCACCTTTGTAAGCCCAGCCCCTCTACATCAGGCTGTTTCTAGGAAGGTTTTTCTGAACAAAACTTTTCCTGTCAGAGAGGTTAAAACACTGCCTTCAATCCCAAGTGAAAGTCTGTCTTGTGAGCTAGAAGACACCCATTGTACTGCTCGTTTCACTGCAGGGAGGTTTGAAGGGTACCCACCAATCTGGATTTCCTCCTCCTTCACGCCAGAAAAGGGGGATACCATTGCCCCTATTAGGCCATTGGGATTCAGATCATGAAACAGTGAGGGTGGAATATGATGGGTTTTAAATAGCACCTATCTGCTCATGACTCCTAAACAAATGTCTCCACATCAATTAGGATGGCTACTTGGCATATCTACCTGGATATTGTAGCAGAAACAGGGGTCACCATATATCCTATGTGCTACCCCATTTCCAAGCCCTCCTTACACTTGGTTGAGGCCACATGACTAGTTCTGGCCAATGGGCCATGAGTAAAAAGTTGTGTGACTCCTAACTGAAGTGATATGAGACATCTTCAGTTGCCTCTGCTTCTGTCACAATTACCAATATTCCAGATAGTAAGCCTCCACCAGCCTGGGTTCCTGAGTGACTAGGTGGAGCAAGCCTACTGCCTCTAACTCTCCAACTTCTACCAAGCCGTGAAGACATGCAACTTAAGTAAGAAATAAACTTGTACTGTGTTAATCCACTGGAATATTAAGTTTAGTTATCAATGCAACATAGCTAAATGTAATGTAACATCTCATAGCTATCTGTAATTTCATGAGTTCAAAATTGAAATGTTATTTTTTTTTTCCCCCATAAACCTGTACTTCCTCTGTCCTCTCCATCTCCCTAACTGGCAACATTGTCCCTCTACATGCTTAAGGTAGAAACCTGTGTCATCCCTGACATCTCCCTTTTCCTTACTCCCTCTGTGTGAAAAGAATAACACAGCAGGCCTGAGACTTCTATCCTTAGAAAGGCCTGCCTGCAAGGTTGGCCCTTAGCAGGCATCTGTGAACTTGGCTAGTAAACAGTTACCTATAAAACTGTCTCTAAATAATAAGGTGGCTCACTCTGCCTAAACAGTGTGTACAAACAATGTACATTTTGTTGACCACCTGCTTTCCTTCTGGAAGTCTGGAATTTTGTATGTGCTAGGCTGTTGTTGTTAGCTGCTGTTGAGTTGGCTCCAGCTCACGGTGACCCCATCCACAATGGAATGAAATGCTGCCCAGTCCTGTGCCATCCTCACGATCAGTTGTGGGTCAGACTCTTTTGATCTGTAGGATTTTCACTGGCTGATTTTCAGAAGTAGATCACCAGGCCTTTCTTCCTAGTCTATCATAGTCTAGAAGCTCCACTGAAAATTGTTCAGCATCATAGCAACACACAAGCTTCCGCTGACAGACAGGTGGTGGCTGCACATGAGGTGCACTGGCTGGGAATCAAACCCAGGTTTCTAACATGGAAGGTGAGAAGCCCACCACTGAACTACCACTGCACAGAAGTGCCTGTATGACAGTCTCCAGGAAAAACCTGTGGTGCTGAGACTCTAATGGGCTTCCCCAAGTAGAAACATTGCACATGTGTTTCTGTGTTTTTGTTGCTGGAGGAAGAGTGCTGTCTGTGTGACTCCTCATGAGAGGGAACGATCATAAGGAAGCCTGTACATAGATTCTTCCAGACTCTGCCTGTTTTTTTCCCTATGATCTGACTGTGTGTTCTTACTACCAAAAGAAAAAACCAAATCCATTGCCATCGAGTCAATTCCAACTCATAGCTACCCTATAGGACCAGAGCAGAACTGCCCCATAGGGTTTCCAAGGAGCAGATGGTAGATTCGAACTGCTGACCTTTTGGTTAGCAGCTGAGCTCTTAACCACTAGGCAACCAGGGCTCATTCTTACTGCATCACTGTAATAAATCTTATCTGTGAGTATAACTATATACTGAGTTCTGGTGAGTCCTAGTGAATCCCCATATATGAGGGTGGTCTTTGGGACCCCGATACCCTTCCCCCATATCTAATCCAGCACCAAGTCCTGTCAATTCTAATTCCTAAAATGTATTTCAAATTACTCTACAAGGTAGCTGAGTGCTATATGTGCTACTGAGCACTCATGAGTGTCTAACTTTACATTGTCTGTGACAGGCCTGGGTAGGATAAGGCAGCACTACCTGGGCTGCTCCAAATTTCATTCTGCATTCTAGGCCAGAGAGGAAACCATGGAGAGACTAACCTTGGATTCATGTAGTACGTCCACATGCTCAAAATTGCTCCACACCATCCCACAGGGTCAAGATGCTCTGGAGAAAGCTTAGACGTTTTGCTTAACTAGAATCAGTGAAAATAACCACTGAGGCACAGGACTGAAAATATATGCACCACAGAGAGCTCCATGTCAGGAGATAGAGAGACCATGCTCAATTAAGTACAAGGGCTCAAAATGGATATGACAGCTAAGAAAGTTTTAAACTACAAGAAGAGAAAGTCACATGGAGACAGGGGCTTACATCTTTGCAAACTTCTAAACATGCAAAAAGGCAAGGATGATTCGATTGCTTCTGTCTGAGATAAACGCATAGATGATCTCCCTTCCTCCACTCTCAAGTTTCTCAAGTGCCCAAATTAACCTCTTACAGGATGATTTCTCTCAACTGAGTTTACTTTCACGATTTATAGATTTGGACTACCTGCACTGACCAGCTGACAGCCACCCTTGTTGTGTGCTGTTGCGTTGATTCCAACTCACAGCAACCCCACGTGACAAAGTAGAACAGTTCTATACGGTTTCCTAGGCTGTAATCTCTTTTTTCTGTTGTTTCAGTTTTGTTTTGTTTTTTATTGTACTTCAGGTGAAGGTTTACAGAACAAATAGTTTCTCATTAAACAGTAGTACACATACTGTTTTATGACATTGGTTACCAACCCCATGACATGTCAACCCTCTCCCTTCTCGACTTTATTTTTTGGTTAAAATATACATAGCCAAAGATACACCATTTCAAAAATTTCCACATCCACAGTTCAGTGACATCAACTACGCTCTTCTAATTGTGCTGCTATTCTCCCTTTAGATGAAGGTTTACAGAACAAAACAGTTTCTCATTAAAGAGTACACATGTTGCCTTATGACAATGGTTAACAACCTCACTACGCATCAACACTGTCCTTACTCAACCTTGGGTTCCCTATCACCAGCTTTCCTGTCCCTTTCTGCTTTCTAGCCCTTGTCCCTGGACTGCTGTGCCTCATTAGTCCCGTTTTGTTTTATGGGGATATCCAATACCTGGCTGAACCGTGAACCTCGGAAGTGACTTCACCACTGAGCTAAAAGGGTGTCTGGGGGCCATACTCTCGGGGTTTCTCCAGTCTCCTTTAGGCCAGTAAATCTGGTATTTTTTGTGTGTGTTAGAATTTTGTTCTACAACCTTCTTCAGCTCTGTCCAGAACTCTCTGTTGTGATCCCGGTCAGAGCAGTTAGTGTTGGTAGCCAGGCACCATCTAGCTGTACTGGACTTAGTCTGGTAGAGGCCTTGGTAGCTGTGGTCCATTAGTCCTTCGGACTAATCTTTCCTTTGTATCCTGTTCTCTTCATTCTCCCTTGCTCCCGAAGGGATGAGACCAGTGGAGTATCTTAGATGGCTGCTCACAGGCTTTTAAGACCCCAGACTACTCACCAAGGTAGAATGTAGAACATTGTCTTTATAAACTGTGTTATGCCAATTGAGCTAAATGTTCCCCGAGACCTTGGTCCCCACACCTAGGCTGTAATCTTTATGGGAGCAGACTGCCAGTTCTTTTCTCCCACAGAGCTGCTGGTGGGTTCAAACCACCGACCTTTCGATTAGTAGCCGAGTGCTTCACAATTGCACCACCAGGGCTCCTTGGACAGTTACCCTAGGGAAGCTGAAACTGAGATTCTCTCCATCTTCTTTCCTTCCCCTAGATCCTTAAGACTCTGCTAGAGTCTCTGGCAATACCAAGTACTGGGTTCTGGGAATACAGCTTTGCTTGGCTAACTGCCCTAGGGTCAGGGTGTGGTTTATTTTCTAACTTTGGTAGGTAGGCAAGAGGCCAGGGCTGCAATAATGTTCTGAGTACAGTGAATACTTTGGACTCTTTAAAAATGTGTTGCTCATCAGAAAATGAGAATTGAACAAATACAACCTCAGAGGTCCTAAAGAAATAACCTATTCTAGGGAGAGAAAGGCCAGGCTGTGGCTGCTGAAGGACCCTGTTTTGGATTGCATTGTGTCCTCCAAAAATATGTGTTGCAAACCCTAACCCCTATAACCTGCGGTTATAATCCCACTGAAGCACTTACTGATGAAGATCAAAGACCACAGCCTTCAGTATGGATTACACCGCAACATAAAGAAAACAAAAATCCTCACAACTGGACCTATACCAACATCATGATAAATGGAGAAAAGATTGAAGTTGTCAAGGATTTCATTTTACTTGGATCCACAATCAACGTCCATGGAAGGAGCAGTCAAGAAATCAAACGACACTTTGCATTGGGCAAACTTGCTGTAAAAGACCTCTTTAAAGTGTTAAAAGCAAAGATGTCACCTTGAAGACTAAGGTGTGTCTGACCCAAGCCATGGTGTTTTCAATCACCACATAGGCACGTGAAAGCTGGAGATGAATAAGGAAGAATTGACACCTTTGAATTATGGTGTCGGTGAAGAGTATTGAATATACCACGGACTGCCAAAAGAATGAACAAATCTATCTTGAAAGAAGTACAACCAGAATGCTCCTTAGAAGCAGGGATGGCAAGACTATGTCTCACATACTTTGGACAAGTTATCAGTAGGGTTCAGTCCCTGGAGATGGATATCATGCTTAGTAGAGAGTCAGCGAAAACGACGAAGACCCTCAATGAGACGGATTGACACAGTGGCTGCAACAATGGGCTCAAGCACAAAAACAATTGTGAGGATGGCGCAGGTCTATGTCAAGGTCTCCACATTTCCAGGAGCAGTGTTTCATTCTGTTGTACATAGGGTGGCTATGAGTTGGAACTGAGTCCTCAGCACCTAACAACAACAACAAACTCTAACCCCTATAACCTGCGGTTATAATCCCATTTGGGAATGGATTTTCTTTGTTATGTTAATGAGACAGTATTAGTGTAGGGTATGTCTTAAATCAATCTCTTTAGAGATATAAAAGAGATTAAACAAGCAAGTGAGCAAGCAGAGATGGGGGAAGAGTGATGCCAAGCCACATGAAGATTGCCCAGGAGCAAAAACTTGAAAGAGACAAGGACCTTACTCCAGAGCTGACAGAGAGAGAAAGCCTTTCACTAGAGCTGGCATCCTGAATTCAGACTTCTAGGCTATTAAACTGTGAGGAAATAAATTTGTTTGTTAAAGCCAGCCATTTGTGATATTTCTGTTATAGAAAAGCTCTAGATAACTAAGACAGACCCACAGCTCCGCCCAGGCTGCAGGAACACCTCCAGTGGAGGCTGTACAGAATCAGAATTTGGGGAAGGTTTGCATTATTTCCTGGGGTCCTTGGGTGGTGCAAATGGTAAATGTGCTCAGCTGCTAACCGAAAGTTTGGAGATTCAAGTCCACCAAGAGGCACCTCAGAAGAAAACCTGGTGATCTCCTTCCAAAAAATCAGCCATTGGAAACCCTATAGAGCACAGTTCTACTCTGATACACGTGGGGTTTCCATGAGTTGGAGCTGACTCCACAGCAACTGTTTGTTTTTTTTTAATTATGTCATACAAGGGCACGAAATTTTGATTTTTGAACTTTAATTCTTTGGATTTTGGTATCTTTGGACTTTACCTTGGAAGAGGATTTAATCTCTAAATCTCAGTTTCTACCTAGACATTCATTCAGAACCCAGATATGGAAAAGGCACTTTTTGTTGTTGTTTATCTTGTTTTTAATTGGGCCCCTCTAACCTCAACAGGGAAGAGAGTCCAGGAGTGTTAGTATAATTGAAGTCCCTTCACATGAAACCCAAGGGATAAATAATATGTGTTCTCATCTAACACTGTGTTCCTGTGTTTCCGGTATGTACATGCTGCATTGAGGGTGGGTTTCGTCTACATCAAGGTCTCCACATTTCCAGGAGCAGGCATTTTCAGTCTCGAACACAGTGGCTGACTTCATCCCTTCTTGTTATGGAACTGCTTCGGTTCATGCAACTTGCTTCCTAGGGATGATTCTCCATTATTTCTCCTGTTTGTTCCATCTAGGGTATCACCTGTGAAATATTTCTGACTGCTTTTGATGATTCTAAATCTGGCTTCCTCAAGTCTGAGGGAGGGAAAATACCTCTGTCACATGCTCTTCAAGACACTGCCTTTCCTCGGGTCTTGAATGTCCCAGCCTTCAGTGTTCCAGTTCCCTCTGCCGCACCCCTGTTCCTTTTAGGAAGGCTCAGCAGAGTTTCTTATGGTTTACTTTGCTTCTTAAGTTGATCTCTTTCCTTCTCTGCCACATGCGCCATTTGCCAGAGCTGAGTGCCTTCTTTCCTTTTTCTTTCTTCTTGATTTCTAGCTCAGACTTTTTTCCCTCCTGGGTCTACCCAAAGCATTCCCTGTGCAAACAAATTTCCCTTTAGTTGGATGGTCCCAACAGGAGCTAACCTTCCATCAGACCACCCTCTAAGCCAGACCTGTAGTAGCTCTGGTATTGTCCAGCCTGGCTCTGCTTTCAGATGTGTCATCTTGGTTGTACCTTCCTTAAAGTCCTGACTCAACATTTCTCATGCCTGTTCCTTCAAGGTGTCAGCATTACCAATATCCACAGCTACAATGACTACATTACTTTCAAACTCACCTAATAACTGAGTATTTTATCTTGAATTCCCTA
Organism: Dugong dugon; assembly: GCA_030035585.1. NCBI lineage: Eukaryota > Metazoa > Chordata > Mammalia > Sirenia > Dugongidae > Dugong > Dugong dugon. The sequence continues at coordinate 102,694,819 of CM057460.1, read as the reverse complement.
GTCTTCCCTGCCTTAACTCCGTCCAAATTTCTGTAACCACTTGTCTTATCTGCCCTAGTCTTTAAAGGGGATATACCAACGGACTGGCCAGGAAGGTGGGGTCACAAAGTCCATACATGATTGCCAGAGGCCTGTGTGTGTGTGTGTGTGTGTGTGTGTGTGTGTGCACGTGTGTGGTTTGTGGGTGGGAGGCAATTCTCAATGAAAGGGTTACTATGAAGTGGGTAGGGGCTCCTGAAAGGTGTCCACTTGGAGAATCATCTTGCACATTAACACAGTGAAGGCTCTGAGAAGTACTGCTATAAAGAAGCCTGGTTGGGAATAGAAGAATAACTTAGAAGATACCATGAGGAAAAATTCAGAAAAATCCAGAATATGAGATAGTCTATAAGACAACTGGCTCTGTCTCTTAAAAAACATAATATCATTAAATAAAGGTCAGGGAGACTGTTTTAGAATAGGAACAAAACTGAAAAGATACAACTACCAAATGCAATGTGTGAACTGTGATTGGATTTTGATTTAAAAGAAAAAAAATCTATTCAAGTTAAACTGAGGACAAAAGGGGAAATTTAAATATGGACGGGGTATTACATGATATTAGGGAATTATTAATTTTCTTAGGTGTAGTCATGCTTTTGTGGTTAGAAGATGCATGCTCAAGTATTTAGATATGAAGTATAATGATGCCTGCAACCAATTTTCAAGTTATTCACTAAAAAAAATCTACATATATATGAACGTAAATATGGCAAGATGTTAACAAATCTTGAATCTCAGTATGGATATGTGGGTGTTCTTTTGTATTATTCTTTCAACTTTTCTATATGTTTTTTAAGTAAAATGTTGGGAAGAAGAGAGAAACCTATTTAACCTAGTGTTCTGAACGTATTTGACTATAAAATTCTTCTTTCCCTCCCTTATTATTAAAGCGTCTACTGACTCAAAAAGCATTCTCTGGAACACATTGGCCTAAGGCAGGCTTTTAGTGGTTTCATTTTTAAAATATACAATAATGATAAATGCTCAGTGAAGAATAAAATATATTTCTTTTAAATTCAAAATGCCAGCAGTATGTGTGTGAGGATGGAAAAATACTAACTAGACAATAGATAAGTGGTAACTATGGTGAAGGGTAAGACAGGACATAGTACTGGGGAAGCCAACACAGCTCTTTCAGGTTAAGGTCATGGAAGCTCCATGGACAAATCCAAACTCCTTTAGGGACTGAATTGCTGAGCAGAGGGCTGTGGGGACCATGGTCTCAGGGAACAACTGGCTGAATTGGCATAACATAGTTTTTAAAGAAAGTGTTTTACATTCTACTTTGGTGAGTAGCGTCTGGAGTCTTAAAAGCCTGTGAGCAGCCATCTAAGATACTTCACTGGTCTCACCCCTTCAGGAGCAAGGGAAAACGAAGAAAACTAAAGACACAAGGGAAAGATTAGTCCAAAGGACTAATAGACCACAACTACTATGGCCTCCACCAGATTGAGTCCAGTAGAACTAGATGGCACCCGGCTACCACCACCAACTGCTCTGACAGGGATCACAATAGAGAGTCCCGGACAGAGCAGGAGAAAAATGTAGAACCAAATTTTAACTCAAAAAAAGAAAAAAAGACCAGACTTACTGGCCTGACAGAGACTGGAGAAACACCGAGAGTATGGTCCCCGGACACCCTTTTAGCCCAGTAAGGAAGTCATTCCTGAGGTTCACCTTTTAGCCAAAGATTAGACAGACCCATAGGACGAAACCAGACTAAAAGGGCACACCAGCCCAGGGGCAAGGATTAGAAAGTAGGAGGGGACAGGAAAGCTGGTAATAGGGAATCCAAGGTCGAGAAGGGACAGTGTTGACATGTCGTGGAGTTAGCTAATGTCATAATAATATGTGTACTAACTGTTTAATGAGAAGCTAGTTTGTTCTGTAAACCTTCATCTAAAGTTCAATAAAATAAAATAAAATAAAAAGAAGGCAGGAAGGGACAGGAAAACTGGAGGAATGGACACCGAACTTGAGGTGGAAAGGGGGAGAGTGCTGACACGTTGTGGGAATTGCAACCAATGTTATGAAACAATCTGTGTATAAATTTTTGAATGAGAAACTAATTTTCCCTGTCCACTTTCACCTAAAGCACAATAAAATTTTAAAAAATTTCAAAATGCACTTTAAAAAAAAAATCCAGTTAACTGAGAAAATGCTTGCTAAATAATCCGTAATGAAAACAGTTCTAATTCTCTTAACATAGTGGTGTGACTTCAATGGCCACAGGAATGAAGGCCACAGCTTGCATAGTGATTACTGAATGTCTTGTATGCATCAACTACATCCTTTCTTATAGCATAACCTCATGGATGATGATCCAGGCTAAATTTTCAGTCATTTGTATCCTTCTGTGCTTAAAGAATTAGATGAAATGATAGATTATGTGGAGCACTTCCATGAAGACAGATAAACAAAAATTTGCAGGTCTATCAAGTCAACTGGCCTAATGTTTTTAGAGTTTCTGTTCTACCTCCTAGTTCAGTAAATAGCACATGGGGTCTTAAAAGCTTGCTAGCAGCCACCCAAAATGCCATGTCTCTATTTTCCTGGAGTAGCAGAGGAAGGAGACCCAGGAATCAGAGAAGGATATGAACCACTTAATTGTCTCCATAAACTATTAGGTCCATTACCATGAGACCAGAAGAAATGGTTGGTGTCTGACTACCATTCCTGAATGTTTTGATCAAGGACTCAACAGATGGATCCTGATCAAAGGAGAAAAAGCGTGGAATAGGACTTAAAACTCATAGGGAAACCAGACCGAGAACTCTTGAGATCAGGGGAACTCCTGAATCTAATGTCCAGAAATAATCTTTAAACCTTGAACTGAAACTATGCCATGAAGCCATTGTTAAACTAAACAACAGTTTAGCTCAAGTAATAAAGAATGTTTGCTTTGAGCATGTTGTTGTTGTTGTTAGGTGTCGTCAAGTCGCTTCTGACTCACAGGGACCCTATGCACTACAGAATGAAACACTGCCCGGTCCTGCACCATGCTCACAATCGTTGGTATGCCTGAGCCCGTTGTTGCAGCCACTGTGTCAATCCATACTTTTGAGGGTCTTCCTCTTTTTCAATGACCTTCTAGTTTACTAAGCATGATGTCCTTCTCCAGGGACTGGCCTATCCTGATAACATGTCCAAAGTATGTGAGATGAAGTCTCACCATCATCATTTCTAAGGAGCACTCTGGCTGTACTTCTCCCAAGACAGATTTGTCTGTTCTTCTGGCAGTCCATGGTATATTCAATATTCTTCGCCAACACCATAATTCAAAGGCATCAATTCTTCCTCGGTCTTCCTTATTCATTGTCCAGCTTTCGCATGCATATGAGGCGACTGAAAATACCATGGCTTGGGTCAGATGCACCTTAGGCCTCAAAATGGTATCTTTGCTTTTAAAGACTTTAAAGAGGTCTCTTGCAACAGAATTACCCAGTGCAATGCATTGTTTGATTCATGACTGCTGCCCATGGGTGTTGATTGTGGATCCAAGTAAGATTAAATCCTTGACAACTTCGATCTTTTCTCCATTTATCATGATGTTGCTTATTGGCCCAGTTGTGAGGATTTTTGTTTTCTTTATATTGAGGTGTAATCCGTACTGAAGGCTGTAGTCTTTGAACTTCATCAGTAAGTGCTTCAAGTCGTCTTCACTTTCAGCAAGCAAGTTTGTGTCATCTACATTGCAAGCTGTTAATGAGTCTTCCTCCAATCCTGATACCACGTTCTTCTCCATATAGTCCAGCTTCTCAGATTATTTGCTAAGCATACAAATTAAATAAGTATGGTGAAAGGATACAACCCTGAAACACACCTTTCTTGATTTTAAACCCACAGTATCCCCTTGTTCTGTTTGAACAAATGCCTCATGGTCTACATACAGGTTCCTCATGAGCATAATTAAGTGTTCTGGAATTCCCATTCTTTGTAATGTTATCCATAATCTGTTATGATCCACACAGTCAAATGCCTTTGGATAGTCAATAAAACACAGGTAAACATCTTTCTGGCAGTCTCTGCTTTCAGTCATGATCCATCTGACATCAGCAATGATATCCTTTGTTCCATATCCTCTTCTAAATCTGGCTTGAGTTTCTGGCAGTTCCCTGTCGATGTACTCTTGCGAGCAAAAAGACACTAGTCAAACGAAATCATGTGTCAGTATCAGTACTCTTCGTTATAAAAAAAACCAACCAACCAACAAAAAACCCACTGGCTTCTCAAATAGCCAAGTATGATCTAAAATAGTAGTAATATTAATAGTGAAACTTTTAAAAATAGCGTTTTCCTTCTCACCTTTATGAAATCACAGAATTAAGAGTTCTAATATGGCCTCCTTAGAAAAAAATAGTGGTATTTATTATTATGACTAGCAATGTAATCTTCATAAAATTTTGCACCTGTGTATAGGATGAATTATCCTCCTCTTTGTACTTAGCAAATAACATTTTAGCCATAACCTGCTTTTTCCAAGTCTCACAAGTCTGGCTGTAAAAATTATTTTACCACAGTATCTAGTTAGCAGGTCCTGCCCAAATTCACTACTCAACAAATATTAACCAACAAGTAAGTTGCAGTCTAGTTGATTCTGGCTCATGACAGCCCCATGCTGTTCAGAGTAGACTTGCACTCCATAGGATTTTCAGGGCTGTGACCTTTTAAAAGTAGATCAGCAGGCTTTTTTTCTGAGGCCCTTCCGAGTGGATGCAAACCATCAACCTTTCAGTTAGTAGCTGAGCACTTAACCATTTGTGCCATCCATGGATTCTGTAGGAATACTAGCCCCCCTTTAAATTTCTCCAAAAGTGATCTTAATAAAGCCAGGTGAAGTCCTCTGTGTCTGTGGCCAGCCTCCTGATGTGATGTTTGCTGTCTAACGCCTGTCAGGGCTGTACCGTTTCCTCAATTCTCTGTAGATATTTTACCAAAACACTCAAGGAAGATGCTATGGTGGCAGCTGGACAGGCCCAATGTGAGCAAGAGACATTGCACTGATTCAGGCTCATCCCACTCCTCTAACCTTGGGTCACTGTCTTTACCTGCCTCCATTTTCTCTTCCCTTACAGTGAACTCTTAAGGTTCCTTGGTCCCGTATGCATATAAACCCTGGAAAATTTCACCAGTCCCTTGGGCATCTCCACATACATCTGAAAAGTACAGCAAAAACTGCTTACAGTCTCAAGGTGAAATGAAATGTTAGTACATAATTTTTTATAATTATTTTATTTCTATTTTTATGAGAGTTGAATTTAAGACCTGAAGCACTTAGACATAAGGGGGCCTTCCTGTTAGGGATAAGGTTATAAAGAAAACCCCACAGTTCTTTATATCCATTAGAAAGCTTTAGTTGCTTCAATGACTACCTACCCCTCAAAATGATATGTCCATGTCCTAATCCCTGTAACATATGAATACTGTCTTATATGGTAACAGATATGATTAAATGAAGGATTTTGAAATTAGGAGATTCTTCTGGCATTATCCGGATGGGCCCTAAATGTCATCACAAGTATCCTTGTAAGAAAGGGGCAAAGGGAAATAAGATAGACAGAGAGGAGGCACGTGACCATAGAGGCAGAGATTGGAGTGATGTGGCCACAATCAAGAAATGTTGACAGCTACCAGAAGCTGGAAGAGGCAAAGAACAGATTCTCCCCTAGAGCCTCCAGAGGGAGTGTGGCCCTGCCAACACCTTGATTTTGGCCTCCAGAACTGTGACAGAATAAATTTTTGTTGTTTTAAGCCACTAAACTTGTGGCATTTTGTTATTGCAGCCATAGGAACCTAATACAAATACCATTAGAGAAAACAGCAACTCAAACTGGCTTAAACAGTAAAGGAATCTATTATTTCATATCATAAGATCTGAGACTGGATGGCTCAAGCTGGTTAATTCTGCTGCTCAACTACATAATCAGGGACTCACGTTCCTTTCATTTTTCCACTCTTCCAGCTTCAAGGTATTGATCTTCTCTTATAGTTATCTCCCTCTTTGGTTGCAGGATGGCTGTAACAGCTTCAGGTCATATCCAGAAACTATAATATCCAGAGGAAGAGGGGGAATTGTCTCTACTGGTATCTCCTATTTAAGATTAGTAAACCTTTACCAAAAGCCCCCAGAAGACCTCACCTCTAGTTTTATTGGCCAGAAGCAATCAGCTAGCAAGGGGAATGGGATTACCATGGTTGTCTTAACAGGGTCACTTCTTTGAGTGGTAATGTGGTAGTTTTAAAATATGACATCAAATTCTCTGACACCTTTCCATTGAAAGGTAGGGTTTATGTTTCCTAACTTTGAATCTGGATAGGCTTGTGACTGTTTTGACCAACAGAACACAGAGGAAGTGATACTGTGTGACTTGTGAGGCAAGGTCATAAAAAGTCATGCAGCTGCCATCTTGTTCACTAGAACACTTGCTCTTGGAAACTTGGGTTGCCCTATAAGAAGTTTGACTACTCCAAGGTCACCATGCAGTGAGAAAGGCAAAGCCACATAAATAGGCCATGTGTAGGCACTCTGGTCAATAGTTCCTGATGAGCCCAGCTTTTGTGTCATCCCAGCCCAGGCACCAGACATATGAGTGAAGAAGCTGCCAGGTAGTTCCAGCCCCCAGATATCACAGGACACAGACAAGCCATCCCTGCTGTAGTCTGTCAGAAATCCTGACCCACAGAATCCATGAATGTCTTCGGGTTCTCTAAGGAAACAGCATGTTTCTCCTCAATCCTATGAGGATTTTCACATTCTAGACTTGGGTCCACCTACATTCACACTAATCTCCCCTAGAAACACAGAGGGCCTCTGAAATAGAAAATTGAGGAGCAAAACCATCCCCTAGTCTGAGTGCAATCTCAGAATGTTAGTTGAGATTTTTAAAAAATAATAAATTTTAGCTATTATTATATTGTTCTAATTATTAATCTTACAGTTTTCAAGCAGACAATAGTACCTTATTTTAGAAAACAATAACCAGAACTGCCAAGGTTTGGCAACAGACTGCATGGAAAAGCAGATTGTAGTCGGGGCTCTGACTCTACCCCCTAAATCTGACCTCCCCTTGGGGTTCTCTCATTTCAATATTGGTGTGAGATCTTATCAAATTAGATGGTAAGCAGTTAGGTATCCCAATTTGACGTGTGGTTGGAGACTAGAATCCAGGTCTTCTGACACATAGATCTTCTGCCTCCCATTTTTAATGCATCCATTTTACTACTTTACCCAAGTTATAGTTGTCTATTGCTGTGAAACAAACCATCCCAAAGCTTATTGGCTTAAAATGACTATGATCTATTATTTCTCATAATTCTGTGGGTTATTTGGGCAGTTCTTACGGTGGTCTCACTTTGGCTCATTCATGTGGGTGCATTAGCTGGAGGGTCAGCTGTAGGCCTCTCTCTCTACATGGTCTTTTATTCTGGGATTCTGCATGGCATGATGGTCTTAGGGCAGTTTTTCTGAGAGGGCAAGTCTCCATGCATAAATGCTTATCAGCCTTTGCTTGTGAAACATTAATTCTCCATTGGCCAAAGCAGGTCACATGGCTAAGCTGAGACTCCATGTGGGAGAAGGTTATACAATGGGTAGATGCCAAGAGAAGTGATTCACTGGGGGCCATGACTGTAACAATCTACTCCATCTCATTTTATGATTGTCACTTCCCAGTCTGGCCACAGAAAAGGGTAGCACAATAGCAATCGTTGGTCCTAAGTTCCCACCCAAAAGCTACATTTTAAATGGAATATAGGTCTCTGATAAGCGATATATATAATAAAGAAAGGAGCCCTGGTGGCACAGTGGTCAAAGTGATCGACTACTAACCGAAAGGTCAGTGGTTCAAAACTACCAGCAGCTCCGCGGGAGAAAGATGTGGCAGTCTGCTTTCATAGAGATTTACCGCCTTGGAAATCCTATAGGATCACTATGCATCAAAATTGACTCAATGACAGTTTTTTTTTTTTTTAATATAATAATGTTTATATAGTGCTTTGCATGATTGATCTTTAAAAATAAATATCAAATGAATGAATGAAATTACCAATGTCAACAGTTTGCAAATAATATCCTATAACATAAATAATTATAGGTTGATGTTTCTCAACAAAGTCCTTACCATAAAAACTACAGTTCTTCACAGAATACAGACTTTTAAAATGAGAGAGTTACATCTTTTATTTTCTCCAGTTTGCCTCACTGTGCCCTACACAGTGTCCATTACAATCCCTTAACACACACTGGCTGATGGACCAAATAAATGTATACTTGGAATCTTCCTTTTTCTTTGATAAAGAACATAAGCCATTGTGCAATAGGCTAAAACAGGACTCTTTTGCTTGCCAAGCTTTTACTTCAGCTAGAGGCTGCTTGCTGCTACAAGTAACAGGAAATCCAACCCAACTGCTTCAAGCAAAAGGAAAATGCATTAACTTACTTACTAGGATAGGTCTCAGTGGTTTTTCATATGACAGCTCAGTAAGGTCAACAAGGATCTAAATTCTTTCCATGTCTCCACTCTGCCATATCCACAATGTTGACTTCATTCTATGGCTGGTTCCCCTCATGGTCAGAGACAGGCTGCTAGCAATCAGGTTACACGCTCCTCATTTACCTTCGGTGGGAGAGAGGTGAAGAGCGCATGCTGGCTCCCATGGCTCTCCCAGAAGAGTGAAGAGCTTCTTTCCTAGAGGCCCCAACAACCTCCTCTCCTGTCTCATTGGACTCAATCACATGACCATTCCTGATCGAGACATGGTGGTGAGCGGGATGGAATTACTTTGATGTAATTAAACTAATTAAGGCCCAGCCCTGGAGTATGAAAAGGGTCAGCTTCCCTCAAAGCACTTGACTGTTCAGAAGAGGCACAGATACCCTAATAAGAATCTGAAAACTGTTAGGAAAAATCTAGGAAGGCAATCAACAATGCCCATTACACCTTCCTTAAGGCCCAATTTCCCTATTACTATGTCCCAATATTGTCATATTAATCTTCCATGATGATTCCCCTCCTTTCATGTGATATTTACTCAATGAGATTTCATCCCTCACAGCCTAGTGTTAGAAAATAACATTGGCTATCATCTATTGAGTACTGGGGTGAATCTGAAGAGAAAAACTGACACAACCCCCCCAATCAAATATTTTACATACAATAATCCTGTGAAACAGATCATATGAACCTCATTTTATTGATGGGAAAACCAAGACTTAAAAAATTCAGCAAACTGCCTAAAGTCACACACCTACTCAGTGGCTGAAACAAAATTCAAGTCTAGGTCCTTAGATTCTAAAGACTCTGCTCTTTTCACTACATGTATTACACTGTATCCCAACTTGGCAAAACGTAAGTTTAGTTTAATAACAATTCATTTTTACTATAACATTTTCCCTTTGATCAAGTCAGAACATTTTAGGAATAGAAAGGAAACTCAAATTGTCTAATATCTTCCATGTTTCCTAGAAGTGGCTTAGAAAAAAAAAGTTTTAAATCTATCTCCTCTTCCACAAATGAGCTAGACTATTATATTTTTAGCATATCATTTATAGCTAATTGTGAGTTGTGGTTTACTTGATTACACTCTTGGCTGTTTTCTGTATACTTTCTGCTTCAAATTATCTAATAGGTCATGTTTACTTATTATAGCTATATGTTAATGTGTAGCTAGTTCTTATCTAAAGATACAGAATTCTTTGTATTCAGTCTTTAAAGTTCTGATTAAAATCAGAGACACCACATCGCTGAACGCTGGGAGTGGCATCCACATCATCGTCTATGTAAACAGTGCCACCTGGAGTCTTACAATCCAGGCCTGTGTGTAGCAGCTTGGTTAAAATATAACTCAAAGGGGACAGTACAGTGGGTAGGAGGATTTAATTTCTCTACTTCAAGGGGCAAATTTGATTCCTTCCAAATTTCAAGCATGTAGACTTGGTTTGTCCTCTAGCCATTTCCTGTTTGGATGATAACTAGAAAAGGGGGCAGGTTCAGGGTCAACCTGCTCATTCACCTTTTCTTTGTGATGTGAATGGTGTGTCCTACTCTAGTAAGAATCTAAATCTAAAACAACCCTCTTTGTTGACCTCTTTGACTGGCCAGAACTGAATTTCTGGGTTGTCTATACGAATGTAGACATCCTAAGATCAACATCAACAGGATGGCCATTCTGAAGGGATGCTTCAAATTTCTTAATCTACAAATGCCTCCAGATCTACCTTCAGGTTTTAGATTAAATTTAGAGAAAGTTCCTTCGCTATAGAAGAGAAGCATTTCAGTATGAATTGGACTTAACTAAATCTTCCACAAAATCTAGGGTAAGTTCAGTTTAACTGAATGCCAAATAAACTACTTCAGTTAATATTCGATATTTCTGACCCAGCAGAAGAATTCTTAGAATTTCTAGTTGGCAATTAGCTGAAAACCCCTACTAGATTGTAAAAATCAATCTCTTACAATTTTCAATAATTTAAAGGTTTTGGTCTTACTTCTTCAACAAGCATTTCCCCTTCTTTCTATCCTGTAGAACCCTATTTTTTTGAACCCTCTCCCATGCAAGTCAAGTCCTCAGCTCCAGGTGGTTCCATTTCCCTTGCAGTGATAGGTCCAGATATGAGCATATGCTGTAGTTCTGGCCAATGAGCAACAAGGGAGACTCTTCTGGGGGGACTTCTGGGAAATGTTTTTTTAGTCTTAACAAGAGTGGGAAAAAGAGAGACAGAGAGAGAGAAAGGGAAATTCTCTCCCATTTTCTTCTGGAAATTGTCATGTTTGAAGGTAATGGCTGGAACTGCAGCATCCATTTTGTAACCTCAAGAGGAACTAGCCTAAGTGTCAAGCCCATCAACACAGGATGACAGACTGGAAAGATGGAAAGGATGTGAGTCCTTGATTATGACCTTGGGTTACTCAATCAATGAACCCTGGGGCAGCCCTAGCACTGGAGTTCTTGTTATGTGAGATAATAAATTTAAGCCAGCTAATTCCATTTTTCTGTTAGGGTGCTCTCAACTGCAGGCAACAGAAAACCCAACTCAGCTGGCTTAAATGTATTACCTCATTTGAGAGCATTCTAAGTGATACAAAATTATAAGTCATTCTAACTGATATGATACAACATCATAAGTCATTCTAAGTGATACAACATTTTGAGGCATATCTGCCTTTATCTCGCCTGAAGGCATTACCCTCTTCCAGTTAGTTGATCTTTTGCACCATCATTGGAGTTGCCTTTATAAAATTCAAATCTGATGATGTAACAACTCTGATTAAATCCTTCAAAGGTCACTTTTTGCTTTCTTGGCCTGCGACACAAGACTTTCTTCACTGGGTTCATCAGGTCAGGCCCCACAAGCATCCTAATGCTAGACGTTCCAACTAATGTTATTCCTTGACCATGCCATGTTCTCTCTCCCCTATGCTTTATAAGCGCTGTTCGCACTGCCTAGAATGTCCTTCCCTATCTGAAACCTATGGATCCCCTATGAAACCATGTATAACACTGCACTGTAATTGTCAGATTACTTGTCTCCTAAACTCATTGCCCTTGAGTCGATTCTGACTCTTAGTGACCCTATAGAACAGAGTGGAGCTGCCCCATAGGGTTTTCAAAGCTGTAATCTTTTGGAAGACAGACTGCCACATTCTTCTCCTGCAGAGTGGCTGGCAGGTTCAAACCCCCAACCTTTCGGTTAACAACCGAGTGCTTAACCACTGCGCCACCAGGGCCCCTGCCTAGCACATTAAACAAAACTGAACCCACTGCCTTCAAGTCTATTCCAACTCATAGTGACCCTGTAGGACAGAGCAGAGCTGCCTCCATAGGATTTCCAAGGCTGTAAAACTTCCCCGGAGCAGACCGCCACATCTTTCTCCCATACAGCAGCCGGTGGGTTTGAACCGCCAACCTTTCAGTTAACAGTTGAGCGCTTTAACCACTGCACCACCAGAGCTCCTTCCTATTCCTAGCACACTACTTGGCACAAAATAAACAAGTAATAAATGCTTATTAATGAATAAAAATAATGCTAGAATGTAGTCTTAGGCTCATGAAGGCAACTGTGTTCTTTCTTTGGCGAACTTATTCTTGGTATTTTGCAGACCATAGCATCCTCAGCAGGCTAGCAAGGACAGGAAAAGAGGAAGGAAAACCTATAACTCCATAACCTCTGTTGTCAAAATACTGGAGGAAGATAAGGTAAATTTAATGAAGATTTCCTTTTGTATTTCTTTTATCTATTCTATACCTGACCCATACGATGAATTATTCCACAAATACGTACTCACTGCCTACTATGTGCCAAACATCGTTATAAGAGTTTGAGATATATCAATGAAGAAGGGTACCTGCCCTTGGAAACTATTATGCCTACAAGTAAACTTCCATCATTTCCCCTTTCTGCATCTTAGTTTTGCATTTGTGCATGAACAAGAAACACTCTAATGGAAAGCTTTCAGATTCTTAGATGAAAGTAACTAGTAAACACATGGGTTTATTGTTCATTAAGTGCTGCCACTTCTCTCTAGAACCAAGGACAGCTAAGAGGAAGAGGTCCCTGATTAAATCTGTTTCTTGACCTTGTTCTCAGCAATCCAGACCAACAGGCATCGCCTTCATCTTTTGTAAGAGATTCATATACTTACATGCAGCATTCTGAGGTTGCTGCTTCCTTCCTCCGTGCAAACCGCCATGGGGTTCCTTCCATCTGGGACGGGGAGCACAGGCACCACCTTGGCGCTTCCCTTCTTTAGTCTGCTGGGGACTTTGCATGGAGAGGTTCCCCATGGACACAGCGGCACAGAGGTAGACTGGTCTGGGCACAGGGACAATTTCCTACAGAAACGGCATATTTGAAAGGGACTGAGGGAAGTTTTTATGTCTAGTTCCTACAGTCCCAGCTTTTACTGAGGCAGGAGCTAGACTGGAAATAAAGGCCAAATAGATTTTTCTTCTGAGAAAACACACTGCCATGTAAAAAAGTACTAATTGCTCTGTGGGAAATGTTTTTATTTTGCAAATACTCGGTGGCTCTGAAGTGACAGCAGGATTACATTTCTGACAGTATCACTGGTACAATTTCCAGGCTCCCCAGGGAGAGCAACGTGGGGGATTTTCCTCCTGGAAAGAAAGGCAAACTCACTGGTCCCGAAGGTACACTTGATTTAAGCGCTATTCAAATTTAAGTAAGAAACAAATGATAACACAGCAAATACTGAACGCTTGGCAATTTCGTTGATTCACAATACTACGGGAGCGAGAAACAACTGCAAATATAAGAACTCTATAACTTTGACTGTTTTTACAAGTTCCCAATGGCTCGCTCTCTTTCCATCACAACTGGTCAAAGGTTAGAGGGACTGGGAGAAAAGAAACTGCAAGAGTGCAGGAAAATGTAAACATTAGAAGGAGATAGTAGTTACAATGGGAGAATGGAGGAGGGTGACAGCTTCAGTGTAACTCACTGGGAGACTTTCCAGCCCGTTGATCTAAACCTACCCCACCTGCCCTCGTTTCCGTGGAGGCTGCGCTGCGGCGACAGATGACCTGTCTCTGTCATCCAGTACCTAGAAGATGCTTTCGCAGGAGCAGGGCAGCGGCCGGGGGCGCGGCGGGGGTGGGCGCATGCAGCCTTCTTCCAGCTGCTTCCGCCGAGCGTGGTGATAGTGAGGGTGAGGCCAACGGTGGCGATGGAGCGCCTGGTGGCCACGGGCCCCCTCGTTGTCCTCCGAGACTCCTTGCCGCGCGCAGCAGACAGTGCCTAGGCGCTTCCGCCAGACCCTGCCGCTGCCCGCCTGGAAGAAGAGGTAGACGAAGGGATTGAGCGCGCTGTTGGCCACTTCGAGGACGAGCAACACGGCCTCCAGGCCCTCGCCTTCCCCGTCTCCCGCGGGCTGCCACGACCACGCAGCTGCCAGCCGGGCGGCGAAGTAGGGCAGCTCACAGCCCACGAACAGTAGCGCCAGCACCAGGCTCATTTTCAGGCTCTGCACCTTGGCGTGGGGCAGCGCGTTGGGCGCAGGGACTTGGCCGGGGCTAGCAGACCAGGGCGCTGTGGCCGCCGGGGAGCGGGGCCGGCGCTGCCACCAGGCGCAGAGCAGGCGGCTGCTGGCGACACCCATGACCGTGACGGGTGCCACGAAGCCCGCGACAGCCTCGTAGAGAGCGTAGATCTGCAGGTGCCAGCGCGGCAGGGGCGCGAAGATGCTGCGGCAGCGATGCTCCGCGGGCCAAGCGCGAGCGGGCGGGAGCGTGGAGGGCGGCGGCTGCAGCCGTGGCTGCGAGGGGGCGCCCCCACGCACTACAAAGGCCGGAGGCAGCGCCAGCAGCAGCGCCAGCAGCCAGCCCAGGGCGGCGAGGGCGCGCGCGGGTAGCGGCGGGCCCAGCGGTTGGCGCATGGCGCGTTGGCGCTCGAGGGCAATGAGCGCCACGAGGTGGGCCGAGGCACCGCGGCCGGATACCCGGAGCAGCTGTACGAAGCGGCACGCCAGGTCGCCCGCGGCTGGGCGCGGCTCGCCCAGCAGCTCCCAGGCCAGCTGCGAGAGCGTATTGCCCCCGCAAGCGTACAGGTCGGCCAAGGCCAGCTGCACCAGCAGGAAGTCCATTTTGCGACGCTTGGGCCCCGCCCAGGGTCCGCCACCGCCCCCGCCGCAGAGGCGGCACAGCACCATGGCGTTGCCGACCACCGCCACCACTAGAATGACCCCCAAGAAGACCAGGTGGACGTGGCGGCTGGGCAGCCCGAGAGGCGGCGTCCTTGGGGAGGGAACTCCCTGCCCCGAAGTCAGGTTGAGACCCCAGCCCAGAGAGTTGGGTACGGAGAAGTTGGGCGACGGCGGCACAATTGAGGAGCCGAAGGGATCGTCCATCCTTAGTCCAGAAGAAGAGGTGGCACCGAAGGGGGCTTGCAGAGCGCGCGAAACCAAGGTGGTGGCAGGGCGGCGCGGGGCGCGACTCTGGGTCTACGAGTTCCCAAAGTTAGTTGAAAACGCACACGCACAGAAAAGCAGATAGATTCGGGCGGATTTGCGCTTAGTTGTTTTTTGTAGGTTGTCCTCGTCATTTGCCACTCAAATGTGGGTTGTACACTCGAGGAGCACACATGATTCCTACTCTCCACCCTCCTCTCCGATCCCCCCCCCCACCTCCCATTTCGGCGGATCCTCTTCCAGCTGCTGCTGCGATCCCCCCACGCTGCCCTAGCGGGAACCGCTAACCCCTCAACTCTGGGAACCTCTCCGTTTGCTATTTACGCGTAGAGCACAACCGGGGAAGAAGTCGCTTTATCTGGCCTTTCTGAGGGCTAATGTTAACCCGGAAGCAACACACGAGAGAGGAATCTCCTGACAGAATGTCCAAAAAATGATCTCGTGGTTGCCAGTAGAAAAAAATAGAAAACGCTATACTTTTTATTTATTTTTTAAAAAAGCGATTTGAAATGCCATGGATCTGCAGTAGCACGAGAAAAACAAGAACACAAGAAACATAACAGCGTTTAGAGCAAAAACGAAAACCCAATAGACGAAACTTTGAATAAGATGTATCTTCCTGTGGCCAACAATGAGAATTCTGCATGGAAAGAACCAAAGTCAATGATGCTGCTTGGCAATTGGGAGTAGCTGTGGTTTGCAGATTGTTTCATACACTCTTCATTACTAGAAGCAGCAGATCACAGATGCTCTCTCGGTGATGTAAAATTCATTTTATTAGTTTGAAGAGGGCATTAATAGGTTTCATGCAGATGGTAGTACATTTATTCTTTTCCCTTAATATTTTCATCCAGTGAAGGATGTGTCATCACAGCTTCTCGTTCTCTTGGTTCCGTTTTCCAGCAGATGGGAGGTTGCTAGGAGGGACTACGCCTCCAATAAGCTTAGAGAAAAGGTGACTAAGAAAATGATAAGGCAGCCAATTTTTAAAAAAGAAATCCAAGGCACAGGAAATGGTTTAGATTAAGTCTTGCCTCTTTTAGCCGTACTTCCTCACAAACAAATTTTTAGTTTTCCTGTTGGAAGCATCAATTTGTCTTTTATATATGCTCTCCATTAATCACAGTGAAAGTAGATTTCCCTGTACTTCCCTGGTCAGGGGGTCATGGAGGTGTGGGAGTCTGCTGGGGTTCACATTCCCAGGCTGAGGAAACATTTGCAGCTTTAAGATGCATTGAATGCGAGGGTTGGTGGATGCGGATGACTGTCCTGCCAGTTGCTGTGGGAGCCCCCCCATTTCCTGAGATGCTGTTCTGTGACCAGATACTTTTTTCGTTTTCATCATCATATCCCCAGTGCCTATGTATCAGTAAATATTTGTTGTTGATGAAGTAATGGATATACGATACATTTCAGATAAATTTGAGCAAAAGTTTCTGCCTTGATCATAAATCTATTGCCTAAAAAAACAGCCTTTCATATCTATACCAGTATTGTCCATAGGAACCCAAGGAAGCTCTATGGAAATGTAGGAATAACCATTCTGGGTGGGATATTTAAGGTAGAGTTTAATTTTCACATTATCCAGTCAGAAGGTTTTGGCTGAGGGTTTTTTCTGTGTCGTACACATCATCCCAGCTTATGATTCACATCTTCCAGAGAGCTGTGTCTGACCAATATCGATAATTTAATGATTCTCCTAACCAATACCAGTTGAATATTGCTTCTCAACACAATTCAATGATTTGTTTCAAATTTGTTGAAATGCTCTTCTATATTACAAAACAAGACTCTACCGGTGAAATTACATTTCACAGAGCTTAACTTTGGTAAAACCTGGTAAAACAATTTTTGAAACTAATTCTTACCGAAATACCACATGCACAGTTTTTTCTAGTTCAGAAAGAACTAGAAGGTTGATAACAACTTAGAGCTCCCTGTTCTACCTGTTGCCACCCCTCCATTCCCTTTTCTAAAGGGATACAATGTAGATTCTAAGGATTTTCGTATCTATGTTCATGAGGAATATTGGTTTGTATTTTTCTTTCTTATACAGTCTTTATGTTGTTTTTATATGATTGTAATTATAGCCTCATAATATGGGCTGGAAAGTATTCCCTCTTTCTATTTTCTGGAATGTTTTGTAGAATTCACCAGTGAAGCCATTTGGGCCTGTAGTTTTCTTTGTTTGCTTTTTAATTTTGAATTCAATATCTTTAATTGATATAGGGCTATTCAGGTTATCTGTTTCTATTTGAATGAACTTTGGTAATTGGGGAGCCCTGGTGGCACAGAGGTTAAGCGCTTGGCTGCTAACCAAAAAAGGTAGCTAGGTCAAACCCATCAGCAACTCCACAGGAGAAAGGTGTGGTAGTCTGCTTGCATAAAGATTATAGTCTTGGAAACCCTATGGGGCAGTTCTACTCTGCCCTATAGAGTTGCTATGAGTTGGAATCGGCTCAACGGCAATGGATTTTGGTAATTGGTGTCTTTCAAGTCAGTTTTCCATTACATCTAAGTTACCAAATTTATTGGCATAAAGTTTTTTGTACTATTCCTTTATTGTTCTTTATTGATCTTTTCAAAGAACCCTCTTTTGGTTTCATTGGTTTTCTTTACTGGTTTTTTTTTTTTTTAAATTTTTTCTGTTTCCTTGATTTCTGCTTTTGTCTTTATGATTTTCTTCCTTCTGACTGCTTTGGGTTTAATTTGCTCTTTTTTGTCAAGTTTCTTAAGATGTATGCTAATGCCACTGTGAGTGTTCTAATTTGTTTATGTATTTATTTTTTATGTAAGTATAAAAAAAAAACAAAAAAAAAAACAAGTTGCCATTGAGGGGATTGCAACTCATGACAACCCCACATGTGTCAGAGTAGAACTGTGCTCCGTAGGATTTTCACTGGCTGATTTTTCCCAAGTAGATCAACAGACCTTTCATCTAAGGTGCCTCTGACTGGAACCTCCAGCCTTGTGGTTAGTAGCCGAGCACCTTAACCATTTGCATTACCCAGGGACTCCTATATACGTATATAATGTTTTTATTTCTCCCTAGGCACTGCTTTAGTGGCACCTTTTAACAGCACAAAGTTTGGTGTGTAGTGTTATTGTTTTTGTTCAATTCCAAATATTTTCTAATTTCTGCTATTATTTCTTCTTTGAGCCATGAAATATTTAGAAAGGTGCTGTTGAATTTCCAGATATTTGGAGGATTTTCCAGATCGTTCTGTTATTGATTTCTAGTTAAATTATTTTGTGGTCATAGAATATATTTTGTATGATTTCAGTCCTTATCCTTTTAAATTTGTTGAGACATGTTTTGTGGCCTAGAATATGATCTAATTTGGTGAATGTTCCTTAGGTACTTGAAGAGAATTTGTATTCTGCTTTTGTCGGGTGGATTATTTCATGATGTATGTCATGAATTGAATTATGTCCCCCCAAAAATGTATGTATCAATTTGGCTGGGCCATGATTCCTAGTATTGTGTGGTTGTCCTCCATTTTGTGATTGTAATTTTATGTTAAAGAGGATTAGGGTGGGATTGTGTAACACCCTTACTAATGTCACATCTCTGATCCAATGTAAAAGGAGTTTCCCTAGGGTGTGGCCTGCACCACCTTTTATCTTACAGGAGATAACAGGAAAGGGAAGCAAGCAGAGAATTGGGGACCTCCTACCACGAAGAAAGCAGCACCAGGAGCAGAGTGCGTCCTTTGGGTCCAGGGTTGCTGTACCTGAGAAGCTTCTCAACCATGGAAGGATTGATGAGAAGGACCTTCCTCCAGAGCCAACAGAGAGAGAAAACCTTCCCCTGGAGGTGACACCCTGAATTTGGACTTTTAGCCTACCAGACTGTGAGTGAATAAATTTCTCTTTGTGAAAGTCATTCACTTGTGGTATTTCTGTTAGAGCAGCACTAGATGACTAACACAATATCCATGAGGTCGACTAGGCTGGTGTTCTGGTTAGTGCAGTTCTTTTATATTCTTACTATTTGTCTAATTGTTCTATCAATTACTGAGAAAGAATTGAGTTCTCCAACTATAATTGTGGCTTTGTCATTTTTTTCCCCTTTGGGTCTATCATTTTTGCTTTGTGTATTTTGAAGCTATTACTAAATTCATATATTTAGAGTTGTTATGGTTTCTTGATGAATTGACCCCTTTAACTTGTGTAAGGTCTCTATTTATTCCTGGTAAAAATTGTTCGTTCTGAAGTCTACTTTGTGTGATATTAATAAAGCCCCTCCAGTTTTGTTTTGATTCGTGTTACCATGGTATATCTTTTTTTCCATCCTTTAACTTTAACCTAGCATGCCTTTATATTTGAAGAAGGTTTCTTGTGGATAGCATAGATCTGAGTCTTATTTTTTTATCCGTTTAACATTCTTTTCTCAGAGTACATTGTCACCCTTTGAAATTCATTGTTTTATTTTATGGATTGAGTTATGTCCCCTCAAAATATGTGTCAACTTGGCTAGGCCATGGTTCCCAGTACTGTGTGATTGTCCATCCTTTTGTGATCTGATGTGATTTTCCTATGTGTTGTAAATCCTACCTCTATGAGGTTAATAAGGTAGGATTAGCAACAGTTATGTTAATGAGGCAGGATTCAATCTACAAGATTAGGTTGTGCCTTAAATCCATCTCTTTTGAGATTTAAAAGAGAGAAGCAAGCATAGAGATATGAGGATCCTATACCACCAAGAAAGCAGCGCCAGAAGCAGAGCACGTCCTTTGGACCTGAGGTTCTTGCACTGAGAAGCTCCTAGAACAGGGGAAGATGGATGATAAAGAACTTCCCCCATAACCGACAGAGAGAGAAAGCTTTCCCCTGGAGCTGGCACTCTGAATTCGGACTTCTAGCCTCCTAGACTGTGAGAGAATAAATTTCTCTTCGTTAAAGCCATCCACTCGTGGTGTTTCTGTTATAGAAGCACTAGATAACTAGGACAGAATTTGGTACCAGAAGAGTAGCTTCTGCTCTAACAGATACCTAAAATGTGGAAGTGGTTTTGAAATTGTGAATGGATAGAGGCTGGAAGAGTTTTAAAGTGCCTAATAGTAAAAGCCTAGCTTGCCTTGAAGAGACTATTGGTGGAATTATGGATACCAAAGACAATTCTGGTGAGGACTCAAAAGGAAGTGAGGAGAGCTGTTACACTGGAGACAGTGCAGATGGTGAGGAGCAGCATCAGAGAACCAGCAGCAGCAGAGCCAGGGGACCAGCATGGAACAGCACTGGAGCCGTCACACACAACAGGAGAGCTGAGCTCCTTTGTGCAGGGTGGGGTGCCTCTGGGCGCTTGTTTGTGGAACAAGTCTCAGCCACCCATGGAGCAGGAGAGCTGGGTGCCTTCCATCGGAGGTTTGCTGGTGGAGTAGGTGCCTCAGGGCACTTGTCAGTGAAGCTGCAGAGCTTTGGAGCACTTGCCAGAGGCCGGCAGATGCAAGTGGCAAGGCCCAGGAGGCCAGGAGGCCAGAAGACCAGGGGACTGGGAGGCAGAAGGTGAAGAGACAAGGAACCTAGGGAGGCAGAGCTGCCTCGGTCTCAAAGAGTGGAGTCACCACGCAGATGGACTAGGAGAATGAGGCCGCCCAAAGTCGAGGGAGCAGAGTTGCCCTTCCAGTGGGCCTGGAAGGTGGAGCTGAAGCCCAGGGCTGAGGGATATCTCCACTCAGAATCTGGAGAGTGTGGACAATACCTAGAGTCTGGAGGGCAGGGCCATTGTCTAAATGGTCTCAGAGAACAGAGGATTATTTTCAAGCCTTAAGGGCTAATGTAATGTGTTCTGCTGACTTGCTTGGTGCCTGTTATCCGTTCTTTCCCTCCAGTTTCTCCCATTTGTAATGGAAATGTCTAGCTTGTGCCTGTTCCATCACTATACTTTAGAAGCAGATAACTTATATTCTAGACTTCACAGATGAAGATAAGTTTTTGGGTTTTGTACTTGGAGTTGATTTAAGAGTTTTGCTATGATATGATGGGGTGAATGTGTTTTACATGTGGCAAGCACATGAATTTTGGGGGGGCAAAGTGTGGAATGTTATGGATTGAATTGTGTCCCCCCAAAATATGTCAGCTTGGCTAGGCCATGATTTGGATTTAGGAGATAATATTGGAGCCATTATTCCTTTTCCTAGAATGTGACCCAGCTGGAGCTGGACTCACAAGGACCCACAAGGACTCATAGGGACACATCAACTGGGCCCTGAGGTATAAAGACAATAGCTAGGACAATCTTGGAAAACATCTTTTAGGGAGCCTTTCTCATAAACAGAGCACAAAAGACCCACAGACTTTCCACTCTTATCTTTTTCTGTTAGCATTTAGTGAATAGAAGATTTGTTGAATCAGTAAAGACCCCCTCCTGACTGTCGTTACTGAAACCTGTACCAGTGATTATTAAGAAAGACAATTCAAAATGTAGAATCACAGTGATTTAGCAATTTCTTGCCAATCTGTGAAAAGGTGCAGCTTTCAATGGTTTTGCCCATTTTGTAATGTTAATATATACCAATGACTCTGTAACATTCCTTGGACTTGGGCAGACATGGCTGTGGCAGCATGCTTGTCTGTCTTCCCATTCTTGCCTGTTCTGTAGTATTCCGTGGACTCGGACAGACATGGGTCTAGCCGCATGCTTGTCCGTTTTCCCACTTTTGCTTCTTCTGTTATATTCCTTGGACTCAGACAGACATGGCTCTGGCAGCATGCTTGTCCATTTCCTACTTTTGCCTCTTTGAACATATGCCAAATAAAACCTTGCTTTTTACTTTACTAAACTTTGTGGTGTTTTTACCCTAGAACAATTCCCAGTATTGTGTGATTGTCCACCATTTTGTGATCTTATGTGATTTTCCTATGTGTTGTAAATCCTACCTCTATGATGTTAATGAGGTAGGATTAGCAGCAGTTATGTTAATGAGGCAGGACTGAATCTACAAGATTAGGATGTGCCTTAATCTCTTTTGAGATTGAAAAGAGAGAAGCGAGCAGAGAGACATGGGGACCTCATACCACCAAGAAAGCAGCGCTGGGAGCAGAGCACGTCCTTTGGACCTCAGGTTCCTGCACTGAGAAGCTCCTAGATGGGGAAAGATTGATGACAAGGACCTTTTCCTAGAACCGACAGAGAGAGAAAGCCTTCCCCTGGAGCTGGCACCCTGACTCTGGACATCTAGCCTCCTAGACTCTGAGGGAATAAACTTCTCTTTGTTAAAGCCATCCACTCGAGGTACTTCTGTTATAGCAGCACTAGATAACTAAGACATTGTATTTTCAAAAATTCCTATTGACTGATATTCAAATTTGCTGATTCATTCTTCTGCTGTATACAGTTTGCTGATAAGCCAACTGAAGGAATTCTTCATCTCTGATAGCATGCTTTTCATTTCTAGCCTATCAATTTTATTCTTTTTTATAGTTTCAATTTCTCTGCTGAAATTTCCCATCTGTTTATGCACTGGTGGCTCAGTGTTTACTCCTGGAAATGAGCATACCTCTGTATCTGTTAGGCCACTGTTGTTGTTAGGTGTCTTAGAGTTGGTTCTGACTTGTGTTGTTGTTGTGGTTAGGTGCTGTCAAGTTGGATCCAACTTATAGCGACCCTGTGTACAACAGAGCAAAATACTGCCTGATCCTACGTCATCCTCACAATCCTTGTTATGCTTCAGCCCATTGTTGCAGCCATTGTGTCAGTCTATCTTGTTGAGGGTCTTCCTGTTTTTCGCTGTCTACTTTACCAAGCATGATGTCCTTCTCCAGGGACTGATCCCTTCCTTCAAAGTATATGAGACGATTGAATACACAGGAATCAGATAGACTACATCTGTGGAAAGAGACAATGGAGAAGCTCAATATCATCAGTCAAAACAAGGCCAGGGGCCAAATGTGTAACAGATCATCAACGCAAAGCTCATATACAAATTCAAGATGAAGCTGAGAAAAATTAAAACAAGTCCACAAGATCGATAGTATGATCTTGAGTATATTCCTTCTGAGTTTAGAGACCATCTCAAGAATAGATTTGACACACTGTACACTAATCACCGAAGACCAGACGATTTGTGGGTTGACGTCAAAGACATCATACATGAAGAAAGCAAAAGGTTAGTAAAAAGACAGAAAATTAAAAAAAAAAGAATACCAAAACGAATGTCAGAAGAGACTCTGAAACTAGCTCTTGAAAGTGGAGTAGCTAAAGCGAAAGAAAGAATTGATTAACTAAAAGAACTGAAGAGAAGATTTCAAAGATCGACTCCAGAAGACAAAATTAAATAATGAAATGTGCAAATCCTGGAGTTAGGCCATTAGGGAGGGGGATTTAGTCAATCTAGTCAGTAGCTGAGCTAAGTTTGGGTTTTATTGTAGCTATTCCAAAACCCAGCCCATTGCTGTGGAGTTGGTTCTGACTCATAGTGACCCTGTAGATCAGGGTATGGTTTCCAAGGAGCTGCTGGTAGATTCAAACTGCCTCCCTTTTGGTTAGCAGCCAAGCTCTTAACCACTGTACCACCAGGGCTTCATTAGTGCTATATTGTTGTTAGGTGCTGTTGTGTGGATTCTGACTCATAGTGATCCTATAGAAAACCCTTTAGGGTTTCCAAGTTACCTAAATTATAGTACAATTCCTACAGACTGCTGCTATCTTACGTTTAGTGTGAAGCCTGTAGTGCTGAAGGGTTTGCTCTGTGTTCCTGCTCCACCCTTAACTTTCAGTAGGCCTTGCACAACTAGCCAGAGAGGATCTCTCTCCATGCATCTACCTCTCCCTCTGCAGTAGGGTGCTGTTGCTCTTGGTAGGGGCAGGGTGGTTTTCTTGATCCTCTTACTCCAGCCTCTGTGTTATGTAGGCCATGAGTGCCTGAGCCTCAGGGGTGGAACTTTCTCTATATTCTTGTTCTGTCCCCCCATAGCAGCTGAACTCTGCCTTATAATTTGCAGATTGTGGCAGGAGACCTTTGTTTTGTATCAACACAGGATCCTAGGCATGACTAGATTTCTGCCTCTTTCCCAGCAGCAGATGAGTATTTATTATACGTACTTGTACCCAATGAAATACATAGACACAAACACACACGGACATTTATGACCAGTGTAGCAGGGAATAGTCCCGGTACAGGTTTAGATCTTCTTCTCTGTGTTCTACATTGGGCTTCTTCTACCTAGTTTGTGTTGAGACTTTCCTCTCTTGTTTCATGGCCTTTATTGCTAAGTCCTTGGTTTGATTCAGTGGTTTATAGTATGTTTTAATAGCCGGTAAACTTAGTTCCACCTCAATATTCTTTTGCATAATTTTATTAGCTATTTTCAGACATCCATTTTTCCACTGATAATTTTGTCCAATTTAAAAAAAAAAAAACCTTATTAGGATTAAAATTATATGAAATTTATACATTAATTTTGGAGAAGTGACATTTTTATATTAGATCCCTGCATCTAAGAACATGCTGTCTTACCTTCCATGTTCATATCTTGTTTTATATACTTCATAGAATTTTAGTTTATCTAGTTTAATTCATCATTAAAATTTAGAAGTATTTTATAGAATGTCATAATGCATGTGGAATATTTTTCCCAATTTCCATTTTGACCTAGTGATTGTTCTTACAGATAACTATTCATTTTTATATATGCAACCACTTACCAGATGTTATCAATTCTAATCGTTTTTATTAGGATCCATTGGGTTTATTGAAATACAAAACCCCCAAACAGTAGAAAAAATAAACACAAAATCCTTTTTCCCCCTCAAAGGCTAATAAAAATATATTGATAAGGCTCCCGGGTGATGTGGATGCTTCTAGCCCAAGGACCAGAACACAGGTTTCCATAATAATAGTTCCCAAACTTTGCTACACATTAGAATCACCTGGTAAGCTTTTTAAACTTTCTGATGCTTGAGGGTGGGAGCCAGGCGTTAGTAGTTTTTAAACATCCCCAGGTGATACCAATTTTCAGCAAAGGTTTGGAACTACCATCCTAAATCAGGAGTTGCAAACAATGGCTCACAAGTCACATCCAGCCCACTGTGTTTTTGTAAGTTTTATAGGAACATAGCCATGCTCATTTGCTTATGTATTATCTGTTGCTGCTTTCATGATACAATGGCAGAATTGAGTAGTTGCAAATGAAGCCATGTGGCCCACAAGCCTAAATATTTAACATCTGGCCTTCTACGGAAAAAGTTTGATGACCCCTGTTCTTGATCATATAAAAAGATTAAACATACAGTTCTTTGTTAGCTTTCTTCTGCAGGATTTTGCTAAAATTTACTGTTTCTAGTGGGCCCTATTTGAGAAGGTTACTCCACCTCATGCCTTGCCACGGCTTAATGTGTTGGTTTTCTAATGCAATGTGATATCTGAAAAACTACAATTCTAGCAAGTCAGTTAAACAAGTATTTACTATGCTTCTCCTGTGTATCAGGCACTTGGAATACATTAGGGGACAAAAAAGGCAAAAAGGCATGCCACTACGGAGCTTTCATCTTAGTGAGGGTATTGAGGTGGGAGACAATATAAACCAATTAAATATGTAGAGCATATACTAAGTTGGATAGTAATGATGTCTATGAAGAAGAGTAAAGCAGGGAAGCTCTTGTGAGGTGACATTTCAGAGCAACAACCTGAAGGAGGTAAGAAAGTGAGCCATGTGTAAATCTGCGGGAAGGAGCCCATTTTAGTCAGACAGAATTAAGAGAGTCCTGGAGGTGACGCATTCATGGTCTGCCTGGAAAACAACAGGGAGGCCAGCGTGGCTGGAGCAGAGTGAACAACGGGGGAGTGTGGAAAGACGTGAGGTCTTGAGAAATAACATACAGCCGGATCACCTAGGACCCTGTAGGCCATTGTAATGACTTTGGCTTTCACAGAGTGATATGGGAAACCAGCGGAGGGTTTTGAGTAATGTGCTCTGGCATATTTTAACAGAATCACTCTGGCTGCTGGGCTGAGAATAGACTGAAGAAAGCCAAGGACAGAATCAAGGAGATCTCTTAGGAGATTATTGCAAAATTCTAAGCAACAGATTATGGTAGATTGAAGAGTGGTTGCAGTGGAGGTGGTAAAAAGTGAAGCCCCCAAATTTTTCTCAATCTGATTTATAAACCGTGTCAGTTCCTCTCAGATTCTGGCATTGGACAATCTTAGTTTTGGAAGCTTTTATTGATGTTCTGTTTTCATGGTTGTTAGATACCGTTTTGAGTTAGATATTGTCCTGAAAACTGAATTTTAACCTAATTATTATTGTATATCTAATGTGCGAAAAAATTGTGAATGCTTGGTAAATACTATCAATGAATACATGATAAAGGGTTTGAGTAGAACGAGGTGGATTATATTTACCTTCACATGCCTATCTATACTTTCAGAATGATTATTATTGCTTTTTTTTTCCTAAAATTAACATACAGGCTCACACATTAATTTTATGTTCTTTAGTTTTAATCAGGAGATGGGACATGGATTTATATATTTTAATTTTAACCTTAATAATTTAGAGGTCTAAATTTCTCTTAAGGTTTTTACTTCACAATATATTCATGCACAGAAATTTATTTCTCAGAAATTCATACATAAAGATAAGTTCATTCAAGTTTACTGAAGAGCAGTAAGCCAAATAAAGGCACCCCGAATTGGCACATGAAGAAAAACTTCAAAGACAGTTTGAAAAATAACTAAGTTAGATAAATTATTATTTGCAGATGCGGTTTCTACTTGGAAAATATCAGATATCATTGAAAAATTATTACAAACAATAAGAAAAGTCAATAAAGTGGTTTGGTATAAAATAAACATACAGAAACAGAGTCTGCATATATAAACAACCAAACAAACATAAAGGAAGAAAGATCCACTTAGCAACAACATTTGAAAAAACAAATACGAATAAACTAACTTCTAGCTACACATTAGGATCATCAGCTGTAGGGCTCAACAACAAAATAACAATAATAACAAAACAGTGTCTAGGCTCCAGGCCTAGTTCTAATCAGTTGGTTTGGGGTGGGACCTTGTTGTTGTGGGGTGCAGTGAGTCCATTCCAACTCATGTTGACTCCATGGGACAGAGTAGAACTGCCCCATAGGGTTTTCTTGGCTGTTACCTTTATAGAAGGAGATTGCCTGGTCTTTCTCCCGCAGAGCCAGTGTGTGTGTTTGAACTGTCAACCTTTTGGTTAGCAGCTGAATGCTGAATTGATGCACCACTAGGGCATGGGGCCTAGGTGGTATTTTTTAAAGGTCTCTACTTGTCAAAAATCTATATGAAGAAAACTTAGAATACTATTGGGGACTATGTAAAAGAAACTTAAAAAAGGGAAAATTGTATTATATCCTTGATTAGAATGACTGAACATAATAAAGAATTCCATTCTCATTACATTAGGCTATACATTTAATTTCATAAAAAGACTGACAGGATTATTCATTTTTGGAACTAGACAAATGGATTCTAAATTTGTATGGAAAAAATAAGTAAGCAATAGCCCGGACACTTCTGAAAAAGAAAACTGATGAGAAGGGACTAGTCCTACCAGATATTGACACACATTAAAAGTTATAATAAGTAGAACAGACTGGTCCAGTGAAAAATACAACGTTCAGAAAGGGCCCAAATGTAAATAGAACTCTGCTATATGATAATGATACTTCAGATCAATGGGGGAAAAGATAATTTACTCAATAAAAGGTGTTATATAATAAAGTGACATTTCAAACCAATGAGAAAAAAAGAGTTTATGCAATAAAAGGTCAACTGTATAGCTATCTTTCAAAACAAACTAAAGTTAGATCTCTAATACATGATACATACCAGATGGATCAAAGATTTAAGGGTAGAAAATAAAACCCTAAAAGAAGCTAACAAGTGGTGAAGACCATTCTAAATATAACACAAATAGCAAAGCCATAAAAGCCAAAAAAAATTAATAAATTTGACTACATGAATATACAAATTTATGCATGTCAGAAACCACAAGAACAAAGTCAAAAGACAAATGATAAAAATGATGAACTGAAGAGGAAAATATTTGCAGCTTCTCGTTAGGTACCTTTGAGTCAGTTCCGACTCATAGCGACCCTACGTACAACAGAACAAAACACAATCTCGTCCTGCGCCATCCTCACAATGGGTGATATATTTGAGCCTATTGTTGCAGCCACTGTGTCAGTCCATCTCGTTGAGGGTCTTCCTCTTTTTCGCTGACCCTCTACTTTATCAAGCATGATGTCCTTCTCCAGGGACTGATCCCTCCTGATAACATGTCCAAAGTATGAGACGAAGTCTTGCCATCCTTATTCCAAGAAAGACTTGTTTATTCTTCTGGCAGTCCATGGTATACTGAATATTCTTTGACAACACCATAATTCAAATGTATCAGTTCTTCTTTGGTCTTCCTTATTCATTGTCCAGCTTTTGCATGCATATGAGGCGACTGAAAATACCATAGCTTGGGTCAGGCGCACCTTAGTCCTCAAGGTGACATCTTTGCTTCTCTTACAAAGAGCTAATATCTAAAGCATGCATGTAATAAAAAAAGACCAACAATTTAACAGAAAAATAGGGCAAAGAAAAGAAACAGGAAAGGTCATGGTAAAGGAAATTCCAGTGGCTGTTAAAATATATGAAAATATGATTTAACTTGCTCATAAGAAAAATAAAAATTACAATAACTTTTTTATCAGGCTGGCAAACATTTCTTAAAACTGTGTTTTATACAAAGGTTTACAGTGCAAATTAGTTTCTCATCCAAAAATTTATACACAAATTATCTCGTGACATTGGTTGCAATCCCTGCAATGTGTCAGCACTCCGCCCCTTTCCCCTTCCACCCTGGGTTCTCAGGGTCCATTCATCCAGTTTTCCTGTTCCTTCCTGCCTCCTCCTCATTGCTTTTGGGCAGGTGTTGCCCATTAGGGCTCCTATACTTGATTGAACTAAGAAGCACGTTCCTCACGTGTGTTGTCTGTTTGTTGTAAAGGCCTGTCTAATCTTTGGCTGAAAGGTGGACTTCTGGAGTGGCTTCAGTGCTGAGTTAGCAGGGTGTCCGGGGGCCATAGTTTTGGGGGTCCCTCGAGCTTCTGTCAGACCAGTAAGTCTGGTCTTTTTTTGTGAATTTGAATTTTGTTCTATATTTTTCTCCCCTCTATCCGGAACCTACCAAGATAAACGTTTTTGATAATATACCACGTGGGCAAGAATGTGAAGGCATGCATATGGTAGCAGTATAAACTGGTATAACTTCTTTAGAGGTAACTGGGAAGTATTTAGCATAATTTTGCTAGATATCCTCTTGACCCAGTAATTCCACTTCTAGGTATCTATACTGTTAGGTAGGAAAAAATGCAGAACAGCATGTCTAATGTGTACCATTTATGTGCAAAAAAACTATGTTTGCTTGTAAATGCATATGTAAGAAAGTTACAAGACTTGCCTTTGGGGAGGGGAACTTGGTGGCTGGGGGAGTGGGAAAGGAGGGAGAGACTTCATGCTCAGTGTTAACTTTTCTGTACCTTTTTGAAGCTTGTACCTTGTGCATATATTACCTACTTAAAAAAATAGTAATAAAGTCAGTCATAGCCAGGGTTGAGCAAATTGTCTATGTCCCATCAAATACTCAGAAATAACTATTCTATGGCTTATATGTGATAATCCATAAATCTTAAAATATTCTATATTCTTCAGAGGAACATAGCTTTATATTATAGTATTTGCTTCCAACCTTTTAATATTTCCATGAAGTTGTTAGAAATTGGTAAGAATGAGGTTTTAATAGTAACTATTTTGAAAATATGTAATTCTTCAATCATTGGTATTTTTTTTTTAAATAATATTTTGTTTTAAAGTATAATAAATTCCTTAAAAGTAACTAAAAATCAGTAATGTTAACCTGTAATATTTAAAATATATCATTGATCATGATCTTTTAGTATATTAATAAGTAGCTGTAGAACATTATTTCCTTATTTTTGTTCAAACTCTTGGATTAGTGGGTTTTTAAGCCACTGATTGATTGCATTTTCATACTTCCTTGGTTCTTTCAGCCAGTCCTGATGCCACCTGAGGTTTGCTATAACATTTGAATAGTTCTGCCCTATACTTTTTTTCCAGGTGATAAACTGTTCTTTATTGTATTGGTGGACAGAAGCAGAAACTTTAGGGTAGTTTATAATGGAATGGAGCTTCTGATCCAAAGAATAAGTAATTTCTGGAAATTCTGTAGCAATATTTGTTAGTTCATCTGGATCCGAGGAAAGATCTGAAAGAAAAAATAAATACCTGTCAAAATAGTTATCTGCTAAAAAACATTTTTTGTGACTGTTTCTCTGAAAACATTCTATGACAGATACTGTATTAGAATTTATTTTTATTTTTAGTTTCTCTTTTTGTAGTAAATGAAGGACAATAGAAATGGTAAGATAACACGCCAAATGTTAATACCTGTCTAACGTATGCCACGACTATTTTCCTTCCTACCATCATCTTGCTATTCTTTTTTTCATATCCATTCTTAGATGGCAGGAAATGTCAAACCCTAACTAACTTAGACCCAATTCTTTCTGTTTTTAATGTCTTGCCTACTCTGACATGTAGAGAAAAGAAGTTTAGTAATGCTTATATTGTCCCATTTCAAGAACCTAAAACTTTCTGGATATAAGAATTCTTGACATTAGCTAAGATACGTTCTTGCAACTTCACTTAGTCTTAGTTTTCCTTATATGTCAGCATCTTGCTCTTGGATTATTTGAAAGTTGCATTCATCAGTACTGTCCATTTGAACAAATAGCCATGGGGGAATAAAACTTCTCTCAACCACCACCAGCAAGAAAGTAACTATATTTCAGATACATAAACAGTCTTTTTATATATGATGTGGGAAAACAGAATGTAATTAGGATGCCAATCAAATTGGAAAAAAGCAAATGAAAGATAACTTAAGAAATGAAGAAACGAACAACATATGTTGAGGAAAACCCTCCCATGGGCCTATTTGAGTACATTACCCAGAAAACCTCTGAAGACATACATGGCTTTGCTAGGTGACTTCAGATGTCAGCTCTTTGGGTAAGGAAGCCAATGAATAAACCCTAAAGAATGAAGAAAAGACTAGCTCCCGCACTGATACTTTGATAGCCATATCTGCCTTTTGTAGAACATGGCCAAAGAATGAGCAAGAGATGCCCATTACTCATTAGGATTAAAACTTAAGGACTTCCTTTTGAAGCTAAGAATTTCTTCTCTTAGAGCTAAGGGGGTCAGTCAGTTTGGTGCTTAAAGAATTATTCTGAGTTAGTAATTTTGACATTTGTAACTGGGAAAGAAATTAGGAAGAAATTAATATTAATAATTGCTTTAGTACTCATTCTAAGTACAAAATGGGAACAAACGATAAGTAAAACCCTAAATCCAATAATGCTGTTTAAAAATTAATTCATAGAATAGTGAAGCTGGTAGGTATTTTTTACAGTGTGGAAGGGGCATGGGTTTTTGAGTCAGACCTGGGTTGAAATCCCAGTTCTACCACTTTTTCGGTGTGAGACCTTGCACAGGAATCCCAAATCTCTCTGACACCCTAATATCCTTCTCTGTAACATGAGGATAATGGTATAATCTTGTAGGGTTGTGGAAAAGATTAAATCATAAGTGTAGGAAGTCTGGCTCCATAAAATAGGTGTTTATCCTCTGGAGCAGCTGAAACCAAGGGACAATGACAGGATCTTGACTGCTGACTGGAAAAGGTACTCATGAGTATTACAAGACACTTTCATCAGAGAAATAGTGGTTTCCATCACAAGACCCAGATAAAAAGCCTTAAGGGCACTTGCTCTGAAATTCCGATCCTGATGTGTAAAGAAGCTACTCCTCACAATGGCAACCTTGTGTAGACTGTCTCACCTTGAGAAGCAGCAGGTATTCATTTATTTAATTATTAATGGATCTCTTGAGCAAGGCTTTGTAGGTCAGCTCATTGCATGTAATATTACACTTGAAAAAACGTATCAACAAATTTACCAAAGAGCTGAGGCAACACTGAAACACCGTCAGAGTACGCTATATACTTCCATTGGTTAGTTCGAAGCATGTAGGTGGAAGCATTCACATTACATCCATGGAATTCACTCAGGATCCAAGGTGGATGTAGGTATTTGAATTTGTGTTCATTCTTAAATGTTTCTGATGATAATGGCAACAAAGAGTATCCACTCAGGTTCTGAGGCACAGAAATTCCAGCAATATCTATGTAGCAAAAACAACCAAATTAAAAAACAAAACAAAACAAAAAAAGTCATTTTTATCAGTTGAGCATTCATAAATGACATTATTTACATTTTCTTCCATGTCATCTAAAGTCACAGAGACTAGAGATTGTATATGGATTTTGCAAACAGGCTGCCTGGATGCAAATGCTTACTCCACTATCCATGTGACCTTGGACAAATTATTAACCTCTCGGAACTTCAGTTTCCTCATCTATAAGATACTTATACCTTAAAGCCCTGGTGGTATAGTGGTTAAGAGCTCAGTTGCTAACCAAAAGGTTAGCAGTTCGAATCTACCAGCTGCTCCTTGGAAACCCTATGAGGCAGTTCTACTCTGTCCTATAGGGTCACTATGAGTTGGAATTGACTCAATGGTAATGGGTTTGGTTTTTGGTTTATACCTTAAAGGTTTGCTTTAGGTTTAAATAGATAATTTAAGTAAAATGATGAGAACTACATCTGGAACATAGGAAACCCTCAACAAATATCAGCTAATATAATCAGCCCTTTTTTTTTTTTCCTGAATAATTAAATAATCATAGTTGTTTCTCAAAGTTTGTTCAATGGGATAGTCATACAACTTTTATGAGAAAGGGGCTTAGTGGTCATATAAGCTTGCAAAACAATGATTAAACAAAACTAAATAGGTATATTTGTTGTAGATGTAAATTTATTTCTGATGTGTATTATAAATCTTTAAGACTGGTATTTAGTATATCATATGCCCCAAATTTATTTGATGGACTGAACTCTTTCTTCCCCCTACGGAGCATCTTGAGACACTAGTGTTTTGCAGAACATACCTTGGAAAATCCTGGATTATACTGATTGAGGGGAAAATAATTAATTTTTTTCTTATCAACTACAGACACACAGAATAATAGCATGAGAAATGTCCCACTTAGACAAGGAAGCTGGTGATAGGGAACCCAAGGTTGAGTAAGGATATTGTTGATGTGTTGTGAGATTGTTAACCATTGTCAAAGGGCAACATTTGTAGTAACTGTTAAATGAGAAACTATTTTGTTCTGTAAGCCTTCATCTTAGGTGAGAATAACAGCACAATTGGAAGAACATAGTCAATGTCACTGAACTGTGCATGCAGAAATGTTTTGAAATGGTGTATCTTTGGCTATGTGTATTTTCACCAAAAAGAAAGGTTGAGAAGTTAGAGGGCTGACATGTTGTGGGGTTGTTAACCAATGTCATAAAACAATATGTGTACTACTGTTTCATGAGAAACTATTTGTTCTGTAAGCCTTCACCTGAAGTACAATAAATAAATAAATAAATAAATAAAGTTATTTAAACAGAGTACATTAAAAAAAAAAAAAAAGCAATGTCCCACTTAAACACAAGTTGTATTTTTAAAAATGGCTTTTAAGTATTTATTTGGAAGTCAAACCAGATTTTTCCTATATAAAACTTAGCATTAATTATGGCTAGGTACCCAGGATAGTCATATAATGAGTCTGTAGTTGTCTCTGGCCCCTTTTCTGGTCTCAGTGTTCCATGTTGTAATGTATAATTAAATATTTCTTTTGAAAAATAGTAACATATCTGCAATGCTAAAAATTGAACAAAATTGAACAAGAAAATTAATTTAACTTGGCTGCTGTCAAGTATTTGAGGAAAAACAATTTAAGGAAAATAAGGAAGTAGATAGCAGTAAACTTTCTGTAGGTACTTGTTTTACATCTAATTTAAAAATTTGTATCTTTCATTTTCCTTGAAAGAGGCATATTCTTCTGCCACCCAATCATAATTAGGGACTTTTTGGATTCACAAATATTGTAAGAAAGAGGAGAAAAATGTTTCAGAGATAACTGGTTAAAAAAGAAAAGACAGAGATGGGGAAAAGGATATACATGAGAGAAAGGGACTGCCCAGAATGAAACCAAATTGAGCAACAAGCAATGAAAAGCCAAGTGGGCAGGGAAGACACAGGACAGTAAGTAGACTCTGAGGTCTATTCTAAGGAGAAGAAAGAAAGCAGGGAGGGAAAAGGCTGGGCCAGGCTGGTCTGTGTGTCAGCCATCAGGTGGCACCACTAGTGAGGAGCAGGAAGGGGAGGAAAGAGGCCATTGAGGATGGCTGGGAAGCAGGGACCAACTGGCATATATTCATGATTATGGGAAGTTCCTGTATTCAGCATTTTAGTTATATTTAATACTCAGAAATACCTTATTTCAGACCTACTCTTAGCCTAATTTTCCTAAAGAAGCTTGGAAGACTAAGACAATTTATATGCTTCTCATGTGATTAAATGAGATGTCAGTAGG
Organism: Dugong dugon; assembly: GCA_030035585.1. Lineage (NCBI taxonomy): Eukaryota > Metazoa > Chordata > Mammalia > Sirenia > Dugongidae > Dugong > Dugong dugon. The sequence goes on along the minus strand of CM057460.1, from coordinate 102,660,308 downwards.
AGACTGGGATGAGAAACCATTCACTATTTATTTACTTATTTATTCGTTCAACAAACCAGGGGCTGTTCCAGGTGTAGGGAAACAACAGTGGGGAAAACAGAAAATGCCTACTCTACTGGAGCTTATGTTCTAATGTGGGGAGGCAGACAGACGGATATGTGTCAGATGGTCATCAGTGCAAGCGCAATAAAAAAGCATAAAGCAGGGTAAGGAGTAGAGAGAGTGCTGGCAGTATGTGTGTTTGTGCTATTTTATAAAGTGTGGTCAGGGAAGGCCTCTCTGATAAGGTAATTGAACAGAGACCCAAAGGAAGGGCTACAGTGAGCCTGAGAGATATCTGGAGGAAGAGCATTCTCCAGGGAACAACAAGTGTAAAGTCCCTGAGGCAGAAACCTGTGTGGTACAATCCTCAAATACCAAGGAGGCCTATATAGCTGGAGCAGAGTACCAAAAACCAAAAACAAAAAACCAAACCCACTGCCATTGAGTCGATTCCAACTCATAGTGACCCTGTAAGGATAGAGAAGAACTGCCCCATCGGGTTTCCCAGGCTGTAAAGCTTTATGGAAGCAGACTGCTGCATCTTTCCCCGTGCAGCCGCTGGTAGGTTCGGACGGCTGACCTTTTGGTTAGCAGCCAACTGCTTAAACACCAAGCCACTAGGGCTCCTTGGAGCAGAGTGAGGGGTAACAATTTAAAAGATGAATTGTGGAGGGGAAGAGATAGTGCTGGGCTCCCAGGCCTGGTTGAAGACTTCAGACTTTACTCCTAAGTGAAACTAGAGGTGCCATGGTCTGACAGAAGAAGTAAGTGCAAGATTCTTAACAAAGAACAATTTAAATTTAAAACAGTAAGCGGGTTAAAATGCAGACCTGGTGTTCTGGACTGAACTGTGTCTCCCAAATATATGTGTTGTGAATCCTAACTTCTATGCCTGTGGTTATAATCCCATTTAGGAATGGGCTGTCTTTGGCATGTTAATGAGGCAGGATTAGTGTAGGGTGTGTTTTGAGTCACTCTCTTTTGAGATATAAAAGAGATTAAAACAAGCAAGCCAACAAGCAGAGAAGGGGGTCGAGAGATGCCAAGCCACATGAAGATTGCCTAGGAGCAGAAACTCAAAGAGACAACCCCAGAGCCAACAGAGAGAGAATGCCTTCCCCTAGAGCCGGCACCCTGAACTCAAACTTCTGGCCTCCTAAACTGTGAGAAAATAACTTGCTGTTTGTAAAAGCAACCCATTTATGGTATTTCTGTTATAGCAGCACTAGATAACTAAAACACCTGGATATGTGTGATGATCTCCTGAAGAGAAACAGTATTATATTTCTTCCTGACCATATGAGTAGATAAGGGATTAGACTGGTATTGCAATGATGCAAACAAAATATTTTGCATGGGGTTACCTAAGAAGAATGAAAAATACTAATGATAGTAATAATACATAACATTTAATTGTTTACAATATCCATGCATTAAGTATGAAATAGCTAATACTATCCTGGTGTTATTAACAAGAAAACTGAAGACCAGAGATAAGTAACTTGCCAAAATTCATACGGTTGATAAACAGTGAAGGAGGGATTTTGAATATAGGTGGTCCCATATCAGGATCTCTGTGTTCTTCAATACTATCTTACTCATCTAGTGCTGCTATAACAGAAATATCACAAGTGGATGGCTTTAACAAACAGAAGTTTATTCTCTCACAGTCCAGTAGGCTAGAAGTCCAAATTCAGGGCATTAGCTCCAGGGGAAGGTTGTCTCTGTTGGCTCTGGAGCAAGGTCCTTGTCATCAGTCTTTCCCTGGACTAGGAGCTTTTCTACACAGGAATCCCAGGTCCAAAGGACGTGCTCTGCTCCCAGCACTGCTTTCTTGGTGGTATGAGAACCCTGTCTCTCTGCTTGCTTCTCTCTTTTATATCTCAAAAGAGATTGGCTCAAGACACAATCCAATCTTGTAGATTGAGTCCTGCCTCATTAACATAACTGCTGCCTATCCTACCTCATTAACATCATAGAAGTAGGATTTACAACACATAGGAAAATCACATCGTATAACAAAATGGTGGACAATCACACAATACTGGAAATTATGGCCTAGCCAAATTGATACACATATTTTTGGGGACACAATTCAATCTATGACAAATACTACACCACAAATCTTGCTTTACAGTAGTCATTCAACTTCACAATATTTTTCACCCAATAAGGACGAGAGTCTACCTACCCCCGACCAACACCAAGATTTTATAACAATTAGGGCTTTGCAATTTAAATTACTAGCCATTAAAGATTCATTTAAATGCTCTTGCATTTTATATAGTTTTTTTTTTTTCTCACAACAACAACAAAAAAATTGGACTTATCTTTTAAGTGGGGAGAAGGCAAGTGTTTTCCAAAAAAATCTATTTGTATTAAAAGAAAAAAAAAATCACATGAAAATAAGGAGTGTGAAAGTGAAAATCAAAACAAGTTTGATTTTAAAACTGACTACCTTTTTTTCTAACTTAGCTAAAGAATGCTGGTACCAGGTTATTAGGGAAGAAAACAACAGTTCATACAGTCTTTTTAAAAGAATAATCTCTTAAGTAATTATATCAATTTTAAGACAATAAAGAATTCTTAAATCCAAAATGTTTTTTCCTATTCAGTATCTTTCTATGGAAGGTTTTTCGAAACACTATATTTTACATGATATTTCTAAAGTTTATAGAATGGAAGGGAAGAGGAAGTCTGGCTTGCGGCTTTGATTTGAGAAGTTTAACCATTCTATGTGCAAATGGATTCATATAAAATAATACAGCTGTAGTTAAGCTAACAAAGAAAGGACTTTTAGAATTCTAAGAATAGGTTATGCTGTATGTCTATTTTAAGCTCCTAACTGGAGAATCACAAAATAACAGGTCCTTGGGAGTTACTTTACCAAAATCTGTATGTTTACTTATTAAGCAGAGGTCAAACAGAACATATGCTACTAAAGGTCTAATTTTAGAGTTGATCACAATTAAAGTAGTTTTAAACTTCCGGTACAGAAATTTCATTTTAAAAGGTTGACTTGAACATTGGATTAAAATGTACCATCAGAATTTTCTTTGCCCTGCTGGCTGTTAACCAAGGTAACAGACTTAGTTTTCATTCTCAAAAATGTCCTGACTTGGACAAAAAATTAGATAGTCACCCTATCTCATTAAATAAACTACAGACAAAACAAAACAACTGTTCATACAGTTTTAAAGCCTATATTTTCTTCTTAATAACGTATGGAGAACATTTTCACATAATATCACTTTACCCTTTTAAATACAACTGGCTATTTTTTTACCCAATCTATTACTGCTAGGCACTTGTATTGTTTCCAGTTCTTTGTTAATAAATAGTATAATGCTATAATAGATATCCATCCAGATAAATCTTTGTATTTGTCTTTAAGTTATATTTTCTAATATGTGCATGTCTAGATCAAAAGGTATATACATTTCTAAGAGATCTGAAACATAATGACACATTTCCCTCCCGAAAATTTGTGTCAGTTTATATTCCCAGCAGCGGAATATGAAAAGGGCTATTTCTCATGCAAGTATTTTCTAATTCTTCTTAATCTTTACAAACTTGACATGTGAAAGAAAAATTCTATCTTTGTTTTAATTTGTTATGACTAATGAATATAAACTTTAAAAAATATTTTGGCCATTTGTATATCTTCTTTTGTGAAATGCTTGTTTATAGCCTTTTGGTCATTTTGCTAATAGGACATTTCTCTTTTTCCTATAGATTTATAAGAGTTTTATGAATATTAACCTTTTATTGTTTGTAAAAAAAAGTTTAACTTGAAATAAATAAAAACTTAAGGGAAAATCTGAGATAGAATTGCCCCAACCTTTCATAATCATTTGTAATACTTTTTTGCAGTTCTGTCATTGTACCTCAAGAAAACAGAACAAGGCTAACAAAGTCATGCAAATATTATGGACGCAGGAGGATTTTTGGGGTAACAGGGTGGAGTGAAGAGAGCTGTACATGAAGAAAACCTGAGGGAAGAAACTGTAAAGAAATGCCAACATAAATAAGCATATATACATAAAACTATAAAGATGATGCTAAGAGAGACACACAAATACACAAAAGAAACTACATGTTTCTTATAAAAACAGAAATGAGGGAAAGTAACAGAGATGGGCTGGGAATTGATGGAGGTAGAAAATGGCAGAGATTCGGCTAAGTGTGATAATTGCTTTGGGACAAAAGGGAACCATCAAATGATGACTAAGAAACTGAAGCAATTAAAAATACACATCTGGCGAAAGAACAAGAAAGAAGTGTGTTCCAATATACAAGACGTGATCTGAAATAAAAGAGAAAAAGAAAGGGTACTGATTTAAAGTAATTGTAAAGAAATTTAAGACCTTGGAATAGTCTTTAAATGAGTGAAAGACTGCAGCAGGAGGAAGGAGACATAAACAACTCTCTAATTTTTTCTCAACTGCTAGCTGAAAGGTTGGTGGTTTGAACCCACCCAGAGGTACCTTGGAAGAAAAAAGGCATGGTCATCTGCCTCCAAAAGGTCAGAGCCTTGAAAACCCTATGGAGTAGTTCTAATCAGCACACATGGGTCATTGACTTGACAGCAACTAACACTGGAATCGACTCGACGGCAAATAACAAGATGCATGTTTCTTTCACGTTTTAACATTTCTGAAATTTGAATCTATAGATACATTTTATATTGTGCTATCTTTTCTTTCACCAAAATCCATCTATGAATTGATGGTGTCTTAGAACAGAGAAGCTATAATATTTAAATGTTAATGAATTTAAAGTATTCTCTGCTAAATGATATAGAAACTAAGAGTCAGTTCTGTATAGTTTCCTTTGAATTCAATGATGGTATTATTTTAGTTATCTTCACAAAACTGCTAACTATCCCTATCCAAATGTTGCTGTTCTAGATCTATGGCTATGCTTATAGACATTAAGAAGCTAGTAAAGCAAACGAAGAGTACAGATCTGAAGATTTTGAGGAGAAATATATTCATAGCAGCAAATTAAGGGACACTGAACGAAGTTAGTAGTTCAAAGTAGATTGAATAATCCAGAAAGGAAATGCTCACATTTTAGGGGTGATGGTAGAGAATGAAATGATGTACCAGTCATATCTATAAAGTTATGACCCTGAATATCTTATGCGGCTTACTTTATAATCATATCCTGATTATTAATCTTTTGAAGGGAAAATGGCTATAGTAAGCGAAGGACACAGAAACATGAATAAGATCCTCATTTTTCAGAGTATGGATGTGACTCACAATTATATGAGTTGCTCAAGGTTATAAACAAGTCAGCAAGGCCTCTGACTACTTTGCTTTTCCTTTTCCAGAATTATTAAAAATAAAGATTTACAGAATTGTATTACGTACCAAGCATAGTAGGATAAATGTCCACAAGAGAAACCACATTTGATACTTGTAGGTTGGCCTTAATTCCTGGACCCATCATTAAAAGTGGAACATGGGCACTGGCTTCATACATACTCATTTTATAGAACTGTCGATGTTCCATGGCCAACTCTCCATGGTCTGAGGTGAATATGACAATAGTCTTCTCAAGAAGATCTGACTGGCGAAGAGCCAAAATAATTTCACCTAGAACATAAATATAAATCTATGTTTAAATTAGATTTTAGTTCTCAGTTTTCTTCCTATCACATTAAATTTACAACAACTTTACCTATAAAAGTTTATTAGAACGCTTCTTGGCATCTTTTAAAACAGGGAGGGGAGAAAAAATTGCAGGTATTAGGAATTATTCTTTGTATAAAATGCTTGCTTTAGTTTTTTCCTGAAACTGCAAATTGGGAATCATATGTTGAACAGTGAATATGTACTTAGCCTTCATGAATGTACACATTCATTTAATGTACAAATGTTTGAGCACCTACAGTGTTCCAGGGACTACTGTAGTTGCCGATAAACAGCCTAGATAAACTGATCCAAACCAAACCTGTTGCTGTCCAGTTGCTTCCGACTCATAGCAACCCTGCAGGACAGAGTAGAACTGCTCCACGGGGTTTCCAGGTCTGTAATCTTTACGGAAGCAGACTGCAACATCTTTCTCCCGTGGAGTGGTTGATGGGTTTGAACTGCCGACTTTTCAGTTAGCAACCGGGAGCTTAACCATTGCACCACCATAGCTCCTTAAATAAACTGGTAAGAGTCGCTATGAGCGAAATCGACTTGACAGTATAGGGTTTTTTGGTTTTGGTTTTAGCTAAGAAAATGGACAAAGATGACAAACTTTATGCAAATCATTTTCAACTATGGCTGGACACTGGGATCACCTGTAGAGTTTTTAACAAAAATAAATTGATGCCTAGGATTCATTCCATAGAATCAGACTTTTTGAAAAGAGGGCTATTAATGGAAGACCCCTGATCCCTTGGGACCCTTTAATATAACCATGAGAAGCAGATGGGATGAACAAACTGAATATTATCTACTATTCTTCTGTAATTTTCATCAAGTTTCAGGTGCCTGTTTCCCAGCTGACAGACTAAACTTAGGAAGGAGAAAATACCTATAGGAACTCTTGCTCAAAGCTTCTTTATTTTAAGATCATGCTAGCTTGCTTTCTATACTTATATCAGAGAAATGGGGGGGGGGGATCTTCCCCTTAGTCCCTCGAATTAGAAAAGAAAGACAGGTCTGGAGGTCATCACTGTACATGTCTCATATGATGCAAAGAATAAGATAAATATCACCATAGGCCCACAACTTCTGCTTACTAGGAGGTAGTACGAAGGATCAGACACCTCCTCCCTGCTACTCTTCTCTGTTTCCAAGCAATCACTAGATCATGCCCACGAAGTTGGGCGTTATGGAAATCTCACCTTTGAGGAAGGGCTGGAGGCAGTGTAGATAGTATATGAATGTAATTCAGCATATTCTTGGATAGGGAATAAAGGGACAGTAAAATTCCTTGGACCAATCTCTGTGTCTGCGTGTCCTGAAACTTGCCCCTCACTGTATTGAAGAGGATTAAAATAAAGCGTAGTCCAGAGAGAAGAGTCATCCCTATTTGGGCAGTTCTTGAAATTCAGGCAAAGGGTTCTGCATTATTAAAAAGCCCGACAGGTGATTCTGAGGTCCAGTCAGAATTGAGTGAGATCTACTGCTCCACGCAGTTTAAAGAGTTCAGACCCTCATGATCTTTCAGTTTGACAACTGTAATTGCTTTCTCATTGCTCTTTTTGCCTCCACTCCTCTTTCCCTCCACAGTCTCCCTTGTACCACTCTGATGGCTATCTTTCTGAAACAGGGCTTCAAACTCAGTTCTTTCTGGTTTAACTCCCTCCCCCACCCCACTGAGAATCTGCATTTCTAACAAGTTCTCAGGTGATGCTAATGCTGGTGGTTAGGGGCCAATTCTGAGAACCACTAGTAGAGCAGTGGTTCTCAACATTTATCATTTATTATACCTAAGAATCACCTGGGGATCTTGTTAAACTGTAGATTCTGATTCAGTATATCTGGGGTGGAAAGGCAAATTCTCAGCAGGGGTACAAACCTGAACCAACAGGTTTGAAGCCCTGTTCTAAAATACCTGATCATGTCACACCCCTACTGACATCTTTTTAGCAGTTTCCCATTGTCGAACTTCTTAGCACGACACACAAGGCCCCTTTCACTTTCAGCCTCAGAACCTTCAGCTATCCCCTAGAACTTTACCTTTCAGCAATCACAAGCTATTTTGAATTCCCTGAAAACACCGTATTGGTTTAGATTTTCTTACCTCTGCACACACTCTGCCTTCTGCATTGAAAACCCTTTCCCTCACCATCTACTTGGCAAATTTCTGTTTTTTCATTACCTATCTGAAGCATTATTGCCTTGCTCCTTCAGGTAGAGTGAATCACTCTGACCCCCAATATACCCTTATAGCTTGTATCATACTGTAGTTACATTATATTGTAATTCATGGTGTTTGTATTCATTCAATAGTTTACTGTGTGCTTGCTCTCTGCCAGGCAATATGTTAGGCACCTAAGATGCAATGTTCAATAAGACTGAATGTTCCTGCCCTCAAGAAGCCTGCATTCTTCAAGGGAGACAGTGAACAAGTAAACAAAATAATTAAAGATTATAATATAAACAAGGCAGTAAGGTGCAGAGTAAGCAGGATGATAAGGGGCAGTATACTAATGTACAGTGGCTGAGAAAGACATCAAGCACTGATGCCTGAGGAGGTGATATATGAGCTGAGAACTAAAGACTCTCATTTTACCTAAGAATTAAGTCAGCCCTGTTAAAAGCAAAGGGAAGAGAATCCCAGGCAGAGGGAGCAGCAAATATAAAGGCCCTGAGATGGGAGAAAAGCTTAGAATGTTTTTAATTAATGTGTGATTTTTTAATATTATTCAACATAATACCACCCATGCCCAACACAGTGCATGATAACTAGCAGGACTAAATAAATGTTTTTGAACAAACACACTGAACAGTAATACTATTTAGTGAACCCAGTGTTGACTTAAAAACAAAGATGCAATATATTCCTTAAAGTTTATAACCTGAAGTCAGCAAGCTGCTGCTTTTTTTTCTCTGAAGACACTTTAACAGCATTCCCACGCTCTCTGCAGCACCCCTCCCCACTTCATCTTCACACATTATATAGTATTTCACTGTGGGAGATATGGATGAATGGACAGCTGTAAACTTTTGAAAGTGATTTCTAGTGCAAATAGATGAACATTTATGAAAATATTGATGAAACAGAATTCAACAGATGTGTGTATTTATAACTAAAGAAACTTAAAAGTTTTATTTGCATTTAAGATTATTTACAGAGTTCTTAAGACACTCTTTGTATTATATTGCTATGTTATAAATAATTTGCCTATATGTCTTTTTTGCTTTCTGCTTTATACTTTTCTATTTTTGCCAATGAATACTTTTTAATACTCATTCACTTGTTTGCTCTGTAGAGCAATCCCAAGGTTTGCTCTGTAGAGAAGAGGGCTACCCATACTTCACTAATGCAATTATGTTCCACTCCAAAGTACAGCAAAATACATCATACGGTTTTATGAAAATAACTTTTGTTACTGTCTTTCCACTCGGCTGCTGTCTCTCCACATCTGAACTGGAAACTACCACAAGTAAACAGGCACGACCTCTCTTGATAATCACCATAGGGAGACACATTTAGTCTTGAGCTGACCTTGAGCCTGAATGAGGGAGGGGAATTCACTATGATTCTGGGTCAGAATACACATGAGGAAACTGATTTCAGCTTTAGTTAAACTACTGTGCTCTAAAGGGCTTAGGGAGAATGGATTTGTTTTACAATTTTTATAAGGCTAGAAGAGGTCGCAAGATTCTACAGCTAAACTTTCTCATCTCCTAGAACCTAAGCTGCCTTACAATTACCTGTCACATATGTAGCAGTGTTTGGCTGAATAGCTTCCTGATTAAAGCTGGTAAAAAGTTTTGTTTCAAGCAAATGGTAACCTTCTACTACCCTTTCTTCACATATGAACAAATTTGAGCGTGTGTTAATTTATGAATAATTAAGAAAGGCTTCTTATTCTACTATTAATAATGCAAGTTATCCAACTTTTATATGTGTCAAGATTTTCAAAATTCTAAGCCTAAGGTATCTAAGCAACTGTCCTGAGGAATTATTCGAGGATGTTCATAGAAGTCACCAACCAGCATGATCACAGTTTGTTGAAAAAATATCACACTTTTTCTTCATGTAATTGCGTATTAATTATGCCACCTACCAAGCATGGCATCTGTCTCGGCACACATAGCATAATAAAATGCTCTAATATTCTTAATTTCTTTTTTGGTAAACTTCCCAGTGCAGTTTTTTGTATAAGAAGAGTAATAATCTATAGGGTGCATTTCTGACAGAGGTGACCACTTTGGGATTTTGATGGCATGTTCAGCTACCTAAAAAAGTGAGAGAAAAACTTAGTTAAACGTGAGAAAAAACTTAGTGATGCTGCTGCTGTTGTTGGGTGCCGACTCACAGCGACCTCATGTGACAGAGCAGAACTGCCCCGTAGGGTTTTCTTGGATGTAACCTTTACAGAAGCAGAACATCAGGTCTGTTCTGCTTTGTTACGAGGAATGGCTGGATGGGTTTTAAACTACTAACCTTTCAGTTAACAGCCAAGTATTTAATTGTTGTGCTTAGCGGGTGACAATATTCCTCCCTACCCCCCCAACAAGTGTGTATGTTGAACTAGACAAAGTTTAATTACTTAAGATAGCAGAAGAGAATGGTTATGAATTATGTAAAGAAAACAGTAAATCAAACACATAAATTAGGAACAAACTGCTAATATTTCCAGTAACGACAAAAGGTGTATATCAGTATATGTATATATAGTAAAACAGTTGTGAAAATATTTAAAAAATTATACATATCAATGAAAAACATGAGCTGTATTACAGTACTCTAGTCCAGAAAAGTGTCCACCCACTTTAAAATAGGTGTCTGACCAATTCAAAACTCCAGAATGAACATAGACTTCTTTTTGTCAATAGTTCACTAGTAATGATGCTAATAGACAGTGAAATAGCCAGATGTATGATAAAAACAAACACAACTTTTTAATGCATACGAATGCTTACAGTTTTGGTAAAAACAATTAAGATGAAGCTTTTAAGTCATATGTATCATTGAGTCATGTAACTTTCAAAAATATCTACTATTTACTTCAAATTTATTTAACTCATTTCATTCAGCTAGTACTGTTTTTGTTGTTGTTAGGCACCGCTGAGCCAGTTCTGTCTCATAGCAACCCTATGTACAACAGAATGAAACACTTCCCAGTCCTGTGCCATCCTTACAATTGTTGCTGTGTTTGAGCCCATTGTTGCAGCCACTGTCAATCCATCTCATTAAGGGTCTTCTTCATTTTCGCTGACACTCTACTTTGCCAAGCATGATGTCTTTCTCCAGGGACTGGTCCCTTCTGATAACATGTCCAAAGTGCGTGAGATGAAATCTCACTATCCTAGTTTCTAAGGAGTGTTCTGACTATACTTCTCCCAAGGAAGATTTCTTCATTCTTATGGCAGTCTATGCATGGTATACTCAATACTCTTCGCCAACACCGTAATTCAAAGGCATCAATTCTGTTTTGATCTTCCTTATTCATTGCCCAGCTTTCACATTCATATGAAGTGACTGAAAATACCATGGCTTGGGTCAGGCGCACCTTAGTCCTCAAAGTAACATCTTTGATTTGTAACACTTTCAAGAGGTCTTTTGCAGCAGATGTGTCCAGTGCAAATACATCATTTGATTTCTTAACTGCTGCTTCCATGGGCATTGATTGTGGATACAAGTAAAATGAAATCTTTGACAACTTCAGTGTTTTCTCCATTTATCATGATGTTCTTTACTGGTCCAGTTGTGAGGATTTTTGTTTTCTTTATGTTGAGGTGAAGGCTGTAGTCTATGATCTTCATCAGTAAGTGCTTCAAACCCTCTTTGCTTTCATCAAACAAGGTTGTGTCATCTGCATATCGCAGGTTGTTAATGAGTCTTCCTCCAATCCTGATGCCGCATTCTTCTTCATATAGTCCAGCTTCCCCGATTATTTGCTCAGCATACAGATTGAATAAGTATGGTGAAAGGATACAACCCTGACGCAAACCCTTCCTGATTTTAAACCACACAGTATCCCCTCATTCTGTTTGAATGACTGCCTCTTGGTCTGTGTACAGATTCCTTATGAGCACAATTAAGTGTTCCAGAATTCCCATTCTTTACAATGTTATCCATAATTTGTTATGATCCACACAGTTGAATGCCTTTGCATAGTCAATAAAATACAGGTAAACATCTTTCTGGTATTCTCTGCTTTCAGTCATGATCTATTTGACATCAGCAATGATACCCTCATTCCATGTCCTCTTCTGAATATGGCTTGAATTTCTGGCAGTTCCCTGTTGATGAACTGCTTCAACTGTTTTAGAATTATCTTCAGAAAAATATTACTTGCTTGTGATATTAATGATGTTGTTCGATAATTTCTGAATTCTGTTGGATCACCTTTCTTTGGAAAGAGCACAAATATGAATCTTTTCCAGTCGGTTGGGCAGGCATCTGTCTTCCAAATTTCTTGGCACAGACGAGTGAGTGCTTCCAGTGTTGAATCCGTGTGTTGCAACATCTCAATTGGTATTCTGTCAATTCCTGGGGAATTGTTTTTTTCCAGTGCCTTCAGTACAGTTTGGACTTCTTCCTTGAATATCATCAGTTACTAATCATATGCTACCTCCTAAAATGGTACTCCTAACTGGTACTAACTCCTGACAAATGTTTGAAGATGGCACTACCCAGGACTTTTTTTGCATTCAGCAGCAGTATTTATTTCCAAAACTTTTTCATCACTCCAAACAGAAACTCAGTACACATTAAGCAGTAACTTCCCATTCTCACCCTCTATCCAGTCCTTGGTAACCAAAATCTACTTTCTGTCTCTATGCCTTTGCCTAATCTAGGTATTTCATATAAATTGGATCATACAGTATTTGTCTTTTTGTGTATGGCTTGTTTCATTCAGCAAAATATTTTAAAGGTTCATCCATGTCATAGCATGTATCAGAACTTCATTTACCCAGAACGTTTAAAGACGACATTAAGTATTTGAAGCTCTGACACTATTTCCTTTAAATTAGGATGCCCTAAAAATGTTTTTGATTAGAGCTTTGAAAGTAACCGAAATTTAAGATGACACATTTCAAACACAGGCAGCTCTCTTCGCATGGTTCAGATATGTACAGATTTTAGTTACCATGGTTTAGTTAAATAATACCAGTCTGCCAACAACACAGTTAAAATTTCAGTTACAAGGGTATGTTAACTGTGAGTCATTGCAGAAAAGTATAAACTTTCCTGCCAGCTCTTCTGTTTGTAAGTCACTATGTAAATAATAGGAGTATATCAGTCAATGACCAATCACATCATTTTTTTTCAGAGCCAGTCAGTAATTGGTCACTGAGCATTTGTTGTTCAGTTCATGGACGGAGAGCAAAGTGTGTAGTTGTGCTGCCTCCTTGTCTCCCAGTGATAAACCCACATGACATTTTACAAAAAATCAAAAAAGGGACTTGGCCAACAAAGGTGAAAGGGAATTGGCCAACAAAGAAACAAAGTGATAATGCTGGAAGTGAAATTAGAATCAAATGTAAATGGAGCCGTAGAGGAGACAACTGACCCTGGAAATGTTGACATTGCTACCATTTGAGAGACTCTTTACATGTAGCTAGAAAACCTCAGTGAAGGCAAACTTATCAATGTACACAAAGAAATTCGTTGCGATGCAAAGAATGAAGATGTCTCAGAGGAAGTGATACCAGCAAAAAAACTTTACATTAAAAGAACTTTTGGAGATAGATCATCACATTGAAAGAGCAAAAGATAAAAGGCTGACAGTGATCCAAACTTAGAAAGGAATGTGACAATTCACCAAGATGGGGAAAAGATGCTTGCTTTGTATCATATGTTATAGAGTCAGAAGAAGGCAAGCACTGTTCAAACTACTTGTGATAAGTTTTGTTTTTCTTTCCTTACAAAAAAAATGTTAATTCTCAATGTTTACAAATATAGTATACTAAATAAATATTAGCTTTACCATATTTTTCCATTTCCCCATATATTTATACCATGACAAATGCTTTTGAAGTCATTTCTCCCATTGATTATTAAGATCTCTTTGTCTGGTGTTGGCTTACATGTTATTTTTACAGTCCTGTATTACCAAGCAAAGCAAGGATACCTGTACTCCCACAGATATACCATATGAAAAGGTATTCAATTCTGAAGTAGGTTTCTGAGTTTTAATACTGGCTTGATATCTGTAAAATTGACCCTTAAGTTTTTATAAACCAGTTATCGGTCAAGTTTGATTTCATGAGAATATACAATTTTCAAAATTTAAAAAAAGTGATAAACAAGAAACAATGAGCAAATACCATTAACCTACAAATAAAATGTTAACTTCCAGGATTGAGCACACATAGTACACTTACTTTTTCAAGCCAGTAAAGAGATGTGTGAAAAGTTGAAGATCCATAATTTTCTCCTGAAGATGGTGAAGGGTAAGGGTGTGGTAAATTTAATCCCAAGTAAAGAACAAATGGTTGAGTATAATTAACTGCTTCCTTTCTTAACCAATTTACCGCTCTGTCTGTATTTGTCCAGTCCCTTTCCATCACTCTTACTTTAGTCTTATTAGGGATAAGATTAACCATAGGTCTGCCTTCTTGTCTGAGTAAGAAAGCAACATCTCTTGTCCATGCTTCCACACGATTGCTGTGGGGGCAAAGAGACAGGTGCATTGTAAGGTATTAAAACATTTTTTAAACTAGTTATCCACATAAGAAAGCAATATGGAAAAACAATTTTTAGACTCAGTCATGTAAATAAATGTTCAGAATAAAATTATACTACATCTCAATAAGAAAGTTATTCCAAAACCCAAACCCACTGCTGTCAAGTTGATTCCGACTCACAGTGACCCTACAAAACAGAGTAAAACTGCCCCTTATGGTTTCCAAGCAGTGGCTGGTGGATTCAAACTGCTGCTCTTTTGATTAGCAGATGAGCTCTTAACCACTACTCCACAGGATTCCAAGAAAGTTACTGAGCATTGCAAATTTAAAAACCAGGAATAATAAGACTCAAATATTCACCTATGTGTTCTTTAAAACTATGATAAATTACTTAGAAAGGTTACTTTTTATTATAACAAGATAATTAGTCAAATAAAAAAGTCTCAGGTTCCTAGTATTTCTCATTATTCACTGAATTTTCTGGTATTTTGTCCTTTTTCTGTCAGAAGAAGATAGTATTTCTAACAAAAGCTACTATAATTTCCTTTTAGCACTGAGTCTTTATATTTTTTAAATCTTACCTCTCATGTGTGCGTCAAATGTTTCTGAATTCTCAATTTTAAATTGTTTCCAGCTGTATCTTTTCTCATTCTAAGAACAGTTTTAACTGTAGTCAGAGCCATCTAAGCTAATAATGATACAAAGTTCTGACACATTGATTAAACTAGAGATATTTTCTTTACTAGCTGATTTAAAAGCTGAATGATTCAATTAACTCAATTTCTCCAAATCTTTAGTCTATTTTATCTTACTGCTTGATTTTTTCAATCAGTGTCTAAGTATTTGTAGCTGGCATAATTGCTTAGGAAGCAGCCCTGAATGTTTCTAAGAAGCTTGTTTTTATAAGTTTCGGTTGAGGCAAATACTCTGAAGTGCCCTATCAATTAAAAAATTCACATACCAATAGAAAAATAAGACTATTTTATATTAAAAATTATACTCCACTCGAGAAAGTTCAATCCACACAAAATAATTAACGGCCTATAAATGAGCTAAAACAAACAAAAAAATTTTTTATCTGCCTTAGAAAGCAAGTAAAAAAATGTACACAGCCATAATAAAAATATCATTTATTCATAACAGATATTAAATATGTTTTGATAAAATTAATGAAAAATATCATTTCAGTAGAACTACAGATTCTAACGGATGGAAACCCTAAAATAGCAGGTTTGATAAAAAGTATCATGCTATCAAAACAACATACCATTAGTTTCTCAATGTTTTGCTTAAATCATTGTTGAAATCTCACTATGTGATCCTTAGAGTTATTACAGAGCAGTGGGATTTAGGGGTTTATAAGACCAGCAGTATTTGTGGTACAGTACAAAATTTTAAGATGAGAAGGAATATGAGCATTAAGATCCATACAGGCTGTCTAGGAATCAAAGAGCTTTCTTTTCAATCAAGGAATGTTACATGGGAAAATATGGCTGAGAAATTAAGTAATACACCTTAACTAGTGGCCATCTTTGGATTACCTCAAGAGTTGACCCTAAGATGCAGTCAAGAGTGAGTCTTGTTGTTAGGTGCCATTGAGTTGGCTCTGACTCATAGCAATCCCGTGTACAACAGAATGAAAACACTTCCTGGTCCTGCACCACACTCACAATTATTGCTGTGTTTTTGTTGTTGTTTTTTTTTTTCCTTGAGGGATTCAGGGTAAAGAAAAGATTCCCAGGGAGAGGTAAGGGGGAGGAGTTTAATTCTCAAGGCCACCTCTCCCTTGGCAAGGCCACTTCCAAGGGCATTTCTCTATAGACCAGGGGTTTAAAACACAAAATGAGAGGCACCCGACCAATGAGAGGCACCTTCTGGCCTAATCGTTGCTACGTTTGAGCCCATTGTTGCAGCCACTGTGTCAATCTATCTCATTGAGGGTCTTCCTCTTTTTCGTTGACTCTCTACTTTACCAAACATGATGTCCTTCTCCAGGGATTGTTCCCTCCTGATAACATGTCCAAAGTAGGTGAGATGAAGTCTCGCCATCCTTGCTTCCAAGGAGCACTCTGGCTGTACTGCTTTCAAGACAGATTTGTTTGTTCTTCTGGCAGTCCATGGTACATTCAATATTCTTCACCAACACCACAATTCAAAGGCGTCGATTCTTCTTCCGTCTTCCTTATTCATTGTCCAGCTTTCGCATGCATATAAAGCAATTGAAAATACCATGACTTGGGTCAGGTGCACCTTAGTCCTCAAAGGGACATCTTTGCTTTGTAACACTTTGAAGAGTTCTTCTGTAGCAGATTTTCCCAATGCAATATGTAGTTTGATTTCTTGACTGCTGCTTCCTTGGGTGTTGACTGTTGATCCAAGTAAAATGAAAACAACTTCAATCTTTTCTCCGTTTATCGTGATGTTGCTTATTGATCCAGTTGTGAAGATTTTTGTTTTATGTTGAGATGTAATCCATACTAAAGGCTGTAGTCTTTGATCTGCATCAGTAAGAATGAGTCTAGAACATCTCAAGGACAGATGTTGTAGCCTTGAAGGATGGCTGTATTGAACCTAGCTTGCTGTCTATCTTTTGCCACAGTAATGGAAAAGTATGATTTCATTTAGCTTTTCTGGCAAGATATTTATGCTCTCCTTTTGGTGGTGTAGTGGTTGAGAGCTACGGCTGCTAACCAAAAGGTCAGCAGTTCAGATCCATCAGGCGCTTCTTGGAAACCCTATGGGGCAGTTCTACTCTGTCCTATAGGGTCACTACGAGTCGGAATTGACTCAGTGGGAATAGGTTTTTTTTTTTCCCCCTAATATTATTATTATTTTTACTCTCTGTGTTCCTGAGATTCTTTTAATGCAGGTTCCAGGGCTCAAATCAAGTAATTTTGGCCTAGTCTTATCATAATGTCTAGATTTCAAACTTGGCTTTATTTTTACCCTCTTAGTAAATAATATGTGACTTACTCTCCCATTTCAGTGGCACCTTCTTTTGTCTATTCATAAGTATTTGTGCCTTTGTCATGATTCCTATAACTTCTGGTACTCAACTAGAGTTACAACAAATATTTCAGCGTTGCTGTGGCAGCAAGGACAAGATTATGATTGAAGGTAAAAGATTCCTCTCTCACATTTTTTACTTCTTTCTCTTTTCTGGCTGTTCCAAGAATCTTGAGAAAGCCAGCTAATTAAGAGGTTAATACTTAGATCAGCAGCTTGGAGCCCTGGTGGCGCAGTGGTTAAAAGCTATGGCTGTTAAACAAAAGGTTGGCAATTCGAATCCACCAGCTGCTCCTTGGAAATCCTGTGGGGCAGTTCTACTCTGTTCTATAGGGTCATTGTGAGTTGGAATTGACTTGACGGCAACGGATTTGGTTGTTTTTGGACTTCGATCAGTTAATTGACCTACAGTTAGGCACAGTGCCTAAATACAAGTGACTTCTTTGCAACTCAAACAGGAGAGTGAAAAAGACAAAAGTACAATGTATTTGGCAGATGAATACAGTATTTTAAAACCACTTAGAATCTTTTAATTATTCAATGAATATTAAGTACTGATTATAATCAATGTTGACTCTCTAAGGAGCCTTGGTGGGGCAGTGGTTAAAGTGCTCATCTGCTAACCAAAAGGTTGGCAGTTCGAATCCACTACCCACTCCGTAGGAGAAAGATATGGCAGTCTGCTTCCATAAAGATTTACAGCTTCGGAAACCCTATGGGGCAGTTCTACTCAGTCCTCTAGGGTCACTATGAGTCAGAATCAACTCACTGGCAGTGGCTTTGGTGGGCTGACTCTCGGTTCTACTCTCAGTACTCCCTGGTTCAGCCCAATCCTCCTGAACCATTGTTAAGCACGAGACTAGCAGCAGATGCAGTATAAACTGTGGGCTGCTATAGGAGCTGTAACTCTCAGCCTGGAGAGGGCCTTTTCCCAGTCCAAGCATCCTGCTAGTCAGTAGCTCAATGAGTAAAACAGGGGAAGAGAATGTGAATATGCAACCTCATAATCTATTATAATTACAATAAGAGAATGATACTCTTCTCAAATTATAATTCTTCCTACTAGACAACCAATTTCTCCAACCCTTTCTTCCAAAGGTGATTACGGTCTCTCAACCAGGCCAAACAGTTGTGCCTGGAAACAATAACTTTTGATCATGTGCTCAGATCTACCTCTTTGTCTCATTTGTTCTAAGTGTTGTCTCCCCCCTCCCCCCACCCCACCATTAATTGCTATAATCTCCTCCAAATATAAGCTCTTTGGAGCCCTGGTGGCATAGTGGTTAAGAGCTCAGCTGCTAACCGGAAGGTGGGCAGTTCAAATCTACCGGCCGCTGCTTGGAAACCCTATGGGGCAGTTCTCCTCTCTCCTACAGAGTTGCTATGAGTTGGAACCTACTCGATGGGCACCTAACAACAACAACAACAATTACTTAGCTACTAGGGGTATTTTAAACAAATTTCCTTGTTTCCCATTCCATTTCTATGTACTCTGTCTGGAATATGAAGAGTACAGTTTCAGTCAGGATAATTAAAAAGGGTTTGTATTAATGAGTAGGAACTAAAACAACCCCTGGGTTGCACACTTCATTATTTATTCATTGGTTCCTCTCATTATAAATTTATCCTATTACTTTCAACAGACATAAACATACACTGTGTACTTCTCTATATGTCAGCATTTCTCAAAGCATGGTCCAGGAGGTCCTTGAGATGCTTTCATGGGGTCTGCAAGGTTGGAACTATTTTTATGATAATACCAAGATGTTATTTGCCTTTTTCACTCTCATTCTCTCCTGAGTGTACCATGGAGGAGACCACTCTAATTTATCCTCAGGTGAAGCTCAGTTGCGGAAGATACCATATCTAATGAGACTGTTCTCTATAAACTTAAGACAGAGGGGCTTCCATGTGTCATTTTGTCAGTCTACATTAAGTGCATCCTCCTAGAGTGATGTAAAGTCTACTTCAACTTTCTGTAGAAATGTAAGCGGGACTTCTCTGCCCCTCAAACGCCAAACCCGTTGCCATCGAGTCGACTCTGAGTCATGGCAACCCTACAGGACAGAGTAGAACTGCCCCCTAGGGTTTCTAAGCAGTGGCTGGTAGATTTGAGCTGTCGACCTTTTGGTTAGCAGCCGAGCTCTTAACCACTATGCACCAGGGCTCCATCTTCTCCTCAAAAGGACAAAAATGACAACCATATATTCCTGATAAAGGTTCTCGCAATTGTTTATACCTTGCCCTACCTCCACCTCAGGTCCAGGTCTTTCTATTCTTGCTATTCCAAGTATGGTCCATGGACCAGCAGCATGAGCATCACCTGAGAGCTTGTTAGAACTGTAGAAATCGGGACCCATCCCAGACCTACTGAATCAGAAAGTGCCTTTTATTAGAGGCTCAGGTGATTTGTATGCATATTAAAGTTTGAGGAGCACCACTCCACGTAACAATGGAAGAATTCTTTCCTCAATTTTTGGGCAGGATAATCAAAATAGAGTAATCTATAGTAGCCCAGGAATAAGAGAATTATTGTACTTTGGTTTGATTACAGAAAACAAGCCAATGGCCAAACACACTATCCAACAATCAGCTGTTTGGTTAGTTCTTTTGAGCAACAATGAAAAACTCTTCACTAATGTAAACGGAAAATAAAACTACTTAACACATTACCAACTAATTATTGCAGATATTTACATACATGCCATTGTTGTGTGGGTTTTCTGTGCCAGTGAGCAAATTACTCACTGCTATAATATTGGTTACAGTCAGTTCACGGGTAGCACAGGATTAATTTACACAGTAACAATCACATCTGGAAAAATACAAGGCATTAAAATTGACGATGAGTACATGATAGTTTTCTTTCAAGATGAATTATGAGCCTAGACCTAAACCTTCAGCTTCCTAACATTCTAATAAGAATAATTAACTATCTCAGACTTTTTAAGAGTTCTGTGTTGATCATACACACACACACACACACACACACAATCACAATGACTGAAGGGACTAGACAGCTAGTGTTTCTCAGGTAAGTCTCTTATACAGAAAAATTACAATTCTGAATAATGTCCTTGCAAATTTCTCCATTAGTCTAACAAATTCTGTAAGAAAAAAAAGAGTTTGTACTCATTCCCATTAAGTGTTCTTCTTTCAAAGTTGTGAGAAACACATCCATTTTTTAGAAGACTTACAAGCCTGTCATTTATTTTCTTTAAATATGATCAATCACAAAAATAATCTGTTTTAGTTGACTGAATCATACCAACCCTGGAAAATTCAGGTTAGAACATCACTTTGCAACATATATTATTTAGATTCTCAATCGACGCATGTTTCTCCATTTATTAATTCTGACAATTTTTTTACTGGTCAAAATACAGTAGTTGATGCTCCTTAATCTTTCTTTATTCATGGGTCTCTTTGTAAATATCATGAAAATCATGGGTTTTTCCCCACTAAATATTGTATTTTAAACAAAAGTTTGGTTTGTGTGTGTGTGTGGAGTGGGGGGTAGATACTCAGGGATTTAATGGACTTCCAGGCTGTGAACTCCCACCTGTTCTTTAGTTTGCTGGTAAATTCATCACTGTGGGGACACCAATGTTTAAAATTTTGAATTCCCAGGTGACAATGACTGCAGCTCTTGACAGAGCACACATTTGCTGCAGTTATGGCTTGCTTAAACAAAGACAGCCTTTTTCTTTGAATTCAACAAATATTTATCTAATGCTTATCATGTGCAAAGCATTTTGCTAGGCAGGTGCTTGATGTGACTTGTTTAGCTACCAAAATGATATCACCTTGTATCCACTTAGGCATAAAACTCTTCTACTACTATACTTTTTAAAATAAAGAGCCAAATATTCCTTTATGGAAAAAGCAACTGTAATAAAAGTCAGGCTGTGACTATAATTCTGATGGTTTACATCCCATTCACTACTTTTACATCAAAGAAGGGGAAGACTTTTCTTATATTTTAAAGCAACGTATCAACTTGAGCAACTATGACATTTTTAATTTTAATAAGCTTTTGTTTCTCAATACAGAAAATATAACCTAGACAAAATGCCATTGAATCTGAAAGGAAAAAATAGATGGACTATCCCCCAGTAAATGTATAATTAATAGAATTTACCAAATAGTCACTGCACGAGACATGTCACCATGTCCATAGTTCTTGCTGAAGGATAACCTGTTGTGTGCCATTGAGTCAATTCCAACTGGTAGACAACCATATTATGTAGGATTTAACTCCCCCTCTATTCAGTCAAAGAAGCCCTGGTGGCGAAGTGGTTAATCACTTGGCTGCTAACCGAAAGGTCGGTGGTTTGAACCTACCAGCCACTCCGAGGGAGAAAGATGTACTAGTCTGCTTCCATAAAGATTTTACAGCCTTGGTAACCCTATAGGGCAGTTCTACTCTGTCCTATAGAGTGGCTAAGAGGTGAAATCAACTGGAAGGCAATGGGATGGGTCTGTTCAGTCAATTGGCCAGGTGTGGGAATCTGACCTAAGGAGAGCCAATCCTTAACCTGGTCAGAAATTATGAAGAGGCCTGGGATGGAATATGAGTTGGACCTATCATCCTAATTCACAGAATTTGAATTTGGGAACAAAAAATAATCAGGTAACTAGCAGTGAGAGTTAAAGATGAAAGAATATCCAGAAAGCAGCTATAATTAGTTCAAAATGACATATAATTGTGATTGTTAATTTACTTTTAATATTAAGAATACATCCAGGTACTTAGAGACATGTTAACATTCCTCATTAGAAATTTTAGAACAAGTCCAGAAATTCTCATATATTCCTTATACAGTGTCTTATTTTTTGAAAACTTCCATTCTAGTCACATATCAGAAAAAGAGTTGCTGAATTCCAGATTCTTCAGGGGTAACTGCAGTGTAAAATAGTCAATAAAGAGCCAAGTGGAAGGATAGAAAGGCTTCTTAGAAGAAAACAGAAATCATTAAAGGGATGGGATATTAAGTCAATCAAGAAATTACATGGCCTAAAAAAATTTTGTCTAAAATAACCAATAGGACTTGATCACAGGGCAAAAAATATGTTTAAGGATGAAAAGAGTAGAACTATTCCAAGGTTATTATTGTTTCTTTTTTGGAGAAAGAGAACTATGGAGATCCTCAAATCCAGTTTATCCACTGAAACATGCTGATGATTTTCTCTCAGCTGCCTCAGCCTGCTCTTCAAGTACTTGTCAGATACAGGGCTTAAAACTGGTTTGTTCAGTTTGAACCTTTGCTGAGAATTTGCATTTCTAACAAGTTCCCACGTGAGGCTAATACTGCTGGTTAGGGACCAATTCTGAGAACCACTAGTAGAGCAGTGGTTCTCAAAATTATACATAAGAATCACCTGGGGATCCTGTTAAACTGCAAATTCTGATTCAGTGTATCTAGGGTGGAAATGCAAATTCTCAGTAGGTGTTCAAGTAGAAGCCCTGCTCAGGTAATCTTTAAAGCCTTATCTTTCACTGCTTCCTTACAGGAACTCTGGCTTAACCAATGCCCTCCAAAAGTTTTGTTACTTTCTCACTTGGGAGACTTTGTTTAGAAATTTATCCCCTTCCTGTCCTCCATTTGAGCGTACTGATGTTCTTCTACAGGAGTTCATCAAATCTAAGATGCTATCAATCACAAGATGTACCTTTTTTTTATATACTATTAAGAAAAAAGTTACCAATAAGTCTGACATGATTCTTTATCATCAATTTTAAGATGTACTGCAATTTCAGAGACATTAAAATGTGAAAAAAAAGGTGCACCGTGGAATAGATGAAATACAATACCTTACCACCTTTTCTCCTACCCCTTGAAAAAAAAAAATCTGAATGTGATGGCTTGCTCCTTTAAACAGAACTTGCCATATTTTGCCCTGTACTTCCTCCCTCAAACAGTGAATTCCTTAAACTTGCTTGTATCCAGTTAATTTTTGTTTCTGTATAGTCCCTTCCTTTTGGAAAATGTTAATATAGAATTAAATTGAAAAGTTAAATCCCCATATTGTTAGACAGCTTCAGGCTCTTCTCAAGTACTGAGATAAGCTTCATCAAGCCCTCAAATGGCTAACATTGGCAAAAATAGGAAATAAACTTCACTGTGGGCAATTAAATTTAATACATTAAACTTTAATAATTACATGGGAAAAAATCCAAGAATTGTAATGAGGTTTCAGGCTCAGAATTATCACTTCTGTTTCAAGAAACTGATGAGTCAGTTTGGCAGATAGCTCTCTGAAGATATCCCCAGGGCTGCTTCAGCCAAGAATTTGCTTGTCATTATAGGTGAGAGTTCTGGAATAACAAAACAAAGCAAAAAACATGGCAAGCTCTTCCACTGTCATAAAAAATTATGCTGAATAATGCAAGCCATTCTAGATGCTGAATTTCAATAAAGAAAATGAGATGAGAAGCTCTAAAAAATGACAAATGGGTGTCTTTCTTCATTATAAGGAAAAGAATAAAATAAATAGTTCAGTATGGAGAAAAGTGATCTAAAGGTAGATGTGATCTATGATTATAAATAGTGGATATGGATGAGATGAACACAGGCTTATTCATTAGGCTGTGGAATTGAGAGAGGCTGAGAGAGGGCCGTTCTGAGTTCTGCTGCTCTCCTCTTCATTGCTCTGGTTCTATTTAGAATGCCTTTGCTGCTGGCCTAGAGGCCTCAGAGGGGACAGGGAACAGTGGTGTTAGCAGCCTGTGATTTGCTTCCATTTGTTGTTTGCTAAGAGACTCAAGCCTAAGAGTTTTGCCCAAAGCAATTCTCTCATTTTGGAAGTAGGCTTTCATTTTTCATTTGTTTCAGAGGATTAAAATTTGCCTGTTGTGACCTGGCTTCAGAAAAATGTTGTTAGGTGCTGTAGAGTCGGCTCCGACTTATAGCAACCCTATCTGTAACAGAAGAAAATATTGCCCCAGTCCTGCTCCATCCTCACAATAGTAGGTATGTTTCAGCCACTATTCAGCCATTGTTGCAACCACTGTGTCAATCCACCTCATTGGAGGTCTTCCTCTTTTTTGCTGACCTTCTATTTTATCAGGTATGATGTCCTTCTCCAGGGTCTGGTTCCTCCTGATAACATGTCCAAAGTAAGTGCCATCCTTACTTCTGTGGAGCACTCTGGCTGTACTTCTTCCAAAACAGATTTGTTCGTTCATAGTATATTCAGTACTCTTTGCCAACACCATAATTCAAATGCATCAATTCTTCTTCAGTCTTCCTTACTCATTGTCCAGCTTTCCCATGCATATAAGGCTACTGAAAATACCATGGCTTGGGTTAGTTAAGTGCACCTTAGTCCTCAAAGTGACATTTTTGCTTTTTAAGGTTTTAAAGAGGTCTTTTGCAGCAGATTTGCCCAATGCAATACATCTTTTAATTTCTTAACTGTTGCTTCAATGGGCATTTATTGTTGATCCAAGTAAAATGAAAACAACGTCAATATTTTCTGTTTATCACGATGTTGCTTATTGGTCCAGTTGGGAGGATTTTTGTTTTCTTTATGTTGAGGTGTGTAATCTATACTGAAGGCTGTGGTCTTTGATCTTCATCAGTAAGTGCTTCAAGTCATCTTCAGTTTGGGCAGGCTGTGTCATCTTCACATCGTAGGTTTTTAATTAGTCTTCCTCAATCCTGACACCACATTCTTCTTCATATAGTCTAGCTTCTTGGATTATTTGCTCAGCACACATTGAATAAATAAGGTGAAAGGATAGAACCCTGCACACATTTTTCTGGTTTTAAACCTACACAGTATTCCCTTGTTCTGTTTGAACGACTGCCTCTTGATCTATGCATAGGTTGCACATGAGCACAATTAGGTGTTTTGGAATCCCTGTTCTTCGCAATGTTACCCACAATTTGTTATGATCCACATAGTCAAATGTCTTTTGTAGTCAATAAAACATAGGTAAACATCTCTCTGGTATTCTCTGCTTTCAGCTGAGATCCAGCTAACATCAGCAATGATACCCCTTATTCCACACTCTCTTCTCAATCTGGTTTGGATTTCTGGCAGTTTCCTGTCAATGTATGGCTGCAGTCATTTTTGAATTATCGTCAGCAGAATTTTGCTTGCATGTGATAGTAATAATATTGTTCAATAATTTACATATTCTGTTGAATCACCTTTCTTTGGAATGGGCATGACTATGGGTCTTTTCCAGTCTGTTGGCCTGGTAGCTGTCTTACAAATTTCTTGGCATAGATGAGTGACCGTAGCATCTGTTTATTGAAGCATCTTAACTGGTATTCTGTCAATTCCTGGAATCCTGTTTTTTGCCAATGCCTTCAGTGCAGCTTGGACTTCTTCCTTTAGTACCATTGGTTCCTGATCATATGCTAACTCCTAAAATGACTGAATGTTGACCAATTCTTTTTGGTACAGTGATTCTGTGTATTCCTTCCATTTTCTTTTGATGCTTCCTGCGTCATTCAATTTTTGCCCATAGAATCCTTCAATTAATTGTAACTCGAGGCTTGAATTTTTCTTTAGTTATTTCAGCTTTGGAAATGCTGAGTGTCTTCCTCCCCTTCAGTTTTCTAACTCTAGATCTTTGTACACTGCATTTTAATGCTTTACCTTGTCTTCTCCAGCTGCCCTTTGAAATCTTTTGTTCAGCTCTTTGATGTCATCACTTCTTCCTTTTGCTTGAGCTACTCTGTGCTCAAGAGCAAGTTTCAGAGTGTCTTTTGACATCCATTTTGGTCTTTTCTTTTTTTCCTGTCTTTTTAATGACTTTTTGCTTTCTTCATGTATGATGTCTTTGATGTCATCCTATAACTCTCCTTGTCTTTGGTCATTAATGTTCAGTGCATTTTATCTATTCTTGAACTGGTCTCTAAATTCAGGCAGGATATATTTAAGGCCATACTTTGGCTCATGTGGACTTGTTTTCATTTTCTTAAGCTTCAACTTGAACTTGCGTATAAGCAATTGATGGTCTGTTCCTCAGTCAGCCCTTGGCCTTGTCCTGATTGATGATACTGAGTTTTTCCATCATCTCTTTCCATAGATGTAGCTGATTTCATACCTATGTATTCCCTCTGGCGAGGTCCACATGAATAGTTCTCATTTGTGTTGTTGAAAAAAGGTATTTCCAAAGAATAAGTTGTTGGTCTTAGACAAAATTCTATCGTGCAATCTCCGGCTTTGTTTCTATTACTAATGCCATATTTCCAACTACTGATTGTTCTTTTTTCCAACTTTCACATTCCAATCCCCAGTAATTATCAATGCATCTTGACTGCATTTTGATCAATTTCAGACAAATCCTAGACATTAGTCAGCTGAAATGGACTGGTATTGACCATTTTGAAATGGATAATCATATGGGCTACTATGCCAGGAATGACAACTTGAAGAGGAATGGTGCTGCAGTCATCAACAAAAAGAACATTTCAAGATCTATCCTGAAGTACAATCCTATCATTGATAGGATAATATCCATACACCTACAAGGAAGACCAGTTAATAGGACTATTATTCAAATTTACGCACCAACCGCTAATGCTGAAGATGGAGAAATTGAAGATTTTTACGAACTGCAGAAATCATCAAGCTAAGTGAACTGAGACATACGTAATTACGATGGTAGTATGATGACATGGTAAGTGACTTGTTTTTAGGTTTTAAACTTTTAGCTAGAAAAGACATGATCATAGTTTGTTTAATTTCTCTTCTGGAACCATTAGAATATAAAATCCATGAAGGTGGGGACTTTTGTGTTTCAATCACTCTTGTATTATCATCATTTAAAAAACAGTGCCTGGCAAACAGTAGGTGGCTTAATGTATATTTGCTGAATAGAGACTGAATAAATATAATTTTACGTTTATAACTTAAATAAGGATCACCTTTCAGTTTTAGCATTTTAAGGAATACTAGTTAATATTCATTTTCTTGATTAAATTGTATTCATCTTAGAAATTTAATTTAAATTTTATATACAACATCAATTACCTCCTAATTTTACACACTTCCAAACTGAATTTTCTTTTGTTAATAAACTGACATTTTCTTTTATTTTGTTAATTCTAAAAAATTTGATGTACAAGTGTCATAAGGACCTGACCTCTTAGAATATGGAAAGATAAACTTTAAGATTCAAAAGGCAGAGGCAGGGCCAAGAGGGCAGAGTAGTCAGATGCTTCCGGTGGTCCTTCTTATAACAAAGAACCGAAAAAAAACAAGTGAATCGATTATATATGACAATCTAGGAGCCCTGAACATCAAAGGCAAAGTTGAGCAATCAGATTGAGTGGCAGGGGGAGGGTGAACAGTTTGGAAGCAGTGAGGAGTTGCCAGACCTGACCCAGCTGGAGCTGGAGCCACTCAAGCCAGATCAGCTCCTGATGCACGGTGAGGCAAGCAGCTGCACTTGGGAGGCATTTTCCACATCAGGAGAGACCCAGCAGCAGAGAATCTATGCGGCCATCCAGAACCACTTAGAGGCAGCCCTTAATCAGTGAAAGATAAGTACTTGCGTCTGGCCTACTGTGCAGATCCCAAACACCCCACTTTGGGAAAAACCCCTCTCCCATTTACCTCCGCTCTCCCTGCTCTGCACTGGGTCTGGGATGGCTTCAGGGATTGCTAAGTCCCCTGGGCCGAAAGTAGGACCCGTCATGTGCCCTGAGCCATTCTCCCAGCCTTGGAGAGGGAACAAATTAACAAACGGAAAAAATCACCTGCCAACTCCCCTAAGTCAGGAACTCAGAGTAGGCACAGCTCTTTTGCCTAGGCACAGACATAAGGGATCCATGGACTTTGAGTGCCTTTCCTCCTGCAAAGACTTGTGTGGGTGCATTTCAACAGCGTAGGCCCTCATTACCACAATACAACAGGGTATATACCTAAAGTCTAACTTCAGCTGTTTCAGCTGTGAAGTGGCAGGTTCCTGACATTTGACACCACTCTGCCCATTAAGCAGAGTCCTCACATCAGGGGCCTGAGAACCGATGGCTACACCCATGCCACCTAGCCATCTGAGACAGGGGCCCAAGAATAAGTGGTGCCCCCCCAGGCCTTACAGCCAAGAGCACTGGGTGCTCATACTCTGGCTGCAAAACCCACCCACTTATGTACTCTAGGGAACAGGGACACAATTTCCTCCTGGACACTTGGGGCTGGCCATTGGCACCCTGCCTTGCTCAGCATGTGATCTCCTACTGCAGCCAGATGCCTGTGCCTACACCAATCACCTATGCCTGTCTAGGACTGTAAGTGAGAGCCGGCAACACACACTTGGTGGCCAACTACCTGGACACTTGAGCTGAATCCATACAGGAGGAGTGGGCAGACTCCTGGGCTCACATACTTAGTGGCAGGTCTGGCCACCTCGTGGCAGGACATTGGAGCTTCAGGGGTGCGCGTGATTGGGCTAGCTCGCACAAGCAGCCTATTTGGGCATATCAAAACAAAAAAAAATGAAGCTAGGACACAGTAAGCAAGCATAAAATAAATAAACATAATAAATTATTGATGGCTCAGAGACAATAGTCAATATCAAATCACATGAAGAGGCAGACCATGATGGCTTCAGCAAACTCTCAAAATAAAGAATCAAGAAATTTTCCGGAGGAAGAGAATTTCTTGGAATTACCAGAGGCAGAATACAAAAGATTAATATACAGAACTCTTCAAGATATCAGGAAGTAGATCAGGCAAAACGTAGACCAAGCAATACAGGAACTTAAGAAGATTAGAGAAGAGCATAATAACAAATTTAACAGGCTGCAAGAATCCACAGACAGACAGCAATCAGAAATCCAGAAGATTAACAATAACATTTCAGAATTAGACAACTCAATAGAAAGTCACAGGAGCAGAATTGAGGCAATGGAAGTCAGAATTAGTGAGACTGAAGATAAAGCACTTGACACCAACTGATTTAAGGAAAAATCAGACAAAAGGATTTTAAAAAATGAAGAAACCTTAAGAATTATGTAGGACTCTATCAAGAGGAATAACCTACGAGTGATTAGAGTACAAGTACGGGTGGAATAACAGAAAATACAGAGAGAATTGTTGAAGATTTGTTGGCAGAAAACTTCCCCGACATCGTGAAAGATGAAAAGATGTCTATTCAAGATGCTCATAGTACCTCACATAAGGTTGATCCCAAAAGAAAGTCACCAAGACATATTATAATCAAACTTGTCAAAGGCAAAATAAAGAGAGAATTTTAAGAGCAGCTTGGGATAAATGAAAAGTCATCTACAAAGAAGAGTCAATAAGACTAAGCTCGAACTACTTAGCAGAAACTATGAAGGTAAGACGGCATCGGGATGACATATATAAATGCTTGAAGGAAAAAAAAACTGCCAGCCAAGAATTATATATCCAATAAAACTGTCTCTCAAATACGATGGCGAAATTAGGGCATTTCCAGATAAACAGAAGTTGAGGGAATTTGCAAAAGCCAAACCAAAATCACAAGATATACTTAAGGGAGTCTTCCAGTTAGAAAAACAATAACATCTGATAACAACCCAAGACTAGAACACAGGACAGAGCAACCAGACATCAACCCAGATAGGAAAGTCACAAAAATTAATTAAAGCAAAAACACTGAAAATAGGGAAAACAAATATGTAAAAGATGACAACATTAAAACAAAAAAGAGGGACTAAAAAATGTAGACACAGACTTTTTCATATGGAGAGGAAGTCAAGGTGATATGAAGAAATAAAAGACTGGTTTTAACTTAGAAAAATAGGGGTAAATATTAAGGTAACCACAAAGGAAACTAACAATCCTCCACATCAAAATAAAAAACAAGAGAAATTTAAGACTCAGCAAACACAAAATCAACAATGATAAAGATGAAAATACATAAAAATGTCTCAGCACAGAAAATTAAGTGGAACAAAGAAACTGTCAACAACACACAAAAAAAAGACATCAAAATGACAGCACTAAACTCATACCTATCAATAATTACACTGAATTTAAATGGACTAAATGCACCAATAAAGAGACAGAGAGTGGCAGAATGGATAAAAAAACAAGATCTGTCTATATGTTGCCTACAAGAGACACACCTTAGACTTAAAGACACAAACAAACTAAAACTCAAAGGATGGAAAAAAATATATCAAGCAAGCAACACTCAAAAAAGAGCAAGAGTGGAAATGTTAATCTCTGACAAAAAAAGACTTTAAAGTAAAATCCACCACAAAGGATAAGAAAAGACACTATATAATGATTAAAGGGTGAATACACCAGGAACACAAACTATAATAAACGTTTATGCACCCAATGACAGGGCTCCGAAATACATAAAACAAAGTCTAACAGCATTGAAAAGAAAGATAGACAACTCCACAATAATAGTAGGAGACTTCAACACACCACTTTCGGTTAAGGACAGAACATCCACAAAGAAGCTCAACAAAGACACAGAAGATTTAAATGCTACAATCAACCAACTTGATCTCATGGACATATGATGAACACTCCACCCAACAGCAGCCATTATACTTTCTTTTCTAATGCACATGGAACATTCTCCAGAATAGACCACATATTAATCCAGGAAGCAAGCCTTAACAGAATCCAAAGCATCGAGATACTACAAAGCATCTTTGCTGACCATAAAACCATAGAAGTAGAAATCAATAACAGAAAAAGCAAGGAAAAAAAATCAAACACATGGAAACTGAACAACACCTTGCTCAAAAACTACTGGGTTACAGAAGACATTAAGGATGGAATAAAGAAATTCACAGAATCAAACAAGAATGAACACACATCCTACCAGAACCTTTGGGACACAGCAAAAGCAGTGCTCAGAGGTCAGTTTATAACAATAAATACACGCATCCAAAAATAATGAGTCAAAATCAAAGCATTAACCCTACAACTGGAATACGCAGAAAGAGAGCAGCAAAAGAAGTCCTCAGGCACCAGAAGAAAGGAAATAATAAGAATTAGAGCAGAATTAAATGAAATAAAAAACAGAAAAACAATTGAAAGAGTTAACAAGACCAAAAGCTGGTTCTTTGAAAAGATCCACAAAATTGATAAACCATTGGCCAAACTGACAAAAGAAAAACAGGAAAGAAAGCAAATAACCCATATAAGAAATGAGATGGTTGATATCACAACAGACCCAACTGAAATAAAAACAATCATAACAGAATACTATGAAAAATTGTACTCTAACAAATTTGGAAACCTAGAGGAAATGGACAAATTTCTAGAAACTCACTACCTACCTAAACTAATACAAACAGAGGTAGAACAACTAAATAAACCTATAACAAAAGAGGAGATTGAAAAGGTAATTTAAAAACTTCCAACAAAAAAAAGCCCTGGCCTGGATGGCTTCACTGGAGAATTCTACCAAACTTTCAGAGAAGAGTTAATGCCACTACTACTAAAGGTATTTCAGAGCATAGAGAAGGATGGAATACTCCTAAACTCATCCTACAAAGCCAGCATAACCCTGATATCAAAACCAGGTAAAGACATCACAGAAAACAAAATTACAGACCAATATCCCTCATGAACATTGATGCAAAAATCCTCAACAAAATTCTAGACAATAGCATTCAGCAACATATCAAAAACATGATTCACCATGATCAAGTGGGATTTATACTAGGTATGTAGGGATGGTACAACATTAGAAAAACAATCAATGTAATCCATCACATTAATAAAAGACAAGAACCACATGATCTTATCAGTTGATGCAGAAAACGCATTTGACAAAGTCCAACACCCATTCATGATAAAAACCCTCAACAAAATAGGAATAGAAAGAAAATTCCTCAATATAATTAAGGGCATTTATACAAAGCCAACAGCCAACATCATCCTAAATGGAGAGAGTTTGAAAGCATTCCCCTTGAGAACGGGAACCAGACACGGATGCCCTTTATCACCACTCTTATTCAACATTATGCTGGAGGTCCTGGCCAGAGCAATTAGACTAGAAAAAGAAAGAAAGAGCATCCAAATTGGTAGGAAAGAAGTACAGGTATCTCTGTTTGCAGATAATATGATCTTATACACAGAAAACTCCAACGAATCCACAAGAAAACTACTGGAACTAATAGAAGATTTCAGCAAAGTATCAGGATACAAGATAAACATACAAAAATCAGTGGGATTTCTCTACGCCAACAAAGAGAACTTAAAAGAGGAAATCACCAAATCAATACCACTTACAATAGCCCCCAAGAAGATAAAATACTTAGGAATAAATCTAACCAGAGACGTAAAAAACCTATACAATGAAAGCTTCAAGATACTACTGCAAGAAACCAAAAGAGACCTGCATAAATGGAAAAACATACCTTGCTCATGGATAGGAAGACTCAACATTGTGAAAATGTCAATTCTACCCAAAGCGATGGAAAGATACAATGCAATCCCGATCCAAATTCCAACGGCATTTTTTTTTATTGTTGTACTTTATTTATTTTTTTATAGCTTGTTAATTTTTTTTTTTTTTTGTAATTGTACTTTAGGTGAAGGTTTACAGAACAAATAGTTTCTCATTACACTGTCAGTATGCATATTGTTTTATGGCATTGGTTAACAAACCCACAACATGTCAACACTCTCCCTTCTCGACCTTGGAGGATCTTTTTTCTTTTTTGGTGAAAATATACATAGCCAAAGAAACACCATTTCAAAAATTTCTACATGTACAATTCAGTGACATTGATTACGTTTTTCCAGTTGTGCTGCTATTCTCACTATCCTTTTCCAAATTATTCCATCACCATTATCTTCAAGTCACTGTCCCCTAGGCTTCCTATTGAACCTTTTGAGTTGCTGTTGTCAATCTGATCTCACATAGATAATTCTTTTTTTTTTGTACTTTAAATGAAGGTTTACAAAACAGAATAGTTTCTCATTGAAGTCAGTACACATATTGCCCTATGACAATGGCTAACAACCCCACGACATGTCAACACTGTCCTTTGTCAAACTTGAGTTCCCTAACACCAGCTTTCCTGTCCCCTCCTGCCTTCTAGTCCTTGTCCCTGGACTGCTGCACCTCATTAGTCGCATTTTGTTTTATGGTGCTGTCCAATCCCTGGCTGAATGGTGAACCTCAGGAGTGACTTCACCACTGGGCTAAAAGGGTGTCCGGGGCCATACTCTCAGGGTTTCTCCAGTCTCTGTCAGGCTAGTAAATCGGGTCTTTTTTTGTGTGTTAGAATTTTGTTCTACATCCTTCTCCAGCTCTGTCCAGTACCCTCTGTTGTGATCCAGGTCAGAGCAGTCCAACAGCATTTTTTAATGAGATGAAGAAACAAATCACCAACTTCATATGGAAAAGTAAGAGGCCCTGAATAAGTAAAGCATTACTCAAGAAGAACAAAGTGGGAGGCCTCACATTACCAGATTTTAGAACCTATTATACCACCACGGTAGTCAAAACAAACAGGTACTGGTCCAACAACAGATATATACACCAATGGAACAGAATTGAGAATCAGACATAATTCATCCACCTATGAGCAGCTGATATTTGAGAAAGGCCCAAAGTCTGCTAATTGGGGAAAAGACAGTCTCTTTAACAACTGATGTTGGCATAACTGGATATCCATCTGGAAAAAACTGTAACAAGACCTATACGTCACACCATGCACAAAAACTAACTCAAAATGGATCAAAGACCAAAATATAAAATCTAAAATGATAAAGATTATGGAAGAAAAATAGGGACAATGCTAGGAGCCCTAATACATGGCATAAACAGAATATGAACCATAAGTAACAAGGTACAAATACCAGAAAAGAAACTAGATAACTGGGGACCCCTAAAGATCGAACACTTACGCTCATCAAAAGACTTCACCAAAAGAGTCAAAAGACAACCTACAGACTGGGAAAAAAATTTTGGCTATGACAAAATCCAATCAGCGTCTAATCTCTAAAATCTACAAGATACTACAAAACCTCAACAACAAAAAGACAAATAACCCAGTTAAAAAATGGGCAAAGGATATAAACAGGCACTTTGCCAAAGAAGACATTCAGGTGGCTAACAGACACATGAAGAAATGCTCACGATCATTAGCCACTAGAGGAATGTAAATCAAAACTACAATGAGATACTATCTCACCCCAATGAGGTTAGCATTAATCCAAAACACACAAAATAATAAATGTTGGAGAGGTTGTAGAGAGACTGGAACACTTACACATTTTGGAAATCGACTCAGTGCTTCCTTAAAAAGCTAGAAATAGAAGTACCATATGATCCAGCAATTCTGCTCCTTGGAATATATCCTAGAGAAATAAGAGCCGTCACATGAATAGATATATGCACACCCATGTTCACTGCAGCACTGTTTACCATAGCAAAAAGATGGAAATGACCTAGGTGCCCCTCAACAGATGAATGGATAAACAAATTACGGTATGTTCACACAATGGAATACTACGCAACAATAAAAAAACAATGATGAATCTGTGAAACATAACATGGAGGAATCTGGAAGGCATTATGCTGAATAAATTTAGTCAGTTGCAAAAGGACAAATATTGTGTAAGACCACTATTATAAGAACTCAAGAAAAGGTTTAAACACAGAGGAAAACATTCTTTAATGGTTACAAGGGTAGAGAGGGAGGGAGAGGGGTATTTACTAGCTAGAAAGCAGACAAGAATTATTTTAGGTGAAGGGAAGGACAACATACACTACAGAGGAAGTCAACACAACTGGACTAAACCAAAGCTAACAAGTTTTGTAAATGCAACCAAACACTTCGAGGGACACAGTAGCAGGACTGGGATTCTGGGGACCATGGTTTCAGGCAACATCTAAGTCAACTGGCATAATAAAGTTTATTAAGAAAATGTTTTGCATCCCACTTTGGTTAGTGGCATCTGGAGTCTTAAAAGCTAGCGAGCGGCTGTCTAAGATGTATCAATTGGTCCCCAACCCACCTGGAGCAAAAGAGAATGAAGAACACCAAAGACACAAGGAAAATATTAGCCCAAGAGACAGAAAGGGCCACAAAGACCAGAGAATTCATCAGCCTGAGACCAGAAGAACTAGATGGTGCATAGCTACCACCAATGATTGCCTTGACAAGGAACAGAACAGAGAGTCCCTGACAGAGCAGGAGAAAAGTGGTGTGCAGAACTCAAATTCTTGTAAAAAGACCAGACTTAATGGTTTGACTGAGACTGGAGGGACCCTGGAATACATGGCCCCCAAACTGTTAGTCCAAAACTAAAGCCATTCCCAAGGCCAACTCTTCAGACAATGATTCAACTGGACTGTGGGACAGAAAAACGATACATGAGACTAAACGGGCATCTCCTATCTGGAGGCGAGATGAGAAGGCAGAGAGGATCAGGAGCTGGTTGAATGGATATGGGAAATACCGGGTGGAATGGAGGAGTGTGCTATCACAGTACAGGGAGAGCAACTAGGGTCACATAACAATGTGTGTATAAATTTTTGTATGAGAAACTAACTTGAATTGTAAACTTTCACTTAAAGCACAATTAAAAAAACAAAACAAAAAAACTTGTCCAAGGTCTTATCACCAGTAAGTGGCATGTTCATGAGTAGTACCACCAATAGCTGTTTAACAACTGTTTGGAAGAAACAAGTATGTAGCCCTTAGCGTTCCCAGTGTGGTAGAGTATATTATATAATAAGGGACACGTAGCTGAATTAGCCTCCCTGATCTAGCACTAGAAGAAAGTATCACTTGACACCTAAAAGAGAGGGATGTAAGTATTGTAGTGATAAGCTAAAGAAACTTGTAATTTTGGCTGAAAATATAAGCTGGTCCAAATACAGCCAATTTCAGTTATAAAGGTAACAGTTATAAACACTTCAATTTTTATTTTGAGAGTCAGTCTATCAACAACACTGAAGGCCTTCATTTATGAAGCTTCGTATTAAGAGAAACCCCTTTTCCTCCCTTTAAACTTGCACAGAAAAATCTGAAAGATAATGAGTAATAATTCATATAGGTTTTTCAGAGATGCTACTAACAGCAACCTTGAGCTATCAGTCAGCCAGATGGTTCTATGGGTACACACAGTACTCACACACATAGTCCTGATAGCTTATTTCAGTTTCCTAAGCTCTGGTGACAGGGTGGGTAAATGAAAATATGCTGCAACTGTTTGTATAGGCAGTCCCCGGGTTATGAACGAGATCCGTTCTTAAGTGTATCTTCAAGTTGAATTTGTAGGTAAGTTGGAACAGGTGCATACGGTTCTTATTTAGCCTTACTTTAGTGCCAGACAAGTCTCAAAGCCTTTTCAATGATTTAAAAGCTGCATGTACAGCAAGTGAAAGTGATTGTGATGAAGAATTTTTTGTGAGTAGGGGTTGATTCAGTCATTTCATAATGAGGACAAATTTATATAACATTAAAGGGCAAGTACGAGTTGTCCCTAAATTGGATGTTTGTAATCCAGGGACTGCCTGTACATATATTTTAGCTAATGCAAAATTCTCCTTGCACTTGGGCAAAGTCTGGAATAAACCAGGTGCAAGCTTCTAAGAGTCCTCTCCCAGTGGAGTCACATAGGACTGTTTAATTCCTCCAGGACTGAATTGTGACAGCACACGTAAAGTGTTGTCTACTGAGGAAGCTCATTAGAAACACAGTATCCAAGGTTTTTATTGGGGACTAGTCACATAGGCACTATCTAGTAAGCAGCAAAATTCCAGACTCCCAGAAGGAAGTGTTCAGTATAAACACTGTACAAACAGTCTAGGAACAGTAAGTCATTCTTAACAGTTAGGAAATGTTGGGATAACCCCCAAAATCCAAATTTCCAGATGTCATCCAAGAACCAACCTTGAAGTGGTCTTAGGCCTGTTATGTTAGCACTTTTCTGCATATGTTATTTCAATTAATCATCACATCAAGGCAATTAAAGTTTAGTTAGTTAGTTTAGATAATGTGCCCAAGATTATACTAGACAAGGTTAGCAGTGGTGGAACAATCTGATTCTAGACCTCTACTCTCAACCTCTAGGCTTGGCTGCCTATTTTTTGAGGACTTAGAAAAAGTAGGGGAAGCTACAATAGACTCATGTTGAAGAGAACTATGAAAGGCAAGCAGCAAAAAGATTATAGTTTTTAAGGCAGATTATAAAGTAAGTAATAAACTAGCCATTGTATAATGAAAAATCAATCAAAATAAGCATGAGCTCAACAATTTTATAGACACTAATTAGAGTCCTTTAATATTTAAAAAAAAATGACCAGCATATTAGCAATTTTAATATTTTAAGAAGATTAAAGAAAGCTAAAGTTTAGCCAGATTAACATAATCAGAGGATTAAGAGACTTACTTTCACCTTATAGAGACAGAAAAAAAAAAAAGTAAAAAAGAGTACATGTATGTGCTGTAGCAGAAGGCAACCTATTAGTATTCTTTTTGCTTTGTTTTATTTTTTACCTAACAGAGTGGTGTCCTGAAGTATAATCCAGTTTTCCAAATTTTTGTGTTTGGTAGCCATGCTTCTCCATGACATCCATCCATGTTGTATAATTTGGATCTAGACCCTTAAAATTATTCCAAGATTCTGTTAAGTGAATGAAGAGGCCACTCCACATTGCTGAAAAATAATATGAAATAGGGGTTAAAGTAAGGCTTAACAACTTATTTTAATTATTAAGACAATCACCAAGAGGGAGTAGAATCTACAGATTTAGAGCTCATGCTCTAGAATAAGAAATACCAGCATCAGGTGCTTTTAAGCAACAATCCTGATTGTTATCTCATTTTATCAGGGGATAAAGCCTGAAAGGAGTTATTTCCATTTTACAGATGAGTCAACTAAGGCTTAGAGTTTAACTTGCTGAAGGTAAATACAGTTGGAATTAAATGTAAGCCTGTCTGACTTTGGAGTCCCTGGGGGGTGC
Organism: Dugong dugon; assembly: GCA_030035585.1. Classification (NCBI taxonomy): domain Eukaryota; kingdom Metazoa; phylum Chordata; class Mammalia; order Sirenia; family Dugongidae; genus Dugong; species Dugong dugon. The sequence goes on along the minus strand of CM057460.1, from coordinate 102,622,040 downwards.
AAATGGTTAACACACTTGCTGCTAGCCGAAAGGATGAAGATTTCAGTCTAACCAGAGGTGCCTCAGAAGAAAGGTCTGGCAATTTACTTCTGAAAAATCAGCCATTGAAAACCCTATGAGCACAGTTCTACTCTGACTCACCTTGGGTTGCCATGAGTTGATTCTGACCTGACAGCCACTGTTTTTGTTGTTGTCGTGTTTGTTTCCTATCTGACTTTAGAGCTCTCGTTCCGTCCCCAAAATAATCCCTAAGTATTTGAGTAATTTTCCAAATCAGTCAATTGAAGGTATAGCAGTATAGATGTTATTTCCCCAATATCCTTATTGATTTTCCCTATTCCTTGTCCATTTACTGGCTTTCATTAAAAATTTAAGTATACTATGTATTCTCTCTTAAATTGGCTACAACCAATTGTTGATTCAATGCACCCTTCTTTTCCTTTTCCCATTTCTGTGCATTCCTTATACAAACAGTATGTTTGAATAAGTTTTCTGTTCTCATCAAACAAAATGCTTTCTCTTTGGGAGGTGGACTAGCATAGTGCTTAAAAACTCAGGCTCTGGGGTGGATTACCTGGCTTTGAATCCTAACAATGCCAGTTACTGCGTGGCCTTAGATAAGTGTTTTGCCCTTTCTGTACTTCAATTTTTATCTTCAAAATGGGGATTACAATGGTATCCACTTTATAGAATTGTTGTGATGCATATATAAATCAGTATATGTAAAGCACTTAGAATATTGCCAGGACCATAGTAAAAACAAAACAAAACAAAACAAAACCCACTGCCGTCAAGTCAATTCTGACTCCTAATGACAGAGGACAGAGTAGAACTGCCCCCATAGGGTTTCCAAGGCTGTAATCTTTATGAAAACAGACTACTGCATCCTTCTCCTGCTGAGCAGCTAGTAGGTTCGTACCTCCAGTTGAAAGCAATGGATTTATTTATTTATTTTTTAATGTCACTAACATTTTACCATTAAAGTTCTGCCTATTTGTTGAATTACTATAATAAAATTGAACAATTGGATTTGGGTAGAAGTGGACTGAGACTGAATAGAAACGGATAAAATGTAATCTAAAATAATATGGAAAAACTCAGACAGTGATATATGCCCTGTGGGGCAGTTCTACCTGTCCTATATGGTCAGAATGGAACACCATCATAAGTTGGAGACTACCTGTACTCTGAAATCCATATAAGTTCTCCCACCTCCCTATGTTGTTACTGAAAAATTTCTTTGGAAATAGAACTCTTCTAGGAAATAAGAATGTTTCCTCATTTTTAGATCGTCAAAAGACTCTTAGTCATCAATTACAAGGAAATGAAACTAATACATGAACTAGATACCATTTTAGATAATAAAATTCCTACTTTTAAAAACTAAATTAGAAATTCTAGTAATCCCAATGCCCAATACGTGCCTGAAAATATACATTTCTTATATTAAAAAAAAAAACCCAAACCCAAACATATTAGATACCCAGTATGACTTACTATCCTACTTTTTGGTACAATCTTTTTAATTGTAAATTTATTTTCAATGTGTTGCCACTTTCTTTCATTAATGTTAAGCATGTTCATACCTGCTCGTGATGGGCAACAAATTGGAGAGTTTGTGTAGGCATTGAGAAAGGTAGTGCCGTGAGCTTTCATGAAGTTGATAAAAGGAAGTTTCACTACCTGACTTCCTGGATGAAATGTGAGTCTTCCATCCTAGAACAAAGAAATTTAAATAACATTGATTGCATTACAAAAGAAGTTTATTTCCTTTAACTGTAAAATACATAAGTAGCAAATGACTTTAATATGACCGTAAGAATCCTCAAAAGATTAAAACAAGTGTAGAAAGTGTTATGAGTATCTAGTCTGTTAAAAAAAACCCACCCAGTGCTGTCGAGTCAATTCCAACCCATAGCGACCCTATAGGACAGAGCAGAACTGCCCCACAGAGTTTCCAAGGAGTGCCTGGTGGATTCAAACTGCCTACCTTTTGCTTAGCAGCAGTAGCACTTAACCACTACGCCACCAGGGTTTCCAACTAGTCCATAAATAGCTAGGATTCAATGCAGTGTTACACTAGGATTCATTTGAATATAATAAATGTCTTAAAGGACTTCCTGGAAAGCTCTTTTGAGAGATGATGGACTGACTGAACATTTAGTGAGTACTTAACTACGTGCAAGGCAGTGTGCAAGATCTGGGGGTATAAAGGTGAATAAAACAGCCAGAGTCCCTGCCCCCATAAAGCTTACAGTCTAGTTGGGGAGGCTAAAATTATACCGGCAAATAATCCATTATTAATTACAAATTGTGATGAATGCTTTGAAGACAACCTGAGATGCAGGATAACAAACTAGACCTACTTTAGATGGGGTGGAGAGGGAAGGCTTTTCTGGGAAATATGAACTCTAAAGAAAGAGAAGGATCTACAATCCTGCTTCCTTCTGGTTCTTTTGATCTCAAGAACACTTCCTAATAAACCTCTTTCGTGGTAATCCCTAATGTTCTCTGTTCTCTAAATTTAGAAAATCGTAAAGATTACTTCAAGAAATATTCTCAACAAATCCTATGGGCGTATCCAGATTATATAACTTTAATCATCATGGGTTAACTTCTGAGGGAGGCAATATAACACAGTGATTAAAAGCACACTTTTTGGTGCCAGAAATGCATACCACCACCAATCTAAGTGACCACAGTAACATTCATTGATAATAAGCTATTATTATAATTAAAACCGAATATCTGTCTAAGCAGAAGTTTCTAATCATGGACAACACTAAAGTAAAACTAGACAGCAGTATTCTTTTAACTGATGCCTTGGGAAAGTTCCAAAAACTGTTCAAGTTTGTTTTTAAACAATAATGATGAGGACAACACACACACAATTTCTCTGGGATATGGGGAGTGGATCAAATTCTACCAGCTAAAGCATTTAAATCAGCACCATAAAGATTATCAAGACACCTGGGTAATAAAAATAAAGTTATTTTTCTTCACTTCTCACCCAAATATTAATTCCTGCAAACGTGAGGTCAACTGGGAAACGATTGCTGGAAAGCTAATAAGCTTTTATGGAAGTGGATGTGCAGAATGCTATTTTCGCCCACAACTGAATCAAACAGGGGTATGAATTGAAAGTTCACTAGTAGTGGTAAAATAATTTAGTGATTGATGTCAGCATTAAAAAAAAAAAAAAAAAAAAATTTGCAAAGACCCTAACAGTGCATTTCATTTACTAAAGTATGCTTTCCGAAACTTTTAGTTAAGCGTATGTATGTAATGTGTGTGCGTGTGCATACGCAGCCACGAAGTCAAATGTTTTCTTCAAAATGCGAAGTAAAATGTATTCTTCAAAATGCATCGGGGTAAAACATGTTTAAAAGTGTCTCTGATTCTGTTCCCCAAAGTCTGCAGCACACGAAATGCTGTGGGCCGGTCGCTGGATCCGTGTGGGACGTCCCCTCCCCTGCCTCACAGTACTTACGAAGGAATCGCTCACGACCAGCACCACGTTCGGCAACTCTGGCGAGGCCCTCTCTGCTAGCCCTCTCTGCCCACTTGCTCCGGGGGCAGGCGCAGCGAGCGCCAAAGCTGCAACCACCGACACCCACAGCAAAAGCATCGCAGGCAGCGGTCCTGAAAGCCCAGCCTCTGGCTGCTGGCTCCGCCTCCTCCCTCTCGGAATTCCCTCCAGGAGAGGAGAGAGCGGGGACCAGTTTGTTTCTCTCCTAACTCAGCCCTTCTTCCGCAGAACTACAAGTCCCGTCAGATTCAGAGCGTGCACATGCGCAAAAGGGGAATCCCTGGTTTAGCTCATGTTAAGACCTTTTAATCAAATACCGAGCTAACCAAACTCGGCAATTCCCAGTTAGTCAGTGATGCCTAGGAAGCGCGCATGCGCCTGGCTCCTGGTTTGGCGTTTGTGGGAGACAAGCGTCTATCCCAGGTGGGTTCGGGTCTCTGTTGCTTTTGCAGAAGTTGGATCTATTAGGTAGTTGAAATGGTAGCTAGAGAGAAAAAGGATCTGTGGGCTAGTTGTGCTCGTTTTGCGCCGGGTAGGCGTGGCAGAGTGTTAGGCAAGAGCGTGGACTGGGCGATGATGAGGTGGCGGGGCGTCTGTCACTTAAGTTGGATGGGGCGGTTCTTTGTGGGGCCTCTGGCTGGATCGCCTTAGATGCGATATGGATACCTTTGGTCCTCTCGAATGCCTTCTCTGAAGAGGATTTCTAACCGGCCTCATCTTATTGTCTCTCTCTGCACCTGCAGTAACGATTTATTGAGCTTCCATGGGGTGAGGATCGGGGCCTAGTAAGAAGCTTCAGGTTCTAGGCGAGGCAAAAGCTTAGGTGCACCTCGCCTTCAAGTGCAAAGGAGAGAAATGGGACCCGCCCTGGAAGGAAATGTTGAGCATTGTGACATTTTCGATTAATTGACGTATGTTCAGAATACCATTGTTTTCCTCTTGGAAATCACTGGTCTCCTGATTGTTGAACTCTTTTAGAGAAGACTGGAAGAGGCAGATTTCTGTCCCAGAGCCATTTTTTAAAAATTTCATTATCATAGTTTCAGGTACATAATTCGCGCATCACACTAGTCATTTTAACATTTTGACGGGAAAAGGAGGAGTTGCACTACTTATTTAACATAAAATCAACTCTTAATACTAATACCTGGCAGTTTTTTTGAGTAAAATAAGATAATAGTGATAAGGGCCACATCTTATTTATTTAATATTCACGTAGCACTTACTATGTGTCGAGCATTGTACTAAGCATTTATTGAGTACATACCCTGTGCCGATTACTTTTACATGTACTGTTTTATGAAATCTTAGCTTTCACCATTTTGCAAATAGGAAAACAGGCTTGGTGAGTTTAAATGACTTAAAAGTTACACAGGAATCCAGTCCAAGCAGGACTGAGGGGCTCATTTTCTGCACTGTATCAGACAGTGTTCCACTGCTATCCATAAGGTTTTCACTGGCCAATTTTTTCAGAAGTAGACCACCAGGTCCTTCCTGGTCTGGAAGCTCCACTGAAACCTGTCCACCATGGGTGACCTTGCTGGTATTTGAAATACTGGTGGCATAGCTTCCAGCATCACAGCAGCATGCTAGCCACCACAGTACAACAGACCTTTTATATTATGCCTCATGTGGCCTCACTCAAATATAGGTAGGCCTTAGATGTAAAATATTTTATTAACTTGGTATTTTAGTGTACAAAATAATAACTTTAAGAAACAATTCAATAAAAAATAGGAAAAAAGACTTGGATAGACCACAGTGAGATGCCACTACACACCCAGTAAAACAAACACACAAAAAAACCCACCAAACTCATTGCTGTTGAGTCGATTCCAATGCATAGTGACCCTGTAGGATAGGGTAGAACTGCCCTGTAGAGTTTCCAGGGAGCGCCTGGTGGATTTGAACTGCCGACCTTTTGGTTAGCAGCCGTAGTTCTTAACCACTGTGCCACCAGGGTTTCCACACACTTACTAGAGTTGCTTAAAATTAAGACTGACAACACAAATGTGGATAAGGAGGTGAAGTAGCTGAAACTCTCATGTTTTTGGTTTTCCACTTTGGAATAAGTTGACAATTTCTTATAAAGTTAAACAAGAACCAATCTAATGTTTCAGCAGTTCTGCTCCCAGGTATTTTACTCAAGATAGAAGAAAATATGTGGGGGGGGGGGGGAGACTTGTACAATAAAATAATTTAAAATATGTCCCTGCTTGCAGGGACTATTAATTCTACAAATTTTTTTTTGAAAAAATTTTCATTTATTCTACAAATATTTACTGAAAACCTCCTCTGGTCATATGACTCTGCTGGCAAAAATGAAGAAATATGAGACATGTTAAATTCCAGTTGAGTAGCTCAGCTAATAAGTGCTTCAGTGATCTTGAGGAGGGAATGGTCCCTGTTGCGGGATTTAGTCTAATATTGGATCACAATGGTCTGATCTGCAGTCAATCATGGGGATGGCGCAGGACTAGGCAGTATTTTCTTTCATCAGACATGGGGTTACCATGAATTGAGGGCCAACTCCATGGCAGCTAACAACAACAGTATTCACATAGTGATTAATTTTAAGAGGATACTAGTGTTTGATGATAGCCATATTTGAGGAACACAGGCAACAAGGTTAGTTCTTGAGAGAACAAGGAAGAAGGAGGTTGAAGAAAGGCTTGGGATTTTAAACATGTAGAGAAAATTTATAATAAACACTATGGGTTAACAATGGCAAAGAAAGTAGTGAGGCTGATTGAGAGGGTAATAATAATAGTAGCTTCAGAACCTGTCTGACCTCAGGGGAGGATAATGAGAATCAAGAGCAGCATAGGGCTGATTCCTGAGGTGGAGGTCAGACATACCTCCACTCTTCAGCCTTTTTAACCAATTCTGATGCCAGCCGTGCCTCTCATGGCACTTTCTCCTTCTCTGCTGGGTTCAATAATCTGTTTTAATGGCCACACAAAACTCACAGACCATGCCTACAGTTAAGTGGTTTATTAAAGAAGCAACCAGTTACAATGGGGGATTGGATCAACAGGCTACAACTCAGGATCAGGATCAAGAAGCATGAAGGCAAAGTCTAGAAGGCTCCCCTGAAGAGCACATCCCTCCCTTCAGTGCAGGGCAGCTCTCTCAGTGCCTCTCACTATATAAGCAAACAGACCCTTCTCTTGGCCACCTCAGGACAGGCTTCTCTGCTTTCGGCCTCCCTGCTGTTGGCTCTGTTGCAGTGCCCCTTTTGGGCCTGTCACCATCTTCAGTGTTACAGCGTTTGATCCATGTTATAACTCTTTCAGGAGGTTCCTTGCCTTCTCGCTCTCTGCTGCTTCTCTCTTCTTCATTCTGTTTCCTTCTGAAAAACATCTGTGGGATTGGCTGCATATATACAAAACTACTCATCCATTTCAAGGCAATGCCCTCCTACCAGGACTATGAACTGACCAATCCCCTCTCAGTAGGCTATAGACACTTCATTTGCATAGTACGCTATAGTAACTTCATTTGTATAAGTATATTGACCATTCACTGAAAGATGCATACCAGTCACAGGGTAGGCTGCAGCCCAGGGCCGGACAAAAAGTATCAGACCATCCTGGTTGGCAGTTACCCAGGAAATGTCAATCAACCTGGACAAAAGTAACAAACCCTCTAGGGAAGAAAACGAGGGCAAAGATAACTCCTCAGGGTTTAGGGGGGAAAATCTCTCAAACTGTTTTTCCAAAGAACTAAGGCAAGAGGCCACATAAAGGAATTCATTTCACCACATCAGAAGACCAGAACTACATATGCAATGTATGTGTTCAGGCAGTTCATATCAGGTAAGTGATGTAGTTCTCACTTTACCAAAAGGAAATGGTCTTGGCGTGGTGAAGTAAGGTACTCTGTTCTGATGGAATTGAATCCAGATCTATGTGATTCCTAAGTCCATTCTCAGCCAGGTTAGTCTTGGCTTGGTGGTTCCATATAGCAAAATGAAGGGGCTAACAGAATCAGGGGTATTTTGTAAGAACAGTTGAAATGACTGAGCAATAAACTAAAATCAGGTTGGCTGGGGAGGGCAATCAACCGTAGGGACTGGGGCTGAAGAAGTCAGTGGAATGGAGAGTCAGGTTTTTACTTTTCTATTTAAATAGCTATATAACATTGAAAAAAGTTTTCTCTGTTTTCATTAGATTATAAACTAGTTACATGATGTTGGCAACTTCTTACATATGGCTTAGAAAAAAGTTCAATTTAGCGTAGTTAGGCTGCAAATTGGAAATAAGTAAGTGCCTGTGATTTTCCTAGATTCAAAGCAAAGTCCCATAGAAATAGTTGAGAGATTTTTTTGGGGGGGGAGGCGCTCAGTTTTTTATACTGAAGTTAATGTATTTTGAGCTTTTGGGATGTTTTTCAGGCTTGTTCTAATCTCTTAAGGAACTTTCCTTTTATCACCTGAAGCTATGGAAATGCAGTTAAGATCAATTTGGGAATTCAGAGATTAAGATAGGAAAGAAAAAGGGCTAACAATTGTACATAATTACTACTCATGTTTTAAATTATGAGTTATGAAGATTCAACATGAACCTGATGTGTTAAAAAATATCAAAAGGTTTTGATTTATGGATGTCATCCTGTTTATGTGACTAGCTGTCTCATATTTGTTTTTACTTAATTTAGATGGATAATGGGTAAGGAGCAATTGGAAATTTAGTTCAGAAGGAAGATAGAGGTGGTGATAATAGGTAAAAGGTAAGTATCTAGAATTCTAAATAATAAGTATTTGGAGTCTACTTTTACTTAATGATTATTTTTACCAGTTCCTTTCCGAAGGTTCAATGGCATAGAATTGTCATGTCAGACTACAGGTCATCACAAAATACTTTTAGTCTTTTGTTATTGGATTTAAGGTTTGTTTGTTTGTTTTTTTTACCCCTTTCTCTCCTATAATTAACTTCCATTGTCATTATTATTATTTTTGCTTTGTGGAACCTTTGCATGTGTACAACGGAATGTTAGTTTAGGGTTTCATGACTTCAACTGGGGAGTATTAATTCATTTACCTACATTTGTTAACTTTGTAGTGTATCATTGTCTTTTTGTCATGACTGTTACTTTCTGCTTTTAAGTGCAGTTGTTACTACTTTTTAAACTTGATCTATGTTGGGTAAAAACACTTAAAGGTTAGTAGTTGAAAAACTTTCATTGAGTGAATATATGCAAAATTAGTGCTTTTATTTTAAAAAATCAGTTGAAACTGAAGAGAAAATGTGGGAGGAGAGGTATAAAGGGAAATTTTTAGTAGCTGGATCTGTGGAAAAATATTAAAGACATTTACAAGAGAGTTAGATCTTTCTTGAAGTGTTGGAAATGCTTGGAAAGGAGGGAGGTATCTTAAATAAAGGAGTATGGGGCTACATGTAATCATTTTTGGTAGTAGGGTTGTACTCTGTGAAAGGAAACAGGTTTGAATGGTACGTATTAGGTGGATTAAAAAAAAAAAAGGCCCGCTGCTGTGAGTCTTTTGTGATTCATAGTTACTCTGTAGGACAAAGCAGAACTGCCCCTTAGGGTTTCCAAGGCTGTAACCTTTGAAGAAACAGACTGCCACATCTTTCTCTGGTGAGTAGATGGATAGTGCTCAGTAAAGGTCTGTTTAGAAAATGAGTGAATGAGTATCACTACCCCCAAAAGAAAAAGAGAGAAGAAAAAGACAGAAGATGACATTTTTCATGCTAAAAAGGGAGCAGATTATCTTGCCGTTTTAATAACTAGCTAACCTTCTTTAGGGGTCTCTTCTATATGGGGTTTGTTGAGCTTCTGGGATGGCCAGCTTTTCATCTTTCATGATATTGGGGAAGTTTTCTGTCAGCAGTTCCTCAATGATCCTCTCTGTGTTTTCTGTTTTCTCCCCCTGTTCTGGAATTCCAATCACTCGTAAATTTTTGCTTTTAATTGTGTCCCACATAACTCTCAGGGTCTCTTCATTTTTCTTTGTTCTTTTTTCTGACTTTTCCTGAAACAGAGTTGTATCCAAGTGTTTGTCTTCAGTTCCACTGACCTGTCTTCCACGGTTTCAAATCTGCATCTCAGCCCTTCTATGACATCATCCATTTGTGAAAGCTTGTTGTTTATCTTTTGGATTTCTAATTGTTGTTTTTGTATAATTTCTAGTTGTGAATTTATTTTGGCATTTTGTTCCTGCATCATCTTCCTGAATTCTTCCAATTTTTTGTCTGTATTTTCCATGAATTTGTCTATTTTTTCCTCATGTTTATCAGCTTTTTGCCTCAGTTCTTGGAGAATTCCGAGTATTAGAGATTTGAATTCCCTATGAGGTAGTTCTAGTGCATTTTCTTCCACAGGAGAGTCATCTGGTGTTTCATTTTGGACGCCTGCTGGAAACATCCTGTCCTGTTTTTATAAACGTTTTGATATTGTCTGCTGTTTTCAGGGCATTCAGTAGTTATTTTTCTCATTTATTGATTGTAGATTTGTTTGTTTCGTCCCTTTTTTTAAAAAAAAAATTGACTATGTCTGAGCAGGCGGACTGTGTGTTCTATGTTGTTTGCTCATCTGTGCGCTCAATACTTTTCACGTCCTTCTCCAACTGGCAGGATCAGTCACTCAGATATGGTACAGCAGGGCAGGTCTAGCTGAAGAGGAGTTACTGGGACGGGTTGTTTGTGGCACTTACTACAGCCACCAGGGTGGATCGGTAATCAGTGCAGGGCAGGTTCCAGTAGGCTGTGCCTGTACTGCTTGGTGGTGTGATGTCAAGCGCATCGTGCAGGTAGGCAGGATGCAGCGGGGAGATTGTTATGTGTGGAGCTAAGATGGATATGGGAGAGAGGAGAGAGGAACAGGAGCCAAAAACATACAAACAAACAAAAAAGAATGCTAAGGGAGCTTGCTGTTGGAATGGAGAGATGAGAGACTATGAAATGGAGAAAAACAAAAAGGGGAAGAGGAAGAAAAGAAAAGAATGAATAAATAAAAATCAGAAAGGTTAAAGAACTGTAAAGTTCCCAGGGATCCCACCGATGCAGCTATGAGGTCTGGGGAAGTCGCTCTCAGGTGTTGTAGTACAGCCTGGCTAGAAGGCGTAGAGGTATACAACACCTGGTATTCAGGGATCAGAAAGAGAAGGAAGATATAGAGAGACGAGAAACTGAGCACTGAAGAAAGACAAAAAGGGAAAAAGAGGGAAAAGAAAACAAAACAAATTAAAAATTAAAAAAAAAGAACAAGAAAGGCCCCCCAAAAAAAACAGAAAAAAAAAAAACCCAACAAAAAAAGAAATGCTCTCAGGGATCCCTCTGCACATCTGTGAAAGCTGAAGGGGAGTTCCTTGCCACACAGCTCCACCTGGCCAGAAAGGGCTCCCAACTCAAGAAAAGGAAAAGAAAACAAACAATTCAAAACGAACAAACGAACAGAAGCCCCAGGATCCCACCAGCGCGGTAGCCCAGACTGGGAAGCAGCTCCACACTTGAATGGAGCTCCGCAGCCCCTCAGGAAGAAGCAAAGATGGCACACGGAGCCAGGCACTCGAGCGAAAGGAGGGGGAGGCAGCGAGAGGCAAGCAAGAAATCCAAAGAAGCAGGGGAAAAAAAAAAAAGCAACACCAGCAGCCAACAAATGGCACTCAGAGAGCCAGCTAGTGCGGGCTGGTGTTTCTGGACAAGAGGCTGTGTCCGCGGGAAGCAGAAGAGGCCGAGTGTGGGTGAAGAAGGGTAGAGAGTGGGAAAGCGTATATCACAAATTGCTGGTGCTCTGGAGCTCCTCAGGAAGAAGCAAAGATGGCGCACGGAGCCAGGCACTCGAGTGAACAGAGGGGGAGGTGGCGAGAAGCAAGTGAGAAATCAAAAGAAGCAGAAAAAAAAAAAAAGCAACACTAGCAGCCAACAAATGGCACCCAGAGAGCTGCCCGCTTGGGTGTGTGGAATCCAAGCAGCCGGTGCTTCCAGGTCAAGAGACCGTGGCCACGGGAAGCAGAGGAACAAACAAACAAAAGCCCTGGGATCCCACCAGCGCGGTAGCCCAGACCGGGAAGCAGCTCCACACTCGAATGGAGCTCCGCAGCCCCTCAGGAAGAAGCAAAGATGGCGCACGGAGCCAGGCACTCGAGCGAAAGGTGGGGGAGGCAGTGAGAGGCAAGCAAGAAATCAAAAGGAGCGGGGAAAAAAAAAAAAGCAACACCAGCAGCCAACAAATGGCACTCAGAGAGCCAGCTAGTGCGGGCTGGTGTTTCTGGACAAGAGACTGTGTCCGCTGGAAGTGGAGGGGGCCGAGTATGGGTGAAGAAGGGTAGAGAGTGGGAAAGCATATATCACAAATTACCAGTGCTCTGCAGCCCCTCAGGAAGAAGCAAAGATGGCACTCAGAGCGAGACACTCAAGCAAAAGGAGGGGGAGATGGCAAGAGGCAAGGAAGAAATCAAAAGAAGCGGAAAAAAGCAACACCAGCAGCCAACAAATGGCACCCAGAGAGCCGCCCACTTGGGTATGTGGAATCCAAGCAGCCGGCGCTTCCCGGTCAAGAGACCGTGGGAAGCAGAGGAGGCCGAGCCAGGGCGAAGAGGGGTGGGGGGTGGGAAAGCACACACCGCAAATTACCGGTTGTTTTGTCTCCCACTGGACCCTCTGTGAGGCTGCTTTCTCGTACCCTCATTTGCTGGTCTCTGATAGGAGTCCAAGATGGCGGATCCGCACTGCATTAGCTGATAGGGGACCTCAGCATGAATCTCTCCTCGCTCTCCATTCTCTGTCAGTTTTCTCACTCCATTTGGTGCTTGGCTGAGTTCTTTATCTCTTCATTTGATGTTTTAGGGTTTCAGGATTGTTGTATTCTCTGTTTGGCTTAGTTTTTCGGATCTTTGTGTGGAGGGACAACGTGGTGCTTCTGCCTAGAGCGCCGTTTTGCCGGAACTTAGCTAACCTTCTTTAGTTCACAGGACTAATGGCTCACATGAACCACAGCCTCTTCTAGTAAGACCAGAAGTACTAGTTTGTGCTGGGCTACCACTACCTACCATTCTGATCAGGGACACAATAGAAGGTCCCAATTAGAATGGGAGAAAAATATAGAACAAAACTCAAATTCATGAAAAAGACCAGACTTACTGGACTGATAGAGACTAGAGGAACCCCCGAGACTGTCGCCCTAAGATACCCTTTTAACCTGGAACTGAAGCCACTCCCAGAGGTCATCTTTCACCCAAATAATAGATTGGCCTATTAAATAAACAGCAACAAAGATGACACACGATATAGAGAAAGTCAGCACAACTTGACCAAGGCAAAGCTATAGAAGCTTCCTAGACACATCCAAACACCTTCAGGGACCGAGTTACTGGGGCTGAGGGCTGAAGACCATGGTCTCGGGACATCTAGGTCAATCGGCATAACATAGTTTATACAGAAAATGTTCTACAGCCTACTTTGGTGAGTAGCATCTGGGGTCTTAAAAGCTTGTGAGTGGCCATCGAAAATACATCTATTGGTCCCATCATGTTCGGAGAAAAGGAGAATGAAGAAAACCAAAGACACAAGGAAAATATCAGTCCAAAGGACTAATGGATGGCAAGAACCACAGCCTCCACCAGCCTGAGACCAGAAGACCTAGATGGTGTCTGGGTACCACAACTGAATGCTCTGACAGGGATCACAATAGAGGGTTCTGGACAGAGTGGGAGAAAACTGTAGAACAAAATTCAAATTCACAAAAAAAGACCAGACTTCTGGTCTGACAGAGACTGAAGGAACCCTTGAGACTGTGGCCCCCAGACACCCTACTAACTCAGAACTGAAGCCACTTCTGAAGTCTACCTTTCAGCTAAAGATTAGACAGGCCTATAGAACGAATAATTACACTTGGGAGGAATGTACTTCTTAGTTCAGTCAGGTACATGAGACCAAGTGGGCAACACCTTCCCAAAAGCAAAGACGAGAAGGTGGGAAGGGACAGAAAATCTGGACGAATAAACACAGAGAACCCAGGTCATAAAGGGAAAGGGGTAGAGTGTGACACATTGCAGGGATTGCAACTGATGTCACAAAATAATGAGAAACTAATTTGTACTGTAAATTTTTACCTAAAAGACAATAAAAACAAAACAAAAAACTCAATAACACCTATGAGGTATATGCTCCTTTAAACAATCAACTGTGCCAGAAACTGGATAGATGAGGCAGGCAGGGTGGAAAGGGTGAGAGTGCTGACACATTGCAGGGATTGTAACCAGTGTCACAGAATAATTTGTGTATAAATTGTTGAATGGGAATCTGATGTGTAAACTTTCATCTAAAACACAATATAATGTTCAAAAAAATTAGCTAACCTTCTGAAATCAATACACACACATAAATGTTAGGTGAAGAGAGAGGGCCTCAGTGCTGGCGTACTATACTAAATGTCAAATCAAATGAAGAAGGAATTGGAAGAAAAGAGTAGAAGGGCTCCACTGCAGCATGAAGAACTGTAGTTACATATGGACACATATACAAATATGGAAGGGTATTGAACATTAAGAATTGATTACCAAGAGAAAAATTGAGTTTTTATAATGGTCATTAAAAATAACCTACATAGAAGCATTTAATGACTCCCTAGTTGCTGCTATATTTAAGTCCAAATTTGTCTCTCTGACTTGCAAGGATTTCTGTAATCTGTGTTCTGCTTACCTACCCAACCTAAGTTTCTTGTTCTTTAGTGAATCTGTTCTGTTCCATTCAGCCCAGTTTTCTCATTGTTGCTGACTCATGCCATATTCATTCCTATCTCTCTGACTTTGCTGATGCCTCCGACCAGTAATTTTCCTTCCTCTCCCTTCTTAAGTCCTGTCTTCTCCATCTGGTGGTCATTGATTGCTTCACACCACACTTCTTTTTTTCTCTGAACTCCTGTGGCGCTTCCACTCATTATCCTTAGTTTAGCATTTGATTCTCTAATGTCTGGTACGTATTAAGTCCCTCTTGATTTAGGTTATATTCTTTAGAGCAGGGACATCTGTTATATTTCTTTTATGTCATATGCAGCGTATAGCTTGGAAGTTGCACATAGTGTTAGTGCTGATTGGTTCTACGTTGTTCAAATGTGGTGCTTCTTAAGTGTTGTGTGATAGAAGAGATGGTGATTTCAGTCCTGGAAAGTTTGCATTCTTCTGTGTGTTTGGTCTTATCTTGAAACTATTTTTGTTCTTTTTTAACTTGAACATCACTTGATTCTTTACTTGGGTATCTTTTTTTTTTTTTAAATCACTTTTATTGGTCCAGATCAGTTGTCATCATCACTGATCTGTCCTGTTTCATTTAGTCTACAGGTTTTTCTACCAAAGGAAACTTGGCTAGAGAAAATTTAAAGTGAAATCAGCATTGAAATTTGTTGCCTACTCCAATTAAGATTTGTAGACTACACAAAAATTCTGCTGAAGTTTGTACCTATAAATTTATACCAAGACAATTTTAGGTAAGGTAGTAGTTTTTAAAATTAGAGCATATAAAATATGTTGCTTTAAATTATATAGCTATTTTTAGAAGGCAAAAAGCCATTTTTCTACCTATTTAGAAAATCTTGTTCTGGCTGCAGAGAAAGTGATTTTCTTATATCTTAATTTTAATATTATTTTGAATGCCATCATCCTTTAAGTCAAACGGATTTTTTTTGTTTGTTTTCTAACTTCTCAAACTTCTTTGGTCTTGCACGTCTATCTCAGTCTCTTTGGATATAAAGGACTGACAGTGTACCATGTCAGCTATTTTTGTCGTTTTGGTTCATTTTGTTGCCTTGAACATCTGTAATCTATAACTATTTAATATTTACCCAGCTTTGTTTTATCTTCCTGTTGAGAGTTAAATGGAGTTAACAAGAAATGCCAATGTTTCTTTTTTTTAACATTGAATTGTAATTGAATTTGACTTATTTACTGGTAAACCAGATTAAGTTATGAAATCTGAAGATATTATCAATTTATTGATAATTGATATATTTTAAGATTAAATGAAGAAATATTTTGCTAATTGAAATATTTTTATGGTGGAAATTAGTGTTTTTGCATATTCATCACTTCCATTCAAGTGTAAACGTGTTTCTCTCCAAAGAAAGTAATTGTTGTTTGTGTGCCATAGAGTCAATTCTGAATCCTGGTGACTCTATAGGACAGAGTAGAACTGCCCTGTAGGGTTTCATAGGCTGTAATCTGTACAGAAGCAGATCGTTAGGTTTTTTTTCTCCTGTGGAGCAGCTGTGGGTTCGAATCTGCAACCTTTTGTTTAGCAGCTGAGTGCTTAACCATTGTACCACCAGAACTCCTTAAAGAAAGTAATAATCCTATAGTAATCCTTACTATAAAGAAAGTTAATATCCTGATTTACATTTTACAGAAACTGATATTAAAACAGAATGGATAAATGACATTCTTAAACTCTCATAGTTACTGAAATTTGTGTTAATGTTTTACTTTGTGAATTGGGCTTATTTTACTGGATCTTGCTTAGTGTGGAACTGGATTGAGATTGGTATGTGTTTTGGGTCCTGGTCCATAAAATAATCTGTGTTTTTAGCCTAACGTATATAGAGTGAGTATAATTCAAATGCAGCTCAATATCAACAAATATTTATTGATCATCTTCAAT
Organism: Dugong dugon; assembly: GCA_030035585.1. Lineage (NCBI taxonomy): Eukaryota > Metazoa > Chordata > Mammalia > Sirenia > Dugongidae > Dugong > Dugong dugon. The sequence continues at coordinate 102,605,897 of CM057460.1, read as the reverse complement.
TTGCCAGATACTGTTCTAGATACCATGAATAAGCAGTGGGAAAAAAAAAGACAAAAAGTATTTATGTATGTATGCTATGGATTCAGATTAAAATTATAGATAATTTTGTTAGGCTTGATCTGTATACTTTGGGTCAGTTATGCCTGCAAATTTTTGTTTATCTCTCTTCATGAACGTGCTCCACGTAATGTATTATTTCATCTAATTCTTTATGCACAGAAGGATACAGATGATTGAAAATTTAGCTGGAATCATCATCCATGAGGTTATGCTAAGAGAAAAGTTTTAGGTAACGTCTACTAGACATTTAGTACTAATAAGTAAAATCTGTGGTGTATTAGATGGTGATAAGTACTTTGAAGAAAAATAAAGCAAGGAAAGAGTTAAGGGAATGTTAAGTGATTGGGCACAGGGGAGAAGAAAGTGTTGAAATTTTAAATAGTGTGGACAGGGAAGATTTCACTGAGAAAGTGACATTTGAGTAAAAATCTGAAGGACTGAGTGTGCAAGCTATTGTGTATATTAGGGAGGAAGACCGTTGGAGGTAGAAGGAATCACAAGTGCCTTTTTTTTAGATGGTTAAGTTTGTTGGAACTCTTTTTTTTATTTATTTTATTTTTTTTTGTTGTACTTCAGGTGAAGGCTTACAGAACAAATAGTTTCTCATGAAACAGAAGTACACGTGTTGTTTTATGACATTGGTTAACAATCCCACAACATATCAACCCTCTAACTTCTCAACCTTTTTTTTTTTTGGTGAAAATACACATAGCCAAAGATACACCATTTCAAAAATTTCTACATGCATAGTTCAGTGACATTGACTACGCTCTTCAAATTGTGCTGTTATAAGTTTGTTGGAACTCTTAAGGTTAGGTAGGTATTATTGTAGATTCACTCTGGCTTTTTGTTTTGACAGAATGTCAAGCAAGGAGGTGAAGACGGCTCTGAAAAGTGCTAGAGATGCAATCAGAAACAAAGAATACAAAGAAGCTTTGAAGCATTGTAAGGTAACCTACTTTTTTCCCCCACGATTAAAGTATGTTAGCCATATACAAGCATTATTTATCTGTAATATGTGAATCATTTATTGTCCAAAAACAACAAAAGTGCTAAAGCTATTTAGTGTAACTGTTTAGAGTGGTTGGGCTAATAACTCTCAATTAGCGGGATAAACTACTGCTGTCACACTTAATTTCATCTTTCTTCATGTTGATAAAAGCCAAGCTCTGAAAGCCTGAATATCTCTGAAGTATCCTTTGATGGCCTGTATTATGGAACACTCCTGTCTCCTAAAGTTTTCATTCTTTAATGGTGTGTCGACATTCTAAATCTATTTGGTTTGTGGATGGGAGAATCAAGATTCTAAAGCTCCTTTCTATGCAGATGGGAATGTTCCAGTCTAAAGGAGGAAACTGATGATACAGGAGAAACAGAAGGTGGTGGTATTAACAGGAGGAAAGATAGGTGCAGTTCCATATGGTGTCAGATAGGTGTGTAGGTTTGGTGGTGGAAAGATAAGAGCTTCCCCCCTGATGACTTCTATTTTCTTAGGGAAGAATAAACTGAGAGTGGGGGAAGAGTTGTATAGAAGTCTTGAGATGCAAGAAAATATGAAATAGTTGTTATTCAGAATGAGAAAACAAACTTACTAGTAAAACATAGAAGAATTGCTAGGCCTTAGTGCTCATTTGTGACAGTGAAATCAGTGAGCTCAGCTGTGTAGTTTTCTTCCTCCATGTTCAGCTTCTCAGGCTTGGAGATGGGGGATACTGAAGTTCAAGTATGGATGGTGAGAAGGATGAGGAGAAAGATAGGCAGAGGAATTGATACTTGCCCGGGTGTGATGACAGAGATGATCATGGAGTCTATGCTGGGGGAGGAGGGATGAGAAATGAGAAGTAGGTATGGATAGTGGGGAAAGGGAGTAGGCTCAGTACTTGGAGATATCAGAGGTTAAAGAATTGTTATCATGTGGTTATTAGAGTAATATAAGTTAGGGGGACAGGAAAGGGGCAGAACAGTAGCATGCTGGAAATCCAGATTTTGGATGGCTGAATAGTGTGGAGGCTAAGTAACTGCGAGGATACAGTTTTCAATGGATAATGAGTGTGAATGTTAAAATGATTACGGGAATTGAGGTTGAGAGGAAGGGAACAAAATCTTTACTGAAGAAAAGTGTTCTTAGGAGGTTGGTAGATGGTAGTAGCAATAAGAAGGATATTATTAGGTGGTACAGGTGAATGACTTGAGCTTCAATGGGACTGGGATTTTTGAAGGAGGGAGGAGCAGAAAAGGAATGTAGGTGATAGCGTGAGCAAGGAGAACCTTTCCTAACCTGATCTATTATATGTGGAATATAAGGGAAAAGAAATCAGCTGCAACATGTAAGAGCTATAGGAGAAGAACCAAGTTTCAGTTGAGGCAGGACTTGGTGCAGTTAAAAGAATAAGAGAAAAGGCTGAAACTATGTAGGGGACTTGGCTGAGCAAGATGGGGAGTTCCAGAGGGCATAGTGAAGAGTTTAGGATAGTGGGAGGGAAGGAATTGGGTGCGACTGGGGGAAGTATACAGCCGTATGGGGATGAGTGTTGGGAGGGGGGTAAAAGATGCCCTTGTGAGGTTTAGGCTTCTAGCGGTGACTGAGCCTAGCAGGCTTGTGAGGCCATGATGGGATCAGTCCTGATATAGAAGAAGGTGGCAATTTGCTCAGTCTGTAGGGCTGGGGCTGGGGGTGGGGGTGAGGGGGTGCAGGGACTGTTTCCTTCAGCCCTGGGTTTATCTAATTTATGCACATATGAGTCTGTTTTTATTATTATATACAGCAGCACTACAGCACTCTTTAGGATTTCTACAAAATTCAGATAGGAATCCCACCAAGTACATAGTTTGTAATTTATCCTGGAGAGACCCAACTAGAAAACACAAAAATGAGAACCTAATCAGTGGTAAATGCTCAATTAGCTGTGTGTAGTAACCCAGAATATTGAGACTAAATGAATTTTTTAATAAAGAAATGCTGCATCTTAGTGTATTTGCTGCGGTCTTGTCCGATCATCACGCTGTCTGCCTGTGTACTTTTATAACTCAGTGTAAGCATCCCTTGAGGAAAACCTCTGACATGTGCAGACATAGCTGCTTTTTTCTGTATGTTCTCTTATAACCTGATACTTGCTTTCACTTCGTTTTTGTAATTATTTGCTTAAAAATCTGTGTCAGGTTCTGGAAAACTGCTCATCAGGCAGATGGAAGGTACTCAGTGATTGACTAGCTGGTTGACTATGGTATTTTTCATTGGTTCAGCAGTTATGTGCCATTGGGCTTGGTGTTGGGGACACAAGCACAAATAAGGCTCCAGTGACTGTCTTCAGAACTTAACTTTGGTAGATGTCTCACTGTTGTTAGTTTTTTAGCAGGCAGCTTTATTGGGTAGAACGGAGCTTGTGCTGTAGATTGGTATCAAATTCCTGGAAGTATCCTGTGAATTTACATAAACCTAATAGTCTGTCTGGTTCAACTCAGAAATGTTCTTATTTTCTCTAGATATATATAAATACTTACAGGGCTAATTTCATTTTAGCTACTTGTTTTGTTTTTCTTTCCCTAGAACATCTTTGCTTTCTGCTCCAAGCTATTTTATTTTACCTTACCAATTAATTTTTATTTCTGAAAATAATATCTCTACATGTAATTTTTATTCTAGATGACAGTTACTGTTTAAATATTCATCACCACTATTTATTTTGAACATATTTGGTACAGTCACATTGGGATGAATCTACTTTCTAGCCTATAATTTCAGTGAACAATCTGGGGAAAACGTTATCATGGTAAAGGAAAATATGGGAGTTGGATAAGGTGAAATAATATGGAGAACAGTTTTGTGAGTTGACCAGTAGCAGTCTGGAGGCAGCTGGGTTGGTCAGGTATTGAGAACAGGCTTATTGTTCTTTTTATATCTGGTATTCTCAAGAAATAGCCCTGGTGATGCAGTGGTTAAGCACTCAGCTGCTAACTGAAAGGCGGGCAGTTCAAACCTACCAGCGTCCATGGGATGAAGATGTGGCAGTCTGCTTCCATAAATATTTACAGCTTTGGAAACCCTATGGGGCAGTTCTGCTCTGTCCTGTAGGGTCACTATGAGTTGAAATTGACTTGATGGCAATGAGTATTGGGTTTATTCTCAAGGAGCTGGGAAAGGAATTTGGGGAAAGCACTGGAATCACTTGGGCAGCTTTTAAAATATATACCTTATATGCCATCACTGATCTAGTTCAACTCCTTCTCTCCCTATGAGCAAACTCAAGACCAGAGAGGTTAAATGACATTCTTAAGTTCACCCAGTTAGCGGTTGGTCCAATTTCCTGACTCTCAGATAGACTGTCTTTTTGTTGTTGTTGTTTATTAGTTTTCAAAATTTAATGACCTGTTCTTTTAATTTCTTTAATCAGACAGTTTTAAAACAAGAGAAAAATAACTATAACGCCTGGGTTTTTATTGGTGTTGCTGCAGCCGAGCTAGAACAACCTGATCAGGCCCAGGGTGCCTATAAGAAAGCTGCTGAACTAGAGCCAGACCAATTACTAGCATGGCAGGTAAGTAGAAGAAATTTTTTTCTATATTGTAGGAAAGGATTTTTTTTCATTTATCAAAATATAGGTCACACCTTTAAAATATGCATTTAAACCTCCATTTACCCCATATAAGAAAAAGTTTTAATTTCTTGATCTTTTAAACCTGAAAGTTAAAAAAAAAGTGGTGCCAAGGATACTGTTTACCACTATTTAGCAGCCAACTTAATGGATTATTTCCAAAATATGAGGACTTTAAACATGATTATATAAATCACCAACTTAATTATGCATGAACATAAGACTCAGCCAGAATATTCTCCTTTATGTTTACTTGAGGGTAAAGAAATGTATATTACTAGGTTTTCTAAAAATAAACTAACAAAAAATTCTGTATCTTTGAGTACAAGTTAAATTCTTTTTTCTTACTTAGGGGTCTTAATGTTTTTTAGGCTACTGTTCAACTTTTTCATACTTACTAACTTTGATTTGTTTCATATCCCAATCACATCTCTGAAACTAGGACTAAAATAGGAGGTAGTATGCTCTGGAGAACACGAGCCCGTTTGTCTCAGGTTCCCATGAAGAAGAGAGTGAGTAAGGGTGTCTGGTAACACCCTTAGAAAGATGACTGCTTTCATAATGTCCACAAAATAATTGAATGTTTTTTGTCTGACCGTATCATAAAAGTAGTGTCGTATAGTTTTTTTATTTGTGCTTTCACCTATTTCTTCCCATCCAGCCTATTTGGAGGCAAATCTCAGATATTTCATCTATAAATTATGATCTTTTATCATAAAGAATCCTTAAAAATGATCACTTTAGCAAAATAAATGAATGTGGGAACATCGGATGTTTTTGGAAGAATAATCACTACTGCTTCCTCTTTTAGGGGTTAGCAAGCTTATATGAGAAATGTAATCACATAAATGCTAAGGATGACTTACCTGGTGTCTACCAAAAGCTTCTGGATCTCTATGAAAGGTAATGAATGCATGGGAAAAATACTTTCTTTAATAGCTTGAATTAGAATAAACTTGTTGTGTTGTTAGGTGCTGTCTAGTTGGTTCTGACTCATGACGACCCTATGTACAACAGAATGAAACACTGCCTGGTCCTGCGCCATCCTCACAATTGTTGCTGTGTTTGAGCCCATCATTGCAGCCACTGTGTCAGTCTTTTTTGCTCTCTGCCTTACCAAGCATGATGTCCTTCTCCAAGGACTCGTCCCTCCTGATAACATGTGTAGAGTATGTGAGATGGAATCTTGCTATCTTCGTTTCCAGAGAGCACTCTGGCTGTACTTCTTCCAAGACAGACTTGTTCGTTCTTATGGCAGTCCATGGTATATTCAATATTCTTTGCCAGCACCATAATTCAAAGGCATCAGTTCTTCTTTGGTCTTCCTTATTCATTGTCCAGTTGCATGCATATGAGGTGATTGAAAATACCATGTCTTGGGTCAGGCACACCTTAGTCCTCACAGTGACATCTTTGCTTTTTAACACTTCTAAAGAGGCCTTTTGCAGCATATTTGCCCAATACGATACGTCGTTTGATTCCTTGGCTGCTGCTTCCATGGGCATTGATTGTGGATCCAAGTAAAATGAAATCCTTGACAACTTCAGTCAATTTATCATGATGTTGCTTTTTGGTCCAGTTGTGAGGATTTTTGCTTTCTTTATGTTGAGGTGTAATCTATACTGAAGGCTATAGTCTTTGATCTTCTTCATCAGAATAAACTGTTAATTAAAAATTATGCGCAAGTACACTGTACATTTTAATGGGAATTGGGAAGAGTTTTTTGTTTTTTTAACTGTTATTACAGAATTTCTTGGTTGCCATTGGAGTAGAATCAAAACACTAGTAGTAAGAGAGCTGACTAGTTTGGGGTCTTTGATAAGATTGTCAATCAGTATAATGGAGATAATCTTTCTTAAACTTTTGTTTTTTATGAAAGGCTCACTTACTGTAGTATGAAAGAGGATATGTTCTAATTTAAAAAATACCTGGTGATATTGTTCAGATATGTTAGTATTTTAAGTCTTTGGTTATTTTTTTTTAAGTGCCTTTTTTTTTTTTTCCTTCTAAGTGTTGACAAACAGAAGTGGTGTGATGTCTGTAAGAAACTCGTGGATCTGTATTACCAAGAAAAGAAACATGTAGAGGTTGGTTAATGATTTGCTGGGGTACTAGACTTCTTTTCATAAACACATTTTTACAAGACAGCTTTAATTTAGCTTAATGGAAAAATCAAGTTATTCTATAAATATGTTACTGAAAAGATTTAAAGAGATAATACAAATAACAGTGCTTTGAAAGCCATAAATTAGAATTCAAATTTAAGGTGTCATAACTTCTAAACCTTTTTAAAACTGGGCAGGGTATAAAAAACAAGTAAAAATGTCATCTATGGAACTTAGTGATCCGTTTGTGGTGTCTCCATAGCTGATGCTGTAAGATATGGGGGTTCGGGGATGTAGTTATTATTCCTGTGTCTACTCTGATATCTCAGCCATACTTCTAATATAAGGGCTGTGTGAATTTGCAGCTTACTTTTATGGAGTTCATAGTAGATGGGGTTCTGTGCTTTTGCTATTTTTGTTTTTGAGTAGATAAAAATATTTTTATTAGCAGATTTTACATGTTTTATTGGTGTTTTTAGTATTTAATATAAAAATAACTGTTTTAAATCTCCTTGATAGGTGGCCCGAACATGGCACAAGTTGATAAAGACACGGCAGGAAGAGGGTGCAGACAACCAAGAGCTTCACCAACTATGGAGGAAATTGACTCAGTTGCTGGCCGAGAGTACTGAGGACCAGAATAATGAAACCCAGCAATTGGTATTGATCCATTTATTCCTCAGTTTGTTTCATGAAAATTTATCATCTAATTGAATTTAGAAAATGGAAACATACTGTATGTCAAACTAGACATTTTGTATACGTTCAATATTAAATTCATAGAAGCTCTTCCTGATGAAATCACAATATTGGCCTGCAATCTCACACTAAGTCTGGAAAGAATGAAATTGGTACGCAGCGTGTCAGAATTTCACTCCCTTGTGAGCCCTGGTGGTGCAGTGGTTCAAGCGCTCGGCTGTGAACTGAAAGGTCAGTGGCTCCAACCCACCAGCCACTCCGTGGGAGAAAGATGCAGCAGTCTGCTGCCGGTAAAGATTCACAGCTTTGGAAACCCTATGGGGCAGTTCTACTCTGTGTTATAGGATCTCTGTGAGTTGGAATTGACTCAAAGGCAGTAGGTTTGGTTTTTGGTTTGGTTGTATTCATAGGAATTCATAGTGAATCAATGACTTAATCACAGTGAAAAAGAAACTGAAAAATGGTTTTCAGAAAACTATACTTTTTAAAAAGTTGTATCTTAAAGATGTGTTTCTTCATACTTACGAACTAAATTACTTTAAAGTTTAACAACTAAGCTAGCGTATTTCATTTAGAGTGTTTATATTTAATATTTAGTATTTAGAGTATTTAGTATTTACCTAAAAATATTATTTTTCAGTGTACAGATTTTGAAGTAATTGAAAGGAATTTTTAAAAGACAAAAATGTTGGTTTTGAAGTATAATTGGAAAATATCTCCATCATTCTTTTTTTCTCTTACTCGTAAGTTTAAAAGTAAATGTAAATTTTTATTATGTAAATAGCCACTCAACGTATACATGCTAAATTGAATTGAGTTTTAAACCTGAACAATTATAAGGCACTATATATATGGAATGGGAAGTTCATTTCTTTGTATGTTTGTTCATTTTTTTCAGTTATTAATTTGTCCTGTCGTTCAGAAAATATTTGTTTTGAGAACCTGCTATATATGAGGCAGTGTGTTAAGTGTTGGGGATAAAAATGTGAGAATAAGATTTGCACTTGTTTGTGTGATAACGGTGGTTTATCTGGGTACAGATTCAGTTGTGGAAAAAATTGAGCAGTGAAGTATATATTGAAAAATTAGGTAACTTATTAACTTCTCTTAAATCATATTTTAATAATACAGCCTCATTGTTTTCCTTGAAATAGGATAGGTTACCAAAATATCAAACTCATATCAAAATAAGTAAAAAAAAATTTTGTGTTGTCTCTGGTATTCTCTTCCCTGAAAGAATTGATTATACAGTACTTATAAGAAATGATTTCTCGCTGTTAAAAATGAAGAAAAAGATTTTTAGGGGGGTGAGTTTTCACCTTGAATGCTAATGATAACTGCTTTCTTTACATATGTTCAGGAAAAAAACAGTATTGCCTATTTTCCATTTAGATTAATTTCATTACCTTTTTAAATCCCTTATGCTAGACAGTTTAAGTTAGACTGCCTCTTTTGCAAGGTCATTGACTTTATCAGAGCAGTAAAGTTGGCATTGGCATATAAGATTATAATGTCTCTGATTGACTGCTTTGGAGTGGACAGTAAGCTCTTGGAAGAATATTCTGTTAAATTAATGTTGCTCATTTATAGTTATCTCTTAGTGCAGTGCTGTCTGTTGGCCAGAATTCCAAAACTTACATATACTTTTTTCTTCCTCATTGAAATTGTCAGGGCCAGGCAATGAAATACGTTTGCAGCTAGTTAAGGGTATAATTTGTACAGAGGGGTTTTATGCATTCTGCCATTTATTACCTGTGTCATTTAAGTATGCTACAGATAATAGATTTCTTGTTTGTTTCAGCTTTTAACAGCTTTTGAGAATGCATTGGGCTTATCAGATAAGATTCCTAGTGAAGATCACCAAGTACTTTATAGACAGTTCATTCAGTGTTTATTCAAGGTAAGTTGATTTTTAAAATCTCTAATGTGACTTACATATTTCAAATTAGGAAAATGTTCACAAATACATTTTACTAGTAGTAGAACTTAGTTTCTTTTACTTTTATGTTTTCAAGTTTCCTCATGAGACTGCTAGGTTGAAGAAGGCCTGTGAAGGAATGATTAACATCTATCCCACTGTACAATATCCATTAGAAGTGCTTTGTTTGCATTTAATTGAATCAGGTAATTTCTTCTTTAATATATTATTGTGTCCTTGAGGTGTCTGAGTGTGTGTGGGTGATATTGCTATCAATTATTCAGAAAAACATTTTAGTGCCTACCAGGTATAAGGTATTGTTTTAGTGTTTCTGGACATAAAAGAAGGCATAATATATAGTCTTTGTCCCCAAGAAAAGGCTAATATCTAATAAATATAGGTAAGTACAGTGATGCAGAGGAATTATGAGTTACTGAGTTCATTGTTGATCAGTGGTCTTTTTAAAGATGGGAATTGAAATGAGCTTTGAATTTTCCATAGAAATTAGATAAACAAGAGGGGGTGAAAGCATGAGCAGAGGTGCAGAGCTAGGTACCCACAATGTATTTTTTAGGAATAGTAAAATAGGTTTATTTGCTGTAGTGGAAGAAATAACTAAAATCTATTTTGGTTAAATAGGTTAGAGTATATTACATAGGGCTATGAATGTCATGAAAAGGATTTTGGGAAAGATTAGCTTCTCAGCATATTGATATTATGTCATGGTGTTGCAAGTATATTGTTATGAATACTGTGCTATTATAAAGTCACGAACTTTGTGAATGGTCTTTTTAAATGAAATAGAGCAGATTGAAGTTTGAGAATGTGCCTATGAGTACACTTCATACTCTTGCTTCTTCGTGTTCTTTCTTTTGGGGAAGAGAGAATTGATGACATCTAGTTTGCTGGGCGTTGGCAAAACCTGTAGCTGAGGCTATCTTGTGCCCAAGGCTGGTTATCAGTCACCTTACAGAAGGTTGGCCATATTGGTTTCTCATTGCCAGTCTCTGTCCTTTTTCTCAGTGCCTGTGCTTAATAGACTGTTTTAAAAATACTTTGAATATCACTGCTTTCCATGCCTATGTTCATCTAAGATGAAAAGGGCACAAAAGTCAGTCACTGAAATGGAAATAACAGTATTGGCACCAGTGGTGTAGTGATTGTAAATTATTGCTGTGCTTTACTAAACCATTTATTTTTTTCACTTTGTTGCTAAATGAGTATATACATGGAAATGCTTTGTATGTGGATGGCCATCCCATGTGTCATGGTAGAAAAATGGTTTAAGACTACTGGTAGAGATAACTGTGAGGGAGAATTCCTGGTAGAAAAGGATCATTGTACCTGTCATGGCTCTTCCCACTTTAATTCTCCCTGTAAGTCCTGCTTGTCTTATACTCCACCCCACCCACCAAATGTCTTGTATAGAAACAAACAAAACACAAAACTGCTGTTACCTTCAGTTCTGGGTTTTTTTGGTGAAAAGAAAGCAAATCCCTTTTTCTTACTTTATGTGGGTCAAAGATAGACTTGCAAGAGTTTCACTAGTAGGAGAGACGAAAACATAAAAGTTGTTGTAGCGAGTTGATTTATGAAGCATTAAGTTTTATACTAACATGCTGTGCAGGGTAGATGTACAGAAAATAGACTAGATTGGGGGGAATAAGTGATTCTAGGAATTAATGAACTAGGGTTATGGTAGTGGTGATAGAAAGTCACAGATGATTGCAAAGTATGCGACGGGTTTCTTATAGAGGTAAAGCGAGGGAGAAATCAATTTTAAAGTTGAGCTTTCCTGAAAAGATAGCACAATATGGAATGATGGTTTGTATGAAAGGTAGGGTTTTAGGAAGAGACATTAATGGGAAAATGCCCATCAGTAGTTTACAGGTGAGATACCGATACTAAAATTAGACATATGGTTTGGAAGTCATTTGCATATAGGTGAAAGTGAAGTGGAGTGGATGACTTCAGAGATGGTTAAGGGCAAAAAGCTGAGAACTACCTTGGGCAGTGCTGACTGGCTTTAAGGGAAAGGGTGGAAAAAGGGCAGGGAAGTGGAGACCACGGAGGATGAGAAAAGGTATGTAAAGAGACTTTCAGCACAAGGAACATGTTTGTGAATTTTTGTATTTTGTGTTTGTTTTTTCTTCTCTAATAGGAAGCTTAGTTCCAAAATTGCCTGGTTTCTTCACATTTTAACTGTGAGCCCCAGTGTATTCCAAAGATCAGTGGGATGATTTTCTTTAGTGTATGGCCTCTGGTGGCCATCCTCCACTTCTTGTGCTGTTGTAACTGTTAACTGAGAGATTAATGTCTGGTGTTTCCTTTTTCTCTGTATTTCTGTTCATATAGTAATGGTCTGTACCTTAATTCCCTCATTCTTGGCCTGCTTATATACCAAATGGCACAGGAGGGGAGGATACTTTTCTGAGGATTGACAGCTTTCTAAACAAGTGTTTATATGGGTCTAATATGGATTCATTGAGTAAATGTGGCTGTTATATTACAAAAAGTGTACCAAATAGTAGAAGATACAGGATCAAGAAGAGTCTGCAGAGCTTTGCACATAAATTCAGTGGTTGACAAAGTGTAGTAGTAAACAGATAGCTAAGTGATTATGTTGGTTGATTAGAGAGTATGTTGGTCTAAGTGAAAAAATCATTCTTGAGGAGGGTTTGGGAGTGGGTATTTTGAAAAATGCAAAGAAGGGAGTGCTGTGTCATGGCAAAGGGGAATGGGTAGGTGGTTATTTTCTTATGTGGTATAACCTAAGAGAAGTTCTTTCTCATCACAGTAGTTAGTTGCAAAAATTTATGGAATGGAGGGGTTTAGGCTTAGATATAGTCTAAGGTAAAGCTTCATTTGGCGGGGGCAGGGGGTCTGGAAGTTTAATAATTAATGTGGGACATTGGAAAGTTATGCTTAAGGATTTCTTCTTTTTTTCTTTTTATTGCTCCTCTAAACCAAACTTTCTGTGTATAAGAACTTCTGAAAAATCTTCAAGATTTCTAAATGCTGACCCTCCCTCCTCCAGAGTACTTTAATATCTGCAGAATTTGCTGCTTGAAAGCAGTTAATCACCGAGTTCTCTTCCATTGGGGAAAAATAGATTTCATTCTGTTTGTCCCGTTTTGCATGTCGAGACTTGAAGATCATTTTCAAAATGACTCGATTTGTAAAGCTTCATATGACAAATAGTGAATAGCTTTCACAGTTGTCATCTGATGAAATGTTATTTCATGCTACGTGATCTTTTTGGTTTATTTTATTTTGATTTATTGCTGAAATGGTGGAGGATAAGAAAGCTAGGTTCTTCAAATACAAGCGGAGAAGAGCTTCTTTAAGTTTTGTGTTCTAAAATATTAGAAAACACAGGTGGAAATAAAGAAATAAATGCTGTTAAATTATATGTGTTATTTTTTTCCCCCAACCTAGGTTTATTTAAGAGAAAAAATTCTATAGTACTGATTAGTTTCTTAGGGATGTCAGAAATGAATTATGCAGTAAAAACATCTCACTTTCTTGGTGCTGCACTATAGGAAATGGAATTCCATAAGTATTACTTAGCATCCACTCTGGACCTTTCCAGAACACCTTTTACCCTTGGAGTTTTAATGTTGATCAGCCCCCAAGTCTAGCTTGCCTTTTTTTTTTTTAATTTAATTTATTTTTGTTGTTGTTGAGGGTACGCACAGCAGAAGATAACACCAATTCAACAATTTCTACACATATAATTCAGTGACATTGATTACAGTATTTTTAATTAAATAACGTGCGCCTTCTATGTTTGCTTGCCATCCCTGCCCTCCCGCTGCAAGGTATTGTCATAAGTGCCGGTATGCCCATTTTTTTTTTACATGTAGCTGTAAAAAGATTAGCATAGCTTAATTATGAAAATACTTGGCGGGGGGAGGGTACGGTTGACAAACAAATGTAGAAGGCGTGTGTTATTTGTGTAAAAATACGGTACACTCTTCAAGTTGTGCAACCATTCTCACCCCCCTGTTCTGAATCATTCCTCCCCCATTAATATAATTGCACTGCCCCCTAAGTTTACTGTCTAATCTTTTGAGTTGCTTTGGTCAATTTGATCCCATAATAAATAGCTCTTAAAAGAGCACAATGCTCAAGGCAGGCATTCTTCATTAGTTAAGCTGTACTATTGTTTGGCTTTAAGAAGACTTCAAAAGATATTTTTGGCTTAAGGTTTAAAGATTATCTCAGGACAATAGTTTCAAGGGTTCATTCAGCTTCCATGGCTCCAGAAAATCTACTTTTCATAAGAATTTGAAAATTTGTTCTGCCTTTCCCCCCTTTTGATCAAGATTCTTCCATAGAATTTTTGCTCAAAATGTTCAGTAATGGTAGCTGAGCACCATTCAGTTCTCATCTCATAGCAAAGGAGGCATTTGTTCATGGATTAGCCACACATTCCATTTGCTCCTCCTATTCCTGACTCTCTTCCTTCCTCTATTGCTCCAGACCAATTATTGTAATTTGTATGGCGATTTGCAAGCTTTTAAGACCCCAGGCACTACACAAGGGACTAGGAGGTAGAACAAAAACACTAAACCCAATATTAGGCCAGTTAACTGGGATGTCGCATGAAACCATGACCCTAAACCTCCAAGCCAAGAAACCAAATTCCATGAGGTGTTTGGTTGTACATAAGCAGCCTCAGCATCTGCTCTTTTTTGTTGTTTTTGTAAATACAGGTAGTCTCCGAGTTACAAACATCCAATTAATTTATGGACAGCTGGTACTTGCCCTCCCTTTGGAACCATTGAACCAGCCCTTCCTCCAACAAATTCTTCATCACAATCACCTTCACTTGCTGCACATGCAGCTTTTAAATCATTACAAAGCCTTCAAGCCTTTTCTTAAACTAAAAAACCTGTTGCTGTCAAGTTGCTTGCAACTCATAGTGACCCTGCCGTGGTGGGTTTGAACTGCCATCCTTCTGGTTAGCAGCCAAGCTCTTAACCTCTGCACCACCAGGCCACCGAAAACATGAAGACATCAAATCTCTTTTTGTTTCCCTAATTGTGCTCCCAGACATTAGCAAAGGAAATATGTTAGGAAAGTTTACTTTGTTTTAAAAGTTGTTTGTATTCATCTCAGCCTTTTGGAAACTATTTTCACCTACCTCCTCACACTTTACATACCTGTGTGAAGTTTTTAGGTAGCCCAAATATGGGTGATTATTGGAGAAATTTGAGTGACTTTTCCTATTTTCATCTGTGACTAAAACAGTGGTTTCACATGTGGTTTGGATGTGTATGTTTTATATAGATATGAAAGCATCTCTTTTTTGCATAAATTATTTTCATTCTCCAAATTTATTGTTTCAAATTGTAGTTTATCTCAATTACTTTTTAAGAATTTTCCTATGTGATTCCCGTAACCTGTTGTTGTTGAGTTGATTCTGATTCACGGCGGCCCTATAGGACGCAATAGAATTGCCTTATAGCGGTTTCAAGACTGTAAATCTTTACAGAAGCAGACAGCCACGTCTTTCTCCCGTGGAGTGGCTGGTGGCTTTGAATCACCAATCTTTTGGTTAACAGCTCAGAGCTTAAGCACTGTGCCACCAGGGCTCAGTTTATTAAAGCGGTGAATGCTATTCACAGTTTTTTCTAAAAACAGAAATGAAGTTATTCGTTTGTTTTTATGCTTTTGTTTGTTTTTTTTAGCAATGGGAAATGCTAAGATTAATTGAGATTGAAGAAAATGAAAATATAACAAAATATATATTTTATAAACAAAATTATTACACCAAAAATGAATTTAGAAATAAATGTAGGTATTGTATGATTATAACATAAGCTTAGCTATTAATTTATATAGAAAAAGATAGTTTTGAAAGAATGCAGACATGTATTGTTGAACTTGTGAACTTAAGAATGTGACTAAGTCTTTTACATTGTTTTTGTTCAGTAGCATGTCCTTTGATTCTAGGATGTGGGAAGAGTTCACTTTATTTGGTGTCTTGACTGACATGTTTCTAACAGCACATGCTTGCTGAGGAAGAGAGACTGGCAAAGATACTGTCCTTTGACAGAAATTTCTTTATTTGACAACCAAAATTGTTGCTACTCAGTAGGAAAGGGAGACCTAATGGCAAATAGCAGTAGGTTTCTTGTTTGAAATCCTTGAGTATAACTTCAGATTCAGTGTCTGTGAGCTAAAGTTGTTTCTACTTCCAATATTTAAGAAGATGAATGAGCATAATTTTCTTTATAAAATATTCATTGTTTACTACCTTTTCTAGCCTATGAAGTTTTGAATTCCTAGAATCAGGATAAGACGGACTTTGAAATGTAAGCTATAGGTTTTGGCATTTAGAAAGTTGGTATATGTATGCTAATCAAGTTTTCTTTTAATTCTAGGAAGTTTTACTGATGAAGCACAGCAGTATTGTTGCAGATTAGTGGAAATGGATTCAAGAAGTGGTCCAGGCCTCATTGGCTTAGGCATTAAAGCATTACAAGACAAAAACTATGAAGATGCTCTTAAGAACCTAACAGAAGGCAAGTGTACAGTGTAACATGTAACATGAGATGAAATGTTATTCTCTTCGCTCAGTAGGCATTTATCTTTGGGCCTTTTCTTTGAAGAATGTATATCTAAGATAGAAGGGGAGAAATGTACTTACATCTCTGGAGTCGGCTTAGATTTGAATTCCAACTCTGCCGCTTAACTAATTTCTTGACCTTGGGAAAATTAATTAAACTCTCTGTGTCTTAGTATTTTCATTTGTAAAATATGAGTGATAATATCATTTGTTTCTTAGGACTTTTGTTGCTAGGATTGAATGAAATAATACATGTATAGTGTCTCGTACCTATATCAGTAAATTTTAGCTGTTAATATTCTTATTATACTAGCCAGAAAACAGTTTAAGGTATTAGCAATATTGCCATGAAATAACATATTGAAATCAACTGTATATGTAAGAATATTTCTTAGAGCAGAGAAGTAAATACAGGCATCATAGTTGGTGTTTTACAACTCTCATTTTGACAGTGAATTACCTGTAAATGATTATAATGCCCTCCGTAGAAAATAATAATAGGTAGTCTATAAATAAGAATTTACATTTTTGTAGTTAGGCATAAAAGTAATTGTTTAAAATAATTTCCACCTCCCTAACCTAGCTGCTTATAAGAATCGTTTGGGGCCAAGTCCCAGATCTGTTGAATCACCAGGGAAAAAGTTGGAGAATTTCTTTTTCTTTTTTTCTTTTTTAATTAAGCATGCTTTATGTAGGTAGGACAACACTGGTCGGTGGACTAGAATTGTCAACTGCTGGCCTATAGTAGGAAACCCTGGTGGCATAGTGGTTAAGAGCTACAGCAGCTAACCAGAATGTCAGCAGTTCGAATCCATGAGGTGCTCCTTGGAAACCCAATGCAGCAGTTCTAGTCTGTCCTTTAGGGTTGTTATGAGTTGGAGTCGACTCCATGGCAACACCTTTTTTTTTTTTGTCTGGAGTAATTTCAGAAATTACATTATTGATTTATTATAGTTTTAGTATTTACACATCTCTTCATGATTTTTTGAATTGAATTTTACTTGAACAGTAATTATTTCTAGGTATATTTGAAATTATCTTTAAGTTTTGATAGCTTTTGAAGCCCTTTAAAATTCTTCTAGTCCAGTTATATCAGTTGTGTAACTAGTCTTAATAAGAAAATAGAATCCTTTTTCATTTTATTTGCGTCAGATGTGAGACTTGCAAAGATCGCTATGTTTTATAAAAAACAGTATGTGTAGCATTATATTAAAAACTATATTTCTGAAATGATTGAAAACCTTTAAAAATCTGTTGAAAGCCACCATATTTAAATTGTGATGAATTGATGATTCCTGGAAAACAATTTTGGAAAATATCTGTTTTCATTTTACTTTTTCTAAAGATAGACATATTTTCTTTGTTAATTTGTCAGTTATGCTAGCATTTTTTTTTTAAATTTTTATTTCTAATTCAGTAGCTTAGATAATTGGAAAAAAATAGCTCATAGATTTGGGGTGTATTAAGACATCCTCATTGGATTCTCACTGAGTAATGGATAAGTTCTCATATTGCTACTATCCTGACTTTCTGTTATTCTCACACAAGGCTGTTTATTTCAAATAGAAGCAGTTTAACCTTTCTTTATTTGTATTGCCTCTTAACTATAAAGTAATACCTTACTTTAGAAGCTAAAGGCAGAGAAGTCTTCTGTTTGTTTTCATAATCCTTTACCTGGCTTGACGGTCAGGTTAGGACTCAGCATGTGCTTTCTCTGTCTGCTTCTATGCTGTCCTCTTAACAGTATTATTATTTTTTTCTTTACCACTTAAAATGACACTGTCTCCAAAGATTTCCAGGAACTTTTAAAATCCATGAAGTATTCTAGCTCAGCGTAGATTAGAATATGGCATCCCTTGATGCACCAGATTCTACTTTGTAGAGCCATCTTACTTATCTTGCTTTAGCTATATGAATTATGAGAGAAGGTTAAAAAACAAAACAAAAAAGAGCCTGCTAATAGGAAGAAAGCAGAGAGCTTTTGATGGTTTAAATTTAGTAATGTAAGACTAGGAGGAATGTTTTCTTTGGAAAATATTTCTATATGAGGTTTGGGAACTACTAGTCTTAAAGACTTTTAAAAATAACATTACAGAACCTGTATAGTTTTATATTTAAAATGTTTTTTTCTCAATGAAGCGAATATTAACAATAATGCCCTTTCATTTACTTGAGTACTGTTGTGCTTTCACTGTTTTTAAAGTGAGAGAAAAGCTTTAGAAGCCAAACTATGTCTATTTCAAAACATATAAAACAGCTATCTTTTGTTTTCTTTCATTATTATTGTGTGATTGTACGTGTGTGCCCACTTCAGTTGTTGGTCTCCATAGTTTTTTTGCACCACGAGGGCAGAACTAATTGCCCAACAGGCAAATACATTGTAAATGATGAATGTTAACAAAGGGAAAGCACAGAATGCTGTGGGAGCCTCATGTGGCTTTAACTTAGTCTTGTCAGGTAAGATGTTTCTGGATGAACCTACATGCAAGTTGAGATCTGAATGACAAATACAAACCTGCCAGGTGATTAAGGTGGTGAAGGGAGCTTTCTGGCCTAGGGAAGAAACTGTGAAATAACCTGAGGTGAGAGGAAAGCTAGTGTTCAGGGAACTGCGATAGTTCAGCAAGATTTGACAGTGAAGTATGGAGACAAGAAGGGGCAAGAGGTGAGGCTGGAGAGGAGCCTTGAAAGCTTGCTGAGGAGTTTGCATCTTATTCTAAGGTCGGTGGGGAACCAAAAAGGTTTTAAGAAGGGGAAATTTGTAATCTGAGTTGTATTTTTAGAAATATTCTGGCTCTAGTGTAGACAATGTATTGGAATGGATGACAGGCACTCCCAGTGCTGGGATGAAGATGTTGGAAGTCTGAACTGAAGTGGTGGTGACAGAAATGGAGAAAACTATATGGAGATAAATGGATTTGGGATGAAATCAATGTAACTTTGTGTCTGAGTAGATGCGAGACTAAGGAGGAGGGGGCAGTCTGATTTGGGTAGTAGGTGGTGGCACCATTCATTTAAGTAGTCACGGAAACCTTGGAATTGTGATTTCTTTTATCCTTTTAGGGTTAAAGGAAAGCCCTCTCTGTACAACTGGATGGTATCATCTGGCAAAAGCCCAACTCAAAATGCATAGACCTAAGGAAGCTATTCTTTCATGCAGTCAAGGTATTCTTGATAACTTATGGGTTTACATGTTATAAACATATATATTCCATACATGTAGGGGCTGTCAGTCTTAATTTTAAGGGAGAAATATAGTAATTTAAAAAAATCCTGTGCTATATTTTGTATTTTAAGTTGCTGACTAATTTAAATCTCATTGAAGAGGTTACAAGAATACCAAGTTTTCATGGATGTCTACTAGTGTATTTATTTTTAAACTGACAGTGAGTATTTATCAAAGGTTTCCCACATTTGTAATTTTGACATAATGTTAAAACAAAAATCATATTAAGCCAATAATAGAAATTGATTGAAGTTTATTGAATACAGGTAGTCCCCGGCTTATGACAGGGTTCCATTCTGACGACTCATCGTAAATCGGTTCTGACATAAATCGAATACTTCTTTTTTTTTTTTTTTAAATATTTTTATTATTATTGCCATATTGCCACTGCCACTGCTATATGGCAGTGTTTTGAACAGTAAGTCATAACATTGAGTATCCACAAGTGAACATCGGAGAATGATAACATCTTAGTCTTGTCAGGTAAGATGTTTCTGGATGAACCTACATTCAGCATTGTATATAGTATGTATTACTAATGATAAGATATACAAAAAAAAAAACAGTTGTAAGTACAGTTTGTCATAACTTGAATACTTCATCAGTTGGGGACTGCCTGTATACAATTTGCAAATCGGTAACATTTCACCTAGGGAGTCAAAAATGTTCTGACAATGAGAGAGCTTCCAAAGATTCTCATACCCCCCCTGTGGACATTGTAATGGAAAAGCGCCAGAACAAAACTGATAAGACAATTTATAGTCAGGAAGGATTTCATACAGCATTGTCTTGAAGAACAGTTAAAATAATTACTGATTTACCCTAAAACATAGCTCTAGTCTGACCTTCGGAGTCTCTTTCTCAGAAATGACTGCAGCTGATTTGATGAATAAATAATTCCTCAAAAGAGCATAATGTCTAAGGCAAATGGTCTTCACTAATTTATCTAGACCATTGTTGGACTCAAAGGTGACTTTTAGAAACCAGTTTCTTCAAGGCTCAAGGTTCAAAAGGACATCTAAGGACAATGGTCTGGGTGGGTCACCCCAACTCCAGTGATCCCAGAAACCTGGATTCCAGGAGAATTAAAAACTTTTCAGTAATTATTTTAGGTTTGGGAGGAGGTGCTCTGTCTTTGAAACAAGGAAGTTTCTGGTATGTCCCAGGACCTGTATGAGTTCGTTCTTCAAACTCAATTTCTCTGCTGTAGGTAAGGGATCTTAGGCATCTTAGAGCCTATTTGAATGTGATGCTGTGAGGTGTGGGGATAGGGAATCACAAAAAGTGATTTGCTGTTCCTGACCCAGCTGGTAACCTAGTATCTGTAATTGATAAAACAGCTTACCCTGGTCCATTCTAATTCAGCCTCTATCCCTTTCTGATATCCTTAATTTACTATGCTTGTTAGAGATGTTTTGACTAAAAGCTGACCTTTCTTCTGTAGCAGATATAACCATTGTTGTGTTTCAGGATGTTCACTTTTATTATATGTCCTGTGAAAATAGAGTTTTAAATTCAGTTCATTCCATAAAGCATTTAGGAAAGAATTTATATTTAGCTTTGAATTATTCTTCATGTATATTGTTTTGACAATCTGTGCTTTTATATCTGCAACTTATTATATATTATCCTTAAAAAAATGAAGTTATATGCTGGTCTTCATTCAGATGTCCTTAATTTTATCAGCTCTGAAGAACATACATAATTTTGGTGTATCTGGTGGCAGTCTTCATCAGAAGAATCTTTGTCTTCATTTGAAAGCAGAGGCTTTGATTAAACTCTCAGATTATGAATCTTCAGATGAAGCGATTTGTACTCTTGATCAGGTAGTCTTATCATTGAGTTTTCCCCTTCAATTTTATTTCATTTTCAGTCAACCAGACATCAAATACTCTCCCTCCACAAATATTTACTTATATAAGTTTTGTGTTAGACATATGAATTCATCTCTTTTGAGCTTTTGTAAATCAATTGTACATTTTGAAAGTCTTTGAAGTTATTTGTTTGCTTGATGGTTAAGTATTTATAGTACTCTTCATATGATGTAATTTCTTTCATTGATCCTTCCCTTATTCTTTCCTCCCCCCTGCCCCTTTAATGTTGTTACTAGTTGATTATTATTAATTCGAGATTCTAAATTTTTCCCTCCAGAAAATATTTCACTAATTATTAACAGGAATAATTAATGACACTAGTAGCTTCATTGTAGAGGATGTTATTTATTTGTTTCATTCAACTTAATAAAACACCCAGAGCAAGATTGATGTTTAAGAAAGAAACTGATTTCTTAATATTTTTGGTTCAATCATTTTGAAATTCCCTAGAGAAAAAACAACTAGTAAATTATGAATTATAACAACATGATGCCTTTAGAGATTTTTGGCAGGTAAAGATTATTTTTTGTCTAAAATTAAAATTATATCAGTAACATTACAGATTTTTGAATTAAAAAAAAGTCACTGTTTTGTGTATTTCAAAGGACTTTACATTTCACCATTTTCTTTTAAAATTAGCACAGTTGTCAGCATCCTTTAAGAACCAGTATCTTATTTCTTATTTTCTACTTGCCTTCTCACCAATAATGTTTTGTGTGAGTGCTTTGCAGAGATCGTTCCAATAATTTTTTCACAAAAAAGCAAAATGAAGAGTGCCTTGAAGAACTGGTAAAGTCTAAGTCTGAAATAGAAAATGTACAAGATGAGCCCAGAACATCTTGTCATGCTACAAAGCTATTAGGATTGTGCCGAAAAGGTTCAGGGTGAAGAGGTGCTCATTGGCTAAAGAGAGGACAGTTTGAGCACCAATAACTATTGGAGATTGAAACATAGCAAATAAGTTTATATCCATGAGTTCATGGTAATACCAAAAAAAAAAAAAAGTTCTCAAATAAAAAAGATCTTTGGAGGATGCTAAGGAACCAACTAGAAACTGGTAAATAAAAAGAATCAAGTATATGTCCTGCCTCTTCTACATGAACTGTACCTCAGGATAATCAATTAGATGATGAGAGGAAGGGAAATTTCTCTTTATTGAAGTGTTCCAGCTAATAAGGGAGTAAAAAATGATGAAAGTAGGAAAACACCATTTTGCTATCCCTAATAAATTAATAGATATAGGCATTGAGAGTCAGTGATTGTTACTATCAAGAAAAGAACGTTAATCAAACACAGGATGCAAGTACACATGAACTATTCTTGCTAAAACATCCAACTTCAGTCAGATCAAGCATCTACATCTAACTACTAATTTACAGAAAATACAGGGGACTGAGGCACGTGTTAACACCATGAGAATGTTATTGTTGTGTGCCATCGAGTCGATTCTGACTTAGCGTTCCTACAGGACAGAGTAGAACTGCCCCATAGGGTTTCCAAGGCTGTAATCTTTACAGAAGCAGACTGCCACATCTTTCTTCCATGGAGTAGCTGGTGGGTTTGAACTGCCAACCTTTTGGTTAGCAGCCGAGTGCTTAATCACTGCACCACTGACCATGAGAATACATTCAGTAAAATTCAGACTTTGAGGAACTGTGACAAATGGGAGAAAAGTAAGTAGATTAAAAGAAGAGATGTATCAGCCAATTGAAATGTATGTGCCTTATTTGGATTTTGACTGAAACAAATAAATTATTCAAATATTTTATGAGACAGCTGGGGAAATTTGAACACTGGCTAATTATTTGATGATACTAAGGATTTATTATTGGTTTTGTATAGGTGTGATAATGGTATTGTGATTATGTTATATAAAAATGAATTTTTTTAAAGATAGTAGAGCATTAACAGGTGAAAAGTTATGGTATCTGGGATTTGTTTCAAAATAGTCCGATCAAGGGTATAATGAAATAGGTGGAGGTATAGCTGAAAAAATATTGACTTTCAGTTGATAATTTTGAAACTGGATGATGGGTACATGCAGGTTCATTTTGCTATTCTCTCTAATTTTGTATGTATTTAAAATTGTATATATTGAAAGGCCTCTATGTCTTTATTCTGTTTAGGACCCTGCTCTACTATGAGCATTCTTTAATTAAAACAAACAATGTTGACTTGTGTGAAAGGAGATTTATAGCAATTCTTTGTAATTATTTTCTAGGTTTCTGATGCAGATAATATCCCAGGACTTTTGGTTCTCAGAAGCTTAGCCTGTCTGAACAAAGGGTTGTTAGATGAAGCTACAAAGGTTGTTTTTTTATATCCAAAATGAGTATTTTTTAAAAGTTAAAAGTAATTTTTATTTGGATACAAAAGTGACAAGTGTCTACTTTATAGATTATGGAAGACCTTCTCTCTTCTTACCCTGACCTAGCTGAAGCTCATGCCCTCAAGGCTTTGATTCATTTTACCAAAAAGGACTATCTACAAGCAGAAAAATAGTAAGGATATATAGATTGCTTGTTGATCCCGTCACATCTTTGTTTATTATATTTCTCAAAAATTAAAAATGGATGGTCTTGATGAAGATCCTGTTTTTGTGTAAATTTGATCTTTATAAGCGTTAAGTCTTAATATTTTTAAGAAATGTATTTGCCATGTAACACAATAACTGTAAAAAAATCTCATGATGGGTTTGAAATCTAATTAGCTAATCATAATGTTCAGTAAGCATATATGATGTCTGATGTGTGCTCTGAACACTTAGCCCATTGGTAGTTCTAAAGAGCTAGTCTGCTTTTTTAAGCTCCTCTTCAAAAACAAATCTTTTTTTTTTCCTCATAATAATCTAAATCCTAAAGTAAATGACTTGTTTCTAATCTGGCATCATTGAATCATTCAAACTTTGAGTGTTCCAACTTGGACTTTCCTATATTTTTTGTATATTTTTCCCATATTTTTATTCCCTTTTGGTGCTTAGTTTTCAGAAGGCTCTTGAGAAAGACAATGAAGTTGCTGAATATCATTACCAACTTGGGTTAACATATTGGTCCATGGGTGAAGAAACAAGAAAAGATAAAACAAAGGCTTTTACCCACTTTCTGAAGGTAAAAATAAGTGCTAATGCTCACTTCTTAGTTGAAATGGATTAATTATAAAATCATAAAAGTTAAGTACATAAAATTATTCCTTACTTAACTGTCTTATTACGTTTCATCTATCACACAGGTTTTCGTGAGAATATTATGTGGTTTTCCAAAAGAACATTAAAACATAAATATGTAAATGTAACTTTAATATTTAAGAAATACATGTTATAGAAAACTTGACAAATTATCTCTAGAAAACAACATTGTTTTTAGGTAATTTCCACTGATTTTGAGCATATGAGTCTTACATAGTTCTAGATTTTTTTTGGTTAATATCTAGAAGTCTTACATTCTCTTGATTTATAAAAGCAAATTAACGTAATAATAGCTCCAATGTCACATTTAACAAAAAAATATTTTTACATTTGTATTTGCTTTCTATAAGCAGTGAGGACCAACTTTTATTTCTGTTTTAAACTTTATATTAAAAGATGTCTTGGCATATTTTTGTGTATTTTGTAAAATTATTTCTTTCATTTGTGTATCTTTTATGTTTTTAAAGAGACTTATCCAAATGAACTTTTGTATTTTGTTACCATCTATATTTATTTCAAAGGCTGCAAGGCTGGATACATACATGGGCAAAGTTTTCTGCCATTTAGGCCATTATTACAGAGATGTAGTGGGAGATAAAAACAGAGCCCGTGGGTGTTACAGGAAAGCTTTTGAATTAGATGACGCTGATGCCGAATCCGGAGCTGCGGCAGTTGACCTAAGTGTGGAACTTGAAGAGATGGTAAGTCTAATAAAAACTTTTGTCTTTTTTTTTTTTATTCTGAGTATATAAATAGAAAAATTTACATGCGTGTTTGTGTATCAATATATATCAAGTAGTAAAATGAAAATATATCTGTATTTTATGTATGTGCTCTGCATATTTACAGTATTTGATATCTCTAATATTTGTCTGTTATTATTAGGACACTGCCTTAGCTATCCTAACCGCAGTAACTCAAAAGGCAAGTGCTGGAACTGCAAAATGGGCCTGGCTTAGGCGAGGACTATACTATTTGAAAGCAGGTCAACATTCTCAAGCAGTGGCTGAGTAAGACACCTTATTATATTAAACTCTGCTAGGAAGCCTAATGGTTCCTTAAATTGACATCCATATATTCCCAAAATGAAGTTCACAAGTTACCTTATGTTGTGGTGGTGGTGTCCCGTCGAATTGATTCTGACTCATAGTGACTCTACATGACAGAGTGGACCTGCCCCATAGGGTTTCCTAGGCTATAATCTTTATGGGAGCAGATTGCTGGGTCTTTTCTATTGGGGATCCACTGGTGGGTTCCAACTGCTGACCTATCAGTTAGCAGCCGAGCCAGTAACCGTTCACCACCACGGCTCCTCCAGTCGCCAGGGAGAAATAGCAGAATTTATTTATGGTTATTGTTGTCACTGAGTTAATTTCTACTCATGGCCATGCCGTGTGTGTCGGCCTAGAACTGTGCTCCATGGAATTTTCAGTGGCTGAGTTTTGGAAGTAGATCACCAGACCTTTTTTCCGAGGCGCCTCTGGGTGCACTCAAACCTCCAACGTTTTGGTTACCAGCTGAGTGAGTTAATTGTTTGCACTACGCAGGGACTCCTGTTTATGGCTAACTGTTGTTGGTGCTTATCTACAAGGCACTAGAGTTGTAAAAATGGATTAAATGATGTGCTGTTGTTGAGGATATAATCAGTCTAATGAAGTGAAGTCTTAATAATATACTATATATAGTAGGTTCTCAATAGAAATTTAAGAAATGATGAAAAGCCAAGATTCCTATCTTTGTTGTCCTCCCACTGGCATGCATTATTTTTGTGTAAGGGAGAGTTTTGCCAACATGAGGGGCATTTGAAGCAGCTCATATATATATAATCAATTTTAGTCATTTAATTTGAACTCTAGGGCAAATAAAATACATTTAAATCAAGTTAAAGTAGTTTCAAATTTATGCTGATTTCTAGAATACAGGTATTTTTAATTTTTTCATGGAAATGGAATTTGATCAGAAATTTAAAGCATGCCTGTTATTCCTGTTTTTTAACTATGATATTCCTGTTTGGTGGAAGGCGTGGTGGTGGGGCTTTATAGACTGTGATGAGGCAAACTGAGACATACACCTGTCCTGGTAGAATAGAAAACTGGATTCTAATCAAGTCAGATAACCAAGAAAAAGAATATTCTAGTCAGCATATTCCCAAAAAGTACTGGCTTCTTGTTTGTTCTAAAATGATAATAAAATTTCTTAGTATTAAAAAAATATGCAAACCGTAAAAAGAAGAGCTGCTTTTAATAGCACTCTGTAAATTGAAGGAGCCATAATATATGTGATGTAGTTGAATTATCTTTTTTATTTTTTCCTTTCGGATGTGGAAGTAGTTCTATTACTTTTTCTTGAAATTTTAGTTTACAGGCAGCATTAAGGGCAGACCCAAAGGACTTCAATTGTTGGGAGTCATTAGGAGAGGCATACTTAAGCAGAGGTGGCTATACAACAGCTTTGAAATCCTTCATCAAAGCCACTGAGTTGAACCCAGAATCCACACACAGTGTGTTTAAGGTTGCAGCGATACAGCAAATCCTCGGCAAATATAAGGAGGCTGTAGCTCAATACCAGCTGATCATTAAAAAGAATGAAGATTATGTGCCTGCTTTGAAAGGTAATTTTTTAAATAACTCCTTTGTCTTTTGTGATATTGAAATATAAAATCCTTGAGTAAATTTCCCAAATGCATTAACTTGAAAAGGACTTCTTTAATCAACCATTAAGTACTGAGTATCAACCTATTGTAATATAGTTTGTTATACACATTTGAATATAAGATGAAATCTTGTTTTACAGTAGTTAATAAATAGTAATATGATAGAAATTTAACTTAGAAAAGTAGCATTATAGCTACTGGATCTAAAAAATGCATCTTTAAAGCAGGAGTTTCTCTGCTATCTCTTACATTTTGACTTGTTATTTCACTGTATCCCTAGAATATCTTAATACCTTTTAATTACTTTGTAAATTTAGAATCTCCGTTTTTAAAGTTTCACATTTTAGAAGCAACTAGCATTGTTTTATAATTATCTAAATTGATTTCAGTTCCTCCATACATAATATTTCTTAACAAATTATTTTTGGTAATGTAAGGTAAAACACCACCATCCGTATATAATCTGAAATTTTTATTATATCTGACCATATTTTAAAAACCTGGAGTCCAGTGTAGCTGCTTTTCAACTATTTACTTTTTCTTTTTTAAAGAAACAGTTGAGGTTTAAATTAGAAATAGTACATGTTTTAAGTGACATGTAACTTAGGGCTTGAAAACCCTTTTCCTTTTTAATTTTGTAAAAATTTTTCCTCAAGGGAAGAATAACTCATATTTATTAAGTGTTTACTGGCACTTCAGGAAATCATTATTTCATTTAATCTTTGTAGTATAGCTTGCTATACAAATTCAAATATAAAATGATCAAATCTTGCTTCATAACAGTTAATACATAGTAATATGTTAGAGAATAGCATTTAGATAATATCCCATTTTCAAAGCTAAAGTTTTTAAGAAGTAAATAACTTGCCTAAAGTTAATAAAATGGGTTCTTAGGTTCCATAGGTCAATTTTTATAAATTTTAGTGTATATTTACTCCAACAGCACCTTGCTATTTGAATTCCACACTAAATGTATGCAAAATAATGCTTAAAGATAATTTTATAAAATATCATTAAGGTTTATTTTTTGGGGAAGTGGCTTTAAAATAACACCAATAAATTCATTTGAAGTTTATTCTGAGTGTTTCTGTTTCTGTTTTCATGACAACTACAAACATCTGATTTTAGGTCTGGGTGAATGCCATCTTATGATGGCAAAAGCAGCTCTAGTTGATTATCTTGATGGGAAAGCTGTAGACTACGTAGAAAAAGCACTGGAATATTTTACTTGGTTTGTATTATTCTTATTATTCATTATGTTCATTTTTCAGGATTTATATAAAGCCAAATTTAGAAAATCATTTTATGTTTATTGTGTTAGATATAGCGATTATTCAGAATGTTAAATATAGATAGAGTAGCCAATTAATTCTATAATATATGTATTATATTAGTGTTCTGGGAAATCGATATAATGTCTTGTGTTCTTAGTAGTGACTGGCATGCTGGATGCACAGGGAAGAGTGGGAAGGAGGAAGCAGTCAGCTAGATGACTCACAGCTCTGAAACCACATTAGTGTTGTCTTTCAGGAGACTTGGAAGTGGGAGCATATCTCTAATTAAAACTGACTGGAATATAGGGCTTCAGGTGCACAGTATGCTTTATATTCAGTGTTAAGGCCCTAATTTAAGCTTATTGGTAGGGTTAAAACCAAACCAAACCCATTGCCGTCGAGTTGATTCTAACTCATAGCAACCCTATAAGGCAGAGTAGATCTGCCCCATAGGGCTTCCAAGAGCCGCTGGTGGACTCGAACTGCCGACCTTTCTGTTTTTTTTGGTTAGCAGCTGAGCTTTTTAACCACTTTATAACAGGGCCCTGGTAGGGTTAAAGGTAGGGGGAAATGAGCAATCTGATTGTCTTGGCTTCTGGAGAGAAGCTGTGTAGGAGAAAGATAGTGTCTATGAACAAGAAAAGAATCAGAAAAAGCTGAGTAAATCTGGTATTTTATAGAACTTCAATTTATTTGTTAGGGTAGAAGTGTTATTTGTGGTGCATGACTTTTAAAAGTCCACAAGTTAGATATACACTTGATTTTTTTGCACTTCTACATCTATCTTTCTTGTGCATCCTTTGATTTCTTTTCCTCCTTGCCTTCTCCTTTATTTCCCATGTATTTGGTTGCGCTGGAATTAGTTTGCTTGGAATACGATCCAAGTACAAAATGAAAACCTTAGCCTTTTTCTCCTACTGATTTTTACTGCTCCTTTTCAAGTCTCATTGTGCATAGCTTTTTCCAAGGAAGAATGGATTATAAACAGGGCATATTTTGTTTGAATTAGTATTTAATTAAGAATAAATGTGAACCTTTGGGTGAGGATACTTTAGCTACAAATGTCACCTTCCCCAGCCTTGGAAATTTTGCTCTGGATAACATATAAAACTCACAACCAATTATGAAGAGGTATGTAAACCTTTATAATGGTAATCCCCAAATTTATATTTACTTCTAGACTTAAAGGGAATTAATGTTACCACATCTTAAATAAGGATGATAGAAGTTATTTCATTTTACTTCAACTTTTTAATTGAATTTACAAGGAGATCAAAGTTTTGGCTGTTAAAGTTGCTTGTTTCTCATCTTCTTCTTTTTCTGTTTTCTCCTTTCATGCTGTCAATTTTAGAAATTTTGCTAAGACGTGTAGCAAAGGAACTCCAAATAGTGTTGTCCCTCCTCCTGATCCTAACAGTAGACTTTCAGGCACGACTGTGATAATTAATCTTATTTCTCAGGAAGACATTGGAAAATGATTTTTGGCTGAATTCCATGAGTAGAAAAGGCTATGAAAAATGTTCCATCTGCTTGTCTATCTGCCAGTAGCATAGCTGTTTGTGATAGCTGACTCCCTAGACTTGGCTAAATGAAATTTCTGTGTTTTGTTTATAAAATCTCAAGAAGAGAAAAATGTATAGCTGAGGTTTTCTCATCTTAAAAAGAAGTGCTTGATCAATGTATTTAATATTTCTATTTACTTTTTGAGCTTACCCATTCGGTCTGTTCTTGACTTGCTTCAATAAATACGGATTTTTGCATTTTCATGGTTAGATTTTTAATTTCTTTAGTCTTAGAGAATAAAAATTCTTTGGATCGTCAAATGTATTTTGATATATTTTATACATTTACTAGTTTTTTTTTTTATTTGAAGGAAGTTCCATGAAAGCAAAGACTAGAGTTTATAGTAACCAGCTGTTAGAGAGCTACCAACTTTATTGCCTTGGTCATTACTAAGACAAGGATACACACAAACAAAATGAACATAGTTAAAAAAAATTCAGTATTATAACTAATTGGACCTAGAAAATTTATTGTTTTATTTATGTGATTTCTGCTACTTCTAACAAAGTGATTAAGAGTACCAAAGAAATTTCTGCAACACTTCTGGCATTTAACTTCAATTAATCCCTGCTTCTGTCCTTCCTTCCCTTCTTCTCTCTTTTCTTCCTGTCTTCCTATAAGGGAGGTAATATGATATGGTTCAGATAGCAGGAGGTTAGTAAAGCATTCACTGCACTTAACTGAAGAAATAGCTCTTAATCAATATTGCATATACAGTATTTCTGTTTTAATTTTAAGTAATAATGAGGGAGAAATAAACTCTATGCTGTTTAAAAATAATTTACAAGAATCACACTGTTTCCATTTTAGGGCTCTGCAGCATCGAGCTGACGTGTCTTGCCTTTGGAAGCTAGTTGGGGATGCTTGCACCAGTCTATATGCTGTCTCACCATCTAAAGTGAATGTTCATGTTGTAGGAGTCCTTCTGGGTCAGAAAGAAGGAAAACAAGTATTGAAGAAAAATGAGCTCCTCCATCTTGGAGGAAGGTAACTTACAAACATTGTCAGTTAATGACATTCAAATTAATTAGAACATTGTAATAACACATAACATTCATTTTTATGTTTCCATAGGTGTTATGGTCGTGCATTAAAACTGATGTCTACATCTAATACATGGTGTGATCTTGGAATTAATTATTATCGCCAAGCACAACATTTAGCTGAAACAGGCAGCAATATGAATGATCTTAAAGAGTTGCTGGAGAAATCTTTACATGTACGGTTTTGAGAAATTTCTTAATCATTTTTTTAAAAACTAAGTGCTTTCCTGAAAGATGTTTTTGATACATTAAATACTGTAGTTTTTCACATAACACCCCATTTATTTTGATGTTGTTAGGTGCTGTTGAGTTGATTCTGACTCATGGCGACCCCATTGGGAAAGTGCTGATATTTCAGTAAATGAAAATTAACTTTACTTCTTTGCAGTGTCTGAAAAAGGCAGTGAGACTGGACAGTAATAACCACTTATACTGGAATGCACTTGGTGTGGTAGCTTGTTACAGTGGTGAGAATTGAGTATTACTTATTTCAGTATTTCAGTAGATTACTTGTTTCAGGTGTTAAAGACCAGTTTCACCAAAATCTGTATTTTTTAGGTGTTGGAAATTATGCCCTTGCTCAGCACTGTTTCATCAAGTCAATTCAATCAGAACAGATTGTGAGTGTTCTGTATGTCTGTCTATGAGAAAGAACTTTGACATTTAGTGTTACTAATTTTTTGAGACTTAAATAGACAATGGGACTAATTTTTTTTTTTTTTTTTTTAATTTTTTTTTACTATGTTGTTTAGAATGCTGTTGCATGGACCAACTTGGGAGTGTTATACCTCACAAATGAAAACATTGAGGTAAATGTGTTGCCTATTTTGCCATATTAAAAATAGAGGTTTTCCATTCTCCACTTCTTGTGGAGAAATACTTTGTACATTGTTATCTATCTAGTATACTCTCAAGTATGCTAGTTAATTGATGGCATTCAGTTTATTATGTTGAATAATTATCACGTGAAAATTATTTTTCTTTCTTATCCCACTCAAAAAATGTCTGTTTTTCTAATATGTTGTTCTTTCATTTAGAGATTAAACAAATCTATTATGAATTATTTCAGGAATTTTTCTTTTTAGCTCTACATATGTAAGAGATGCCCTACCTAGACTGAGGTGAGGATGGGGTGGGTAAAGTAAGGGAGACGACTTGTGCTGGTACACTCCAGTGGCTTAAATTTAACCTTTGCTTGGGTAATTTAGACTCGACTTTAGTGGATATCAATCCCTTTAAATACCACAGTGTAATTTGTCATATCTGAGCTGTTATACATCAGGGAATTGAAACTAAAATAACTGGGAGCGTGTTTATAGGTCATGTTTGGAAAGTTTTCGCAAATCTGTAGATAATAGAGCATCTATACTGTGTTGTCTTTCAACTAGTATATTTAGTCTGATCCTTTTTAAATAACTTTAGTAATTCTCAGTGACATGAAATCACTTGAAAGAAGACTAGCTTTAGAGGATTTTAAATAGATTGAAAATAAATATTAATTTGGATCTTGAAATATGTGAAAAATTTAAACAAAGCAACGTGTTAGTAAGCTATGAATGCGATTTTATGGTAGCATGGCACAGTTGCTGCCCATGAATTTACTTTTTTATAGGAAATAAAAGATAGTTTTCTGGCACACATAGATTATTGAGAAAACAATATAAACAATATAAAGCAGCATATAATAATACGCTATTCCAAGCATGGTGTCTTCAAAGTTTCCTGACAATTTAGTGCAGGTTTATGCTGTTGACCGCTCTGCTGCTTTCAGTAGTAAGTGCATGTTAATTCGTATTCTCCAGTTAAGCCCAGAGAAAGGGCAACAGACACATACAGCCTTATTTAATCACTTCCTTTGAACTTGTGGATGGCAAATAGATGGATGAATGGTTAAAATTCTATACCTTTACTGCCTTTTTTGCTGGGGAACCAGAACTCCTAGGCCTGTAGAGAACTCTGTTATACCCAGGAGTGAGCTAGGACTATGTAGTTAAAACACTGCCTTACGCATTGCTAATTGGGCTCAAACAGTGAAGTTTTAGGTTCATGCATATTTATGATGACAGGTCTGACATTTCTTATTCTCTTATTTTATGCTTTGTAAACGTAAGCAATTTAGTATGAAGTTTATAAAATGACTTTATGTAATATCTTCTTGCTTTTTCTTTTTCTAGCAAGCTCATGAAGCTTTCAAAATGGCTCAGTCTCTTGATCCATCTTATTTAATGTGCTGGATTGGACAAGTAAGATATATAACATGATTATTAATGAATCTATTGATAAACTATTAATGTCAATATCAATGATAATAATGATAATAGGTAGCATTTGAGGGCTTACTTTGTGCCAGTCTCTGGGTTAAGCTCTTTGTATACTTTATTTCAGTAAATTCTTTGTCTTAGTTTCTTAGTGCTGCCATAACTTTGGCTTTAAAGGACAGAAATTTACTGTCTCACGGTTCTGAAGGCTAGAAGTCTGAATTCAGGGCATTGGCAGGGCTATGCTCTCACTCTCTCAGCTGCTACTAGCTACTGGCAATTCTTGGCCCTCCTTTGCTGCTTATAGATGCCTGTGTTGTCATGTGACCTCTTCCCTCTGTGTGTGTTTCTATGCATGTCTGTTTTCCGTTTTGAAGACAACACTCAGAAGGGATTAGGTTTAGGACCCACCCTATTCCAATATGACCTCATTAACATACCAAAAGAAAAGCCCTATTTCCAAACAGGATCACATTCACAGGTACAGAGGTTAGGACTTCAACATTTCTTTCTGGGAGAAACAATTCAATCCATAACATTCTGTATCAGTCCTTTGAAATGGTGGTTATTGTTACAGTCTCTTTTTAGATACGGTAATTGAAGCCCAGAGATTTTAAGTATTATGCTCAAGGTCACATAGCTTGCTTGTTATTAAGGTTTGATTTGGGAGGCTTTGAACCACATCAGTGCTTATTTAAAAATAAAAAAAACAACTCATTACTGTCCAGTTGATTCCGACTCATAGTGACCTCACAGGACAGAGTAGAACTGCCCCGTCGTGTTGTCAAGGCTGTTACAGAAGCAGGCTACTACATCTTTCTTCCACGGAGTGGCTGGTGAGTTCAAACTGCCGACCTTTCAGTTAGCATCCAAGTGCTTACCTGCTGCGCCACCAGCATTTCTTCTGCTTATAACGCAAACCCAAAACTCCATTGTTTAATGCATATTTGCAACGAGAAGATCATTTTCATTATTATGTTTTCTCATTACTTTCTGTGAAATTTTCCTATTTGATTTGGCAATTTTTTGTGAGGGTTCCCTCCTCTAAGTTTAGATTTTTGTACCACCAAATACGAGTCAGGATAGTTGGCTTCTAGTCTGAGTTCTGTGACCAACTGATTGTTTTACCTTAACATATCACTTTACTTCTCTGGATTTCAGTTTTTTCACCTGAAAAAGAAGGGGATTGGACTGAGTGGCCTCTAAGATCTTGTCTAGTTGTGAAATTGTAATGAACTAGTAAGTAGTAGATTGTTTTGAAGAAGCCCTGGTGGCGCAACAATTAAGTGCTCGGCTGTTAACCTAAAAGTTGGCAGCTCAAACCCAACTGGCGGCTCTATGGGAGAAAGACCTGGAGATCTGCTCCCATAAGGATTACAGCCTAGAAAACCTTATGGGGCAGTTCTATGCTGTCACATGGAGTCACTATGAATCAAAAACAGACTGTTTTGACTCAAGATAATAGGTAGGAGCATCACCTATATCAGAAATTCATTATCAGAGATTCAGTATCTTTCATTGTACCCTTTACTCTTAGGTCTATTCTAGTTAATCTTTGAAGCAGGCAGAGAGAGAAAGACAAACTTCTGCTCCCTCTAACTGTGGTAGCATCAGGGAGCAGTGGCATTACTGTACTAATCTCTATGACAGTTACTGTGCCCAGGGGGCCCAATAATTTGCATTCTTTTCCCAGGTAATGATGATGATGGTCCAGGGGCTTCACTTTGAGTAGCACTGCTCTAGGTCAGTTGCTCTCAGATGCTTATAGGAATCACCCAAGTAGTTTTTTACTTTTAAAATTATTTTTATTCTTAAAAATAATTTATTTCAGGAGGTGACCAGTAGATTTAATTAAAATGGTAATAATAGAAGTGGGACTTGATCAGTTGATGATATTACTAATGTATGATAACTAAAAATACTTGATTTCTTATAAAAGAAAGCTTAAAAATAATTTTAACTTATCACATACTTTCTATAAAGCCAAATGCATAGATACGGTATTTAAAAATCTGAGGCAGTTTGAAAAATATATACATGTTGAGCTCTATCACAGACCTATGGAAACTAGGTATCTAAGGATGAGGACATCCTTCTTAAAAAGCTCCCTGGGTAATTCTGAGGTGATCTTGTTATGAAGAACCTATAGTCTAGGCTAATGCCAGTATGAATAGATCGGGGCGGGGAGGCGCGGGGACAGGAAAAGGTAGCACAGCCTTATCAGTGTCTAAGGAATTTCATGTAGATTATTTCACCACTGACTGGTTGCAGGTGGACATCTGGAAGCATTTCAGAACCATGGGAGTATGGCAGCCAAGACTGAAAAAAGAAATTAACTTTGGCTTTAAGCACTGGCTAATAAAACTTTGGTTCTTTCTAACAGTTTCATTTATTACTATTCTTTCCCTTTTAAACACATTAAGAATCTCTTTCCTTCTATAGGCTCTGATTGCAGAGACAGTTGGAAGTTATGACACAATGGACCTCTTTAGGCACACTACGGAACTCAGTATGCACGTAAGAACCTGAGCATTCTTCTTGAGAATTCATTAATGAGTAAAGTATTATCCTGCCTAAGAAAATGAATAAGTAGTGGTGTAAGATGTTAATGACAGCGTTTGCCTCTACTCTCTATTCTTTCTTAGAAACAGATAAGCTGTCTTGAAGTAAAGAACTTTTAGTTTTAATCTTTCTGTTAGCTTTTCAAGAGCTGATGAAGAAATGACACTGGGATTTAATAGGTACGGAAGCAGTCATGCAGAAAAACTGAGATCTAGGAAAAAAATAGACAAGAGATGAAGACTAGACTTGGTTGAGAGTTCCAGATTATTTATGAAAGTGTTTTGGAATTCTTTTGTTTCGTAGTTATTAGTTTCATATGCTTATTGTCCTCTGAGGATGGTGCTGAGAAGGGAAAACCCAACCCATTAGGTGTGGCTGTCTTCTGCACTGTATATTTATCCCATTTGAATCTTCTGCCTAGGATTGGAACACGTGATTTAAATATATTCTTAGCTGTGTTTTGTCATAGTGACCCTTCATTTACGGTACTTAACAGCTGACTTAAAGAAGACTAAGATATGGTATTTATTGTATTGAAGTGCATTATTTCATTTCCTAATTTTTACTGGTGTATTTATTACACTGTGCCCACATGCTAACTTTGACTTTTTTTTAAAGACCGAAGGTGCAATTGGTTATGCATATTGGGTCTGTACTACATTGCAAGACAAAAGCAACAGAGAAACAGAACTGTACCGCTACAACATTCTCCAGATGAATGCTATTCCAGCAGCACAAGTTGTTTTGAGTAAATATGTAGGTAAGGTACCTGTTATATAGGCAAGATATTTGAATAACTGTTGAAGTAATTTAAGTAATTACTTTTTACATTTAATTAATTCAAAATTAAATAGTATTACTCAATAAATGAATCAGCCTTTTTTTTTTTTTTTAATGACTAAGCAGTCTACTTTTTAAACTTCAGTAGAGGCTTTTGAAGAATGATGAAAATTGTATGTTAAAATCTAATGATCTGAACAAAAATGATCTCCTAGGAGACTGTTTGTGATGGAAAGCACTGGACTGAACTGCTGCTGCTCTAGCTCTGCTGATTCCTTTCTCTCCTGTCTTGGGCCATTTATTTTACCTCCCTTAACTTCTGTTTACTCCTTGGAAAGGAGAGATTAATACCTAGGCTGTAGAGTTAGTTGTGAGAATTAAATGAAGTGCCAAACCCAGCTCCATTAATCTCCCCCTTTAACACCTGGTTTTTCTTCAGGATATTGTAAAAATATGTTTAGGGTTAGGAAAATGACACTATGGTGAAGTTTTATTAACCATATGTTGTAATAGTTTCCTTCCTTAATACTACCATTGGATTTTAATTCCTGCTCCACACTTAGTAGCCATGATGAAACTTTGCATATTACCAAATTAAATTTTAGTTTTCCCATTTATAGTAGATGAGTTAAAATATATGTTAAAACAAAAAAAAGAAACCATTGCCGCTGAGTCAATTCTGACTCATAGTGACCCTATAAGGAAAGACTAGAACTGCCCCATAGGGTTTTCAGGGAATGGCTAGTGGATCCAAACTGCCAGCCTTTTGGTTAGCAGCCAATCTCTTAACCACTATGCCACCAGAGCTCCAAAATATATATTGCTTAGAACTTAAAATGATTTATGCAGAAATGCCATGCACAGTGTCTGGCATATCCTAGATGCTCCAGAAATGTTCATATTCCTGCTTATACTCTTTGCTTCTAATTTGATACTTGGTTAGACCAGGCTTTTTAGAATTTTGTCAAGGGACAAATAAAATGTTAACGAAACTAACATATCCTAGATGCTTAAGAAACGTTAAAATTCTAAAAAGCTTGGCCTAACCAAGTATCAAATTAGAAGCGAAGAGTATAAGCAGGAATACTGATAGCAGTAAATATTGTCTGTCGAATAGTATGAAGAATCAGCTAAAATGTGAAAAGAGAGAGTAAAACACCTCTTCGTAGGTTTTGAGGGATTAGAATACCTACCTGCTTCTGTAGCAATTTACAGCCTCGGGAACTCTGTGGGGTCACGTGTGAATTGGAATCGACTCAATGGCAGTGGGTTTGGTTTTGGGTTTTGGTTCGTTCAGTTAGCCTGCGGCACTTGAGTAGAAGGAAATGGGTTTACAAATGTCAGGACTTCAGGGCATTGCTATGTTAGTCAGTATGCCAAAATAAATAACCCTAATGAGTACCTAGAGCCACTGAGAAGTGTGTGGTCAGAAATTTTATTGAGAGGCTTCCTAATAGGATGGATAACATTTGTGGAGGATTTATGTAAAGAGGTAACTCTTTTGCTTTCTGCAGAGTTTAGATACCCAAAATAGCAAATCATTCCCTAACAGTTTTGATAGCTAGGTTTTTAATTCTGTAGCGGATCCAATTTATATACTCAACAAATTCAACTATATGTGTTCGAACAACAACAACAAAATTAGAAGAAAAGGGGGAGTGGGATGAGAGAGAGAACGTGGATGATTCATTCCTTCCTCTGTTCTAACAGTTTTTGTGTCAGGGTGAAGGTGGGATGGCCTCAGTTTCTGTGTCCCTTTTGTTGTGTAGAGATTTTAGGGATTTTTCAAGAATAACTTTGACTGTACATTTTTATCTTGCTTTGATGTTAGAACCTAATCATCACCTAAGATGTGTTTACACTGTACTTTGTTAATTCAAGACGTTTGAAGGCATACTTCTCAATATTGCTTTTAACTAGATGAGATTTGTTCTCTTTCTCCATTGTACCTTAGGAGATACATGATGTCTTTTGATGTTAAAATTATTGCATTGAAAATGCCCAAATCGTCTTCTGTTTCTAGTGTATAATACTGAGTTATATTGTTTTAAACACATAGAAATTGGAACAGACCAAGAGAAATCGTTGCTAAATTTAATTACAAGAAGGCATATGTAATTAGCCAAAGAACTGAATTTCCTTGTAAATCTCATGACTAGTTTTACCATGAGGTAGAATTTCAAATTTGTATATTATTGGGAATAAAAAAATGTTTAAACTTTAAAGCATAACTATTAAATATTATCCCATAATTTAAAAGTTATGATTACAGGCATTTCATATTCAAGATAAAATCAGACCACTGTTCTTAACAATGCCAGTGACTTCAGGGGGTAGTCTAGTGTTTAAGATATTGAGAAAAATTGAAAATAAAACTAACATTTTACAGTTACAGCCAGTGTGCACATGTAAAGTAAAGTATTTCTGGATTTCCAGAAAGAATTCAGGATTATGCTCCAGCTTTCACAATGTTGGGTTACTTAAATGAACATCTACTACTGAAAAAGGAAGCGGCAGATGCATACCGAAGGTAAACTATACGTTTAACTGAAATACTCTGTCTTTATCAGTTGGCATGTTTTAGTTAGTCTAGTTATTGAGACTAAATGTTCTGACTCCTTTCTTGATCTTTCATTATATATGATTATATTGTGAACAGTGAAAAGATGGAGTACCAAGTTTTCAACTATATTCTGGTTTCTGTTGCCTACCCTAAAAGGAAGGAAGAAAACAAAACAAAAAAACCCTTGGATTTGATGTTAGAAAAATCTGTCCTCTTAGAACTTTTCTAGCCTTATTAAATACATGTATTTAATCAAAGGAGAAATGAGAACTTTATGATGTATTCTTTTGAATCATTTTAATATCTACTACATGTTTATTCATTCAACAAATATTTGTTGAGCTGCAGTGTCCTTGACGCTGGTAATTTAGCAGTGAATTAGAACAGACACAGGCCCTATTCTCATGGAACTCACATTCTGGTGGTGGGAGACACATAGTAAGCTAATAATCATCTGCAATGGTGATAATTGCTAAGAAAGAAAATCAAAGTAGAAAAAAGGGACAGAGAATGTAGGATCAGAAAGTGACATTTTGGATAAATTAAAGAGGCGTAGATATGCTAACGTGACAGTTGCACCTTGATCTGGATGAGGTAAGGCAACAAACCATTTGGTTATCAGGGGAAAAGCATTCCTGGCAGAAGGAACAGCAAGAGCAGGTGTTCTGAAACAGGAGTGGACTTGGCATGTTTGAGAAACAAGGAAGTCAGTGTGCTAGAATGAAAAGATCAGTGGGGAGAGTGGTGGGAAATGAAATTAACTTCAGTTTTATTCTGTGCAAATTAATTGATTGGTGATTAAGAAAATAACTATTGATCTCATGAGTAATTATGAGATGAAAAGTTAAAAAACCCGATTGCTTAATGTCTGAGACACATTTTTGCCCCAAATCTAATAGATATTTAAAAGAAGCTTTGCCAGATAAATAACTGAGGTATCCCAAATGCTTTGGCATATCCCTTTAAGGACCTATTTGCAATTCAGAGGCGGAATCACTAGATGGTACTGGAGGCTGTATAATCAAGAAGTTATTTTTTCCAAATTGGTTAAGTGTTTGGCTGCTAACCAAAAGGTCAGCAGTTCAAATCCACCAGCCGCTCCTCGGAACCTCTATGAGGCAGTTCTACTCTGTCTTATAGGGTTGCTATGAGTCGGAATCGACTTGATGGCAGCAGGTTTGGTGTTTTTTGGTTATAAGTGGAGAACGGTTTATAAGAAACCACAATTTTATTTCTTTGAGTATCAGTAAACGTACCAGTAAACAAACTTTTTGAATGTGGTAGAATACAAGAGTGAGTAGGCTTTTTAAACAGAAAACTA
Organism: Dugong dugon; assembly: GCA_030035585.1. Taxonomy (NCBI): domain Eukaryota; kingdom Metazoa; phylum Chordata; class Mammalia; order Sirenia; family Dugongidae; genus Dugong; species Dugong dugon. Next base: position 102,565,645 of record CM057460.1, on the reverse strand, counting down.
AACAGCTTTAGGGTGCTTGCCACTTTGTTGTACGTATTATAACCTTTGGCTTAAAATGTCAACTCTGTAGACACTTGAATATGCACCAGTCTTTCCTGACTGATCACCACTGTTGTTTTCCTTCCTTAAACAAGTATCTGAGGCTTAAAGCCACAAGGTAGCTATGAATCTAGCCACAAGGGATATGGTCTTTAATCTCTTAACACTGTCTTTTTAGGCTTCTTAGCAAATTTTTCTCATTTTAACATCAGAGGAATAAAAAGCCTTTCTTGGATATCTCTCAGTGATTAAGTGCTTGGCTGCTTACCAGAAGATTGGTGTTTTCAAACCCACTCAGTGACTCCATGGCAGAAGGACCTGCTCCCGTAAAGAGTACAGCCTAGAAAATCCTGTGGGGCAGTTCTGCTCTGTCATGTAGGGTCGCTATGAGTTGAAATTGACTTGACAGCACCTAACAACAAGCCTTTTAAACAGAAAATTAAAAAAAATTTTTTTTTACTAAATATTCTACTTCTAATCTTCAAGACGTTTTCCTACTTGCCCAAAGGGAACAGCACAAGAAAGAAATACGCAAGATCGTGTGTGTCTATTCTAAGCTTTCAGGGCCTCCTGATAGCTGTTTCCCTTCTCTGAGCTTAATATTGCTTAAATGTTTTTCTGTATATAGCAGTCAAGGACACATGAAAGCATTCAATCTTGTGGCTCAAACTACTAATATATAAATATTTTTAAAAGTGTTTTCCATATACCCCAAATATATCAAAACTTCAAACGGTGACACAAAAGTTCCCCATGTTTAGATCAAAATTTTTGGAGTATTTAGAACTCAAATACAATAAATTATTTGACTTTCTGTTATTTTCCTGATAATCTAAAATCTAAATATATATAAGTGCTTTTGGTACCAACTTATTAGCTATAAGCTGTTATAACTAGCATTAAAAATTAATAGAATTAAATGAAGAAAAAAATCTGTAGCGTCAACTAAGGAGGAAAGGTAGAAGAATATTATTGCACATAGATAATTAAAAATATCTCGTCCTTTTTTAAAGGGCAATTTTGTTGTTACAGACTTCGGAAGACCAGGATACTTATAATGTTACAGTAAGAAATTATGGCAGATTGTTATGGTAAGCATATTTTTTTCCCCATTAATTCTGTGACTCTGTTGGGTTTTTCTAGTGAAAGCCATGAGACCGGTGAGGTGGTGAACAATTTGCAGAGTAGTGGGACATGTATACAGGAGGAGAATGATGACATTCCCCAGGATATGTCATTCCCACAATACCAGGCTGTGTTAACAATTTCATGTACCTCTAACAATACCTAACCCCAGTATAAGAAACTGATGGTTTAGATCAAGTTTAGAACTGATATTTGCAGACTGGACAAGAGATCATGTAAAAGAGAGGCAGTGGCTGTCTTTAATAGTAGAAGCCTGGTTAATTGGAAGAGGAATTGAATTTATTCTGTTTTGCTGTAAATCCTTAAACTGGAGATTTATTTTAGGGGTCCAGGAACCCTTTGGAATTTTATGCATAAAATTGTGTGTGTGTGCATTTTGGGAGTAGAGGGGGAATCATATAGATTTCCTCAGATTCTCAAAGATACCTGACTCCCCCTCAAAAATAATAAAAACCAGTTGTTTTAGAGGGTAGAACCAGGACCAGAAATTGGAAGTATTATGGAAGGAAGATTTCCTAAAGTTGAGAGCTGCCCCAGAATTGAATGGTTCAATATGAACATTATTAGAACTATGGCTTGATGTTTTGGGATTACTGCTTCCATCTTTTAAGGAGCTATATACAGTCGGTGCTCCGTATCCACGATTTCCACATCTGTGGATTCAAACAACGATCAAAAATATTCGGGGGGAAAGAAGTTCCAAAAAGCACAACTTGAATTTGCCACACACTGAGCACTACACTGAGTCCACGTGAATGAAGTGATATGTAGGCGTACCCTGCTGTAGCCTCCCACCATTTCCTGGAGTCTCAGTCTCTCTCCAGCATTCATTGTTTGAGCATTGTTCGCCTGGCATCTTGTCGTCATTCCCTGAACAATAGTACTGTATGACAGTTACTTACATAGCATTTACATTGTATCAGGTATTATAAGTAATCTACAAATGATTTGAAGTATATAGGAGGATGTGAATAGATTATATGCAAATACTATGCCATTTTATTTAAGGGACTTGAGCACCTGAGGATTTTGGTGTTCATGGAGGTCCTGGAACCAATCCCTTGTGGATTCCAAGGGACTGTAGTCAAGTTCTGAGATAGCCAGTTCTTTTCTGTTGTAACTATATACCTGCATCATATCCATAGACAGGAAAACTTTACTGTCCTCCCACTTCAGTTCTTTTAAACTATTCTATTTAGGAGTTGGTAGAGCTCTGTCAGTTCCAAGAATTTCTTGAAGCAGAGGGATAGATATGTTATAAGAAATTGTGTGGAATACAATGTCTGTTCTGCTTAGTTGATGTTTCATTTAATGTAAACATAATATTTTAGAAGAAAATTTTTATCTTCCTGTGAAAATAGTTTGTCTGTTTTCTTTTTATTTTTTAACAAATATTTCAAACATGCAGTAAGTAGTAAAGTATAGAGCTTAATTTAATAAATACCACTCAGATGTAACAGATCTTAAAATTTTGTCAATTTGCTTCAGATTTCTTTTTCAAAGAAAGTTACAGGTAAAGTTGAAGTCCCCTTGTCCTATTCTTCTCTCTCCCCAAACTAATCACATCTTTGAAGATGGTGTTTATTTGTAAAAAATACTTTTAATATATATGTATATGTCCATTAATGCTCTAAGGTAGCTTTCTTTCCTTTTTCAAAATATTTCTCAAGATCAGAATTTATTCGTTTTATAAATCCGCTCATAAAATTTTAGAAGCAAAAGATTGCCTGTATTTTTCGCTTCCACCCATACGACCCAAGATGAAAAAGATTTTATGAAAAGATTTCCAACAGAACATTAAAAATAGAAGCAGATTTGGATTATAGTGATAGATACCAGAAGAATCACGAAGATAACAGTGTTTCTATCCCAAGTGATGACAGCTTATAAAACTTCTCTTCATGTTTAAATAAGCAAAGCAAGTTATTTTTCTGTTATTAATAACTGTTGCACTTAAGTATCATGTATGACAATTTATATTCCTCTTCCTATTAAACATAGAAAAGCTTATATAGTTTTGTCTATGGAATTTTAGTGTAAATTTCAAAATTTGGATGGATGGTGGATCCAAAGAAAATGGATGTGTATATGAACAGTTTCCACAAGGTTAGATTTATTCTGACTAGGTATTCTGTGTCTTGTTAAGCTTATCAAAGATGCTAGAACCATACTCATAAAGTAATATTTAACTAATGTATTAAGCTTTAGAACATTAGAGTACTATGTAAAAAATCAGCTTGAAATTATTTTTGTAACTTGGAATTTTAATTAAAGTTTGTTGAAAGACACTTTGTAATTTAGCAGAGCTAGTCATTTTCACATGTAATTTAAAAGAAGCAAACTTTAATTTTAAATCCCCCAGTACATCCTATTTGAAATAAGTGATATGCTTTCTATTTTAATTTTTAAGTCTTTTCTACAGCTTTAACACAAATAAATTATAGTTTTCTGAATTCCCACCATGAAAAAGAAGGTGTAGATGAAGTTATTAAAAGAACTTTTGTGTAATATATCTGTATATTTTAATGATGCAAGCCAGAATTATTTTTGATATTAAAAGTAAGTTGCATTTTGCTTCTTAGTTCCATTGGCGAATATGATAAAGCTATCCAGGCTTTTAAGTCAACACACCTGGAAGAGTTGGAGGACATCATAGGTCTCGCATTAGCTTTATTTTTGAAGGGTCTATATAAAGAGAGCAGCAAAAGTGAGTATATTACTTGAAGCTAAAGGACATGTCTTACTGTTCCAGAGCTAGGTACAACTTATTCATGATGAGCTTACATGCAGAAAGATATAATGTTGAGATTGGGGGCGGGGGGGTGGTTGCTATGTATTAAATGTGATTAGGAGTCAGAAACAATACTTGGCCCTTTTTACCTATTACCTTATTTAGTACATTATTATGATGAATTGTCCTTATAGCAGTGTTATGAGCTGAGTGTTATCTTCATTTTACAGATGAGGAACCTGAGGCCCAAGATCACTTATGGTAGATATCTGAGTTAGCATTTGAAAGGAGCTCTTCACTACCCTACACTGCTTAAATATAACTTTCTGATAAATGAAGACTTCAGCTATTGTTTGTAATGATAGATTTTAGTTTATCCAAAAATGCTAACTGAGTGCATGTCCACATATATGGGTCTAGCTCATTGTAAGTACCCACACTGCATGATGGAATTGCTGGTCTCCACATGGGAATTTTGGTGGTATCTCAGTGGCTACGGGATTCCACTTCTGGCCTGAGCTGGCTCTTGAAGATAGTGACTCAGATTCTTAAGGTAGAAGTTGGAGAATGTCACGTAATAATTCTAATGATATCCACAGGATCACCTTGGAACAGCTAAACTAAGATTATTATAAATCCATATTCTATCCCCTTGTAAACAGGGAACAATTAAAATATAATTTCAGTTAGATCATTTTGAAAAATAGGATTAGGAAAGGAAAAATTCCACAAAAGTTTGTCAGTCAGGATTGATTTTATTTTGTTTTGTTTTTCTTTCCAACTGTATATAACAGCCTATGAGAGAGCCTTGTCTATTGTTGAATCAGAGCAAGACAAAGCACATATCTTGACAGCGCTGGCAATAACAGAGTATAAACAAGGAAAAATGGACACAGCCAAGACATTGCTCTTTAAATGGTATGTATAGTTGACATTAACGCTTAACATGACCACACACTTAACTATTTGAGATAAAATTCAAAGCAATGTAAATGAAATTCTTAATATTTTAGGAACTTGTTGGTAAGAAAAAGGATTGTGCCCACTTGGTTCTGAATTGACAGTTGGGGCTAGAGATCCTGGTTTAATTCTTAGCCCTGGATCCATCAGATCCTTCAGAATCATCATTTCCTGTACTTTGTATGTATTATTTTTTAAGGAGCCCTGGTGGTACAGTGGTTAAGCACTTGACTGCTAACCGAAAAGTTTGAACCCACCAGCTGCTCCATGGGAGAAAGATGTGGCAGTCTGCTTCCATAAAGATTACAGCCTTGAAAACCCTATGGGCAGTTCTACTCCGTCCTATATGGTGGCTATGAGTCGGAATGGACTCAACGGCAGTGGGTTAAAAGAGTAATTCATCACCTTATGTAGTAGGATTTTGTATATTAGTATTAGATAGTTTTTGTTTTTTCTTTTTAAGGCAAGGTAAAAATTGGAATTTTCTTTTTTAATCAATATTGAAATTTATATTACACTATCTGCTTTTTTTTTTTTTCTCTCTTATACCAAATTATATTGTAGTTGTTTGTACTGACAGAAGTGGCTATGGCTAATTAACATCCTTTTATGTTTGGACTCTGATATCTGTTAACCTGTATAGTAAAGAGAGTTACTATATATACTTTAAAGTAAGCTATTTACTCCAGAGCTGCCAGTGAAAATTCTTGATTATAAATAATGTTTATAAAAACTAAGTGAAAAACATTTTGTTTCCCCTTTCAAAAAATAGTAGACAGATACACTGGTAAATATGTGATTTTTTTATTTTTATTTTTTATTTAATTGTACTGTAAGTGAAAGTTTACAATTGAAGTTAGTTTCTCCTACCAAAATTTATATATACATTGTTACGTGACCCTAGTTGTTCTCCCTATACTGTGACAGCACACTCCTCCTTTCCACCCTGGATTTTCTGTGTCCATTCAACTAGCTCCTGTCCCTTTCTGCCTTCTCATCTCACCTCCAGGCAGGAGCTGCCCATTTAGTCTTATGTATCTACCTGAGCTAAGAAGCACTCTCTTCACAAGTATAATTTTATGTTTTATAGTCCAGTCTAATCTTTGTCTGAGGAGTTGGCCTCAGGAATGGTTTTAGTTTTGGGCTAATAGAGAGTCCGGGAGCTATGTCTTCCGGGGTCCCTCCAGTCTCAGTCAAACCATTAAGTCTGGTCTTTTTACTAGAATTTGAGTTCTGCACCCCACTTTTCTCCTGCTCCATAAGGGACTCTCTGTTGTGTTCGCTGTCAGGGCAGTCATTGGTGGTAGCCGGGCACCATCTAATTCTTCTGGTCTCAGGCTGATGGAGTCTCTGGTTTATGTGGCCCTTTTGTCTCTTTGGCTAGTATTTCCCACGGGTCTTTGGTGTTCTTCATTTTCCTTCATTCCAGGTGATTTGGGACCAGTTGACACATCTTAGATGGCCACTCTCTGGCTTTTAAGACCCCAGATGCCACTCACCAAAATGGGATGCAGAACATTATCTTAATAAACTTTGCTAACACCAGTTGACCTAGATGTCCCCCAAAAGCATGGTCCGCAGAACCCTGCCCTTGCTACTCTGTCCCTCAGAGTGTTTGGTTGTGTTCAGGAAACTTCTTAGCTTTTGGTTTAGTCTAGTTGTGCTGACTTCCCCTGTATTGTGTGTTGTCCTTCCTTTCGCCTAAGATAATTCTTGTCTACTATCTAGTTAATGAATTCTGCTCTCCCTCCCCTCCCTTGTAACCATCAAATAATGTTTTCTTTTGTGTTTTAACCTTTTCTTGAATTCTTAAAATAGTGGTCTTATACAATAATTGTCCTTTTATGACTGACTAAAGTCACTCAGCATAATGCCTTCCAGATTCATCCATGTTATGAGATGTTTCATGGATTGATCGTTGTTCTTTATTGTTGTGTAGTATTCCGTTGTGTGAATATACCATAATTTGTTTATCCATTCGTCTGTTGACGGTTACCTAGGTTGTTTCCATCTTTTTGCTATCGTGAACAGTGCTGCAATGAACATGGGTATGCATATATCTATTAATGTGATGGTTCTTATTTCTCTAGGATATATTCCAAGGAACGGGATAGCTGGATCATATGGTACTTCTATTTCTACCTTTTTAAGGAAGTGAAAAATTGATTTCCAAAGTGGTTGTACCATTTTACATTCCCACCAGCAGTGTATAAGTGTTCCAGTCTCTCCATGACCACTCCAGCATTTATTATTTTGTGTTTTTTGGATTAATGCTAGCCTTGTGGGGGTGAGATGATATCCCATTATAGTTTCATTTGACAGATCTTATTTCATTAGGATATATTCCAAGGAGTAGGATTGCTGGATTGTATGGTACTTCCATTTCTCGCTTTCTAAGGAAGCGCCAAATCGATTTCCAAAGTGGTTGTACCATTGTACATTCCCACCAACAGTGTATAAGTGTTTCAGTCTCTCCACAGCCTCTCCAACATTTATTGTTTTGTGTTTTTTGGATTAATGCTAGCCTTGTTGAGGTGAGATGGTACATCATGGTAGTTTTAATTTGCAGTTCTCTATTGGCTAATGATCGTGAGTATTTCCTCATGTATCTGTTAGCTGCCTGAGTGTCTTCTTTGGTGAAGTGCCTGTTCATATCCTTTGCCCATTTTTTAATTGGGTTATTTGTCTTTTTGTTTTGAAGTTTTGCAGTATGTTGTAGATTTTAGAGATTAGATGCTGATCAGATTTCTCGTAGCCAAAAATTTTTTCCCAGTCTGTAGGTTGTCTTTTTACTCTTTTGGTGAAGTATTTTGATGAGCATAAGTGTTTGATTTTTAGCAGCTCCCAGTTATCTAGTTTCTCTTCTGGTGTTTGTACGTTGCTACTTATGGTTTGTATTCTGTTTATGCCATGTATTAGGTCTCCTAGCGTTTCCCTATTTTTCTTCCATGATCTTTATCATTTTAGATTTTATATTTAGGTCTTTGATCCATTTAGAGTTAGTTTTTGTGCATGGCGTGAGGTATGGGTCTTGCTTCATTTTTTTGCAGACGGATGTCCAGTTATGCCAGCACCATTTGTTAAAGAGACTATCTTTTCCCCATTTAACGGACATTGGGCGTTTGTCAAATATCACCTGCTCATAGATGGATGAATTTATGACTGGATTCTCAATTCTGTTCCATTGGATGTATCTGTCGTTCTACCAGTACCAGGCTGTTTTGACTACCATGGTATAAATAGGTTCTAAAATCAGTGTGAGGCCTCCTGCTTTGTTCTACTTCTTCAGTAATGCTTTACGTATCCGGGGCCTCTTGCCTTTCCATATGAAGTTGGTGATTTGTTTCTCTGTCTCCTTAAAAAATGCTGTTGGAATTTGAATCGGGATTGCATTGTTTCTGTAGATCGCTTTGGGTAGAGTTGACATTTTCACAATGTTGAGTCTTCCCGTCCATGAGCAAGGTATGTTTTCCACTTATGTAGGTCTCCTTTGGTTTCTTGCAGTAGTTATCTTGTAGTTTTCATTGTATAGGTCTTTTATGTCTCTGGTTAGATTTATTCTTAAGTATTTTATCTTCTTGGGGGCTATCGTAAATGGCATTGATTTGGTGATTTCTTCTTCGAAGTTCTCTTTGTTGGTATAGAGGAACTCAACTGATTTTCGTTTGTTTCTCTTGTATCCTGATACTTTGCTGAACTCTATTAGTTTCAGTAGTTTTCTTGTGGATTCTTTGAGGTTTTATGTGTATAAGATCGTATCATCTGCAAATAGAGATACGTTTACTTCTTCCTTAGCAATTTGGACGCCCTTTTTTTCTTTTTCTAGCCTAATTCTTCTGGCTAGGGCCTCCAGCACAATGTTGAGTAGGAGTGGTGATAAAGGGCAGCCTCGTCCGGTTCCCATTCTCAAGGGGACATGCTTTCAGACTGTCTCCATTTAGGATGATGTTCTCTGTTGGCTTTGAATAAATGCCCTGAATTATGTTGAGGAGTTTCCCTTCTATGCCTATTTCACTGAGAGTTTTTGTCATGAGTGGGTGTTGAACTTTGTCAAATGCCTTTTCTACATCAATTGATAAGATCATGTACTTCTTGTGTTTTGTTTTATTTATGTGATAGATTACACTGATTGTTTTTCTAATGTTGAACCATCCCTGCATACCTGGTATAAATCCCACTTGGTCATGGTGAAATTATTTTTTTGATATATTGTTGAATTCTTTTGGCTAGAATTTTGTTGAGGATTTTTGTGTCTGTGTTCATGAGGGATATTGGTCTGTAATTTTCTTTTTTTGTGATGTCTTTACCTGGTTTTGGTATTAGGGTTATGCTGGCTTCATAGAATGAGTTTGAGAGTATTCCATCCTTTTCTGTTCTCTGAAATACCTTTAGTAGTAGTGGTGTTAACTCTTCTCTGAAAGTTTGGTAGAATTCTCCATTGAAACCATCAGGGCCAGGGCTTTTTTTTCTTGGGAGTTTTTTAATTACCTTTTCAATCCCTTCTTTTGTTATAGGTTTATTTAATTGTTCTACCTCTTGTTTGTGTTAGTTTAGGTAGGTAGTATGTTTCTAGAAGTTTGTCCATTTCCTCTAGGTTTTCAAATTTGTTAAAGTATAATTTTTCATGGTTTTCTGTTGTGATTCTTTTAATTTCAGTTGGGTCTGTTGTGATATCACCCATCTCATTTCTTATACAGGTTATTTACTTCCTCTCTTGTTTTTCTTTTGTCAGTTTGGCCAGTGGTTTATCAATTTTGTTGACCTTTTCAAAGAACCAGCTTTTGGTCTTGTTAACTCTTTCAATTGTTTTTCTATTCTCTATTTCATTTAATTCTGCTCTAATTCTTATTATTTCCTTTCTTCTGGTGCCTGAGGGCTTCTTTTGCTGCTCTCTTTCTGCTTGTTCCACTTGTAGGGTTAATGTATTGATTGTGGCCCTTTCTTCTTTTTGGATGTGTGCATTTATTGCTATAAACTGATCTCTGAGCACTGCTTTTGCTGTGTCCGAAAGGTTCTAGTAGGATGTATATTCATTCTTATTTGATTCTGTGAATTTCTTTATTCCATCCTTAGTTTCTTCTATAACCCAGTAGTTTTTGAGCATGGTGTTATTCAGTTTCCATGTCTGATTTTTCTTTTCCTTCCTTTTTCTGTTACTGATTTCTACTTTTATGGCTTTATGGTCAGAAAAGATGCTTTGTAATACTTCAGTGCTTTGAATTCTGTTAAGGCTTGCTTTATGGCCTGATATGTGGTCTGTTCTGGAGAACGTTCCATGTGCTTTGGAAAAGAAAGTATACTTGGCTGCTGTTGGATGGAGTGTTCTGTATATGTCTATGAGGTCAAGTTGGTTGATTATGGCATTTAAATCTTCCATGTCTTTATTGACCTTCTTTCTGGATGTTCTGTCCTTCACTGAAAGTGGTATGTTGAAGTCTCCTACTATTATTGTGGAGCTGTCTATCTCTCTTTTCAATGCTGTTAGAGTTTATTTTATGTATTTTGGAGCCCTGCCATTGGGTGTATAATATTTATTATAGTTACGTCCTCCTGGTGTATTGACCCTTTAATTATTGTATAGTGTCCTTCCTTATCCTTTGTAGTGGATTTTACTTTAAAGTGCATTTTGTCAGAGATTAATATTGCCACTCTTGCTCTTTTTTGATTGTTGTTTGCTTGATATGTTTTTTCCTATCCTTTGAGTTTTAGTTTGTTTGTGTGTTTAAGTCTAAGATGTGTCTCTTATAGGCAGCATATAGATGGATCACGGCTTTTTTTTAATCCATTCTGCTGCTCTGTATCTCTTTATTGGTGCGTTTAGTCCATTTACATTCAGCATAATTATTGATAGGTGTGAGTTTAGTGCTGTCATTTTGATTTTTTGTGTGTGTGTATTTGTGTTGTTGACAGTTTCTTTGTTCCACTTAATCTTCTGTGCTGAGTCATTTTTCTGTATGCATTTTCTTTTCATCGTTTTCATTGTTGTTGATTTTTATTTGCTGTGTCTTTTTATGTTTTTCTTCTTTTTTATTTTGACGTGTAGGATTGTTAGTTTCCCTTGTTTTTGACTTAATATTTACCCCTGTTTTTCTAAGTTTAAACCAGTCTTTTATTTCTTGATATTGCCTTGACTTCCTCTGCATATGAAAGGTCTATGACTACATTTTTTAGTCCCTCTTTTTTGTTTTAATGTTGTCATCTTTTACATACTAACGTCCCTGTTTCCCTGTTGACAGTGTTTTAGCTTTGATTTACTTTTGTGATTTCCCGGTGTGGGTTGATATCTGGTTGCTGTGTCCTGTGTTCTAGTCATGGGTTATCTGATGTTACTGATTTTCTAACCAAAGGACTCCCTCCAGTATTTCTTGTAATTTTGGTTTGGTTTTTGCAAATTCCCTAAACTTCTGTCTATCTGGAAATGCCCTGATTTCGCTATCATATATGAGAGACAGTTTTGCTGAATATATAGTTCTTGGGTGGCAGTTTTTTTCTTTCAAGGCTTTATATGTGTCATCCCATTGCCTTCTTGCCTGCATGAATCTGCTGAGTAGTCCGAGCTTAGTCTTATTGACTCTCCTTTGTGGATGACTTTTCATTATTCCTAGCCACTCATAAAGTTCTCTCTTTATCTTTGGTTTTGGCAAGTTTGATTATAATATGCCTTGGTGACTTTCTTTTAGGATCTACCTTATGTGGCGTTCGATGAGCATCTTGGATACATATATTCTTATCTTTCACAATATCAGGGAAGTTTTGTGCCACCAAATCTTCAACAATTCTCTCTGTATTTTCTTTTATCCACCCCTGTTCTGGTACTGCAATCACTTGTAGGTTATTCTCTTGATAGAGTTCCACATAATTCTTAGGGTTCTTCATTTTTTTAAATTTGTTCATCTGATTTTTCCTCAAATAAGTTGGTGTCAAGTGCTCTATCTTCAATCTCACTAATTCTGACTTCCATTGCCTCAGTTCTGCCCCTGTGACTTTCTATTGAGTTGTCTAATTCTGAAATTTTATTGTTAATGTTCTGATTTGTTTGCTGTCTCTGTATGGATTCTTGCTGCCTGTTAAATTTGTCATTATGTTCTTCTCTAATCTTCTTAAATTCCTCTGTTGCTTTGTCTGTGTGTTCCTTGGCTTGTTCTGCGTTTTATATGATCTCCATCCTGATCTCTTGAAGAATTCTGTATATTAATCTTTTGTATTCTACCTCTGGTAATTCCAATAAGTTCTCTTCCTCTGGAAAATTTCTTAGTTCTTTGTTTTGGAAGCTTGCTGAAGCCATTACGGTCTGCCTCTTTACATGATTTGATATTGACTGTTGTCTCTGAGCCATCAATAAGTTATTATGTTTATTTATTTTGTGTTTGCTTACTGTGTCCTAGCTTCTTGTTTTGTGTTGTTTTGATATGCCCAAATAGGCTGCTAGTGTGTGCTGGTTTGATTATTGGTGCCTTTGAAGCTCTAACGTCCTGTCCCCAGGTGGTTAGATCTGTTACTAGGTATGTAAGCCCAGTAATCCGTTTACTTTTCTTGTATGGGTTCAGCTCAGGTGTCCATGTAGTCGGTCCCCAAGTGTATGTTGCAGGCTCTCACCTACAGTCCTAGGCAGACAGGGGTGATTGCTGCAGGCACAAGTATCTGGCTGCAGCAGGGTTTCATGCACTGAGTAAGGCAGAGGGCTGACGGCTGCCCCTGAGTGTCTGGGAGGAAAGCGTATCCCTATTCACTAGAGCGCGTAGGCAGGTGGGTTTTGCAGCCGGACTATGGACACCAGATGGTGTTGGCTGTAAGGCCTGGAAGGCACCACTTATATTTGGACCCCTGTCATGGTGGCTAGGTGGCATGGGTGGAGCCACCAGTCCTCAGGCCCCTGATGTGGTTAGGTGAGGACCCTGCTTAATGGGAAGAGCAATGTCAAACGTCATGAACCTGCTATTCCACCATATAACTGATACAGTTGAAGTTAGGGTCCAGGTATATACCCTGTTGTACGGTGCTAATGAGGGCCTACTCAGTTGAAAGGGGCCCGCACAGGTCTGTGCAGGGGTGAAAGGCATTCAAAGTCTGTGGACCACTTACGCCTGTGCCTAGGCAAAGGAGGTGCGCCTACCCTGAGTTCCCAACTTAAAGGAGCTGGCAGATTATTTTTTCCTGTTTCTTAATTTGTTCCCTCTCCAAGTCTGGGGGAATGGCTCAGGGCGTGTGACGCGTCCTGCTTCTGGCCCAGGGGACACAACAGTCGCTAAATTCGGCCTGGGGTGTGGTGCAGAGTGGGGAGAGTGCAGGTAAATGGGATAGAGATTTTTCCCAAAGTGGGTGTTTTTTGATCCACACAGTAGGTCAGATGTATGTAGTTATCTTTTGCTGATTGAGCGCAGCTTTTCACTGGTTCTGGAGGCCTGAGTAGGCTCTCTGTTGGTTGGTCTCTCCCAATGTAGAAAATGCCTCCCGAGCACCACTTCTTACCTCACTGTGCACACCAGCCGATCTGACCTGAAGGGTGCCAGCTTCCGCCAGGTCAGGTCTGGCACTCCTTGCTGCTTCTGAACCATCTCTCCATCCTCTTGCTGCTCAGTCCAATTCCTCAACTTTGCCTTTGATGTTCAGGGCTCCTAGATTGTCATATATAATCAATTCAATTGTTTATTCGGGTCTTTGTTGTCAGAGGGACCACTGGAAGCGTCTGACTTCTCCGCAGTCTTGGCCCCACTTCCAAGATACAATTTTTTTTAATGTGAGAAGTGTTTCTATTAAATTTAAATGAACTGTGTTAAAAAGTTTTTGAAAGTTCCATGTTTTGTGTTAGTAAAAAAATCCATAATAATTTTTAGAAATATTAATGAGTTTGTAGAGAGCTAAGGTTTTCTTTTTTAAAATTAGTAAGGATTCCTAAACAGTATTGACTTTTCCATCCATAAGGCTAAATCTGATTTCACAGTTCAGAGAAAAAAAAAGAATGCTAGGTGTTTACCTATAAAATACAAATTCTCCTTAAATTTTAAAAATACTTAACTTGGAGTATGGTACTAGTAGATATGATTTGTGCTTATAAATCAATAATATCAATAATATCAAGAAAATAGGACAAAGCTTTCTCAGAATGATAAAAATCAAATCTTACATTGAGAAGTTTCTTTTTTATTATTCATACATTTTAGAGTTTTATTGAAAGTAACTCAACATTTTGGCAAGTTTATTCTAATTATTTACCTAGAACTGAAACCCAGTTAAATATAATGACCAGAAAAGAAACTTGGCTATTGCTCTGTGAATGGCCATTGATACTTTTAACTACTTCAGGCAAGCAGGGAAGTTTTTGTCTGTAGAAGCTAGGAAATTTGCTCTATATTACTCTCTAAAGCTGAGCTTAGTTTGTGGATCTTTGAGTAAATTGCTTTGTGCACTTAATGTTAAATATCTTTTAATAGTTACAGATAAAAATGACTGTACTTATGGCTAATAGACAATTAAAAAGTATATTTACAGTTCTATCTTAAAGGAACCAACCGCAGAAAGCCTTCAAGCCCTTTGTGCTCTAGGATTGGCAATGCAGGATGTTACACTATCCAAAGCAGCACTTAATGAATTACTGAAGCACATCAAACAGAAAGACAATGGTTATCAGAGGTACCTTCTTACTGCAGCTATTTATGCACTCCAGGGCCACAGTGTGGCAGTACAGAGACAAGCGTCCAAAGCTGTTCACAGGTAAATTCTGTACATGTGAACTTGCTTCCTAATTATACATTATTATGTAGTTTTCTGACATTTAGACATTATTAAGAATATAAAATAAGGTAAGTATATGTATTTGGAAACCAAATTGTGGCTTTAAGAAACTGTACACAGGACAAGGTCACTGCCTGTATGTATTATTTCATCTATAAATTTTTTTTTTTTTTTTTAATTCAGTTGATAAAGAGATAGAGAACAAAAACTTGGCCCTTATTTAGGTTAAGGCCCAAATCTTGCTTTAATATGAAAGCTCTTACTATTTCTCGAGTTTGTAATATTGTCAGTCTGTTATTCAATACTGTTCAGGTTGATGGTTTTAGGACATTTTTAGCCACTTAAACGTTCATTAACTCTTTAAAGTGTTAAAAATAGAAAGCTGTTAGCACTAGCAACACTGATTATTTGTTTTATTTTCAGCAATAAGATACTATATCCTTCCTTAGTTCATTCTTATTGACAGTCTTTGCTTGCTAGTTATATTTTTTAAAGGTTAGATTTCTTTTAATATAAAATTTATTCCTTGTGATGTCATTTCTATTACAAGTAATTTTCCCTTTACACAATATTATTTGTCCTATATTCTTTCATCTTTTTGTATTTCTTTGAACACAGTATATTAAATTTTATTAACCTTTCTTGCTTCATGGCTTTGTAGTCATCACGTTGCTGGTTTTTCCTTCTCATTTGCATGAAGACTGTTGGTGTATATAATAGACATAAATTTTAATTTATAAAAATTAAGACACTTTCAAACAAACGTGGGCGATTAATATGAACCGTCTTAGATTTCTGAAAGGTCTTAAACTTAGGTGCTAAATAAAATGTTGATAGTTTATAGGTACTTTTTCTGGTAAAGTGACTCCCGTCTCTAAGCCTGCTACTTTTGATATCTCCATAGTAACCCAGCTGACCCTGCTCTTTGGTCTCTGTTGTCCCGAGTGGTTGCTCAGTATACTCAGCGAAATGCAAAGGTGAGTGATGTTACCAGTTTTGGCAAAAACGTAAAATAGCTTGTGTTGTGGGAAATGACATAATACTAAATTATCATCTGGAAAATAATTAATACAGTGAGGAAGTTCTGTTATTTAACCAAATTTTCCATTAGTCGCTGAACAGGTAGCACACTGAGTTTCCTCTGTGTACTGTTGTACTGTTCTAGGTGTTGTGGAAGATACAAAGAAAAAGAAATAGGTGGACCTTTATGAACACATATAGATTATGTTGATAGCTACATGATAAGATAATGTTTGTAATGTTGCCATATAGTAAGCATTAGCTATTATGTTTTTCAGTCCCCAAATATAGTTTTATTTAAAAGCTCCTTGAATATAAGGCAATAAGAAATAAACACTACTACTGTCTAAAAATGTAAATATAAACATGAAAGTCATTGACGGTCTATAAAAGAGATTATAATACTGTATTTTAGTTTGTTAACAGCCAGGTATTTTCAGGAGTCTATAAAGTGTTCTGTTAACTTCCATAGCAAATACGTCCTTTCATAGTTCAATGGTAATAGCTAGTATGTTTTGAACAGTTATTATGTCTAATAATTCTAGTATCTGAAGTCTCACAGCGTCCTTGTTTCCATTGATTCTGACTCTTGGCAACCCTACATGTGTCATAATAGAACTGTACTTCGTACGATTTTCAGTGCTGATTTTTCAGAAGCATATCGCCAGGCCTTGTTTACAAGGTGCCTGTGGGCAAACTCAAACTGCCAACGTTTGGTTAGCACCAAGTGATTTAACTGTTTGTATCACCTGGAATGACACCTGAAGTCCTAGTGGATCTGTGTCTGTTGGTTATTTCTACTGGTTTTCACTCATCATAGCTTTGTTGCCTTATGTACTTGATTTTGGGTACTTGAAAATTTATTTATAGGAATAATTTGAGCCCTAAAATTAGGGAAACTTTCCATAAAGAGGATTTGTGCTTACTTCTGCTAGGTGTTTGAGACTTCCACTAATTTGAGACTAAGGTTAAGAGCTTGAGGTTTCTTGACAAAGCAGGCTACTGTGTGCCTGGGTTGCAAGGTCATTTGGGACATGGTTTATTTCTGATTCACCTTTAATCTGAGGGTGTAGGTTAAATCTGAGGGTATAGCCTGCTGGGGTTCAGTTTATTGTGAGGTAAGTTTCCTATACTCTCCCTTCCTATGTGAACCTTGGGCTTTAATTTCTATCACACTAGCCCAGGAGCCCTTTAAAAGGAAAATTCAAATCATTAGGATCTGCAAATGGTGGAACTGGCTTCCATGCTCATTCACCTCTCCGATTCCACTTTTCCCTTTCAGTTTTGACCTGGTAAATCCTAATGATCTTGTCATTTGTTTAGTGCTTTTAAGAATACATTTTTAAAATTTTATCCCAGCACTTCTCAAACTTTAATATACAAATGAAATCACCTGGCAATCTTGTTAAAATGCAGATTCTAGTTCAGTAGGCTTGGGGCTGGGCCTGATATTCTGCTTTTTTTTTTGTTTTGTTTTTTTATTGTACTTCAGGTGAAGGTTTACAGAACAAATAGTTTCTCATTAAACAGTAGTACACGTATTATTTTATGACATTGGTTAACAACCCCACGACATGTCAACCCTCTCCCTTCTTGACCTTTTTTTTTTTTGGTGAAAGTATACATAGCCAAAGATACACCATTTAAAAAATTTCTACATGCACAGTTCAGTGACATCGACTATGCTCTTCCAGTTGTGCTGCTATTCTCACTTTAGATAAACAGTTAGTACACATGTTGCCCCATGACGATAGTTAACAACCTCACTACACATCAACACTGTCCTTACTCAACCTTGGGTTCCCTGTCACCAGCTTTCCCATCCCCTTCTGCCTTCTAGCCCTTGTCCCTGGACTGCTGTGCCTCATTAGTCCCATTTTGTTTTATGGGGCTGTCCAATCCCTGGCTGAATGGTGAACCTCGGAAGTGACTTCACCACTGAGCTAAAAGGGTGTCTGGGGGCCATACTCTCGGGGTTTCTTCAGTCTCTTTCGGCCGGTAAATCTGGTCTTTTTTTTTTTTTTTTTTTTGAGTTAGAATTTTGTTCTACATCCTTCTCCAGCTCTGTCCAGAACCCTCTGTTGTGATCCCGGTCAAAGCAGTCAGTGGTCTGATATTTTGCATTTTTGACAATCTTCCAGGGAATGTTGATGCTGCTGGTACACAGACCACACTTTAAGCTGGATTTTATCCACATATTTAGTTATTTTCAGCAAATGGATTGGTTCAAATAACGTAGAAGACCATCATTAGTAGACACCAAACGAAGGAGTTATTTAGTCCTAGCTGCTCTGCTAAGCATTTTTATGGAAGCAGGTGCATGTATTTTTCAGTGAGGAGACAGACAGAAAGGTTAAGTAACTTGTGCAGTCACAGGGAAGAGTTGTGGCCGGGATTCAGTGTCAGGTCTAACTCCCGAATCCTCCTCTTCTGTGTTGCCTTTCTTCTGTTTATTCTGTTTTCTATTGACATATTTTTAAAAGCTTATTTCTGTTTTTAGCATTCTTTATACATTAAATAGAGTTTTGAAAGTGTTTCTGATGTACTTTTGATATAAAATGGACGGTACAGTATACTTCTGATGTAGAATGAAATCGTCCTTATAGTTCATTTTCTTTTCCAGGTAAAATGTATAATAATTGAATTTTTAAAAATTATAGATTTCAAGTAGACCTTCTGAAAACTATGTGGTGCTGTGACTATTTTTCTTATTTTTAGTCTTAAGTTGATTACCGAAATGATGAGCTTAATGGTGCTCTGGACTGTAGTTACTCGTTTTATTAGGGACTACAAAAATTTTTTAAATACTGTGTATTTTCATAATATATACTAGTTTAGATTATGTTTAATGATCTCTCTCTTTTTGACTCTTTCACTTTTCCTTTCCTTTCTTCCATAATATTTTTTATATTTTCAGAAAATGTATACATTTGTTTGGTACCAATATAAAATCATGTAATTTTGCACCTTTTATGAGTATCATAAAAGAGTGGAGTTGAAATAATCACAGTAGAAAAGGTTTTCTTTGACAAAAATATTGAAGTGGTCTTTTTAGACAGTAATAACAAGTTGATACTTAAGGAGTTCGGAAGTTGTGAATGTGGTAGAACCTAACCTTTGAAACGATGTAATGGAAAGGTATTATCAGTCTTAATTTTTAGTATTTAGTGAGTTTTTTCATTTGTCTAAATAATCAATATTTTCTATTATAGGGAGGTGCTGTAGCAGGAAATGTGGCTCATATACTGGACTCCAATCATGGAAAGGTTAGTTTGCCCCAGTACATAGGGAATGGTCAACTTGATAAATAATGTTGATGAAAGAATAAAATCATGTTTCTATGTGGCTTTAGGGGTTATATCATCAAATACGGTCCTGCTTTTAGTCACCTTGAAAGACAGGGAGCTATAAAGGGAATTGGTCAACATACTTCTTTTCTCTTATGTAGAAGGCATTACTGTACACTGCAGTAAATCAGCTGGCCATGGGAAGCAGTTCAGCTGAAGATGAAAAAAATATTGCTCTAAAGACCATTCAGAAGGCAGCTCTCCTTTCTCCAGGTGAATATAGTATAATCCATTTCTTTAATTCGGATTCTGTTAATCTCGGATTTGTGACTTACAGGGGCAAAGTTTATTTCTATGAAATAAGTCCAAAAGAGAATTTTAAGAAAATGTTTTAAAATTTTGCCAGTCATTTGATTATCTGCATTTGGATGCTAATAATTAAGAGAGAATCAATTATTGAAGCAGGTTGAAAGGAATGTCTGGTTAAAGATACTTTATTACCAGTTATTGAAAATCTGAATTATATATTTTCAAGTAGCTTTATTTCTTCTTTTTTTTAATCAGTCTGGTTTAATGAGGTTTACCTACAGCTACTAAACACATTTAGTTATTTTTACATGTAGTTAGCTCCTTGAAGGGAGGAGATACGTCTTGTGTGGCCTCACTTGAGCTGGTTTTTCTTAATTCTAATCAGCTATGTCATATGTATGTTGCCGATCATAAAGGATACTAAGGAGTTGCATATGACTGCCAGGGTTCTTCCATTACCATTCCTGGGAAAATGACTTAGAAGACAGAAATGTCTAGTGTTTTAGGGTTATGAGGTATATTGTTATTATTTTAAATATGAAATGCAGCATTAAACAATGTATACCCCCAGAGCACATCAACCATTTGTTAGGTCTGAATGTTATTGCTTTTGGCTAGGGACTGTTGGGAAACAAATTGTAACAAAGAACAGGTTGAATGCTATCTTCACAATAAATTGTAAACATCCTAACTAAACTGCAAAATATCTAACATTTCAGGGATTATTTTATAAAACAAGTAAACAAAGCAATATCCTGTTGTTTATCCTTTCTTTAATGTTTGAAATAGAACAAAAAGAGACCTTAAACATTTAGACTTGTCCCTGGTAGTGCAGTGGTTAAGAGCTTGGCTGCTAACTGAAAGGCTGGCATTTGGAATCCACCAGTTACTCCTTGGAGACCTTATGGGGCAGTTCTGCTCTGTCCTGTAGGGTCACTATGAGTTGGAGTCACTCGATGGCAATGGTTTTTTCTTTTTTTTTTAATATCATGTGTTGGTTAAGTTCCTAATTTTTGAAAGCAAATATTAGATTGAATTACTCTCAAGAATCCTTACTGTGGATCCAGAATGATAGAAGATCTGTTAGCTTTTAATTTTGTAAGTGGCATAAACTTTAGAAAGGTAAGATTCCCCACGTATGTTCTTCTGTAATTAACTCCTCTGATTTTCCCATATAATCTGGAGAAATGGATGATCAGGGAAGTAGACTCATCAGTTAAAATGCTTTGAAATAGACACTGAGTGATGAAAATGAGCGCTTGTTGGAGGCTTGTCCTTGGAAACCAATGAAGTGAATATAATTGGAGTTACATGCGGTAGCTGTAAACCTAGTCCTTATAGATCTTTAGTTAAGCAAAGCATGGTATTGATAGATGGTACTCAAAGGAGTCTTTTCAGGAATTTAAATATAATCTCCAAAATTTAGAATCAAGTTTAAAAGGAGTCTAATTTCTGCTAGATTAGAGCTTCTGTTACACTAAGGGGTAGATGTGTTTTTAGCAAACTGTATTTTAAAATCTTTAAGTTTGTAGTTATATGTTATTTCAGAGCCAATTTGTTTCATAGAGAACTTGAGCTGCTGATTGGCTATGGAAGAGTTAATGGAAACAGCAATTCTTTTGTACTGTGATGGAAAAAATTACTGCCAGCTACTGCTTACACCTTATCCCCAAAATCTAAACTATAGAATATCTAAGATCCCTAGAGGAGTTGTTCACTTAATCATAGGAGTAAGTCAATATTCTGAAATTTAGTCAACTTCAGTTGGAGTTATAAGATTTTAGACCTGGATGGCATCTTAGCTATCATCTAGTTCGGTTACCTTGTTTTATAGAAAAATGAGTCCAAAAGGAAAAGCTGCCACCCAGTTAATTAGTGGCATTGCTAGACCTAAAATCCAGATCCAAGGCTCGATTATACCTGTCATTACATAGCAGTCAGATGTCATCATAAATTCTAGTAAATGGTTCCCATTTCTTTTTTCTGGAATTTGATTATATCTCAATGTTGTTGAAAATAAGGTAGTCATTATCTGGAACAGAAATTATTTTATAATATGGCGTTGTATATTTAATTTTTTATAAAATTTTTTAACTGCATAAGATTTCTAATGATTGTTGTGCTGTTAGCAGTCAGACTGATCATCTGTAAATAAAATAGATGTTCAGATGACTCTCCGTATCCACAGGTTCCGCATCCGCGGATTCAACTAAAGTGGATTGAAAGTGTTTGGAAAAGAAATGTTACACTGATGCTGACGTGTACTATGTAATTAGACCTGCCATGGTAGCATCTGTACTGAACATGTGCAGATTTTTTTTCTTGTCATTATTCCCTAAACAATAAAGTATAAAAACTATTTATATAGCATTTACATTGTATTAGGTATTATAAGTAATCTAGAGATGAGTTAAAGTATATGCAAATACTGTGTCATTTTATATGTGACTTGAGTATCCTCAGATTTTTGTATCCACGGGGGATCCTGGAACCAATCCCCTGTGGATACCGAGGGATGACTGTATGTTTGACACACGAGAGGAGAGGTATATTAGATGAGAGAGTCAGAAAAAAAAATAAAACTAAAGCTGAAAGTATATTTAAATGACTATATTGTTAGCTGTCACTCCTTTCTGTGGATTTTAAATGTATTTATTTGTTTTGTAAGGGTAAACCCAAAAAACCCACTGCTATCGAGCTGATTCCAACTCATAGCAACCCTATAGGACAGAGTAGAGCAGCCCCCTAGGGTTTCCAAGGCTGTAAATATTTACAGAAACAGACTGCCATATTTTTCTCCCACAGAGCAGCTGGTGGGTTCGAACCACCAACCTGTTGTTTAGCAGATGAGTGCTTTAACTGCTGTACCACCAGGACTCCTCTTTTTAAGGGTAGCAAGACTAAAATATTAACCATTGAAGTGAATTACAAAATACGATTTATAGAAATAAAAGACTAGACAAAAAATTCCTGTGTTCCAGATCTCCTTCCAGCTCCTCCTTTTCACAAGTAGCTTTCTTAAAAAGAGGAGTCTATACTCATAATCTCTTCCTGTTATTATCTCCTCAACCCCCTACTGTCACACTTCCCCCAGTTCCCTGAAGCTGCTGTCAAGGCATGAAAGAAGAAGGGCAGATCAAATGAATGAAGAATTATATAATCATATAGTTGTTTCATTTGGAATGATAAAGTGACTTGCATGTTTGGCTGTTAGAACATAAATTAAAAGAGTATTTTTCCTTCCTTTTGGCTTCAACTTTTTTTAAGAACCAAAAAATTGTGTTATCTTACTTTTCTTGTGATTAAGCCTTTAAACCAGGGACTGAGTGATGAAGATGAGTGCCTGCCTGAGACTTGTTCTTGGAGTCCAGTGAAAGTGAATGTAATTGACCTTTCCACAGTAGCGCAGTACTTTAGACAACTGAGCTAACCAGCCATGAAAGAAGAGCTTGATATAGTATTTCTCATTCTTTGATGTGTTTGGAAAAATTGGCAAGTCTTAAAGGATGAATGTAGTAGTTTAGTTTTCCCTTATGAAAGTGAAATTTTGGGTCAGGATGTCTGGAGATACAATTTTATTTATTTATTTAATTTTTAAACTCTTACTCTCATTTTTGATAAATTTTTAGCCACATGTTGACATTAACAAACCATCTAATTGTATTTCCTGTCTTTAGGTGACCCTGCTGTCTGGGCTGGGCTAATGGCAGCCTGTTATGCTGATGATAAACTGGCTCTAGTGAACAACACTCAGCCAAAGAAGATGGATTTATACTTGGCTCTGTTATCTGCTATTTCTGCTTCAGGTAAGTTTTAAAAAGCATTTTATATTTGATTTAATTCAGGCTCCTTAAATGGTTAATATCAGGAACACAAACGTTAGTTGCGTATGTTACAATAAAAAATGCATTCATTAAAGAATCAACAGGTATAATGTAGTTAGCTGCAGTCATGTCTAACCCTCCCTCACCCCTAACTCATGACAGCCCCCTGTGTAATAGAGTAGAACTACTTCTTAGGGTTTTCTTGGCTGTACTCTTTACAGAAGAAGTTCATCAGGTCTTTCTTCTACCAAGCTGCTGGGTGGGTTCAAACCACCAACGTTTATGTTAGTAGCAGCTGATCGCAAACTACTTGTGCCATCCAGACTCTTAAATAGGTATGATAGCCATATAGAGATACGATGGGTGTGTATATTTTCTTTTCCTATATAACTTAAAAGTTCAGTGTATTCTGTCAGCTAAAAATCTTTGTTTTATAGAGTTTACCTCTTTTGAGCCTTGACCAATGTTTTAAGATAGATATGACCAGAAAAGAGTTCTTTACTGAAACCAGCACTGAAATCGCCCAGTGATTCTTCCTGAGAATCTTGGCCAGAGAAGGCAGTTAATCTAATCAGATTTAGTTAACATTGTCTTGTAAATCTATAAATCTCTTCATTGAAAAGTTGATCTATATATAGCATCAAAAATAGAATAGCCTACTTTTGTCTTGGGACAATAGTTTTTCATTGAATTATTTTTAGGTTAGCAATAAATATTAAGCATTCTGTCTTTTATGGACAACCAGGGCAAATTAACAAAAGCAGGCCCTTAACAACACTATTATGTAGAGTTTTTTTATAAGATTGAGGCAGAGATTGTCAGTAATAGGAACCCAACAAAAAAATGGATAAAAGATCTGAACTGACAACAATTCTCTAAAGAAAATACATAGATGGCAAATAAATGCATGAAAAGAGGCCGAACACGGTTAGTCATTAGGGAAATGCAAATTGAAATCACAGTGATATACCACTAAACTACTAGAGTAGCTAAAATTTGACCACAGCAAATGTTGAGGATGTAGAGCAATAGAATGCTCCTACACTGCTGATGGGGATATAAAATTGTTCAGCCACTTTGGAAGAGTTTGACAGTTAATTTAAAAAATAACGCAACCATTGTACTCCTAGATGTTTACCCAAGAGTAATGAAAACGTGTGTTTGCAAAAAGACTTGTACTCAGATGTTTATAGCAAGTTGATTTATAACTGGAAACAACCTAAATTTCCATTAGTGGGTGAAATGATAAATTGTGGTATAGCCATACCAGTGAAATACTGCTCAACAATGAAAAGGAATGAACTGTTGACACACGAAACAGCATCAGCGAATCACTGAATAATCATACTAAGTGAAACACTCCAGACAAAAAGAGTGTATACTATATTATTTCATTTATATAAAATTTTAGAAAAATCCAAATAAGTATTGTGAAAGAAAACAGATTAGGAAGAAAACAGATTAGTAGTTGCCTGGTGACAAGGTAAGGGAGGGTTAGGGTGGGTTGGTGGCCAAAGTAATTACAAAGGGGCAGGGTGAAATCATTATCTTGATTGTAGTGATGATTCATAGATGTATACTCATATTGAAACTCATTCAATTGTACAGTTTGCCTAAGTACACACAGTTTATTGTATGTCTTCTAATGAATTCTTAAAAGTATTATTAAGATACAATGATTTTTGATGTAATTCAGAAGTAGAGAAGGTCTTAAGTTGTTCAGCCACAAATACTAACATGAAACTTTTATATCAGGATAGACTGGTATTCCAGTGGCATATATAATGTTTAAAAGTTTTGTGTGCATGGTCAGTCTAATTATAATACCTCTTAGCAACTACTTACTCCTATGAGAACACATTATGTATGGCAGAAGAAAGTAACATTGACTTTTTTTTTTTAAATAGTTAAAGACAAAGAATTCCCTGAAAATTACAACCAATCTCTTGAAAAGTGGTCTCTCTCCCAAACTGTCACTGGTCTGATAGAAACTGGAAGAATATCTGAAGCTGAAGCCCTCTGCACAAAGGTATTGTTATGGAGCTGGGCATTGAGATGCATAGATTCTTATCCTACTTGGAGAATAAGTTCAAAAATGGAGTGCTTATTATTTAGAGAGCACGTGGTGATGGTGATGATGATAACAGCCAACATTTATCGAGTACTTGCTACAAGTCAGTCCTATGTTTAGCATTTTGTATTTAACCTTCACAACAATCCTATGACACTGCAGGTACTTACTAGTGTTCCTGTTTTCACAAATGAGAAAACTAAAGCTTACAGAGGGTAGATGATTTACACAGGAGCTCATAGCTGGAAACTGATGGAGTTGCCATTTGAACTCATATTTATTTGCCTGACTCTAAGACCCAAGCTCTTAATAGATTTTTTTTTTTTAATATCATTAGGGAGGCAGTATTTTTTATTTTTTTTATTTTATTGTACTTCAGGTGAAGGCTTACAGAACAAATAGTTTCTCATGAAACAGTAGTGCACATGTTGTTTTATGACATTGGTTAACAACCCCACAACATATAAACCTTCTAACTTCTCAACCTTTTCTTTTTTTTGAAAATACACATAGCCAAAGATACACCGTTTCAAAAATTTCTACACACACAGTTCAGTGACATTGACTGTGCTCTTCCAATTGTGCTGTTATTCTCACTTAAGATGAAGGCTTACAGAACAAAATAGTTTCTTATTTAACAGTTACTACAAATGTTGCCCTATGACAATGATTAACAATCTCACAACACATCAACAATATTCTTACTCAATCTTGTGTTTCCTATCACCAGCTTTCCTTGTCCCCTTCTGCCTTCTGGCCCTTGTCACTGGACTCCTGTACCTCGTTAGTCTCATTTGGTTTTACGGGGCTGTCCGCTCCCAGGCTGAACAGTGAACCTCGGAGGTAACTTCACCACTGAGATAAAAGGGTATCTAGGGACCATATTCTCGAGGTTTCTCCAGTCTCCTTTAGGCCAGTAAATCTGGTCTTTTTTTTTTTTTTTTTTTTTTGTGAGTTAGAATTATGCTCTACATCCTTCTGCAGCTCTGTCCAGAACCCTCTGTTGTGATCCTGGTCAGAGCAGTCATTGGTGGTAGCCGGGCACCATCTAGCTGTACTGGACTCAGTCCGGTAGAGGCCTTGGTAGCTGTGGACAATTAGTGCTTCGGACTAATCTTTTCCTTGTATCCTGTTCTCTTCCTTCTCCCTTGCTCCCGAAGGGATGAGACCAGTGGAGTATCTTAGATGGCTGCTCACAGGCTTTTAAGACCCCAGACACTACTCACCAAGGTAGAATGTAGAGCATTGTCTTTATAAGTAGTGTCATGCCAATTGAGCTAGATGTTCCCCGAGACCATGGTCCCCAGAGCCCTCCGCCCAGCAACTCAGTCCCTCAGGGAGTTTGGATGTGTCTATGGGGCTTCCATGACCTTTCCTTGTACAGGTTGTGTTAGTTTCCCCTGTATTGTGTACTGTCTCACCTTTCACCCAAGATACCACTTATCTATTGCCTATTTAGTATTCCCCCCCCCGACCCCTCCCCTCCCAGCTAACCAACAAAGATTGTTACATTTTGCGTATGAACTTTTTCATGGGTTTTTACAATAGAGGTCTCATACAATATTTGTGCTTTTGTGATTGACTTATTTCACTCAGCATAATGTCCTCCAGTTTCATCCATGTTATGAGATGCTTCACAGATTCATCATTGTTCTTTCTCGTTGCATAGTACTCCATTGTATGTATATACCATAGTTTGTTTATCCATTCATCTGTTGATGGGCACCTACGTTGTTTCCATTGTTTTGCTATTGTGAACAGTGCTGCCAGGAACATAGGTGTGCATATGTCTATTCAAGTGACGACTCTTATTTCTCTAGGATATATTCCTAGGAGTGGGATTGCCGGATCGAATGGTATGTCTGTTTCTAGCTTTCTGAGGAAACGCCATATCATTTTCCAAAATGGCTGTATCATTTTGCATTCCCACCAGCAGTGTATAAGAGTTCCCGTCTCCCCGCAGCCCCTCCAACATTTGTTATTTCCAGTGTTTTTGATTCGTGCCAGTAATGCCGGGGTGAGATGGTATCTCATTGTGGTTTTAATTTGCATTTCTCTAATGGCTAGTGATCGCGAGCATTTCCTCATGTGTCTGTTGGCCATTTGAATGTCTTCTTTGGTGAAGTGTCTGTTCATTTCCTTTGCCCATTTTTTGATAGGATTATTTGTCTTTTTGTTGTAGAGGTGTTGGATTTTCTTGTAGATTATGGAGATTAGACCTTTGTCTGACTTGTACTGTCCAAAAATTTTTTCCCAGTCTGTAGGTTCTCTTTTTACTCTTTTGGTGAAGTCTTTTGAAGAGCATAGGTGTTTAATTTTTAGAAGATCCCAGTTATCTAGCTTATCTGTGGGGTTTTGTGCGTTGATGCTTATGGTTTGTATCCTGTTAATGCCATGTATTAAGGCCTGAAGTGTTGGTCCTATTTTTTCTTCTATGAACTTTATAGTTTTAGGCTTTATATTCAGGTCTTTGATCCATTTTGAAGTAGTTTTTGTATACGGTGTGAGGTATGGGTACTGATTCATTCTTTTGCAAATGGATATCTAGTTTTGCCAGCACCATTTGTTAAAAAAACTTTCTTTTCCCCATTTGATGGACTTTGGGCCCTTGTTGAAGATCAGGTGACCGTAGGTGGATGGATTTACATCTGGGTTCTCAATTCTCTTCCATTGGTCAATGTATCTGTCATTGTACCAGTACCAGGCTGTTTTGACTACTGTAGCTGTATAGTAGGTTCTCAAGTCAGGTAGTGTGAGTCCTCCAACTTTATTCTTCTTCTTCAGTAGTGCTTTGCTTCTTCGGGGCTTCTTCCCTTTCCATATAAAGTTAATTATTAGTTTTTCCATCTCTTTCAAGAATGTTGCTGGTATTTGGATCGGGATTGTGTTGTATTTGTAAATCGCTTTGGGTAGAATTGCCATTTTCACAATGTTGAGTCTGCCTATCCATGAGCATGGTATGTTTTTCCATTTATGTAGATGCCTTTGGGTTTCATGCAGTAGTGTTTTATAGTTTTCTTTGTATAGGTCTTTTACATCCCTGGTCAGATTTATTCCTAAGTATTTTATCTTTTTAGGGGCTATTGAAAATGGTATTGATTTCCTTATTTCCTTTTCCTCGTTCTCCTTATTGATGTATAGGAATCCAACTGATTTTTGAATGTTTATCTTGTATCCTGGTACTCTGCTGAATCTTTCTATTAGTTCCAGTAGATTTCTTGTGGAGTCTTTAGGGTTTTCTATGTATGGTATCATATCATCTGCAGACAGGGACAGTTTAACTTCTTCATTACCAATTTGGATGCCCTTTATTTCATTTTCTTGCCTTATTGCTCTAGCTAGAACTTTCAGCAGAATGTTAAATAGGAGTGGTGATAAAGGGCATCCTTGTCTTGTTCCTGTTTTCAAGGGGGATGTTTTCAGCCTGTCTCCATTAAGAATGATGTTGGCCATTGGTTTTGCATAGATACCCTTTATTATGTTGAGAAATTTCCTTTCTATACCTATTTTATTGAGAGCTTTTATCAGGAATGGGTATTAGACTTTGTCAAATGCCTTTTCTGCATCAATTGAGATGATCATGTGATTCTTTTCTTTCCTTTTATTTATGTGGTGTATTACGTTGACTGATTTTCTAATGTTAAACCATCCTTGCATACCTGGTATGAATCCTACTTGGTTGTGGTGTATTATTTTTTTGATATGATACTGAATTCTATTGGCTAGAATTTTGTTCAGAATTTTTGCATCTATATTCATGAGAGATATTGGTCTGTAATTTTCTTTTTTTGTGATGTCTTTGCCTGGTTTTGGTATCAGCATTATGCTGGCTTCATAGAATGAATTTGGAAGTGTTGCTTCCTCTTCTATGCTCTGAAATAGCTTGAGTAGAACTGGTACAAGCTCTTCTGTAAATGTTTTGTAGAATTCTCCAGTGAAGCCATCTGGGCCAGGGCTTTTTATGGTTGGGAGTTTTTTTATTGCCTTTTCAATCTCTTCTCCTGTTATGGGTCTGTTCAGATTTTCAACATCACTTTGTTGTAGTTTTGGTAGGCCGTGTGTTTCTAGAAATTTATCCATTTCCTCTAGGTTTTCAAATTTGTTGGAGTATAGTTTTTCATAATATTCTGTTAGAATCCTTTTTATTTCAGCTTGGTCTGTTGTAATATCCCCCATTTCATTTCTTATTTGGGTTATTTGTGTCCTCTCCTGGTTTTCTTTTGTCCGTCTGGCCAGTGGTTTGTCGATTTGGTTGACTCTTTCAAAGAACCAACTTTTGGTTTTGTTGATTCTTTCTATTGTTTTTCTGTTGTCTATTTCATTTATTTCTTCTCTGATCTTTACTATTTCCTTTCTTCCAGTGGTTGTAGGCTTTTTTTGCTGTTCTCTTTCTATTTGTTTGAGTTCTGTAGTTAATGTTTTGATTTTGTCCCTTTCTTCTTTTTTATATGTGCATCTATTGCTATAAATTATCCTCTGAGGACTGCCTTTGCTGTGTCCCAGAGGTTTTGGTATGATGTGTTTTCATTCTCATTTGATTCTAGGAATTTTTTGATTCCATCTCTGATTTCTTCTATTACCCAGTGATGTGTAAGCAGGGTATTATTCAGTTTCCATGTAGTGGATTTTTTTTCCTTGCTCTTTCTAATGTTGATTTCTACCTTGATGGCATTGTGGTCAGAGAAGATACTGTGAATTATCTTAACTTTTTGGATCTTGTTGAGGATTGCTCTGTGGCCTAAGATGTGGTCTATTCTGGAGAACGTCCCATGTGCATTGGAAAAGAATGTGTACTTTGCAGCTGTTGGATGGAGTGTTCTATATATGTCTATGAGGTCCAGTTGGCTGATTGTGCCTTTTAGGTCTTCTGTATCTTTGCTGAGTTTCTTCTTAGTTGTTCTGTCCTTTACTGAGGGTGGTGTGTTGAAGTCTCCTACTATTATTGTGGAACTGTCAATGTCTCTTTTTAGTGTTGTTAGAGTTTGTTTTATGTATTTTGGAGCCCTGTCATTGGGTGCGTAGATGTTTATTATGGTTATGTCTTCCTGATGGATCGTCCCCTTAATCATTATATAGTGTCCTTCTTTGTCTTTTATGGTAGATTTTGTTTTAAAGTCTATTTTATCTGAGATTAGAATTGCCACTCCTGCTCTTTTTTGGTAGTTGTTAGCTTGATATATTTTTTTCCAACCTTTGATTTTTAATAAATTCACATCTTTGTTTCTAAGGTGTGTCTCTTGTAGACAGCATATTGATGGATCCTGTTTTCTTATCCATTCTGCCCCTCTCCATCTCTTTATGGGTGCATTGAGTCCATTTACATTCAGTGTAATTATTGATAGATGTGAGTTTGTTGCTGTCATTTTGTAGTGCTTTTTTTTGTGGTGCTGAAGTTTTCTTTGTTCTTCTTACTCTTTTGTGCTGAGTTACTTTTGTTTGTGGATTTTGTTTTAATTTCTTTTGTTTTTGTAGGTTTTGTTTTTGCTTAGACTTTATGTTTTTTGTCTTTATTTTTATGAGTTGGTTTGTTAACTTTCTTTGTGGTTACCATGAATTTTACCATTATCTTTCTAAGTTTGAAGCAGTCTACCCTTACTTGGTATCGCCTTGCCTTCCTCTCCATTAGAAGGTTCTATATCTATGCCGTTTATTCCCTCTTTCATTGTTTTGATGTTGTTGTCATCCATCGATTGACTGCTCTGATTCCCTGTTGTATTTCTTTTGGTTTTGGATAGTCCTCGCGAGTTCATTTCCTAGATTGGTATCTGGCTTGTACAATCCTGCATCCTAGGTCCTGCCTGAGGGCTGAAGCTGTTTGTCCTCAGATCGAAGAACTCCCTTTAATAATTCTTGTAAGTTTTGTTTGACTTTTACATATTCCCTTAGTTTCTGTTTATCTGGAAATGACCTAATTTCACCATCAAATTTGAATGAGAGTTTTGCGGATATATTATTCTTGGCTGGCAATTTTTTTCTTTCAAGATTTTATATATGTCATCCCACTGCCTTCTTGCCTGCATGGTTTCTGCCGAATAATCTGAGTTTAGTCTTATTGTTTCTCCTCTGTATGTGACTTCTTGTTTTTCACGAGCTGCTCTGAGGATTCTTTGTTTGTCTTTGGTTTTGGCAAGTGTGATTATGATATGCCTTGGTGATTTTCTTTTATGGTCTCTTCTATATGGGGTTCGTTGAGCTTCTGGGATGGCCAGCTTTTCCTCTTTCATGATATTGGGAAAGTTTTCTGTCAGCAGTTCCTCAGTGATCCTCTCTGTGTTTTCTGTTTTCTCCCCCTGTTCTGGAATGCCAAGCACTTGTAAATTTTTGCTTTTAATTGTGTCCCACATAACTCTCAGGGTCTCTTCATTTTTCTTTGTTCTTTTTTCTAAGTTTTCCTGAAACAGAGTTGTCTCCAAGTGTTTGTCTCCAGTTCCACTGATCCTGTCTTCCACGGTTTCAAATCTGCTTCTCAGCCCTTCTATGACATCATCCATTTGTGAAAGCTTGTTGTTTATCTTTTGGATTTCTAATTGTTGGTTTTGTATAATTTCTAGTTGTGAATTTATTTTGGCATTTTGCTCCTGCATCATCTTCCTGAATTCTTCCAATTTTTGGCTGTATTTTCCATAAATTTGTCTATTTTTTTCTCATGTTTGTCAGCTTTTTGCCTCAGTTCTTGGAAAATT
Source organism: Dugong dugon (assembly GCA_030035585.1). NCBI lineage: Eukaryota > Metazoa > Chordata > Mammalia > Sirenia > Dugongidae > Dugong > Dugong dugon. The sequence continues at coordinate 102,533,843 of CM057460.1, read as the reverse complement.
CCAAGTATTAGTGATTTGAATTCCCTATCAGGTACTTCTAGTGCATTTTCTTCCACAGGAGAGTTATCTGGTGTTTTAATTTGGACGCCTACTGGAGCCATCCTGTCCTGTTTTTGTAAATGTTTTGGTATTGTCTGCTGTTTTTGGGGCATTCAGTAGATATTTCTCTCGTTTATTAATTGTAGATTTGTTTGCTTCGTCCCTTTTTAAAAAAAAAATTTGAGTATGTCTGAGCAGGTGGACTGCGTGCCCCTTGTTGTTCGCTTGTTTGTGCGCTCAATACTTTTCACCTCCTTCTCCAACTGGCCGGTTCCGTCACTCATATGTGGTACAGCAGGGCAGGTCTAGCTGAAGAGGAGCCACTGGGACGGGTTGTTTGTGGCACTCACCGCATCCACCAGGGTGGGTCGGTAATCAGTGCTGGGCAGGTTCCAATAGGCCGTGCCTGCACAGCTTGGTGGTGTGATGTCAAGTGCACGGTGCAGGTAGGCAGGATGCAGCGGGGAGATGGTTATGTGTGAAGCTAAGCGGCTGTTTTGTCTCCCATGGACGCTCCGTGAGGCTGCTGTCTTGTACCCCCATTTGCTCGTCTCCGATAGGAGTCCAAGATGGTGGATCCGCGCTGCGTTAGCTGGTAGGGGACCTCTGCATGAATCTCTCCTCGCTCTCCGTTCTCTTTCAGTATTCTCACTCCATTTGGTGCTCGGCTGAGTTCTTTATCTCTTCATTTAATGTTCTGGGGTTTCAGGATTGTTGATTCTCTGTTTGGCTTCGTTTTTTGGATCTTTGCTGTGGAGGGACGGCGTGGTGCTTCTGCCTAGAGTGCCATCTTGCCGGACTCTCCTCCTCCAGGAGGCAGTATTTTACTTTCATTTCTGGTTGTTCCTTTCAGACTGCAGTGTTTTCCAGTATTCCTTTATTTTTCCAAATTTCTGGACCACATAGAATGAGAGTGGCTATTGATAAATGGGCAACTGGAACTACTGATACTCAGTAGTCAGTTCTTCCATGCCAGGATTGTAGGGCTCTGTGAGTGCAGGCTGTTTTCTCAGTTCTTAGTGCTTTGCCTAGTACATAGTAGAGGCTCAGTAAATATTTACTGAATGGACGAATCAATTTAATAAACCTTCTGAGAAATAATTTAGTGGATAAAGAGAGTTGTAAGCATGACTTTTCTTTAAAACATGATGTTCTGTAATGCTTGCCAGGGAGATTGTGTTATCTTCCTAGAAATGTGTTTTGAAAGATCAGTATAAATTTTAAAGAGAAAGAAGAATGGACCTTTGAAGGTCATAAACGTATATTTTTGTCCTTGAATTCTCTGAAAAACAGTAGTACATTTTCTCTTTTATTTAAGGAATTCCATCTGAGATAAATTCAGGACAGACTAATTTACCACAAACCAAACCCACCGCTATCAAGTCGATTCTGACTCATAGCAGCCCTATAGGACAGAGTAGAACTGCCCCATAGGGTTTCCAAGGCTGTCATCTTTATGGAAGCAGACTGCCACATATTTCTCCTGAGGAGCTGCTGGTGGGTTTGAACTGCTGACGTTTCGGTTAGCAGCTAAGTGCTTTAACCAATCGGCCACCAGAGCTTCTTGGCTAATTAACATACAGTGGGTGTGTATTAAGCATTAATGGATAGTTGCTGTGTTCTCTCTGATAGAATAAATGATACTTTTATGAATCTTTCCTCCTAATTTTATTTTTCCAATCTCTTATTTAGAAGAATGCAATCAAGTACTTTTCAGAAATACACTTGAGACTATGATCTAATGAGTAAAAAACAGAGAAGAATGTCATTGAAGGACAAGTAATAAAGAAAGAAATATTTAAAACAATAGTGAAAGGACTTGTTTAGAGAGCCTTTAACTTCTTCCCTGTATACATATATGGAAGGAGATACATATACATATATATAATACACTTATGTATTGTATGTATGTGTTTTAAGGTATAAGTAATAGCTTATGGAAATGGGGAAATGGATCATTTCTTATTCCCAATACCTAAGAAGTCTGTGCCTGGAAGAAGAGCATGCGTTGGATAGCTTTGTTAAGAGATTGAGAAAGGAAAATGTTTATATTTCTTTTCTTATATAATTTGTTCCAGCAAGGAATAGTGATAGCCTTCACTGTTAATTTTGTATTTTCTTAGTTTAGCTATTTATTTTCAGAACCTAAATTTTTCAGGATCTTACCTGACAATAACACAAGTCAAAAGGACAGACTAGATCTAAAATAAATGGCTTATAAACTGTAATAATAGTATTACTCACTTTAAAGAACATCTAAATGTAGAGTTTAATATTATCATGATGTTCAGAGTTTTACTTATTTAGCTTTTATAGTTGTTTACTCTTTAATAAGAAAACGTTAATTTCAGAAATATTTTTTCCAACCTGGAAAATAGCTTAATTGTCTTTTATATTTAACATTTAAGAGAATATTTGATATATTTCAATTTGTTGCTTAATTTTCAGAATTTAAAAAGTCACCCTGATCAGCCAGCTGTTATCTTACTTTTGAGACAAGTTCAGTGTAAACCACTCCTGGAGTCACAAAAATCTCTCCCGGATGCTGTTCTTGAAGAGCTGCAAAAAACCGTCATGTCCAACTCTACCTCTGTTCCTGCTTGGCAGGTAAGTTCTCTCCTTTTTTTATGTGAGTCCTGAATTAAAGTACTCTGTGATATTTGATGAGGTCAGGTGTATGCTTCATTCATATATATATATATATATACATATATATATATATGTATATATATTTTACCTTGACTTTAAATTCACAATATATTTTTCAATTTCAAGATATAAAGGGTATTGTAGGTAGAGGAACTAAGGAAGTTGAGTACTAATTTGGGATCTGCTGCTATAGTTCTAGAAAGCTTTCTTAATTGTTGATTATTAATTTCCTCAACTTTAAGCTGATGAAAATGCTGTCTTACATTGGGTTGGTGTAGCAGAAATGAAAAAGTATTGCAAACATTTTATAATAAAGGTATTGTAATGGTGTATAAGTCCCTGGATGGCACCAATGGTTAAGTATCACAGCTAGGCGAAGGGTTGAAAGTTCAAACCTACAGAGGTGCCTCAGAAGACAAGCCTGGCGGTCTGCTTTCAAAACATCACAGCCTTGAAAATCCTATGGAGCAGTTCTACTCTTCACACATTGGGTAGCCATGAGTCGGAATCTACTCAACATCAACTAACAACAACAATGGTGTATAACCCTGCCTTTAGGGGGGATGTGTGTAGTTTTTCCCTAGCTACATTACAGTAACTCATATCCAAAATTGTAATGGATATTTAGTGCTTTTAGAAATAGATATTTTCTTGACGCAGTAAAGGCATTTGACAAATTCCGACATCCATTCCTTATAAAAATTCTCAATAAAATAGGTATAGAAGGGAAATTTCTCAACGTAATAAAGGCCATCTATGCAAAACCAATAGCCAACATCATTCTTAACGGAGAGAGGCTGAAAACATCCCCCTTGAAAACAGGAACAGGACAAGGATGCCCTTTATCTCCACTCCTATTTAACATTGTGCTGGAAGTCCTAGCTAGAGCAGTAAGGCAAGAAAAAGAAATAAAGGGCATCCAAATTGGTAATGAAGAAGTTTAACTGTCCCTGTTTGCAAATGATATGATACTGTACATAGAAAACGCTAATGATTCCACAAGAAAACTACTGGAACTAATAGAAAGATTCAGTAGAGTAGCAGGATACAAGATAAACATACAAAAATCAGTTGGATTCCTATACACTGATAAAGAGAACGATGAAAAGGAAATCAGGAAATACCATTTTCAATAGCCCCTAAAAATATAAAATACTTAGGAATAAATCTAACCAGGGGTATAAAAGATTTATACAAAGAAAACTACAAAACACTACTGCAAGAAGCCCAGAGGGATCTACATAAATGGAAAAACATACCATGCTTATGGATAGGTAGACTCAACATTGTGAAAATTACAATTCTACCCAAAGCAATTTACAAATACAATGCAATCCCAATCCAAATGCCAACAACATTCTTGAAAGAGATGGAAAAACTAATCATTAACTTTATATGGAAAGGGAAGAAGCCCCGAATAAGTAAAGCACTACTGAAGAAGAAGAATAAAGTAGGAGGATTCACATTACCTGACCTCAGAACCTGCTATACAGCTAAGGTAGTCAAAACAGCCTGGTACTGGTACAACGACAGATACATTAACCAATGGAACAGAATTGAGAACCCAGCTGTAAATCCATCCATCTACGGTCACCTGATCTTCGACAAGGGCCCAAAGTCCATCAGATGGGGAAACGACAGTCTTTTTAACAAATGATGCTGGCAAAACTGGATATCCATCTGCAAAGAAATGAAACAGGACCCATACCTCCCACCATATACAAAAACTAATTCAAAATGGATCAAAGACTTAAAGCCAAAAACTATAAAGTTCACAGAAGGAAAAATAGGATCAACGCTAGAGGCCCTAATACACGGCATTAACAGGATACAAACCATAACCAGCAACACACAAACTCTGGAAGATAAATTAGATAACCGGGATCTTCTAAAAATTAAGCACTTACGCTCATCAAGACTTCACCAAAAGAGTAAATAGAGAACCTACAGACTGGGAAAAAATTTTTGGACATTACAGGTCAGACAAAGGTTTAATCTCTAAAATCTACAAGAAAATCCAACACCTCTACAACAAAAAGACAAATAATCCGATTATAAAATGGGCAAAGGAAATGAACAGACACTTCACCAAAGAAGACATTCACACGACCAACAGACACATGAAGAAGTGCTCACGATCACTAGCCATTAGAGAAATTAGAGAAATGCAAATTAAAACCACAATGAGATACCATCTCATTCCAACATTACTGACATGAATCAAAAAAAACTGGAACATTGGAGAGGCTGCAGGGAAATCGGAACTCTTATGCACTGCTGGGGGAATGCATAATGATACAACCATTTTGGAAAATGATATGGTGCTTCATTAGAAAGCTAGAAATAGAAATACCCTACGATCCAGCTGTCCCACTCCTAGGAATATATCCTAGAGAAATAAGAGCCATCACACAAATCAACATATGCACACCCATGTTCATTGCAGTATTGTTCACAATAGCAAACAGATGGAAACAACCTAGATGCCCATCAACAAATGAGTGGATAAACAAACTATGGTACATACACACAATGGAGTATTATGCAACGGTAAAGAACAGTGATGAATCTGTGAAGCATCTCATAACGTGGATGAAACTGGAGGACATTATGCTGAGTGAAATAAGTCAGTTACGAAAGGACAAATATTGTATGAGACCTCTATTGTAAAAACCCATGAAAAAGTTCATACGCAAAAAGAAACAATCTTTGTTGGTTATGAGGGGTGGGAGGGGTGGAGGGAGAACTAAATAGACAACAGATAAGTGGTAACTTTGGTGAAGGGTAAGACAGTACACAGTACTGGGGAAGCCAGCACAGCTTGTACAAGGAAAGGTCATGGAAGCTCCATAGACACATCTAAACTCCCTGAGGGACTGAATTGCTGGGCAGAGGGCTGTGGAGACCATGGTCTCAGGGAACCTGTAGCTCAGTTGGCATAACACAGATTATAAAGAAAATGTTCTACATTCTACCTTGGTAAGTAGTGTCTGGGGTCTTAAAAGCCTGTGAGCAGCAGTCTAAGATACTCCACTTCTCTCTTCTCTTCGGGAGCAAGGGAGAATGAAGAAAACAAGATACAAGGAAAAGATTAGTCCAAAGGACTAATGGACCACAGCTACCACGGCCTCCACCAGACTGAGTCCAGTACAACTAGATGGTGCCCGGCTACCACCACTGACTGCTCTGACTGGGATCACAACAGAGGGTCCTGAACAGAGCTGGAGAAAAATGTAGAACAAAATTCTAACTCACAAAAAAAAAAAAAAAAAAAAAACCAGACTTGCTGGCCTGACAGAGACTGGAGAGACTGGAGAAACCCCAAGAGTATGGCCCCCAGAGACCCTTTTAGCTCAGCAATGAAGTCACTCCCAAGGTTCACTGTTCAGCCAAAGATTAGACAGCCCCATGAAACAAAACGAGACTAATGGGGTACAACAGTCCAGGGACAAGGACTAGAAGGCAGAAGGGGACAAGAAAGCTGGTGATAGGGAACCCAAGGTTGAGAAGGGGCAATGTTGACATGTCATGGGGTTGTTAACCATTGTCATAAAACAGTATGTGTACTAACTGTTTAATAAGAAACTATTCGTTCTGTAAACCTTCATCTAAAGTACAATTAAAAAAAATAAAGAAAGAAATAGATATTTTCAGGATTGACACCCTATTCAACAGATTGCCCTTTCAGCTGTTTCTGGTTATCCACCATGAGAAATGCACAGTAATCATTTTGTGCTTTATTGTTATTGATATTAAAATACAAAAAGCATGTAATTACTTTACCCAGTTTGTTATATTTCCCACTGGGCCCCTGGGAAAGTGTCAGAGGGGCTTTTTGATACAGATTTTACAGAAGCTTCTTATTTTCCTATAATTTGTTCTTCATTCTGATCTTTCATTATACCAACTTTTCCATGTTCCTGTTTAAAAAGAAAACCCTGGTGACATAGTGGTTAAGCGTTGGGTTGCTAACCAAAAGGTCAGCAGTTCGAATCCCCCAGGCACTCCTTCTATAATTTGTTCTTCATTCTGATCTTTCATTATACCAACTTTTCGATGTTCCTGTTTAAAAAGAAAACCCTGGTGGCATAGTGGTTAAGCATTGGGTTGCTAACCAAAAGGTCAGCAGTTTGAATCCCCCAGGCACTCCTTTGAAACCCTACGGAGCACTTCTACTCTGCCTTATAGGGTCACTATGAGTTGGAATCAACTCAACGGCAATGGGTTTGGTTTTTTGGTTTTAATGGCATAAGATAGTTTGATTATGGAAGCTAAGCCTCATTTTTACTCTGATTCTTCAGGAAGATGATGCCTTTTTTCCTTTCTTTTTTACTTACTTAGAGGAAGTTTACGATATAAGATGTAAGATACTTTAATTCTAACATCAGCTGTATAGTTATGATATATTCTGTATCAAGGGGAGAACTACCTTGTTTAAGTAAGATCTTAAGAGATGGTGTGTGTGTATTTTTATATTTTTATATTAAGACATAATTCACAAGGAATTAAGTGCGTAGATCTTAAAAGTACCACTTATTAAATGTTTATGTATATACCTGTTTAACAAGAATATCAACTCATTGGCAACAGGTTTGGGTTTGGTTTATATCAAGATACAGGAGCCCTGGTGGCAAAGCAGTTACGCTCTTGGCTGCTAAATGAAAGGTTGGTGGTTCGAACCCATGAGCCACTCTGTGGGAGAAAAATGTGACAATCTGCTTCCACAAAGATTTATAGCCTTGGAAACCCTATGGGGCAGTTCTACTCTGTCCTATAGGGTCCTGACTTGACAGCAATGGCTTTGGGTTTGTATCAAGATACAGAACATTTTTAGCAACCTACCAACCTCCCGCATGCCTCTCCCACTTAATCTCATCCTCCTACCTCACCATCTAAATGGAGCCACTATTTTGACTTCTATCATTTCTGTCTAGTTTTGCCTACTTTTGAACTTTATATAAAGTATCTGGCTACTTTTACTCAACATTATGTCTGTCAGGTTCATGTATTTTCATGTAGCCATAATTCATTACTTTTCATTTCATGTTATGAATATACTATAACATAGATCCCTTTTATTACTGTTATTGGACATTTAGATTGTTTTCTGCTTTTAGCTTTTATGAACAGTGTTGCTGTGAACATCCTTGTACGTGTCTTTTGATGGGTGAAACCAAGAAACCCAAACCAAACTTGTTGCTGTTGAGTCAATTCCGACTCATAGCAACCCTATAGGACAGAGTAGATCTGCCCTATAGAGTTTCCAAGGAGTGGCTGGTGGATTTGAACTGCTAACCTTTTGGTGGGTAAAAGGGGGTATATATATATTTGCTTTAGTAGATCCTGCCGGTTTTCCAAAATGTTTGAACCAACTTACACTCACACCAGCAATGAATGAATATCCCAAATGCTGGTATTGCTAGGTTGTCGTTTTTTCTGTTTCTAGTTTTGGTGGATATGTATGTAGTAGTATGTTTTGCACTGTGGCACTGTAGAAGAAAGGCCTGGCAATCTGCTTCTGTAAAGATTACAGCCAAGAAAACTATGGAGCTCAGTGCTCAGTTCTACTCTGTAACACATGGGGTTGCCATGAGTTGGAATCAAATCGAATGGCTTTTTTTTTTTTTTAAATTATCTTTGGTAGTTTTAACTTGTTTTTGTTTGATAAGTAATGATGTTAAGCACCTTCTCATATACTTAGTGAACATTTGGATATCCTCTTTTTGAAGTACCTGTTCTTTTGTGTAGTTTTTAATGCATTGTGTGCTTTTTTTCTTATTGAATTGTTGGAATTCGTTATCTTTTCTGGATACAGGCCCATTTTTGGATATTTGTATTGCAAATATTTTCTCAGTCTGTGGCTTGCCTTAGCACTCTTTTAATGTTATTTTTGGTGAACAGTTCTTAATTTTAATGAAGTCTATTCGATCACTTTTTAATGATTAATGCTTTATTGGGGTGTTCTATTTAAGATGTCTTGGCTTCCTCCAGATTCATGAAAATATTTTTCTTTGTTTTCTTCTAGAAACTTTATTGTTTTACCTTTTACATGTAGGTCTGGGTTCCATCCTGGATTAATTTTTGTGAATGTTGAAGTAGTTTGTCTTAGTTATCTACTGCTGCTATTAAAAAAAAAAAAATTTCACAAGTGGATGGCTTTAACAAACAGAAATTTTTTTTCTCACAGTTTAGGAGGCTAGAAGTCCAAATTCAGGGTGCCAGAAGGCCTTCTCTCTCTGTCTGCTCTGGGAGAAGGTCCTTGTCCTTCAGCCTGTTTTCTGGTTTCTTAGAGATCTCCATGAGGCTTGGCCTCAATCTTCCCATCTCTGCTTCTCTCACTTGTTTAATCTCTTTTATATCTCAAAAGAGATTGACTCAAGATACACCCTACACTAATCCTGCCTCATTAACATAACAAAGGCATCCTATTCCCAAATGGGATTATAACCACAGGCATAGAAATTAGGATTTACAACCTATATTTTTGGGGGACATAAGTCAATCCATAACAGGGTTAAAGTTTATTTTTTTCATATGAATATGTAATTGACCCAGCACCATTCTTTGAAAAAACCATTCTGTCTCTACTAAACTACAAGTGATGTCTTTGTTATGAATCAGGCGACTACTTGTGTGGGTCTTTTGGAGCGCCCTCTTTTTTTTCCATTGATCTATTTGTTTATTCATGCTCCGTTAACACATTTTTTAAATTATTGTAGCTTTATAATTTGGCTTGGTGGGTAAGACCTCCAACTTTTTTATTCTTTAAAGAAGAATTTAAACAATTTGTCTTAGTCATTTTAGTCATTCTAGGTCTTTTGCCTATCCATTTAAATAGTCAATTCCCACCCAAAAAAGAAAATTAAGTAAATAAACCCTGCTAGGATCATGATTGGGATTGTATGGAATCTGTAGTTTAATTTAGGGAGAACTGTCAGAGTAATAGTACTCAGTTTTCTATCCATGAATATGGTTTATGCTTTAATTTACTTGAGTTTGAAATTTATATCAGCAGTGTTTTGCAATTTCAGTATAGAAGTCTTTTACATTTTGTTGTTGTTAAATTTATTTCTAGATGTTTGGTATTTTCTTGTTCCATTGCAAGTAATATATATGTATATATTTTTTTTATAATAGCTCTAAACATTTAGAAATGCAGTTGACATTTGTATACTGACCGTCCAGCAACCTTGCTAAATTCACTTATTCTTTTGGATTTTCTGTATGCACAGTCACGTCATTTGTGAATGATAAAGTTTTTTTTTTTTTCTTTCCAATATTTATACATTGAAAATTTTTTTCTTGCCTTATTTGCACCACTTACAATCTCTAATACAATATTAAATAGAAGTGATGATAAGAGAACATTTTTGACTTATTCTTGACCTCAGGTAGAAAGTATTCAATATTTCATTATTAAATATGATATTTGCTGTAGATTCTTTGTAGCTGTCATTATCAGATTAAGGAAGTTCATCAGTTCTGAATTTGTTGAGGAAGTTTGTTTGCTTATTTTTATCATGAATGGGTATTTATCAAATTCTCTTTTTGATATCAGAATGATCCTTTTTTCTTCTCTTAATGTGGTGGAGTACATTGATTTTCAAACATTAAACCAACCTTGCATTTTTTGAATAAACCTTACTTGGTCATGATGTATTATCCTTTCTATATATTACGAATTCAATTTATTTAGAATTTTTGCATCTGAATTTGTGGCAGAATTGGCCTGTAATTTTTCATCATTATAAGGTCCCTGTTAGATTTGACAACTATGCCGCTCTTCCTTTTCCTTTATTCTCTGGAAAAGTTTGTATAAAAGTGGCGTTATTTATTTTTTAAATGTTTGGAAAAATTCACTGTTGAAGCCATTCATTCAGGCCAGCAATATTCTTTATAAAAAAGTTTTAAATTACAAATAAATTTCTTTAATAGCCATGAGACTGTTAAGATTTCCTACGTCTTTATCATTGGTGAGTTGCAAGGAATTTGTCCAGTGCACTTAAATTTCAAATATACTGGCATCAGGCTGTTCATGATACCCTCTTTATAATGTGTGTAAGATCTGTAATTGTCTCTCAGTTTGTCGTACTGTGGTGGCTTGTGTGTTGCTATTTCAAATACCAGTAGGGTCACCCATGGTGGACAGGTTTCAGCAGAGCTTCCAGACTAAGACAGACTAGGAAGAAGAACCTGGTGATCTACTTCTAAAAAAATTTGGCCAGTGAAAATCTTATGAACATTGTGGAAGATGAGCTCCTCAAGTTGAAAGGCACTTAAAATATGACTAGGGAAGAGCTGCCCTCTCAAAGTAGAGTTGACCGTAATGACGTGGATGGAGTCAAGGTTTTGGGACCTTAGTTTGCTGATGTGACACAACTCAAAATGAGAAGAAACAGCTTCAGACATCCATTAATAATTAGAATGTGGAATGTACGAAGTATGAATCTAGGAAAATTGAAAGTCGTCGAAAATGAAATGGAACACATAAACATCAATATCCTAGGCATTTGCGAGCTGAAATGGACTAGTATTGGCCATTTTGAATTGGACAATCATATGGTCTGCTATGCCAGGAATGACAGATTGAGGAATGGTGTTGCATTCATTATCAAAAAGAACATTTCAGGATCTGTCCTGAAGTACAACGCTGTCAGTGATAGGATAATATCCATATGCCTACAAGAAAACTTACTCTTGAACATAGAGCAGCTAGAGCGAATGGAAGAAGTGATGAAGTAAAAGAGCTGAACAGAAGATTTCAAAGGGTGGATTGAGAAGACAAAGTAAAGTGTTATAATGAAATGTGCAAACATCTGGAGTTAGAAAACCAAAAGGGAAAAATGTGCTTGGTATTTCTCAAGCTGAGAGAATTGAAGAAAAAATTCAAGCCTTGAGTTGCAATAGTGAAGGATTCTATGGGCAAAATACTGAACAACACAGGAAGCATCCAAAGAAGATGGAAGGAATACACAGAGTCCCTGTACCAAAAAGAATTGGTCAACATTCAGCTATTTCAGGAGGCAGCTTATGATCAGGAAGCGATGGTACTGAAGGAAGAAGTCCAAGCTGCACTGAAGGCATTGATGAAAAACAAGACTCTAGGAATTGATGGAATACCAACTGAGATGTTTTAACAAATGGGTGCAGTGCTGGAAGCACTCACGTATCTGTGCCAAGAAATTTAGAAGATAGCCACTTAGCCAACTGATCGGAAGAGCTACATATTTGTGTCCTTCCAAAGAAAAGTCATCCAACAGACTGTGGAAATTATCAAAGAGTATCATTAATATCACACACAAGTAAATTTTACTGAAGATAATTCAAAAACAGTTGTAGCAGTACATTGACAGGGAACTGCCAGAAATTCAAGCCAGATTCAGAAGAGGACCTGGAATGAGAGATATCATTGCTGATGTCAGATGGATCTTGGCTGAAGGCAGAGAATATGAGAAAGATGTTTACTTGTGCTTTATTGACTATGCAAAGGTATTCAACTGTGTGGATCATAACAAATCATGGATAACATCAAGAAGAATGAGAATTCCAGAACACTTAATTATGCTCATGAGGAACCTGTACATAGACCAAGAGGTACTTGTTCAAACAGAACAAGGAAATACTGCTTTATTTAAAGTCAGTGAAGGGGTGTGTCAGGGTTGTATCCTCTCAGTATATTTTTTCAGTCTGTATGCTGAGCAAATAATTTGAGAAGCTGGACTATATGAAGACGAATGGGACATCAGGATTGGAGGAAGACTCATTAATGACCCGCGATATGCAGATGACACAACCTTGCTTGCTGAAAGTGAGGAGGACTTGAAGTACTTACTGATAAAAATCAAAGACAACAGCCTTCAGTATGGATTACACCTCAACATAAAGAAAACAAAAATCCTCACAACTGGACCAATAAGCAACATCACGATAAATGGAGAAAAGATTGAAGCTGTCAAGGATTTCATTTTACTTGGATCCATAATCAATGCCCATGGAAGTAGCAGTCAAGAAATCAACTTTTTGCATTGGGCAAATCTGCTGCAAAAGACCTCTTTAAAGTGTTAAAAAGCAAAGATGTCACTTTGAGGACTAAGGTGCACCTGACCCAAGCCATGGTATTTTCATTTGCTTCATATGCATGCGTGGGTGGTGTTTCATTCTATTGTACATAGGGTCTCTAAGAGTTGGAACCGACTTGACAGAATCTAACAACAACAACATAAGTGTGTGAAAGCTGGACAGTGAATAAGGAAGACCAAAGAAGAATTGATGCCTTTGAATTATGATGTTGGCAAAGAGTATTGAATATACCATGGACAGCCAGAAGAACGAACAAATCCATCTTGGAAGCAGTATAGCCAGAATGCTCCTTAGAAACAAGGATGGTGAGACTTCGTCTCATATACTTTGGACATGTTATCAGGAGGGACCAGTCCCTGGAGAAGGACATCATGCTTGGTAAAGTAGAGGGTCAGCGAAAAGGATGAAGGCCTTCAGTGAGATGGATTGACCTAGTGACTGCCACAGTGGTCTCAAACATAGTGATGATTGTGAGGATGGCACAGGACCGGGCAGTTTTTCTTCTATTGTATATAGTTGCTATGAGTTGGAACCGGCTCGATGGCACGTAACAACAACAACAAAAAGATCTGTAGTGATTTTCTCTTTTTTAGCCTTATATTGGTAATTGCTTTTTCTTATCTTTTTCTGGATAACTAGCAATTTCATTAATCTTTCAAAGAACCAACTTTTTGCTTTGTTGATTTTCTTTATTCCCCTTTTTTTCTTTACATGTTATTTTTTTTTCTCTGCTCTTTTTCCTTTGGGTTTAATTTAGTGTTTTTCCCCCTCCCACTTTGAGATAGATAGAAACCTAAATAGTAGATTTTCAGTCTTTCTCTAGCATATGCAGCCCATAAGTTGTTATATAGTTATTTTATTGTTACTTACTTTAAGATAGTTTCTAATTTCTGTTGATATTTCTTCTTTGATCCTTTTTTTTTTTTCCCTGAAGAATGTTGCAGAATTCCCAAATATTGGTGTGAATTTTCTAGTCATCTTTCTGTCACTGATTTCTAGTTTAATTTCACTTAATGAGAACATATTTCATATGATTTCAGCCTTTGATATTTGTTAAAATCTGCTTTATGGCCTGGCATATGGTCAGATTTGTTAAATGTTTCATAAACACTTGCAAAGAATGTGTATTCTTCAGTTACTGGGTGTAGTCTTCTAAATACATCGTTGAAGTCAAGCTGCTTAATTACGTTTAAATTTTTTATTTCCTTACTGATTGTTTTTGTCTATTTAATCATTTGTTGAGGTAAGTATGTTAAAATCTCCAACTGTGATTCAGGATTTGTCTATTTCTCCTTTCATATCTGTTAACTTTTTTATAAATTTTGAAGTTGTGTTATTAGATGCACACAAATGTAGGAGTGTTGTATCTTCTTATTGAATCATTTGGAAATGTCCCACTTTATCTCTCAATACTTCTTTTTTTAAAATTTTTATTGTGCATTGGGTGAAAGTTTATAGAGCAAATTAGTTTCCAATTCAATAATTTGTACGTAAAGTGTTCCATAATATTGGTTTCGTTTCCCACAGTGTATTAGCACTCTTCCCATTTCCGTCCTAGATTCCCTGTTTCCCTTCATCCTGATTTTCTGTCCCTTCCTGCCTTCTCATCTTTGCTTTAGGACAAATGTTGCCCTTTTGATCTCCCATAATTGATTATTCTAAGGAGCACATTCCTCTCAGGTGTTACTGTTTATTTTATGGGTTTGGCTGAAAGATGGTCTCTGGCTTCAGTTCCAGTTCAGAAGAGGGTCTTAGGGCGTTAGTCTAGGGGGTTCCTCCAGTCTCTGTCAGACCAGTAAGTCTGCTCTTTTTTGTGAATTTGGTTTTTTGCTCTATAATTTTTCTCCTGCTCTGTCCAGGACACTGTGTTGTGATCGCAGTCAGAGTGGTCGGTAGTGGTATTCAGGCACCATGTAGTTCTTCAGGTCTTGGGTACAGGTCATGTAGGCTGTGGTTGACATGGTCCATCTCTTAATACTTCTTGTCTTAAAGTCTGCTTTATCTGGTATTAATACAGCTACACAAGCTTTCTTTTGGCTTGTGTTTATATCATGTATCTATTTTCATATTGCATTTTGATTTTGTTCCTGACTTTCCATCTTGAAAGACTTTTTTAAGACTTCAGACAAGTAAGCTGTTACAAACAGAATAAAACCAAACCAAACCCATTGCCGTCGAGTTGATTCCGACTCATAGCTACCTTATAGGACAGAGTAGAACTGCCCCATGGGGTTTCCAAGGAGTGGCTGATGGATTTAAACTGGCGACCTTTTGGTTAGCAACCGAGCTCCTAACCACTGTGCCACCAGGGCTCCCTTTTTACCTGTCATTTTTGTTTTTCAGCACAAAACCTAATAATGATTAAATAAAAATTACAACTTCATCAAAATTTATTGAATTTGTTGGAAGTGGGTTACCAGACTGTACTAAACTATCTTGGTTTTTTCTCCATTTCTGTTCCTTAGTGGCTGGCACACGTGTATCAGTCTCAAGGAATGATGGGTGCTGCAGAGATGTGTTACAGAAAGAGCCTACAAGTGGCTTCCCAGCAGGGCAGTTGGAGTGGGAAGCTCTCAAGTCTCTTGAGACTAGCACTGCTTGCATTAGAAATCTTCACGGTAAGATAACATAATTATGTTCATGAAAAAGATGATTCTTTTTCTTAAGGATGAAAGCTTTTTCTCATAGTGATATCCTACTAAGTTCCTGTTGTTTCATTGTCTTCTAGTCTGGCCTCCTCGTAGACTGTATTTTGGGCCCTTGATGAACGTAGAGTAACAAACCCATAAACCACAGCAGAATGTTGTAAATGTTTGGGGAAAAAAACAAACGTTGCAGTTTTAAAAGTTGAACTATGACAATACGCATTCTTGTTTCTTGGTAATCTAAGTTGGAATTAACCCAAAGATACATATAATTAACATTTCAATCATTTCTGAAGTCAATTTGACATTCTGTGAAAAGAGTGACTAATTTATAACTTGGTATCCTGCTCTCTGACACCAATTTGGAGATATTAATCTAAAAGCCTTATGTGCTGGTATGAGAAACTCTTCAAGATAAATATGTAACTAGGGGTGGGAGCTTCAGATTACATCATTTGTATGATATAATCTCATTTGACTATATGTGTATTTGGTGTATATTTTTAAGAATATACGTCTCTCTAAACATACCCTGCATGTGTGTGTGTGTGTGTGCGTGCATGCCTGTGCTCTTTTGGGCACGTAGAAAGACACAATGCTGTGGAAAGATATAAACGAAACTTAATGACAGTTACTGTGGAGAATGGAACTGAGGTTTTAAGGAATAGTGGAGAATATTTCATTTTCTATCTATTGATTGTGTTTAAATTATTTGATCATATGTATATTACTTCTTTAATTAAAAGATAATGTCTTGTTGTTCCTGATTTGCATGATTAGAAGAAATTTTCCCAGACAGACCTGAATTATCTCTTGCTTTTGCCACAGTAACCCATTGCAGATGTGATTTATTCACATTAACCAGGCATTTTGACAAAGAAATACAGGAATTAGGGAATTTTTTCGGCATTAGTGCCATTGCTACAGAGTATATTTAAGAGCTCCTTAGGGAAGGGACCATATTTTGTTTACCCTTTCATCCTTGCTTTACCACCCTGGCTTGTATATAGGAGGTCCTCAATAAGTGGTTTTTGAATAAATGGACAAATAATAATGGTGGTCAAATTTGAGGTGACTGGGATGGAAAGAAGTAGTGGGTGAGAGTAATTGTACATCACCAAACATTTTATTTTGTTTGTCCCCTATTTATATTTAACAGAGGTCTTTATGACTTGGTAACTGATGAACTGTGGAAGCCACAGTACCAGTAGCATGCTCTTAAATATTTGAACTGGAGAAGTAGACACCCTTTTAGCCTAACTTATTACTAGTTAGTTTGTTAGTTAATAAATATTATTTGGTGGTGTGTTTTTTGTTGTTGTTTGTTTTGTTTTTAATGCTGGGATATTAAATATGACCTGGAATAAAACACATAAATAATAGCAAACATACACACGGCACTTAGTTTGTGCTATGCACTGTTGTGATTTGTGCTATGCATTGTTGTGAGTGATTTATACATATTAATTTATTTAATAGTCACAATAACCTTATTTTACGGATAAGGAAATTAAGGCACAGAAGGATAAAATAAATTGTCCAAGGTCACACAGCTAGGAAATAACAGAGCATGGATTTGAACCCCAGGCAGGCTGGCTCCACAGTCAGTGCTTTTATTCACTATATTAAAATCATAAGAAAGTGGGTTTTTTGTTGTTTGCTTGTTTGTTTTGAACTTTTAAAAATGGGTTTATTCAAGGCAAGAGATAAGGACTAATTTTAAAGAGTTGTGTGAATCTTGTTTAAAGATCTCTATTCTCTTCCTTCTCCAAAACATGTTAACAACTTGATACATTATCTTCCTAAAACTTAAGTCTTTTCAAGTCTTTCCACTGTTAAAACATATTAAATATTTTCTCATTGCATGTGGAATAAAATTGAAACTCTTTAATTTGGCATTCCTATCCCTTTACAGATATGCTTTTTTTCCATTTTTCCAGCCTGGTTTTCAGTCATGTGGTTCTGTTCACCCTGGATAACAGTCATGCTAGACTACTTACTGCACTTGGAATAAGCGCCTCTACTTACAGCTTCTGTGTCTTTTCTCACATCTCTCGTATCTAAAATATCTCCCGCTTCTTTTCTCTCCTACCTTTGGTCTACCCACTGAAGGCAGCTCAGATGCCCTCTCTTTCACAAAGTCTATTGTGTTAAGTACATGTTCTCTCCCACTAAACGTGAGCCCTTTGAAGACAAAAAATGTATCATTTAGTAGCGCTGGTGGTTAAGCGCTTGGCTGCTAACTGAAAGGTCAGCGGTTTGAACCCACTCAGAGACTCTGCAGGAGAAAGATCTGGCCATGTGCTCTGTAAAGATTACAACATAGAAAACCCTATGGGCCAGTTTTACTGTCTCATAGGGTTACTATGATTCGAAAACAGACTCAACAGTGCCTAACAACAGCAGCACTCAGCGTATGCCTTGTTCGTAGGAGGCAAAGAGTAAATATTTGGTGATCTGAGGCCAAGAGAATCATTTCTTTTTTATTTACTTCTGTAAAGATCTAAGGCATCCATAGTTCAGCCATTCACTGATTTATTCTTTCATTCATCTGTTGAGCACCTACTTTGTTGCAGGCACCACTTTAAGCACTGAGGATATGGCAGTGAGCAAACCAAATAAAAATCTCTGCCTTTGCAGGGCTAGCATTTCAGTAATACCCGTAAACACCCCCTACCCCCCACCCCCAGCCCATTACCACCATAAAATATTTCCCCTAAAAGCTTTGGTTCTGGTTCTGCCATTTACTCCCTGTGAGACCTTGAGCCAATTAAACTTAGAGCCCTTTTCCTTTTTTTATAATAGTGGAAATGATAATACCTATCTTGCCTTCTTGTGGAAATATCAAATGAAGTACCATTTTCAAGTACGTATGTAAATTTCAAAGCACTATCCAAATATAATTTTCTCTTGTTATAAGATTATCCAATGATTATTATAAAGGAATAAAAAGATGCTGCATCCCTATGGTAAATAGCTAGCAGTGTGAGGAGGATGGATATATTAAGATGAGACTTTTAGGAGAGGCTACTATATGTTTGTTCATATGTGATGGCATATGAACATGTTAAGCTGAAATGTTTGGCTAAGATTTCAGATTCCAGATGAGACAGTCAGATCAAGGTTCAGATTTTTGAAGTGGGCAGAGGACTAACCTATAAGAAGCTATAAAAGCAGCAGAAAAGTGGAGTTAGAGGAGGATTTTGTGAAGAAATTTCTTTGGACAGCACTGTTGGCCTTGTTGTGAGTAGCTCCTACCCCCATCCCCACCACACATTTCCCCACACACACACACACACAAAGGTGAGAGAGGGAGGCTTTGATGTGTGTCCTCTGAGATCCTGCAGGCACATACCTAGAAGCGTATGGACAAGGTATCTGATACATGCCGCAGAAGCTGTGGCTCTCAGTCTGTGGTGCTGGAACGAAGAAAAAGAGAGTGACTACATGCTTCTAGGAGAGAGTGGCCAGCATAGGTGACTCCCAAAGGTGGGTAGGCATCTCTGCCTGAGGTACAGGATGGAGCAAGTGAAGAGGAGTTGCTGTAGCATGGGACCGGCAGCACTCCCAGAGTTTGTTAGAGTTAGGAATGAGTGTTGCCAAACTTTGATTTAATTTCTTTATCTCTTGTCTGTTTTGCACTTTTTTTCTCTATGGGATTTCATTAAAATATTTTATTTTCAGTCTTTCCCCTTTCCTTAGCTAGTTTCTGAAATGTGGAACTTTATAATTAGTCATGTTAAATTTGGTTTTGTATATTTGGTAGACCAAAGGCTTACTAAATGATAGATAATATTTTCTTTTAACAAATATTTTAGTGTTTTTAAAATAATATTTCCTCTTTGAAACTTTCCTTTATCCCAGTCTGCCCTGTTTTGTAGTTCCTTAAGGGAAGCCATTAGGTCTTAATCATTTTTTAGTAATTATACTCTCTGAAGCATTCACATGGTGACTTGTGCAGGTAGATGCTCAGTAATGACAGTTGAATTGCATACTCCTAAAGTAAACATTGGAGCTCTGGTGGTGCAGTGGTTAAGAGTTCAACTGCTAACCAAAAGATTGGCAATTCAGATCCACCAGCTGCTCCTTGGAAACCCTGTAGGGCAGTTCTGCTCTGTCCTATAGGGTCACTATGAGTTGGAATTGACTTGACAACAACTGGTGTGTTTTTTTTTTTTTTTTAAAGTAAACGTGTCAAAAGCTTTGATTTAATATTTGTCTTATATTTTTACAGGCTAATATTTCCAATGATCACTGGCAATCCTTGGTTCAAGAAGCTACAACTGAGGCCTTGAAGCTTTGCTTTTGTCCACTGGCTATTCTCGTACAAGCTTTGTTACAATTCAACCGCAAAATGGGGGCAAGGTATGAAGAATCTTTGTTCAGTTTTGTTCTTAGAAATGTTTTTTCCCTCTCAGCCCTTTTAGGGGGAAAAAAAAAAAATTCAAAGGAAGATTTGTAGTCAGTTTAAAAAACTTTGAGATTATTCATATATAACTTTGTAAAAACTGTTTCTAATAACCCAATAAGGGAGAAAATGAAGTCACATTTGTTTAAAACAATAGCTAGGTACATAGGATAAGAGAGCGATTTGGCTTGACAGCATTTCAAGTGAAGAGACCTTGGAGTTTTTGCTCTCTACAGAGTTAGGATGAGCCAACAGTGTGTTGTGGCTTCTAGAAACAAAGAAACACAACCAAAAACACTGAAGTTCTGGGCTACATTAAGTCCTTGCTAATGTAATAGCTATGAAAAAGTAATAAATATTGAAGAGGCAGAGATGTATCGTTTGTAAATAACATGATTTTACAACTAGAAAATCCAAAAGGTTTTCAGATTAAAATATAAAAATTCTACAAATATTTTTATTAGAGAATGAGCATGGGGTAGGAATAAATTTAAAGAAAATGACTTAAAGATCATATGGATGAATAAACAGGGAAGACTATTTAAAATTCTGAAAGTAGTATCTAGTTCTAATAGATATCAAGTATAATTCAAAGCAGCCATAAGTAAAACAGTGATTTAGGAGTAAATATTACTGGGACAGAATAGGTGTTATAGAAATAGAGCTTGCCCAAGCCTATTGCTGTCGAGTCAATTCTGACTTATAGTGACCCTATAGAACAGAGTAGAACTGCCCCCTTGGGTTTCCAGGGAGCGGCTGGTGGATTTGAACTGCTGACCTTTTTTGGTTAGCAGCTGAACTCTTAACCACTGTGCCACCAGGGCTCCAGAAATACAGCTTAATGCATGTGCATATGTGGCAAAGGACATGTCACAAAATAGGAATGAGGAAGAATAAGACACTATGGCTAACCAGCAATCCCATTCAAATTTATTTATTTTTAGCCTTTTTTTTTAAATTTTTTTTCCTGTAACTAATTTTACCAAGAAATGTTTTAGGCTATGCTTTAAACTTCCTAACAGACTCTTTCTGCTGATGCTCAGTGGGGCTTTAGTGACACCCTCCCTTAATCTCTCTCTGCCACAATGGCTATCACCCCCAAAACCAGCCCAAATAAACATATAGTCAAAGGAAAAGGTGTGCTTTCTATGATTCCTGTGCTAAAACATGTTGAAGGTGAGTGCTTTAGCTCCTGCTTCAAACCAATTGCTACCTGTAAGACTCTCCTATTTAGTAGTTTTGAAGTTACCAATATTTACGTTGTTCCTACCAGTACAGAAGTTATTGGAGTCATAGATGTTAGTAAATTAGGAAGGAAAAAATTAGAACACAGCTATAAGTCAGCCTTTTATTACATAGGTAAATATACTCTACATATCCTTGAAAACATACACTAAAAGCCTGGTATTATACACTGAACCTCTAGTGTAGGTGTTAAACATTTCTTCTTGTCCCATTCTGTATCACCTTTGTATTATTTATTGATTTATGTATTTTTTGCCTATTTTCTTTTCCAAAATGATTACAAGTGGACACTGAGAAGTGCTCATAAAAGAAGAGCCTTTTCCCCATTCTATTTGAAAGGAGCCTTAATTTACTTATCTGCAAAAAGGGAATAACAATAGTGACGTACCTTATAAGGTTATGAATATTAAATATGACCATATGTGTAGAACATTTAGCATAATACCAGCACATAGTGAGCACTTAATGTTAACCATTATTATTACCATTTTAGTTATCTGAATAAATCCGTGAAGTAATATGATACCATATCTATAAAAATAAAAGAAAGAATTATGCAATGTGTGTGATACTAGTATATGAAATATATTAATTTATATGCTTTGGACTAAATATAAATATCTTTTCCACAGGGAGACGCGGAGACTTTTGGAGAGAGTAGTATATCAACCCGGGTATCCCAAATCTGTTGTGTCAACTGCTCGTTGGTACCTATTGAGACACTTATATGCCAAAGATGACTATGAGCTAATTGATGTAAGGCATTGGTTATTTAAAATATTTCATTCAGACATAAGGGTTTTAGAGCTATTTTTTAAAATTATCCACTTTATAATTGAATTTTTAAAAAAATGAACATGTGTTTTTTTTGGCCACCTACAATGTCTACTGTTGTACCTATTGAAAGTAGAGAAACATTTATGCACATGACTTAGAGGTTAAATATATATAGTTTTTATCTTACCATGAGTTAATCATGAAATCCTCATTTGGATATTGGAATAGAACCCAAGTTGGGGCTCCTTGGCATAAGTAAACAAGACCGTTAAGGCTATGTTTAAAAATAATTTAATGTAGATTCAGCCTCTACATATGCAAGATTCCTTTTTTGGGGGAAGCTACACTCATTTTTTTTTTTTTTTTTTAAAGAGCATAACCATTTCAAAGCCAGAAACTAATAACAAGTACTGAGGGTCTAGGGTGGTGGTTTAGAACCTTGATCAAGATTCATGATCAGTTGTGAAGTATGTTGTAAGTATTGCATACTAACCATAGGTGGCAAATGGTTGTGCGTGTCTTTCCTGTAATAAAATAGAGCAGATTCATTCCTTACATCCGTCTCTATCAATGCACTTTTTAAGCTTTCTTAAATGAGAGAGAAGGGTAGAATTACAAGGGGGTTGCCTAATTCGTGGTGTCATATCTGTGAAGCATGCAGTGTGAACATGACAAATTTAAAAGTCAGCCATTAGATGTACTAAGGTTTATAAAAAGTTGAGAACTACTGGTCTGAAGCCCTTTTCTATTAGAAGTTATAGCAGTACAAACGTACAACCATCTAAACTCAACCTGAGGTAGTACCAAGAATCAACTTTTTCTCTCTCTAGATGTTGCCAAATGATCCCTGGAGTGTAATTGCCCGGGTTGAGAACAACTAACCAGTGATAACCTGTAGATAATATGTGCTTACTATGTGATATGTAGAATTAGGAAATAGATAAAGGTGCTAGGTCCTGGTTGTGGTATTTTTAATAGTCATTGCAGTGCAGGCAAATAGATAGGATGAGGTTAAGAGGTAGCAAAATCTAATGGGATGTTCGTTGGTAGAAATCTGGATACATAAGAGGGAAATACCCAGCCAGGGGTTCACTATAAAGTGACTTTTATTATATTATCTTTGAAAAAATTATTTTACTTCTTCCTTGCCTTTTCTATAAAATGCATGTGACCAGTTCTACTCTACTTCTCATGGATGGATTCTCATGGAGAATTAAATGAGATATGCATCTAAAATTCTTTTGAAAAAATAAAGTACTGTAATGGACACAGGAAATCGGAGGTGGAAAGGGGGAGTGTGCTGTCACATTATAGGGATAGCAACTAGGGTCACATAACAATGTGTATAAATTTTTGTATGAGAAACTAACTTGAGTTGTAAACTTTCACCTAAAGCACAAATAAAAAAATAAAGTACTATAAAAATATATTGAGTTAAGATCTTATAACTGTAGCCAACAATTATAAAAATACAATGAAAACGAAAAGCTTTTTTTAAAAGCTACCACATTTGAAATACTCTTTTCCCTTCCTTCAGTAAAACATACAATATTAAAAAATATATTAAGACAATGCCTGGAAAAAGGCATTATAATGAACATATTTCAAACCAAAAAGATATTAACTTATATGAATGTTGAGAGACAATTCTTCACGGCTTTCTTGAATTTCTAAACATCTTGTGAGCAAAGGGCCTGACTGCTCTTTGTTCCAGACTATCTTTTCAAGGGTGTTTGTATAGTGAACAGCCTTGGGAGCTATAGTGCCCCCCGCCCACCGAACCAAGGGTAGACATGCTTATTATTCATTGTAAAAGATTCGAAACTCGAAACTCGTAGGCTCAGAATTCCTCTGTTGTAATGCAGCTTCCTGCATGTGTTAGCAACCATATGGGCTGATGTCACTGTTGTGAGAGACTTCAAATACAAGGGGGAACTGATGCAAATATGCTGATGCTCATGCTGTTTGCTGTACCATGAGGAATAAAGTCCTTTGTCTCTGACCCGGGAGTCCCATGTCTTGTGATAGGATCCGCGGAACTGTGACAGGCAAACTTGTTAGCTTGCAAATAGAGTAAAATCTCAGACACGTCACAGTTCTTGACAATAAAACGACCAAAAACTATCTTAGTAATTGAATGAACAGGTGACAGTGAATCTTTTAGTTTATGGAATTGGTAGAAATCCTAGAAAGATTTTTGATAAAGCCTAGAAATAGGACCTAGATCTGAGTTGCAGTTTTAAAGGAGGGCAAAGTCATTCGGGCAGTTCTATGTATAAAATGATCATTTTGGGTAAGGGTTTAGAGTTGACAATATTGTAAACAAAGCCACCAAACAAAACCTTTAAGTTTATACATTGCTGACAGTGGTAACAACCAACACATTGGCATCTATACTAATTCAACATTTGAATAAATTGTGCTTCTCTCTGGCAGTAGCTTTGGTTGAACAATTTATTTCAGCAAAATTGACTGAAAGATTGTACTTAGTCATAGTTTGATATGCCTTTTCACGACTGCCAACCTAGGAATGGCTTCTGTGAAAGTAAATAGATTGTTAAGAAACAAAATAATAATGTTTCTGTGTGTGATTTCCTACAGGTGCTAGTAAACAATGCCAAAACTCATGGAGATACAAGAGCACTGGAACTGAATGAGAAACTGTCCTCACAGTAACAATGGATTATTTTGTAGTAAGCAAGCAAAGAAAAGGCTGTAAGAATGACACAATGAATCAAGACTTTCCTTCAAAGCAGTGTTTTCTTTAGACTATAGTTAAAATCAACTACTCTTTTCTTTTTTAAATCTAAGAAAGTGGAGGTTCTTAAACTAAGGATATAATTTTCCGTTAACTTTTAATCTAACTTTAATCTGTAAAACATCTTTGATTTTGGAAAGTCCGTAATGAAAGGAAAACCATGATTCCCTTAGTTTCTCAGCAGTTATTTGTACACCATTGTTTTCTGCATTATCCATGGTGCACAATAGGATATCTTTTTTTGTAATCCTTTAAAATAAAGCCTTAATAGCATTTTCTAAAATGCAAGAGCAGATTGGCACAATGTAGAATTTTCATTTGTTAAAAAGTAATTTAAAAAATTAAATTCCTTCTATGAATACTACATTTCAGCAGACTAACTCATCGTAATATCTAAATAATCTTGTAACCTGTTTTGCTAGTGGTTCATTTTAGATTCTACTGAAGAAGCATAATATAAATGTTGGTGAGATTTAGACTGCTAATGGAGTTGTTTCTATAATTCAGAATACTCAGGTGTGTGAGTACATTAAAAAACATTAAATGGAATGTTTTGGACAGTAATGCTGAAAATATTTAACCGATCATGCAATTATTTCAATTATGAAAAGACTGAAATGTCTTAAATAAAAAAAATACAGTGTCTTGTTTTCTTTATAGTAGCAATATCAGATGTAGTCTCTAAATTTCAGATTTTAAAACCTGAAAGCACAGTTATCTATTTTATTTCATTTTTTTCCAAAAACCCTTTACTTTTTAGATTTGAAGAAGCGGTCATTTACTTTGGATTTTACTTTGGTTTTTAGAAATGTTTTCAAATGTTTACATTTATTATTTATTGTGTGAAAAAGGATGTGGTTGTATATTTTATGTGTGTATTTTTTCTAAACCATCACCTTCACAATGTTAATTACTTTGTGAGATAGTATAAATGGAAAATACTCTGTAATTAAGATGTACTTCAAAGGTTAATCTATTGAACTGAACTGTAAATTGGTAAATCTCAAATTTGGCTGAACATTATAATCATCTGAGATGATTTAAAAGAATTCAGACCTATGCAATCAGAATCTTTAAGGATGGGGCCTAGGACTCTACATTTTAAAGGAATGCCTAAGGGATTCTACTGTCCATTCAGGTTTGTGAACCACTGGACTAACCCAATGAATGATGTATCTTTCCTTATTTGTTTAGCAAGATCAAGCACATGCCATTCTCTGCCCATTTCTTACTTATGCTGACACTGTCACACTGATTCAGTGCTTTTAACAGCCTTGCCCACAGACTTAGCCAGAGAGGCACTGCAAAAGGCTGTCCATGCAGCCATGGTGCCTGTACCTCTCATTTCCTTAGTAAAACGCTTCAGCCTTTGCTTCTGGAATGTTTTGGCTCCATCAGAACATTTAGGATTCAGTTCTTGTCCTCCATCTGCTTTCTGGCGTGTCTCTTGCTTCCCAAGGTTACTTCCACCTAGACTGTGGACTTAGTTAGCCTTTGCTGCAGGCAAGGCTAACCAAATCAAGGGGTAAACTTTTGACTCCTTTGCCCAATTCTGGCTTCCACAGACCTCAGATCTAGATATTCTAGAAAGGAAGATTGGAAAACCGTCTCAGGTAATTCTGTTTTTGCATGGAGGTACTCACATCCTCTTAACTTTTGTTTGCTGCCTTTTCTTCAAACTGCTGCCCAGTTACTAATAATTTTTATATAGCTTACTTTGTGTCAGACATGCGCTAAGTGTTTTAAACATTGTCATTTAATCCTACTTCATACAGGAGAGTGGTATTAAATAGCCTGCTTAAAGCAAAGAAAATTTGAGGTGAATCAATGTTACCAGATTCTAGAGACTTTAAAAGTACTCACAATTTTCCTTCAGAATTTATACATCTTTAATTAGAGAAATTAGATCAAAACTTATTTCCCGAAGTACCAGTATTTAACATTCATATTAAAGTATAGTTATTTTTGTTTTTATTTGAGAATCAGTGTATTTTCTGCTAAATTTTATCTACCATTTAGTTATTCTTGATTAATTAGATTTTCATAGACTAGTTTGACATCTGATAAACATTTCCTGGTTTTTTATAGACTAGTTTGATAATCTAAAACATGCATTTCAGCTTATAAATGAACTTTTGGAACGCTCTGTTTTTTTTTGGGACCACTTGCCATGTCTCTTGAAGTGGCCCTGGCATTCATTTCTGGTCAGAAAAAACAAAAACCTTAATTTAAAATGCTGCACTCTTTTTTTCACTTTACAAAATGATTAGTTAGCAAACTTCCTTTAATTTGGGCATCTTCATAGAACAGGATTGGACAGAAATGCTCTGGTTGTACATTAAAGGAATTAAAAGATGTACTTAAAAAAGTATGGAATATTAGGTAAATATTTACATGTATGTAATATAAATATAAAAGGATACATGTTTGGTTTCTCCATAGAAACTTTGAATCTACTTTGGGGAAATTATATAGGAACACAAAAATAAAGCATATTTTGATGTACGAGTTATGTGACTTGCAGACCCATTTCAATTTTTGCACATTAAAAAAATATGAAAACTTTGTTTTGTTAAAGTTGATCCTTGTCTTTCTACAAGTCTTCCTTTATCAAACTTTTTAGGAAACTTCTCAGGTGCCCATGCTGCTCATTATAAGGCATAGCAATCAGCTGCTGCTTGTAAACTGACCCCCAGTTTTCAGGAAGGGTTTTGTGCTTTGTTTTTTACTTTAAGAAAATGCATTTGTGTATCATATACAGGTATAATTATTGTGGTTCCAAATTTTTCCACATTTTTCTATTAAGACTTTTCATATAGATGAAATAAAAAATCAGAAAATTCCCTTATTTAGAATATGTGCCTTATTTTGGTTTAGAAAATACAGTCACTTAAAATATACTTAAAGACCACTCATGGTGTCTGGCTGTCCCTGTGCTATATAATAATGTTTTTCCTTTTTTTGGCTGATTGAATAGGAATTTTAGAATAGCAGTATTTTAAATTCTAATCTACCTAAATAAATACCCTACACAATTATAATTTTTCAGTAAATATTAAATTATCTTTAGACCTCAGTATGTCTTGAAGTAGGAAACTTGGAGTTAGTTACATCTTTAGTAAATAGCTGTTAAGAAACATTTGAAATATTTGAACTTAAAAATACCTATTTGTTTGAGTTTGGGGAAATGGTGCCAAGAGAGGGATAATTAAATTGGAGGACCCACTGAAAGAAGGGCTTGGTTCTACCATACATCATTGGACTGTTGCATGTCATGATCTTTACTGAGTTTGGATCAGTGTAAAAGTTCATTCTGGCATCATTCTTCATCACATACTTCCTGTGTATAATACCTATTACAAAAACATACTTGAATTAATATTTCTGTAAAGAAGAAGAGTAATGAAAAATGTATCTTGCATTTTGAATGGTTATGTGACTGGATGAGTCTTACCTTTTGGCCTTTAGTTTTTGTGTGATTTGTAAAATCAGGGTTTTGAGTGGTTAATACGCTCAGCTGCTAACGAAAAGGTTGGAGGTTCAAGTCCACCCAGAGGTGCCTTGGAAGAAAGACCTGGCAATCTGAAAAATCAGCCATTGAAAACCCTATAGAGGCCAGTTCTATTCTAACCCATTTTGGGTAGCCATGAGTTTGAAACAACTTTGACAGCAACTGGTACCACCAGTAAGGTCCCAAAATTTTTCAAAGTTAGAAATAAGCTGAAACTAAATACTGAAATAAACTTGATGCAGCAACTGTGACGCAGCAACTCTGGTTTCCATGCATAGAAAGAGGTGGGTAATCAGGTCTAAGTACTGAGACCCTGAGAAGAAAAGTAGTCCTACACTCAGAGAATATTTGAATGGAGGCCAGCATCTATGAATGGTTGAATGTAGTTACATGTGCCTGCTACATTCCAAAGGAGCCCTCAGTGCGCAGTGGTTAAGTGCACTCAGCTGCTAACCAAAAGATCGGTGGTTGGAACCCATCAGCCACTCCATGAGAGAAAGATATGGCAGTCTACTTCCGTAAAGATTACAGCCTTGGAAACACTATGGGGCAGTTCTACCCTGTCCTGTGTAGGCTTGCTATGAGTCAGAATCCACTCAAAGGCAATGGGTTTGGCTACATGCCAAACAAATCATACTTTATACAGAAAGACCAAAACCAAACCCATTGCGATCAAGTTGATTCGGACTCATAACGACCCTATAGGACAGAGTATAACCGCCCTGTAGGGTTTCCAGGGAGCAGCTGGTGGATTTGAACTGCTGACGTTTTGGTTAGCAGCTGAGCTCTTAAGCACTGCGCCACCAGGGCTCCATAGAGAAAGACCACCTACACTAAAACATACACATTGTGTGCAGGGTCTATCTGACTCCCAGGTGGCTTAAATAACTTGAGTTTTTTAAGATTCTGCCTTGTTAATGCCATTTTCTCCCCTTTGATCACATTAAGTATGGTCATTCCTTAATCTCTATGGAGAAAAGATGCTGCGTAGTTTAGTACAATCAGGAGCTTTATTTTTTTTTTCATTTTTTGGAAAACCACTACATGCTGGTTTAAAAATTCTAATCTTATCCTGCTATTTAAAAGATCAAGAAAGGGAAAATAGTGTAAACATAGCCTTTACATACATTCAGTCTTCAGAAGTTAGAAATTAGAAAGTCAGGTGGTATGGAAAAATATAACCAGGTTTTATCTTTGTAGACTGAGTTGTGTGTTTTCTTGCCTATGTGCATTCCTGGCAGTGCTAATTCATCTTGTGTTTGAGACAAACCTGCCTCTAGGCACAAGAGAAAAACCAGATAGAATAGAAGGCTCTTCATGTGTAAAGAAGATGGAGGTTAGGCAGAGGGGAAAAGTGCTGGGAAGGCAAATTTATACTTTTTCTAAGTATAAATTTAAGTATAAGTTATAAGCAGTTTCTGTAAGGTAGAAATAAATATTTTATCTTCCAAATTGCCTGTGGCTGGCTCTACAGTGCCTCATAACAAGTGCTATTTATATGATTGGAAGGCCTTTCTAAGAAATAGGTTCAGAGTAAATAATTTATTTACCAACTCAGCCCAGATTCTCAGTAAGCAGTGGTGAATACTTTGTGAACATTAAGAAATATGTAGGCAGCAGTAAGCTCTCATGCAAATCCAGTAGCTTCTACAAAAGTCCAAGTTAGAGCTAGCTTTGCAGAGGATCTGCATACCATGCCAGCTAACCATTTGCTTTGGCAGAGGAGGTGTTTGTGCTTATGAGGTGGTACATATTACACAGGGCTTCCACAACCAAGAACTTACAGGCAGGGGTAGGCTGAATGACTACTACATGCCAGGCTATAATCTATTTAACTCCCATATAAGTGATTTAAAGTAGATATTATCCTCATTTTACAGACAAAAAAGTAAAGGAGGGGGCTAAGATGAACTTTTCTAAAATTGTTTATATTCTTAAGCAGGTAGAATCTAGCCCCAAAGATCAGTAATTTCTGATGCAATTGTTAATTTTTTTGTCAATATAATTGCTGTCACCTCAAAGAAATGTAAAGGAGCTGAAGTATATGTCTTCGAGACTGACTCAGTCATCCTGCCTAGGTATATTCAGATTACTCATTTTCCTGATGGCACTATCTGAATTCTAGGAGGAACCTAGGAGGAAGGAAAGCTTCTCCAAAGGACTAACTTTACAAATTTAAACCTGTGCAGTGATAATGAATATTCCACCCTTGTTAGATTTTGAACTTTACAGAGACTGATGTCTGAGATTGACTTGAGCCAATTGTTTTAGTTGATAACAATAAACACGTCAGTTCTTGATTTTCTCTTTGGCCTTTTACAACCTCCATCAGCATTCCTTTAGTTCTCTCAGTTCTTCGGTACCTTACCGCTTTCTTAGTTTTGAAGGACTTTGCTCTTCCTAGTTATCAGTCAATCCCTGCAGAGGATATAGTTGATTAAAGCTCATGGGTGTGTGTTTATTCCTTCTTTATTTACTCTTCTACCTATCCACTCATCATGCATTTTCTGAGGGTTTTGTGTTGGGTGTTGTGAATACTTTAAAAGTTTTAAGTGCTAGGTAATAGAATTTAGGCATAGAGACTAGGTTCCTTGTTATAGGAGTTGCTTTGGGGTGGTAAGAGTGGAATTTGTCCAGCATATTCCGCATGCCTCCATATGGGCTTCCCCACTTGACCTGAATATTTCCCATGTGAATATAGTGCATTACATTTTTGGAGAAGCAGCTTCTAGTAGGATACTAATGGTGTCTACTTGCAGTAATGGTGGTTCGGTTTGCTTCAATGGCCAGGACTTAGGAGGAAATATGCTTCACTGGACATTGGCATCAATGTCCATAATGCTTCTTCAGCCATTAGCCTCCCTCCCCAGAGACAA
The DNA here is from genome assembly GCA_030035585.1 of Dugong dugon. NCBI lineage: Eukaryota > Metazoa > Chordata > Mammalia > Sirenia > Dugongidae > Dugong > Dugong dugon. Next base: position 102,502,855 of record CM057460.1, on the reverse strand, counting down.
TAGAAAGAAGTGCTTTTAAAGTAGAGGAATACTGTAATTCCTTGTTACAATTTTGTTCCAGGAGAAATCTATATTTTGCACTTCCCTCTGCTTTGACTTGCTAAAATTATTGCAAGCCAGAGTATTTCTTCCCATATGTAGTACAGGGACATTTTTTAACTCAAGTGTTTTTTGATACTGATCTGAATCATGTTTGGATGAAAGAGTACCATGGAACTTGTCTTTCCCCATAAAATTTGAAAGCTCTTTATTATCATTATTTACTACCATTTATCAAGTACAGTACCTGTTTTGTATCAGACACTGTATTAGATAGTCTGCATATATTTAGAGAAATAGCATACCATAGTGTTTAAGAGCAAATTCTCTGAACTGCTAAGTTCAAGTTCTGGCTCCACCTCTTATCAGCAATATGACCTTGGATAAGTTACTAAACCTTTCTGTGCATCAGAAATAGACATCTGTTTTGAGGATTAAATGAGTTAATCTATGTAGCATGCTTAGGGTAGTCTCTGATACCTGGTAATAGCTCAATAAATGCTACTTCTAATTCTTCCAACAGAGTCCCTGGGTGGCAAAAATGGTTAAGAGCTCCACTACTAGCCAAAAGGTTGGTGGTTTGAACCCACCCAGAGGCGCTTTAAAAGGCAGGCCTGGTAGTAGGCTTTAAAAAGTCACAGTCCTTGAAAACCGTGTGGAACAATTCTGCTCTGTACACATGGGGTCGCCAGGAGTCAGAACTGATTCGACAGCAACTAACAACAACAAACATTCTTCCAACATCCTATAAATGAGGTATTGTTATCCCCATTTTAAGATGAGGAAACTGAGACTCAAAGAACATATCCAAAGTCACACAGTTAGTGATTGGCAGCACTGGGTTTAAACTCAGAGCCATTAGACCTCAAGACCTACACTTGGTCCACTTGCTTACACTGAAAGAATTTAACAAAATCAGAGGACTGGGTTTAAGAAATGCAATCAATGACCACATTATTGATGATTGTGTTCTTCTGTGACTTGCCTGTTCTTAGATACCTAGCCTTTGCCTATTTTTGAAAACTATTCGATATAATTTTCATATTGACTCTAAGAGTTGTTCCATTACTTGGGATACTAACCTTTGTTCTAGCATGACATTTGATTTCAATGGACACTTAGTAGTTTAAGCCATTAAATTAAATCCTGCTATGAAAATTCCCCTGGTTTATAGACTTGACACTACATGTAGATTATTAGTAACAGTAAATCAAGATGTTTCATACAGTTAAAAAATTTAGAGAGGTGGGGTTTGGTCAAAAATCCGGGGAGGTGAGGCCAAGATGGCAGAGCAGTTAGACGCTTCCTGTGATCCCTCTTCCTGTGATCCCCCTTACAACAAAGACCAAAAAAAAACTAGTGAATTGTTTATATATGACAATCTAGGAGCCCTGAACATCAAAGACAAAGTTGAGGAATTGGACTGAGCAGCAGGGTGAGGGGGAGATGGTTCCGAAGCAGCAAGGGGTTGCCAGACCTGACCTGGTTGGCACCAGCACCCTGCAGGCTGGATTGGCTGGTGCACAAGGGGTGAGGCAAGCAGTGGTGCTCGGCACGTGTTTTCTACATCGAGAGAGACTGGCTGGTGGAGAGTCTACTCAACCCTTCAGAACCAGTGAGAAACGATGCTCAACTGGCGAAAGATAAGTACAAAGTGTCTAACCTACCATGCAGATCAAACCACCCACCCCTTTTTGGGAAGTACCTCTCTCACATTTACCTGCCCCCTGCCCGCTCTGCTCCAGGTCCTGGGCCGGCTTCAGTAATTTCTGTGCCCCCCTGGGCCGGAAGTAGGACCTGTCATGCACCCTGAGCAATTCTCCTGGCTTTGGAGAGGGAACAAATTAACAAACAGGAAAAAATAATCTGCCAGCTCCTCTAAGCCGTGAACTCAGGGCAGGCACAGCCCTTTTGCCTAGGCATAGGCATAAGGGCTTATGGACTTTGAATGCCTTTCCCCCCTGCATAGACCTGAGTGGGCCCATTTCAACAGCGTAGGCCCTCATTAGCACAGTACAACAGGGTATATATACCTGAACCTTATTTTCAACTCTTATCACCTATAAGAGGGAGTGGCAGATTCATGACATTGGACACCACTCTGCCCATTAAGCCAGGTCTTCACCTATCCACATCAAGGGCCTGAGGACTGGTGGCCCAATCCACTCCACCGAGCCACTTGCAACAGGGGTCCCACAATAAGTGGTGCCTCCCAGTCCTTACAGCCAACAGCACTGGGTGCTGCAAAACCCACCCACCTATACACTCTCGGAAACAGGGACATGCCTTCCACCCATACACTCGGGCAGCTGTCAGCCCCTTGCCTTGCTCAGAATATAACCCACTACTGCAGCCAGATACCTGTACCTACTCCAATCACCCCTGCCCATCTAGGACTGTAGGTGAGAGCCTGCACCACACACTCAATGACAGCCTGGACACCTGAGCCAAATCCACACAAAAAAAGTAAATGGACTCCTGGGCTTACATACCTAGTAACAGCTCTAGCCACCTGCAGACAGGACGTGAGATCTTCAAAGATGTCAATAATCAAACTAGCTCAAATGAGCCACCTATTTGGGCATATCAAAACAAAACAAGAAGCTAGGACACAGTAAGCAAACATAAATATAATAACTTATTGATGGCTCAGAGACAACAGTCAATATAAAATCTCATAAAGAGGCAGACCATGATGGCTTCAGCAAGCCACCAACACAAAGAATCAAGAAATTTTCTGGAGGAAAAGAACTCCTTGGAATTACCGGAGGTAGAATACAAGAGATTAATATACAGAGCTCTTCAAGATATCAGGAAGAAGAACATGCAAAATGCAGAACAATCCAAGGAACACACAATCAAAGCAATAGAGGAACTTAAGGTTATACAAGAGCATAATGGCAAATTTAACAGCCTGCAAGAATCCATAGAAAGCAAGCAGAAATCCAAAAGATTAACAATAAAACTTTAGAATTAGACAACTCAATAGAAAGTCATAGGAATGGAATTGAGGCAATGGAAGTTAGAATTAGTGAGATTGAAGATAAAGCACTTGACATCAACTTATTTGAGGAAAAATCAGATAAAAGAATTTTAAAAGATGAAGAAACCCTAAGAATTATGTGGGACTGTATCAAGAGGAATAACCTATGAGTGATTGGAATACCAGAACAGGAGCAAGAGATAACAGAAAATACAGAGAGAATTGCTGAAGATTTGTTGGCAGAAAACTTACCTAATATTGTGAAAGATGAGGACATAGCTATCCAAGAAGCTCATCAAACCCCACACTAAGTAGATCCCAAAAGAAAGTCACCAAGACATATTATAATCAGACTTCCCAAAACCAAAGATAAAGAAAGCATTTTAAGAATGGCTAAGGATAAACAAAGTCATCTACAAAGTAGAGTCAATAAGACTAAGCTTGGACTGCTCAGCATAAACTATGCAGGCCAGAAGGCAATGGGATGACATATATAAAGCCTTGAAGGGAAAAAATTGCCAGCCAAGAATTATGTATCTAGCAAAACTGTCACTCAAGTATGCTGGCAAAATGAGGGCATTTCCAGATAAACAGAAGTTTCAGGAATTTGTAAAAACAAAACCAAAATTACAAGAAATACTAAAGGGAGTCCTCTGGGTAGAGAATCAATACATCACATAACAACTCAAGACTAGAATACACAACAGAACAACCAGGTAATAACTCAGATAGGGAAGTCACAAAAATAAATTAAAAAAAAAAAAACACTGAAAATAGGGAAACAGAGTCATCAATATGTAAAAGATGACAACCTTAAAAAAAATGTAGTCATAGATCTTTCATATGGAGAGGAAGTCAAGGTGATATAAAGAAATAAAAGAGGGGTTTAAACTTAGAGAAATAGAAGTAAATATTAACATAACCATAAAGGAAACTAACAATCCTACACATCAAATAAAAAACAAGAAATACATAAAGAATCAGCAAATACAAAATCAACAACAATGAAAAAGATGAAAAGAAAATACATAAAGAAAACTGACTCAGCATAGGAAATTAAGTGGTACAAATAAACTGTGAACAACACAAAAAAAAAAGACATCAAAATGATAGCACTAAACTCAAACATATCAATAATTACGCTGAATATAAATGGACTAAATGCACCTATAAAGAGACAGAGAGTGGCAGAATAGATAAAAAAAAAAAATGATACATCTATATGCTGCCTACAAGAGACACACCTTAGACTCAAAGACAAACTAAAACTCAAAGGATGGAAAAAAAAAAATCAAGCAAACAATAATCAAAAAAAAAAAGCAAGAGTGGCAATATTAATCTTTGACAAAATAGACTTTAAAGGAAAATCCACCACAAAGGATAAGGAAGGACACCATATAATGATTAAAGGGTCAATATACCAGCAGGACATAATCATAATAAATATATACATACCCAACGACAGGGCTCCAAAATACATAAAACAAACTCTAGCAGCATTGAAAAGAGAAACAGACAGCTCCACAATAATAGTAGGAGACTTCAACACACCATTTTCAGTGAAGGACAGAACATCCAGAGAGAAGCTCAATAAAGACACGGAAGATCTAAATGACGCAGTCAACCACCTTGATCTCATAGACAAAAACAGAACACTCCACCCACAGCTGCCAAGTGTACTTTCTTTTCCAACGCACAGGGAACATTCTCCAGAATAGACCACATATTAGGCCACAAAGCAAGCCTTAACAGAATCCAAAGCAATGAAATATCACAAAGCATCTCTTCTGACCATATAGCCATAAAAGTAGAAATTGATAACAGAAGAAGCAAGGGAAAAAAAATCAGATACATGGAAACTGAACAACGCCTTGCTCAAAAACTACTGGGTTATGGAAAAAATTAAGGATGGAATAAAGAAATTCACAGAAACAAATGAGAATGAAAACACATCCTACCAGAACCTTTGGGACACAGCAAAAGCAGTGCTCAGAGGTCAATTTATAGCAATAAATGCACACATCCAAAAAGAAGAAAGGGCTAAAATCAAAACATTAACCCCACAACTCGATTAAGAGGAAGATAGCAACAGAAGAAGCCCTTAGGCACCAGAAGAAAGGAAATAATAAAAATTAAAGCAGAATTAAATGAAATAGAGAATACAAAAACAATTGACAGAGTTAACAAAAGCTGGTTCTTAGAAAAGATTAACAAAATCGATAAACCATTGGCCAAACTGACAAAAGAAAAACAGGAGAGGAAGCAAATAACCTGAATAAGAAATGAGATGGGTGATATTACAACAGACCCAACCAAAATTAAAAGAATCAGAACAGAATACTATGAAAAATTGTAATCCAACAAATTTGAAAACCTAGAGGAAATGGACAAATTTTTAGAAACACACTACCTACTTAACTAACACAACAGAGGTAGAAAAATTAAATAAACCTATAACAAAAGAAAAAATTGAAAAGGTAATTAAACAACTCCCAACAACAACAACAAAAAAGCCCTGGCCCTGACAGCTTCACTGGAATATTCTACCAAACTTTCAGAGAAGAGTTAACAGCATTACTGCTGAAGGTTTTTCAGTGTACAGAAAAGGGTAGAACACTCCCAAACGCATTCTATGAAGCCAGCATAACCCTGATACCAAAACCCGGTAAAGACACCACAAAAAAAGAAAATCACAGACCAATATCCCTCATGAGCATAGATGCAAAAGTTCTCAACAAAATTCTAGCCTATAGAATTCAACAACATATCAAAAAAAAAATTCATCATGACCAAGTGAGATTCATACCAGGTATGCAGGGATTGGTTCAACATTAGAAAAAAAAATCAAAGTAATCCATCACATTAATAAAACAAAAGACAAGAACCACATAATCTTATCAGCTGATGAAGAAAAGACATTTGACAATATCCAGCACGTATACATGATAAAAACTCTCAGCAAAATAGGAATAGAAGGGAAATTCCTCAACATAATTAAGGGCATTTATACAAAGCCAACAGCAAACATCATCCTAAATGGAAAGAGCCTGAAAGCATTTCCCCTTGAGAACGGAAACCAGACAATGATACCCTTTATCACCACTCTTATTCAACGTTGTACTGGAGGTCCTAGCCAGAGAAATTAGTCTAGAAAAAGAAATAAAGGCATCCAAATTGGTAAGGAAGAAGTAAAAGTATCCCTATTTGCAGGTGATATGAACTTATACACAGAAAACCCCTAAGAATCCACAAGAAAACTGCTGGAACTAATAGAAGATTTCAGCAAAGTAGCAGGATAAAAGAGATGGAGAAACAAATCACCAACTAATTATGGGAAGAGAAGAGGCCCTGGATAAGTATAGCATTACTCAAGAAGCAGAACAAAGTGGGAGGCCTCACACTACCTGATTTTAGAACCTATTATACTGCCATGGTAGTCAAAACAGCCTGATACTGGTCCAACAACAGATACAGAGACCAATGGAACAGAATTGAGAGTCCAGACATAAATTCATCCACCTATGAGCAGCTGATATTTGACAAAGGCCCAAAGTCCGTTAATTGGGGAAAAGACAGTCTCTTTAACAAATGGTGCTGGAATAACTGGATATCCATCTGCAAAAAACTGAAACAAGACCCATACCTCACACCATGCACAAAAACTAACTCAAAATGGATCAAAGACTTAAATATAAAATCGAAAACAGTAAAGATCATGGAAGAAAAAAAGGGACAATGCTAGGAGCCCTAATACATAGCATAAACACAATACGAACCATAAGTAACAATGCACAAGCACCAGAAGAGAGACTAGATAACTGGGCGCTCCTAAAATCAAACACTTATGCTAATCAGAAGACTTCACCAAAAGATTCAAAAGACAACCTACAGACTGGAAAAAAAAATCTTGGCTATGACAAATCCGATCAGCTTCTAATCTCTAAAATCTACAAGATACTGCAAAACCTCAACAACAAAAAGAAAAATAATCCAATTTAAAAATGGGCAAAGGATATGAACAGGCACTTTGCCAAAGAAGATATTCAGGCAGCTAACAGAAGCACGAAGAAATGCTCACAATCATTAGCCATTAGAGAAATGCAGATCAAAACTACAATGAGATATCATCTCACCCCAACAAGGCTAGCATTGATCCAAAAAACACAAAATAAATGCTGGAGAGGTTCTGGAGAGACTGGAACACTTATACACTGTTGGTGGGAATGTAAAATGGTACAGCCTCTTTGAAAATCGATTTGGCACTTCCTTAAAAAGCTAGAAACAGAAGTACCATACGATCCAGCTATTCCACTCCTTGGAATATATCTTAGAGAAATAAAAGCCATCACACGAATAGATATATACACACCCATGTTCACTGCAGCACTGTTCATGATAGCAAAAAGATAGAAACAACCTAGGTGCCCATTAACGGATGAATGGATAAAGAAATTACGCTATATTCACACAGTGGAATACTATACAATGATAAGGAACAACAATGAATCTGTGAAACAGCTTATAACATGGAGGAATGTGGAAGGCATTATGAGTGAATTTAGTCGCAAAAGAACAAATATTGTATAAGACCAGTATTATAAGAACTCAAGAAAAGGTTTATACACAGAGGAAAACACTCATTGATGGTTACGAGGTTGGGGAAGGAGGGAGGGCGTCTTCTCTAGCTAGATCATAGAGAAGAATTATCTTTGGTGAAGGGAAGGACAACACACACTACAGGGGAAGTCAGCACAACTGGACTAAACCAAAGCTAAGAAGTTTCCTGAATACAACCAAATGCTTCAAAGGACAGAGTAGCAGGGGCAGGGGTCTGGTGACCATGGTTTCAGGGGACATCTAGGTCAATTGGCATAACAAAGTTTATTAAGAAAATGTTCTGCATCCCACTTTGGTGAGTGGCGTCTGGGGTCTTAAAAAACCATCTAAGATGCTTGAATTGGTCCCAACTCACCTGGAGCAAAGGAGAATGAAGAACACCAAAGTCTCAAGGAAAATATTAGTGCAAGAGTCAAAAAGGGCCACATAAACCAGAGACTCCATCAGCCTGAGACCAGACGAACTAGATGGTGCCCAGCTACCACCAATGACCGCCATGACAGAGAACACAACAGAGAGTCCCTGATGGAGCAGGAGAAAAGTGGAGTGCAGAACTCAAATTCCAGTAAAAAGACCAGACTTAATGGTCTGACTGAGACTGGAGGAACCCCAGAAGACATGGCCCCTGGACTCTCTGTTAACCCAGAACTAAAACCACTCCTGAAGCCAACTCTTCAGACAAAGATTAGACTAGGCTATAAGATATAAAATGATACTCGTGAAGAGTGTGCTTCTTAGTTCAAGTAGATACACGAGACTAAATGGGCAGCTCCTGTCTGGAGGCCAGATGAGAAGGTAGAAAAGGGTTAGAAGCTGGTTGAATGGGCACAGGAAATCTGGGGTGGAAGGAAGGAGTGTGCTGTCACATTATAGGGATAGCAACTAGGGTCACCTAACAATGTGTGTATAAATTTTTGTATGAAAAACTAACTTGAGCTGTAAACTTCCATCTAAAGTACAATTTAAAAAAAAAAAAAAGCTGTTTGGAAGGTAGCTTTGTTCTTTAGTATAGGAGAAACTATCACTTTCCCCAAGCCAGGGAAGGAGCCTAAATCCCCTTGCCAGGCTTACAGAAAGCTCCGTGATTAGAAGTTAATCCTGTTTTAGCATCTAATCCATGTAATTAATGGTTTTTCATTTTTATGTTTCTTTCATGATTTTGCTGCCCAATACCAGTATCTACATTTAATTGTTTTCACTTTTATCTAGAAAAGTTAGACATATTTTAATATTATAGGAAATTAATAGTGTTTTTGAAGTACTTTTGAATTTAGCACCCACATAAATTCATGTTGCATGTTTCCTATGAAAGCTGTTCTCTTCTCTTATTCTGCATAGGTTAGTTTTTCCTTGCTAATACATTCTGATAATATTGAGCACAGTGAATCTATATTTTAATATGCATAAATTAGAGTTGCTAGGTACATTAGGGAGCACTGGTGGTACAGTGGTTAAGAGCTTGAATACTGACCAAAAGGTTAGCAGTTTGAATCCACCAGCTGCTACTTGGAAACCCTATGGTGCCGTTCTACTCTGTCCTAAAGGGTCGCTATGAGTCGGAATCAGCTTGACAGCAACGGGTATAAACATTGGAATTGCTAGAAAACTAAAACCTCTGGGTCAGAGATTGGAAACTGGCAGCCCTCTGACTTTATATGACTAGTTGCTAATGCTTAAAAATGTGGAGATCTCACATAAAACTCAGATTTGTTTTCTCTTTAAAAAGTAGAATTTCTGGCCAATAATGGACTAGATACATGTTAATAATGAACTGGAATTGCATAGTGATTATTCTTTTTGGAAGTGTAAATCTTCTTCCCGCCACTTGTCTGTCAGTTTGTCATACTGTGGTGGCTTGCATTTTGCTGTGATGCTGGAAACTATGCCACCAGTATTTCAGACAGCAGCAGGGTCACCCATGGTGGACAGGTTTCAGTAGAGCTACCAGACTAAGACAGACTAGGAAGAAGGACCTGGCAATCTACTTCTAAAAAAGTTGGCCAGTGAAAACATTATGAATAGCAGTAGAACACTGTCTGCTATAGTGCTGAAAGACCAGCTGCTCAGGTTGGAAGACACTCAAAATATGACTGGGGAAGAGCTGCTTCCTCAAAGTAGAGTCGAACTTAATGGAGTGGATGGAGTAAAGCTTTTGAGACCTTCATTTTTTGAATGTGACATGATCAAAATGAGAAGAAACAGCTGCAAACATCCATTAATAATCAGAACGTGGGATGTACAAAGTATGACTCTAGGAAAATTGGAAGTCGTCAAAAATGTATTGGAACGTATAAAGATGGATATTCTAGGCATTAGTAAGCTGAAATGGACTGGTATTGGCCATTTTGAACTGGACAAGCATATGGTCTACCATGCTGGGAATGACAAATTGAAGAGGAATGGCATACCATTCATCATCAAAAAGAACATTTCAAGATCTATCCTGAAGTACAATGCTGCTAGTGATAGTATAATATCCATGTGCCTTCAAGGAAGACCAGTTAATACGACTATTATTCAAATTTACACACCAACCACTATGGCCAAAGATGAAGAAATTGAAGATTTTCACCATCTTCTGTAGTCTGAAATTGATCAAACAAGCAATCAAGATGCAATGATAATTACTGGCGATGGGAATGTGAAAGTTGGAAACAAAGAAGAAAGATCAGTAATTGGAAAATATGGCCTTGGTGATAAAAATGACACCAGAGATTGCATAACAGGATTTTGCAAGACCAATGACTTATTCATTACAAATACTTTTTTTAACAACATAGATGGTGACTATATACAAGGACCTCACCAGATGGAAAACACAGGAATCAAATCGACTACATCTGTAGAAAGAGACTGTGGAGAAGCTCAATATCATCAGTCAGAACAAGGCCAGGGGCCAACTGCGGAACAGACCATCAATTGCTCATATGCAAGTTCGAGTTGAAGCTGAAGAAAATTAAAACAAGTCCATGAGAGCCAAACACCACCTTCAGTATATCCCACCTGCATTTAGAGACCATCTCAAGAATAGGTTTGATGCATTGAAGACTAAACAATCACCAAAGACCAGATGAGTCATGGGATGACACCCAGGACATCATACTTGAGGAAAGCAGGAAAGAAAGAAAAGACCAAAATGGATGTCAGAAGAGACCCTGAAACTTGCTCTTGAACACAGAGTAGCTAAAGCAAATGAAAGAAATGATGAAATAAAAGAGCTGAAGAGAATATTTCAAAGCATAGCTTGAGAAGACAAAGTAAAGTTTCATTATGAAGTGTGCAAAGACCTGGAGTTAGACAACCAAAAGGGAAGAACACCCTCAGCACTTCTCAAGCTGAAAGAACTGAAGAAAAAATTCAAGCCTTGAGTTGTAATATTAAACGATTCTATAGCAAAATATTGAACAACACAGGAAACATCAAAAGAAGATGTAAGGAATGCACAGTCATCGTGCCAAAAAGAATTGGTCGACATTCAACCATTTCAGGAGGTAGCATATGATCAATAACTGATGGTATTGAGGGAAGAAATCCAAGCTGCATTGAAGGCACTGGCAAAAAACAAGGCTCCAGGAACAGACGGAATACCAATTAAGATGTTTCAACAAACAGATGCAATGCTGGAAGCACCCACTCATCTATGCCAAGAAATTTGGAAGACAGCTACCTGGCCAACTGACTGGAAGAGAGCCATATCTGTGCCTATTTCAAAGAAAGGTGATCCAACAGAATGTGGAAATGATTGAACAATATCATTAATATCATTTGCTGAAGGTAATTTAAAAATGGTTGCAGCAGTACATCGACAAGGAACTGCCAGAAATTCAAGCCAGATTCAGAACAGGAAGTGGAACGAGGGACATCATTGCTGATGTCAGATGGATCTTGGCTGAAAGCAGAGAATACCAGAAAGATGTTTACCTGTATTTTATTCACGATGCAAAGGCATTCCACGGTGTGGACCATAACGAATTATGGATAACATTGCGAAGAATGGGAATTCCAGAACACTTAATTGTGCTCATGAGGAACCTGTACATAGACCACAGAACAAAGGGATACTGTGTGGTTCAAAATCAGGAAAGATGTGTGTCATACTTTTCATCATATTCATCATAGATATCCAATCTTTATTTCGAGCAAATAATCCAAGAAACTGGACTATATGAAGAAGAATGCAGCATCAGGATTGGAGGAAGACTCATTAACAACCTGTGATATGACAGTGACACAACCTTGCTTGCTGAAAGTGAAGAGGACTTGAAGACTTTCTGATGAATATCAAAGACTACAGCCTTCAGTATGGATTACACCTCAACATGAAGAAAACAAAAATCCTCACAACTGGAACAATAAGCAACGTTATGATAAATGGAGAAAGTGTTGAAGTAGTTAAGGGTTTCATTTTACTTGGATCCATAATCAACGCCTATGGAAGCAGCAGTCCAGAAATCAAACGACACATTGTGTTGGGCAAATCTGCTGCAAAAGACCTCTTTAAAGTGTTAAAAAGCAAAGATGTCACCTTGAGGACTAAGCTGAGCCTGACCCAAGCCTCATATGCATGTGAAAGCTGGACAATGAATAAGGAAGACCAAAGAAGAATTGATGGCTTTGCATTACGGTGTTGGCAAATACCATGGATTGCCAAAAGAACAAACAAATCTGTCTTGGAAGAAGTACAACCAGAATGCTCCTTAGAAGCAAGGATGGCGAGACTACGGCTCACATAATTTGGACATGTTATTAGGAGGAATCATTCCCTGGAGAAGGACATCATGCTTGGTAAAGCAGAGGGTCAGTGAAAAAGAGGAAGACCCTCAATGACATGGATTGACACAGTGGCTGCAACAGTGGGCTGAAACACAGCAATGATTGTATGGCGCAGGACCAGGCAGTGATTCATTCTGTTGTGTGTAGGTCGTTAAGGGTCAGAACTGATTTGAGGGCACCTGACAACAACAAAGTCTTCTCCAATTTGCTGCAGTTCTTACCTTTCTTTAATTTCTTACTCTTGGTTTTCTTTTATGTATATTTTTCTGATCTAGGTGAATAAGAATATAGATCGACATGTGTGTGAAAAAATTCCTTACTTTTTTCATTAATTAATTAGTGAAGACATCATAAAACTTCTTTACTTTCTTGGGTTTTTTGATACATGTATTTCCTTAAAATGTGATAAGAAATACAGAGACATTAGAAGAAGTTACCATCCAGAGATATCAACTTTCTTAGTCCCAACTTTACACACACCCACTCCATTGGCTGGTGATAAGGAAGAACACTGGAAAGGTTTATGCTTCTTGGAGTTCCACTATCTTGCGCTGTAACTTCTTTAGATCTTTCTGGACTTTATATTTCTGTAATTGCATCTTTGTTTTCTGTATTTGTTGAAGGGAGCTGAGAGAGTCATGAACTGATTTAAAACCTGGTATGAGAACAGGTATACTTAAATTAAACAATGCATCGGAAGAGTTGCTAATCAGTCCCATTACAACTGATCATCATTTAATTCAAAGCACATTAAATTCCATTCAGATCAGTCTAAAAATGTACAATAATCCATTTTCTTATATGTCATAAAGATGCATTAGCAAAAGTACTTCATTTTGTATCTGGTTTCATTGTGAAAATTTAATTTAATTCTCCTTATCCCTCCTCCAAATATATTGCAAAATGAAATAATTCTATATTTCAAGAAAGAAATTTAAAATATTTTCTTATTTTTGTATACTTTGATTGACAAAATATAGTCAGTGATCGCTTTTTTAATTCTTGTTACCAAACTGAAGATACAGACCACAGATAAGAATTTAGAACTTCTCTGAAAGTCACGTTTGAGGGACCTAAAGAATGGCCCCCTACCAGTCCCTCCACCCCCCAGCACTTTGTATCTCTCTCTTGACATTTATAGTCACTCATGACCCCAGAATTACCAGACCCCAAGCTCCTTAGGGTACTGCCCATTTCTCATTCAAGAGACCTCTCCCATAGTAATTTCTCAACACATTGTTATTGAAAGCAGAAAGGAGAAAACCATTAATTTGGAGTCCCTGTTTGCCAGAACTTCCACTTAGTAAAACGTAGAAACAAGAAGATTTTAAATTCCTCTTCAGCTCATCCTGGGGTTGTCCTCATGGAATGAGTAAAATTAAACTTCTGATAGTTAAGCTAAAAGCAAGGCCCTAAAAGAAGAGCCAGTTAAGTTTGGAACATAATTCCTGGCCAGAAAAATTGTTATTTACATTTGGTGGTGATGGTGAGGAGGTGCGGTGAATGTTAAATTTCCAGGCAAGGAATTCTACTTATATGCCAGGAACATCTGGCCAGTGAAACCACCTCTTCGCAAGTCCCCTCAAGGCATCTCTATGTGGGACTAAAACTTGGTAGAATTTACAAATAAATTTTTCTGAGATTTAGAAGACAAAATGGGTTGGGGCTTTCTCTAATAAAGGAATCCTTCTAATTCCTAGTAATTCCCTTAGAATTGTGACTCCAGGCAGATGGCTGCCCCACAGCCCTATTCCAAACCCTTTCCTTTTTACAAATTAGATGAGCCTTTCAAATTAATCCTTTTTGATGTTAGCTCAGCTTGACACTGCTGCCGTTGGCCTCTCAAGAAGAAAAGCAGCCATTATACTGGACTTTGCTAATTCATCTCTCTCACTTTTAAAGGTCAGGTCTCCAGTCTGACATCTGCCCAGGCTCATTATCTGCAGTTTAGTGAGAGGGTCATTTGATTTAAGCTCCTATTTTAATGATAAACCCACAGATCAGGTCTTGGTGATCTCCAAAGACCTTTCCAAGTCTAAAAGTTCTGTGATTCTATGACCTTAGAGAGAAAAAAAAATTCAAAGATTTGGCAGTCTTGCGATACTGCCAAGTATGAATGAGGAAAGTTAATTTGTTTACTTACCTTCCAGTAGTATGCTGACATCCTGTATGATATTTCAGAAAGTTCAATCAAATACATAAGGATGTCACTAATGACAAGATTGATCCCAGGCCATTAGCTGAAAGTAGAAAACTCTGGGCAGGCAAGAACTGATTTTTCCTTACTTAATTAACGGCATCTGCTCACCTGTTTGATATTCAGTCTGCATTTTCTCTAATTCACCCCAGATCTGCTTTTCCAGTTGGCTCATCTTTCTGGACACTTTATTTTCTACCTGCTTTATTTTGTTCTGTTCTCCTTCCTGTTTCTGTGTGTTAATGAAATTCTCTAACTTGCTTGAAAGCTGCAGCAATTTTTCTTCCATTTTATTTTCGGACTTTTCCTGTAAGAGATATTATGTGATAAAACTCTGCAGAAAAGAAAAACTATGTGGACTTGTATTTCAGCTTAGAGAAAATGTTTTTAACAAATTCACTTTTGCGTGTTAAACATGAAAATTCAAACCAAGTTCTTTTGTATCTCAAACTGTGTTCCCAAGTGTTAGAGTTAATCCCTTTGTCTGACCATGTTCATTTGTAGTTTCTGGAATTCTCCAGGGGCTGTAGGAATTCTTTAGAGCTGTACCCTAAAAGGAAAAAAAAGACATGTGGCCTTCCTGAAATGTCTTGAGGATTTGGAGTTTTAATCTAGTGTTAAAGAAGTGTAGCAAAGGAAGGGGTTTTAGATAGCACCTTAACTGAGTTCCTTGGATATGTTTGTGAGTATTAGAAGTTTTTATTCTCTTAATCGTCATATTTCCACATGGACAGACTTTGATAGACCAGTAATTCTCCACCCCGCCCCAGTGTCCACCAGAATCACTTGAGCTATGCCCCATCCCCAGAAAGTGATTTAATTGTTCTACCATGGAGCCTATGACAGGCATCGGTGGTTCAGTGGTAGATCTCTACCTTCCATGCCAGAGACCCAAGTTCAATTCCCAACCAATGCACCTAATGTGCAGCCACTGCCAATCTGTCAGTGGAGGATTGTGTGTTGCTATGAGGCTGAACAGGATTCAGTGGAGCTCCCAGACTAATAAGGACTAGGAAGAAAGGCCTGGTGATATACTTCCAAAATTCCACCAGTGACAACCCTATGGAGCACAATGGTCCAATCCACAAATGATCACAGGCATGGCACAGGAGCAGGCAGCACTGGCTTTGTTGTGCATGGGGTTGCCATGAGTTGGGGATGGAGCCGACTGATGGCGGCTAACACCACCACCACCACCACAACGGAGCCCAGATGATTCTAATGTGCAGCCAGCGTGGGGACTGCAGACACAGCCTAATGCAAATTAACTTCTTTTCTCCTCATTCCCCAAAAGAGAAATGCGAGCAGGAACTGGGAGGCTACTGGCTTTTCCTCTTTGGTCCTCTTCTCTAGCTTCCTGCCTCATGGGTGGGTGGTGGGTTCTGGTCTCTGCCTTATGGTGGGGGCTCTGCCTGAAGGGTGACGCCATGGTCACCTGGTGCTGCCAAGTTCAACGAGTCTGCCTACTTCAGGGGTGAAGAATGAGCAGGTCCACGTGGTCACAGATGAAACAGCACAGGCTTCAATAGCCTGATCAGCCATAAAGCTGGTATGTTATCTCCCTCTCTCTGACTTCTGTCTCCAACACTTGTTCACAAACTCAGGTGAGGGGCTGAGGGTGTTCCTTACTGGGCTGCCTAAAGCCTTCTCCTGAAGTTCCAGAAACATCTTATTTGAATCATTCACCAGCAGGGCTGCCCCCATTGTTTACACCGGTGGCCTGCACTGCCCCCCGCCCCCCGCCCCCATTGGGTCCCAGCAGCCTGGCCAGCTGTGCTGGTGGAAGCGGCAGAAGGAAGTCTGGAAGCAGTCTTCTCATATACCCTGGTGGCCTCACCCCAAAGCATGGGGGTTCTCCATAAGATCTGATCTGGAATAGGAGTTTTGAAACCTTTTATCTACTAACTGAGCCCCAGCTGGAAAGGATCAATGGCTTGTCGAAAGCAGAGGTTTTCAAGCTTTATTGTGCCCAAGATCACCCAGGGAGCTCGTCTAAAGCCAAAGATTCCCAGGGGAGCCCCCAGATAGTCTGACTCCCTAGGCCTGCGGTGAGACCAGGAATTTGTATTTTTAAAAAATTTCTTCAGAATATTCTGGTACAGGTAGAGTACGTCTGAGAAACATGGGTTCGCAGAGTCAGGAAGTAACAAACAGGGACCAGAAGCCAGGACTCCTCCTCTGGACTCCCACTCTGGTGTTCTTTGCATTATCGCCTCACTGACAATAAAAAACATGTTACTGAAAAGGCAATGAAGATTACTGTAAGTGTTGAAGTGTGAGCTTCACAGATTGCTACCATCCAGACAATGACAGTTATGGGATGAATTGAGTCCCCCAAAAAGATATCTTGAAGTCCTAACCCTCATGCCTTTGAATGTCACCTTATTTGGAAAAAGGGCCATTGCAGATTGTCATGGATTGAATTGTGTCCCCCCAAAAATGTGTGTAGCAACTTGGCTAGGTCATGATTCCCAGTATTGTATGATTGTATTATCTGATGTGATAAACTCTATCACTATGAGATTGTATGTGATTTACTTATGTGTTGTAAATTCTATCACTGTGATGAGGTTATACTGATGAGGTCGACAAGATTAGATAGTGTCTTAATGCAATCTCTTTTGAGATAGAAAAGACAGAAGCAAGCAGAGACACATGGGAACCACACACCACCAAAAAATCAGTGCTGTGAGCAGAGCGCGTCCTTTGGACGTGAGGTTCCTGTGCTGAGATGCTCCTAGACCAAGGCAAGACTGATGCATCACAAGGACTTTCCTCCAGAGTCGACAGAGAGAGAAAGCCTTCTCCTGGAGCTGATACCCTGAATTTGGACTTGTAGCCTACGGGACCATGAGAGAATAAACTTCTCTTTGTTAAAGCCATCCACTCGTGGTATTTCTGTTAGAGCAGCACTAGATGACTAAGACACAGATGTAATTAATTCAGTTGCGATGAGGTCGTTAGGGTAGGCCGTAACCTCTTTATGACTGGTATCTTTATACCTCCGCCATGTGAGGACGGGGCAGAGATTGTAGTGATGCTGCCACAAGCGAGGAACACCTGGGGCTATCAGAAACCAAGAGCGGCAAGGAAGGGCCTTCCACTAGAGCCTTTGGAGAGAGCATGGCCCTACTGTCACCCTGAATATGGACTTCTAGACTCCAGAACTGTGAGACAATACATTTTTGTTGTTTTAAGCCACATAGTTTGTGGTACTTTGTTGCAGCAGCCCTAGAAACTATACAAGGACCATACAGCAATTTACTTAGTGAAGAAACAACACCCCTTACCAGTTTCTCCTGTAGAAGCTTCAGACACTGATTTATGTGGCCGAGCTGGTCTTTTCCATATTTGATGAACTGGTTTTCTGTCCATTTTTTATTGTTTTCCACTTCTTCATAGAGATTATTTGAAAGGGAATTAAATCTAAGGAAAAAAATGTTTTATTCAGTTTTAATAAGTAAACTTAAAGAAACAACAAAATTTAGTTTGTTGAAAAAGTCTGCTGTTTTTTCAGATGGTTAGGCTCAGTGTACCTACTCAAGTATTTATGGGGTTCTGTGGGAGGTGGATGGAGCCCCTGGTGGTACAGTGGTTAAGCACTCAGCTGCTAAACGAAAGGTCGGTAGTTCGAACCCACCAGCTGCTCCATGGGAGAAAGATGTGGCAGTCTGCTTCCATAAAGATTTACAGCCTTGGAAACCCTATGGGGCAGTTCCAACTGTTGCTGTGAGTTGGAATTGATTTTATGGCAATGGGTGGGAGGTGGGGAGGCAAGGGAAGTGCACTTTGGGTCCTTGTGCTGAGTTTGTGTTCAGTCTAGTGGCTGACAATACCTGTCTACACATACACCCTATACCTTGATACACATACACACAGTGACAAGGAGCACAAGGACCACAACCACAGCCAGTCAGAAATGCGTGTTACGCCATGCCGAATTCCTCTCAGGGCCTGGGTGCATTGTTTGGGTTTGATAAGTGACTTTGATAAGTCACTTGGGGTGGGAACTATTACTTTATGGCAGAAGTTGGCAAACACTTTCTGTAAAGAGCCAGATAGTACTCATTTTAAGCTTTGTGGGCCACACAGTCTCTGTTTTAACCTCTCAAATCTGCCTTTGATGTGGGAAACCAGCCATAGATCTGTAAATAAATGAGCATGACTCTGCTAAAATCAGATTTTATTTATGGACACTGAAATCTGAATTTCATGTAATTTTCACATGCTGTGAAATATTCTTTTTTTTTTTTAATTATTAAAAAATGTAAAAAACATTCTTAGCTGTGGGTTGTAAAAAAAAGAAGCCGTGGGCCAATTTGTCTCAAGGATGGTAGTTTGCCAGCCCCTGCTCTACAAGGGCCTCTATGAGGCTGAGGGAGGACCTGGGGCATCGAAGATCAACACTGGCTACCAGAGAGGAGATAAGTCAGAGGGGAGCATGGAGAGATGAAGAGAGCCCTAAAAGGATTGTGGGAAAGCAGAGTATCCAAGGGAAACTTTGGGTTGTCTCCTCTGTCCCAGGTGAAACCTTGAGTAAAGTCTCCACTGCCATCAATGAATCTGTGTGAGTGGATTTTTTCAGAGGGACTTAAAGAAGTACCAAGTTATTCTGGTCTGGGGCAAAATCAGACACAAGCCAGAGGTGCAGGAGGGGACTACTGGCATCAGGGTTACACACTATAACCAGTTAACCAGTTGCTGTGGAGTCAATTCTGACTCATGGTGACTGCATGTGTGTCAGAGTAGAACTGTGCTCCATAGGGTTTTCAATGGCTGCTTTTTCAGAAGTAGATCACCAGGCCTTTCTTCTGAGTTTCTTCCTAGTGAACTTCCAACTTTTCGGCTAGTAGCCTAGAGCTTAATCATTTGTACCACCAAGTGACCATAGAAGTGTTAAATAACAGAAGATAAAGGATTTTAAAAAATGGGTGTGGATGTGATTAAAAGGGCTGGAATCATATACCATCAATTTGAAAAATCTGTAGGGTGGGTGAAGGTTTGAGCAGGGAGGTAAACCTTGATGGAAAATTGCCATGGATTGAATTGTGCCCCCCAAAAATATCTGTCACCTTGGCTAGGTCATGATTCCCAGTATTGTATGATTGTCCATTTTGTTATCTGATGTGATTTCCCTATGTGTTGTAAATCCTACCTCTATGATGTTGATGAGATGGGATTAGCAGCAGTTATGTTGATGAGATCTACAAGATTAGATTGTGACTTAAGCCAATCTTTTTTGAGATATAAAAGAGAGAAGAAAGCAGAGAGATAGGGGGACCTCATGCCACCAAGAAAGCCCTGCCCGGAGCAGATCGTGTCCTTTGGACCTGGGATTCCTGCACAGAGAATCCCCTAGTCCAGGGGAAGATTGATGATGAGGCCCTTCCTCTAGAGCCAGTGGAGAAAGCCTTCCCCTGGAGCTGACACCCTGAATTTGGACTTCTAGCCTACTCGACTGTGAGAATAAATTTCTGTTTGTTAAAGCCATCCACTTGTGGTATTTCTGTTATAGCAGCACTAGATGACTAAGACAGGAATTCACATCAGAAATAACAGAGATGTGAGACTGAGAAGAATGGTTTTGTATGTATTTTCTGGGTGTGACTTGCTTATGGTAAGACATCAATTTCAAATTCCTTTTACAATTGGGTAAAATATTAGATTGGCAGGAACAACTCCTATTGTTTATTATTGAAAATATTTAGGCTACTTTACAGTGTGTAGGTGGCTTGAAGTCATATTTGCTTTAATGCTTTCAGGTAGAATTATATCCAGAGAATTTAGTTTGTGATATTTATCACTGGGAATTGCTTAAAACATGCTGGAAATACACTGCATGTACATGTCTCTCTTACTCTCCTGAAAAAGCCTTTGGACTAATAATGAGAGAAGACAAGTTCTGTGAGGTCATCTCCATTTTGATTTAGAGTAATGGTTCTCAACCTGGGTGATTTTGCCCCTGGGGGACATTTGGCAATGTCTGGAGACATTTTTGGTTGTCACAACTGGGAGTTGCTACTGACACAGGACAGCCCCCCACATCAAAGAATTACCTAGCCCAAAATAGGGCCAAGGTTAAAAAACCCTGATTTAGATGATGAAACCAAGGAATGGGAAAAGCAAGATCATTTTCCAATAGTTTTATTAGTGTAGTATAATAAATAAATTCTGATCTTTGTTCCTCTAAATTCTCCCATTTATCTTGATATAGACAGGGATATTTTTCATAGAGAAAGGAGACCTTTGATTCAGATGAGTATTGCAACTTGGAAGAAGAAATGGTTTGCTCTTCTTGCAGAGCCCTGGTGGTGCAGTGGTTAGCGATATGGCTGCCAACCAAAAGGTCAGCAGTTTGAATTCACCAGCTGCTCCTTGGAAACCCTATGGGGCAGTTCTACTCTGTCCTATAGGGTTGCTATGAGTCAGAATCAGCTTGACAACAATGGGTTTGGTTTGGTTGGTTCTTAATCTAATCGTAATTCCCAGTTACCTGAGTTACTTGCTAACAGCTGTTGGATCTCAGACAAAGAAGCCCACAAACTGATAGGCAGACAACCTCATACTAGCCATATTTCCTCTACTCAGAACAGTCTTCCCCAGAATATCCGATGGCCTCTGCCCTCATTTCATTCAAATTTATATTCAAGTGCCACCTTATCAAAGAAGACTTATTTTTTGAATCACCCTAAAAAAATAAAAAAGGACTCCTCCTCCCCACCCGGCATCCTTGTTCCCTTACCCTACTTACTTTTTTTCCAAAATATGCATCACTATCTGATTCATTACATACTAATCCATGTGCAGTCTCCTTCCCTAGAACCTAAGCTCCATGAATGGAAGGATTTTTCATTGTTCATGACTGTGAACAAGGCCCGGAATACAGTCGATGCTCAATAAATAGTTGTCAACTAAATGAACAAATGGGTCATCCTTTCTCATAAAATACCTTTTATTAGAGCTGCTGACAAATAACAAATCATAGGCTTGTCAAAGTCCATCTAATCTACTCCAATTTTCATCTTTCCTTCCCTGTCTCTGGTGTGTTATTAACAGTGATGGCTAAGAGGGGTAGTAAATCCCCAGATGATTAATAAGTACCTTTACAACTGATTGGGAATCCAGACTTCAGTGTTCACTTTTACTATGTGAATAAATGAAAGCATTTACACTCATCACTGATACAATATTAACATCCCTCTGAAAACCAAGAAACCATTAAATGTGCCCAAGTAATAATAACTTTGGAGGGGCATATCAGTAGTTGAAATCCTGAAATTAAATAAAGCCATAAAGAATGAATTCTTATTTATAGCATTTTTATTATAAGCTTTTGCCTTCATGTTAGGGATAACAATCAGAAGTCAGATTCTGTCTGTCATGTTTTATTAAAATAAGAAAGCATTTTAAAAACACATTCTCCTAGAAAGTTAAAAAGAATAAGAAGAAATAAAAATTTATGTAGATTTTTCTTAGACATTTCCCTAACATAATGGATATGATTTACCTTGTAAGAAGAATTACTTTTTTGTGAATTATTGAACTTACAGTTACAATCTCAACAAGATGAATTTATCTTAGATGACCTCACATTTTAGTTCTCAAACCTTTTATTCCAATTTTCTATTCCAGTTCACTTATGTCCCAAACCTACTGTCTTGCATTTGGGAAGATCTGTTGAATGAACTTATCTAAAAGATGTGAAAATTTTGAATTCCCGGAAACTGTTAACATTAACAGGTTCTCATAAATTTAGATAGTGGCTTTGACTATGACTATAAAGAGAATTAGTGGCCATTGATGGGCTGATAAACACAGAAGGTATTTTTTGTAATCATATTTGGAAAAGTCTTCATGATAGACTATGAGTTATTTATTTCATTGGAGATGGAGTCTAATATTTTATGTTTCATGCCAGAAGCAAGAAATTAATTCCAAATACTCACATATATATATATATATATATATATATATATATATATATACATATGTGTGTGTTTGTGTGAATATTTGGAATTTATATATATATA
The DNA here is from genome assembly GCA_030035585.1 of Dugong dugon. Lineage (NCBI taxonomy): Eukaryota > Metazoa > Chordata > Mammalia > Sirenia > Dugongidae > Dugong > Dugong dugon. The sequence continues at coordinate 102,480,216 of CM057460.1, read as the reverse complement.
TGATACTAAGTTTATACCTATAGGGAGAACTCTCTTGAACTAATTTCTTCTTAATGTTCTGTGATTTCCAACTACTAACACTAATTAGAAAGTGATTCCAACACTACTCTGCTAGGAAGACTCTTTTTTTCGCTAGGAAGACTCTTGTTTCTTGGTCTTTCCAAGCTGAACTTGAACTTAAATCCTAGTAATTTTATAGCCTGTTTTCTTGGTCACTCAAGCAATATACGATCTTTTTTCTCCCCTAAATTTCTGCAGCACTATTAGTTTACTAACCATCACATAGATGGAATCAAGGGATGGAGGTGACATGGATTTGTAAAACTAAACCAAGGCTTTGGAGTCAGACACTTTCTAGCTGTGTGACCTTGGGCAAATTACTTAGTCACTCTAATTCTAAAGTTCTTCATCTTTAAAATGGGGATAAGACTTACCCTGCATATCTGGGCGCATCTTGAGCATCCAGTGATTGCTAGGCATTTTCCATATTTATTATTATTTTTGCCTACTGATATAGTAACACTGTTGTAATGCTTACCTGTGTTCAGCTTTTTACTTATTTATGTGCCTCCTCCCCAGCTATATGTGGCTAGGATCATGTCTTTGGATTCTAAAACACAATTTGCATGTTCTAGGTGCTCAGAAATCATTCATTCATTTGGCCAAAATTCATTTCTGCTGAATGTGCTGGTTACTAAAGATACAAAGGAGAATGAGACATGTCCCCACCTTGGGCAAAGTTTGTAACTTTCTACTAGGGTAACGTTTTCATGTGAAAGCTGAACAATGAATAAGGAAGACAGAAGAAGAATTGATGCGTTTGAATTATGGTGTTGGTGAAGAATACTGAACATACTATGGAACGTCAGAAGAACAAATCTGTCTTGGAAGAAGTACAACCAGAATGCTTCCTGAAAGTGAGGATGGCAAGACTTTGTCTCACTTACTTTGGACATGTTATCAGGAGGGATCAGTCCCTGGAGAAGGACATCCTGCTTGATAAAGTAGAGGGTCAGTGAAAAAGAGGAAGCCCCTCAACAAGATGGTGGATTGACACAGTGGCTGCAACAATGGGCTCAAACATAGCAACAAATGTGAGGATGGCACAGAACTGGGCAGTGTTTTGTTCTGTTGTACATAGGGTTGCTATGAGCCAGAACTGACTCAACGACACCTAACACACACACACACACACACACACAAGTTTTCAAAGTTGTGGTAAGATTTGAGTGTATGCATTTGCTTCATTGTTTCGTTACTACAAATACTTGTTGTTTTCTTACGAATCATTGCTGACTAAATAGCATCAACAGCAAGAATTATCTGGGGAACGACTGGAAGGTGTGCCCCTGCCAAACTCTTGTTAAAAGATGACTGTATTTCATGATGACTGAGAGTCTTGCTATATAAGCACTAAGTTGTTGGCTTAGGATATTACTTAGCTGAACATCTGACTAAGACCCTTCTGGAAGGAGGAGGCTCAATGCAGGGGCTCAGATAACAGAGTCATTCGCCTCCTTTGTCAGTTCCAGTGATCTGCCAAAGTCTCAGGAATTCACTAGAAAACCCCAGACAATATTGTGGCTTTTAAGTTCAATATAAAATGTAAATTTAGTAGAACATTAAATTCAAATTTTGAAAGTTTTTAAATGGGAAAATTTCTCCATTAAACTTACCTTTTAATATTAGTAAAATTATTTTATTTAAAAGTTAATCTCTTTGGTCCCAGTTTTTTCTTTAAAAAAAGAAAAAGAGGAAATCTATACCATATCCACCTTTTTAAAAATTTATATGTATCTCAATATCCTAACATTAGCAATGATTTATTACAATTTTTTAAAGGTGTGGAAAAATTTTTTCTTATTGTTGTTTGAAGGCTTCCTTGCTAAAAGCTAAAATCCAATATGCCACATAAAAACAGACTGTTCTAATTGAGAGAGAGAGAGCTTTACCTCCCTTACTTTCTCTTTGAGCAAAATATATATATATATTTTGCAATCTATATCCCAGTCAAAGGGTTAATATCCCTAATGTGAAGGAATCCTATAAATTGATAAGAAAATGATAAAAATCCCTGTGCAACATTTGACAAACAATAAGAACAGGCAATTCACAGAAAAAGAAGTTCAAACGGCGAAGGGAATACAAATTGAAACGAGATGCTATTTTTTATTCTTTGATGGAACTATTAAAAGGAGAAGATCTAGTGCTGGCAAGAATGCAGAGAAAGGCCTTCTCATAAATTTCTTGTGGGAGTGTAAACTGTTACACTTTTAGAAATTATTTTAAAAAATTAATATATACATATCCCCTTTGACCCAGGAATCTTGCCTATAGAAATAAAATAACAGTATCTAAGAATAGCTAAGGATATACACACAAGAATTATTATTATAAGACTATTTGTGGTGGCCATAAACTGGAAATAATCTATTCAGCAAAGCGATACATTATTGAATTAATTATGGCATATCTGTAAATTAGAATACTATACAGCTGTTAAAATAATGTCAGAATAATATTCACTGATCTAGAGAGATATCCAGAATATACTACAAAAAAGCAAATTATGGAGTAATTTATTTTAAAAACCTATATTTTTATATGTATAATGTATGTAGTATGTGTGTATACACACACACATATAGGCACATATATAACGTTCTTCTGTTATATGTTTATGTGAACAAAGATGAAAGTATGGAAGAATACATTCCTGGCTAGGGAGCTGGGATAGAGGCCTCTTTTTCAACTTTGTTTATTTCTTTGTTTATGGGAATGCACATTACTTTTTAATAAAAAATATAATGGAGAAAATTTAAATGAAAAATCATCAGTCATGTAATTGAGTTATTAGAGCTTGTAAGTATTTGCCTGGGTAAAAATCTAGTTTAAATATTCACTGTTACCTACTATAATACTAATGAAATTTTGGACTTCATTATTTAAAGTGAGAAAAAGATGCAAGTTTACACTATTACAAAAGTGTCCAGATTCATATTTAGCTGTTTAGATGGCACTTCTACTTTCAATTTCCCATAGTATCAAAGATGGAAAAAGTCAGCAGTACCATCAATGAAACATTCAGCCGGAGATCAAACATTTCCTTTCTTTCTCATGCCCATTATACCTTATATCTTTAAACCAGTCTTCCATTCCAGATTATAAATTCCATCTCTTCCTTACAACATCAGTTTTTAAACTGTATTTCTAGAAACAGTTTATTTTTCTACTTCTCTTTTGGATACTTTATCTTAATTCCAGGATAAAGGGATTAGATCAAGCACCACACAGGTATTTGCTGAGTACCCTCATTGTGCTAGAATTTAAGAACCTAGGAATACTTTCTTACAGTACGAAGAAAGTAGGTATTTTCTGTTTACTCAATATACATATCCTTCTTTGAGTTTTAGTGACGGCTAGTTTTTTGTTTTTTTTTTTAATCAATTTCTAGGACACACACATTCCCAATTTTAAGATCTATGAAATTGGGATGTGACCTAGAGATATAAAAAAAAAAAAAAATAGTGGTACATCTTAAAGTTAATGGCACTTGGTTAATAAAACACGGTAGACACAGGTGAAAATAGAGCAAGTGAAGTATTATCAAAATATTGGATTTGACCAAGGCATTAAACACAAGTGATGTGGGACAGGGAGGAAAAAGAACAAGGGTAGAAGGGGGCAGTAAGAAAGTGTCATCCAAGTGACTAGAATTTTCTTCTTCCTTCATCGTGACCCTGGGAAATGGGAGTCATTTAAACGAGAAGGAGGGGATTCAAGAATAAGGAGGCCAAAAAATTGAGTATTTGTAGAGCTTTGTTTACTGCTTTCTGTATAACAACAACAACAACAAAAATCCCAAACCTGTTGCTGTTGAGTCTATTCCAACTCATGGCGACCCTAAAGGGCAAAGCAGAACCACCCCATAGGGTTTCCAAGGAGCAGATGGTGGATTTGAATCGCCGACCTTTTGGTTAGCAGCTGAGCTCTTAACTACTGTGCCACCAGGACTCCTCTTTCTCTATGGGGTAGGGGAAATAGTTTAAGATGCAATAGAGACCACGGTCTCAGAATGGACAATGTAAAGAAGTGAGTGGAGGATCTTTGAAAAAAATCTTTAACATTTTTTAAAAAATAATCTTAGGGGTTAAATTTATATTCTATAGTGCTTTATATTCCAGCATTTTAGCATACAATTGCTGATAAGTTAAAATTACTATACAGGAAGGATCAGGATGAGTATGTCAATTCAGTTGAGATACGCAAACAAAGAAAATGAGAAAATTAATATTCATATTTCTTCTTTTATTATGAATATTGCATAAATTAGTGTAGACTATTCTCTGCATTAGTGTGCCGCTTTATTTCCTGTCCAGGCTCAGATTCCTGGGATAGATTTTCATAAAATACCAATGCTTTCATTAGGCAAAACTGTTTGGAATGCATTTAACAGAATTAAAAATCTTCCATTCACTTACTTGAACTCCAAAAGGTTCATTTCGTGGCGATAATTCCCCTGGACCATCTTTAAATTTGAGGTTTGCTCAGAACTGGAAGCCTCTATCTTTCCTAAGAGCTGCATTACCTAATGAAAGTACAAGAAGGAGCTTTCTTCTGTGAACAATACCACCAGCACTTACATTAATTATACTTTATACGTAAAGGAGCCAAGAAACAGACTTGAACCTAAAGCAAACTTGCATTTGAAAATGATGTTTTTCAAATGAATGTGATTCAATATTTATAGAACTATCCCCACAGAAAGACTAGTGGGGGATATTCCGTTCTGTTGTCTATAATACTCTTTTTGATAATAGGCTACTTAGTGATTTAATGGACACATACTATTGGTTTAGTTTATTTATTAATCTCCCCTCTTCCTGCAGCTCCCTCCCCATTTTTCCCTCACAGGTTTTAATTGATTATTTCCTTATTTTCTGTCTCCCTGGGTAAAATGCAAGCTCTGTGGTTTACCACTCTGTCCTCAGTGACTATTAGGTGACCCATGGTAAATATTCAACAAATACTTACAGAATAAATGTTTAAATACACAGTTAGACTTGGAGGAAAACACACGAGTGGTCTAAAACTTGGCCCCAGGGATTTCCAGTTAGGATTCAGACATGAGCACAAGTGAATCCCAGATGAAATGATTTAGGGCATATAAAGACTGGAATAGACAAGTTCCAGTTCTGGAAACTAGGATAAGCGTGTCTTCTATATTGCCAGAAACTTTGAGGAATTTCCTTTCGGTAAAAAGAAAAAAAAAATTGAAAAATAGATGCAGAATTGCAGCATTAAAACTATAAATTAGTAAGAAAAGTACAAAGAAACAAAAATCTAATCACTTGAGTAAAAAAAGCACTCTTAATTCTAGTGACCATGGAAATACATCTCTCAGATCTGCTGCTGTGGGGAACGTAATTGGCCAAGGGCCTTGACTGCTGTGCTGAGGCCATACTTCCCATAGGTTGCTTCTAGCCAGGGTCTGAGTAGTACCCCTCTGATGGGCCAAGGAACTTGAAGCAACTTTCTTAGGATGGCACTGCAGTCTCAGACCTTCCTTCCCCATCTTTTTCACAGGAGTCAGGCCTATATTGTAGTTCGAAGGTTCTCCCCACCTCCTCCAACTCCCTCCCCATTTTTCCCACACAGGTTTTTCCCTCAATAAATCTCTTGCCCATCTAATTCTGTTTTGGCATTTGCTAAGACTCTGGACTAACACAGGTGTCAAACTGTAAATCAACACTGTAATTACAATTTACTTAGAAAATCATGATGACATTACATATCAAAAGGACAAAGCCAAATTTACAATTTAAGGTAAATTCGTGGCATTAAATGTTTTCATAATTAAACAAGAAAGAATAAAGCTATGCAAGCTAACCATTGATTTCACAAAGTGAAAAAGGCACTAACAAACCTAACCAAAGGAAAGCAGAATGAGGAAACTTAAGCTGTGTTAGGCAAACTGGTCTTACAAAAGTGCTCTGGAACTGATGAAAATATTATATTACATGGCAAAAGGGACTTAGATTACAGACCTTAAGATAGGGATATTATCCTGGATTATCTAAGTGGGCCCAATCTAATCACAGGAAGAATATTGAATATACCATGGACTGCCAGAGGAATGAACAAATCTGTCTTGGAAGAAGTACAGCCAGAATGCTCATTAGAAGTGAGAATGGCGAGACTTTGTCTCACATACTTTGGATGTGTTATCAGGAGGGGCCAGTCCCTGGAGAAGGACGTCATGGTTGGTAGAGTACAGGGTCAGCAAAAAAGAGGAAGACCCTCAGTGAGATGGACTACACAGTGGCTGCAAAAATGGGCTAAAGCATAACAACGATCGTGAGGATGGCACAGGACCAGGCAGAGTTTTGTTCTGTTGTACACAGGGTCACTACGAGTCAAAACCAACACGACGGCACCTATCCACAGCAAACATATTGCCGGTGGGTGTGCAATATGGTAAGAGCCTTATGGAGAGCAATGTGGCAAGATCTGTCAAAATAGCAAACACATGTGCCCTTTCACCCAACAATCCCACGTCTGGTTGTTTATCTTACACATATCCCTACACATATACAAAATGACAAATGTGCAAGGTTATTCATTGTAGTATTGTTTGAAAGAGCAAAAAACTGGAATGTCCATCTATAAGGGCCTGACAAAATGAATTATTGTATAGTCATACAGAGGAAGAGTATGCAGTATATACTGATACGCAAAGAGCTCCAGGGTATATTTGTTTAGTTAAAAAAAAAAAAATCAAAGTGCATAGCAGTATAGATAATACGCTATCTTTTGTTGAAGGGCAAATAAGAATTTATATTTGCTTTTGGTAGTTTCTTCATGAAGACATACTGGAAAGATCTACAACAGACTAACAAAAATGATTATGTGTGAGGGGTATGAGAGAATATGATGGTGACAGGGTAGAGGTGAGAGTTCTCAGTGTATATTTTCTTGATGTAGTTTTGGGTTTTGAACCAAATTTATGTATCACCTTAAAAAAAAAAGAAAAAACTAAGCAAGGAGAGAGGGAGAGAACTGTAGTCTAATTTCCTACTTTCATTTTTGAACTTAGATGCAAAATGAAATACTGAATTATCCAATGATTGTATAGCTTTCATTAGAGAAATGTAAGAATGTTTCAGTTTTAGGAAATGTGTTAGTACAGCACATTAAAACACCAAAGAAGTGAAAAACAAGAAAACAAAAAAACCAAACTGAAGAACAATCAGTATGGTGACTTAGGTATGCATTGATGTCTAAAAGGCATTTGATAAAATTAAGTGTTTAGTTCTGACAAAAATTAAGTAAAGTAGGAATCAATGGAAACTTCCTCAACATGATTAAAAATAAGTATATCAAACCAACACTTAACATCAAATAACAGAGACATTCCCGGTATAATCAGGAACCAGACAGGCTGCCTTCTATGACCACTTTTATTTAACAGTGTTCTGGAAGTTCCAGTCGAGACCATGAGAAAAGAAAACAGTGATGGGGTTTTAAATCAGAAAACCAGAGATAAAATTGTTATGATTTGTTGTTGATATGATTAAACCACACCAAACCCATTGCTGTGGAGTCGATTCCAACTCATAGTGACCCTATAGGACAGAGCAGAAGCGCTCCATACAGTTTGCAAGGTTGTAATCTTTTCGGAAACAGACTGCCACATCTTCATCCCTCAGAGCGGCTAGTGGGTTTGAACTGCTGACCTTTAGGTTAGCAGCCAAGTACTTAACCACTGTGCCACCAGGGCTAGAGTACCTTGACAAACTAAGAGAATCAACCTGAAAAAATCCTATTAGTGCTAATTAGATGGGTGGGCAGGAGGGTGGGCAAGGGAACCTGGATGGAACTGGAGTAAACTATGTTCCCCATCACACCTTCTGCTCTTGGTAAACTGGCTCCCACCACCACATAAACAAACATCAAAACTTCTTACCCCCCAGGTCCCAAAGGATCTCTGCTTTGCTCTGCTCAAAATGGCTTGAGGTGTTTGTTTAAAGAAGGATATATGATAAAGTGAGGAGGAGAAGACTTTGCACTGGGCTCCATTTTAGTTAAATCATTGGGAGGATGAGAAGGGCAAGAAAGACATTTCAGGCAGAAAATAGCCTGGAAAAGGTGGAGGATGTGCAATACCTTGGCATAGATGGGGAGTTCAGTTACCACTGGGCATATAGGGTAAGTAAGGAAGCAAAGGGATGAGCTGAAGAGATAAGCAGGAGCCAAGTATGGATGGCCTTTAAAGTCCAGGCCCAACGATGTGTATATTATTTTGTAAGAGACATAACTCATTGCAGGATTTTAAGCAGGGATATTAATGATCAACTCACATTTATGTTGGACCTTTAATAATAATAATTTCAATGGGAAATACCATGTTTATAATCCCTGTTTCTCCAATCTTTGAGGGGAAGCCAGAGAGTAAGAAATTAATGGCAATGATGGAATCAAGTAGCATACACTTAAATGCATGGCTGTGTTGGAACATAGGAGGCACTCATTAAATATTTGTTGACTGGACTGACCATACTCATGGTGTATATGTGTGAGCTGCCATATTTGAACCCTTTGAAAAACAGCTATTTAAAACAGTTATCACTTGTATGGGTATTTTGATAAGATGTAATGATCTTACTTCTGGTGGTAATGCATAATATAAGAGTTTCATCTGTTTTCAGTTACCTTTGTATCCAAGTTCTTAGAAACAGTTTCCAGGGCAGACACAAGCTCTTGAATTGATTTCTCAGTTTGCCGGTATTCGTGCCTGATGAAGTGAATGTCTCCAGAAAGCTTTACAATGCTTGAATCACATCTAGTGGCAAGACGAAAATTGGTTGTGAGATCAATAGACTCATAACATTTTTAATACTACGGTAGAACCTGTATGTATTTGAAATCACTTGATTTCAAATATTCTAAAGTTCTTTAAATAATGTGTTGTAGATGCAAGAAGATATACAGGAATCTTGTTCTTCATTTTCTTCTTTTCTTCCTGATGGGAGAGAAACCAAGTTGAATGATGATACATTGGCCCAAACCAGAGCACCAAGATTTGGAAAAGTTTAGACAGGGACACTGGGATATATTAATGGAAATTTTAAGATTTTCAGTCTGATATATTATCTCAGTCATAAGAGTTCCAATAGATTTTGACATTTTAGGAATACACCCTGCTGCCTATAGTTAGCCAAAATTGAAAATTTTCCTTTCCTATGTAACTTTCTGAATTTCCCTTCCTCTCTTTAGCCTCTTTCCTTAGACTCCAGAGAATCAATCCTTCCCTTTGACTGGAAAAGTTGGCCTAGCCCAACAAAGTCTTCTGATCCCTCCTCTAGGCCCTAATCGAAACTCCTGTTCCTTGACTGGTCTCAGGCAGGTGTTGTTTTATATTAGGGTGATAACAATTCACACTAACAAGTGAAAGAAGCTTGACCTACAAGGCTGTCTTTTTTTTTTTTTAATTGTTGTTGTTGTTTTTTTAACTGTCTCTCTTTTTTTTTTTTATTGTGCTTTAGATGAAGGTTTACAGAGCAAATTAGTTTCTCATTAAAAATTAATACACATATTGTTTAGTGATATTGGTAGCCAACCACATGATACTCTCCCCTCTTGACCTTGGGTTCCCCATTACCAGCTTTCCTGTCCCCTCCTGCCTTCTCGTCCTGCCCCTGGGCTGGTGTGCCCATTCAGTCTCATTTTGTTTTATGGGTCTGTCTAACCTTTGGCTGAAATGCGAACTTCAGGAGTGACTTCAGTACTGAGTTAGAAGGGTGTCCAGGAGCCAGACTCTCAGGGTTTCTCCAGTCTCTGTTAGACCAGTAAGTCTAGTCTTTTTTGTGAGTTAGAATTTCATTCTACATTTTTCTCCAGCTCTGTCTGGGACTGTTCTATTGTTATCCCTGTCAGAGCAGTCGGTGGTGACAGCCGGGCACCATCTAGTTGTGTTGGACTGACTCTGCTGGAGGCTGTGATAGTTGTGGTCCATTAGTCCTTTGGACTAATCTTTCCCTTGTGTCTCTAGTTTTCTTCATTTTCCTTTGCTCCTGAAGTGGTGGGACCAGTGGAGTATTTTAGATAGCCTGTCAGATGCTTTTAAGACCCCAGATGCTACTCAGCAAAGTAGGATGTAGAATATTCTCTTTATAAACTATGTCTATGCCGGTTGAGCTAGATGGCCCCCGAAACCATGGTCCTCAGCCCTCAGCTCAGTAATTTGGTCCCTCAGGGAGTTTGGATGTGTCTGTGAATCTTCCATTACCTTGCCTTGGTCAAGTTGTGCTGACTTTCTCAGTATTGTGTACTGCCTTACCCTTCACCAAAGTTACCACTTATCTACTGTTTGGTTAGTGTTTTTCCCTTCCTACCCCTCCCCTCCCATCAAAGATTGTTTCTTTGGTGGGTAAACCCTTTTATAAGTGTTTATAGCAGTGGTCTCATACAATATTTGTCCTTTTGTGATTGACTTATTTCACTCAGCATAATGTCCTCCAGATTCATCCATGTTGTGAGATGTTTCAAAGATTCATCATTGTTCTTCATCATTGTGTAGTATTCCATTGTGTGTATGTACCATAGTTTGTTTATCCATTCATTTGTTGATGGGCACTTAGGTTGTCTCCATCTTTTTGCTATTGTGAACAATGTGCAATGAACATGGGTGTACATATGTCTATTTGTGTGATGGCTCTTAATTCTCTAGGATATATTCCTAGGAGTGGGATTGCTGGATCATATGGTATTTCTATTTACAGCTTTTTAAGGAAGGGCCATATCATTTTCCAAAATGGTTGTACCATTTTGCATTCCAACCAGAAGTGCATAAGAGTTCCAATCTCCCCGCAGCCCCTCCAACATTTGTTATTTTCTGTTTTTTTTTTTTTTTTGATTCATGCCAGTAATGTTGGAGTGAAATGGTATCTCATTGTAGTTTTGATTTGCATTTCTCTAGTGGCTAGTGATCGATCATGACCATTTCCTCATGTGTCTGTTAGCCACCTAAATGTCTTCTTTGGTGAAGTGTCTGTTCATATCCTCTGCCCATTTTTCAGTTGGATTATCTGTCTTTTTGTTGTAGAGTTGTTGGATTTTCATATAGATTTTAGAGATTAGAATTTTGTCTGATTTGTCATAGCTAAAACAATTTTCCAAGTCTATAGGTTCTCTTTTTACTCTTTTGGTGAAGTCTTTTGATGAGCATAAGTGTTGAATTTTTAGAAGATCCTAGTTATCTAGCTTATCTTCTGGTGTTTGTGTATTGTTAGTTATGCTGTGTATTAGGGCCTCTAGCATTGACCCTATTTTTTCTTCCACTATCTGTATAGTTTTTGGTTTTATATTTAGCTTTTTGATCCATTTTGAATTAGTTTTTGTGTACAGTGTGAGGTATGGTCCTATTCATTTTTTTGCAGATAGACATCCAGTTTTGCCAGCACTGTTTGTTAAAAAGACTGTCTTTTTCCCATTTAATGGACTTTGGGCTTTTGTGGAATATCAGGTGACCATAGGTGGATGGATTTACATCTGGATTCTCAATTCTGTTTTATTGGTCAGCAGGTCCATCGTTGTACAAGTACCAGACTGTTTTGACTACCTTAGCTGGATAGTAGGTTCTGAGGTCAGATAGTGTGAGTCCTCCTACTTTATTCTTCTTCTTCAGTAGTGCTTTACTTATCCGGGTCCTCTTTCCCTTCCATATATAGTTAACAATTAGTTTTCCCATCTTGTTAAAGAATGCTATTGGTATTTGGATGGGGATTGCATTGTATTTGTAGATAGCTTTGGGTAAAATTGACATTTTCACAACATTGAGTCTACCTATCCATGAGTATGGTATGTATTTCCATTTATGTAGGTCTCTTTTGGTTTCTTGCAGTAGTGTTTTGTAATTTTCTTTGCATAGGTCTTTTACATCCCTGGTTAGATTTATTCATAAGTATTTTATTTTTTTTTAGGGGCTATTATAAATGGTATTGCTTTCCTGATTTCCTTTTCATAGCTCTCTTTATTGGTGTACAGGAAGCAAACTGATTTTTGTATGTTTGTCTTGTATCCTGATACTCTGCTGAATCTTTCTGTTAGTTCCAGTAGTTATCTTGTGGAGTCTTTTGGGTTCTCTGTGTACAGCATCTTATCATCTGCAAATAGGATAGTTTTAATTCTTCCTTACCAATTTGGATGCCCTTTATTTCTTTTTCTTGCCTTATTGCTCTAGCTAGGACTTCCTGCACAACGTTAAATAGGAGTGGTTATAAAGGGCATCTTTGTCTTGTTCTTATTCTCAGGGTGAATGTTTTCAGCCTCTCTCTGCTAAGAATGATGTTAGCTGTTGGTTTTGTATAGATGCCCTTTATTACATTGAGGAATTTCCTTTCTATACCTATTTTATTCAGAGTTTTTATCAGGAACAGGTGTTGGACTTTGTCAAATTCCTTTTCTGCATCAATTGATATGGTCATGTGAGTCTTTTCTTTTGTTTTATTTATGTGGTGGATTATGGCAATTGATTTTCTAATGTTGAATCATCCTTGCATGCCTGGTATGAATCCCATTGGGTCATGATGTTTCATTTTTTTGATATAATGCTGAATTCTATTGGTTAGAATTTTGTTGAGAATTTTTGTATCTATAGTCATGAGAGATATTTGTCTGTAATTTTCTTTTTTTGTAGTGTCTTTGCCTGGTTTTGGTATCAAGGTTATGCTGGCTTCATAGAATGAATTCAAAGAAGTATCCCTTCCTTTTCTATGTTCTAAAATAGTTTGAGTAGTACTGGAACAAGCTTTTCTCTGAATGTTTGGTAGACTTCTCCAGTGAAGCCATCTGGGCCAGGGCTTTTTTTTTTGTTGGGAGTTTTTTCTTACCTTTTCAATCTCTTCTCTTGTTATGGGCCTGTTCAGATTTTTGACCTCAGTTTGTGTTAGTTTGAGTAGGTAGTGTGTTTCTAGAAATGTTTCTACTTCCTCTAGCCTTTCAGATTTGTTGGGGTATAGTTTTTCATTGTACTCTGTTATGATCCTTTTTATTTCAGTTGGATCTGTTGTAATGTCCCCCATTTCATTTCTTATTTTGGTTACCTGCATCCTCTCCTGTTTTTCTTTTGTCAGTTTGGCCAATGGTTTGTTAATTTTGTTGATCCTTTTGAAGAACCAACTTTTGATTTTGATGATTCTTTCTATTGTTTTTCTATTCTCTATTTCATTTATTTCTGCTCTGATCTGTATTATTTCCTTTCTTCTGGTGGCTCTGGGCTTCTTTTGCTGTTTTCTTTCTATTTGTTTGAGTTGTATAGCTAATGTTTTGATTTTGTCCCTTCTTTTTTGATGTGTGCATCTGTTGATATAAATTGACCACTGAGCAACGCCTTCGCTGTGTTCTGAAGGTTTTGGTATGATGTGTTTTGATTCTAGGAATTTTTTAATTCCATCTTTGATGTCTTCTACTACCCAATGGTTTGTAAGAAAAGTGTTATTCAGTTTCCATATATTTGATTTTTTTCCTCGCTCTTCTGTTATTAATTTCTACTTTTATGGTGTTGTGATCAGAAAAGATGCTTTGTATTATCTCAATGCTTTGGATTTTGTTGAGGGTTGCTTTGTGGCCTAAGATGTGGTCTATTCTGCAAAACTTTCCATGTGCATTGGAAAAGAATGTGTGCGCTGCTGTTGGGTGAAGTGTTCTACATATGTCTATGAGGTTAAGTTGGTTTATTGTGGCCTTTATATCTTCTGTATCTTTGTTGAATTTCTTTCTAGATGTTCTGCCCTTTACTGAGAGTGGTGTGTTGAAGTCTTTTACTATTATTGTGGAACTATCAGTTTATCTTTTCAGTGCTGTTAGAGTTTGTTTTATGTATTTTGGAGCCCTGTCATTGGGTGCATAGATATTTATTATGGTTTTGTCCTCATGGTGGATTGTCCTTTTAATCATTATGCAATGTCCTTCCTTATCTTTTAGGGTGGATTTTGTTTTAAAGTCTATTTTATCTGAGATTAGTATTGCCACTCCTGCTCTTTTTTGGTTGCTGTTTGCTTGATATATTTTTTCTATCCTTTGATTTTTATATATTTATGTCTTTGTTTCTAAGGTGTGTCTCCTTTAGACAGAATATTGATGGATCCTTTTTTCTTTTTTTTAAAATCCATTCTATCATTCTCTGTCTCTTCATGGGTGCATTTAAGCCATTTACGTTCAGTATGATTATTGATAGGTGTGAGTTTATTGCTGCCATTTTTTACTGCTTTGTTTTGTAGTGCTGATGTTTTCTTTGTTCCCCTTAGTCTTCTGTGCTGAATTCATTTTGTTTTTCATTTCTTTCCTTTTTATGTTTACTGAGACTTTATGTTTTTCTTCTTTATTTTGATGAGTAGGTTTGTTAACTTTATTTGTCATTACCTTGGAATTTACCCCTAGCTTCCTAAGTTTGAACCAGTCTTTTATTACTTGATATTGCCTTGAATTTCTCTCCATTTGAAATTTCTATACCTATACTGTTCATTCCCTCTTTTATTGTTCTGACATTGTTGTCATTTACAGATTGACCTCTCTGGTTTTCTGTTGTGAATTTTTTAGTTTTGTTTTATCCTTTAGAGTTCATTACCTAGATTGGTATCTAGCTGATGCATTCTTGCATCTTAGATTCAGACCATTGTCTAATGTTGTTGGTTCTCTAACTGAAGAACCCCCTTTAAGAATTCTTGTAAGTTTGGTTTGGTTTTTACATATTCCCTTAATTTCTGTGAAATGTCCTAATTTTGCCATCATATTTGGGCAAGATCTTTGCAGGAGATATTATTCTTGATTGGTGATTTTTTTTCAAGGTTTTATATATGTCATCCCATTGCCTTCTTGCCTGCTTGGTTTCTGCTGAGTAATCACAGCTTAGTCTTATTGTTTCTCCTCCGTATGTGACTTTTCATTTTTCTTGAACTGCTGTCAAGATTCTTTCTTTGTCTTTGGTTTAGGCAAGTATGATTATGCTACGTCTTGGTGATTTCCTTTTGGGGTGTATCCTATATGAGGTTCATTGAGCCTCTTGGATGGTCAGCTTTTCATCTTTCATGGTATTAGGGAAGTTTTCTGTCATAAAATCTTCAATGATCCTCTTTGTGTTTTCTATTTTCTCCCCCTGTGCTGGAACTCTGATCATATGCAAATTTTTGCTTTTGATTGTATCCCACATCATTTTCAGAGTGTCTTCATTTTTTTTCTCTGATTTTTTCCTCAAAGTGGTATCAAAGAATTTGTCTTCAGTTTCACTAATTCTGTCTTCTGTTGTTTCAAATATGCTCCTAAAACCTTCTATGGCACTGTCCATTTCTGAAATCTTGTTGTTTACTTTTTGGATTTCTAATTGCTGTTTTTGTATGATTTCTAGTTGCTTGTTTATTTTGACGTCTACTTTCCTGTATTATTTTCCTGAATTCTTCCATTGTTTTGTCTGTCTTTTCCATGACTTTGTCTATTTTTTCCTCATTTTTGTCTGTATTTTCCTTCATCTGTTGGAGAACCCTGAATATTAGAGCTCTGAATTCCCTATCAGGTAGTTCCAGTGCCTTTTCTTCTAGCAGAAGGTCATCTGGTGTTTTACTTTGGTCACTTTCTGGGGTCTTCTTTTTTTTTTTTTTTTTTTGTATGTTTTAATATTGTCTGTTGTCTTTGGGACATTCAGGAATTAATTTCTTCATTTATTGATTATACATTTGTTTGTTTCCTCCTGCTTTTTTATTTGGTTATGTCTGAGCAAGTGGGCTGGGTGTGTTTTGTTGCTTGCTTGTCTGTGGGCAAGATACTTATCATCTTGTACAGGTGTGCGGGGCCGGTTGCTCAGCTATGGTGCAGCAGGGCAGGTCTATCAGGGGGTCAGGGAGGGGTGGGGATGGGTTGTTTGCTGCATGTACCGGGCTGATGGGGCTGGTCTGGGGGGCAGTTCAGGGCAGGGTCTGTGGTCTTCTCTGGTGCTGATCAGGGGTGCAGTGCTTGGCGGGTGGTGCATATAGGCAGGAGGGAAGAGAGAGGATGTGATGTGTGGAAATAAGTGGGTAAGAAAAAGAAGAGAGAGAAAGAGAACGCCCCCCCCCCAACAAAAAAAAGGCAAAAAGTAAATATTATGGCAGTGTAGTAGGATTCGGCAGGTGGGGGTGGGGCAGACCTGATGAGGCCATGTGCCATTGGCTCTGTAGGCCAGTGGTGTGGCTCAGCCTGTTAAGAAGGGGCCTGGGCAGCACATGGGGCTAGGTGGGCAGGAGAAAGGAAAGGAAAGAAGGGGAAGAGACGGAAGAAAGGAAGAAACAAACAAAACAACAACAAAAATAAATATAGTGCTGAGGAAGCCAGCCATTGGGGGCAAGGCAGAATTGGGGTGGTGGCAAGCTGATATCTCTCTTGCTCGGTGACACAGCACAGCCTGTCAGGAAGAGGTGGAGGCAGAAGAGGGCTTAGACTGGAACAAGAAGAAAACGGGAGAAGGAGAAAGATAAATAAAAATTAAAAATATGGCACTGAAGGAGCTGTCCTATGGGGGTGGCACAGACCTCGGGAGGCTGTGTGTCAAAGGCTGTCTAGCCAAATGGTACAGCACAGTCCATCAAGAAGTGGAGGAGGGCAGTGCACAGGGATAGATGCGTGGGAGAAAGGAAAGAAAGGAAGGGAGAGAAAGAGAAGAAACAACAAAAAGAAAAAACAAAAACAAACAAACAAAAAAATGGTGTTGAGGAGCCGGTCAGTGATGACAGCACAGACCCGGGGACACCGTGTGCCAGTGACTCTCTAGCCAAGCAGTGCAGCACAGCCCTTTGAGAGGGAGAGGGATTCACACAGGGCTAGGTTGATGGGAGAAAGAAAAGGAAGGAAGGCAGAGAGACAGAGAGAGAAGGAACAAGAAAAAAAAAAAAGAACAAAGCAAAGAAACTAAAAAAACACAGCACTGATGGAGCTGGTTGGTGGGGGTGGTGTGGACCTGGAGAGAGCATGTGCCAGTGGCTCTCTAGCCCAGCGATGTGGCACAACCTGTCAAGGAGGGGTAGGGATGGCAAATGGGGTTAGCTCTGTGGGAGAAAGAAAGGAAAGAAGGGAGAGAGAGATAAGAAACTGAAAAAAATATCACTGAGGGAGCTTGCCAGTGGGGTGGCTTGGACGAGAGGAGGCTGTGTGCCAGTGGCTCTCTAGTGGAGTGGTGTGGCACAGGCCATCAAGAAAGGGTGGGGATGCACACGGGGCTAGCTCGGTAGGAGAAAGGAAAGGAAGGAAGGGAGAGAGAGAGAAGAAACAAAAAAAAAAAAAGCCAAAAAAACAATAACAGCAACAACAAAAATGGTGCTGAAGGAGCTGGCCAGTGGGGACTAGGTGGATGCAGGAAGCAGTGAGCTGGTATCTCTCTGGCAGAGCAACTGTGGCCTGTTGGAAAGCGGCAGAGGCCGCGTAGTGGGAAGAAGGGTGGAGGGTGGGAAAGTGTGTATCCCTGGTTACCAGGTGCTCTGTCTCCTGTTGGGAGCTCCATGAAGTTGCCTTCTCATACTCTCTGTCTGCTGTTCTTGGTGGCTGAGGTCCAAGATGGTGAATATGTGTCGCATTAGCTAGTAGGGGGCCTCTACTCCATAGATGTCCTCGTTCTCTGTTCTCTGTCAGTTTCTTATTCCATTTGGTGCTTGATTGAGTTTTTTATCCCTTCATTTGATGCTTAGGGTTCCAGGATTGATGTCTGTATTTGTTTTACTTAGTTTTTTGGCTCTTTGCTGTGGAGGAATGGCATGGTACTTCTGTCTATAGCACCATGTTCGCTCTGCCTCATCCTTTTGGTATTTGAAGGAAGAAACTCTGTGAGATCGGGTGGAGTTGAAGATTAACCATTTTCACGTTTTGTTGGGGAACAAAACACACAGAACTGTTCCCCCTCCCCCACAACTAACCAAGGCTTTTCTTGGGAAAGATCAGGTTATATACTGTGTTAATATATGTATGAAGGATAGGATGGAGAGCTCTGAAGGACTATGTCTTTTATATATCTGAGTTATCAGAGATTACATTGAAGTTTGGCATTTTCTAAAATCACTGTTTTGACTGTCATCAAATAATATTTATTAGAAATCATGTTTTCATGTTGTCGTGTTAAGTGCTATAAATATTGTTTGCTTTATGACTGTCAACATTTTTTAGGATACAGAAATAATTTTTTTTCCTTAAGATTTTTGGTGCCAAAGAGTTGAGCCAAATGTGGGTAAGATGGTAACTTTGCCTGTGCCGTCCCTTGATCACATACTTTGGACATGTTACCAGGAGGGACCAGTCCCTGAAGGATATGCTGCTTGGCAAAGTAGACAGTCAGTGAAAAAGAGGAAGACCCTCAATGAGATGGACTGACACAGTGGCTACAACAACGGGCTCAAGGATGACAATGATTGTGACAATGGTGCAGGACTGGGCAGTGTTTCATTCTGTTGTAAACAGGGTTGCTATGAGTTGGAGCCAACTTGACAGCACCTAACAACAACAACAATATCCCTTGAAGAGGGTACCATGTTGGACTATGTTGGGGGATAAATATGCTGCTGGGAGGAACAAAAATGAATTAATCTAATTTAGAATGGGAGCTGGATGGTATGTACAAGTCATGGGCAAAAGCCATTTCACATGTCTGTATATATAAGCTTTTCATTTTCAGAATAAAATCTTTACTATTGGTTAGAATATCTTTATGTGAGTCCGCATTAAGAGACCAAAAACTACAAAGAAGTGTTTGCTGCTACCACCACTCCCTGCTGCCTCCCCTTCGCCTTGTCCTCCACTCTCAAGAACAGCTGGTCTGTGTAGTATAGACCAGTGGTTAAGAACTTGGTCTGTGGTATCAGCCCTTTGAATCTTGCTTCTGCCACTTCCTAGGTTTGTGATCTGGGAAACGTTTCTTAATATCTATGAGCTTCAGTTTTCCTCACCTGAGAATAGAGGGTAATGATGCTGAGGTCACTGCACTATTTGTTTGCCACACAACTCCAGGGGCTGCCAAACACATGGGTGACGTTGTGAATAGTGCCCCCTGGAGTGCTGCTGTGCTCAACCTACAAAACTATAAATGATTGTCCTGCATAATGTTACTTTACAAGGTTAAGGATGAAAGGGGATGATTAATGTAAAGCACTTAGCATAATATATGACACAGAGGAAGTACCCACACAAGATTAGCAATTAGCAATTATTTTTTTACTCTTCTTGAGAGTTGCCGCCTATTCATTCTCACCATCCCCCACCATAATCCCACTCTGAAGTCAGGTGTTAGTGGTTTTCAGTGTCACATTCTATATTCCCAAAGGAAGTTTCTCCTCCTCTTTCTTTAGAATGATTTTACTGATTCCATTAAAATAATACATGCTCAGTTAACATTATCCCAAATCCCACCTCTCAGAAATAATTATTTTTAATATTTAGTTATCATTTCATTCACCATTTTACATATATAATATATATATTATATATACACACATATATGTATACACATATATACACATATATGTGTGTATGTATACATACACATAGGAAGAATGATAGAAAGATAATTTTAGACTAACAAGATTATGTTATATATGCCAATTTTAGTTAACAGTATTACATTTAATTTTATTTGAATTTAACCCAAGGAAAAGTAACTGTAGTGAAAAAAATCACTGAACTTCAGATATATATTTTTCACTGCAAGATACATTTGATCTAAAAAAAGAAGTTATAAAACTATCATAGATTGAAATGATTATTTTTTTACAAGTATAATTTCAATTATAGATATAATTTGTTGGCCATACAAAAAAGAATGAAGAAATTAATAAACTTATATACTCGCTCCCTCAAAACAGTTTTTGTTAATATTAAAATGTCAAGTTCTATGACATATACATTTTGTTTTCTAACTAGAATTCCCTCTGTTGGTTAATCTTTGTTCTGTATTTAGATTTTATGTTCACTGTCATTCCTTTTAAACCATGATTTATTTTTTGAGGTATTTAATTTGATTTATTTCTTGAATGATCAGATTTTGTCATCCAAAAGATTTCAAAAGAAGGACTCTAGTGTTGAAATTTCTAAGTTCCAGAGTGCTAGAGAATGTCTGTTCTCATATACTTGAAAAGTAACTCAGTTGGGATAACATTATTGGGTCACTTTTTCTTTCGTTCAGAGCTTGATAAACATTGCTCCCTCTTTTCTGGCACTCGTTAAGGTGGAGATTTTGAGGCTATCTGAATTCTTCCCTCTTTTATTGATTTACTTTGTTTGCCTGGATGTCCAGTGATTTTTATCCTTGATATTCAGTAACTTTAATGGGGATATCTTGGCTTAATAATTTTATATCACTATTTCAAATGTCAGTTGCCCCTTTTGATCTATAGATTCCAATCTCTGTTTCAAGAAAGGTTTTCTCTTATATATCCATGAATATCTTTTTTTGTCTGAAGAATTTGTTTTATTTCTTCTACGGGAGCCTCTGTTAGGTCAATGTTGGATGTGTTTTGTCTATCATATAAATCTTATATTCTCTCTCTCTCTATGCATATATATATGTGTGTATGTATATACCCATCAACAATCTGTCAGTCTGTCATACTGTAATGGTTTGCATGTTGCTGTGGTGCTAGAAGCTATGCCATCAGTATTGCAAATATTAGCAGGGTCACCTGTGGTGACAGATTTCAGCAGAACTTCTAGGCTAAGACAGAAGCCAATGAAAACCTTATGGATTACAACAGAACATTGTCCAACTCACTAACATTGGACACTTCATTAGAGGAATAAATCTCTAGAGAAGAACATCATGTTTGGTGAAGTAGAGGGCCATGAGGGTGAAGGACACCATTGGTGAGATGGATTGGCACAATAGCTGCGACCATGGACTCTAATGTGCTTCAGTTGTGAAGGTGACGAAGGACCGGCAACATTTCATTCTGTTGTACATAAGGTCATTATATTGTACATGAATCTGAGTTGACTCAATGACAGCTCTCTCCTTCTCTCTAATCTCTCTATCTCTCTGTCTCCTCTATCTTTTTCCTCTATCTTTTCTATCTATCTGTCTGTCTGTCTAATCTATCTGTCTCTCTGTCTATCTATCTATCTGTTATAGATTGAATTGTGCCCTCCAAAAATGTGTTGTAAATCCTACTATGCCTGTGGTTATAATCCCGTTTGGGAATAGAGTTTTCTTTGCTATGTTATGAGATAGTATTAGTGTAGGGTGTATCGTGAATCAATCTCACAGTGAAACCTTTGAGAACCAGAACTCGTTGGGACTGTCTTGTTCTACCAGGTCTCGCAAATTTTCCACCTTTGACAGGATACAGTCTTACCACTTTTCTATAGCTCTTTTAGTGGAAAATATTTGAGTTTTCCTTCTCTGACACATTTCTCCCTTACACGGGTTCTGGCATTTGCAGGTTTTACTGTATAAAAGAAGCAAATTAAATAAGGAAGCCAAGAAGTACAGTGAGGGGAAAATAGATACCATGCCACATGAAGATCACCAAGGAGCCAAGGAAGAGAAGTAGACAAGGACTTTCCCTGAGTGCCAACAGAGAAAGAAGTCCTTCCTCTAGAGCCAGAGCCCTGAATTCAGACTTCTAGCCTCCTAAACTGTGAGAAAATAAATTTCTGCTTGTTAAAGCCATCCACTTGTCATATTTCTGTTATAGCAGCACTAGATAACTAAAACATGATCAATCTGTCTATTATATGTTATAGTCTTTTACTCTGTCCCTGAGCAATTCCAGTTTACTTATCTTCTTTTGTTATCTTACAATCTCTTTTTGGCAAAACCCTTTTATCTCTCAATTTTAAAATTAATTTTTGTTTTATCAAAGTCAATGCCTGCAGTTTAAAAGTTAATAATAACAAAAAGGTTAATGAAAAAACAAAAACTGTACTGGTTTCTTGCTCTACTTATTCCTATTTCTTTCAGTTCCTCTCCCTAGAAGCAATCTTGAATTATATGGATGTTTCTTCTGGCTTTTACACATCCTGTTATGGTAGAAGAGGGTTTCGTTCTCTTACACTGTCATGTCCTTTGCTTCCCCCTCTAGCATCCTCTCAAAATAGTCATAATTTTTGGTTTTATCAATATTCAGTTTACATTATTATGCCAATGAAAATATGATTTACAGCTGAGTGTTGAAGTGTACAATTATTCTTTACTTTCCTTTTTCTTTGTCCTGATGTCAACAATTATTTTTCATAAAATCTGATTAGTTTTCTTTTTCACTATACCTTCCCATACCTTCCAATTGCCTCTTAATAGAATTTTCTGGGGGTCATTTACATCAAGTAGTCTATCAATTTCAATTTCTTTCTTGGAGACATCCCTCCTGGAAACTTCCATTCTCCACCTGGGATTTCTTTTTATTGGCGTTCTGGGGCTGATAGCATGCCTACCATCTTGAATAAGCAAGGGGTGGTGCCTGCCATCCTAGGTGATATGAGAACTAACTCCTTGCATGTAGGCTATCTCTTTATTAGTTAACGTAGGAACTAACCCCCTGTCTTTAAGATATCTCCTTATTTAGGCATACTTCCGGTTTCAGCTCAGTTAAGAAAAACAAGAGATTGGGGTCTCAAGACCAGTCAAAACTGATCTGGAACCAGATTTGGCCCACCTGACATGTGCAGTACCAACAACCGTGTCCCTTGGATGACCTATTGAAAACACACCCCTGTTCTCTTAGTCATCTAGTGCTGCTATATCAGAAATACCACAAGTGAATGGCTTTAACAAAAGAGAAATTTATTTTTTTACAGTCTAGTAGGCTACAAGTCCAAATTCAGGGCATCAGCTCCAGGAGGTTTTCTCTCTCTTTTGGGAGGAAGATCCTTGTGATGCATCAGTCTTCCCTTGGTCTGGGAGCATCTCAGTGCAGGACCATCACGTCCAAAGGACGTGCTCTGCTACCAGCACTGCTTTCTAGGTAGTATGAGGTTCCCATGTCTCTCTGCTCACTTCTCTCTTTTATATCTCGAAAGAGATTGGCTTAAAACACTACCTAATCTTGTAGACCTCATCAATATAACTGCCTCTAACCCATCTTATTACATCATAGTGATTTACAACACACAGGGAAATCACATCAGATGACAAAATGGTAGACAATCATACAATACTGGGAATCATGACCTAGCCAAGCTGATGGTTATTTTGGGGGGATATAATTCATCCGTGACATCCATCTATGCCCCGGATGTGGGCAAAATGCCATCTTTGTTGCTCACCTCTTAGACTGAGCAGGCACAGAAGATCGGACTTCCCCAGGAACGCCTTTATGGGCCAAACGAATTAGCAGGCTGACTCCACATTGGGATGTCACTGAAGACCCCAGACCCAATTTACTTTACCCATATAAACCCCTCGGGCAATTGTTCAGGGAGCCACCTTGGTGACACAAGTCCCAGTGGGCTCCTTTACTTGGCCAACTAAGTAAAGCTTCTCCCACTTTCACCGCTTCATGTCTTTCTAGCCGCGCAGAGCAGACCTGGAAGCATCCAGTTACAGTTCTTGGAAATCCCTTTGCTTTAGTGTTAAGACGGATTTCCTGTTTCCTGGATCTTTTGTTCTTCCCTTTTCTTGGTTTACTTGTTAGCCTGGTGGATGATATCCTCTAGTGGCTTTGTTAGCCAAAGCAGCTCCTGCCCAGTGAGGCTTTTAGTCAATCAAAGCACACGAGATGAGGAGAGAGGAAGAGCATTTTATTCCAAGTGCACGAGCAAGCAGCAGAGAGGTGATTTCTCAAATTCTGCTTCCCAATCTGTTGGAAGCTCAGTGTTTTATACAGTTTCAAACAAGGAAGTTCATACAAATATCAGGGGTTACATAGGCTGTCATGGCATGCAGGCACAGTAGAGTTGTTCATACAACTTTTCTTAGAGAAAATGGTGTCTAACGCCACCTTGGGGTGGTAACTTTACTATGCTAATGAGACCTTTGGGTGACTTTTAAGTTTTAGCAGACTTAAGCTGGTTTAGAAGCAGGAGTTTATCTTAGTTTTGAAAACAGTCTGAAACTTCAGAGCGTTCTTTTGTGGTTCATATTAGGATGAACAGAAATTACGTTAAGTTTTGGGAAGAAACTGTACTTCTGCCGTTCATCTGAGATGTTATGATACCTCAGCTGGGCCTTGCTATCAGCTTCTGGAGAAAGGGTTCATAACCTGTTGCCATTGAGCAGATTCCCACTCACAGTGACTCTATTCAAACTATTTCCTCTATGCCTGTTATGGATTGAATTGTGTCCCCCCAATATGTGTGTCAAGTTGGCTAGGCCATGGTTCCCAGTATTGTGTGGTTCTCCACCATTTTGAGATCTGATTATCCTATGTGTTGTAAATCATAATGTCTGTGATGTTAATGAAGCAGGATGAGAGGCAGTTATGTTAATGTGGCAGGACTCAATCTACAGAATTAGGTTATATCTTGGGTCAATCTCTTTTGAGATATAAAAGAGAGAAGCCAGCAGAGACACAGAGAGACCTCATTACCACCAAAACAGAAGTGCCTGGAGCGGAGCTTATCCTTTGGACCTGGGGTCCCTGTGCTGAGAGACTCTTAGACCAGGGAAAGATTGAGGACAAGGACTTTTCCCCAGAGCCAACAGACAGAGAGAAAGCTTTCTCCTGGAGCTAGTCCCCTGAACTTGGACTTCTAGCTTCCTAGACTGTGAGAGAGTAAATTTCTCATTGTTAAAGCCATCCATTTGTGATATTTCTGTTATAGTAGCAATAGAAAACTAAGACAATGCCTTTCAGGATTATGACTCTTGATTTGGGGGAAATCACTTTGTTCAAGGTCTAAGGAGGCCTGTATCAGTCCAAACATCACAATATTTATTGGTAAGTTTGCTGTTTGTGGTTAGCAATTGTGACAACTCTGTTGTTATATTAAAGATGGAGTGTTTATTTTCCTTCTTCTAT
This sequence comes from Dugong dugon, assembly GCA_030035585.1. NCBI lineage: Eukaryota > Metazoa > Chordata > Mammalia > Sirenia > Dugongidae > Dugong > Dugong dugon. Next base: position 102,455,260 of record CM057460.1, on the reverse strand, counting down.
TTTTCACTGGCTTTGAGGTGTCCCAAGTGAGAAGAGTTGAGTAAAAATGTCTTTATTCTGCTGTTTAACCAGAAGTCCTCACATTTTAAAAAATTAACCATCTTTGTAATATCTTTGTTGTTCCTTCCAAGAACATGCTTTTTACTTTTAATTACACATCAACACAATTCGTATATTTTTTCCATATGGAGATCTGACTTGAGGCTCCAAAGAGCCAAAAATAGCTTGATTGATGGCCTCCTGTGGCTGCTGCTGCAGATTATGATTTATATCCTCCCCTCTGGGTGCCCTTTGGAGCCCTGGTGGCACAGCAGTTAAGAGCTTGGCTGCTAACCAAAAGGTCAGCAGCTCGAATCCACCAGCCTCTCCTTAGAAACCCTATGGGGCAGCTCTACTCTGTACCATAGGTTAGTTATGAGTTGGAATCCACTTGATGGCAACGGGTTTGGTTTTGGTTTTTGGGTTCCCTTTACATACTTGCCTTTTCCTTTTTTGCACGTGAGACTATAAAAATCGAGCAAATAGGGGAGAAGGTGTCAGAAGCAGGTTGGGTAACTTTGAGAACCTCATCTTATTGGAAGCAATGGCGTTTAAACTGCTGCTGTATTGGGGTGGGAAATAGAGTGCAAAATTCATGGCAGTTACCAATGACTGCGCTTGATTTATGAAGCAGAAAACTGCTAGAATTACTTTAAAATAATCAATTTAATTTCATTTATGCCAAAATGTTAATTGGAATTAAGGTCAAAATGGGTGGAAAGACAGTAATTAACCTGCCTCAGCTTTTCCTTTAGGCCCTTATCTGGCAAAAACACAAAAAAAGAAAAAGGAGAGGAAGGGTGAATTTAAGTTTCATGGGTTTTAGGCAGATTCTGTTTCAAATTAGCAAACAAATTTCAAAAATTTCCCCTAAATGTGAGATATTTCAGGAAAAATGAAATCTTGTCCTAAAATCACTGCTTCAGATCAAAGGGGAATAAGTTAATAAGGACTTGGGGCAGAGCAAAGGGAATTGCACATATTCTCCTTGATGTAATTCCATTCACTTCTTAGTTTCATTTAAATCTGTTTGTTGTTTTGTCTTATAGATAAAATAAGATTTACAAGAGCAAAATGATAAGTTTGTAAGTGGTTTTCAGAAAGAAACAGACATTGAGAGTGTTATTAGCACATCATCAAATTGAACCAAATCACAAGTTTCATTCAAAACAGATATTTGGTGCTTACCTTATTTGCAAAACATAGCACATATAAGTAGGGTGGTGGCTTTGTGGGTGTTGGTTTTATTATTTTGCTTCATAATGTAGCCAATATTATAACAATTCTTTTGGATGTATCAAATATTATATAACAAAATATATAACTTCATATATTTCAGAATACAAAAATATATTTATACATATATAAAATAATTATATATGTATGTGTGTGTGTATACATATACAACCAACTCTTGACGTCTTCATCACCCATCTCTTCCTAAATGCAAACTCCAAAATACCATAACCAAAATACCCTTCTCATAGGTAAGCTCTTGAACACTTCACAGTAATTCTTCCCTCAGTTCTTTTGCACATATCTTTCTCTTATGTGAAGTGTCTTTCTACACTTCCTTATCTAAATAACTGCTACAAATCCTTCAAAACTTACCCCAAGTGTCAACCTCTGTCACTTTCTCTGGGAAGCCTTCCTTATGCCCCAATCTTACTTAGATATTCCCAGGGTACCCTTGGCTTTCATCATAGTGTTTGCTTCACTGCCAATTGATAGAGCTTCTTTTCTTAGCTAGATTGTGAACAGCTATGAGACCAGGACCATGTCTCTGTATCCCTGAGGCCAAGCACATTGCCTGGCATGTGGTAAGTGCTCAATGCATCTTTATTGAATCCAGTGGATGCATGCTCTAGGAGAGGTTTGTCTTAAGTGTCAATTATCTACTTTTTATTTGCTCTTTGACACCTCAGAGCAGATTAAGAACATGGAGGTGCTCGTGCACTGAACATCACACCCCTGAGCAGCACAGACACGGCCTACTGGAACTTGCCCTGCACTAATTCCTGGCCCACCCTGTTGGTCCTAGTATGTGCCACAAACAATCCATCTCAGTGACTCCCCTTCAGCGGGACCTGCCCTGCTGCACCATACCTGAGTGACTGACCCTGCCCATTGGACAAGAAGGTGAAAAGTATCATGCCCACAGATGAGGAAACAACAAAGAACACATAGCCTGCCTGCTCAGACATAACCAAATAAAACAAAAAGCAGGACAAAACAAACAAATCTACAATCAATAAATGAGGAAAACAACTACGGAGTATCACAAAGACAGCAGACAATATCAAAACATGAATAAAAAAGGACAAGATAGTTCCACTAGGCATCCAAAAGAAAATACCAGGTGACTTTACAGTAGAAGAAAATGCATTACAACCACCTGATAAGGAATTCAAATCTTTAATGTTCAGAGCTATCCAAGAGTTGAAGCAAAAAGCAGCCAAAAATGAGGAATAGTAGACAAATTCATGGAAAAGGCAGAAAAATACATGGAAAAGACAGACAAAAAAATGAAATAATTCAGGAAAATAATATAGGAACACAGTGTCAAAATAAATTTATGTCTAGAAGTCATACAAAAACAACAATTAGAAATCCAAAAGATAAACAACAAGATTTCAGAAATGGACAGTGTCATAGCGGGGTGAGGAGCAGGTTTGAAATGATGGAAGACAGAATCAGCAAAACTGCAAGACAAACACTTGGATACAACTCTGAGGAAAAATCAGAAAAAAGAAAAATTAAGAAACCCTGAGAATGATGTGGGATACGATCAAAAGCAAAAATCTGTGAGTGATCAGAGTTTCAGAACAGGGGGAGAAAACAGAAAACACAAAGAGGATCATTGAGGAACTGCTGACAGAAAACTTCCCCAATATCATGAAAGATGAAAAGCTGACCATTCAAGAAGCTCAATGAACCCCATATACAATAGACCCCAAAAGAAAATCACCAAGGCATATCATAATCACACTCGCTAAAACCAAAGACAAACAAAGAATCCTGAGAGAAGCTCAAGAAAAATAAAAAGTCACATACAGAGGAGAAACCATAAGACTAGGCTTGGATTATTCAGCAGAAACCATGCAGGCAAGAAGGCAATGGGATTATATAGACAAAACCTCGAAAAAAAATTGCCAACCAAGAAAAATACATCCTGCAAAACTCTTATTCAAATATGATGGTGAAATTAGGACATTTACAGATAAACAGAAATTAGGGGACTATGTAAAAACCAAACCAAACTTACAAGAATTACTAAAGGGAGTCCTTAGATCTGAGAACAAACAACATCAGACCACAGGCTGAATTTAGGATTCAGGATCATACCAGCCAGATTCCAAAGTAGAAAATGAACTCTCAAGGACTATCCCAAACCAAAAGAATTACAATAGGGAGGCAGAGAGGTTATTCTGTAAATGACAACAACATCAGAACAATAAAAGAGGTAATAAACGGTATAGGTATAGAACCTTCTAATGGAGAGGAAAGCGAGGCGATACCAAGTAATAATAGACTGCTTCAAACCTAGGAAGATAAGGGTAAATTTCAAGGTAACCACAAAGAAAGTTAACAAACCTACTCATCAAAATAAAGAAGAAAAACCATAAAGTATCAGTAAAAACAAATTCTACAAAAACAAAAGAAATAAGAAAAAAAAATCACAAGCAAAAGGAATTCAGCACAGGAGAGTAACAGGAACAGAGAAAATGTCAGCACCACAAAAAAAAGCACACAAAATGACAGCAATAAACTCACATCTATCAACAATTATACTGAATGTAAATGGCCTAAATGCACCCATAAAGAGACAAAGAGTGACAGACTGTATTAAAAAAAAAAAAAAAAAACAGGAACCATCAATATGCTGTCTACAAGAGACACATCTTAGAAAGAAAAACATAAATTTATTAAAAATCAAAGGAGGGAAAATATATCAAGCAAATGGCTACAAAAAAAGAGTAGGAGTGGCAATACTAATCTCAGATAAAATAGATTTTAAAACAAAATCCACCATAAAAGACAAAGAAGGACACTACATAGTGATTAAAGTGATGATCTATCATGAAGACATAACCGTAATAAACATCTATGCACCCAATGACAGGGCTCCAAAATACATAAAACAAACTCTAACAGCACTGAAAAGAGAAATTGACAGTTCCGCAATAATAGTAGGAGACTTCAAAACACTACTTTCAGTAAAAGACAGAACATCTATCAAGAAACTCAGCAAAGATTCAGAAGACCTAAAGGACACAATCAGCCAACTTGACCTCATAGCCATACATAGGACACTACACCCAATAGCTGCAAAGTACACATTCTTTTCCAATGCACATGGAATGTACTCCAGAATAGACCACATCTTAGGCCGGAAAGCAACCCTCAACAAAATCCAAAACACTGAGATAGTACAAAGTATCTTCTTTGACCACAATGCCATCAAGGTAGAAATTAACAACAGAAAGAGCAAGGAAAGAAAATAAATTACATGGAAACTGAATAACACCCTGCTTACAAACCCCTGGGTAATAGAAGAAATCAGAGATGGAATCAAAAAATTCCTAGAATCAAACGAGAATGAAAACACATCATACCAAAATCTTTGGGATACAGCAAAGGCAGTCCTCAGAAGACAATTTATAGCAATAGATGCACACATCAAAAAAGAAGAAAGTGACAAAATCAAAACATTAGCTACACAACTCGAACAAACAGAAAGAGAACAGCAAAAAAAAAAAAAAAAAAAAAAAAAAAGAAGCCCACAGCCACCAGAAGAAAGGAAATAATAAAGATCAGAGCAGAAATAAATGAAATAGAGAATAGAAAAACAATAGAAAGAATCAACAAAACCAAAAGTTGGTTCTTTGAAAGGATCAACAAATTGGCAAACCACTGACCAAACTGACAAAATAAAAACAGTAGAGGATGCAAATAACCCAAATAAGAAATGAAATGGGGGTGATTACTATAGACTCAACTGAAATAAAAAGGATCATAACAGAGCGTAATGAAAAACTATACTCCGACAAATTTGAAAACGTAAAGGAAATGGATAAATTTCTAGAAACATACTACCTACCCAAAGTAACACAAAGTGATGCTGAAAATCTGAACAGACCCATAACAAGAGAAGAGATTGAAAAGGTAAGAAAAAACTCCCAACAAAAAAAGCCCTGGCCCAGATGGCTTCACTGGAGAATTCTACCAAACATTCAGAGAAGAGCTTATACCAGTACTACTCAAACTATTTCAGAACACAGAAAAGGAAGGGATACTTCTGAATTCATTCTATGAAGCCAGCATAAGCCTGATACAAAAACCAGGCAAAGACACCACAAAAAAAGAAAATTACAGACCAATATATCTCATGAATATAGATACAAAAATTCTCAACAAAATTATAGCCAGAGAATTCAGCATCATATCAAAAAAATAACACATCACAACCAAGTAGGATTCATACCAGGCATGCACGGATGGTTCAACATTACAAAATCAATCAACATAATCCACCACATAAATAAAAGAAAAGAATCACATGATCATCTCAACTGACACAGAAAAGTCCAACACCCATTCCTGATAAAAACTTTCAATAAAATAGGTATAGAAGGGAAATTTCTTGACATAAGAAATGGCATCTATGCAAAACCAATGGCCAACATCATTCTTAATGGAGAGAGGCTGAAAACATTCCCCTTGAGAACAGGAACAAGACAAGGATGCCCTTTATCACCCCTCCTATTTAGCATTGTGCTGGAAGTCCTAGCTAGAGCAATAAGGCAAGAAAAAGAAATAAAGGGCATCCAAATTGGCAATGAAGAAGTTAAACTGTCCCAATTTGAGGATGATATGATACCACACATAGAAAACCCTAAAGACTTCACAAGAAATCTACTGGAACTAATAGAAAGATTCAGCAGAGTAGCAGGATACAAGATAAATGTTCAAAAATCAGTTGGATTCCTATACACCAATAAAGAGAACAATGAAAAGGAAAACAATACCATTTACAGTAGCCCCTAAAAAGTAAAAGACTTAAGAATAAATCTAACCAGGGATGTAAAGACCTATACAAAGAAAACTACAAAACATTACTGCAAGAAACCCAAAGGGATCTACATAAATGGAAAAACATACCATGCTCATGGATAGGTAGACTCAACATTGTGAAAATGACAATTCTACCCAAAGCAATTTACAAATACAATGAAATCCTGATCCAAATACCAACAACATTCTTTAAAGAGATAGAAAAACTAATCATTAACTTTATACGGAAAGGGAAGAAGCCCCGGATAAGTAAAGCACTATTGAAGAAGAAGAATAAAGTAGGAGGACTCACACTACCCAAGCTCAGAACCTACTATACAGCTACAATAGTCAAAACAGCCTGGTACTAGTACAACAACAAACACATTGATCAATCGAACAGAATTGAGAACCCAAATGTAAATCCATTCATCTTTGGTCACCTGATCTTTGACAAGGGCCCAAAGTCCATCAAATGGGGAACAGTCTTTTTAACAAACTGGCAAAACTGGATGCCCATCTGCAAAGAAATGAAACAGGACCCATAGCTCACACCATGTGCAAAAACTAATTCAAAATGGATCAGACTTAAACATAAAGCCAAAAACTATAAAGATCATGTAAGAAAAAATAGGATCAAGACTAGACACCCTGATACAGGGCATTAACAGGATACAAACCATAACCAACAACACAAAAACTCCAGAAGATAAGCTAGGTAACTGGGATCTTCTCGAAATCAAACACCTATGCTCTTCAAAAGACTTCACCAAATGAGTAAAAAGGGAACCTACAGACAGTTAAAAAATTTTGGACATTACAAGTCAGACAAAGGTCTAATATCTAAAATCTACAAGAAAATCCAACACTTCTACAACAAAAAGAAAAATAATCCTATTAAAAATTTGCAAAGGAAATGAACAGACACTTCACCAAAGAGGACATTCAAACTGCCAACAGACACATGAGAAAATGCTTGCAATCACTAGCCATTAGAGAAATGCAAATCAAAACCACAATGAGATACCATCTTACCCCAGCATTACTGGCATGAATCAAAAACACTGGAAATACCAAATGTTGGAGAGGCTGTGGGGAGATCGGAACTCTTATGCACTGCTGGTGGGAATGCATGATGATACACCCTTTTGGAAAATGATATGCCACTTTCTTAGAAAGCTATAAATAGAAATACTGTACAATCCAGCAGTCCCACTCCCAGGAATATATCATAGAGAAATAAAAGCTGTCACATGAATAGACATATTCACACCCATGTTCATTGCAGCATTGTTCACAATAGCAAAAGCACGGAAACAACCTAGATGCCCATCAATAGACAACTGGATAAGCAAACTATGGTACATACACGCAATGGAACATTACGCAATGATAAAGAACAATGATGAATCTGCAAAGCATCTCATAACATGGGTGAAACTGGAGGACATTATGCTGAATGAAATAAGTCAATCACAAAAGGACACACATTGTATGAGACCAGTACTATAAAAAGTCATGAAAACGTTTACCCACAAAAAGAAGCAATCTTTGATGGTTACGAGGGACAGGAGGGGTGGGAGGGTGATACTAAATAGACAATAGATAAGTGGTAACTTTGGTGAAGGGTAAGACAGTACACAATACTGGGGAAGTCACCACAGCTTGTACAAGGAAAGGTCATGGAAACTCCACAGACACATTTAAACTCCCTGAGGTACCGAATTGCTGGGCAGAGGTCTGTGGGGACCATGGTCCCGGGGAACATCTAGTTCGATTGGCATAACACAGTTTACAATGAAAATGTTCTACATTCTACCTTGGTGAGTAGTGACTGGGATCTTATAAGCTGTGAGCAGCCATCTAAGATACTCCACTGGTCTTACCCCTATGGGAGCAAGGGAGAATGAAGAACACTAGAGACACAAGGGAAAGATTAGTCCAAAGGACTAATTGACCACAACTACCATGGCCTCCACCGGTCTGAACCCAGTACAGCTAAATGGTGCCTGGCTACCACCATGACTGCTCTGACAGGGATCACAACAGAGGGTCCTGGACAGAGCTGGAGAAAAATGTAGAACAAAATTCCAACTCACAAAAAAAGACCAGACTTACTGGCCAGAAAGAGACTGGAGAAACCTCAAGAGTACGGCCCCCGGACACACTTTTAGCTCAGTAATGAAGTCACTCCCAAAGTTCACCCTTCAGCCAAAAATTAGACAGCCTCATAAAACAAAAGGAGATTAAAGGGGCACAACAGCCCAGGAACAAGAACTAGAAGGCAAGAGACAGGAAAGCTGGTAATAGGGAACCCAAGGTTGAGAAGGGAGAGTACTGACATGTTGTGGGGTTGTTAACCAATGTCATAAAACAATATGTGTACTAACTGTTTAATGACAAACTTCTTTTTCTGTAAACTTTCATCTAAAGCACAATAAAAAAAAAAGAAGAAGGTGGAGGTGGGTGTATTCCAGGAGGAAGGAGAGAGGTACTGGCAGAAGATGTAGAGATAGAAAGGTGTCCACGATCAGCCATTCACAAGTCACATTTGATGTGTTTGCCAGAGCGGTCCCACCACTGTCAATACCTACAGATTTTTGCTGAGCTGCGTGCCATTAATTATTTTGTTATTCAAAACCTTATCCATTGGTAGTAAATCCCTTTTGTTAGACACTTATAAGTAATTCTTGTATGTTTTTAATGCTTAATGTTTGGAATTTGACACTGCTAGGGATTTTTATGAGGTTGTGTCTGTGTATGGATGTTGGCGTTTGGGCAATTGAGGGTTGTAAGGAAGATATTCTGGTGACTTCTGGGTGGAACCAAAGTGGACATTCTGCATAAAGGGCCTTCTGTGGAAATCTTGCATCTCACAGGTAGCTTGAAACTCAAAGTCCTATGATATACTTTCTCAACTACCATCGAAGCAGTTTAGCTTAATGCAAAGACAATATCTTGTTTTCCACAATATGGAATGAGAACTCAGTGACCAAGAACTGACTGCTAAATGCTAGTTAGTAAACTTCTTCTCACCTGGCTACTCTTCCTCGAAGATCTCCAACTCCTTGTAGGTGTTTGGTGTTTAGCTCCTGTACTGCAAAATTAGTTCCTGTGGCCGTCTGGTCTCGAACTCTTATTTGTTCCTCTAAAACCTATAATTTTGAGTTAAAATTCCTGTTAATTTCTCATCACACATAAGAAGAAAAGATCATATTAAGCAGGGTTTACAAACTCCAATGCTTGTTTTTAGGCTGTGAATGTAAATAAGTAAAACAGTCCCATCTCAGAGATGGGGGTAGGGCGATAGGCAGTGCTCTCCAGCTTACTGTTGCCAGGTGGAAATGGTACTTCCACAGAAGCCAGAAATCCAGATTTTATGTGAAATCTCCCGATTTTTAAATAATGACATTTTATCAAGATCTCTTATGAACACTATATGGATCAAACAAAATGTATTTATTGGTCTGATATGGCTATGGGTTGCCATTTGGGGATCAATATTTTAAAAGCTTTTCACAAAAAACTATTCCACAACTGGTGGTAAGTTTAGAAAAAGTGATTTTTAATACGGCTTTAGGCAAGGACCTTTATGGATTACACCTGAACCACAGTGAAGTGAACACAATGAACACAATGAAATCTCGATCAAATTGTTTTTCATCTGGTTGTAAAAGAAGTTTATTGTTCCAGATTTCGTAGAGAACTTGGGTATGTTCAGATTTTGTCCTTGTGTGTCTATAATGATGTCTTTATTATGGCTTGGTATTCTGGAAATAAAACTGACTTTCTTATACCACCAGGTTGGTGGTCTTGAGAACAGTGGTTTAATTTTTTTTTTCACCTACATGTAAGTATTTATTTAAAAATTGAAACAATTCTGTTTGTCTGAAGAGAAAATTTATGTCTTACTTGACATTCAAACAAGTTTTCCTGTAATGTGAAGAGGGAAATTAGGAATAATTTATATAGAAATACTTTGGATTTTCTCTGAAATAAGCGAGAGTATAGAACTTTAGAAAATACAAACAAATTTGTGACTTAAGGAAATATTCTAGCTTAGTTATTATATTTGACCAAGACTTGAAGTATGTTTAAACTTATGTTTATGAATTTTACTACAAATAGAAGGATTTTTATAGCAAGTGAATTATAGAAATTTCAAAGACCACATTAAGAATCTTTCCCATTTGAAAACTGACAGATTGAGACAATCTAAAGGCAAATAAAGCCTTAAATGAAGTCATAAAAGTGTCAAAAAACACTAGCTAGAGATTTTTTGTTAAGAATAATGATAAAAGGAAACTTGCCTTACTAGATATTAAAACATTTTATGAAGCAAGGATAAAGTAAATCAGTGTAGTGCTGGTATGTAGCCAAATTGATCAACGTAATGTAAAGAGGACCTTGGTAAACGTGAGGAAGAAATACTCTATACATGAGACTCACAAATCAATGAGGGAGGAATTTCACAAATCCTGTTGGGATCTCTGATTAGTTATCCATAAAACAATGAATTAGATCATTACCTCATGTTATATATTAAAATAAACCTTAGAAAAAATAGATAAAAAATAAATTCAAAACTAATCCCTAAAAATAAAATGTGTCAGAGATGATCTCATCTCTGAGAGAAGAACTTTCTAATCTTCAAAGTAATGAGAAAAATCACAAAGCAAAATCTTATAAAAATCTTGCAAAAACATTATAAATACAATTAAAATATAAACAATGAACTAGAAAAACATTTATAGCCAATATTATTACCAAGGGTTTTGGTGGTGTCCTGGAACTAGCATGCACCTGCTTTAAAGAGCTGATTGTGTATGTCCCTTCCCGTCTTTGTGCTCAGTGACATCAAGTTGGGCATTTGAAATTAGTCATAGTAGGAGTATTTACACCATGGAAATAGGCAAATACTATAAACCAGGTTTCTTTTTTCCCTAGATAACCAATTGTTAAACATATACCACAAACCACTGGTTGCTTTCCCTAATATGTTAAAGAATTAAGTCAGTAAGAATTAAAAACCACTAGAACCCTGAAAGATAAATTCGCAAAAGATATGAATAGATTATTTGACAGAGGAAACAGAAATTGTTATAGCCACTTAAAAAAAGGGGGTTTAACAGCTTCAGAAAGTAAAGAAAAAAAGAAAGTCTCATTTCTGTCCAATCAGATTAGCAAAAATTAAAACAACAATAAATCTCAGTGCTGACATAATCCATAAACAAGACCAAACTCATTGCCATTGAGTAGATTCCAACTCACAGCAACCCTACAAGACAGAGTAGAACTGCCCCATAGGGTTTCCAAGGCTATAAATCTTTACAGAAGCAGACTCCATACCTTTCTCCCGCAGAGTGGCTGATGGGTTAACAGCTAAGCACTTAACCACTGCGCCACCTGGGCTCCTTAATAGGCACAGCGAAAAAAGCACTGTCATACAATGCTAGCGGAAGTGTAAATTAGTATAAACTTTCTGGAAATCCATTTGGCAACATGCATAAAATGTTTCAAAGTGTTCATACTCTGGTAATTCCACTTCTAAGAATGTATACTATGTGAAATAATCCAAATGCAGACAAATATTTATGCACAGAGATATTTTAACATTAAGAAAATAAATGAGCAAATCGTGGTACATGCACCATGCAAAAGGCTTTTAATGACATATCAAAATTTTATATTAAAGATTATGCTTATAAATGTAGTCTCAGCCTCCTGAATGGAATATCCAGAAGCAGGGTATTTGTAGAGACTGCCATCTGATGATGGGATTGTGAGAAGTTTTTTTTCCCCAGGTTTTAAAACTTTCTACTGAACTTTCAAAATTACTACAATGATCAAGTACTGCTTTCATAAATTAGGGAAAAAACACAAAAAGCAATATCATGACAAAATTCTCTTTGAGTTAAAAATAGATTGTTTTTTTAAGAGAATAAAAAGAAAACTACAGACTGGAAGAAAATATTTGCAAAACATATATCTGATAAAGGACTTGTACCCAAAATATTTTATAAAGTGTCAAGAAAATCCTCTTCAATTGGATGATATTTGAGCAGAGACCTGGAGGAAATGAAGAACAATTCATAGGAGTATCTAGGGGAAGATAACTCCCTCCAGAGCGAAAAGCAAGTGCAAAGGCTCTGAGCCAGAGTACGCTTGATATGTTCTAGAAACAACAAGGAGGCCAGTGTGGCTAGAGTAAAGGAGAGAAGGGTGGGAGATGGTGTCAGAGAGATAACATGAGTCAGATTATGATGGGCCAGCTGAACCATCATTGCCAAAGCATTATGAAAACTTCTTACTGAAATGATTACATTAATAGAATCTTGGATATTTAGACTAAAATAAGAACCTTAGCACAATGTCTGACATAATGTTAAAGAGTTGTTTTATTGTTACAAAATAGATACACAATAAATGTTCTTTTGGCATAAATGAGCAGTTGAAGAATCAAACCATTTCCTTCTGGGATGACTAAACTGTAATCATTTAAACTTAAACAAGAGGTACATGTTTCTGTGGTTGAAAAATTATATTGGTGGTTGATAATCTTTGTCAGCAATGATACCAACATATGAGAAATAGAGGACTACCTCAATGTTTTGGTTGAGTTTTTTGACTATACTGGTGATGGTCTGGATGTGACTTTCCAGTAGCTTCCTAGCAAGTGACTCCTCTTTTCGAAAGCCGTGGGTCCCCTGAAGACAGGCAGAGATGTCCTCCTTGATGCGGAAGGCTTGTTCTAGGAGGAAGGCTATGGTGCGCTCCTGGTTGTTTAGCCTGTCTTCTAGCTGACTTCTCTGGGTGTTTGGAATGACAGGAAGGAAAGAATAACCCCTGGTCAGGGAAAGAAAACAACGTCAAGGTTATTAAAAGAATGAGCTGGCGAATCCAGAAACCAGAATTCATATCAACACTTCTATTCCTTCTCCCCTATGAGAAATTAGTAGAACTTTAAGCACTTACAGGCTTAGAATCTTGGTTTAAATTTCATCTAAAAAGCAGATCAGATCTTGTGTCATGTGTCTTGCATTTTTTTATGTTTCCCAAGGAGGAATTGCTCTGTATACTATAATGGGAAATTTTCAAGCCAAATTGGTGGGTGTAGGAAGAAGGGGATTCATGAAGGAAAATATTAGAAGCCTTCTTCCCAAGACTTATGCCTTCATATATCCCTGAATAGAAAACACTAATCTAGAAATTCCTATATCTGTAAAAATGTGAAAGTGGTTATGTTAGAGAATCTATCTAATCCAACAAGATACCCAAACTCAAACCCATTGCCACTGAGTTGATTCTGACTCATAGTGACCCTATAGGACAGAGCAGAACTGCCTCATAGGGTTTCCAAGGCTGTAAATCTTTACAGAAGCAGCCTGCCACATCTTTCTCCCGCAGAGCATCTGGTGGGTTCAAACTGCCTACCTTTCAGTTAGCTGTGGAGCACTTAACCACTGTGCCACCAGGGCTCCTTCCAGCAAGATAAGCCTTTACAATGCAATTCTGTGGTCAAACAAATTTGGAAAACATTGCATACAATACCCCTCTCCTGGTGATTCACACTGCGTATTAGCACATTAATGTTCAACAGTATTTTTCTAATTTTATAGATGAGGAAAGTGGTTCATAGGGTAGTAGTTACATAGCTGCTCTTTGGTGACTTTAAGCCCATGGGCTAAGGCATTTGGCTATATTATCCCCCAAACATTGGTCACTTCTAAAGGCTTGTGTGCATTGATTTCTGACCTCACACCAGGACACATTTTGTATACACGAGCATGACAGCATTCTATTGTATCGGATAACAGAGTCAGAACTTAGTTTAAATTTGCCTGGAAGGCAATTAAATTTCTTGGTGACTTCGTACTATCTTATGAATGGGAAGTAAAATTAGAAAACTTTCATGATGCTTAAACAAATTTCTAATATTAATTATGCTGAGATTGGATATCATAAATATTTTTAAAATAAAACTCCATTTTAGAAGTTTTAGTTAAAAACCTTTATGTAGAAGCATACATAAAGAATATACTTTAAGAGACATTGATTTAACATTATTGCAATTATACATAGGACCTGCTGTGTCTGTGAAATGATAACAGGTATTAGCTTAAAAAAAGGAATGGTTTTAATTAGATTCAAACCAAACCCATTGCCATCAAGTCAATTCCAACTCATAGTGACTTTATAGGACAGAGTAGAACAGCCTCATAGGGTTTCCAAGGCTGTAAATATTTACGGAAGCAGATTGCCACATCTTTCTCCCTCAGAGTGGTTGGTGGGCTCAAACCACTGATCTTTCAGTTAGCAGCCAGGCAGTTAACAACTGTACCACCAGGGATCCTGGGATTCATGACTTAAAAAAAACAAAAACAAAAACAACCCATTGCCATGGAGTCGATTCCGACTCATAGAGACCATGCAGGACAGACTAGAACTGCCCCATAGGGTTTCCAAGGAGCATCTGGTGGATTCGACCTGCCAACCTTTTGGTTAACAGCCAAGCTCTTAACCACTGTGCCACCAGGGCTCCATGACTACAGGGGCATTAATCTGGCTAGCTTTTCAGACATTCTCTGAGTCAGAATTCCTCATGATCTTATTTTCTGTAATAGTCATTAAATATCAGAATTGGAAAAATGCGTTAGATATGGTCTTGTAGAGTGGTTTTCAAACTGTGCTCTGATGGAACCCTGGGGCTGTGAGGAAGTGCCTTGGGGTCCCTGTGTTGGGGGTGATGGTGATGGGGAGAGAAGGGCCCAGTGGGAGGGACTTTGGGTTTTCTCGCCTCAATCTCATCTGTTTAATACATTGAGCTTTTTCATGAGCTTTCTTTTAAAGAAGTGGTTCTACAACCAATGAAGTTGAAAATCCCTGATCAATTCAACCCCTTCATTTTTCACACTCAGAAACCGAGGTCTAGAGAGGTTAAGTAGCTAGTACAACGTTACACAGCTTTTTATTTGGCAGAACTAGGATTAGATTCAGATATCCTGCAACCTAGGCTAGGATGCTTTGCAAAATGCTGCCTCTGAATAGTGGCAAAATATTTTATAATATCACTAGAAAGAAAAGGCAGTCTTAAAAGGAAAAGGGATTTGACCTTCATTATGAACTGGGAATAAAACGATGAATAAGACAGACAAAGCCCCTGCTCTCAAGCAAATGTCTATCTATATTTATATGCCAAGGTTATTGTTGTTGTTAGGTGCTATGCAGTTGATTTCAACTCATAGCAACCCCATGTGATGGAGTAGAACTACCCCATCGAGTTTTCTAGGTTGTAATCTTTAGAGGGGCAGACTGCAAGGTCTTTCTCCAGTGGAGCTGCTAGGTGGGTTCAAACCGCTAATCTTTTGATTGATTAGCAGCTGAGAACTTAACCCTTGTGCCACCAGGTCTCTTTATATAACCCACTGCTGTTGAGTTGATTCTGACTCATAGCAACTCTATAGGACAGAGTAGAACTGCCACATAATTTCCAAAGAGTGGCTGGTGGATTGAAACTGCCGACCTTTTGGTTAGCAGCTGAGCTCTTTACCACTATGCCACCAGGGCTCCAGGCTCCTTATATAGCTAGGTAGATCTACATAAATACAGTATATATCTTCTTAATGTGCTGGATCATAGAAAGCCAAAGCCAAATAGTTCCCAGTCATTCCCATTGCAAAAGCCATAATAATTATTGTGATTAGGGCTAATGGAGAATGGGAATTCCAGAACACTTAATTTTGTACATAGAACAAGAGATAGTCGTTCGAACAGAACAAAGAGATACTGTGGGGTTAAAGTCAGAAAAGGTGTGTGTCAGGGTTGTATCCTTTCAATACTTATTCAATCTGTAAGCTCAGCAAACAATCCAAGAAACTGGACCATATGAAGAAGAACATGGCATCAGGATTGGTGGAAGACTCATTAACAACCTGCATTATACAGATGACACAATCTTGCTCGCTGAAAGCGAAGAGAACTTGAAACACTTATTGATGAAGATCAAACACTACAACCTTCAGCACGGATTACACCTCAACACAAAGAAAGCCAAAATCCTCACAACTGGACCAATAAGCAACGTCATGATAAATGGAGAAAAGACTGAAGTTGTCAAAGGGATTTCACTTTACTTGGATCCACAATCAACACCCATGGAAGCAGCAGTCAAGAAATCAAATGACGCATTGCATTGGGCAAATAGGCTGCAAAAGACCCCTTTAAAGTGTTGAAAGCAACGATGTCACTTTGAGGACTAAGGTTCGCCTCACCTAAGCCATGATATTTTTAATCGCCTCATATGCATGCAAAAGCTGGACTACAAATAAGGAAGACCGAAGAAGAATTGATGCCTTTGAATTACGATGCTGGCGAAGAATATTGAGTATACCATGGACTGCCAGAAGAACGAACAAGTCTGTCTTGGAAGAAATACACCTGGAGTGCTTCTTGGAAGTGAGGATGGCAAGATTTCATCTTATGTATTTTGGACATGTTATCAGGAGAGACCAGTCCCTGGAGGAGGTCATCATGCTTGGTAAGGCAGAGGGTCAGCAAAAAAGAGAAAGACCCTCAACGAGATAGATTGACACAGTGACTGCAACAATGGGCTCAAACGTAGCAACAATTGTGAGGTTGGCGCAGGACCTGGCAGGGTTTCATTCCATTGTACATAGGGTTGCTATGAGTCAGAACCAACTAGACAGCACCTAACAACAACAGGGATAATGGTGACATATTTTTGTGAAAGTGAGAATGCCCCAGGGACAGCAGATTTTAAGGCCAGATTGTGAATATTAGCATTTCCTGAAGACCACAAGTGTAAGCTAGAATTGTGTTTAGCTGTGTATAACAGAAACTCTAAGACAGTGAGCTATACAAGAATGCTTTATTGGCTCAGATAACAAGAAGTCCAGATAACCAGGACTCACATAATCAAGGAGGTCATCTACTACCCAGGCTCCTTCTAGCTTCCTGGCCAACTAGTCTTAGCGTGTGACTGACTTTTAGGGTCTCAGGGTCTCAAGGTTGTTGTTTCACCTTTAAGTATAGCATCCACAATCCACATTTCACATTACTATCTATTCCTCAGATAGAAAAGAGGAAGAGTGAAGAATAAAACATGTGTACTAGCTGAGTTTGTCCCTCCCTTTTTAAAAATCCGGAACACGGCTTTTCTAAAAGACCCACCATGACACTTCTGTTCATATTTCTTTGGTTGAAACTATGTCACATGTCCAACTCTTCTAACTTTTTTTTTTTTAAACTGGCCACATTGCAGTCTTAAACAAAATTTGGACTTTTATTAGCACAGAAGAAAGGTGGGAATGTGTATTGGGTTGGATACCGGTCATATTTGCCTTATGCAATTTTTCTTCTCCTTATCTCCAGTTTTATATCAAGCATCACTGTCAAGGGAATTAAAAAAATAAGAAACTGGTTTCTTTCTTGTTGGCTGTTTGCTGTCTACTGAATAATCTGCAACAAGAGCTCATTCGGCAGTGCCAGAAGATGGCCAAAAGTTGACCATGAATGTCATTATTATGCTAGTGATGGATGGTTGCTCACAAATCAGCATGTGTGAATGGCGAGGCTTTAGCTGCTCAGTGAAGGTCAACAAAAACTGTGGTTCGAGAGTAAAGGAAGAAGAGGAGCTCCTACTACATGGATAGAAAAAATATAGTAACACATTGCTTCTTTGCAATTTAGTGATATCATTTTTCTAAAACCCTGTCCAAAAGAAATATAATGCAAGCCTCATATGTAATTTAAAATATTTTAGTAGCCATGTTAAGAAAAGTAGAAAGAAACAGGTGAGATTAATTTAAGTAATGTATTTTATTTAACCCAATATGTCTAAAATAATATCATTGTAACATGTAATCAATATAAAATTTATTAATGAGATATATTTTTTATGCTACATCTTTGAAATTCACTGTGTGTTGTACACTCATAACATATCCCAAATTGGACTAGCTACATTCCAAGTACTCAATAGTCACATGTGGCTAATGGCTATTGTTTTGGACAGCACAATTCTAGAAGCTAAAAACCAGAAAGTAAGAAGAAAATGTCATTGAAGAGTCAAAAGTGATATTGCCATGTCTGTAACCACTCATGTACTTTATAAATTATTATTATTATTATTACTGAGCACTTAATATAAACCAGGCATTGTGGCCAGCACTTTAAACAGTTCATCTAATTGAAGCTTCGTAATAACAGTATGAGAGATGTATTAATATTATCTCCACTTTATAGATGATGAAACCGAGGCTTAGAGGGATTGAGTACCTTGTCCAAGGTTATCTACCTCACAATAATGGAGCCAGTATCCAAGCCTAAGCAGTCGGACTCTGGAGTCTATGCTTTTACTGCTGTATTAAACACATAGGAAATGTCCTCTCTAATCCCTGCTTGAAGCTCACCCTCAGAATGTACTTTTATTTTACCAACTATTCTAACAAGTCAAGTTGGATGGTTTCTGAGTCCACATAAATTTAATACCTGACAATGTTATGTTGAAGAGAGGACTACCTGCTAATAGCTGGAAGAAATGATAGCTCAGAGGCAAAGAGTAACAACAAAAGAGTCAGAAGGTTAATGAAAAATAAACTAAATTAAAAACAGGAAAAATACAAAGGCAGGCTATTTAGCATAAGGGCCAAGAAGAGTGTAAAATCTTGTTGGTATTAGTACAGTATATTACCTCTTCCATTCATAGATAAAATTCTTGAAAGAGTAAGCTACTTTTATGGTGCCTTTCCTTACTTGTGATTTGTTCCTCACCTCATGATACCCAGTATCCTGGTCTCTCTCCCTCTCTCTCTCCTCCTTTGGATTGCTCATTTTGGAGAAACTTATCTGCCATGCCAAGCAGCCCGATAGAGAGGCACACATGATGAGTGTTACAGATTGAATTGCATCCCCCAAAAATGTATGTCAACTTGGCTAGGCTATGATTCCCAGTATTCTGTGATTATTCACCATTTTGTCATCTGATGTGATTTTCCTATGTGTTATAAATCTTATCTCTATGATGTTAATGAGGCAGGATTAGAGGCAGTTATGTTAATGAGGCAGGACATCTCAAGATTAGGTTATATCTTGAATCAATCTCTTTTGAGATATAGATGAGAGAATCAAGCAGAGAGACAGGGGGACGTCATACCACCAAGAAACAACTCCAGAAGCCTAGCGCATCCTTTGGACCAGCGGTTCCTGTTTGAGAAGCTCCTAGACCAGGAGAGATTGATGACAAGGACCTTCCTCCAGAACTGAAAGAGAGAGAAAGCCTTCCCCTAGAGCTGGCACCCTGAATTTGGACTTCTAGCCTCCTAAACTGTGAGAGAATAAATTTCTCTTTGTTAAATCCATCTGCTTGTGGTATTCCTATTATAACAGCACTAGATAACTAAGATGATGAGGAACTGAGGCCTTTTGACAATAGCCAGCAAGAAACTGAAGTGTCCAGCCAACAGCCATGTGAGTGAGCCATCCTTAGAATGGGTCCTCTAGCCCCAGGCAGGCCTCCATTTGACTGCAGTCCCAGCTGACACCCTGAACAGCAACCTCATGAGAGATCCTGTGCCAAAATTACCCAGCTAAGCCACTTTGGAATTCCTGATCCACATAAACTGTGAGATAATAAGTATTTGTTGTTTTACAGCTCTGAGTTTTGAGGTAATTTGCTACATTACAATAGATAACTAATACAGATTGTAATCTATGTGAAAAATGAGGGTCTAAGATTTAGATGGTAGAAATGGACATAGACAGTGTAACCAGCAGGGTTAAACTGTTCCCCCTCCTTCCATCACACCCCGGGTCTGTGACTTCCTGATAAGGCATCCTGTGTCACTTCACTGCACTCCCATCCTGTGTAGCAGTCCAAGGCCACTTCACTGCTCCCCCTCCATTTGGACATGTGCAATAAGCCACAAAGCTGTCCTTAGATGAACTTCATGTGTCATATCCCCAAAAAACATACCCCCAGCCACCATGCTGCACCCCCACACATGTTAATTAGCTCCTGGAATTGCCCGCCTATTCTCAGAAGTTTCATGAATTATGCATAACTTCCCTATCCTGAGCCTTATAATTACCCTGGAATCCCCAACCTGGGGAGGTTGATTTGAGACTTAGTCTCCGAGCTCCTTGCTTGATCAGCTTGCAATAAAGTCTATTTTCTCTTTCACAAAGGCCTGGTGTCTCTCAAATGACTCGAACGGTCACACCAGGCAGGATCCACCCTCATCAGGTTACAATAGGAAGGACAGACATAATAGATATTAAGGACTTAGAAGCAAGAGTTTTGGGAATTGGACCAGGGCCTGGGGAAGGAAAAGATTCTAAAGTTTCTGATTTGGGCTTAATGAATGATTAAGACTGAAGAAAACAAAAAACAAAACAAACAAACAAAATTAGGTTAAAGGGGAAAAATGAATCTGAGATATTTATATTATACCCATAAAGAGATGCCCAATAAATAATAATTTTAAGGAGAGGTCTAGGCTGGAGATAGAGATTTTGAACAACACAACAACAACAACAAAATGGTACTTGAAGTCTTGGTTGAGGATAGTGGGATGGCCTGAGTTGGCAGGACTGTGTATTTGGGTAATAGGGAGCAGCCTTTTTCAGAATCACTTAGTAGCTGTCACAAAGAAGAGTCATATCACCCCACCCTCTGCCTTGGCCCCCATCTCACCCAACGGTACTGCAGCTGATTAAACAGTATTGGAGGCCTCAGAAGAGCTGGAACACAACAATGTTGAGAACCACTGATGAGAAGAAAAGAGAAAGAGCACAACTCTGGGGAATGCTATATTAAAGAATTCTGGGTGACGTAAGCAACTACAAAGGAAGAGGCCTAGAGGTAGGAGGAAAATAAGAGAGAATGGGGCCCCAGATACAAAGCGGAGAAAGTTTCAACTTGAAGGAAAACCATCATCAGTGTCATATCTCACTGAAATACCAACTCAGAAATGGATTGACAAGTGCCCATTAAATTTAGGAGTACAAAGGTCGTTGGTGACCTTGACAAAAACAGTTCTAGTGGAATGGAAGGCAGAAGCGGAGTATCATAGGTTGTAGAGTGAATAGCAAGTAAGGAAAGGCCCAACAAAAGTAGCTTGCTCCTTCAAGAAGTTTATCTGTGAAGGGAAGTGGCAATAGACAAACGCCAAGATGGGCTGTCAGAATTTTATGTGCTTCTTGGCCCTTTTACTAAATAGCCCACTTTTTTTCTTTTTCTTCTTTCTTAAAAATTTGTTTTTGTGACCTACTTGCTGAGGTCACACACAGTCACTACTGTTTTAGTCTAGTTTTTAGAAGGCAGCCATTAAGTCCAGCTCACACTCAGAGGGAGAGGAATTAGCCTGCACCTCTTGAAGAGTGGATTATCAAAGAATCTGGGAACATTTTAAAACCACTACACTGTCATAGCCATGACAGACACATGTCTGTCTCCAGATGCCACTTTCCTTGTATCCCCTCCTCGCATTTCAATAAAAAAAAAATCTCTCTGGAAGACAAAGCTGGAGTTGATGAGGTGTTCTGAGGTGATGTTCTAGTGCCTGAAAGACGGTGGATGGGGAGTTCAGTTGGACTCAAAGAACAGACTTGGGACCCAAGGAAAACATTGTCATCCCCCATTCCTAGGGGTCCAGGTGTGTCTGCAGCACTCTTGGGTGAGGCTGCCCTCAGACCACAGTGCACCTCTGCTCAGCAGCTTTGGTTGGGTCTTTAGAGGATTCCCTCAGCTTCAGCCTCCTGGGAAAATTGAAGCTTTCAGTGAGTGAGAGAATAGAGGTCTAGTGTGAACATGTCAGCTACAGTATATCTGCTCCAGATATCCCAGGCCCTGGCTGCAGAGGAACATGGCAGCTCACGAAAGATATAGTAGAGAAAAAAAGGAAATGAGTTACACAGTTCTTCTAGGGTAAAAAATTCCCGGACTGATACAGTTTCAACCAAATTGCTGAACTAGTATGACCAGTGGCTTTCCATCATCCCTCCCGTATAAAACCCTGAAAGACCTAGAGTGAGAAAATGAGAACACTATGAAAAAACCCTGAGGTAGTAGGACTGTTTTAAACTGGTGAATATGTAGGGTGGTGTAGTGGATGCTGTAATGTGCCATGTAGCTCCCCCTTCAGGAAGGAAGGACTTATTCTCTAACTGCTGGAAGTGCTGCTAGCTGACAGGCCTCAGCTATTAGCCTTCTCTGGGAATTGCCTTGGTGAGGAGGGTTACCTTGCCCAAGGTCATGCCCACTTCCTGGGCAGCTCACAGTCAGTGACTGGTCAGTTTGGTCATATAAAGATCTGGTACCCTTCCTTTAACTCAGAATGACTTAGAAGGGCCATCCCAGCTTCAGAGTTCCCTGTGGGGTCAATTAGGCTTTTGTTGGTACTGTATCACAGTTCAACTTTTCCTTCTGCCCAGTTTTCCCTTTCCTTCCCTTCCACAGGTGTTGATCCCAGAGTACTCCATAATAAGCCTTCTGTTCACCAATCTCTGTCTCAGTCCTGGGCAACCCAACCTGAGCCAAATGGTAGCTTTGGCCTGGGGCAAGAGTCAGCTCAGCAGGGCTGTGGGAAGATAAAACAGGGTGCGGGAATTGCAATTCTGCTCTTGCTTCTCCTCTTCTATTGCCTTGGCACAAACAGTACCTCCCACTCATGTGAAATTTTAGACTCTGATTTAGGTGTCCTTAAGAGTAAGATTAGGGCAGAGCAGAAGGCCTGGGTTGGCAAGTAGCGGAAACAACAATAACAACAAACTAGGGTAACAACTGATTTAGGCAGTTGCTTTCACATGGCTCCACTTCTAAATGCCCCAGAGATGGGGAAGCAATTGCTCTCCTAATGTTGCTTTGTCATGGGAACAAATGGTGAAGACCTGACCAGAGAAGCTATTTTGTAGGATGGAGAGTGGTTGACTATGGTTTTTTGGTTTCTGGCGCTCATCCATGCCCTGCCCCGTGAGCTCATTGGAGCTGACAAGATTCCATTGGAGACTGGGATCTCCAATTCAAATCCCCGGAGGAAAATGAACTACAGGCCAAAACCACAAGACATTTGAGGAGCACAGCATTTTCAAACCCAACTAGTCAACAAACAAGCAACCTACTGGATTTTCATACAGAAGAAAATACTAAAATAGTTACAAAAAAAAATTTAAAGGCTAATAAACATATTGAAAGAAATAAAGAAAAATATTGGCAAAATGAAAGCAAAAACTAGAAAACATAAAAAGTGAAAAAGGAGAAATATTAGATTTGAAAAATATAATAGTTGAAAAAATAAAAATAAAAAATGGGATAAATATGTCAAAGGAAATAGCTAAAAATTAATTAGTGATTTAGAAGACCAGACTAAGGAAATTTACCAGAAGGGAGGAAGAATGGTCACACAACTTGGAGATATCAGGGCCAGGATTTGAAACGCATGTCTGTTTGACTCCGAAATAAAATGTTAACTTTAACCCTCACATAGTCCTACCATTCCAAGAGTTAACAAGCAGAAGCAGGGGATACATCTTGATTAATACTAATCATGTGACCTAATAAGGTGGCTGCGGAAATGACATCTAGAAGTATCCCCAGACTCCACATCCACTGCTTCCCTAGTTCTTTCTTTCTCTGTTGGTCCTGGCCACCATCATCACTTTTTCTTCTTTTGCCTCCTAACAGAGAGCACATCCTTACAGCAGCTAGAGTGGTCTTCCTAAAGTGCTATCACTTGCCTACTTAAAACTCTCTGATGGCTTCTCATTCTCTGAGAATAAAATCTTTGCTATCTTTTCCAACCTTGTCTCCTCACACTATTACTTTCATTCACTCTTATTCAGCAACATGGGTCTTTCTGTCCCTCAAATATGCCATGCTAGTTCTTAGCTCAGAGTTTTGGCACTTGCTATTTCTTCTGCTTAGAATGCTCTTCCGTGCAGTCACCTCATGACTGCCTCCTTCCCACTGATTAGGTCTCAACTTCAATACCCCCTCCTCAGAGAAGCTTTCCTCTCAGTCACTTTCTATCATAGTACCCCCTTTTAACTTCCCCACAGCACTTGTCATTACCTAAAATTACCTTGTTTACATGTTTGTGTTTATTTTCTGTCCTCTGTCACTAGAATGAATGTCCCTTGTGGGCAGGCACATCACCTAATTTGTTCACCACAATGTACCCAACACTGAGAAGAGTGCCTGATACATAGTAGGTAGTCAGTAAACATTTGCTGATTGACTGATTGATTGGTTTCTCTAGCTGAACTGTTCTCCTAAGGCACAGTTGTTGGAAAATTGGAGGGAAAAAATGGTTCCATAAAAGCTAGGTTTATAGCTTACTCTGTTGAGCAGTAAAATTATGAGAAAGATCAACACCCTCCCCTGCCTCCCCCAACTAAATAGCCTCAGTCTTGGTGAGATTCTTCTTTCCTGTCGACTACACATCTAAGGAGCAAAGAAGGCTTTGTTAAGGGGTTTCATTAGTCAGATTCCATCTACCACTCATTTGACTCAAAAATACTCTTCTGTAAAATTACCAAATGGTACCGAGTTATATACAAATCCATTCCTCTAAGATCCCAGTATACTGACACTGCTATTCTGGATTAAAAGTACGAGTCAGAGGCGGAAGAGAAGAGGCTGTCAGGCACTGATAATGGTGACACATAGCCTGGCGGTAGACTATAGATTCCCTCATTATTTTCCTTCAGTTCAGTGGAATATAGGTTCTCTCATTAATTTCTCTGAGTTAGTGCCTTTTTCTGGCCTCTAGACAATCTGCAGCCAGGAGTTGCCAGTGACAGGGTATTTGATCTCTAGTCTTTGGTCCTATACAGACACTTGTAAATTATGCTGCTCTCACCAAAAAAAGAAAATTAGAATTTGCTTTCTCTCAGGTGTTCCTTTGTGGCAGACACTGTCAATTATCTACCCAAGAGCTATTTCCTCCTTTTGCCTAATTTAGTTCATCCTCCTGTCCCCATGTACTTCAGAGGGTCAGGCTAATCGTAGGGGTCCTATCCTTCCGGGTTGAGATGGCAATTGGTTTAGTTAAGAGTACACAAAGCAATTCTGGTGGGAAACCTGCTGCAGAGCTTCTGAATAAGGTTTTTTTGCTTTTAAAAAGACACGCAAGAAGAAAATCCCTTCTTCTTTGCTGAATGTTGTTGTGTCCTTGTTTGATGCCTGGAACTGCTGCGTCCACCTTGTGATCGTGAGAGAAAAAGAGAATGTCGGGGAGGAAGGACAGAAATCACCGACTTGACCAAACTCTAGATTTTTGTTTGTTTGTTAATAAGCTAATCAATGTCCTTACATATGAGTCACTTTGGATGGAGTTTCTTTTATGTGCAGCTGAAAGCACTGTATCTGTATCTAACACCTTACCAATAAAAATGAGAGTTGGAACAGAAATTTATCGGTTAATAAGTATTTACTAAATATCTAAGGTATCTACTCTAATCGATGAACATGTATGTCATCGTTCTGTCCCTCAAGGAACTTAGCGAAACTCAGTGTTTCTCATACAGAAACTGGAATTAGGATCATTGAGGGGGGATGGGGGATGGGGGCTTTTAAAATGCAGATTCCGTGGTCCCACCATAGACCTACTAAATCATACTTTCGTGGGGAGGAGGAGTGTGAAGGAGGGCAATAATGTGTATTTTAAACAAGTACTTAGATGATTCTAATGTATTCTAAAGATGGAACACCACTAATTTATTTAAGACTAGCAGTGTGAATTTAATAAATAAAATAAGGCAGGCTACATAATGAAGTGCTTAAGTGTGAAATATGGAACATGAACTCTCAACTTCTGTAGACTTTCAGAAGCAGCTTGGTAAGTTGGAAAACAAGACAGACTGAGGATAGGATATGGGTGCCATAGTTACCAACCAAGTGCTTCAGTTCCTGCAGCTTTAAACAAGGTCAGTAGGGCCTATTTCATTGTATGGTTGTAGATGCTGAATGAGATAACAGAAGCCAAAAAATTGAGACCAATGCCATGCAGCCTGTACTGAATCCAGGGTTATGAGGGGCCCAAGTGCACTCACTCTTGGGGAGCAGTGTTGGCTGATGGTCAAAATTGTATCCAGAAAGAGCAATGAAGAAGTAGACGAAAACCAGCAGAGGGGCCAGTGGAACAGGGCTGCCTCCTCTGCTCAGACGCCAGTCTGTGGTCCTGCCGTCCCGGCTGGCCTCAGTTTTGCTGCCACTTGAAGGAAGCTTCTAAGGAGGACAGCACCTACTGCATGCAAATGTATTGGCTGCAGCCTTGGAGTTAAGTGATTTATCCTGTTGCTAGACTATAGTTATTTCTTTTCCCTTAGCAGTATTTAAAGTTTATTTTTAAATATTATATTTAAGTGGAAAGATTTCTTTTTTGAATTTTCTTTTCATGACTAAGATTTTTATTTTGATTACTATAGAGTATTGTTCCACTACCCATCTGCCAGTTTGTTATACTGTGGTGCTTGTGTGTTGCTATGATACTGAGAGCTATGCCACCAGTATTTCAAATACCAGCAGGGTCATCTATGGTGGACAGGTTTTAGTGGTGCTTCCATACTAAGTCAGACTAGGAAGAAAGACCTGGTTATCTGCTTCCAAAAATTAGCCAATGAAAACTCTATGAATCACAACAGAATATTGTCCATTATAGTGCTGAAAGATGATCCCTCTAGGCTGGAAGGACTCAAATACACAGTGACTGCTACAGTGAACTTGAACATATCAATGATTGTGAAGATGGTGCAGGACCAGGCAATGTTTCGTTCTGTTGTACACGGGGTTGCCATGAGTTGGAGCTGACTTGACAGCAACAACAACAGAAAGTATTACTACTATTGCTTCCTAATAACGCTTAATGAAGCACCAAATGATGATGTGTTTAGTTCTATTTACATGATCCTTACAAGATGTTTATCTTAGAGTTTATATTTTTTTCCCGTATTTTCATTGCCATAAATGCCATAAAGAAAGAGAATGTTGTTTTTGGACCGACCTTTCTAAATTAACGACTGGAAGAACAAACACATGAAAACTCTCAGTCTTCTAAGAGAGATTCCTAAAGATATCATTATGCAAATCAAGTTATACAAAAAGGTAAAAACTGAGGCCTTTCACTAGGAGCAAGTCCTCTTCAGTAAATGAAAAAAATCTCACCGCTTTCTTAATATATTCTATCAGTGGGACATATATCTAAGTTTAGCAAAAACCTGAATATTTCAGACAAGTCCAGATAGAGTTACTAACCACAGGAGGAAGAATTCCTTTTGAGAGAGAAATTTGGGTCTACATAGATCATTGATTATGTCGCTGACAACTGAATATGAACAGATTTTCCACAGACTCTGAGTTCTATTTCTAAGCAGTTCGGTGTGAGTCACACCAGCTGTGCTGTAGCCGGCAGATGCATGGATGTGTCGGTACATACAGCCTTTCGCTTCCCTGCCTATTCTGTTCTTGTGAATAGAGCACTAAATTTACTTAAGAGATTCTGATAGCTATCTTGGCAGCCTGTAATACTCAGTGACAGAAATCTGAAAATTCTAACCTTTTTCTAGAACACAAAAGGGCAGAACTGAAGCAAATTTTCTACATTTTTGTGAAAAGATCTATTATGTGGCTAGTTACATTCCTAGTACACAGAGTCCTTCTGCAAAAAATGAATATAAAGCAAAATTTAGAGAATATTTTGATGCTTCACAAAAAAATCTGTGAGTATATGTGGGGAGCAATGAAATTGAAGATATTTTTTTCTATAGTTCCTGCACTGCTTGTTTATAACCACCCCTGCCTTCCAAGGTATTTGAGTTTGGTAGCTGTAGAAGCCTCCGTTGCTGAGTTTTACAAGGGCTGAATGTTCTGGGGGGTGAGGGAGGCAATTCAAGCTTCAGTCAAGGAAGAAGCAAACCAAGGCCGATGGGGCCTGCACTGGGCCTGCGTAGGAAAGGGCCAGGAAAGGAGAGGACTTCAAACTGTGGCACAGCCAAGAAGAGACTGGAAAAAGAGACTGGTTGTGGATCTTTTCCACTATACAAGGCAAATTCTTCATGCTCAGTAAACTTTTCAATAAAGTTACAAAATTAATGATGTACCTGGTGTGACTGGCTTTCTTTCTTGTGGAAGAATCAAGGCTGGCACAGGTTCCAAACAGTTCCTGTGTGAATGAGGGGACGGTGGGTGGCTGGGTTATACTTACAGGTAAAACATACGTAAGCTGCAGCAGTAAGTTGTTTTGAGGATGTCTGGAGTTTCGATAGCATTTTGTAACACTCTTGAGATCCTTTCCCATGTTGCCTTGCTGTTTTTTGGGTGTGTGTTATTTATGTGAGTATCCAGGGGAAAGAACATTGGGCTTGGAGTCAGAAGACCCGAGTTCAAATTCTGCTTCTGTCACTTACTGTCGTTAACCTCTCTTAGGTTGCTCAGAAGAGGGCTGTTCTTTGTTCTATCTCAAATCTCTGTCCAATTTGCAGAGAGGTTCAATTTAAATAATGTATCTGATGTGCTTTTTAAATATCTGCAAGTGTCTTACACATGTGTTCTTACTATAAACCAAAAAAACCCCTTGCCATCGAGTATTCTGACTCATAGCGACCCTATAGGACAGAGTAGAACTGCCCCATAGTGTTTCCAAGGCTGTAATCTTTACGGAAGCAGACTGCCATATCTTTCTGCCACTGAGCAGCTGGTGGGTTTGAACTGCCAATCTTTTGGTTAGCCGCTGAGTGCTTTAACCACTGTGCAACCTTGCTTTTTATTATAATTAGCAGTAATTATTAGATGGTAAATTACCTGAGAGAAGTTTCTACCCAGGAGGAAGGAATTTGTTATTATACTATCGTTTTTCTATATAGTTCTTATAGTCAAAATACGACCTTCATGAACATTATTTAATTTCATTCCCACAACTACCCAGTGGCATAACTACAATTTCTCTCAATTCAGGAGGAAATTAGGGCTGCAGATTATAAGTAACTCAGCTGGGAAATGTCTTACCATGCCTCTTCTGGCTCTTTCTCCTATATCACAGCTTTCTTTAGACCAACTAGTGGTTCTTTCTGTTATATGTGTATTTTTCTCAGAGGGATAAGGTGGATTTATTCCTCTGCTTTTAAATACATAACTTTCTCCCAACGTCCTGTAATTTCATCCTACTTATCTCTCCTCTGCTTAGCTCGCTTTTCTCGTTGGAGACCTACGGACCTTCTTTGAGGCCCAGAGACTAGAGGGGCTCCCTTCTGCTTTAAGGAACTGAGACTGGCCTCCTCCCGGACCTCAAGTGTAGTCCTCACACTTGAGCAAAAGTTCTCAGGTGTGGTAAAAATCCAAAGAGCCTCCTGGGATGGGATGAACTGAGCTTCATCTGGGCCGTCCCTGTCCTGATTGATTTGGGGTTCTCTGTAAGTAATGCCCAACACCTGCAGCTGTGCTTATCCACAGCCAGAGTCTTGCCCATTCCAGGTGATGGCAGTGAGAAGATGCTAGAGAGAAAAGAATGAAGGCTGCACTGTGGCTAATGGTAGCTCCTTCCAGGTGCAGCTATGATGTTGTGAATTCAGGCCCCCTACTCCCACAGAGGGGCACCGATGGAGAAGGATCGGAAATCTATGGTTGTGTCACATCTTCCATGCCACATGGAGGAGCCAGAAGTGAAGATGTCCGTGTGTGTGTGTGTGTCCTTGTGTGTGTGTGTATCTACACACTTGTTGGGAGAATATGTTGTGTGGATAGAGTATGGATTAAGAATACTGGCTTTGGAGTAACATAGATATAGGTTCCTAGGTTAGAATCTTGGTTCTGTCACTTAGTGTCTGTGTGACCTTGGGGAAATTACTTCATCCTTCTGAACTTCAGTGTCCTTGTGTTTAAAATAGGGAAACTATCCACCTCATTGGATTATTGTGAGGATTAAACGAGATGATCTGACAGAGTAGGAACTGGAAGCTTTAACAATGAATGTGGTTGAAGGGGCCAGAAAATTATGCAGTGTGGGAGAGGGTCCACTGGTGTTATGGACTGAATTATGTTCCCCCAAAAATCTGTCAATTTGGCTAGGTTATGATTCCCAGTACTGTATGATTGTCCACCATTTTGTCATCTGACGTGATTTCCCTACGTGTTGTAAATCCTATTATTATGATATAATAAGATGGATTAGTGGCAGTTATATTGATGAGATCTACAAGACTGAATAGTGTCTTAAGCCAATCTCTTTTAAGATATAAAAGACAGAAGCAAGCAGAGAGACATAGGGACCTCATACCACCAAGAAAGCAGTGCTCGAGCAGAGCCTGTCTTTTGGACCTGAGGTTCCTGCGGTGAGATGCTCCCAAGAACAAGGGAAGACTGATGACAAGGACCATCCTCCAGAGCCGGCAAAGAGAGAAAGCCTTCCCCTGGAGCCAGCACCTTGAATTTGGACTTCTAGCCTACTGGACTCTGAGAGAATAAACTTCTCTTTGTTAAAGCCATCCATTTTTGGTATTTCAGTTATAGCAGCACTAGATGACCAAGACAACTGGTTAATAAAAAAACTTATTAACAACCTCAATGCCCCAGGTATTTCTTTCTTCATAAACTGTGCTGACTATTTCCAGCTTTCTTACCTGGGAATAAGTTCCCCTCAAAGATGGGTACAATATTACAAAAGAAAACCACAAAGATCTCCAGCCTAACAAGACCTATATCCTGTAGAAAGCTAAACCACAGTTTTGACTTCCTTTTTAGTATACTGTAATGTGAAATATTTGTCTTCATCACATAGCAACAAAAGCAATGAATCACAGAATAATAAAATGTCTGCCATGATGCTACGAAAAAACCTTTAAAATGAATACTTTTCAGACCCTGAAGGTCATACTCTACTCATAAAGAGAAACCATTAATCATTTATTATTTTGCTCATTTGACTTACTGAAAGTTTTATGTATCCAAATTTTGAACACCATTCTTTGGCTGTCAGCCAGCTCCTCATCTTCCCAAAATGTGCTTCTGAGGGAATTCCTAAATACATATATTGGCGCTAGCCCAGCACAGGAAACTTCTCAGTACAAAACAGCTTCATTTCCCTGGGTCCTTTTAGTTCAGGAAACTTAGACCTTTCTCCATGGGAGCAGAAACTCAAGATTCATTCCAGAGGCTTTCAAATCAAGCCCAGATAGCATCATAGTTCAAGTTCATACTTCTCTTTGTTCCAGCCATCATGATGTTCTTGCTACATAACAGAAATGCTCCTGCCTTAGGAATGTTGCTTCCCGCCCCCAGATATCCACATGAGCAACTCCCTCACTTCCTTCTAGTCTTTTTTCAAATGCCAACTTCTCAATGAGACCTACCCTACCCAAGTAATCTAACAATGCATGCCTCTCCCTTCCACTAGATTGGAAACTCTGTGTGGGCTGGGATTCTTGTTATACTTGCCAATAACTCTGCAAATGTCTAGCACAGTGCCTGGCACATACTAGGTACTCAGTAAATATATGTGTGGTGTGATGGATCACATTTACATGGCCTTTCTCACCATGGTCTTATAACTCCCACCAAATGATTGAGTGGGACTATGCAGATAAGGTGCTTGTGGCCCACCAAGGTGATTAGACAGCTTGCTAATAACGCATATAAGGTGCATGGCACCCTTGTGGGGGTGGGACCATGCAAATAAGATGTATGGAATGCTAACAAGGGGATCAGTTAGTTTTTCCATCTGCTAGGCTTAAAAAAGCCAATCCCAGAGAAGAAGAGGGATCTGACTACCACCAAGAAGAAGGGATGGGTGTGAAGCACATCCTTTAGATCTGAGGTCCCCTTGCTGAGAACCTCCTAGACCCAGGAGATAGAGAGCTGTGACACTGGAGACAGCACAAGACGGCAAGAATTGACGGCAGAGGAATGGCAGCAGTAAAACCAGGAGACCGGCATGAGATGGCACAGTGGGGTTCCTGGCCCGTGGAGCAAGGCAGTTACAATGGTTGTGAAAAGAGCAAGGGAGCTGAGCACCTCTGGGCAGGAGGCTTGCTGGTGGAGTGGGGTGTCTCCAGGCATTTATTGGTGGAGCTAAAGGTCTTTGTACCACTTGCCCAAGCAGGGCAGAGGCTGGGCTGGCCTCAGAGACTCAACAGGCCTGAGGGGCTGAGGGGCTAAGGGCCAAGAGGCCAAGAGACAGAGAGAGGCCTGCCTGCAGACATGGCCGAGAAGCTGTCCTGACCGAAGAACTGTATCCTGAGTTGTTCCTGATCCTGAATCGTAACCTGTTACTTGTCTAATAAACTCCACAATCGTGAGTATTGCCTGTGAGCTGTGTGTGGTCACTGCAATGAATTAGCGAACCCAGCAGAGAAGTAGAAAGTGCCATGGGAGAGACGGCTGGTGTCAGAATTTGTAAGAAGGTTGGAGAGAGGAGGCATGTCTGACCTCTGCTTCATAGGAATCAGTCTTGGCCTTATGCTGATGGTGATCCTCTCTCCCCCTCGTGAACTCAGAGGAGGTCAGATGCCTCCACCATGCCACCATTTTTACAATATGTTAAATGAATAAATGGTAATAATCAGTTTTTGAAGACCAAACAATCTGAGGGATGGAAAAAACCTTGGAAATTATTTGATTCAGCAGTGAGAAAAAAACTTTTTTTTTTTAAGAGGGCCAATTTAAGAAAAATAAAAAGAGATTTATGGTCAGAACTTGTTTTCATTCAAAATTAAATCTCAAGGGGGTATAATGCATGTTCTTAAACCTTAGCCGTCTGCTTTATTACATAGAATGCTCGCAAGACAATTAGCTGTAAAATTAATATGCAGGAGAATTGAGAAGCAGCAAGCAGGGACAACTTTCTAATCTGAATCTTAGAAATGAAATGTGGGTCTTATCTTGAACACAAATGGCTTTTGGGACTCAGGCTGCTCATCCCTGGCCACTTGAAACCACCATTCTACTTTATGGAGGAGTCATAGATTGCCCAGAGAAGATAAAACATTTTCTTTTGCTCAGGGTCACATAGCTGACTAGAGGCCAATTCAAGGGTAAACCTGAGGTTTCCCAACCTCCATTCAGTGTTCCTGTCAACAGAACAAGAAAAAGTAAAAAAGCTTTGATTCTTTTCTGTTCAATTAAGCCTTAGTGAGTTTTGGATACACAGTCATCATCAGTGGAAGTTTGGTCATTGTGAATTGATGATGAACAAATGGGGAAATAAAAATTATTGTCTTTAATATGACATCACCATAATTGTCCTACAAATGATTGCAAGCATTCTGCCTCCTCTGGCATTATTAATGTTGTTGTTGTTTGCTGCTAGTCGATGATGACTCATAGCCACCCTATAGGACAGAGTAGAACTGCCTCATAGAGTTTTCTAAGCTATAATTGCCTGTAATCGTTATGGGTGCAGATCACCAGGTCTTTTCTCCCATGGCCCATGGAGTAGCTGGCGGGTTGAACAGCCAACCTTTGGATTGGCAGCTGAGTGCTTAATCATTGTGCTGCCAAGGCTCCGCATTATTGATATGATCTAACATTTAACAAGTACTAATAATGCACAGGTGTTGCTCAACTGCCTGAGGCCAAGAAGAGCCCTGTAAACACACCAGGTCTGCCTGTCGTTTTAATGGATGTATCTCTAACAAACCCTTTCTCATAGCATAGATATTACAACTCTGTGGTTGCTGGAGTTTGCTTTTTTTCAGTTGGTGTTATTTGAATTTAGTATTACCTATAAATAATCCCACATAAGGCAGGACTTCTGAGAACATGTAATGTATATTCAGGCAGTTTAATGAATAGATCATGCTTTTACTTATGTAAGTTTGTATATCAACAAATTTATTGCCACCCAATGACCACTATGACTTGAAAGATGAAGTAATTGCTTTTTCAGTTAGCCAGCTGCCCAAGAGTCTACTGCTTTAATGATTCAACTGAAGTAAAGCTCTAATGATTCAATTGGCCCAACATTGCTCTTCATTAAATCTGACAACTATAGTTTGTCAATAATCAATATTCAATGTACTATGATAGGCTACTATACCAGTCAGTACCAGTACCAGGTGCTATCAAGTTGATTCTGATTCATGGTAACCCCATGTGTGTCAGAGTAGAACTGGGTTCCATACGTTTTTCAATGGCTGATATTTTGGACATGGATCACCAGTCCCTTCTTCTAAGGTGCCTCTGGGTGGACTAGACCTCCAACCTTTTGGTTAGCAGCCAAGCTCTTTAACCTATTGTATCATCCAGGACTCCAATAGTCTACCGTTTTTGTTGTTAGGTGCCATCTAGTCGATTTCAACTCTTAGCAACCACATGTGACAGAGAAGAACAGCCCCACAGGGTTTTCTAAGCTATAATCTTTGCAGGAGTAAATCGCCAGGTCTTTCTCCCACAGAGTGGCTGGGTGGGTTCAACTGCTAACCTTTCAATTAGCAGCTGAGCATAAGGCCATAGAGTCCCTGCCTTAAGGGAGCTTGAAGCCTCTTCTGAAAGATTAGAGGGGAGGGAGAGAACTAACCCTCCCAAGTGGTACATAGGAAGTTCTAGATCTAGGGCTAAGACAGCAGTGGAGGGGGAGGGCAAAGAGGAGATGAAGGTAGAAATGACTATTGAGGTAAGATAAACTTCATCATGCTTTTGATTTGAATTATAGAATATTTCTTTCTCTTTGTGTTAGTTTTAGTTTCTCTCCAATGTAAGAAATGGCAGTGCCCTTGGATTTCTTTTTAAGTGTGTTGCCATCTCCCAGGAATTTGTTCTCTCTTTCATCTTCTGGAATGAAAGTCACCAGCCTAGGCTAAAGCAATCACTTGAGTTAATTTTGGAATTTGACAGATCAGAAGACTGATTCCTATTTTCCGTTTGTCATGTGGGAAGTTAGGTCCCTGGGAGGAACAAAACAACTTCCCTTACTTCTTGGATGATAAGGTTAGCTAATATCCATTTATAGTATTATTTTTATGCATACCACATTCATTCTCCTTAATTAAAACAAAAGGATCTATCCTGTTATTATATATATATTTGTGAGATTTTTTTAAATTGTACTTTAGATGAAGGTTTACAGAACAAACTAGCTTCTCATTAAGTGCACATATTGTCTTATGACATTGGTTAACAGCCCCATGACATGTCAACACTCTCCCTTCTCAACCTTGTGTTCCCTATTACCAGATTTCCTGTCCCCTCCTGCCTTCTAGTCCTTGCCCCTGGGCTAGTGTGCCCCTTTAGTCTCGTTTTGCTTTATGGGACTGTCTAATCATTGGATGAAGGGTGAACCTCAGGAGTGACTTCATCACTGAACTAAAAGTGTGTCTGAGGGCCATACTCTTGGGGTTTCTCCAGTCTCTGTCAGGCCAATAAGTCTAGTCTTTTTTTGTGAGTTAGAATTTTGTTCTATATTTTTCTCCAGCTCTGTTCGGGACCCTGTATTGTGATTCCTGTCAGAGCAGTCAGTGGTGATAGCCGGGCACCATCTATTTGTTCTGGACTCATTCTGATGGAGGCCGTGGTAGTTGTGGTCTGTTAGTCCTTTGGACAAATCTTTCCCTGTGTCTTTACTTTTCTTCATTCTCCCTTGCTCCTGAGGGAGTGAGACCAGTGGGGCATCTTAAATGGATGCTCACAGGCTTTTAAGACCCCAGACACTACTCATCAAAGTAGAATGTAGAACATTTTCTTCATAAACTATGTTATGCCAATTGGCTAGATGTTCCTGGAGACCATGGACCCCACAGCCTTCAGCCCGGTAATTTGGTCCCTCAGGGAGTTTGGATGTGTCTATGGAGCTTCCATGATCTTGCCTTGTACAAGTTGTGCTGGCTTCCCCAGTATTGTACACAGTCTTGCCCTTCACCATAGTTACCACTTATCTACTGTCTATTTAGTATTTATCCATTCCCACCCCACCCCTTCCTCGTAACCATCAAAGATTGTTTCTTCGGTGGGTAAACCCTTTCATGAGTGTTTATAGTAGTTGTCTCATACAATATTTGTTCTTATGTGATTGAATTATTTTGTTCAGCATAATGCCCTCCAGATTCATCCATGTTGTGAGATGCTTCACAGATTCATCTTTGTTCTTTATCGTTGCATAGTACTCCATTGTGTGTATGTACCATAGTTTATCCATTCATCTGTTGATGGGCATCTAGGTTGCTTCCATTTTTTGCTATTGTGAACAATGCTGCAGTGAACATGGGTGTGCGTATCTATTCGTGTGACAGCTCTTATTTCTCTAGGATATATTCCTAGTAATGGGATTGCTGGATCATACGGTATTTCTACTTATAGCTTTCTAAGGAAGCACCATATCGTTTTCCAAAATGGTTGTACCATTTTGCATTCCCAACAGCAGTGCATAAGAGTTCCAGTCTCCCTGTAGTCTCTGTAATATTTCTTACTTTCTGTGTTTTTGATTCGTGCCAATAATGTCTGGGTGAGATGGTATCTCACTGTGGTTTTGATTTGCATTTCTCTAATGGCTAGTGATTGTGAGCATTTATTCATCTGTCTGTTAGCTGCTTGAACGTCTTCTTTGGTGAAATGTCTGTTCATTTCCTTTGCCCATTTTTTAATTGGATTGTTTGTCTTTTTGTTGTAGAGTTGTTGGATGTTCCTGTAGATTTTAGAGATTAGATCTTTGTCCGATTTGTCATAGCCAAACTTTTTTTCCCAGTCTGTAGGTTCTCTTTTTACTCTTTTGGTGAAGTCTTTTGATGAGCATAAGTGTTTAATTTTTAGAACATACCAGTTATCTAGCTTATCTTCTGGTGTTTGTGTGTTGTTAGTTATGGTTTGTATCCTGTTAATACCGTGTATTAGGGCCTCTAGCATTGACTCTATTCTTCTATGATCTTTACAGTTTTTAGTTTCATATTTGACTCTTTAATCCATTTTGAATTAGTTTTTGTGTATGGTGTGAGGTATGGGTCCTGTTTCATTTTTCTGCAGATGGACATCCAGTTTTGCCAACACCATTTGTTAAACAGACTGTCCATTCCCCATTTGATGGACTTTGGGTCCTTGTTGAAGATCAGGTGACCATAGGTGGATGGATTTACATCTGGGTTCTCAATTCTGTTCCTTTGGTCAATGTATCTGTTGTTGTACCAGTACCAGGCTGTTCTGACTATCGTAGCTGTATAGTAGGTTCTGAAGTCAGGTAGTGTGAGGCCTCCTACCTTATTCTTCTTCTTCAGTAGTGCTTTACTTAACCAGGGCCTCTTCCATTTCCATATAAAGTTAATGATTAGTTTTTCTTCTCTTTAAAGAATGTTGTTGGTATTTGGATCAGGATTGCATTGTATTTGTAAATTACTTTGGGTAGAATAGTCATTTTGGCAATGTTGAGTCTACCTATCCATGAGCATAGTATGTTTTTCCATTTATGAAGGTCTCTTTGTTTCTTGCAGTAGTGTTTTGTAGTTTTCTTCTTTGTATAGGTCTTTTACATCCCTGCTTAGATTTATTCCTAAGTATTTTATTTTTTTAGGAGATATTATAAATGGTATTGTTTTCCCAATTTCCTTTTCATCATTCTCTTTATTGGTGTATAAACAGATTATTGATTTTTGTATGTTTATCTTGTATCCTGGTACTCTGCTGAATCTTTCTATTAGTTCCAGTAGTTTTCTCGTGGAGTCTTTTGGGTTTTTTATGTATAGTATCATATCGTCTGCAAACAGGGACAGTTTTACTTCTTCATTGCCAATTTGGATACCCTTTATTTCTTTTTCTTGCCTTATTGCTCTAGCTAGGACTTCCAGCACAATGTTAAATAGGAGTGGAGATAAAGGGATCCTTGTCCTGTTCCCTTTCTTAAGGGGAATGTTTTCAGCCTCTTTACATTAAAAATGATGTTGGCTGCTTGTTTTGTATAGATATGCTTTATTATGTTGAGGAATTTCCCTTCTAAACCTATTTTATTGATAGTTTTTATCAGGAATGGGTGTTGGACTTTGTTGAATGCCTTTTCTGCATCAATTGAGATGATCATGTGATTCTTTTATTTATGTGGTGGATTACGTTGATTAATTTTCTAATGTTGAACCATCCTTGCCTATCCAGTATGAATCTTACTTGATCATGGTGTATTATTTTTTTTATATGATGCTGAATTCTATTGGTTAGAATTTTGTTGAGAATTTTTGCATCTATATTCATGAGAGATATAGGTCTGTAATTTTCTTTTTTTGTGGTGTCTTTGCCTGGTTTTGGTAACAGAGTTATGGTGGCTTCATAGAATGAATTCGGAAGTATCCCTTCCTTTTCTATGTTCTGAAATAGTTTGAGTAGTACTGGTGTAAGCTCTTCTCTGAATGTTTTGTAGAATTCTCCAGTGAAGCCATCTGGGCCAGGGCTTTTTT
This sequence comes from Dugong dugon, assembly GCA_030035585.1. NCBI lineage: Eukaryota > Metazoa > Chordata > Mammalia > Sirenia > Dugongidae > Dugong > Dugong dugon. Next base: position 102,416,794 of record CM057460.1, on the reverse strand, counting down.
TGTTGGGAGTTTTTTCTTACCTTTTCAATCTCTTCTCTTGTTATGGGTCTGTTCAGGTTTTCAGCATCCTTTTGTATTAGTTTGGGTAGGCAGTGTGTTTCTAGAAATTTGTTCATTTCCTCTAGGTTTTCAAATTTGTTGGGGTACAGTTTCTCATAGTACTCTGTTCCTTTTTATTCCAGTTGGGTTTGTGGTAATGTCATCCATTTCATTTCATATTTGGGTTATTTGTGTCCTCTCCTGGTTTTCTTTTGTCAGTCTGGCCAGTGGTTTGTCAATTTTGTTGATCCTTTCAAAGAACCAACTTTTGATTTTGTTGATTCTTTCTATTGTTTTTCTGTTCTCTATTTCATTTATTTCTGCTCTGATCTTTATTATTTCCTTTCTTCTGGTGGCTGTGGGCTTCTTTTGCTGTCCTGTTTCTATTTGTTTGAGTTGTGTAGCTAATGTTTTGATTTTGTCACTTTCTTCTTTTTTGATGTGTGCATCTGTTGCTATAAATTGTCTTCTGAGGACTGCCTTTGCTGTGTCCCAAAGGTTTGGTATGATGTGCTTTCATTCTCATTTGATTATAGGAATTTTTTGATTCCTTCTCTGATTTCTTCTATTAACCAGTGGTTTGTTAGCAGGGTGTTATTCAGTTTCCATGTAATTGATTTTTTTTCCTTACTCTTCCTGTTGTTAGTTTCTACTTTGATGTTGTTGTGATCAGAGAAGCTACTTTGTATTTTCTCAATGTTTTGGATTTTGTTGAAGGTTGCTTTGTGGCCTAAGATCTGGTCTATTCTGGAGAATGTTCCACGTACGTCGGAAAAGAATGTGTACTTTGCAGCTGTTGGGTGGCGTGTTCTATATATGTCTATAAGTTGAAGTTGGCTGATTGTGTTCTTTAAATCTTCTGTATCTTTTTTGAGTTTCCTTCTAGATGTTCTGTCCTTTACCTAGAGTGGTATGTTGAAGTCTCCTACTATTATTGTAGAACTGTTAATTTCTCTTTTCAGTGCTGTTACAGTTTGTTTTATGTATTTTGGAGCCCTGTAATTGGGTGTGTAGACATTTATTATCATTATGTCTTCATGATGGATTGTCCCTTTAATCATTATTTAGTGCCCTTCTTTGTCTTTTTTGGTGGATTCTTTTTTAAAGTCTATTTTACTGGAGATTAGTATTGCCACTCCTGCTCTTTTTTGGTAGCTGTTTGCTTGTTTTTTTCCCATCCTTTGATTTTTAATAAATTTACGTCTTTGTTTCTAATGTGTGTCTCTTGTAGACAGCATATTGATGGAATCTTTTTATTTTTTTTAATCCATTGTGTCACTGTCTGTCCTTTTAGGGGTGCATTTAGGCCATTTACATTCAGTGTAATTATTGATAGGTGTGAGTTTATTGCTATCATTTTGTAGTGCTTTTTATTGTGGTCCTAACATTTTCTTTGTTTCTCTTACTCTCCTGTGCTAAATTCCTTTTTTTTTTTTTTTCATTTTTGTAGATTTTGTTTCTACTGAGACTTTATTTTGATGAGTAGATTTGTTAACTTTCTTTGTGGTTACCTTGAAATTTACCCTTATCTTCCTAGGTTGGAGATAGTATATTATTATTGGTATCACCTTGCCTTCCTCTCCATTAGAAAGGTCTATACCTACTCCGTTTATTCCCTCTTTTATTGTTCTGACATTGTTGTCATTTATAGGTTAACCTCTCTGGCTCCCTGTTGTAAACCTTTGGTTTTGAATAGTCCTTGAGAGTTCATTTCCTAGGTTGGTATCTGGCTGGCACGATCTTGCATCCTAGATTCAGGCTGTCGTCTGATGTTGTTTGTTCTCAAACCAAAGGACTCCCTTTTTAATAATTCTTGTAAGTTTGGTTTGGTTTTTACATGTTTCCTTGATTTCTGTTTATCTGGAAATGCCCTAATTTCACTATCATATTTGAATGAGAGTTTTGCAGGATATAATATTCTTGGTTGGCAATATTTTTCTTTCAAGGTTTTATATATGTCATCCCATTGCCTTCTTGCCTGCATGGTTTCTGCAGAGTAATCAGAGCTTAATCTTGTTGTTTCCCCTCTGTGTCTGACTTTTTATTTTTCTCGAGCTGCTCTCAGGATTCTTTCTTTGTCCTTGTTTTTAGCGAATGTGATTATGACATGCCTCGGTGATTTTCTTTTGGGGCCTATCCTATATGGAGTTCATTGAGTTTCTTGGATAGTCAGCTTTTCATCTGTCATGATATTAAGGAAGTTTTCTGTCAGGAATTCTTCAATGATCCTCTCTGTGTTTTCTGTTTTTCTCTCCCTTTTCTGGAACTTTGATCACTCACAAATTTTTCCTTTTGACTCTATCCCACATCATTTTCAGGTTTCTTCATTTTTCTTCATTCTTTTTTTGTGATTTTTCCTCAAATAAAGTGGTATTGAAGTTATTTGTCTTCAGTTTCACTGATACTGTCTTCCAATGTTTCAAACCTGCTCCTCAGACCTTCCATGAAACTGTCCATTTCTGAAATCTTGTTGTTTATCTTTTGTATTTCTAATTATTGTTTTTGTTTGATTTCTAGTTGTGAATTTATTTTGACATTTTGTTCCTGCATTATTTTCCTGAATTCTTCCATTGTTTTGTCTGTATCTTCCATGAATTTGTCTATTTTTTCCTTATTTTTGTCTACTTTTTGCTTCAACTTTTGGATTGCTCCAATATTAGAGATTTGAATTCTCTATCAGGCAGTTCCAGTGACTTTTCTTCTACTGGAAAGCCATCTAGTGTTTTATTTTGGATGCTTACTGGAACCATCCTGTTCTTCTTTTTGGTACGTTTTGATATTGTCTGCTGTCTTTGGGACATTCAGTAGTTATTTTCTTCATTTATTGATTGTAGATTTGTTTGTTTTGTCCTTATTTTTTGTTTTATTTGGTCACGTCTGAGCAGGCAGGCTGTGCGTTCTTTGTTGTTTGCTCACCTGTAGGCACAATACTTTTCACCTCCTTGTCCAATGGGCAGGGCCAGTCACTCAGCTATGGTGAAGCAGGGAAGGTCCAGCTGAAGGAAAGGGGCTGGGATGGGTTGTATGTGGCACGTACTGGGGCTGACAGGGCAGGCTGGCAGTCAGTGCAGGGCAGGTTCTGGTAGGCCATACCTGTGCTGCTTGAGGGTGCAATATTCAGTGCTTGGTGCAGATAAGCAGGGGGAGGTTGTGATGTGTGGAGCTACACTGGATATGGGAAAGAAGAAAGAGAAGAGAGACAAAAAAGTGCTGAGGGAGACTGCCATTGGAATGGAGAGACGAGAAACTGAGAAATGAAGAAAAAACAAAAAGGAAAAAAGAAGAGAAAAAATAAATAAAAATTTTAAAAAAAAGAAAGAAATGCCCCCAGAGATCCCACCAGCGACTGGGGAAGTGGCTCCCAGGCCTCGGAGCACAGCCCCTCTTGAAGGGGAAGAGATGGTATACAGATCCAGGTATTCAGGAGACAGGAAAAGAAGGAAAGTAGAGAGAGATGAATAACGGAGAAATGAAGAAAAGAAAAAGAGAAAACAAAATAAATAAATAAAAAAGAAAGGCTCCCAGGGATCCCACTGGCCCAGCTGCGCAGACCAGAGAAGTGGCTCCCAAGCTGTGCAGTACAGCCCATCTAGAAGGGTGGAGATGGCACACAGAGCCAGATATTCAGGAAACAGGAAAAGAAGGTAAGTAGAGAGAGACAAGAAACCGAGAAAGGAAGAAAAAGAAAAAGAAAACAAACAATAAAAGCCCCCAGGGATGCCACCAGCATGGTGGCTTGGACCAGGGAAGCAGTTCCCCAGACAAGCAGCATTTCACAGCCTGTCAAGAAGAAGCAAAGATGGCCAGGTGTTCGAGAGAAAGGAGGAGAAGGATGTGAGAGGCAGGGAAGAAACCAAAAGAAGCCGAAAAAAGCAACTCCAGCAACAAAGAAATGGCACTGAAGGAGCCAGCCAGTGTGAGTGGGGCAAATCCGAATACCACGGAGCTGACGCCTCCCAGCCAAGCGACCATGGCCTGCTGGGAAGTGGCAGAGGCCTAGCAGGGTGAAGAAGGGTGGGGAGTGGGAAAGCATGTATCACTGGTTACCGGATGCTCTGTCTCCCGCTGGGAGCTCCATGAAGCTGCTTTCTTGTAGTACCTGTCTGAAGATCTTCAACAGGAGCCCAAGATGATGAATCCATGCTGCATTAGCTGATAGGGGACCTCCGCTTGTATCTCTCCTCACTCTCTGTTCTCCATCAGTTTATTTCATTTTGTGCTTTGTTGAGTTCTTTATCTCTTCAGTCGACATTTAGGGTTCCAGGATTGACGTTTTCTCTATTTTACTTAGTTTTTTGGTTCTTTGCTGTGGAGGGATGGCATGGTGCTTCTGTCTATAGTGTCATGTTGGCTCCACTTCCTTCCAACTATTATATTTTTAAACATTAAAAAAAACCTTCCCCCTAATTTGGTTCCACTATGTCTAAAGTATAGACATGTAGTCATATAATCAAATACAACTTATGAACAGCATGAAAAGAGGTGCATACAATGTGGTTGAAGTATTTGGAATATATTAAATCCAATTGGCTAGCTAGATTAAGGAAGTTCTTAACAGTGACAGTGTTGCAAATCAGTGAATATAAAATTTTTATCATTTCATTATTCAAGGTAATTAAAAAATTCAAAGTTCAGGATTTAGATTTTTCTCTTCATGTTGACTCATTTCACCTGTTTGGTCATTTTTCTTCTTTGGTCATGATGTATATTTTAGAATGAGAATTATTTTAAAGCAACAGGGGACCCTAAACCAAAATCCATTGCTGTTGAGTCAATTCTGACTCATAGCAACCCTACAGGACAGAGTAGAACTGCCACATAGAGTTTCCAAGGAGCAGCTGGTGGATTCGAACTGCCTAATTTTGGTTATCAGCTGAGTTCTTAACCACTATGCAACCAGGGCTCCACAGGGGACCCTAGAGAGCTTCTAGTCCAACCTCTTCATTTTGAAAATAAAAGGACCAAGGCCCAGACACATTATGGGACTGACTGAAATCACATAGCAAATGAGTGGAAGAGCTGAAACTAAACCCCAAGTACCTTGAAAATATTACTGGAAGCATCAGACCAAATTCACTTTGACATATGGAATTGAAAAACACTCAAATTAATGTGCACTGCCTCTGTGACCCCGCCTTTACAGACTAGAATTCTAGGCTCTTTTGGACAATGCGCATGTATCAATAAAATGTCATTGAATTTCCCAAGTCCCCAGTGTTGTCCCTCTCCTATAGGCCTTTCCTGGATGAACTCCAAATGTGGCAGTGTAAATAGTAAACCAAAATTTTTGATGATTAATTTAAGATACTTCAAAACTTTGTGAATTTTTTTCATGAAAGGTCAATAGATTTATTTATTTTGAAAGTCACAGTGAACCATATCTGATGTTGTTTGTCGCTCATTGCCTAGGTTGTATCAATTATCCATAAATCTACAGAAACCTATGGAAGTTAGTTAAGAAGGAGGCAGTGAAATCGGCTTGCTCTGCCAACCAGAAAGGAATAGGATAGAGAGGTTCCTTTTTTTGAGATTGCTTAAGTGAAGTCCCTTCTGAATGCAAATAACTAAATGAGCTCAAAGGTCTCATTCAAGTACTCTAATCTCTGACTGAATTATTATATATAGTAAATATTAATTAAAATTTATTGTAATTTAGACTTACTTGTCAATATATTCAACTAGATTTGTAGAATTCCTGGTTGACATTTTGGCTGGAGATAATCTTACCTAAAACAAAGGTCATGGATTTAAAATATATCATCTGCTACTTTACAAGGAAATCTTAGACATCTTACCCTTATATAAATGTTTTAATTTTAAACAAAATGCTCACCATAGATTATAGGCCACTAGCCAATTAATCTTCTGCATGCCCCATTTATGTTAATGACTAAAACCAAAATTAAGTTCTGAGAAAATACTGAAGAGCTGCATTTCATAGATTTGGTATCATAGTCAGGAAAAACTTTCTGGAAAATTCAAAGCCATAGATTAGTCCTAGATTATTTTTAATGAAATATTCAATGGTTATTGAAAGAGTTACTAAAGAAGTCTTCACAGAGTGAATTATTCTTGACATGCTGATTTCTAAGAAGAGTCAGCTAATTTCCCAAAACAAAGCCCAAAACTAGAAAACTAGTTTATTCAAGTATTTGTGTTTTCTAAGAAAACTGGATGTGAGACTACCATAAAAACAAAAACAAAACAACCCATTGCCATGGAGTCAGAAATAAAAGCACAGAACACAGCTATTTACATAATTTACTAGTATTACACATAGCTGGACATACAGATACTTAACTGACAACCTCAAATCCAATAAAATGATACTACTAGAAAGTTCTATTCGTATGAAGGTTCATCATTTTTCAGCACTTCTGTGAGGAAAGAGGATACCAAATACTCACTTTTTTGCATATGCTGAAAATGCTTAAACTTTAATATTCTTTTATTCTTTGAGCCTAAAAACAGGACACAGTTAAATCCTAATTTTAATAGCCTGCCATGAACTAGATTCAAGAGGGAGAGTGTGAATGCATTCTACTTCAGTTAAAAACTTGAACAAAATCTATTCATAGGATATTTTTTGCTTGGTTTGTTATTGTATAGTATAATGGTGGACAGCCTATGCTAACACTCATGTGCAGAAATCATTCCTTTTGCAAATGTCCAAGGAACCACCACTTCTTAATTTAGGACCTAAGAAACTTATTTGGAAACCTTCTTCCACCGATAAAACTTGAAAAAAATATGAGTCCATTATCAAAGATGCTAATAAACAAGACCTGGCCACTGCCAGGCTCTCTTGAGCCGGTCTACTTGGTGACTGGCAACCAGAACAAGCTGGAGGTTGCTCAGGATACAGCCAGTAAGCCATCATGATAGTGCCTTAGGCCCTCTCTCCTCATTGCTGAGTGGGGTCTAAGCCCAATCTTCTCTTCAGAAGGTTGATAAGTTGACCCACTGAGCAACAGGTGCTGACATCATGGAAACTATCTTAATTCCCTAGGATTTGCCTGGCTTTCTGCCCTGGTTCCTGTTTTTGCTGCAGGTCCGTGCTGGAATAGTGTTGTACCCCGCGCTTCTCAACTGCTTCGTGACAGCTCATGCCTCCCTATGTATCTACCGTTGCCCCTGGCCTGTGGGAGTGGCCTTTTGGTATTCCTTAGCAACTGGTTGGTCCCTGCCATGAGTCAGAATCTCCTTGACGGCAACTGACAACAACAACAACAACGGTCACCTGTAAATATTTCTTGAATGAATTCGATGAATATTATGTCCAAGAACACTAAATTATTGGGCTATTTTCTCCCTTTCTCCTTCTGGACAACTGGATATATACCTGTTTTATTTTTAATTTTTTTAATGTTTATGTTTGATTTGGAAAATCATAAGTATCATTCTCTTAAAAACACACCTACAACACACTTTTAAAATGACAAATGTTAAGTTTGATGCTGAAGTAAAATTTATAAAAATTAAAAAAAGTAAAAGATACAAAAAAAAAAACCTCTCACTTGGAATTCTACTTCCTATAGATTGGTAATGTATTTATTTCTCCTTTTTTTCTATGTAATTTTTCATGCATCTAAGACTGTACTGTATCTAAAATTTTATATCATTGCTAATTGAATATACAAACCAGTTCTGTTTCATCCACATTTCTACACTTAATTCTAACAAAATTGCCTCACAGTTCACTTGATGGAATTGGTGGACCCATTTGTTATTATGGGATTTTTATCGTGCCAGTTTTCACCTGTTCCATAATAATACTCAAAAATGTCATAGTCATTTATGGCTTTATGGACTATAAAATACTTTCCTGTACATGATGTGATTTCATTCTTCCAAAAGCACTGTAAGATGGATATCGTTATCTCTTCTTTAAGGATGACATTAGTTACTTTAAGTAACTGAAATCCTTCCTTATTACAGAAAGAATTTTAGTTTACTACCTCATAGATGAGAAATTTGAGGAACAAAGACATAACGAACTTGCTTAAGATCGCATAGATAATGGTGGTAATAATACCACAACTATTATTGATTGAACTTTCCCTACCTGCTAAGCCCTTTACATAAGTGACTTATTTAAAATTCACAACATCTTTGTAGGATAGGTCTAATTAGCCCCATTTAACAGAAGAGGAAACAGAGAGGTTAAGTAATTGTCCAAAGTCACATAGCTAGTTCATGGTACAGCCAATATATACCAAAGATCAGTGTTTGAGGCTGAGCTAGCTTTCTGCTGCTCGTTCCATAATAATAGGCTACATCCTCTGGTCAGGTGTTATGAGGATTACAAAACAAAGTCTAAAAGCAGTGCTTGCTTTCAATGTTCTTTTTAATTACTGGGGAAGATATGACAAGTACTAATAAAAGAAACATTTCTGTTTAGCTATTCCTTTTTTCATGTTAGAGATCAAGTCTACACCTTGAGTTTGTCGTGGTTCTTTCTGAATCTTCATAGAAAGCAAATCATCATCAAGCTTTTGCTAATCTTCTCTGCCCCACATCTTAAAAGTCAGTCCAAGTAATGTGTTTACAGTTTGAGACCCTTTTTCTTTTCAGCTTGTGCTGTCATCAGTCACTTGATCAAGTCACAACGAACAGGAAACATGGTAAGAATGAAAAGAAAAACCACTCTTAAAAACTCTCTAAGCAATGCTAAGCTTTAAGGAAGCTGAGCAAAATATTCTATTTTTAATATGAATATCTAAAAGTACTTGCTTTCTTTTCTTGGTCACTGGCTGAGCCAGGAAGAGGGCCATCAGGTTCATCCGGTAGTTCCTTGGCAGTCGGAGAGGCACTTTTGTTTACATCTGTATCTAGGCAACCAGAATGCTAAATCAGATCAGGAACTATGGCAAGTAAATTTTAGTAGTGGTGGTAAGGGCAGTTTCTGTACCTACGGCTAAGGTTAAAGGGAGGTTTCCAATTTGTTTGATACCTTCCCTCTTCCCTCATCCACTACCCCAATTCTGCCCCCGGCCCCCATCATACCCATAGTAAGCCAGAACTATAGGACACTACTAGAAGACATTTTGGACACTTTGTTGAGGTTTGTGCACTCATTTAAATCAAACAGTTCTAAAATTATAGCTAATAATTTCTCATCCATTGTGCCCAAGTCATCTGAGTGTCTCCTTTGAGATTACTTTATTTGTATTAAGAAATATAAGTAAGGTAGTGAAATAGAAAGCTAGAGACATAACTGATCCATGAACAAATACCTGAACTCATCGTGCTTGGTTTCCAAGCTTTATTTTTTGTTGATTTGATTTTTTGAAGGTGGTCAGAGATTTTTTTCTCCTCTCAGAAAGTCACAGTACTAGGGAATCTTGAGTGCATCCTGACCAATGTCTTCACGTTTCTGGGGCATTTTCCCAAGAGTGCCCAGCAGCATTGTGACTGCAGGAAGGATCTGTGATGTCAACGTTTTTTGTTCTCACACTTTAAGTCGTTAAGTCCATGGGACTTAGCAGCTTCAAGGGTTTTCTTTAATTCTTATCTTCATAAAAATCATTCTGTCCTTCATCTGTTTTTGCCTCAATGGGTGGGAAGTAGCCATTGCTAACACTGATACTTCACACCCTTCCCTTGATTTTGAAACCCTAGTTAAAGGCTCCTAAGAGGCACCCCAAGATAAGATAGAGCTTTTGTGCAAGGTCCATTAACTCCCTTTTCTTCATGACTAACTGCTGATATGCTCTAGGCAACATTTCTTTTATTGTTGTGCTTTAAGTGAAAGTTTACAATTCATGTTAGTCTCTCATACAAAAATTTGTACATACATTGTTATTTGACCCTTGTTGCTCTCTCTGTATTGTGACAGCACACTCCTCCTTTCCACCCTGGATTTCCCATGTCCATTCAACTAGCTCTTGACCCTCTCTGCCTTCTCATCTCACCTCCGGACAGAAGCTGCCCGTTTAGTCTCATGTATCTACTTGAGCTAAGATGCACACTCTTCACGAGTATTATTTTATGGCCCATAGTCCAGTCTAATCTTTGTCTGAAGAGTTTTAGTTCTGGGTTGACAGAGAGTCCAGGGGCCATGCTTTCTGCAGTTCCTCCAGTCTCAGTCAGACCATTAAGTCTGTTTTTTTTTTTTTTTACTAGAATTTTAGTTCTGTACCCCACTTTTCTCCTGCTCCATCAAGGACTCTCTGTTTTGTTCCCTGTGAGGGTGGTCATTGGTGTTAGCTGGGCACCATCTAGTTCTTCTGGTCTCAGGCTGACGAAGTCTCTGGTTTATGTGGCTTCCTTTCTGTCTCTTGGGCTAATACTTTCCTTGTGACTTTGGTGTTCTTCATTTTCCTTTACTCCAGGTGGGTTGGGACCAACTGATGCATCTTAGATGGCCGCTTGCTAGCTTTTAAGACCCCAGACGCCACTCACCAAAGTGGGATGCAGAACATTTTCTTAATAAACTTTGTTATGCCAATTGAACTAGATGTCCCCTGAAAGCATGTTCCCCAGACCTCCACCCCTGCTACTCTGTCCCTTGAAGTGTTTGGTTGTATTAAGGAAACGTCTTAGCTTTGGTTTAATCCCTTTGTGCTGACTTCCCTGTAGTGTGTGTTGTCCTTCCCTATCTAGTTAGTGAATACCCTTCTTCCTCCCTCCCCACCCTTGTAACTATCAAAGAATGTTTTCTTCCGTGTTTAAACTTTTTCTTAAGTTCTTATGATAGTGGTCTTCTACATTATTTGCCCTTCTGCGACTGACTAAATTCACTCAGCATAATAGGCAACATTTTCTTAGTAACATTTTCCAAGCCAGAAAGCGGCACCCTGAGAACCAGCTCAAACCAGCTAACCACGCCTGCGCAGAACCTGACCTCAGAACCTCCCTCTTCCAGAGCAGATCACGTTTACTAGACCACCGTTGTACCCGAAGCCCATTCTGGAGTGAGAGGTCTATCCACCAGTACATCAGGCCCAACATAACTCGGCAACCAGACTCCCAAACTTGGACAGGGGAGGGAATTCCAAGAATGGGTGGGCTAAGGGGGTGAGGTGTAAGACCTGGAACCAGTCTCCCTATAAAAGATCCCCAAATCCCCAGCTCAGAGAGCTCGGGTCTTCTGGTTCCTAGACCCCGCGTTACTCCTTGTCTGCGCAAATAATAAACTTGCCCCTTTGTTTGCCTTGTGACTAGCGTCCTTCTTATTTCAATTGGCTAATAGGACAGGACAAGAAACCGAGAGGCGTTCGGTTACATTTTACTTTCACAGTTTGATAAGATACTAGTTTCCATCATATCAGACCAAAAAAAGAAAAAGAAAAAGAAAATGAAATGTTGCAATACTCTTAAAAGCGTTGAAATCTTTTCAAGTACGGTAGGTTAAGGCAGCTAAATCTTCTGGCCACTAGAGGGGATTATCACAAATGATACAGTAAGAATGACAGGTGAGTGGGTCAAGGCTGTAAATAAAGTATTGAACTTGGGCTTTGTAGAAGAAATTTTATTCACTATTGTGGCCAAAATAGTGTGGATTGTTCAAGCTCTGAAATATTTCCTAATTTTCAAAAAGTAGAATTTGCATATTTTATTAATACTATTTGGCCCCCATATACAGAAATAACGTTATTGGCTCAGTTGCTTTACCAGTTATGGTGCTGAATTTGCCCTGCTCTAAGGACACACAATGTTTAGGATGCTGAATGACAAACTGATCCCACAGATAAATGCCACCCATGATGTTGGCCTTAATGTTATGTCCTTTAGTGCTAAGCTGAATCCTCAAAACATAGATACAGTTTTCCATGGTTTGCAAGCAATCCAAAAGGCTAATTACACCACCCTAATCACTATTTTCCCTAGCTCCAAGAAAGACCGAAACACACAAGCTACCAAGAGCAGGTGGCTACGGAATCTGAGAGAGTGGGTTGGAGCCCTGATTCCTCAACCTATTGGCTTTCTACTTTGGGCAAAATTACCTCACTTCTTCCAGCCGTGGATTTCTCATCTGCAAAGATGAGATAATAATATTGATCTCATAAGCTGGTTGGAAGGATTAAATGCAATAATACTTGTAAACTGCTCGGTTGAGTGCCAGAATGAGAGTCCATTAAAAGGTAGCTATTATTAGTGATTATTTCACAATGTGGAAATCACCCAAGAAATAGATATGGGCAGGGTCTGTGTGAGAAAGGAAAACTGGATTTGACCTGACTTAATGGGATTTTTTTCTCCTCTTAAATTCTGTTTTCTAATCCATAGATGAGAAAGCTGAATTTAAGAAAAATGAGCCCCACTGAAATGGAGAGCTCTAACTTATTTATTCTCTAAACATAAATGTCTGCTTGGTTTTTAACAGACCAATGTACATAACATACATGTACCATTGAATTCCTGCCTGCCTAAAATGTCTATGGAAAATTCTTCCTGAAAGTCAACGATCTTCGAAGATCCCCCTTAATCCAGGGCTTCCTAGAGTATAGCCTAACACACAGAAGCCAAAAATCTCCAACTTCTATCTTAAAAAGTTAATAACATTGTTTTCTAATATTAAATATAGGCATAAGGAAATAACCCTGATGTGGTGGTCAGTGAAGGGGGAGTGGTCAATGGGGAGGGTCATCCAGGACAGAACCTCTGTATGTTACTGTGCACTACACAGCCCTGTTGTTCTTAGCTGCGACTGAGTTAACCCCCAAATCATAGTGACCCCATGCACAAAGGAAAGAAACTCTGCTTGGTCCTGTGCCATCCTCATGATCAGTTGTGGATTGGACTGTTATGATGCGTAGGGTTTACACTGGCTGATTTTTGGAAGTAGACCACCAGGCCTTTCTTCCTAGTCTGTCTTAGTCTGGAAGCTCTGCTGAAACCTGTTCAGCACTGCAGCAAACAGAAGTCTCTGCTGACAGATGGGTGGAGGCTGCACATGAGGTGAATTGGCCAAGAATTGGAGTCTTGTGCACGGAGGGCAAAAATTCTACCACTGAACCACCACTGCCACTACAGGGCATCATTCATATTGTATAACACTGTCAATTTTCATATTTGCTACAAGTTTTTTTCGGGCATGTGTCAGGAAAATTTCTTTTTCTAACTAAGTATATCAGGACTGTTTTCTGACAGGTCTTGAGAAGGGTGCCTATTTCTAATTCACGGAAGAGGGGTAACTGAACCAGGTGCCTCCCCAACCCTGGAGGTCCACTGAGTGCTCTTTTTAGGTGAACTAGCCTCAACCAGCCCCGGATCAAAGCAGCCAGTAGTCGTTGGCAGAGCGTGCCCTCCTAGATTTCCTTTTTAAAAATTTTCTTCCTTTTGTGTCACCTCTCACATGTTGTCCCAACCACTCTTCGGCCATCTTTGCTGGAAAGATCTCATTTGGATCTGGAGTCCCCTGTGGGTCAGCAAACTTTTCCTTGTGCTATTTTAATTTTAAAAGGAGCATTGGTGGGGCAGTGGTTAAGAGCTCGGCTGCTAACTGAAAGGTCGGCGGTTTCAGCCCACCAACTGCTGTGCAGGATGAAGACGTGGCAGTCTGCTTCCGTAAAGATTACAGCCTTGGAAACTCTATGGGGCAGTTCTCCTCTGTCCCATAGGGTTGCTATGAGTCAGGATCGAATCAATGGCAATGAGTTATTTTAATTTTAGAGTCTTCCATAACCTCTGATCTGTTTAGCACTCTATGTTTTAGGAGATGTTCCTCCTGTTTCACCTCACATTCTTATAAGTAAGGCAGCACAGGTGTGAATATCTCAATTTTACAGCTGAAGGATTCTAAGAAGGGTGAAAGTACAAGGAGGTTCAGAAAGGTTAAGTGATTCACCTAAGTAAACGGTGAAGCCTGAGTAGACCCCCGAGTCTTCTGACTCCTAGCCTATGCACCATTCTTTCCGGGATTCTTAGTTCTTTAAGGTGTGGATGTTTAACTGATCTTCATTTTAAAGGGGCGTTCAATGCTTGAACCCAAATGGAAGACTAAGGCTTGGAATTTCAATGAGTGGAGTATTTCTGAAGCAAGACATATTTTGGTTCCCTTAAAATAAAGTAACTAACTTCTCAAGGCTTAAGGTTCTATATCTTTGAGTATCCATTCTTGATAAATTATATAATCCTGCTTTCCATTTATAAAATGATATGATGGTTATAATAGCCCCTACCATATAAGATTGTTACGATAATTAACGAGACATGACAAGCTCTTAAAACAGTGCCTGAAGCAACATAATGCTCAATAAGTGTTAGCTCTAATTCTCTTGGGTCTAACTACGTCAGCTTTATTGCATTTTCTAAGGAGAGTTAAAAAGAGCCCTGTTGGTTCAGTGGCTGCTAACCTAAAGGTCAAACCCACTAGCTGCTCTGCAGGGGAAAGATGTGGCAGTCTGCTTCCATAAGAATTTCTAGCCTTGGAAACCCTGTAGGGCAGTTCTAGTCTGTCCTATAGGGTCACTATGAGTTGGAAACTACTCGATGGCAGTGGGTTTGGGTTTTTTGGTAGGTAGAGTTTCTTTAGTAGGGTGTCAATATCTATCAGATAAATAAATGAAAGCGTTTGTACTTTGTCCATGAGAGATTGGAAGGAGCCTGTGGTAGGAGCTGGAGGGCCAGTTTCCATGTGCCATTTCATGAAGGCCCCCAGCCTCTCCTAGGGACAGTAACTATACCTGGCCCATCTCCCATTAATGTGAACCTCACCCTAGGAACCTCTGCCCGATGGCTTAACCTCAGGGGAATTCTCTGGGACGTCTGGAATATTTATTTAAGAAGGCATTTAAGCACCTCATATTCCAAGGCATTGACTATGTTGGTCCGCATGGGGAATACAGCCATTAAAAAAAGTACAACATATGTTCTTTAGGAGTTTACTATCTATAGGAGAGAGGGTGAGCCCATGGCTCACTCTAAATCAACTTAAAAATAAAATAGAAAATAGAAATAATCAGAAGAGAATTTTGATGAGCCTACTCACTATTTCTACAGACCTGTGTACATCTCTGTCCACGTATTCTGTTTTCTGTCCTGTTGCAGTGGATGGACCATCTGTCCATCTATCTCCTCGTTAAGTTAAGGCTGATCATTCCAGTTATCCTTAGATATACCACTTCCTCTCATTTGCTCAAGGACACTGTTACAGCGATTTCTCCCTCTTTACTGGATATTTCCCATTAGTATACAAACATACTTTTTAATCTCTCTGACCCACCTTAAAGCAAAAAACAAAAACAAAAAACAAACAAACAAAAAAACCAAAAAACTCTTCTGTTGACCTTATATTCCCTTCCTGCTATGACTAAAATTTTTCCATTTTTACACAGGAAAACCCCTTGAAAGGTTTATTTACATTTTACCCTGATTTCTCTCTCCAATTCTTTCTTGCACCACTAAAAGCAGGCTTTCTATTCCTTTCATCCTTCACTAAAACTGCAGTTTTATGCTCTTGTGACCTCTCTGTTGCTAAATCCAGTGGTCAATGCTCAGTCCTTATCTTGCTTGCTGTCAGTCGTATTTGACAGAGTCGGTAGCTGTCTTTTCCCTGAAATTCTTTCTTTACCATGACTCACACCTCTCTGCTACTCCTTTTCATGGGTTCTCCTCATCTCCCCAACCTCTGAGTGTATGACCAGTTATCTTGGTTTGCCTGGGACTTTCGCTTTTAGTACTGAAAGTTCTGTGTCCAGGAGATCCCTCCAGCCCTAAACAAACTGGAACAGTTGGTCCACCTACTTCTGAATGTTAAAGTGCCCCAGGGCTCGGTCCTTGAACTTCTACACTCGCTACCTTGATGATCTCACCCAATCTCGTGACTATAAACTGATGATCCCCAAACTCCCCCTTCCTCAAAGTTGCTCTGCCCAGAGCCTCGCCCATTGTAGTAAATGGTAACAGCCTTTTTCCAGTTACTCAAGCCCCAAATCTTGGCATCCTCCTTGATGGCTCTCTTTCTTTCATACACTACCTCCAATCCTATTCACTTCACCTTCAAAATATATTCAGACTTGGGTCACTTCTTGCCACTTCCTCTGCTACCACAATGGCGCAAGCAACCATTATCTCTTCCCTGGATTATTGCAATGGCTTTCTAAAACCAGTCTTCCTTCTTCCAAGCTTGCCCCCATAAATTACTCTCAACAAAATTGTGATGGTTTTAAAGTTAAGTCTGACCATGAAACTCATCTGCTCAAAATCCTCCAGTAGTTTTCCATTTTGCTCAGAGTAAGGGGCAAAATTTTTCTAAGCGCTACAAAACCTTTCTGAGGTCTACTTGATAGGGTCTCCATAGTCATCTGATCTCATCTTGTATTACTCTTCCCTTGGCTTTCTCTGCTCCAGCCATACTGGCCACCTCATCGCTCTTGAACGCATTGGTGGGCTCTGCCTCAGGGCCTTTGATCTTGCCGTTGTCTCTGCTTAAATGCCCTTTCCCTAGAAATCCCCTCTGCTCACTCCTTTACTTCCTTCTGGTCTTTATCAAACATCATTTTCTCAGAAAGGCCTTTTCTGGCAATCTAAAATTACAGCTCCTTTCATATTCACACTCTTCCTATTACCATATCCTGCTGTATTTTCTCTTTAGCATTTGCTTATCTGACAGATATTTTACTTTTTCTATTAATTGTCTGTTTCCCCCTGCTAGAGTCTAAGCTCCATAAGGGTTGGAATTTTTGTTCACTGCTCTGCCCCAATGTTTAGAACAGTATCTGGCACATGGTAGGAGCACAATAAATATTTGTTAAGTGAATGAATAAATGAAGTCCATAAAAGATGTGTAGATGCATTCTACAAGGGAGTTTAGAAGTGCTAGTGGCTCTTCTCTGGGATCAAGTAGATAAATGTACATGAATTGTGGGAAAAGTAGCATTTTACCTGAACCTTGACAAATGCACAGGCTGGAGGTTCCTAAGGTCTGAGTGGTGCTCAGGGTTTTCTGGCTTCCCCTACCACTCCCCACCCCCCGCCATAATAGGTTTAAGGACACTTCCAGGGGTCCTAACTGGCCCTCCACTAACACTTGGAGAAAGGGAGGCCCTCTCTCCCTATCACCAAATATTTCTTGTCCTGTTCTCTTCCTGTCTGACTTTCAGCTGCCTCCTTGTTGGAAAGAATCTGTTGAAATCAGTATGGAGTTTACACCTCACAAGGGACAGTGCCTAGACCAGGCATTTTCAAACATCAGTGTATATAAAACCCACCTGGGGAGCTTTTTAAAAATCTAGGTTCCTGGGCCCCACACCCACAAGTTCTTAAACAAACTCATTTTGATCCAGATATCTACGGACTCACTCTAAAAAACCTAAAGGCAAGAATTTCTAAAGGTGACATCCCTGAAGGCCTATAGAGAAGACAATTTTGGACAGGGAGCCCCTTTGGTGTCTCTAAAATTGTTACTGTATTTCTATAAAACAACCCATCCATCCATCCATCCATCCATCCATCCATCCATCCATCCATCCATTCATCCATCTATCCATCCACCCACCCATCCACCCATCCATCCATCATCTCTCTCAGATTCTGTGTTTAAGTGAATTTTCCTATGCTGTAGCAGTGCCAGAGGAGATTTCTCCTTTCAAAACACCTCCCCTAAGGTAAAACCACATTCTAGGGCAGTCTCCCCTCAGGTGCCAATTAGCAATTTGTTTTCATTCCCTACCTTTGTGTATGTATCTGGCCACTCTTCCTTCTCCTAACTGTCAGCAAGGCTCTCTTTTTCCAGTGTCTGGTTTCTTGTTATCACTTCTGTCTCCACTTCTGAACAAACAGCTTCTCCCCAGACACCTAATAGTAGTTAAGCTACTGGTAAATTCGCATCTCCCTTAGCTCCTGTTTCTTGCCTCCAACTGCCACTGCCCTTTGTCTGGCTTTGGCTAATATTACTAAGTAAATGGACTAACCAAATTAAGACGTGTAATGCTTTAAAATATAATAACTTCAACAGTTTCCAATGTAATAAAATACCAAGGGGAAAAATACTCTCTGGGGAAGTGTATTCATCTTGTATACAGTTGGTCACACATATTCACAAGTGCAAAGAATCCAAAACAAACAAACAAAACTGACAAAATCCCACATGGCAGATGATGCACTTCAAAGGTAGGTAAGTTAATATTTCAAAGTCAGTGACAACTAAAGCTCTTCCTTGTACAGCCACCAAATACAGGAATCATAGGCCTTTTGAGGGAGAAATGAAAGCCTTGTAAAATTAGTTTACAGGATCTTGATGATACTGGCAACAGGAATCTTTGTCCTGGTTGCTCTAGCCATAAATCAGATTTCCCCCATTTCTCTGCAAAAATCTCTTCTGCTGCACAGAAGCTTCTTGCTCTGTCAGGGAGGCCCTGAGCCTTTGTGGACCCAGAGTCTGCTCTGAAAAAACCTGACTCAACGTCTCTGAGCGTGTCAGATTGCCAGGGACAGGCTGGTGGTGGGCAGCAATCTCGACTTACTGCTCTAACGATCTCGAGGATCCTATTTTTTTTGTGTAGTAAGACTGGCGTCCCCAACATCCAGTGTATCACGAGCACCAGGCCTTCAAGGTGAACAGAAATATCTTTTTGAAAAGCATATAAATAGCTTCTAAGCCCAAAATCAATTAATGTATTTTTGGCCCTAGACATCCACACGTTTAGCCAAATGGCTCTAAGACAGAATTTAATATTGCATGTGTTTTGTCTTATCAATAGAAAGGTTAAGGAAGCCTAAAACAGAAAATTTTCCTGTGCTCTGGGAATACCCCTATGTCTCACTATTAAAAAATGTGAGAGATTCTTCTCTGTACAATGCTTACCTCTGAATAACTTTCTGGGGCCGTCCTTCCAGCATAGGATACACATCCTCAGCTGCTTATGGCCGTAATTCCTAGCCTTGTAAGAGCTGGGGCATCTTCCACTTGCTACAGGCTTTTTCTAGCATGGCCTATCTTTCTAAAAATTACAGTTAGCTAAAGTAATTTTGAAAGACGCCCTGATTGTGCAGTGGTTAAACGCTCGGCTGTTAACCAAAAGGTTGGTGGTTTGAACCTACCAGCCCCGCTCTGAGGGTGAAAGATGTGACAGTCTGCTTCCGTAAAGATTTACAGCCTAGGAAACCCTATGGGGCAGATCTACTCTGTCCTATAGTGTCGCTATGAGTCAGAATTGACTCAACAGCAACAGGTTTGGTTTGGATTTTTAAAGTACTTTGTTCAGCACATTTTTTTTTTTCTAGAAATTTATAACCAGTTTCTCAGCGTAATAGAAATACCTAGACCAAAGTGTAAACTAAGAGGATGAGAAAAAGCAATTTACTGAACTCCTACTACGTGCAAGGCCCTGTATATGTACATATGTGTGAATACTTACATATTTGTAGTTCAGATAAATCCTAATGAGTATATTGTTCCCATTTTACAGGTGCAAGTTGAACTTTCTCAAGGTCATACAACAGTGTGCCTGACTAAAGTGTTCTTTCCATCAAATCAAGCGACTTATCTTTGAAGTCTCTCTACATCTTCTTCATTATTTTCTGCCCTATTCTTTTTGACATCATTTCTGCCTTATGCCAGACACCTTGTGCTTTAGGTACTCAAGTTCACTGCTAAATTTATTCATTCATTCATTCATTTGTTCAGTCTGTCAGTCAGTCAAACAAACATTGAAATATTTATTGGGAAACTTCTAAGCACTGTTCCAGGAACTAGGCGTACAGCAATGAGCAAAACAGGAGAAAAATCCCTGGCCTCCTGACATTCTAGAAGGGAGTGTGCAAGAAGTAGTCAGACATTTACGGTGCTGTGTAGTGAGGGCAATTATAGAAGAAAGCCCTCCGTTGTGGGAGTGCAGAGGAACAGGACAGACCTTATGGAGGAGGTGACGGCTGAGGGGAGGCTGGGGTCCTGAGGCCCTGTAGGTATTAGCCCCATGTTGTTGTTGTTGTTAGGTGCCATCAAGTTGATTTTGACTCATAATGACCCTATGTGACAGAGTAGAACTGCCCCACTATGGGAGCAGATCTCCAAGTGTTTCTTCGGAGGAGCCTCTGGGTGAGTTTGAACCGCCAACCTTTTGGTCAGCAGTCATGTTTTGCCCTCAGGGCTCCCCACACAGGGGACTCCGTGTATTTCTGCTCATTGAAAGCCTATTCCTTATGGCAAGTAGCAGGACCAGAGGGCTGATAATCAGATGACGCTGCACAAGTGAGGCCAGGCCATAAGGGTCTTGCATCTTTGTAGGCATAACTCAGGGTTTGGAATTTACCCTGCAGGTGATGGTGAGCTGAGTGGTCAAGTAATGTTTACTGAATCATTGCTGCTAACCCTGTAAAATTTGCTTATATATTAGAGCAAAGATTACAAAGAGGCTGGTGAAATGAAAACGTGGGCAAATGTATGAGTTCTGTTTTTACTTCATAGTGAAGGATCTTTTTTTTAAACTTAAGACACTAAGTTAATAACGTAAAAATATGATATAAAATTAAGTCCTTGTGGAAATCTCCCTTGTGTTTTCTTCTTGTGCCTAAGACTGCCATTATATAACCCATTTAAACTATTTGGAGATGTTGGATTCCGAAACCACATTATCACTGAGGCATTTCAAGAAACTTTGGCAAAGGAATTCCTATTAATTACATGGTTATTTTTGTAACATGAAAAAGTATCCAGGTAAATTGTAAATCTTTTCTGTCCAAAAATAACCTAAAGAGACAAAAAATAAACTTTGAAAAATTATTCATCAAAAATAAGAAAAAGGATTAATATCCTGAATATGTAAGAATATACCAAAGTAAACAGGAAGGAATACTCAGAATCACCCTTGTAATAATCATTGTACACATTTTGAGATATTTCTTTCTAGTCTTTTTCTATAAACATGTATATATTATACACACATATGTATGTATATATGTTTATATTTATAATTGAGATTATAATTTTATATCTTTTTTCACTTGACTTTACATTTCACCTCTTATTACATATTTTTTGAAAATATGATTTTAATGGCTGTATAAAGTGCATTCTATGGCTTCCATAATTTTATTTAGCTTCTTTTTTATTTTTAGACATTTAGATTGTGGCCAATTTTTTTGGTAATGAAAGTAATACTGCAATAATATTGTAAACAAAATTTGCATATCTGATACTTTCCTAAGGAAATAATGGAGCAAAGGGTATGAATATTTGTGAAGATCTTGATACACACTACCAAATACCCTAAAAACAATTATTATATTTTTGCAAAGCAAATTTAAAATATGTAATAAGAAACTTAAAATTTTTATAATCAAATGCAGTAATTGCACATGTAGAGATATATCCAAGAGAAACACTCCAAAATACAGAAAAAGACTTACATACAAACATGTTCACCACAGTATTAAAATAATCAAAAACTAGAACTAGTCTAATTGGCTAACATTAGGGAAATACTAAAAAGTATTACTTCCGTCAAGTATTATGTCAATCATTAAAAATAATGTTCATAAAAAATTATGGTATGGACAATGAATTTGTTACATTAAGTTGAAAATCAAGATACAAATATTATATACAGTTTGATTTCAACTGTACTAAGCAAAATTCTAAAAGAAATTTTATCAAAGCATTAGCAGTTTGGGGGATGTAGGATTACGGATAATTTTTTTACTTCCAATTTCTTATATTTTTATTAGTATGAATCATTTTAATATTTAAAAAGTGTCTAAGAAAAAGACAACTCTTCCTTTGTTGTACAATTATGCATTTTTAAAGGTTTCCTTACCAATGTCAGTTTTGTGATAAAACTTCAGCCATATTTTCATTTTCTAATGATGTGCACCCATTTTCACATTTTATTAAGAAGTCACAATAGAAATCACAAGAGTTTTCTAACCACTGGCCCCCTTGCAATAAGCAGGCTGAATTGTTATTGTTAGCTGCTGTTCAGTCAGTCGTCCTGCCCATCCCCATGATCAGTTGGAGATCTGACTGTTGTGATCCATTGGCTGATTTTTGGAAGCAGATTACCAGGCCTTTCTTCCTAGTCTTAGTCTGGCAGCTGGGCTGAAACCTGCTCAGCATCATAGCAACACACAAGCCTCCACTGAGAGATGGGCAATGGCTGTGCATGAGGTACATGGGCTGGGATTCAAACGGGTCTCCCGCATTGAAGGCAAGATTTCTACCACTGAGCCACCAGAGCCCTCAAGCAGGCTGAAAGTGCCTACTAATTCCAGAAGGCTTTCACAGATTCCACCTGTCACAAGTGGATGAAAGGTTTAGGATCTGGTATTCTGATTCAGTTCCTGACTTGCCAAGTTTTCTGTGTCTATTAGAAGGTAGCGAAGGGAAAGTTGTTGACTGATCTATTATTGATCCTCAGATGAGCAGGCAGGGAAGCAGTTTCAGAAGAGAATGTTCATCTTCAGGCTGAGAAATCACTTTTCACTCCAAATCTGTCTTGATTTCCATCTGTCAATAATTTGTTAGATTTTAGTTAATTTTTTTTTCTTCTTAAAATGAAAGGAAAAAGGATTTGATAGGACATAAAATCAATGCTATGAAGGGAACTCAGTAGGAGACTTTTAAGACTTATGTAAGAATTGGGGTGCCTCTATAATTATTTTTATGTTTTAAATGTTATATTTATTTCTATACATATGTACATATATACTTTCACATAAATACATAAACGTGATATGCTAATTTTATCTATTTTTTTCTATTTTGCTTGCCGCTCCCCTCACCCTCTCATCCATGTTAAGTACCTACCTTAGTAGCCTTAGTAAGAGACCTTTATAATTTCAGAATATGTCAAGTAAATTAAAACACCCCTTTGCCACTTATATTTTTGGGTAGATGTTACACTTCAAATGTTAGCCAGGATTGGAAGCTCTGTGGCAACGGCTTCTCATTAGTAGCTAGTCTGTGCTAAACCTATACTTAGAGAAGTGTTATCTGCTTTCTTGTGAAGAATTGAAGATTTAAATGTTGTTTCTGGCAAGTGAACAGATTCTTTTTCATGTTACCTCAGTTTAGAAATGTTCAAATAAATGGTATATGATTTAAAAAATAATAAAAATAAATTCCTGTGGCCATTGGCAGGCAAGGGTAGGGGGACCTTTTTGGAGTGATGAAAAGGTTCTATGTTTTGACTTGGTCTTGGTAGTTATGTGGGTGTAATAAAAAAAAAAAGTTGTTGTCATGATGATCCCATGTGTGTCAGAGTTAGGACTGTGCTCCATAGAATTTCCAATGGCTGGTTTTTCAGAAGTAGATCACCAGGCCTTTCTTCCATGATGCCTCTAGGTGGACTACGAACCACAACCTTTCAATTAGCAGTAAAGCACTTAACCATTTGCACCACCCAGTGACTCCACATGGGTGTATAGCCCCCCTCAAGTCCAATGGAACTATTCTCAAAATTAGTACAGTTTATTGTAGTCAAATTATACGTAAAAAAATTTTGTAAGAGAAAGCACTTTACTCATTTAAATTCTAGGGCTTTAGGATTTTCTATGAAGACATTGTCATCCATCTCTGCAGTCCTCACCCCTCATCCATCCATGATGACATATGGATTTCAGATGATTCATTCTGTGGGGCCATTTAAGGACTAGGAAGTGGCTAGAAGCAAAAGTGGCTCTGCAGGTGACAGGGTGTCACTCAAGGAAATGTCATCAGAGTGGCTTGCATTGAACCTCATTCTGCCGCAGAAGCAGCTCAGCTGTTTGTTCTTTCACAAGTGTCTCCTAGGTAGTGGGGAGAGATGTAGGAGGAGACAGTTCTTGATGTCATGGAGACAGAGTCCAATTCTCTGTCTCAATATTTCTCTCTTTCTGTCTCCCAATTTCTGTATCAAATATAGACCAGGTGGACAGACAGGTATAAGTTAATAAAACAAATGTCACTATTTCTGAGCCAAGCAACTCTCCAGCTGCTTGTTACGGTCTCTCTTGGGACAGTTTTGGGCTAAACTTAATTATGCCTTTTATTCTATTGTTTGACTTTAATCATGGTGACTCATAAAGTAGACTTCAAGGAATGGCTTCATAACGCATTGCACTCTCAAGTAGTCTTGGTTGGAAACAATGAAATTTGGACTATGAAATGGGCGAGGCAGATACTCATCTCTCCCTCCCCACCCCCAACATTTGGCCTTTATTATTAAACACTGTTCTTGAAGTTGTCTGGGAGACCCTGCCTTCGTGTTCAAAGCAACAAAGCCTATGATCACGTGCCCTCTTCATTTGCTAAGTCCCAGAGAGGGTCAAGTTGTTCTGACTTCAGCCATCACTAGGGAGTGCAGAAGTGTGCACTGGAGAGGAAATAGGGTGGGGCTAGGAAATGCAGAAGGTGGTGAAAGAGTGTAGTGGGGAGTGAGTTTGATGGGGAACCTGGCCAGGAATTATAAGATGATGGGATGGGAGCCTCTGGGTAGATGTGTGAATGGCATGGGAGAGCACGCTATCTACCCAAAACGTCTCTAGTCACCTCTGTCTAAATCATGTTTCATATTTATTTTTTAATATTCACAAATCCACTTTACAATACGTCAATTTTGAGAAGCAATGCAAATACAATCTACTATTGGATGTATAGCATTGATTAGTAAATTAAAAAAAATTTAAAACAAGTAAAATTGAGTAAAGCTTGTAATTCAATTCACAGTTGGGAGGACCTGGAACCTACAGCTACTTTGGCAAGCTGAGTAGGCAGGGAAGGGAGCTAATATTTCCCCTCTCTTGCCCTCAGTATGAATTACACCTCAACATAAAGAAAACAAAAATCCTCACAACTGGACCAATAAGCAACATCATGATAAACAGTGAAAAGGTTGAAGATGTCAAGGATTTCATTTTACTTGGATCCACCATCAGTGCCCACGGAAGTAGCAGTCACGAAATAAAATGACATATTTCAATAGGCAGATCTGCTGCAAAAGACCTCTTTAAGGGTTAAAAAGCAAGATGCCACTTTCAGGCCTAAGGTGCGCCTGACTCAAGCCATGGTATTTTCAAATGCTTCATATGCATGCAAAAATTGGACGATGAATACGGACCGAAGAAGAATTGATACCTTTGAATTATGGTGTTGGTGAAGAATATTGAATATACCATGGACTGCCAGAAGAACGAAAAAATTTGTCTTGAAAGAAGTACAGCCAGAATGCTCCTTAGAAGTGTGGATAGTGAGACTAAGTACTAAATCACGTACTTTGAACACGTTATCAGGAGGAACTTGTCCTGGAGAAGGACATCATGCTTGGTAAAGTAGAGTGTCAGCGAAAAAGAGGAAGACTCTCAATGAGATGGATTGACACAGTGGCTGCAACAATGGGCTCAAACATAGCAATGATTGTAAGGATGGTGCAGGACTGGACAGTGTTTCCATCTGTTGTACATAGTGTTGCTATGAGTCAGAACCGACTTGATGACACCTAACAATCTCACCCTCTCTTCCTTCAGAGGCTATTCCCTCTAACAGATTATTTGTGATGAGTATTCCTCAAGATGGAGACAACCACCTTTTAAAGGAAAATGCCTCTACTACCTGTTGGGGAAGGTAATTGAGTTGGTACCTTGTGTCAGAGAGGAGAGGAAAAGCCACTTGGCTGGAAACCAGTGAGGACTAGTATGGTGTGATGAATCACTTTTATATGGTCTTTCTAGCCATGATCTTGTAACTTCCACCAAAATATTGGGTGGAACTATGCAAATAAAGTGCTTGTGGCCCACCATGGAAATTGGGCCGCTTGCTAATGATACAAACAGGGTGTATGGCACACTTGTTGGGGTAGGACCATGCAAATAAGGTGTGGGGAACCCTAATGAGAGGATTAGTCAGTTTTGCCATCCCATTAGGCTTAACATGAGCCATCCCAGAGGCTGAAAGGGGGATCTAACTACCACCAAGAAGAGATGGGACTGGAGTGTGTTCTGTGGACCCAGGGTCCCTGTGCTGAGAACTTCCTAGACTCAGGAGACAGATAGAGAGAGAGCTGTAACACTGAAGACAGGACAGGATGGTGAGAAGCAGGGACAGCAGAACCTGGAGACAGGTACTAGACAGCACAGTAGGATTCCTGGCCCATGTAGTAAGGCGGTTACAGTGGGTCCACCAACCCATGGAGTGAGAGAACTGAGTGCCTTCCTGCCAAGGCTTACTGCCTAGTGGGGTGCCCCCAGGCACTTACTGGTAGGGCTAAAGAGCTTTGAAACACTTGCTGAGCAGGGGAGAGGCCGAACCGATGGGCCAGGGACCGGAGAGAGGCCTGCCTGCAGGCATGGCTGAGAAGAGGCTGTCCTGATTGAAGAACTGTATTTTGATCAGTTTCTGATCCTGAATTGTAACCTGTTACTTCCTTAATAAACCCCATAACTGTGAGTATGGTCTGTGAGTTGTGCGTGGCCACTGTAATGAATTATCAAAACCAGCGGTGAAGTAGAGAATGCCATGGGAGGGATGGCTGATGTCAGAACTGGTAAAAAGGTTGGGAGGTATGTCTGACCTCCACCTCATAGCAATCAGCCTTCAGGTGTTGATGCTGATGATGATTCTCCCCTCTCATGAAGTTAGAGGAAGCCAGACACCGCCCACACGCCATTTTTACAGCTAGTTTGCTCCGAAGAGGGAATAGAGGAGCTGGGATGTGAGGAGAGAGCACCCAGAAGGTGTGGACCTTGTGGGGCTTGAGGTTCCCCTCCTCTGGCTGCAAATTTTCTTGCAGTTTCTAGAGTCTTTGAATGCTTCGGATGAATAGTGGGCTGTTTTTTGTTTTTAGAAGCTCAGGAATAGGTAGGGTTTTTGTTTTTACTGGGTTTACACAAACTGGAACAGAGATACAAGCACAGAGGCAGGAGCTGGAAACAAGAGAGGACCATGAAGTCAGCTCTGACAATTTCACATATTCCAATTTTGAACAAAAAGCAGACTTTTGGCTGGGAAAATGAATCCAGTCTTATAATGAAGCAAAACCATGCAAGGCAGAGCAGAGAGATGAAAACAATATTGGATTCTTCATGATGTCATTGAGCCACTTGGTCAAACATCTAACCCCACATTAGACTTTTAGGTTTTATAGAACAATACACTCCCTTTATTGTATGAATTAGATGGAATCATATTTGTTACTTTCAATAGAAAAATCCTAATTGATATAAATAATTAAAAAAATATGGACCGTGATTTTTAGATCTTAGATATACAAGGAACTAAATGACATCTTTATTTTAAAAAGCTTTAACTAAGCAAATCAAAGTTGTACAACAGCCCACTGACTTAGTAGTATTTTTATTTGTGAGACAGATATTGAATCATTTAATGTGGAATAGTTCTTAATGTTTTAAATATCTTTTATGAAAAGCTATATGAACATTAAAAACATAAAAGTTTACCTTGTTTTGGCAATGTATACAGGTCTCAACTCCAAATATATGCTTATATATTAATAGATATTTTTCCATATCTTGATAAAATTAACTTCTGTCCCTGCAAAAACAAACTTATTTCAGGATTATTCTTAGTTGCTCATGGACTTGTGGTGCTTAAGGAATGTGTAAAAATTTTCCTAAAGTGCAAATTTAATCATTTGTCCCTGTATTGTTTGTAATAACTCAAGTTGTTAAAGCTTCAAGAATGAAAATATTTCAAGTAACCAAAGAGTTATTAAGCTGAGAACATAAAGTCTTCCCATTTCAAGTACAGCAATTTAATTCCAGACCATTTGAACATTAGAAAGCTTGAAATATTAGTATATATGGCCGGAAGAGAATATCACAAATCCTTACAAAAAAAGAAGTCCAGCTATCACTTCTTTTCACATAAACCCATGTTTATTGTCCCTTTGATATTTTCACCTCCAAACAGGAGGAACAGTCATAGGAATTTAAACCCAGATGCATTTTCCCTCCAGCAACTTTCATTAATTTTTAATATTTGTTTTTTTCATTTACTGAAGAACTATGACTTGTCCTGTTGGAATCTTCCTGCAGTATGTCTCTGTTACTGCCCCTAGTCTGAGAGTCTTGCTGTAAGAGAAAAAAGAATATATGTATGTGCATTCTGTTTTCTCTATGCAGTATGTGTATGTTGATAAAACATAAAGGTGTATTTCTCTCTGCCTACAGGAAGAAGAATGGGTTAGGAAGCTGTGAGTCAGCCAGATAGCTATAAAATCTCTGGGTGACTCACCTAATAAAAATAAGATGCTAATAAGGCAGGATAAAGAAAATAGTAAACCAAGGTGGAAAAGTCTGTGACCGAGATTTAAGTGGCATAGGGATGGAAAGAGGAGCCTTCACAGGGGAGGGGGAGGGAGTTTGGAGGTTCTGAAGAGGGGAGAGATGGAGCGGAGGAGCTAGACCCCCACCATGTCTTTGAGTCTCTACAGGGCTCCAGCTGATTTTCAGCTTCCCTGGAGTGAGAGCTTTCAAGTGGGAATCTCATGAAAGGAGGTTCTGCTACACTGACTCCAGCTGTTTCTAGGAAAGACTACTATCAAGGTGGTTTGTCTGAGAACAGAGTGACCAATTCACCCAGTTTGCATAGGACTTCCCAATTTTAGCACTGAAAGTCACAAGCTCTGGGAAACCCCTCAGTGGCTGGTCACCCTAGAGTCCTGTGGAATTTGATGCGAACCTGGTGGTTAGAGACCTGGCAAGAAGTGATGCTCTCTTGGAATCCCTATTACTGGCCAGGGCAGGTCAAAGGAGGGTCAATGGAAGAAAATTTGAAAATTATGGTTTTCATGGGAGATTTAATTTCCCCTCAATTTCAATATAGATCCCAGGAAACTTTGATCCAGCAGAAGGACAAAACTTACTATGAGATTCCATATCGTACTTTTTTAAAACTCCATCTCCAGGATGGGTAATGTATTAGGAGGTCAACAGACCTGCATTCTGGGTCCAGGGGACAGAGATTAGAGTTTAGGAATATGAGGTGAACAAAAAAGGAAGTAGAAGCCTGGCTATGGAGTAGGTTTCTTCTACCCTCCCACCTCTTGATAGGAAGAAAAGCATATTTCTTAGTCCCTGTTGGAAGAAGTCATCAATATATAAAAATAAAAATGGAAGTGGGGGAGAAGGGGAATCAAATTATGTGAAAAAAAAAATCCAACAATTTCTTCTAATTTCAACTCAAAATGTGTGCCTATGGGAAAGACACCTGTTATAAATTGAGCTGAAATAGAGTAATATTAACATTTAGGAGCAGCTACCTGTCCTTTTGCAGGAATTAGAAAATAAAACAGTTACACTTTTTCACTATAAAAAAGACTTCCCAACTCACCGGAGGAGCACCTGCTGATGTACATACATGATAGATACAGTGCTGAAGAGGTAAGGAAATCTGGAGAATTGTCATGCCATGTCAAGAAGCCAGGCAAATAATGGTGGAACAGGAGAAGCAGGGGGTGGAAAGGGACTTAGAGGAAGGAGCAATTTACCTTTGAAGCTGCTTCAGTGGCTTCAAATTCTTCATCGGGACATTTAATAGTTTTTTCCTTGAAAGAAGAGTTTACGATGAAATAAGTTTGGGAAACATTGTTTCACTTAGCTCCCTTTACAGTGTGTATTTTAACATGGCAAATGGCTTAACTTTGTTTAACTATTCCCAAAATTTATTTAACCAGATAATCTTAGCTTATTTTAAACCAAGAAAAAGTTATTATCTTAAGGAAATAGTGATCCATAGAACACAGTTTCAGACATGCTTCCTCAGAGGATTTGTTTCTGGAAATAACCCCAGTGAAAAGCTCAGAAAGTAATTTCCTTTAAATTCTCTTAGAG
This sequence comes from Dugong dugon, assembly GCA_030035585.1. Classification (NCBI taxonomy): domain Eukaryota; kingdom Metazoa; phylum Chordata; class Mammalia; order Sirenia; family Dugongidae; genus Dugong; species Dugong dugon. The sequence goes on along the minus strand of CM057460.1, from coordinate 102,387,046 downwards.
ATCAATGATGTCTTTATTGGTGGACTTCTGAAATGGAATCCCATATTATAGACTGAATTGTGTTCTGAAAAAGAAATGTGGAAGTCCTAACCCCTGTACCTTTAAATATGAACCTGTATGGAAATATGAGTTTTCTTTTGTTTTGTTAATGAAGTAATTTCAGAGTAGAGTGGGTCCTAAACCTAATCTCTTCTGAATGGTGTCTCATAAAAAGAGCAGAATAGACACAGAGACACACACATGAGTACCTGTCTATAAGCAAAGGGACACTATGGATTGCCAGCAGACACCAGAAACTAGGAGGAGACCTTGATTTGGACTTTCAGCTTCCAGACCTGTGAGAAAATAAATTTCTGTTCTTTAAAGCCACCCATTCTGTGGTATTTTTGTTACAGCAGCACTAGCAAACTGTGACAGTCTCCCTCAAACAGAGACAGAAGACCTGTGTAAATACGAACTGCTCAGGAGTTTTGATTTCTAGACTGAAACCAAATTTGACATCAGAATACCTGGCCTTTCACAAAAGAAGCAGTGACTTATTTGATTAGAATACTGTATAGATGGTTTGGTCTTTGTGAATCTTCTCATTGAACAAAACTTTTAAATCTGAAACCTAAAATAGAACAGTCTTTTAGAAATGCTCTGAGATATGTAAGAAAGAAAAGAGTTAAAAGGGCAAGTATGAAAATGAAAGTGGTCATTTAAAGTTAGAATTATATTTCAATTTAAACAAAACTTTTATCACTCAAAACAAGAATCGCTCAAAAATAGATTAATAGTGTTCTAATGGAATATTAATCAATTATTGAAATTCTTTCTAAAATTTGGATGAAAGAAGAGGTAAAGATTATAATATTGAATAACAGTCCATTGGGAAAAGGTTGTTATTAACTTGGGAAAATAGTTGAACTAGTGAAATATAAACTTAGTTCCCACCCAAGCACTACCCTTAAAATTGCAAAAAAGACAAAACATAGGAAAATTCCTTTATAAATGTTTTATAGCTAGAGAAAATTTTAGCTGAGAAACCTAAACATAGCCTTTTAGGTTAGAGCCAATCTAATCGCATTTTTATATGATATAAATAGGTCATCCATCATTATATGAGAAATGTTTTTTTACCAGACTAAAAAAATGGGCTTTGTTCACATAAGTGGAAACAGAAGGCATTGATTAAGAATATTTAGAAAAAAGCGTATATTATCTTTCAAGAATTCTTCTGAACACATATTCTGATTGAATTGTTCTTTCCAAGATAAACGAAGGACTGAACAGGCTTGTTGTTATTTAGCTGAAGCCTTTTAGAAAAGCAGTTTCTCGCTAAGAGTTATAAGACACAGGGAGCTATGAGGTGCTGTTTTTGGAGTTGCCATGTCCATACACAGGAGTGTGCCTAGAAAGATTTTGGAATGGTCAGTTTTTCCTGAGGGTTTCCACGAAACATCCCCCAAGAAGATTCGCCTTTCCCTGAATAGTATCCCTGTATGAGCCCAGGCCTTCAGTTCTCTGGCTTCCAAGGGACCCTTTCTCAGGTACCCAACTGTGGCATGCTTACATAATGCACCTTCAGGCGTCTTGTAGAAACTTCAAGTCTTACCCGCCCTCCTTATTCATAAGAGCAAAACATGAGAAACAACTCGAATGCCAAATAATAGGAAAATCTAAAAAATAGATTAGTAGTGCTCTGATGGAATATTAATCAATCATTAAAATGGTGATTTTGGTCAATAAAGAAATGCTAAGTTAAACAAAAAGATACAAAATTCTATACAATTATATAAAACATATATATGTACAAATGATCTCTCTATGTAAATTATATATAAAATTGATATAGAATTTATATATGTGTATATATATGTATACATATATATGTGTGTGTGTATAAATTCTACATCATACTCATCTGTCAGTTTGTCATACTGTGGTGGCTTGCCTGTTGCTGTGATGCTGGAAGCTATGCCACCAGTATTTCAAATACTAGCAGGGTCACCCATGGGGGACAAGTTTCAGTGGAGCTTCCAAACTAAGACAGACCAGACAGACTAGAAAGAAGGACCTGGAGATCTATTTCTTAAAAAATTGGCCAGTGAAAACCTTATGAATAGTAGCAGAACATTTTCTGATATAGTGCTGGAAGAGGAGCCTCTCAGGTTGGAAGGCACTCAAAATATGACTGAGGAAGAGCTGCCTCCTCAAAGTAGAGTTGACCTTAATGACGTGGATGGAGTAAAGCTTTCAGAACCTTCATTTGTTGATGTGGCATGACTCAAAGTGAGAAGAAAGAGCTGCAAACATCCATTAATAATCAGAACGTGGGATGTATGAAGTACAAATCAAGGAAAATTGGAAGTGCTCGAAAATGAAATGAAACACTTGAAGGTCGATATCCTAGGCATTAGTGAGTTGAAATGGACAGCTACTGGCCATTTTGAGTCAGGCAATCATGTGGTCTACTATGCTGGAAATGACAAATTCATTATCAGAAAGAACATTTCAAGATCTATGCTGAAGTACAACACTGTCAGTGACAGAATAATATCCATATGCCTACAAGGATGACCAGTTAATACGACTATTATTCAAATTTATGCACCAACCTCTAATGCCAAAGATGAAGAAATTAAAGATTTTTACCAACTGAAAACTGGTAATTGCATTCTGAAACTGATCAAATATGCAAACAAGATGCATTGATAATTACTTGTGACTAGAATGTGAAAATTGGAAACAAAGAAGAATCAGTAGTTGGAAAATATGACCTTGATGATAGAAGCAATGCAGGAGATCACATGATAGAATTTTGCCAGACCAGCTACCTATTCGTCGGAAATACCTTTTTTCAATAACATAAGTGGCAGCTATACACATGGATCTCAGCAGATGGAATACACAGGAATCAGATCGACTACATCTGTGGAAAGAAACGATGGAGAAGCTCAATATCGTCAGTCAGAATAAGACCAGGGACCAACTGTGGAACAGACCATCTATTGCACATATGCAAGTTCAAGTCAAAGCTGAAGAAAATTAAAACAAGTCCACGAGAGCCAAAGTACGACCTCGAGCATATCCTACCTAAATTTAGAGACCATCTCAAGAATAGATTTGACACATTGAATGCTAATGACCAAAGACCAGATGAGTTGTGGGATGATATTAAGGACATCATACATGAAGAAAGCAAAAGGTCATTAAAAAGACAGGAAGGAAAGAAAAGACCAAAATGGATGTCAGAAGAGACTCTGAAACTTGCTCTTGAATATACAGTAGCTAAAGCAAAAGGAAGAAATGATGGATTAAAAAGATGAACAGAAGATTTCAAAGGCCAGCTCCAGAAAACAAAGTAAAGTATTACAATGACATGTGGGAAGACCAAGATTTAGGAAACCAAAAAGGAAGAACATGCTCAGCATTTCTCAAGCTGAAAGAACTGAAGAAAAAATTCAAGCCTCGAGTTGCAATACTGAAAGATTCTATGGGCAAAATATTGAACAACACAGGAAACATCAAAAGAAGATGTAAGGAATACACAGAGTCACTGTACCAAAAAGAATTGTTTGACGTGCAACCTTTTCAGGAGGTAGCATATGATCAATAACCGATGGTGCTGAAGGGAGAAGTACAAGCTACACTGAAGGCATTGGCGAAAAACAAGGCTCCAGGAATTGATGGAATACCAATCGGGATGTTTCAACAAACAGATGCAATGCAAATTTCTTGTCTATGCCAAGAAATTTGGAAGACAGCTACCTGGCCAACCAACTTGAAAAGAGTCATATTTGTGCCCCTTCTAAAGAAAGGTGATCTAACGGAATGCAGAAATCATCAAACAATATTATTAATATCACACACAAGTAAAATTTTGCTGAAGATATTTAAAAAATGATCACAGCAGTAAATGGACAGGGAATTCCAGAAATTCAAGCAGGATTCAGAAAAGGATGTGGAAGGAGTTGATATCATTGCTTATGTCAGATGGATCTCGGCTGAAAGCAGAGAATACCAGGAAGATGCTTACCTGTGTTTTATTGACTATGCAAGGCATTCGATTCTGTGGATCATAACAAATTATGGTAACATTGTGAAGAATAGGAATTCCAGAACACTTAATTGTGCTCATGTTGAACCTGTACATATACCAAGAGGCAGTCCTTCGAACAGAACAAGGAAAGGTGTGCGTTATGGTTGTATCTTTTCATCATACCTATTTGATCTGAATGGTGAGCAAATAATCTGGAAACTGGACTATATGAAGATGAATGTGGCATCAGAACTGCAGGAAGACTCATTAACTGCCTACGATATGCAGATGACACAACCTTGCTTGCTGAAAATGAAGAGGACTTGAAGCACTTACTGATGAAGATCAAAGACCACAGTTTTCAGTATGGATTATACCCAAACATGAAGAAAACAAAAATCCTCACAACTAGACCAGAAAGTCACAAAGGGAGGAAATATTGAAGTTGTCAAGGATTTCATTTTACTTGGATCTACAATCAATGCCCATGGAAACAGCAGTCAGGAAATAAAAAACAACATATTGCATTAGGCAAATCAACTGCAAAAGACCTCTTTAAAGTGTTAAAAAGCAAGATGTCACTTTGAGGACTAAGGTGCGCCTGACCCAAGCCATGGTATTTTCAATTGCCTCATATGCATGCAAAAACTGGACAGTAAGGAAGGAAGGCTGAAGAAGAACAGATGCCTTTGAATTATGGTGCTGGCAAAGAATATTGAATATACCATGGACTGCCAGAACAATGAACAAATCTGTCTTGGAAGAAGTACAACCAGAATGCTCTTTAGAAGCAAGGATGGTGAAACTTGGTCTTACATATTTTGGACATGTTATTAGGAGGGACCAATCACTGGAGAAGAACATCATGCTTGGTAAAGTAGAGGGTCAGTGAAAAAGAGGAAGACCCTCAATAAGATGGATTGAAACAGTGGCTGCAGCAATGGGCTCAAACACAGAAACAATTGCGAGGATGGTGCAGGACTAGGAAGTTTTTCGTTCTGTTGTACATAGGGTCACTGTGAGTCAGAAATGACTTGATCGCACCTAACAACAACAATATACACACATATCTCGATACACATAAACACATGCTTAAATGTTAATAGCACTTATCTCTTGGTATAATCCAGTTCATTTTTATTGTCTTGTTTATATGTTCTAAGTTCCAATATCTCTACGATTAATCTGTATTACTTTCCTAATAAGAAAAAATAAAAATTGTTTAAAAATAATAGTTATTTTCTCTGTGGTCCATTTCTTTGAATCTCTGGTTTTTGCTAGGGGCACTGAATTTACTTGTACAATTATGTTAGTATCTGTAGCACGGACTTTGAATTGTGTATCATGAAGTCTAGGTACTAGATCTGGCCCTGCTCCTAACTGGCTCTGTGACCTTGGACAAGTTATCTGGCCTATTTGAACCTCAGTCTCCTCATCAATATAAGAAGAGGTTTGGAAGATCCCTGAGGAGCTTCTCTAGCTCCATGAATCTTTAGTCTCTGGCTATGACTCTTTCAAATAAGATATTCACACTTGAAGAGGTCTGTGCCTTAACCCCAATGAATAAAATTTAAGTGATAAAAAGCTTACAATGAAATTGGCAGTCTTGTGTGAGAAGTATTTGTGGTCACATAGGCTCTTCTTAGCTCTATGTATCACTCTGGAACACTGGTTCTCAAGTTAGAACCTGCATCAGAGTTGCCTGGAGGGCTTGTTGGCTGTAGACTGCTGGGCCCCACTCCAAGAGTTTCTGATTCAGTGGGCCTGGGCTGGGGCATTTCTAATAAGTTCCCAAGTGATGCTGATGATCCGGAAGAACCTATTAAAAAAACAAATACCCTGGTTAAGGGAAAGCATTTCCAAAAACCCTAAGTGTTTTAGATTTCTTTTTTTCCTTTCCAGAATCCATAGAAAAGTGCCCTGAGGAAAACTTAATATCTTCAAGGCCCTTTTCATTTGCAATGAAAACGTTATTCCTCTGAGATGCTCTAGGTAGGAACAAGTGAAGAGATTAATGTGAGACTGGGCTCTGAGGGTGGAGGAAGGAAGAGAAAGTGTGCTGTTTCAGTTGACTAGAGGCCGGGGCCGTGGCAGGCATGCAAGTTTATTTTATTTTTTATTTTTATGCTTTAGGTGAAAGTTTACAGAGCAAATTAATTTCTTGTTAAACAATTCATACACATATTGTTTTGTGACATTGGTTGTCAAGACATGTCAACACTCTCCCCTTCTCGACTTTGGGTTCCCCGTTAGGCATGCAAGTTCTTTGACTTTTGATTAGACAAGAAATTGAGATGACTTTCTCTGAGGCACACATTTAGCCTAAACACCAGAGTGGTTTCAGGATGTCACAGTTACTTGATGGACACCTAGGTAACACTCAGAAACATTTCCTCTTGCTCAACATATGTAATCGATGGCAGCCTATACGTGTGTACACTGGAGTGGGCAAACTCAGATGTGAATGCTGATGAGGAAGCATCCTCCACCTGTGGACCTAGTCCCATTCCAGAAATAAATCATGTGTTGTCACTTCCCATATCTTTACACACACCACTCTCTCTGCCTGGAGTGCCTCTGGGATTAAGCGACTTTATCTTTTTTTGGCCCTGATTAAAAAAAACAAAACAAAACACCAAACCCATTGCCATCTGGTTGATCCCAACTCAGAGCAACCCTATTGGACAGAGTAGAACTGCCTCATCGGGTTTCCAAGGGGCAGCTGGTGGATTTGAACTGCCAACCTTTTGGTTAGCAGCTGATCTCTTAATCCCCGCATCACTGCCCTCTGCAAATAACTTTCCTGTAGTATTTGGCACATCTTACTGTCACTGTTCAATGATGTGCTGCTTCCTCCATGGCACTGGGAAAATCTTGCATGCAGGGCTGGTCTTGGAGTCATCTATGTATCTCCAGAACCTAACAGAGTATCTGGCAAGTGTGTGCTGTTGCAAATATGGCCATGGACATTCACAGACAAAATGTTATCTTCAGTATAAGTAAAATGATAGGAATACAAGGCCACAACTCAAAGGTAAGCACAGGGTGAAATATCAAACACCTCTGAACTTTCTTTCTGTTCAAACTAGCATAACAGCAAACTTCCTCTAGTTTCCAAGCTCTCTCATGGTACTTACAGCTCTCAATCTCTCCCAGGCTCTCTCTGCTCCGGTATCTGCCAGTGCTCCTGTGAAAATTTCAGGGATCCACCCCAGATTTCTCAACTGACTCCTCCCCAGCAATCTCTGAAGGAGATTCCTTTTGTTCTCTTAGAGATGAAAACAGAGCTCCAAGATTTTCATAAATAAATACAATGGAGTCTAAAGTACTTGGTGCTTAGAAAGAAGCTTGGAGTTATGGGATGCTAGGTTAGATTTTATTCTTGCCTTTAAAAGAAAGAATAGGGTGTTTCTCTCCATCTATCTATCTAGCTACTTAAACTAGCTGTCTGTCTTAGCTACCTAGTGCTGTGTAACACAAATACCACAAATGAGTGGCTTTAAAGATCAGAAACTTATTTTCTCACAGTTCTGGAGGCTAACAGTCCAAATCAGTCTTGTTCATGTTGATTTCTTCTGTAACCGTCTCTCCTAGTTTGTGATGTCTGCTGGCAATCCTTGGTGTTCTTTGGCATCTGACTTTCCCCTGTGTGTGTCTCTGTGTCTATTCTACTCTTTTTATAACTCAGAAGTGATTAGGTTTAGGACCCACCCTTCTCTGATATGGCCACATTAACGTAACAAAAGAAACCCCCTACTTCCAAAACCAAAACCAAAAAGAAACCCATTGCCGTTGAGTGGATTCCGACTCATACCAACCCTATAGGACAGAGTAGATCTGCCTCATAGATTTCCTAGGAGTGGCTGGTGGATTTGAACTGCCAACCTTTTGGTTAGCAACCGAGCTCTTAATCACTGCACCACCAGGGCTCCCCTATTTCCAAACAGGGCCATATTTACAGTTGCAAAGTTTAAGATTTCAACATATATTTTTGGGAAGATACAATTAAATCCACAACACTATCCTTATATTCGTATATATATAGAAAGATGTCTGAAATGATATTTACCTAATATAAATCATGGATGTTTTTGATACTGGAATTAAAGTGATTTTTAAAATATTGTTCATTATACTGGTCAGTATGGATACTTAAAAATATAAACATCTATTGTTTTTGCAATTACTATTCTAAAATAATCAAAAAATGTATTGCCTCTAAAAATATTTAGGTGATCCCATGTCTCATCTATTGTCAAACTATAGATTTAATTACCTTGTTATTTAGAAGGCAGAAAACATAAAGACTCGTAGATGAGTTACCAAATGCCAGGGCAGAAAGGAGACTTGCGCATATTTGTAACATTTTTGTCTCTTGAAATCCTGCCAGGCTAAACTTGCATGCCTTTTCCACCTGCACTACACAGAGCACTCATTGGAGAAGGAATCTCACACAATTCCAGGTAGATCAAGGAGGAAGTTAAGTCAGCCAGCCAAGGTGGTTCTATCCTTCGCATGAGTCAATACAATGTTGTTCATCAAACTTCTCCCAAAAGTCAAGTAATCTCAGAGATGAGAAATAGAGCACAAGGCGGTCATGACCTGATTGTTCTCCAGGTGAGACATGATAAAGGGCTGTTGCTCCAAAAATGAGAATGAAGAATATTTTAATTTTTTATCTGGATGACTTTATGGGGTTTGATGCTGCTATATTAGTTTCGATGCTGTTATATTTGATGCTAGCTATATTACTCCTTGACATGAACATGAAATTAAAATGTAAGTCTTGGCTGAACCTCAGGAGAGAAAATATATATCAGATAATAATGCAACAGAGCATCCTACGGGAACTTCCAAGTAGATAGCCAAAAATCAGCTACATGATTCTAATATGTCTCACCTACCTCAAGGATAAACAAAGGATCTGTTATTGATCAAGGACAATTTGTGAGAAGGATTTCCTTGGAGAGGACTGTGTTGGGAGATCTAGCCCCCAAGGGGAAAGGTTTATGTCTGTGTGTCTTAGTTTCCTATGGCTACCATAACAAAATACTACAAAGTGTGTGGCTTTAAAGAAAACAATTTTATTCTCTCACAGTTCTGAAGGCTAGGAGTTCTAAATCAGGGTATCAGCCCTGTTGATTCCTTCTGAGGTCTCCGAGAGAAAAACCACTGCATGCCATTCTCCTAGCTTCTGATGGCTCCTGGAATTCTTGGTGTTTCTTGGCTTGCAGCTGTTTAGGCCTCTGTCATCCCATGGCTGTTCTACCTCTGTCTCTCTCTGTCTCTGTGCATCTTCTCCTCTTTAATGCGGACGCAAGTCATATAAGGTTAAGACACACCCTACTCCAGTATAACCTCATATTAACCTTCAAAGAGCCTGTTTCCAAACAGAGTTACTTTCACAGCTACCAGGGTTAGGACTTCAACATGTATTTTTGGGAGACACAATTCAATCCATAACAATGTGTGTGTGTACTTCCACTGCAGCCTACCTCAAGAGAAAGTAGTGTCAAAGGGATCACTGGAGAACTTGACATGTGTCCCCTTAAGTTACGAGGACACAGTGGACTGTTGTCTGACTCCTACCTAAAATATATTCAGGGTGAAATATGGGCTGATTACCTTCTGTGGTCATGGAGTAAAGGAGGCATGCTGTGGTTCTGGATCAGCTGGAGTTTGTCTAGGTATATATGAGCCTTCATGGAGGTAATCTTAAGTCTCTTTAAGAAGGCTACCCGTTTGGGTGATGGAATCTCAATGGTCAGAAGCTGAAGGTGAATATCCTGATTGTTAAGAGATGTGGAAGAGTAAGCTATGAACCAAGGCAAGAGCATCAAATATAAAACGCCAGTCCAGTTGAGATGTCCACAGAGATGGAAATGTCTCTGAAGAAGACATTACAGTGTCCGACGAGAGTCAGCTTTCAACACTTGCCTGGCCCAAAGGTGAAACCAGCTGACCTCAGGCTTCTTAATGCGATTTACAAAATTGCAGGAACATTTCTCCTGCTGAAGAAAGCAGTGCCCTTAAGCGGTACCCTCAAGTGGAAATTAAAATAACAACAATCACAGCATCAAACCAAAAAACAAATAAGCAAAAGTTTTTTGCTGGCAGAACACACACTCACTAAATGTTGAACAAATGTAAAGAATATCAGTTAGATACAGAAGTAATTTTCTAATTTCCTGACTTTGACTTTGTAGCTCTAATGTTTTAATTTTGATTTTTATAAATCCTTTCGTTCTAATTCTGTGAGCCTAACTACAACCCTGGATTAAAATGTATGCATCATTTCTTTAGTTATCTAGGTAACTTTAAAACTGTCATAAAAGTACCAACCAGCACGTGGTAGTTTTTTGTACATGTTAAGGAACTCTTACTGTTCAGTTTTCATGATTACTGTGTAAGGAAGACTGATAGAGATGCTCTGTGCTGTCCCGGACCACAGTAATTACACTTAACAATATTTTTGTTTCCACATCACAATGATTTGTCCCCAACGACTTTTTTTTAAATCTTAATAGGTACTTTTTTTGTTTTGTATTTATTGTTGCAGTTTCCCTTTGCATTGTATTGCTTTAACAACTGTAATTTGAATCAGATCTGAAATCGGTCCAGAAAAAAAAATTGATATTAAAAAAAAGAGTATCAGTTAGAAGGGCCACTGAATGATTAGTTTGACCTGTGACTCCCACACATCATAGATTAGTCCTGTGCCTGGGACTTTGGTGCCTAATATAGTTCAGTCCTAAGCTCATTCCTCTACTCTGTGGCCACAGGTCTTGTACCCAAAACCTTAATCCACATCCTAGTTGCTTCGCAGAGCAAACACAAGATTATGGCATTTTGAGTAAAGACCTGTGAAATCGGGAAATTGTAAGTCCTATTTTAATTAAGTAAACTTTGGTTAAAAAATACAACTGAATTGATGGATTTCCAGTTCCAACTAGCAATTATTCATAAAGAACCAGGAAAGAATGGAAGTCAGTTGACACAGGAGATTTGAAAGGACAAGACTTGAATCAGCCATTATATTTTAGATGGATGGATCATATTTTCATAATGGTTACTATAAAATTTAAGTTAAATGTAAACTTATTTTGTATCCTGTCATCATAAAATTGAGTTTTTGGTTTCTTTTCTATGAAGGACATTAAGCTCCTAAAATATTGAGATGCTGATTTGAATAGTTTCAGGGATTGTTGCTTTCAGGCTAGAATATGATGAGAAAAGAAAATCTAATTTGTTAGAATGTTTGTTGCAGAAAACTGTGCTTGTTCACTTAAAGTTGTAAACAATGTTTTTCATAGCAGTTTGATTTTACCATTGGGGGTTAAATGTTGTGATACTTGACTGATGGTAACACTAATCTAGTTCAAATTAACTCAGTTAAGAAAAAATGACTGTGCAGATTTTTTTTTTTAAATTCGGAACATAGTTAAAGGCGTAATCCCTTTTTATGATATTTATTTACAATGAAAATAAAAACGTCTAACACACTAATTTTGAAATACTATGAGAATCTCAATTTCTTTTCTATAGCTTATAGTAACATGCACCCCCATTTTTCTTGAGTAAATCTACACCAAGTGCAGGGACTGTGACAGATATGATACTAAAACTCAGAGGATTTTCTTGATTCATTCGGGCCTCTCCAATTTTCTATTATTCAGGATTCTTTATGTTGTAATTTATAGATAATTCAAATCAAAATGGCTCAAGCAAAAAAAAAAAAAAATTATTAGCACCCACAACTGAAAAACTCTAGGCACATGCTAGCTTCAGGTATAACAAGATCCAGTGGTTGATGAGGCCAGCGGGATTGGTTCTCTCCATGTTAGTTCTGCTTCCTCCATTTTGCCTTCATTCTCAGCCAGCTTCTCCCCTCACTTCGGTCAGATGGCCACTAGCAGCTCTAGACTTTCATCTTATCAGCTTAGCAATCTCAGTGGAAAGAGAGCTTTTTTTCCAATAGTTTCAATAAAAGTTCTGGACCTGAAGGTTATTGGCTCTTATTGACCCAGTCCATCCTGTTACGGATTGAATTGCGTCCCTAAAAAAGATCTGTTGACGTCCTAACCCCTGATAGTCGTGAATGTGACCTTGTTTGGAAATAAAGTCTTTGAAGATGTTATTGGTTAAGTTAACATGAGGTCATACTGGAGCAGGGCAGGTCCTAACCCAATCTGAGTGATGTCATTCTAAAAGAGGAGATGAGACACAGAGAGACACACAGAGGCAGGATGGCCAAGTGAAGCTGCATCTATACACCAGGGAACACCTGGGGCTACCAGAAGCTGAGAGAAAAAACCTTCCTCTAGAGACTTTGGAGGGCATGGCCTAGCCAACAAGTTGATTTGGACTTCTAGCCCCCGGAACTGTGAGAAACTAAATTTCTGTTCTTATCAGCCACCAGTCTGTATTTTGTTATGGGAGCCTAGGAAACAAATACATACCCAAACCAATCACCACTGCCAGAGGGATGCAGTGCTCCAATTGATCAGGCTTGGGTCAACAACCTCTCTTCCCCTACCCCACAAGAGGGAGATCAACCAGCCAGTTAGACCTAGGGTATGTGGGCAACGAGAAGGGTGGAGAGGTGCTTTGAGTAAGTTAAAGGTGGCCCTCATCTATGTGCAGCCTTGTCAGGTCTGGTCCTCTTTTATTCCCTAATTCCCGGCTGGAGTCAGTTTGTCAGCGTCCATGTGCTGTGCTCTCGTACTGTAGCTTGGCCCCTATGTTCTCCATTTCTTTCTCATACCTTATGCCTCCAGCTTCATAAACCTGGCCCTACGTTAGAAGTTACATGGCCACTTTAACTTCAAAAATTATTAGTGCTCAGGCCCCACCCCCAAGATTCTGATTTAGTTGGTCTGAGGTAGAGCCCTCTCGGCAGTGTTTTGTAAAAAGCATCCTTGGGGATTTAAAGTGTAGGCAGGGTTCAGAACTGCTGCCTCAAGCTAAACTTGGTGCTTATAGACCATCGTGCACACCAAAGATGAAGTTTAAATGCAATGTTTCCCCAGGAATATTTACATTTTAACCAGAATCAAGCCCTAAAGTAAAGAAATGAAGTGTTTTTGGTGACATTTCAGTCAGCGCAGAGAAAGCTTTTGGAGAAGCATCAACACCGTCTCATTACTACTGAAATAATATCCACTTAATCTCTCATTTTGCCCTTGCAAGTGGTTTGGCGGTGGTGGTTGGTTGCTGTCAAGTTTGTTTGGACTCACGGTGACCCAATGTGTGCAGAGGAGGACTGCTCCATAAGGTTTTCAAGGCTGTGACCTTTCAAAAGCAGATTGCCAGGTCCGCCTTTCAAAGTGCCTCTAAAACCAAAACCAAACCCATTGTCATCGAGTCAATGCCGACTCATAGTGATCCTACAGTGCCTCTGGGTGGGTTCAAACTGTCAGCCTTTCAGCTAGTAGTGGAGTGCTTAAGCGTTTGCTCCACCTACTCAGTCTATAAGGAACCTGGCTGAGATGTGCTATTAAATAGATTTTGTTACTGATTTTTAGAATGAGAAATGTTCAGGCTGTGTGTGTATGCATATGCACACATAAATGTGTGTCTGTTTTCTACACACACACACACACAAATAATTCACTTAAAGAGGAAGAAACCATTGGGTTTTTATACTGATCCTTTTTGCATCTCTGTCACAGGATTGAATTGTCATTGCTTGGCTCTCAAGAAACAAGTTGTATATTTTCTGCTGCATGAATCATTATAAACAACAGCTTTTGGAAGGTACTCTAGGGCCAGTAATTATACTGATGAAACAGAAAGACTGTATTCCAAGTGAAGTTAATTTTAGCAAAGTCAGATAAAAATGTTGTTAACTTACAGCAAATGTGCTGGCAACAGAGCTGAAATCACTGGAGCAGTGGCTGGTTGTTTGGGCTGAATGGTTTCCAGGGTCACCACAGAGAGCCAGACTGAACCTTCCTGAACTCCCAAGTTGCTTAAAAATAGATATATTGAGAGCTATAGATATTTAGGAAAGTAGGTATATAGCGCCAATAACGGAATTACCCTGAGAAATTAAAAGTGGAAAATAACGTTGAAGCAAGAGTCAAGAATGCTGACAATTTAAAGTCACCTTTGTATATGGGAGGCTCATAGTTAATAATGTAGTTAATAATTATAGTTAATAACTTGCCCAAACTAAGAACATTTATTTCTCCATGGCAAAGCTATTCTGTGAAGAAAATTCCTGAATCGAAGAAAAGAATGTTGTGTCTTAGATCTCTGAATAAAACAAATCCATATTTAAATTTTGTTCTGATTTCAGTTTTCTACAAAGAATACAGTTTCTTTAAGAAATCACTTAGACTCCTTATTGCCAGTATCTCAGTGCAGTTTCCAGAAATTAAACTTATGGGATAGTTAACCAAGTAAGTCCTTCTTTAAAAAAATAAATTAAGGCTAAAAATGCAAAGGTGAATTGGTAAAGAAGTCTGCCACTGAAGAAAACTGTGATATAAGAAGGAAAGTTGCTGTTATATTCTCTTTGGAAAGATGCCACATGTAGCTTTTTCTTTCTCTTCTCTTTCTCACTCCCTCCGGTGGAGAAAAGCAGATACTCTGACAATAAGAAGCTTAAGTGCAAAATCAGGCCTTCCCTATGATTAGTATGGATCATTTAAGCCAGGGTAGAAACTGACCTGGCTGCTGACTCAGAGATGAGGGATTGATTGACAGATAGTTTCATTAGTCAGAAAAGAAACCAATCCAAATTAGCTTAATCAAAAGAAAATGAATTGGACTATGGTACTGAGATGTTCACATGTGGAGACACTATTTCAGAATCTACTTAAGTCAGGAGCTGTAAGGGTGTCACTGGGGAACTGATGCCCCTACCCCACCTTGCCCCACACATCCTCCTATACCTTGCTTCCAATTACCCCAGATTGACTTGAGTTGGTTTAAAGTCTCTTCCAATGTGTCAGGCAAGATGGCCATTCACAGCCTCTTAGATAAATTTCTCAACATCCACATATCAATCTCAGGAAATTTTCTAATTGTCCCTGATTAGACTATCTGTTCATCCCTGAAAAATCTTTGTGGCCAGGGGTTTTGGAACTTGGACTGACTGAATGTGGTAAGTTGAGAAAGACTTTTAAAATGAGATGCAAAAAACACCAGCCATGAAGGGAAAAAATGTTAGTTAGAGTATGTTAAAATTAATAATTTGTTTTGATCAAAAGATACCATTAGGAAAATGAAAAGGTAAGTTATAGAGAAGGAGGAGATACCACTAACAGATGTCTAATGCAAGGCTTATATTCAGAATATATAAAGAACTCCCATAAATCAATAAGAAAATGACATACAACTTAATAGAAAAAGGGGCATAATACTTCAGAAAACAAGACACCCAAATGGCTGATAAAGGTAGGAAAAGTGTGCTTATTCTAATTATTAATCAGAGAAATGATTGAAATAAAATGTGATATCATTTACATACTCAACAGAACGGCTAACGTTTAAAAAGCTGACAATACCAAGTCGCTGAGTATGTGGAACCATTGGAACTTTTCATACACTGCTGACGGGAGTGCATATTCGTATAATAACTTTTGGAAAACTACTGGGCATTTTCTTTGAAAGTTGAGCATACATATACTCTATGACACAACAGTTCTACTCCTAGATATATATCCAACAGACATAGCTGCACCCTAAAATATATACACAACATCCATCATAGCAGCACTATCAGGATAGTAAAAGTTGAAAACAATCCAATTATCCATTAACATTTGAATACCAAACACAAAAATTACAACACATTTATATAAAGTTCAAAAATAGCCAGAACAAATTTGTTGTGTTAGATGTCAATAATTCACTTTCCTTCCTTCTATAGTCCTGTCTTCTCCTTATCATTTTCTTTATCTCTGGAGATTTTTTCAAAAATCTCTTTTCTATCATTTTAGTGAGGTTTCACAATGGAATGTAGTTCAATGTGTATGTTTATTCTTTACAGGAAATACTCCTCATTTACTTGTCTCTCAGAGACATCCAGTAAGAAGTCATGAAACCTATCTTCTTTTCTAGATATAGCTCATAGAGTGACTGGGATGTTTTTTATATGCATCAGAAACATGAAAGTTTGGGTAGATCAGAAATCATAAAGGCAATTAAATGATTCTAGAAAGTAATTCATATCTGGAGAAACAAAAGGCAGTTTCTCAAATGAGGAAAGAGTACCATTATACTGACTCAACTCAAGCCTTAATTACTATTGTAGGTCCCTGCTTTCATTCTGACAAGTTTAAATATATCTCTTATGCACTAAAGTTTTCAGTATTAAAAGTAACTTCAAGCTGAAAGCAGAGGAACATAAACTAAGCCATTCACGCAACATGTATTCATTGAGCATCTACATATGCCAGGCACAGTTCCAGGCACTGAGGATGCAACTGTGACCAAAGACAAACAGCCCCCAACCTTATGGAGCTGATGAAGGGCACAGTGAGAAATAGACCAAGAAAAAGTAAGCAAATCAATTAATATTTTATATTGTAGTAAGTGCTATAAAGAAAATGAAAAAGCGGCTGTAAGACATTAACTGGTAATGATAACCTCAGGGAAGACCTGCTAACCATGTGAAGAGCAGAAGAAAAAGCAGGGCCAGCTTTAGGGCATGTGACCTGTGTAGTTGCACAGGGCTCCGCACTTACAAGGGCTGGGCAGGCTGCTTGATGTGAAGCTCTTCTGTTGCCATCTTGAAACTCTTAATTTTGAGCCGTATCAATACCAATACCAGCTGCCAGCGAGTCGATTCTGACTCATGGCAACCCCATGTGTGTCAGAGTAGAACTGTCCTCCATAGGGTTTTCAGTGGCTGATATTTCAGAAGTAGGTGACCAGGACTTTCTTTGAGGAGGCTCTTCATGGCCTTGAACCTTCAACCTTTCGGTTAGCAGCCTAGCAACTGAGCACTTTAATTGTCTGCACCACCCAGGGACTCAATTTCAAATAGAGGAATCTTAAAAATACCTAGGAATTATTTTTCTCTTCATTCTTACTGTAAAATGATGTTTCAAGTCCTGTATTCTGCTTCATAGAAAACCTGGCATTTAACAGTTTTGAACAAGGAGGTCTGCATTTTAATTTTTATGTAGCGTCTCTATGAGTTGAAATCGATTGAACAGCAAATAGGTTATTGGGTACTGCGAATTACATAGCCAATCCTGGTGAAAAGCATCCCAATTAGAAAGAACAGCATATGCTCAACCTTGAAGCAGGGAAGAACAGGTTGTGCGAAAAAAATTCAAAGAGGGCAGGGAGGCTGAGAGGAAAGAGTAAGGAGAGTGGCAGGGGAGGCCAGAGAGGGGCAGGAGCTCTGGCAACTGTGGGTGCGTGTCTCTGCCATTGCCATGAGCTCAAGTGTTTCCAACGGCACAGGAACCGCTCCCCTGAGAGGTTCTTGTGGGACTCTGTGAAGGGCTTTCCAGACAGTCCATCAGTAAACTGGGGCTGAAGGCTATGGACACAATCCAACAAGCGATAACAAGCAGTTGGAAGACAGCCAGCTAAGTCCAGGCTTCATGTTGATCTCATCTCCAGGCAGAAGGGCAGCCGAATCCGGAGGTGAAGCCCATGGGGGAAATTGCTGAGATCCCCAACTTTCAGAGGTCCATCATGAGAGGTAGGGGAAAGCGCAAGTACCAAGTAAACCGGTTGCCGTGGAGTCAATTCCGACTCATAGCGACCCTATCGGACAGGGTAGAACTGCCCCAAACAGTTTCCAAGGAGCTTCTGGTGGATTCGAACTGCCGACCTTTTGGTTACAAGCCATGGCTCTTAAGCACCAGGCCACCAGAGTTTCCAAGCACCAAGTAGAGGGATATTAAAAATGCCTAGGAATTATTTTCCTCTACATTCTTGCTTTAAAATGATGTCTCAGGTCCTACATTCTTTTCTTCCTAGAAAATCTGGCGTTTTAAGAGTCTTATTTTGATTTGAGGAAGCAGAGTCATTTATAAAACTGGTTGTCTGTTACTAAGTTACAAAATAGCAAATAGCGCCATCACGTGGTGAGTATCTGAAATCATTTATAAGTTTCCTCTCTAGGGGAGGATATGCAGACATTTTCGTTGTGCGAGAACCAGCTATCGTTTTGTTTTGTTTTTTCCCCCTCTCAAACCTTGAGATCACCAGATATCCAGGAGACAAGGGCTTAACAGAGATATCTTAGAATTTGTGGGATAAGTGAAATTATTACCAGCTGCTCTTCTCTCCCACCAGTAGACTCTCCCAGAGAAGGCACAGGGTAGAAACAAGGTCATGTTGGAATAAGCCTGCTAGGTATCTATTTAAAGTGCCTAAATCTGAGGCCCTTCATTAGTGGAAGCCCTTAGGCCAGAAGGTTCTCCTGAGACCCCAAG
Organism: Dugong dugon; assembly: GCA_030035585.1. Lineage (NCBI taxonomy): Eukaryota > Metazoa > Chordata > Mammalia > Sirenia > Dugongidae > Dugong > Dugong dugon. Next base: position 102,368,617 of record CM057460.1, on the reverse strand, counting down.
TCTTAGACAATAGGGACAGAGTGGGTATAGTGATTGAACTGGTACAAGATGACCTTGGTAGGTTGCTGGCCTTATACACCCTAACCACTGCCATTATCGCTTTGGGGATAGGAAATTGCTTAGCAGGTATTCCCCTACTGACTTGAAGAGTGAACTTTAGTAAGAATACTGGAAGTGACATCTGCTATTGTTGAACACCTAGTATGTGCCACATGCTTTACACACATTCTCACACAATAATTATCACAACAGATCACATAAGTAGTTATTTTCCTTCTTCTTCTACAGATGCTAAAAGTGAAGCTAGGGCAGGTTAGGTAGGTTATCTGAGGACTGAGTTCTTAATGCCAGTGAGTGGCAACCTGGAATTTGTACTCAAGTCTTCCTGAAGTCGAAGTCCATTCTCTCAGCGATTACCCTATCCTTCCTCTCTGAGGAAGCCTCTTCTTCCATTTGCCGCAGAGCTGGAGCAGAGCTGGTGTGGTAGTCAACGTTTTGTCCTCTTCTGACTGCTTGTTCCTGATTGGCCCAGTGCTTACAGGAAGCAGATGGAGCTGACACTAGGATCCTGCTGAGCTCAAAGAGACAATCAAGCCCTCCTCCACCTGTCTTTTTTACGTGACATTTTGTTAGAGTTAAAAATGTTATTAAAACCAGGACACTAAAAGATAAAGGTTAGCACAGCCCAGTTCAATGGACGTATGCATTTAAATCTTAGATTGGTTGTATTGCTTTTAAAATGTTGGCCAGTTCTGCACAATGGGTTTTGTTTTAAATAGCAGATGGCTACAAATATCCAGCCAGATTCTCTTGGGGTATAAAGAATTTCTTGGCAGTAAGCTGGGCATTCTGGGAGATACATTAACTCTTTGTGACCACCAGTGTTGTAATTAATGTTTTCAACACAGTGACTATCAAAATGCTCCTCTGGTGGTCTCAAAGCGTGAAAGGCAGGCTTTTCCAGAGAATTAAAAACCACCCAGCTGCAGAAGAAAAATAAGCCATTGTTAAAGTTAAGGAGTAGTTTGCTTATTAGGAAGCTAAAATGGTTCATTAAACTCATTGCCCTCAAGTTGATTCTGACTCATAGCGACCCTAGATACAAGAAATAATGTCCCCAGATAAGACATTACATCTCATACCTAATTAAATTAGGTTTAACAGTGATCACTGGAATGAGTGAAAATGATTATCTAGCCACATTGGCCTCCTTTCTATCGCAAGTTTGCTGAGCCCTTTCCAGCCTCTAATACCAGTTGCCATCATGTCATTTCTGACTTACGGAGATCCCATGTGTTGGAAGCAGATTGCCAGGCCTTTCTTCCAAGGCACTACTGAGTGGGTTCATACTATCAATATTTCAGTTAGTAGTACAGCACTTAACCATTTGCACCACCCAGGGAACATTTCCAGGCTCTAGATTTATGTATGGATACGTTTTCCTTCTGCCTGGAAGTCTTCCCCAGTCAACTCTGTAGTGTGCCTGTCTTTTTCTCATTCTCTTCATCTCAGCTCAGATGCTATGTGGTCAGAGAGGATTTCCTTAACTGTTCCCATCAGTCACTCTCTACCTCTTTACCCAGTGCATTACCTTGCCAGCATTTCTCACTACATGACATTTTCTTATTCATTTATGTGTTTATTTCCTGGCTGTCTCTATGGAACATATACTATGTGAGGGCAGGATCTAGTGTGTTTGATTTAGTGCTGTGTTTGAGTCTGGTGCTCCTAGATCATAATGTCTGGCGAGTACAGGGAATCGATAAATATTTGTTAGAAGAATGAATAATTGACTCTTCCTTGGTATTTGACAATACTTTAAAATGTCAAATCTCTTTAGGAAAAAACTCTAAATTTTGTCTTTAAATTTGGTTTTCTTCTTAATAATTATGAACATTTCATTTACAAAACTGAAGCTGACCGACATGTTATGATACATTAGAAATAACAAGAGAATATGTAGGACTATGAATTTTTTTTTCTGTCTTTGAGGAAAAAAGTGAAAATTCAGTGTTGTATGGTGACTCAGGGCAGAGATAGTCTTGAAGCAATAAAGGCATGAATTGGCCTTCATGTTTGCCTGAGAGAGAAAAGCATGGGATAGAAACAACAGAAACAAATTTAATTTATTACTTTGTTGAGAACTCATATTGAAGGACTCTTGACTGAATTAATGCTGCTGACCTTTTGGTTCGCAGCTGAACTCTTAACCACTGTGTTACCAGGGCTCCGAATTAATGCTAGCAGAGATAAAAAGAAATATAGCTTGACAAACCCAGAGAATGGAGAGTAATATTGTGGCTTTTATCTGAACTGGAGGATATATACTGGGTTACGTTTTATGAGAGTTTACATAGGTTGCTGGATACAGGAAAATAAATCCACCATCCTGGAATAATTAGGATAAAAATGACCAAAATGATGGCAGAGGTCGTTCAAAGGATTTGGAGAAAAGAAATAGAAAGCCTGGAACTTTGTACTAATCTGGGTCAAGTAAAAATGTGTTGAATTAGACTAAGAATCACCAAGTTAAGGAGGAGAAAAGGCACTAGCTCTCAGGAGGAAATAGAATGATGTGGCCTTGATAATACTAAGTGCTGGGTGTCTTTGAGTCCTTTCTCCCAGATGGAATGGTACCAATAGCATATAAAAATATCATGATAGATAGAGACACCAAGCTTTTAATTATCCCAAGTGTATCTCATTTGTTCTTATGGACCTAATAAAAAACAAAGCTAATATTTTTAACTAATAAGCTTGTCTAACCCCCAATATTGGCATCTTCCTCTATCTTGGTATGGATGAGAATACATTTATTTGAGATATGTTGCCTTCTTGATTATTATTGATCTCCAAAGGGCTTCATTGCAAACCAATTCTTCTCCCACGCATTGTTTTAAATCCCACTGAAAAGCTGGGCAGAATCTTGTTTAAAGTCTACTGCAGCATTATGCTGCTCAACTGTGAAGAATATCATAACATACTATGATATTTTTAAAGCGTCTTCAAGTCAGATTGCCCCAGTTACAGGATTTCAGAGATGGGAAGGGTATTGGAGGGGGCAGTAGTGATTCAGTGGTAGAATTCTCCCTTTCCATGAGAGAGACCTGAGTTTGATTCCTAGCCAATGCACCTCATGCAGCTACTACCCATCTGACAGTGGAGGCTAGTATATTGGTATGATACTGAACAGGTTTCAGTGGAACTTCCAGACTAAGATGGACTAGGAAGAAAAGCCTGGTGATTTTCTTCCAAAAATCAGCCAGTGAATACCTTGTGGATCACCATGGTTTGTCCAGCAACCAATCATAAAGATGGTGCAGGACCAGGCAGCATTTTGTTCCATTGTTCATGGAGTCGCCATGAGTTGGGGGCCAACTCTATGGCAGCTAATAACAACAACAACAAGGGGTATTGGAAGTGGGTATCTGCTGTTTTGGCTGTGTGGAATTCATTCTCCTTTATTTGGGTAAGAGAACACACACATTTCACTTGAGGGATGTGCCCCAGGCCTAGCCATGCAGCACGTGCTGTCCTCTTGGCCACAGAGTTTGGTTGGGTAGGACACATGACCCAAGTTGTTCCAAGAAGAACGGATCTTTGTACTTTTTCAAAAGTAATAGGAAGAAAGATTTTCTTCCCCCTGGACCTTGAGCTATGGCCAGGTTAGCTTGGAGAAACAAAACCTACCATGAGGCAAAAGCCCACTAAAAATGCAGCAACACAGAGGACAGCATAGCCATGAAATGAAGAGACAACTTTACCTGAGCAAGTGAATTCACCCTGTCTCTTGAGTTCTGATGGAATACACAGTCATCTGGCCCAGAGGTTCAATGTGGGTTTACTGGCAAACGACTGCCTATAATGAAGCTTTCACTTACTCATGGTGAAATGAGAAAAATCTGGTCAAGGCAATGAGTTTTTCAAAAAAGCTAACTTTCCAATTTGAAGAAATGCTCCTGTTTATAGGTTTGTATGCTTCCTACATTTTTGGTGTTAAAATGTCCTTTCTTTGTGATGGTAGATGGTAGTTTTTTTTTTTTTTTGATTCTTCTTTTTTTTTTTTTTTAAATGTCCTTACTTGGTATATGGGGCCCTGGTGGCATAGTGGTTAAGAGCTCAGCTGGTAACCAAAAGGTTAGCAGTTCAAATCTACCAGCTGCTCCTTGGTAACCCTGTGGGGCAGTTCTACTCTGTCCTATAGGGTCACTATGAGTCAGAACCAACTCAATGGCAAAGGATTTGGTTTTTCTTAGGTACTTGGTGTATAAGTTAGAGTAAGTAATGACAACTGCTGAAACCTCCACATATCAATGGATTAACCTAATAAAGTTTATGTCTTCCTCTGGGGAAGTCTGAATATAGGGATCTTTCCCTATGATCATTCAGGGACTCAGTTTCCTTCTGTTTTATGGCTCTGACTTTCTGTGCCATGCAGCTGGCAAATGTGGAAAGAGAAGGAAGATTGCATATGGGAGATTTTTATTGATCCGGCCTGAAAGTGGAGCACATCACTTCCATTCCCATTTCATTGACTGAAACTTACCAAGCGGCCAAATCTAACAGCAAGTGGGGCTGGAAGTACAGTTTAGCTGTGTGCCCAGGAAGCAGCAGCAGCAAGATTGGTGATAAATTAGACAATCTCTGCTGCTCTTGGCAAATATAAGTTTAAAGCCTTCTGTTGTGTCTCCTTTTGTTCTTTGAAAGTTTAGTAGTCCACAGAATCCAGAAAATTTGGGAACTACTGCTCTAGTTTAATTCCCTTATTTTATAAGTGAGAAATCTTAATTACAGAAAGTTAAATGACTTGCCCATGGTAGCACAGCTAGAAAATGGCACGTTTAGTGCTTAAATGAACAGATGCCAGAACAGCTTTCATTAAGTCATTGTTACCCATTCAAGGACTCCCTTCATAATTTTTTGCCATATTTGTGAACCTCTTGTAACTATGATTACTCTTAGTTTTTTGGTAAGATGACTCACTTCTAAAAATTAAATAAATTTACTAGCCCTGGTGGCGAAGTGGTTAAGAGCTCAGGCTGCTAACCAAAACGTTGGCAGTTTGAATCTACCAGCCGCTCCTTGGAAACCCTTTGAGACAGTTCTACTCTGTCCTACAGGGCTGCTATGAGTCGGAATCGTCTTGAGGCACACCATATAACAACAGCCTTTAGTCTCTTGGTGTGTAATGGGGCCTGCCTGCACCTTCTTGGCCCCATGTCTTCGATTTGGGTAAGAACCTGCACCCGGCTTCCCTCCCAGGCAGAAGCAGGGTAGGGGATATAGAGTGCCTCCAGTAATGGGGGCAAAGGCGGTACAAAGACTTTCCTACTCCTGACTCTTTTATTGTGGCACCCCATCAGAATTTCCTTGGACCCTGGACTTACATGGGTGCTGAGAGCTCTAGGGGGCCTCCTGGAACACCTAGGGTGCCGGGTGCAGTGCTGATTACTGGTGGGGTCACTAGGGGGTGCAGGGGGTGTGGATAGCACTGGGCGACATTGTCAGAGGGGGTGTCACTCCGTGATTCCTGCGCTCCCATTGGCAGAGCCCACCCTGGCCCCGCAGGCCCCGCCCCTGCCCCCGCCTCTCCCTCCTCAGAACTGCTTTTTTCTGGTTCCCTCCCCTGACTGGACCCGGGCTGCGAAGGCATGAGCTCTACCCTCTCAACCCACAGAGGGTGTCCAGTCTGGGCCAGGGAAGCTGGGGAGGGGGGCTGGTGGAGGTGGAGGGACGGGAGGGGGGGTTGGAAGAAAAATTGAAGGGTGGAGGGAAACAGACGGGAGCAAGGAAGGTGAGGAAGGTGAAGGGATGGGGGTAGACGGAAGGCAGGGAAAAAGGGAAAGGGGGCAGGAGGGCGTGGTCTGCCCCTCACCCTAAGCGTCTGCGCTGAAACCCCCGAACTTCCTGGGAGTAGCACCTGGGCCCCCTCCCCCCAGAGACCAGGAGACAGAGGGAGTTACTGAGAGGCAGTCCCTCATTGTACCTGCTTGTCACCTCTCACACCCTTGCCTGGGCCACCAGAGCCACTGGGTACCCGTTACACATGGCCTCATGCAGCTCCGCCTCCAGCCCCTGCTAGAGCCTCCAGGAGCACACCTGGCCAGGTCCTGCCCTTCGGGCCATTTCCTGTTCTGCATGTCGTAGGTAAGTAACAGCGTCCAGGACTCTATCACCCCACCCACCTGTCCTGGGCTTGAGGCCCAAATGTCCAAAGGCACAGTTCCTGCCACCTGGTGTCACTAGGGGGGTGGGGGTGGGGGGTTGCGAACCACATCGGTTGACACTGTCAGAGGGGGTGACACCAAAATGTCTATAAAATTTGTGTGCAGTGTTTCAACAGAAATTTATTATTCTTTACAAAAATATCCCTGTAGTTAGTTACAACAAAACAAAAAAGTTTTCGTAAGCCCAGTTTACATCCGTCAACATACCTACAAGGCTAAAACTCTATGCTACTTTCCTTTTTGAAACTTCTAATATGCCCAATCAGAGCTGTCATTATTACCCAATCACAATGACGCTTTAAATCATGTAGTTTCTTCTGCATGTGCTACAAGAATGCACTGTTGTTTTCGATGCTGCTGGTGTTTTAATAGTCAGTGATTTAGTCAGATTTTCTGATGTTTTAGCTACAATATTGTGGTAGTTAGTATTTGTGAACCTATATCAATAACTTTTTTGAGAATGAAGTAGTAGTTAAAGGAAAAGGAGAAAAATCAAAAAAGGCTTCCACTCAGTTACTAATAATGTGATTCAGTGTAGAAAGATTTTACAAAAGAATTTTGTTAGTATTCATATAACCTAAGAACTATTACGTTTAAGCAATTTACAACTATATTTATCACATAATTCTATGATTAAAATTGATGATAAACATTACTAAGGATATGGTATGGTCTGGTATGGGAGGAGGCCTATGGGGGGGGGGTGGCACCATGAGTAAGCACGCTGGGTAACACCAACCCTGGTGATGCCACTGGATTACAGAGAGCAGGCACAGGTGCTCAGGGTTCCTTATCCCTCTTTGTCTGAGGTAAACCTGGCCTCTCCTCACATGCATGGCTTCAAACTATTAAAATATGAAATAATGCTCCTTGATCAACTAAAATCATTTAGTACCTTCGATGTTACATGATACACACTTTGGGAAATAGTGCTCCAAGCCAGTAGCTCCTGGATGAGTGTGGTTTAGATTTTCCATCCTCCATACTGTTACTTACACTGTCTCTCCCACCTGGGATTTCCTCAGTCCTTCATTCTATTATCCAAATCTGTTAAACCCAAGAACATCTTTTTGTTCATGAAACCTTTCCAGGTCGCCAAGACCCCAGTGCCGCCTTCTGCATCTGGGCCCACAGCAGTCAGTATTCTCCCCTCTCCTTTGACTCTTACTCATGGACTGCAGGGTTTCACCTTTAACATCTTTGTCTTGGGTCATTATTTACTTTTTCATTCACTCTTGTCGTACAGTTCTCTAGTATCCTTAGGCATGCTTTCATGATTAAATATTTATTGAGCCGCAAGGGCATGATAGATGTAATAAATGAAATCAAAAGAAAAAAAAGAGCACTGATAACCTTAATCTTTTTTTTTTTTTTTTTTATGAACCAACACTAGTAAAGATGGAAAGGTACTAAGGAGGTGGGTAGCCAGAAAATTGAAATAGAAAATTCCAAATGGGGTCAAACTTATTTTTAAGACTCCCAAAGGATTCTAAAATCGTCCAGGAAAAAGAAGGATGGGAGATGTTAGGTTGTAGGTAAAAAGAAATCACTTTAGTCATATAGAAAAATTGGAATTAAAATTGGAGATATAATAAAGACAAATTACTCTGCATCTTCCCAACTGCCTGGATTATTCAATTTGTGGCTTTGCTGGCCTCTTCCTTTCCCTGGAACATTTCCTTGCTCAGTGTGTGTTAATCAGGGAATTTCTTTTTGCTGCTCAAAGGTATCTGTAGAGGTCAGGTGGGGAGAGGAGGCTGAAGTCAAAATGATGATGTGATTGGGTTTTGCAGGAAGAGATTTCACCTTGTTCCCTTCTGGGAGGTACACAGGTGTCTGGAGCTTATTCTCTTATTTCTAATGTCCTTTAGTTCACTTTGGGTTTGAAATTGGCCTTTTTTTTTTTTAAGAACCAGAATCTGCCAAAAGATACGGTATTCTATTTCATTTTCTGCAGTTGATGTCATAAGAAATAGCAATTTTTTAAACCAGCAGATTTACTGTTAATTTTATTTAAACTGAAGAAATGAATATTTTAAATTTTGGGAAAAAGTATTAAAGAATTTCTAAAAATCTATACATTTAGTTTTAAAATAATTTGAGGAGGGAGTGAATAATGAGAGCTAAGAGTTTTTGAGCACTTATTTTATGCCAGATATTGTGATTCATTGATTTATTTTCAAAAAGGCAATACATTGGATGGTTCAGAATCCAAAAGGCATAGAACTGTTGTCAGGAATTGCTCTTCCACCTCTCTATCCTCAAGCTGCCCAATTTCCCTCCCCAGAGATCACCAAAATGATAGGATCCTCATGTACCCTTACAGAAATATTTCATGCATATTGAAACTATTATTCTTTTAAACACACAAATGGTGATATAGTACACCCTCTGTTCTTTGTGCACCTTGCTTTTTCACTTGACAATTTATCTCGGAGGTCATTTCATATAAGTATATAAAGAACTTCCACTTTTTTTTTCTTTTATAGCTTCATAATTTTCTGTTGTATGGATGTGTCTCAGTCATCTAGTGCTGCTGTAACAGAAATACCACACGTGGATGGCTTTAACAAACAGAAGTTTTTTCTCTCACAGTCTAGTAGGCTAGAGTTCAGGGCATCAGCTCCAGAGGAAGGCTTTCTCTGTCAGCTCTGGAGGAAGGTCCTTGTCATCAATCTTCCCCTGGTCTAGGAGCATCTCAGCTCAGGAACCTCAGTTCAAAAAAATGAGCCCTGCTCCCGGCACTGCTTTCTTGGTAGTATGGGGTCTCCATGTCTCTCTGCTCACTTCTCTCTTTTATATCTCAAAAGAGATTGGCTTAAGACACTATCTAATCTTGTAGATCTCATCAGTATAACTGCCGCTAATCCATTTTATTACACCATAGTGATAGTATTTACAACACGTAGGGAAATCACATCAGGTGACCAAATGGTAGACAGTCATGCAATACTGGGAATCATGACCTAGCCAGGTTGACAGATATTTTGGGGGGACACAATTCAATCCATGACAGGATGTGATTTTTTTTTTTAACCAGTTCACTATTTTTGTGCATTTAGGTTATCACAGCAATCATATAATGAGCAACTATGCATATAATTTAATTCCATAATTGTGTGAAACTATCTTTGTGATAAATTTCTCAAAGCAGAATTGCTTGTTCAAAGGGTTTGTCCATTTTATGTGACAGACGTTGCCACATTTCCCCCCGTGGATGTGGTACCAGTTGCATTCTCACCAGCAGAGAGTAATTAGGCACTTAATATAATATTTTAATTAATCTTTTCAACAATCCCATGAGGCTAGCATTATTATCTCATTTTGCAGGTGAAGAAACTGAGGTTCAAAGGAATAAGCTTACTCGACAAAGATGACACAGCTAATAATCAGAGCCAAGATTCGAACTCAGGCTAGTCTGTTTATAAATCTGTGTTCTCTCTGCTACACCACATTCTTGTACTTCATTATTTATATTGAATTATAGGCGCAAGTTTCTTTACAATTGATCACTAATTAAATTTACAAGCTTGTAACAAGAATACTCACAATAGCATGCAACTTTAGTTTAGCACCTTTAACTTTAAAGTCTTTTCATATTTATATTTTTATCGTCACAAAAAGGTCCAGGGAGAAGGGTTTTACATGTGAGCATTTTGACACTTGATGAATAAAGTGATGAATAAAGAAACTGAAACACAGAATATTTAGTTACTTAACTATGAGTCAGTGGTAGAATTGGGTCTAGAAACTTGGATTTTAACTATTTAGCCCTGTGTTAGATATGACGTATGCAAGGGGCTGACCACACCTTGAACTCAAGTAGCAGGAAACAGGCAAGAAAACAAACAAAATGCACTCACCAAGTGATGGCCCTTGGTCCTTTGAATCAGGATGGGAATCATATGTGAGTTCATAATGCTGTTTAATCAATGATTTTTTTTTTTTGGCATGTGTGTGAAAATATACACAACAAAACATGCACGATTTTAACAATTTCTACATGTACAATTCAGCGACATTGGCTACATTCTTCAGGTTGTGCCACTTTCCTCAACCACCTTTTCCAAACCATTTCATCATCATTGACACGAATTCACTGGTCTCCTAAGCTTCTCATCTGTCCTTTCAAGTTGCTGTTGTCAGTCTGATCACATGTAGATAATTCTTTAAAAGAGTGTAATGCTTAATGCAGACTCAAGGATTTGTTTTTTGAAAGAGCACTTAAGTTTTATTTTTTTTACCTTAAAAAGCAATTACAGATTCATAAAAATGGAGAGGATGGGAGGCTATAGTTAGAGTGTAAGATATAAAAAAACAAAGTTCTGGAGATGATATTAGACTATAACCTCCTTAAAAACAGAGGTTGGTGGTTCTTTTAAAAATTAATACTTGATACAACAAAAGAATATAAGTTAAGTGTGTGTATGTCACAAAGCATAATTATAGAATGAATATCCAAGGACCTACCACCCAACTCTAACACTACCAGTATCACTGGGACCACCCTCTGCTGATCCCATTCCCCTGCTTCCCCAGAGGCAGCACTATCCTGAGTTTTGTAAGTTTTTCAAAAAATTTTGCTTTAAGTGATTTCAATCACATGTGTATATATACCTAAGCAGTACATCATTTAACTTTTGAGGAATTTCATAGTTCCTGGAACATCACAGGAACCTGTTGCCATGGAGTCCATTCCAACTCATGGCAACCCTATAGGACAGAGTAGAACTACCCCATAGGGTTTCCAAGGCTGTAATCTTCACAAGAGCAGACTGCCACATTTTTCTCCCTTGGAGTGGGCTGGTGGGTTTGAACCGCTGACCTTTTGATTTGCAGCTGAGCTTTTAACCACTGCACCACTAGTGCTCCTTGACATTACAGGAGCTTAATAGATACTTGTTGAAAGAAGGAATGAATAAATGGCAAACAAGGAAGTTCAACCCATTCTTTTTCACCAGTCATTGAAACTAGGGAAGTGGTGAATCAGTAAACCTCTTTTCTAAACAAAGCCCTTTGATATTTTATTATGAATATTGATGTCAATCATAATAAAAGAGGTCTACGTTATTCAATCATTAAGAGTATGAGAGTGGGACTGTTTAGACTAATGCAAGACCAGCTTTTCTTCCCATTTTGTAGGCATGAAGACTGCTATTCTTTTAAGATTTTGTTTTCTGAGAGGATCCCAAAATGTATTAAAAACAAAGAGACTTTACGCCTTATATGTCTAGCAACACTTTTCTTTTGTGACATATTTTGGAAAAAATAAATTGTTTAAGTCAATCACTATTACATTTCCCAAATAAAATGGCTAGATGTCCCATAATCATACTTAACATATCAAGTACAATATACTTTAAAAAGAATTAAAAGTTCAGAAACTGCCAAAATCTGCAATGAGTATCAGGCCATTGGCAAATCTGGCTAATTTTATCCCCTTGCTATGGTGTACTCTACAGCCTGACAAGTTAATCAGCGAATGCACTTTCACTCAGTTATGTGAAGAACTGAAATGACTGTTTATTTCAAGGTCTTGGTATAAAACGCAAACTCATCAAGCAGCAGCACTATAATTAAGTCCTCAAGAAGTAAGAAAGTTCTTTTTAAAATGGTGTTAACATGGCTTATTCTAGGAAGTTAGAAACAAGCAAGATGAGTTAGATGTTCAAGGCTAAAAATAAAATATCCTATTTTATTGTCTGGTACACCAGACAATTCAGGACATTAAGACTATTAAACATTTAACAGACATTTTTCTTGAGCTGAAATAGGAAAAACATACATTTGAAGGATAATTCTCAGGTAAAATCTCATGATAAATATCAAAGATTAAGGTGACCAAAAAGCAACAATAATAGTTCACATTTATTAAGTACTTAAGGAGCCCTGATGGTGCAATAGTTAAGCTCTCAGCTGCTAACCGAAAGATTGGCGATTCAAACCCACCCAGTGGCTCCTCTGGAGAAAAGACCTGGTGATCTGCTTCTGTAAAGATTACAGCCTAGAAAACCCTATAAGGCAGTTCTCTTCTGTCACATGTGGTCACTATGAGTTGAAATCGACTTGATGGCACCTAAGAACAATAACATTAAGCACTTACTATGTTCTAGCATTATTCTAAACATTATCTGTATTATTTTATTTAATATTCAGGCAGATAATAACACTAGTCTAATTTTACAGAAACGTCTTAATTGATATTCCATCAATTCATAGAGCCTTGTCTTTCGCCAGTGCAGTTTGGAGTTCTTCTTCCAGTACCATCAGTTCTTGATCATATGCTACTTCCTGATATGGTTGAATATCAACCAATTCTTTTTGGTAGGTTGGCTCTGTATTCCTTCCATCTTCTTTTGATGCTTTCTATGTTAGTTGATATTTTGCCCATAGAATGCTTCAATATTGCAGCTTGAGGCTTGAATATTTTCTTCAGTTCTTTCAGCTTGAGAAATGCCAAGCCTGTTCTTCCCTTTTGGTTTTCTAACTTCAGGTCTTTGCACATTTCGTTACAATACTTTACTCTGTCTTTTCGAGCCACCCTTTGAAAAACCTGTTTAAGGTATTAAAAAGCAAAGATGTGAATAAAAGAAAGTAAAGAAAACCAGAAACCCAAGGGAGCAATTAGTCCAAAGGACTAACGGATCACATACATCACAGCCTACACAACCCCGAGACCAGAAGAACTAGATGGTGCCCGGCTACCACTACAGACCACTGTGACCGGGGTCACAATAGAGGGTCCCAGACAGAGTTTGAAAAAATGTGGAACAAAAAATTAAATTCATAAAAAAAAAAAATTAGTGGCTTGATAGAGACTGGAGGAACCCCCAAGACTATGACCTGAAGACACCCATCTGACTTGGAACTGCAGCCATTCCCAGAAATCACCTTTCAGCCAAGCAATAGACAGGCCTACAAAATAAACAATAACACCTGAAAAGAACGTGCTCCACAGAACAAACAATTATACGAAACCAAAAGGCTGACACTTGCCCAAAAGTAAAGATGAGAAGGCAGGAATGGGTAGGAAAATCAGATGAAAGGAAATGGGAAACCCAAAGCGGAAGTGAGGAGAGTGCTAACACAGTGTGGCGATTGCAGCCAACATCATGGAACACTTTGTGTGCAGTTTGTTGAATGAGAAACGAACTTGCTCTGTAAACTTTCACCTAAAGCACAATAAAATATTAAAAAAAAAAAAAAAGTTAAGATGTCACCTTGAGAACTAAGATGTGCCTGACCAAAGCCATGGTATTGTCAATTGCCTTATATGCGTGTGAAAGCTAGACAATGAATAAGGAAGACCGAAGAAGAATTGATGCCTTTGAATTATGGTCTCGGTGAAGAATATTGAATATACCATGAACTGCCAGAAGAACAAATGAATTTGTCTTGTAAGAAGTATAGCCAGAATGCTCCTTAGAAGGGAGGATGGCCAGACTTCATCTTATGTATTTTGGACATGTTATCAGGAGGGACCAGACTCTGGAGATGGGCATCATGCTTAGTAAAGTAGGGGGTCAATGAAAAAGAAGAAGACCCTCAACGAGATGGATTGAAATTGACACAGTGGCTGCAACAATGGGTTCCAACACAGCAAGGGTTGTGAGAACGGTACAGGACCAGGCAGTGTTTTGTTCTGCCGTACTTAGGGTCACTATGAGTCAGGACCAACTTGACAACACCTAACAACAACAATTTTACAGATAAACAGGAATAGAAAAGTAACTTTCCCAAAGTCCCACAGATGGTAAATGATTTGAACCACCCAGCCTCAGTCTCCTATTGCTGCCATAACAAATCACCACAAACTTAGTGGCTTAAGCAACGCAAATTTATTATCTTACAGTTCTGTAGTTCAGAAATCTGACATAGGTTTCACTGGGCTAAAACCAAGGTGTCAGCAGGGCTGCAGTCCTTCCTGGAAGCTACAGGAGAGAATCAGTTTTCTTGTCTTTTCCAGATTCTGGAGGCCACCCCAATCTATGGCTCTTGTCTCCTTTCCTCCATCTTCAAAGCCAGCTAAGGTGAACTGAATCCTTCTCAAATTGCAACACTCTTGACCTCTTCTTCTGCCTCCTACTTTCACTTTTAAGGATTCTTTTGATTACATTGCCCATTTATATAATCCAGGATAATCTCCCTATTTTAAGGTCGTCTGATTAGCAGTCTTAATTCTACATATAACCTTAATTCCTCCTTAACATGTAAGGTAACATATTCACAGGTTCCAGGGATTAAGATACGGACATGTCTGGTGGGGGGTGGGGGAGGTGGCATTATTTTGTATACCACACAGATTTATTTCAAAGCCCATTCTCTTAATAATTAACCAACTAGTGGAAGGCAGAAATGTTAGCATTTATCATTTTGGGAAACCTGATTTGCAGATTTTTGGTTACGTATAGTCCGAAGTGAACGCATTATAAAAGAAAGACCATTTCACGTAATTAACTTTAAGTAATGGATCTCCCTCTCCCAGATTCCCTGCCCTACGCCCACATGCTTCATTGCCTCAGACCTTCAGTTGGATTAGCCCACTACCTGGCTGAGCCATTGTTGAGCACTGACAGATAAATGAGGGTGTACATGAAATTAGGACTAGTTGAAAGAAGTTTGAACTAAAAAAGGAAAGAGGTAGGCAATAACTTGAAATTAGAAGAAAAGGGACTGGGATCAACTTGAGCATATTTATAAGGTGATGAAAGGATCCAGTGTAGATCGACAGTGACTGAGGGTGCAATCCAAAACCAAACCTGTTGCCCTTGAGTCAATTTCAACTCCTAGTGACCCTACAGGACAGAGAACTGCCCCATAGGGTTTCCAACAAGTGGCTGGTAGATTCGAACTGCCGACCTTTTGGTTAGCAGCCAAGCTCTTAACCACTGCACTACCAGGGCAAAAAGATGGATATCTTGAAAGAGGCAGGAAGGGATAAGATCAGGAAGGGTAATGCTAAAGAGGACCAGAGGGTCAATGCAGAGGCCTTTTGCGGGTGGGGGATGTAGGGTACATGTCCTGGGTGCTGCACACATGCCCTGGGTGTTGCACACGTGCCCTGGGTGCTGCACACATGCTCTGGGTGCTGCTTGAGATGGAAGCCAATGAGCAGTTTCTATTGGTCATCGCAGATTCCATCACCAGCTATGAGAGATCATTCAGCAAATTAACGTTAATTTCCCAATGAGCTATTTTCCATAGATAGGGCCCTGAATGTGATTATAGGTATGGTAGGGGAGGTTGGGGTTGAAGCTGAGGGAGTAAATACCAGAGGAACCAGGTTTTCTCTGAAGTAGGAGACAAGATTATCTGCAGAGAGAGATGGGTTAAGGAATGGAGGAAGAAGTTACCAAATAGAAAGGATTTCAGTTTCAGTTATCTATTGCTTGGTAACAAACCACCCCAAAACTTAGTGGCTTAAAACAGCCATTTATCATTTATGACTTTGCAGTCTGGGCTAGACTCAGCTGGGCAGTTCTTCTCCATGTGGTGTTGGCTGGACCACCCAAGGTGCCTCAGCTGAGATACCTGGAACTGCTTGGTCACAGCATACTGGTCTCAGGAGAGTCAATCTTCTTCCATGGTGCCCAGCTTCTAAGAAGGAAGAAGCAGAGGCTGCCTAAATGCCAGACCCAGAACTGGCACAGTGTCTCTTCTGTTTCATTCTGTTTGTCAAAGCAAGTGATAAGTCCAGCCCAGATTCAAGGGGAAGGGAAATGGTTTCTACCTGCTAAAGTGAGGAGTGGAGTGCACATACAGGGAGGAAGAAGACTGTAGTAGTCATCTTTGGAGACTACCTACCACAAGTATTGTAAATTTGAAGACTCATCTGAGGTTGGAAACTATTAGTTTCCTATTGCTGCAATAAAATGCCCCAAACTTAATGGCTTACAATAATACAAATTTATTATCTTACAGCTCTGGAGGTTAGAAGTCCAAAGTGAATCTTATGGGGATAAAATCAAGATGTTGGTGGGGCTGTGTTCCTTCTGGAGGCTCCAGGGGGAGAATGTTTTTTCCTTGCCTTTTCCAATTTGAGAGGGCACCTGCATTTCTTGGCTCATGGCCCCTTCTTGCGTCTTCAAAGCATGTCACAGTAACCTCTGCTTCTGTCATCACATCTACTTTTGTTCTGATGTTGATCCTCTTGCTTCCCTTTTATAAGGATCCTTGTGATTACATTGGACTCACTCAGATAATCCAGGATGATTATCTCAAGATCTTTAACATAATCATACCCGTAAAGTCCCTTTTGCCGTGAAAGGTAACATATTCACAGATTCTGAGGATTAGGATATGAGCAACTTTGGGGGAGTGGGCATTATTCTGTCTATTACAGAAACTTTGCACTTGTAGCACTGCCAATAAATAAAATTCTGAGATTTCATCCAATAGTTATGAATCTGTTTCATCTAGTAGGTTTCATCCAACTTCTCATCAGTAAGGGTGGAGAAAGTAAATTGTTTAATTGATCCAAGGTTACGGATTGGGATGTAGGATTACTGTTTAAAAACAAAAGGTAAATGAATTAAGGAAGCTGGTAAAAGTCATTGAATTGATTGATCAAGGGGCCTGGTAGAGAGAGAAGGAAACCCAGGAGGGATCTGACAGCCTGTGAAACGTGAGAGTCAACAAACCTTGAGTCCAACAAGGTTTTCTTGGATAAAGGTAAAGGAGATATGGAAGTGCAAAATAGTGGTGGTAATTGCCTGCCTTCCTTCCTTTTTCCCTTCACCCCTCTATGCCTTCTTTCCTTCTTTTTAACGAATCAAAGTGTCTTTAAGTTTCTTTAAGGAAAGTTCAATACAAATGAAAACAACACTTTTAGACAGAATGAACATTTATTTTCCTCTAAAAGTAAGCTAATGGACATCTTTGGGTAGGCTGTTACAGGAGGGTCTGCAGACTATTCGATCTGTAACACTGATACCACCATATCAATATTTCAATAGGGAATTCAATGAAAAGATCAATGGATCTAAAAATAATGGCATTACCAATTTGACAACTCAAGCGAAAATACCAAAACTTACTGGAAGTGAAGAGTCAGAACAGTTCATAACCAGTTAAACGTGTTCTCAGAAATATTCCATTTCAACTCTATTTTGGTTCCTTTCAATTTACTGGAGCTCCATGTTGTAGAGATTTAAGGTGGGATCAGTCTAGAGTAGTATTTGCATCTACTGCTTTGATGGAGATAGGGACTATACATTAAAAATTTGAGGGGAGTAATTTTAGGGGATGATCAGGTCAAGATGTAACCGCAGGAATAGACAGCTGATGGAGATTGAAAGAGAAGGCCATTGGAGTGGAGGGGGCCAAAAAGACTGAGAAAGTCATTCTTACGAATGCTGGACTCAGGAGGAGGCAGGCACTTTGGTGAAGCAGCAGGCAGCAGTTCAAGTAGCCACGTCTTTACTGGTTGTGGAGGTTGGCAGAAGGAAACGGTGAGGGACAGGCTGGGAACAGATCAGTCTTTTCATAACCTGGACCAAAGTAACTTTAGTTTGGAGAGGTTAATAAATATTTTATAGAAAAAAAAAGCGTTTGTTAGTCAAGTCTATTTGAGAACATTGGGTTAAACAGATTTAAATAAGCTTCTGTCACAGGCTTTCTCTGAGCCTTTGATGTGCTCACTTGCATTCTATGTCACAAATTAGGGGAGTGGGGATCACACAGTCTGCAGAATTTATCAAAAATGTTTTGACCAAAGAAGATCTGTGGAACATCTTGAGATAAGACTAATGCTTTGTGGGGAATGCTAGTGTAGAAGTTCTAAGTGAGTCCAGAGAAAAGCATTGTTTCTTCTCTGCACCATGACCCATCTGTCAGTTTGTCATGCTGTGGTGACTTGTATGTTGTTGTGATGCTGGGAGCTATGCCACCAACATTTCAAATACCAGCAGGGTCATCGATGGTGGATAGGTTTCAGCAGTGCTTCCAGAATAAGACAGACTAGGAAGAAAGGCTTGGCGAACTACTTCCAAAAGTTAGCCTATAAAAACTTTATGGATCACAACAGAAGATTATCCAATGTAGTGATGGAAGAAGTGCCCTCTAGGCTGGAAAGAACTAAAAATACACAATGGCTGTAACAATGAACTCATGAATACCAATGATTGTGACTATAGTGCAGGACCAGGCAATGTTTTGTCCTGTTGTACATAGAGTTCACATGAGTCAGAGTTGACTCAAGGGCAGCTAACAACAACAACCTCTCTGCACTGGCCCAGCATTGTTTTACTCCCACCTGCTAGGCATTTTACTGATGACTTCTGGGAGAATTTCCTTAGCTTCTTAACTCTACTTCCTCTTTGATATAGCTTTAACATTTCATTAGCCTCTCTCTTCAAGGAGTTTCTAAATTACTGCGGAGACACAATATTTTCCCCTTTTGTTGGTGTTACTAAGTGTTATATACAGGTTATAGCAGCCGGTTTTTGAAATCGTGGGTACTTTCTGTGTCCCCTGGGTGAGGGAAGTATATGCTTTAATCTGTACAGACTTCGTTGTGCCCCAGGAGAACTAATGGGCATCATACAAGGAACATGAATTGTTCTGCAGGACATGAGGTTAACTTTCCTCACAAATTTTTCTTAAATAAGATTAAGAGTTTTTTTTCCTTCTTCTCTGAAGGAAATCTAGTGAAACGAGAACACTTTGACATATGTTTTATGAATCATAAAAGATAAGTTTGCTGCCAGTTCCCCCATATATCTCCATAGAAAGTTGATTCAACAGCTATAAGGGAAGAAGGTATGAAGAGAGCAAGTGGCTAGATTAGTTGTAAGCAGTAACTGTGTCAATAAAGAGCTGTGATTTCTAATTCACATCACTGATAACTGCAGTTCAGCTTACTGTACCCACTAAAAGGGCAAGTGGAATATTGTGCTGGTTAATGACCAGAGGCTCTCTTGGGGGAAGGAGTAACCAAGGAATATTTTATTTCATTGGGGTTTTTGAGAACTGTGAGTTTATTTAGAAGGTTGTTATCTCAGGACTCACAGTTGCAAGTGACAGAAACCTGATCCCAAATGTCTTAGCCATAAAAAAATTCACTGGCCCTTGTAACTGAATAGTATAGGGATAATGCTGTATCTGGGGCTCAAATGATATTTTCAACAAATATTGATCAAGGGCCTCCTATTTTTCAGACATTGTTAAAGGAACTGGTGATGCAGACTTTGTCAGTAAGACAGATAGCATTCCCTGCCCTCCTGGAGCTTAGGTTTCAGTGTCAATGCCATCAGGACCTTATCTCTCTCCAAGTCATCAGGGCCTCATTGCTCTGCATTTGTTGAGTTGGTTCTGCATTGCCTTCCTTTGTATGGTGCTTTAGCAAGATGGCTACATCAGCCTTAGTCTCACATCACTTCAGGTTCAAGTCCTGGGCGAAAGAGCAAGAAGCTTTTCCGGTAGCCTCTGAGAGTCACTGTGATTGAACTAGCTCGGGTCATGTGCCTGCCCCTGAATCAGTCATGCATTTGTCACTGAACACGGACGGATGTTGTGTTTAATTGGCTAGGTCTGGGTCCTGTATTCCACCTCCAGACCCCAGGACAGAACCCCACCTTGACTGTATGGACTGGGAGTGGGGAGAGGGTGTGGGTCCCCCAAATGAAAATCATGGGATATTACTGCCAGCAGAGGAGAAATAGATGTGTGACTCCTACAGGGATAAAGTGGTTAAAAGAAGAGAACCTGGAATCAGACTGTCTGTGTTTGAATTTTAGCACTGTCATATACTAGTTATGTATTTTTTAGTAAATTACTTAATCTGTGTGCAGGTTTCTTCATCTATAAAATGAGGGTAATCAAATTCCAACCTTATTGGATTGCTATGAGAATTAAATGAGTTTGAACAAGAGTAGAAAGCTCATTATCCAAAAGAAAGATGAGTAGGGATCTTCTCGCCAGCATTTCTGTTTAATAAATCTCGGAGAAGAATAGTTTATCTTGCTTTGCTCATGTACACGTCCCTGTGGTTGGAATGGGGCAAGAGATGAAGATGTAGTATTCCAGTTGTGCAGCCGTGATTATATTTAGGTAATGGGAATACGGGGACTGTCAGTGCCACCTCAACCATGTGAAATGGAGTTGAATTATCAGAAGAAGGAAGGACGGGGCTCTAAACCAAACCAGCTGATGTCGAGTTGTTTCTGACTCATGGCAACCTTGTGTGTGTCATAGTAGAACTGTCCTCCATAGGGTTTTCAGTGGCTTCTTTTTTGGAAGTAGATCACCATGCCTTTGTTCGAGGTGCTTCTGGATAGACTTGAACCACCAACCTTTTGATCAGCAGCTGAAAACTTAACCAAATGTGCCACCCAAAGAAACAAAAAACAATAGATATCCACTATAATAATTTAGACGAGTCTGTTAGCTTATGTCATGAACTGAAAAAAAATTCACTGAACGAACTTGAAGGACTGTGTGAGGATACGTAACAAATGACTAGGTTGTGTAGAGTCTATCTAGACTTACCTCTGCCACTTAATTTCACTTGTTTGGAGTTTCCCTATGGATAAAATAACACAAGACAGGCAAGATGATATCTTAAGCACTTTTCGGCTCTAATTGTCAGAGAATATCCATAAACATTGTTTTAATTATTTTATTTTTTTATCTTTTATAATTAAAAAAAATTAACATGTGCGTATAGTATAAATGGTCAAAGGTTTCTATAAGGATTGTTAGGAAAAATAGCAGTCTCTTTCCTTCCTCTTCCCATCATTTCCACTCACCAGAGGTGACCACTTTTAACTCTTTCACTTGATTCTTCTAGTATTTACCTCTGTACTTCTAGCTAACATGCTAATTTTGCTGATTCATGATATTTCCCTTCTAGGCCTTATCCATCGATTTCCCACTATGGAAGATGCGGATTTAACTCTCCTTTAACACTCCTCCCCAAGTCCTACATTATACACACACTCAGCCACACACTTTTCCTGTCCTTCTATCTTCCCAAAAGAGTTTATAATAATTTTAGTTTGATAAATATTCAGTGTTTATATTACTCTAAGTAAGCAGTATTCACAGCTAAACCACACAATATATTGTGATTACTTTTCCTTTCCTGAGCAACTTTTTGGTTTCTCTGGAGTTAATAATTGTATTGCTTTTTCATATTGTTTATTTACTTAGTTTTCTATGAATTTTTACTAAGTCAAACCCACACACTCTCCTAATTGTCTACGTGTCCTGTAACAATGGTCAAATTCCATAGACATTTCCCCATTACTAGTCTGAACTGTTGGCTCTTTTTGCCTGGTTCATGGCTCTCACCCTGGACTCTTTTTACCTCACTGTTACATTGAATAATCTGTTTTCTTTATTTTTCATCTTCTTTTGTCTTGCTTCACCCCCTTATTTTGGTGGAACACAATTTACGGTAACTTCCTGAGAAAGAGTGCTTGAGAGGAGATTTTTTGAGATATTGCAAGTATGAAATTTCACTTTGTTTTTTTTCTGTGTGAGTAGTTTTTTTCTTTCTAGAACAAGAGTTGGCAAACTTGTTGAAGACTAGATAGCAGTATTTCAGGCTTTGCGGGACATCGAGTTTCTGTCATAACTAAATTGTGCTGTTGTAGTGTGACACAGCTGCTGCAACAATAGGCTCAAATAAGCAACGATTGTGAGCACGGTGCAGGACTGGGCAGAGTTCCGTTCTTTTGTACATAGGGTTGGTATGAGTACATAGGGAACTGACTCGACAGCACCTAACAACAGTGTGAAAGCAGCTATAGATAATATGTGGATGAATGAGCAGAGCTATGTTCCAGTATAACGGTTTCTACCAAAACAGGTGGCAGGGATTTGGCTCAAGGGCCAGATTTTGCTTACTGCTGCTCTGGAATCTTATAGGATTTTCTTTCTGTGTCCATTGTTCTAAAATTTCACGTAATATGTCTTAGGGTGGGCCTGTTGCGTTGGTCTTCAGTGTGTCTTTAAAGCAAAAATCAAACACCTTCCTGTCAAGTCTATCCTGACTCATAGCAACCCTCTGGGACAGAGTAGACCTGCCCCACAGGATTTCCAAGACTGTGATCTTTATGGAAGCAGACTGCCACTTCTTTCTTCCGGTGGGTTCAAACTGCTGACCTTTCGGTCAACAGCCAAGCACTTTAACCACTGTGTCACCAGGGCTTCTTAGTGTACCTTTACAGTATGGTAAATGACGTTCTTCAGTCCTGGAAAATTTTCTGGAATTATTACTGTGATAATTTATTTTCCTCAGTTTTCTCTTTTGGAACTATTGTTACTCATATGATGGATTTTCAGGGCTGTTTTTCTAATTTCCTCATCTTTTTTTCTCCTATTTTCTATCTCTCTGTCTACATATTCTACTTTGTTAGACATTTCTTCAACTATATTGCCCACCTCTTCTACTGTATTTTTAATTATTATGCAGAACTCTTTTTGTTCTCTGGATATTCTATTTTTTAAAATATCATCTTCTTATTTAATGGATGTAACAATCTCTCCTGTGTCTCAGGGCATATTAATAATAGTTTAATAATAAGAGCCTAATTAATAATAGTTTTTAAAAATCTTTATTTACCTCAAGGTCTTGGTTTCCTCCAAGTTGCTATTATCTCTTTGTTCTGTTTTGTGTCTTTCATGTTAGAGGCTTCCCTTAGCTGTTTGAGTTTTCTTGGCTATCTGCTCATATTTAACAGTAGGACATCAAAAATTTAATTGGAAGCCCTGAAAATGTGACTTATTGATTGTGGACCACGTTATTTGGTCCTCTGGCTAGGCTGTTTCACTGGGGAAAATCCCAATGTCAGTAGGTCTTCCTTTTGGGCTAAACAGATTCCTCAGATAATTCTCTAGTCTCCTGACTGCTGTCTTTCTGGGATCCAAGTGGAAGAAGAGGGCAGGGAAGCTCTCAACATGAGTGTATGAATATTCACGTTTTTCCATGTTTGTTCTAGCGTATCCCTACTTTTAACTGTGCCTGATATCTCCCAATTCAGAGATCTTACTTTCCAGCCTTTCTGCTGGAAACTGTCCTGTGCTGAATGGGAAAGGAGGGACTCTGGAGCCCTGACTTCTTAACTGATGCCTTTGAATTATGGTGTTGGCAAAGAATATTGAATGAAAATACCATGAACTGCCAGAAGAATGAACAAACGTGTCTTGGAAGAAGTACAACCAGAAGGCTCCTTAGAAGCAAGGATGGCGAGACTTGGTCTCATGTACTTTGGACATGTTATCAGGAGGGGCCAGTCCCTGGAAAAGGACATCATGCTTGGTAAAGTAGAAGGTCAGCGAAAAAGAGGAAGACGCTCAAGGAGATGGATTGACACAGTGGCTGCAACAATGGGCTTGTTATGAATTGAATTATGTCCGCTAAAAATGTGTGTTAATTTGGCTAGGCCATGATTCCGATTCCCAGTATTGTGTGATTGTCCACTGTTGTAAATCCTACCTCTGTGATGTTAATGAGGCAGGATTAGAAGCAGTTATGCTAATGAATCAGGACTGAATCTACAAGATTAGGTTGTATCTTGAGTCAATCTCTTTTGAGATATAAAAGAGAGAAACGAGCAGAGAGACATGGGGACTTCATACCACCAAGAAAGTAGTGCCAGGAGCAGAGTGCATCCTTTGTCCCCAGGGTTCCTGCTCGGTGAAGCTTCTAGACCAGGGGAAAATTGATGACAAGGACCTTCCTCCAGAGCTGAGAGAGAGAGAAAGACTTCCCTGGGAGCTGACACCCTGAATTTGGACTTCTAGCCTACTAGACTGTGAGAATAAATTTCTCTTTGTTAAAGCCATCCACTTGTGGCATTTCTGTTACAGCAGTACTAGATGACTAAGACAGGACTCAATCATAGCAACAATTGTGACGATGGCGCAGGACTGAGCAGTGTTTTGTTGCGTGTAAATACAGTTGCTGTGAGTTGTAGCCTACTCAGTAGCACCTGACAACTTTTTAAACAGACATTCAAGCAGTTTTCCTGTTGTTAGGCCTCTCTTCCCATTTATTCCAGAGGTACCTGGTCCTATTAATTCCCGAGCCTCTGGGTGAATCTGAGATGTGAATCTGGTTGCGTTTTGCCTTTCCCCACTGCCGGTTTCAAAGATTCAGCTTTCTTGGGTCTGTTAAGATTTTTATTAGTGATCCATATGCTTTCCAGTTTCCAGAAGTCTGTGACTATTGTTGCTTCCCTTTTTGTTTGTTCTTGTGAATTTATGTCTTATAACATCCCCTGCGATGTTATCTTAATGGGGTTTCAGGAGGGAACGAAATAAATGCACTTGTTAAATTTCATTACCTTCATCAGAGAGACTATTAATTTATTTTATTAAAATAAAATTTATGGTATATTTTATTATGAAAAATTAATAGGTGTTCCTTTTTTTTTTAAATTGTACTTCAGGTGAAAGTTTACATAAGAAATAGTTTCTCATGAAACAGTAGTACACATATTGTTTTATTACATTAGTTAACAACCTCACGACATGTCAACTCTCTCCCTTCTTGACCTTTTTTTTTCTTTTTATGGTGAAAATATACATAGCCAAAGATACACCACTTAAAAAATTTCTACATGCACAGTTCAGTGACATCGACTACGCTCTTCCAGTTGTGCTGCTGTTCTCACTTTAGATGAAGGTTTACAAAACAAAATAGTTTCTCACTAAACAGTTAGTACACATGTTGCCCTATGACAAGGGTTAACAACCTCACAACACATCAACACTATCCTTACTCAACCTTGGGTTCCCTATCACCAGCTTTCCTGTCCCCTTCTGCCTTCTAGTCCTTTTCCCTGGACTGCTGTGCCTCATTAGTCCAGTTTGGTTTTATGGGGCTTTCCACTCCCCAGCTGAACGGTGAACCTTGGAAGTGACTTCAGCCCTGTGCTAAAAGGGTGTCTGGGGGCCATACTCTCAGGGTTTCTCCAGTCCGCTTTAGGCCAGTAAATCTGGTCTTTTTTTTTGTGAGTTAGAATTTTGTTCTACATCCTGTTCCAGCTCTGCCCAGAACCCTCTGTTGTGATCCCTGTCAGAGCAGTCAGTGGTGGTAGCCGGGCACCATATAGCTGTAGTGGACTCAGTCTGGTGGAAGCCTTGGTATCTGTGGTCCATTAGTCCTTCAGACCAGTGTTTCCCTTGTACCCTGTTCTCTTCACAGTCCCTTGCTCCTGAAGGGATGAGACCAGTGGAGTATCTTAGATGGCCGCTCACAGGCTTTTAAGACCCCAGACACTACTCACCAAGGTAGAATGTAGAACATTGCCTTTATAAACTGTGTTATGCCAGTTGAGCTAGATGTTCCCCGAGACCATGGTCTCCACAGCCCTCCGCCCAGCAGTTCAGTCTCTAAGGGAGTTTGGATGTGTCTATGGAGCTTCCGTGACCTTTCCTTGTACAAGTTGTGCTGGTTTCCCCAGTATTGTGTACTGTCTCACCCTTCACCCAAGATACCACTTACCTATTGCCTATTTAGTATTCCCCCCCCCCACCCCTCCCATCCTTGGTAACCAACAAAGATTGTTACATTTTGTGTGTGAACTTTTTCATGGGTTTTTACAATATTTGTCCTTTTGTGATTGACTTATTTCACTCAGCATAATGTCCTCCAGTTTCATCGATGTTATGAGTTGCTTCACAGATTCATCATTGTTCTTTGTCGTTGCATACTACTCCATTGTGTGTATGTACCATAGTTTGTTTATCCATTCATCTGTTGATGGGCTTCTAGGTTGTTTCCATCTTTTTGCTGTTCTGAACAATGCTGCCATGAACATAGGTGTGCATATGTCTATTCGAGTGATGACTCTTATTTCTCTAGGATCTATTCCTAGGAGTGGGATTGCTGGATCATATGGTATGTCTATTTCTAGCTTTCTAAGGAAGCACCATATCATTTTCTGAAATGGTTGTATCATTTTGCATTCCCACCAGCAGTGCATAAGAGTTCTGATCTCCCCGCAGCCCCTCCAACATTTGCTATTTCCAGTGTTTTTGATTCGTGCCAGTAATGCCAGGGTGAGATGATATCTCATTGTGGTTTTAATTTGCATTTCTCTAATGGCTAGTGATCACGAGCATTTCCTCATGTGTTTGTTGGCCACTTGAATGTCTTCTTTGATGAAGTGTCTGTTCATTTCCTTTGCCCATTTTTTAACAGGATTATTTGTCTTTTTGTTACAGAGGTGTTGGATTTTCTTGTAGATTATGGAGATTAGACCTTTGTCTGACTTGTACTGTTCAATAATTTTTTCCCAGTCTATAGGTTCTCTTTTTACTCTTGTTGAAGTCTTTTGAACAGCATAGGTGTTTGATTTTTAGAAGATCCCAGTTATCTAGCTTATCTGTTGGGTTTTGTGCGTTGATGGTTATGGTTTGTATCCTGTTAATGCCGTGTATTAAGGCCTGTAGCCTTGGTCCTGTGTTTTTCTTCCATGAACTTTACAGTTTTTGGCTTTATATTTAGGTCTTTGATTCATTTTGAATTAGTTTTTGTATATGGCGTGAGATATGGGTCCTGTTTCATTTTTTTGCGAATGGATATCCAGTTTTGCCAGCCCCATTTATTAATTCCCAATTTGATGGGCTTTGGGCCCTTGTCGAAGATCAGGTGACCGTAGGTGGATGGATTTACATCTGGGTTCTCAATTCTGTTCCATTGGTCAATGTATCTGTCGTTGTACCAGTACACGGCTGTTTTGACTACTGTAGCTGTATAGTAGGTTCTGAGGTCACGTAGTGTGAGTCCTCCAACTTTATTCTTCTTCAGTAGTGTTTTACTTATTCGGGGCTTCTTCCCTTTCCACATAAAGTTAATGATTAGTTTTTCCATCTCTTTGAAGAATGTTGTTGGTATTTGGATCGGGATTGCATTGTATTTGTAAATTGCTTTGGGTAGAATTGTCATTTTCACAATGTTGAGTCTGCCTATCCATGAGCATGGTATTTTTTTCCATTTATGTAGATCCCTTTGGGTTTCTTGCAGAAGTGTTTTGTAGTTTTCTTTGTATACGTCTTTTACATCCCTGGTCAGATTTATTCCTAAGTATTTTATTTTTTTAGGGGCTATTATAAATGGTATTGTTTTCCTGATTTCCTTTTCATCGTTCTCCTTATTGGTGTATAGGAATCCAACTGATTTTTGTATGCTTATCTTGTATCCTGGTACTCTGCTGAATCTTTCTATTAGTTCCAGTAGATTTCTCCTGGAGTCTTTAGGGTTTTCGATGTATAGTATCATACCATCTGCAAACAGGACAGTTTAACTTCTTCATTACCGATTTGGATGCCCTTTATTTCTTTTTCTTGCCTTATTGCTCTAGGTAGAATTTCCAGCACAATGTTAAATAGGAGTGGTGATAAAGGGCATCCTTGTCTTGTTCCTGTTCTCAAGGGGAATGTTTTCAGCTTCTCTCCATTAAGAATGATGCTGGCCATTGGTTTTGCATAGATGCCCTTTATTATGTTGAGAAATTTCCCTTCTGTACCTATTTTATTGAGAGTTTTTATCAGGAATTGATGTTGGACTTTGCTGAATGCCTTTCCTGCATCAATTAAGATGATCATGTGATTCTTTTCTTTCCTTTTATTTATGTGGTGGATTACGTTGATTGATTTTCTAATGTTGAACCATCCTTGCAACCTGGTATGAATTCTACTTCGTTGTGGTGTATTATTTTTTTGATATGATGTTGAATTCTGTTGGCTAGAATTTTGTTAAGAATTTTTACATCTGTATTCATGAGAGATATTGGTCTGTACTTTTCTTTTTTTGTGGCGTCTTTGCCTGGTTTGGTATCAGCGTTGTGCTGGCTTCATAGAATGAATTCGGAAGTGTTGCTTCCTTTTCTGTGCTCTGAAATAGCTTCAGTAGTACTGGTACAAGCTCTTCTGTAAATGTTTTGTAGAATTCTCCAGTGAAGCCATCTGGGCCAGGGCTTTTTTTGGTTGGGAGTTTTTTTTATTACCTTTTCAATCTCTTCTCTTGTTATGGGTCTGTTCAGATTTTCAACATCACTTTGTTGTAGTTTGGGTAGGTAGTGTGATTCTAGAAATTTATCCATTTCCTCTAGGTTTTCAAATTTGTTGGAGTATAGTTTTTCATAATATTCTGTTATGATCATTTTTATTTCAGTTGGGTCTGTTGTAATGTCACCCATTTCATTTCTTATTTGGGTTATTTGCGTCCTCTCCTGTTTTTCTGTTGTCAGTCTGGTCAGTGGTTTGTCAATTTTTTTGATTCTTTCAAAGAATCAACTTTTGATTTTGTTGATTTTTTCTATCTTTTTTCTGTTCTCTATTTCATTTATTTCTGCTCTGATCTTTATTATTTCCTTTCTTCCAGTGGCTGTGGGCTTTTTTTGCTGTTCTCTTTCGATTTCTTTGAGTTGTGTGGTTAATTATTTGATTTTGTCCCTTTCTTCTTTTTTGATGTGTGCATGTATTGCTATAAATTGTCCTCTGAGGAATGCCTTTGCTGTGTCCCAAAGGTTTTGGTATGATGTGTTTTCATTCTCATTGGATTCTAGAAATTTTTTTATTCCATCTCTGATTTCTTCTATTACCCAGTGATGTGTAAGCAGGATATTATTCAGTTTCCATGTAATTGATTCTTTTTCCTTGCTCTTTCTGTTGTTAATTTCTACCGTGATGGCATTGTGGTCAGAGAAGATACTTTGAATTATCTCAACATTCTGGACCTTGTTGAGGATTGCTCTGTGGCCTGAGATGTGTTCTATTCTGGAGAACGTTCCATGTGCATTGGAAAAGAATGTGTACTTTGCAGCTGTTGGATGGAGTGTTCTATATATGTCTAGGAGGTCAAGTTGGCTGAGTGTGCCCTTTAGGTCTTCTGTATCTTTGCTGAGTTTCTTTTTAGTTGTTCTTTCCTTTACTGAGGGTGCTGTGTTGAAGTCTCCTACTATTATTGTGGAACTGTCAATTTCTCTTTTCAGTGTTGTTAAAGTTTGTTTTATGTATTTTGGACCTCTGTCATTGGGTGCATAGATGTTTATTATGGTTATGTCTTCATGATGGATCGTCTCCTTAATCATTATATAGTGTCCTTCTTTGTCTTTTATGGTGGATTTTGTTTTAAAGTCTATTTTATTGGAGATTAGTATTGCCACTCCTGGTCTTCTTTGGTAGTTGTTAGCTTGATATATTTTTTTCCAACCTTTGACTTTTAATAAATTCACATCTTTGTTTGTAAGGTGTGTCTCCTGTAGACAGCATATTGATGGATCCTGTTTTCTTATCCATTCTGTCACTCTCCATCTCTATATGGGTGCATTGAGTCCATTTACATTCAGTGTAATTATTGATAGATGTGGGTTTGTTGCTGTCATTTTGTAGTGCTTTTTTTTTGTGGTGCTGACGTTTGCTTTGTTCTTCTTACTCTCCTGTGCTGAGTTACTTTTTTTTGTGGATTTTTTTTTTTAATTTCTTTTGTTTTTGTAGGTTTTGTTTTTGCTGAGACTTTATGTTTTTTCTCTTTATTTTTATGAGTATGTTTATTATCTTTGTTTTTGGTTACCATGAAATTTACCGTTATCTTTCTAAGTTTGAAGCAGTCTATTATTGCTTGGTATCGCCTTGCCCTCCTCTCCATTAGAAGGTTCTATACCTACACTGTTTATTCCGTTTTTTATTGTTCTGATGTTATTGTCATTTACTGATTAACTACTCTGATTCCCTGTTGTATTTCTTTTGGTTTTGTATAGTCTTTGAGTGTTCATTTCCTAGATTGGTATCTGGCTGTTATGATCCTACATCCCAGATTCTGCCTGTGAGCTGAAGTTGTTTGTCTCAGATCGAAGAACTCCCTTTAAAAATTCTTGTAAGTTTGGTTTGACTTTTACATATTCCCTTAATTTATGTTTATCTGGAAATGTCCTAATTTCACCATCATATTTGAACAAGAGTTTTACAGGATGTATTATTCTTGGCTGGCAATTTTTTTCTTTCAAGGTTTTATACATGTCATCGCATTGCCTTCTTGCCTGCATGGTTTCTGCCCCATAATCTGAGCTTAGTGTTATTGTTTCTCCTCTGTATGTGACTGCTTGTTTTTCACAAGCTGCTCTCAGAAGTCTTTGTCTTTGGTTTTGGTGAGTGTGATTATGATATGCCTTGATGATTTTCTTTTGGGGTCTCTCCTGTATGGGGTTCATTGAGCTTCCTGGATGGCCAACTTTTCGTCTTTCATGATATTGGGGAAGTTTTTTGTTAGCAGTTCTTCAGGGATCCTCTCTGTGTTTTCTGTTTTCTCCCCGTTCTGGAACTCCAATCACTTGAAAATTTTTGCTTTTGGTTGTATCCCACATAACTCTCAAGGTCTCTTCGTTTTTCTTCATTCGTTTTTTTGAGTTTTCCTCAAACAGAGTTGTATCCAAGTGTTTGTCTTCAATTCTACTGATCCTGTCTTCCACCATTTCAAATCTGCTCCTCAGCCCTTCTGTGACACTGTCCGTTTCTGAAATCTTGTTGTTTATTGTTTGGATTTCTAATTGTTGTTTTTGTATAATTTCTAGTTGTGGAATTATTTGGACATTTTGTTTCTTCATTTTTCTGAATTCTTCCACATTTTTGTCTGTATTTTCCATGAATTTGTCTGTTTTTTTCCTCATTTTTGTCTGCTTTTTGCTTCAACTCTTGGGGAATTCTGAGTATTAGAGATTTGAATTCCCTGTCAGGTAGTTCTAGTGCCTTTTCTTCCACTGGAAAGTCATTGGTTTTTTATTTTGGACGCCTACTGGAACCATCCTGTCCTGTTTTTGTAAATGTTTTGATATTGTCTGCTGTCTTCCAGGCATTTAGTAGTTATTTTTCTCATTTGTTGATTGTAGATTTATTTGTTTCGTCCTTTTTTTTAAATTTTTTTATTTGGCTATGTCTGAGCAGGTGGGCTGTGTGTTCTTTGTTGTTTGCTCATCTGTGGGCATGATACTTTTCACCTCCTTCTCCAATTGTCATGGTCAGTCGCTCAGATATGGTACAGCAGGGCAGGTCTAGCTGAAGAGTTATTGGGATGGGTTGTTTGTGGCACTTACTACAGCCACCAGGGGGGGTCAGTAATCAGTGCAGGGCAGGTTCCAGTAGGCCGTCCCTGTGCTGCTTGGTGGTGTGATGTCAAGCGCATGGTGCAGGTAGGCAGGATGTAGGGGGGGATTGTTATGTTTGGAGCTAAGATGGATATGGGAGAGAGGAGAGAGGAACAGGAGCCAATAACATACAAACAAAAATGAGTGCTAGGGGGAGCTTGCTGTTGGAGTGGAGAGATGAGAGGCTATGAAATGGAGAAAAACAAAAAGGGAAGAAGAAGAAGAACAAAAAGAAAAGAATGAATAAATAAACATCAGAAAGGAAAAAGAACAGCGAATCTCCCAGGGATCCCACAGGTGCAGCCGTGAGGTCACGGGAAGTTGTTCTCAGGTGTTGCAGTACAGCCTGGCTAGAAGGTGTAGAGGTATTCAGCGCTGCGTATTCAGGGAACAGAAAGAGAAGGAAGGTACAGAGAGCTGGGAAACTGAGTAATGAAGAAAGACAAAAAGGGAAAAAGAGAGAAAAGAAAACAAAACAAATTAAAAAAAAAAAAGAACAAGAAAAGCCCTCAAAAAACAGGAAAAAAAAAAAAAACCCACGAAAAAAAATGCTCTCAGGGATCCCTCTGTGTGTCTGCACAAGCCAAGGGTGTAGGCTTCTAGCCGCATAGCACCTCCCTGCCAAGATGGGCTCCCAACTCAAGAAAAGGAAAAGGAACACACAAACAATTCAAAACAAAGAAACAAACAAAAGCCCCGGGATTCCACTAGTGCGGCAGCCTCATCTGGGAAGCAGCTCCACACTCGAACGGAGCTCCTCAGCCCCTCAGGAGGAAACAAAGATGCCACACGGAGCCAGGTATTTGAGCAAAAGGAGGGGGAGGTGGTGAGAGGTAAGGAAGAAATCAAAAGGAATGGAAATAAAGCAACAACAAATGGCACTCAGAGAGCTACCCAGTGTGGGCGGGTGGAATCCAAGTGGCCGGTGCTTCCCAGACAAGAGACCGTGGCTGCAGGAAGAAGAGGAGGCCGAGTGGGGGTGAAGAAGGGTGTGGGTTGGGAAGCGTATATAGCAAATTACCAGAGCTCCGCAGCCCCTCAGGAAGAAGCAAAGATGACACATGGAGCCAAGTGTTTGAGTGAAAGGAGGGGGAGGTGGTGAGAGATAAGGAGGAAATCAAAAGAAGCAGGAAAAAAGCCAACCAGCAGCCAACAAATGGCACTCAGAGAGCCGGCCAGTGTGGGTGGGTGGAATCCAAGCAGCCGGTGCTTCCTGGACAAGAGACTGGCTGCAGGAAGCAGAGGAGGCTGAGTGGGGGTGAAGAAGTGTAGGGGGTGGGAAAGTGTATATCGCAAATCACCAGTTGTTCTGTCTCCTGCTGGAAGCTACATGAAGCTGCTTTTTGATACCCTGTATTTTCTGATCTTTGATATTGTGTCCAAGATGGCGGATCCACGCTGCGTTAACTGATAGGGGACCTCTTCATGAATCTCTCCTCGCTCTCTGTTCTCTGTCAGTTTTCTCACTCCATTGGTGCTTGGCTGAGTTGTTTATCTGTTCATTTGATGTTTTAGGGTTTCAGGATTGCTGTTTTCTCTGTTGGCTTAGTTTTTTGGATCTTTGCTGTGGAGGGATGGCGTGGTGCTTCTGCCTAGAGTGCCATTTTAATAGGTGTTGCCTGTAGGTCATACAGAAGAGTATGAACAAGAAGAAAAATATGAATCTCAGTCCCGGAAATACCATAGTTATCTGATCAGTTATCTGCTGAACATATAGATTATTTATGATTTTTGATATTATAAACTGTGCTGTTGAACATCCTTATAACTAAATATTTGCAAAGAACAATTTATAGAAAAGAAATAGCAGAGTCAAAAAAAAAACATAATTTTACTGCCTTCAAGAAATACTGTATAATGAATTAATTTCTAATGGTAAATTTTCAAACTTATAATGGATGGAGGCAATCTCAAACAAAATGTAAAATCAATCAGTTTTTTGAATTTCAATTAAATTTGCAAAAATTTGTTTTTATCATGGATGGTATATTTAAAAATTATCCTGAATATTAAGGTGGAAATTTCCTATTATTATTATTAACTCCAAGAAAAGAAGATTATACATACACACGCACATGTGTGTGTATGTAGAAGTAGTCAGAATAAAATAGGAACATAAATGAATATTTTAGCTTTTGTATTTTAATTCTTTGTTATTTATTATCCACACATTAACATTTACCCCAGTTTTAATTTAGAAAGTTACCTTTTCTTTATTTGAGGTGCAGAACTTCTCAGTCCAGAGCAAGGAGAGAATGGGTGGAATTTGTGCTTCTTGGTGCAATGTGAATGCCTTCGTAGATTGTCAGTTCTCTGAGGGGAGGGGTTATGATGTTGCCACCTTCTTCATGAACATCATCTTCATCACTATTTACAATTTAGTTTCATAATCACCAACTCATTTTAATCTTCAGAGCAACCTTGTGAAGTTGATAGGACAGATTATTTTATCATTTCTATTTTATAGGTTGGAATCATGAGGGACCATAGTTAAGTGAATCATTTCCCAGCTAGAAAGAAACAGAGTAAGGATTTTAATCTGAATCTTCCAGCTTTGAAAGTCACTGCTATTCCCACCATGCACTATATGTTCTACCTTGCCTCTATGATCATTCATGTACAAGTTTTTGTTTGAACTCCTATTTTCAATTCTTTTGGATATGTATCTACTAGTGGCGTTATCGGGTCATATGGTAATTCTATATTTATGCTATTGATGAACTGCCAAACTTTCCCATTGTAGCTACACCATTTCACATTTCCCACCAGATAATAATATTTGAATGAACACATTTGAAACGTCCTGTAGTCAGAACCAGACCTGTTGCAGTCGAGTTGATTCTAATTCATATCGAATTGGAGCCCTTGTGGTGTAGTGGTTAAGAGCTCAGCTGTTAACCGAAAGGTTAGCAGTTCAAACCCAACAGCTGCTCCTTGGAAACCCTATGGGGCAGTTCTGCTCTGTCCTATAAGGTTGCTATGAGTCAGAATCGACTTGATGGCAACGGGTTTGGTTCATTGGTAATCAGAACTTTTGTTCAAAAAGCAATAACCATTAAGAAAAAGAGTGGAAAAGTTCCCAACATTAAACTGTACAGTGTTGTTCCTGGAATCTCTGTTCTGACTGATTGTATTGACTCCAGGAATAAT
The DNA here is from genome assembly GCA_030035585.1 of Dugong dugon. NCBI lineage: Eukaryota > Metazoa > Chordata > Mammalia > Sirenia > Dugongidae > Dugong > Dugong dugon. The sequence goes on along the minus strand of CM057460.1, from coordinate 102,334,146 downwards.
ATCATATTTCCTAATAAATGTGTGAAGCTGAAGTTACTGCAAATTTCATATAGAGAATTATCCCTAATGGTAGGAGGAATGTACTTGTCCCTGTAAGTTGTCGGGAAAGAAAATCTGTTTCTATAAAAATTAGCTGCTATATTGAATTTGATATGCCAAACAATTTTGGTTACCAGTTCCCTGAACAGTAAGAATTTACCCAGGCTGTTCTGTTGTTTGGCTGTAAAGTGCAGATTGAAAAGGGTTTTTAATTCTTTACCATTTATTAACAGGTAATTAGTGGCAATAGATGAATATTTGAAATCCAACTATTAGGGTTGAGATTAAGCCTAAGAATCACTGTCATAAAGCTTCCAAGGAAATTGGATATTTTTCATGGATGATTATCTATTGAAAAATTCAAATCCAGTAAACCTTGACTAATTTGGTAAGTTTTTCAAAATATTAATCATAACCAAAAATAACTATACTATGCCAGTCGTTACGCCTAGAGGTTTAATGACAAAAATGGGGACCCAATTCTCTCACTTTAACATCTGGCTGAGGGTACTTTTTTTTTTTTTTAATTCCAAATTTGCATTTATTGCATTACACTGGGAATGTATTTCTTCCTCAAGGTAATTATCGTTGGATAAATAGGTTACTAAATAAATAAAGCAGTTATTATAAGTAATTCTTCTGATAGGTTTTTAAAAATTGTAGTAAAATACACATAACATAATATTCACCATTTTAACCATTTTAAAGTGTACAGTTCAGTGGCATTTAGTACATTCCAAATGTTGTGCAACCATCATCACCATCTAGTTCCAGAACATTTTCATCACCCCTAAAGGAAACCCTGTACTGTTTAAGCAGCCACTGCTTATTCCCCCTATTCCAGGCCCTGGCAAATACTAACCTGCTTTCTGCCTCTATGGATTTGCCTATTTTAGATATTTAAGTGAAATCTTACAGTAGGTGGCTTTGTGCATTTGGCTTCTTTCACTTAGCATAATGCTTTCAAGGTTCATTCATGTTGTAGCATGTTATCAGTATCTCATTCCTTTTTATGGCTTAATAATATTCCATTGTATGAATATACTACCTTTTGTTTATCCATTCATCAGTTTATGGACATTTGGGTTGTTTCTACCTTTGGCTGTTGTAAATCATGCCTCTATGATCATTCATGTACAAGTTTTTGTTTGAACTCCTATTTTCAATTCTTTTGGATATGTATCTACTAGTGGCGTTATTGGGTCATATGGTAATTCTATATTTACGTTATTGATGAGCTGCCAGACTGTTTCCCATTGCAGCTATACCATTTCACATTCCCACCAGCAATGTATGAGGCTCTAATTTCTCCGCATCCTCACCAGCACTTGTTATTTTTCTTTTATAGTCAACCTAGTGGTTGTGAAGTGGTATCTCATTGTGGTTTTGATTTGCATTTCCACTGCTAATGATGTTGAGCATCTTTTCACCCGCCGTTTTCTTAATCCTCAATAAAATATCAGATTGAAAAAAAAAATACAAGATCAAGGTTTAAGCTTTGCTTTTATACCAATACCAATACTGTTTAATTATTTGTATTTTCAAATCATTCTGAGACATTCATTGCCCTCAATAACATGAAGGGGAAAATGAGCAAAACGATTACTGGACCATACAGCATTTTATATAAAACATTATATACTGATGAAAATGTTTTAAACGTGTAAACCAAACAGTTGGACAGTGTATACTAAAGGGATCAGTGTAATTCTCTGTTTCACTTATGTCTCCCTAATTAGACTGTGACAGTGTTATATAGAGGAAAGAACATAGGCTTCAGGGATAACAAATAGCTATTGAATGTTTACTGTGAGCTGTGTTAGATGACCACAACAGCCATGATTCATGACCTCACGGAGCTTTTAGTCCAGTGGGAGAGTTAGATAAAAACTAAGAAAAGCAACAAATACAAATATTTACCAAATACGGTAAATGCTAAGAAAGGAAAAAATAAAACAGGAGTGTCTTAGACTGGGTTCTCTAGAGAAGCAAAACCAGTAAAGTGTATAAATATGTAAATAGATTTATTTCAAGGAAACGACTCACACAGTTGTAGAGGCTGGAATGTCCCAAGTCCTTGGATCAGGATAGAGGCTTTTCCTGATTCATGTAGCTACAGCAGCTGGCGAACACAAGATTGGCGGGTCGGAGAGCAGGACTCTGGCTGACAGGCTGTGAATATCAGTGAATCCCAAGATCAGCTGGTAAGCTGCTAGCTCAAGTCTCAAGGACCAGAGGTCAGACAAACAGGAACCAGCTGCAGGATCCAGAGCAGGCAAAAGCCAGAATGTCCACTTATGTTCAATGCAGGCCACATGTCCAAGGAAACTTCTTTCAACTGATTGGCCACTCACAGCAGAGCCCATCATGGGGGCAATCACATTTAAACACTGAAAATCATGGCCCAGCCAAGTTGACATACAGTCTTAACCATCACAAGGAGTTAGGACTAGAACAAAATCTGGAAGGAGGAGATGTCTCACCAGTTACAGTAGTCAAGACAAGTATCTCCATCAAGGAAGATTTCAGCTGAGACCTGAATGATGAGAAAGAGTCAACCCTGTGAATATTAGTAGGGAAGTGAATTCCAGGCAAAGGGGAAGGTGCAAAGGCCCTGAGGTGGAAAAAAGTTTGATGTGTTCTAGGAGCGGAAAGAAAGCTAATGGGAACATAGTTAGCAAGGGGAAGAGTAACTTGAGTCTATGTTGGATAGAGAAGCTACAGTCATTTGTGCGGGGCCTTCAAATTTCTGGAGATTTCTCTTTACTCTTTTCTTTGTACTAGTTTCCAGAGCCCACCCCTCTTTAAATCACCAGTGGATAGCTTCACAATTTCTAATAATTTATTTTGCAGAGAAACTTACTTTCAACTTTTGCCCTGAACTAGGGCATTTTAAGTTGCAGAACAACGGCTCAGAGCATGCGAGGGGGACATTTGAGTGGTTTTGCTTGACTGGAGGACAGTCTGGTATGAGGGCCTGGTAGAAGATAAAGCTGAAACATTACATTGGGGCCAGATTGTTCAGGGCCTTGAATACCAAGCAGTGGCACAGACACACCAGAAGATGAAAGAGTTTTTAAGGAAAGAAATGCCATAAAAGGAGTTGGGATTAGCATAGTTAAGGACACCATGATGTAGGCTGAACTGGAAAGAGCAAAGGCTGGGAATAATTACTCCATTGCTGAGGTGGTTCTATGGCTCAAAATATATTAAATGCCTGCACATTACCATACTGCCTTATGCTTTATCAAATTAGCCGAATTAGTGGACTACAACCACATTCCACAGGGATGCCACATTGTACCCTGTTTGGTGGAAATGTATGTATTTGGAAATATTTCACACCGAAGGCATGGCTAAACAGGATGACCTCTTCCAGCTCTAGGATTCTGATGGTACATTTATGGTCTCACACAGAGAGGAAGTAGTTTGTGTAGAACTTGTGAAACTTGATGTTTGAAAGGATTCGAATCCTGTCTATTCACTCATTAATTATATGACTATTTTCAAGTGTCTTGCCTTCTCTGAGTGTCAATTTTCTGTCTTAATATAGGTCAGTGAAGGTCAATTTTATGTATTTGCTTGGCTAGGCTATGTTGTTAGTTGTCGTCGAATGGATTCTGGCTCATGAAGACTCCGTGTGCACAGAGTAGAACTGTGCTCCACAGGGTTTTCATGGCTTTGATCTTTTGAAAGCAGATTGCCAGGTCTGTCTTCCATGGCCCCTGAGTGGATTTGAACCATTAACCTTTTGGCTAGTAGTTGAGCACTTAACCATTTGTGCCACTCAGGGGCTCCTTAGTTTTCTATCTTTAAAATGGGCATAATGTCTTATCTCATTGTGTTGTTGGGAGAATAATTGAGATTATGAATGTAAAGCATGTAGCAGAGGGCCCAGCACATAGCTGGTGCACAATACATGTACCACAAAGTCAAAAACACTCAGGCTATCTCATTTTTAGATGAGATACTTGGGTTATGGTTTCAGGGGAAGGTCTATAAGAGTAGGAAGAGTAGGATATGAGAGAGAAAAAGGGGGATAGAGAGTAGACCAGACAGGAAAGAGAGAAGAGAGGAGAGGGGAGGGGAGGAGAGAAGAGATCTTTGTCTGGAGGAAGCCTTGGATCACTTTGATTCTGAAGCTAATCTAAGAACAAGGGGTAGGCAGAGGGGACCTGACTTAAGTTTATCCCGTAGTAGTTGCCTTAAAATTGGCCCCTAAGAGAAGCTTTTTCATTGACATTAACTTATCTGGTAGCTGAAATTATTTGCATATTATCTATAGACCAACTTTTGTTTCTCAGGGAAATTCAAATCCTTGTAAAACTGTGACTGTGGTTTATTCTCAGAGCAGATATATGATGGCAGGCAGTGGATCGCAGAAGCGTGTAGCACGTAGCTGGGCCCCTGTCCAGCTCTGTTCTCCCCCCTGAGAGAAAGAAGTAAACAACATATGCAAAATAGAACACCATCCGTTGCTGTTAGTGGGGGAGGCTATTTTTAGCTCTAGTATGTGAGGATTTGCCTAATATTTCTAGCTATGTATTTGCCAGAAAATTTGGCATCTGGGGGATCTGGGAATGCAGTCCCTGGTGCTAAAGCATGGTACCCTCAGCTTCAGCCGCACATGCTGGCTTCTGGCTGTGAATATCGGCTAATACTTCTCAAGTGGTGCCATTTTTAATTATCCTTTCCAATGGAAATTCCCAGTGGCTAATGATATCAGCAGCCACCAGTTGGCAAGCATTATGTTGGACTTTTACATTTAATCTTCATAACAACCATGTGGAAACTAAGGATCAGATTATTTAATTGTCTTCCACACATTCATTGCTGTTGTCATGGAAAGAAAAAAAAAAAGCTATTTAAAAAGATGACCACAGCCATTGCATTAACATTCCAAGACAGTGATATGATTAATTTCAGGGGAAAAAAGCTTGTGTTTAGTTATGTAAGGAACCAACAACTAGTCTAGGCTGGAGTTTGAGAAACTAAACTGATCTTCAGAATAAAGTAACAAATGTTTAGATTGCCCACTAGTGATGAGAGAAGGACAGGATTTCTGGAAGTCAGAGGAGAGAGGAGAATGGAGAAAATCCTTGAACACCGAACAGGACTGGCCACCTGGTGACAAGTCAGAGCCTGAGGAAGAAAAAGACCCTCTGATAGGAAGTGGTTGATGTGTTTTTAGGGAAAGTGAAGTCTGACATTCAGATCAGAGTTATTTCTTGCAGTTGGTTGAAATCGTCCTCTATTTTAGTCAAAATTTAGTTAAGACCTTGTTACACTTAAGAGCCTTGTGGTGATGGCAGTTTTATGGTGGCCCATGTTTGGGGTAAACTGAGGAAGAGAAGGGACAGCAGTTATAGGAGAGGGAATATGAGTGGGGATTGAGAACCATGCAGGGAACAAGAATTCAGAGCAAGAAGGAACGCGGAAATGAGTGTCCCTCCTCCTAAAATACTCAAAAATATTGGGAGGTGCCCTGGTGGCACAGTGGTTAAAAGCATTAGGCTGTTGTCATGGATTGAATTATGTCCCCCAAAAATGTGTGTATCAGTTTGGCTGGGCCATGATTCCCAGTATTGTATGGTTGTCCTCCACTTTGTGATTGTAATTTTATGTTAAAGAGGATTAGGGTGGGATTGTAACACCCTTACTAAGGTCATATCCCTGATTCAATGTAAAGGGAGTTTCCCTGGAGTGTAGCCTGCACCACCTTTTATCTTATAAGAGATAAAAGGAAAAGGAAGCAAGCAGAGAGGAGGGACCTCATACCACCAAGAAAGCAGTGCTGGGAGCAAAGTGTGTCCTGTGGACTTGGGGTTCTGCGTGGAGAAGCTTCTAGTCCAGGGGAAGACTGAAGACAGGGACCTTCCTCTAGAGCCAATAGAGAGAGAAGGCCTTCCCCTGGAGCCGATGCCCTGAATTTGGACTTCTAGCCTACTAGATTGTGAGAAAATAAATTTCTCTTTGTTGAAGCCATCCACTTGTGGTATTTCTGTGATAGCAGCACTAGATGACTAAGACAGCTGTTAACCAAAAGGTCAGTGGTTCAAACCCACCAGCCACTCCGTGGGAGAAAGATGTGGCAGTCACTCCTATAAAGATTTACAGTCTTAGAAACCCTATGGGGCAGTTCTACTCTGTCCTGTAGAGCCACTATGAGTCAGAATTGACTTGACAGCAATGGGTAGTCTTCTTTCAGAGTGTGGAATCAGGGCTTGGGTCATTTTTATTTAGATAATAAAAGAAAGGGTAATCCCAGAAAGTGAGAGTCTTGGGACTCTTTGATCCCATTCGTGGGTGACAGGAGAATTTTGAGCCAAGGTGTGCTGACCCCAGGCATAGTAAAATTATTAAAACCAAGAGATGTATTGGAATTTAAGAGAGAGACTTGAGTTATTTGGTAACTTCCCACCCGTATTCCCTGATGATAACAGATACTGAGGTTTTGTTGTTGTTAGGTGCCATTGAGTCAGTTCTGACTCAAAGGACCCTATGTGCAACAGAGCAAAATACTGCCTGGTCCTGTGCCATCCTCACAGGATGTTATGCTTGAGCCCATTGTTGCAGCCACTGTGTCAGTCCATCTTGTTAAGGGTCTTCCTCTTGTTCACTGACCCTCTACTTTATCAAGCATGATATCCTTCTCCAGAGACTGGTTCCTCCTGATAACATGTCCAAAGTATGTAAGACGAAGTCTGGCCATCCTTGCCTCTAAGGAGCGTTCTGGCTGTACTTCTTCCAAGACAGATTTATTCAGTCTTCTGGCAGTCCGTGATACAGTCAGTATTCTTCGCCAACATCATAATTCAAAGGCATCAATTCTTCTTCGGTGTTCCTTATTCATTGTCCAGCTTTCACATGCGTATGAGGTTTTAGCTTCTCAATATTTTTTATTTATTTATTTTTGCCCAGACTTATTACCAACTTTCTTCTTTTAAAGGTGGATTCTCACTATTCTCCAAGCCAAGTTTTAGACTGTTCTTATCCTTTGCTGAACAGGACCTAGAGACCACCATAGTACCTGCTCATAGCTGCTCTAGGCGGAAAAATCTGGTTCAGGGGCACTTTGGCTTTGCATTCCACCCTCTTGGTTACTCACTTTTTAATCCCTGAATAATGAATTACTCTCAGGTTTCTTCTCTTTCCCCATCAAAATTTTATCTTAGGAAAAGGTCTTGAAAAGTTCATTTGCATTGAGGAGAAGGATGAATATGGTCCCCCCCTGTGGTGTTTGCATTTGAACTGGTGAGACTATTAAATTAGTGAAATAATCCTGTGGGTTCCTTCAGTGAGTAGAACAGTTGCAAGGCTCAGAAGGTGATGCAGTAGCATGGGGTACATGCTTGGGGCCTCCGAGACTGAAGCTTAACCTCTGTCCTAATATTCATAAGGCATGATGGGGCCAGTGATGGGGATCTGACCTTGGCAGTGTCCCAGCACTCAAACCTACCATCAATGAGATACAAAGACAGCTAATCACATCTTGCCCATCTCAGTTAGTTCCACATCCCAGTGTAAATAGACTCCCTTGAAAGTAAATGCAGTCACTGAGTTTTCTGTTTTCTCTTAGATGTCCAGTCAGTCTCCCCTTCCCTCCCCCAGTTTGATTGGAGGAATTCTTCCTAATGTTAAACTAACAGACTGACTTGATTGAATCTGTAATGAGGTGTTTTACATGAATCTGCTATTGAATTTTTTTTTTTTTTTTTTTTTACTGCTATGACTATTTATGGATAGAGAGAGGGTCAAGTCCAATTCTCTCATTTTGAAGATGTGGAAACTGAGAAACAGGGAGGTTAAGTGACTTTCCCATGGCCACATGGTTGTTTCAGGAATCAAGATGAGGGCCCAAGTCTCCTTACACACCTTCTTCTCTCCTTGCTCTCACTTGGATGTGCAAGGGGAAGAGGGGGCAATTACATGGTTACCTGAATTCTGGCTTAGAACTTGAAATGAAGAGTAAAATGTTAAAACTGGAGGATGTGGGACTGCTTTTAAGGGTGAAGATATGAGAATACTTTTCTAAAACCTCTTTTGGGGATAATAAAAGAGGGAAATGCCATTATATAGAACCTTATTTTTAACTAAAAAAAAAACAAGCAAAACTGCTGTTGTTTTAGCAGAACACACGCTGTAGTCCAGTAGACTTTTGTGTTCAAGTGAAACAATAGAATAAGTTTATTTATGCACATTTTTTACATCTCCTTTTATAAGAACAAGAATCCTATTTTAGTCAAAACAATTTTTTTTTTTTTTTTTCAGTTGAATGGGCAACTTTCTCTCACTTCAGGTAAAATGGACAGCTCCCCATTTCACAGTCAAAACTGCTGGAGAGACACCGAGAGAGCAGGAGAATTTGTATTTATGATAGTGATACCAAATACCTGTATTTCCCAGTTTCCCCACCTCCTCCTGCGTCTCAAAGGAGCTGTCACTTTGGTCACTTCTCCTCCCATATGTAGCTAATAATAGATAGTACAAGGGCATTGCTGGATTAATAGAAAAGAAAGAACCAAGAGCAAGGTCATGGCAAAACCACGTTCAAGGTACAGAGGCTTGGCTAGTAAAATTTTCTCTTTATGATACAATATAGGCATTTGGGTTGAAATTTAATACATTATAAAATTTGAGCCCTCTTTAATGGATAAAAAGATGCTGTTACTTACTGAAGTGCCAATACTTCATTAGTTTTAAAATATCAACCATCTAACAAAGTATGTTTAAATGATTATCTAATATTAGAGAGAGGGATTTTTTTTTCAAGGAAGTACATTTATCAACTAATTTTTTCAACAGAAAAATCACTGGTTAAAGTGTATTCTCTTGTATTACTTTCTCTCTATTTATTCGGTTGGCCCTCCATATCTTCAGGTTCCACATCCGTGCAGTCCAACAACTGCAGATCAAAAGTATTTGGGAAAAAAAAGAAAATTTCCAAAAAGCAAAACTTGAATTTGTCCTGTGCAGAGCCTGAATATACGGGAATGAAGTAATATGTAGGCATACCCTGCTGTAGCCTCCCACCATTTCACAGATCTCAGTCTCTCTCCAGCACTCATTGTTTGAGCATTATTCACCTCTTGTCTTGTCATTATTCCCTAAACAATACAGTACTGTATAACAACTCTTTACACAGCATTTCTATTATGTTAGATATTGTAAGTAATCTAGAGTATGTGGGAGGATATTCGTAGGTTACATGCACATACGACACCATTTTACATAAGGGACTTGAGCAGCCGAGGATTTTGGTATCCATGGGGGATCCTGGAATCAATTCCCCTCAGATACCAAGGGATGACCGCATATAAAACTTGTTTTAAGAGCCACAGCAATAAAAATGGTTATGTTTTTTGCATGTATTTAAGACAGATTTTGCATTTCAAGAAAACTTAGAGCTCACTTATTTGACCTTTCTTAAAGAAACGAAACCAAGGCCCAGGAAGGTGGATATTTACATGCCCAGAGTTGAAGAACTCAAGGATCTAGGAATGCCTCCTAGTATGGGGCACCCAAACTGGACATAACTGGATTGTGATGCTCTGATAGATTGTTAGAGTCTCTTTGGTTTCAGTCATTTGGATTTCCAAAATGTTGAAAACAAGAATTTATTTAAATTTAACCACAAGTTTTCTATTTTGAAAACCCTGGCGGCGTAGCGGTTAACAGCTACAGCTGCTAACCAAAAGGTCAGCAGTTTGAATCCACCAGGCGCTCCTTGGAAACTCTATAGGGCAGTTCTCTGTCCAGTAGGGTTGCTCTGAGTCGGAATCCACTTGACCACAACAGGTTTGGTTTGGTTTTTTGGTTTTCTCTCTGTTTAAAACACTATGTAGAGGATGACATGATGAACATAATTAATGTCACTGAATTGTACATGAAAAAGATATTGAAATGGAAAATGTTTTGTTTTATATATGTGTGTATATATATAGAGAGAGAGCACTAGTGGTGCAGTGGTTAAGTGCTTGGCTGCTAACTGAAAAGTTGCCAGTTCAAACCCATCAGCTGCTCCATAAGACCTGACAATTTGCTCTCTTAAAGAGCTCAGCTTGAAAACCTCTGGGGTAGTTCTACTCTGTCACACTGGGTCACTATGAGTCGGAATTTGACTTGATGGCACCTAATAACAGCATATAATATATAGACATATATATGTACATATATTTACCATAATAAGAATGTTTAATTAAAAAATACTATGTAGAGAATAAAAAAAAGAGTAATAACAGTAGGAAATACAGTGAAAAGACAAGAGAACCAAGGATATCTCACGATCTAGTTTATTGACAACAATGTAAACAGATTTGTTCTCTCATGAAAATCCTTGAATTTAATCAGATATAGAGAAAAATAGCAAAGATTAATTCATTTAGCTGCAAATGTTGAAGTGACTCAGAAAACCTTAAAAAAATTAACGGTATGAGATCAGATCAGGAAATAGTGTCAAAAGGGCAGAATTGTGCAAGCACTAAGACAAGAAAGCAACCTCTTAAGACCAAATCTGGAAAGGAGAAAGCCAAAGGACAAGAAAATACCTCTTCAAGGCACTTACTACTACTTACAAGAGAGTTGATCATTAAAGCAAGCTTAGAAAATGGAAAAAAAAGAAAAGCTAAGATGTAATATCTATGACATAAAAAAAATCCTAAAATGTAAATTCAGTTTTACACAAGAGGAAAAAAGGCAGTTTTTAACACAGGTACTACTTAAAACAGTCCAAAAGAAATGGAAAACTGCACAAAATAAAGATAAGTCATGAATCAGTGTCATGAGTATGAACTTTATCTTCCTGACACATCATATATTATAAAACCTTAAAAAAATAGCAAAGCAGTCACCAGGAGTGTAGTACATGCCAAAGTTCTGGATTCTTCAATTTAATAAAGATAAATGAAAAGAGAGTTGAACTGTATGTACCAAAACACAACCTGAAGCAGGCTTGAAAGTGTTATAAAGCAATTAGTATACTTAGAGGAATAGCTGCAATATAAACCTAGTGTATTTGGAGCAAAGAAGACCAAATAGCCCAATTCATACCCTTTAAAAATACTTAATAGCCAGCATATATGGAGCATTTGTTATATTATTGACATTTAGTACAAATTTATCAGAGGCACTGTGATAAATGCTTTACATGGATTATCTCAGTATTTCTAACAGTTCTATGAGATGGATACTCTTATCATTGTTATCTCTTTTCTGAAAATGAGGAAGCTGAGCACCAGAGAGATTTCCTAACTTGTCCAGAGTTTACACAGCTCACAGTGGTAAATTTACTATTTGAACCAGGCAGCCTGACTAAAGAGTGTAAGTGTTGCGCCACTGTCTATCAACACTCTGCTATGGGATACCTACATGGTGGTGAACAGAGTAGACTTGGTCCCTGCCCTCATGGAGCTTAAAGTTTTTTTTTTTTAATTGTAGCGGTTAGAGCAGTATACTGAATTATTGTTGTTGTAGTCAATTGCCACTGAATTGGCTCCAACTCATGTCAACTCCATGTACAACAGAACAGAAATCTTACCAGGCCCTGTGCCGTCTTCACGGTCTTTGACGTGCTTGAGTCCATTGTTGTGGCCACTGTATATTTTGAGGGCCTTCCAACATAAAGGCTCATCTTCCAGAACTGTATCAGACAATCTTCTATTGTGATCCATAGGATTTTCATTGGCTGCTTTTTGGATGTAGATTGCCAGGCCTTTCTTCCTACTCTGTCTGACTCTGGAAACTAAGCTGAAGCCTGTCCACTCTAGGTGACCCTGCCAGTTTTTGAAATGCCAGTGGTGCAGCTTCCTGCATCATAGCCACATGCAAGCCACCACAGTATGACACAGCCGGGTAGTGGAATACTGACTTAGACCTACCCTTTAAGGCAGAGCTTAGAAATTAAACCATGGATAGCTCACCTGTATTTTTCATATTAAATGCAGTGGAGACCGTGTACTTCACATTTAATGGAAAGGACAGGTATTAACCCTGAGGTCAGAGAAAAAAACAACCACCTGAAAGACAAGAAAAATAAAAAGAAAAAAGCAGTTGCCTACAATTAAAAAAGTAAAAAAATCCAGGGAACCTAAGCAGATATAAATGTTCAGCATGTTGGAATTTAGGGAGATGCCTGGGACTAGCATCAGAGAATTAATTCTGCTGTGATGTTTGTGTGTTACATAAGTGAACTGTGAGGGATGCTGGTTGGGAGTTATATGATCAGGCAGATTTGACCACCTTAAATGAGGCCAGTTGACGTTGGAGCCTCTGGCTCTCTTTCCTGCTGGGTTCACTTTCCGGCAGTCCCCCGAATGTACCCCCCAGCCACTGTACTCTCCTTTGTTGCTTCCCTGGTGTCAGAAGGAATTACTTGTAAGACCCAGAACTTTCTCACAGGACTGTGCCCTCTTCTTAGGACCCCCAGAAGCCAAACTGGCTTCTTTAAAGGAAAATGTTACTAACTCATCAAAGGCAAGACACAAACCTAAGGGGACTTAGTGATCTCTTAGACAGTCAAATATATTAGAAGCTTTGAGTCATTTTCTTGTCATACTTAATCTGACTAAAACACAATTACCAAAACCAAACCCATTGCCATGGAGTTGATTCCGACTCATAGTGATCCTACAGCGCAGAGTGGAACTGCCCCATAGGGTTTCCAGGGCTGTAAATCTTTACGGAAGCAGGCTGCCACGTCTTTCTCCCACAGAGCGACTGGTGGGTTCGAACTGCTGACCGTCTAATTAGCAGCCAAAGTGCTTAACCACTGTGCCACCAGGGCTCCAAAAAAATGCAGTTAGTATGGAATAAATGCCAAAATTGTGGTGAGATATATTTTTGTCTCACTTCTCTGGCACACTTTCATTGGTTAAAATGCATTGCTGAGGTATTGAGAATTCTGCTTTTTAAGAGCTAGAAGCATTTATTTCCGATCAGTTGTTTTAGATTTAGATAAATTTAGTACTTAATGCTATTTGCTTAGGCAATTGTAATTTGCCCTTAAATGTGCTGCGCTTTCTTGGAATCAGGAAGACCATGTTTTAGCAAAGGGGGAATAATTATCTCCGAAGTGTGAAGTGGACACTAACCATTGTTAAGGGCATTTTGTATAGAGAGGGAGAGGAGAACAGAGTCCTATATATAATGGGTGCTCATATTTGTTGATTTAGATTGATGGAATTTGCATTCAAAAGGAAGGGGCCATAGTCCAAAAAATTACACTTATACCAATGCCCTTATCCCCTGGCGTTCTCATATTATATCCCAGAAACACTAGTTTTATGAGCTCAGAACACATCTTCTGTCTCAGAGAAACAGCTTCCTTCATGAAACTATTTTAGGCATTGATTTGTACAAAGTAAAGCTGAAAAATAATTAATTACACGGTTGGCTTTACAGAAAAAAGCGACTCATAGAATTCGACTTTATATTTCACTAAATTAACTTCTAACCTTCCTCAGCTTACAGTTTACATAGTTATATTTTATTTCATTTTACTTTTAAAATTTTTTCTAATTTGTATTCTCTTTTTAGGTGTTGTGTATCCTTTTAACCACTGTTCCAGAGTCTTAAACACAGAGAATATGTAGCTGTTTCCTTACAAAAGTACAGTTTGCAAAGCACGTTCCTACACTATCTCACTAGATTTCTAGAACAGTCAAATGAGATAGACAAGGCAGATATTGTCATTTTTGTTTTACAAATGAGACAGTGGGTATCAGAAATGCCTAATGCCCTGGCCAAGCCACGGCTGAGCTGAAGAAGAACTAGTTCTCTTAACACAAGATGCTGCTTGTAGAAAATCCTGGCCTGGAATGAAGAAGTTTATTGTTTACTACTTCTCTTATGTTATCCAATTCATCCCCCCTAATAAACAAACCTGTGAGGTAGATAAGGCACATGTTACTAAACCTATATGATAAAGTAGAAAACAGGCTCAGAGAGTATATAGATTGCCTGAAGTCACAAGCTAGGAAGTGGCAGATCCTGGACTCAAACTCAGGACTTTCAAGTCCGAATGCTGTCTGTTTATTACTACTAAAGTGATCAACAAATGAAGAAGTTGCAATGAAATATAAATAATTCAAAATTCTTGATTAATATTTAATAAATATTGCTTATACCATAAAAATTTTCTTACGTGTGTTTGGCTTTCCCACTAGTGCATCAAAATATTTTTTTGATTCCATGGCACCCTTTTTATAACTGGGAATCATAAAACTTTTTATGAGATAATTGGCTTTAATAACTTCTCTCTTGAAGGTTATGGTAACTTTTGAAATACAGTCACCAAATCCATTTACCATTTCTTACTCCTTATCTTCTCTTTGCAGCACTTGACCCTGTTGAATACCCCATTTCTTCCTAAAAACATCTTCTTCTTCCTCCTCCTCCTCTCTCCCTCTTCTTCTTTCCCCTCGTCTTTCTTCCTCTTCCTCTTCTTCTTTGAAGTGGCATGCTCGTGATTTTGAGCTCTCCATCTGTTTATCCTTTGCTGGCCTTTATTTTTTTCTTGTATTTTTCTTTACACTCAAGTTTCGTCTTTAGCTGCCTTCTTTTTGACTTCCTAAATTTTCCCCTGGTGACAACATTCATTCCCACAATTTCAGCTATAAGACTTATTCTTATGGCTCTGAAATCTGTATCTCTGATTTATTTCCTGCATTTTCAATCTATTCAGAATCTCGATCATAGTAGGTACTCAATATATGTTTCTTGAATTAAATTTCTTTCTATTTGCTAAACATCTCATTTATTCAATAAATATTTATTGTGTGCCTACTATGTGTCAGGCAATGTTCTAGGAGCTTGGGATACATCAGTGAATAAAATAAAGTTACCTTCCTTCATGGTTGTTATTTTGTAGCGGCAGAAAACAGACAAGAAGCCATAAGCATAAAAAGTAAAAAAATAGATTTTATGTTAGAAGTGCTATTAAAAAAAGAAGAAGTATTTTCACCACAATAAAAATGAAAAGAAGAAAAAATACAGTAGGATAAAGGGGATCAGGGGCGTGGTTACTAGGTTTGGTGGTGGGAGTGGTGTTTGCAGTTTTCTATAGGGTCAGCATTGGCCTCTCTGAATAGAAAATATTTGTGCAAAGTCTTAAAGAAAGTGAGGAAGTTAGCCCTGCAGATATCTGGGGAAGAGCATTTCAGGCAAAGAATAGCCATTGTAAATACCTTAGGACACAAGTGTGCCTGGTATATTCAAGGAATAGCGAAGAGCTCACTGTGTCTGAAGAAGAGAGAGCATTAGTGGGAGTGGTGGAAGAGAAGTTCAAAGAGAAAATGAGAAGTCAAATTATGTAGGGTCTTGTGGAACATCTTAAGGACTTTAGACTTTACAGTTTGTGAAATGGGAAGCTATTGGAGACCTTTGAGCAAAGGAGTGGCATGATGTATTTTACATGTTTAAAGGATCACTCTGACCACTGTGTTGAGAATAGGCTATAATGAGGTAGAGTTGGAACTGGGAATACCAATTATGAAGTTATTGTAGTAATCTGTGGAACATATGATAGTGGCTTGGACAAGAGTGGTAGTAGTGAAGTTGATGAGAGTGGGCAAATTCTGTATGTATTTTGAAGATAGAGCCATCAGAATTTTCTGATGTATTTCCTGTGTTTAGCCTGAGGAACTGGGAGTCTGCATTCACCATCAACTGAGATTAGGAAGGCTTCAGGTAAAATAGGTTTGATGGGGAAGATCAGGAGATCAGATTTGGACTTATTAAATGCGAGGTTGTCAGAAGAGAGTCTGAAACTTGCTCCTGAATGTAGAGTAGCTAAAGCGAAAGGAAGAAATGATGAAGTAAAAAATCTGAACAGGAGGTTTCAAAGGGAAGCTCAAGAAGACAAAATAAAGTATTATAATGAAATATGCAAAGGCCCAGAGATAGAAAACCAAAACCGAAGAACAAGCTCTGCATTTCTCAAGCTGAAAGAACTGAACAAAAAATTCAAGCCTCAAGTTGCGATATTGAAGGCTTCTATGGGCAAAAAATTGAACAATGCAGGAAGCATCAAAAGAAGATGGAAAGAATATACAGAGTCACTGTACCAAAAAGAATAGGTCGATGTTCAACCATTTCAGGAGGTTGCATATGATCAAGAACTAATGGTATGGAAGGAAGAAGTCCAAGCTGCATTAAAGGCATTGGTGAAAAACAAGGCTTCAGGAATTGACAGAATACCAATTAAGATGTTTCAACAAACGGATGCAGGGCTGGAAGAGCTCACTCATGTATGCCAAGAAATTTGGAAGACAGCTACCTGGCCAACTGACTGGAAGAGATCCATATTTGTGCCCTTTCCAAAGAAAGGTGATCCAAGGGAATGAGGAAATTATTAAGCAATATCATTAATTTCACATGCAATTAAAATTTTGCTGAAGATAATTCAAAAACAGTTGCCAAAGGACATCGATAGGGAACTCCCAGAAATTCAAGCCTGATTTAGGAGAGGATGTGGAACTAGGGATATCTTTGCTGATGTCAGATGGATCTGGGATGAAAGCAGTTAATACCAGAAAGATGTTTGCCTGTGTTTTACTGACTACACAAAGGCATTCGACTGTGTGGATCATAATAAACTATGGATGATACTGTGAAAAATGGGAATTCCAGAACACTTAATTGTGCTCATGTGAAACCTGTACATAGACCAAGAGGCAATCATTCAGATAGAACAAGGGGATACTGCATGGTTTAACATCGGGAGAGGTGGGTCAGGGTATCTTTTCACCATACTTATTCAATCTGTACGCTGAGGAAATAATCTGAGAAACTGGACTATATAAAGAAGAATGTGGCATCAGGATTGCAGGAAGATTCATTAACAACCTGCGATATGCAGTTGACACTACCTTGCTTGCTGAAAGTGAAGAGGACTTGAAGCACTTACTGATGAAGAGCAAAGACTACTGCCTTCAGTATGGATTACACGTCAACATAAAAACAAAAATCCTCACAGCTGGACAAACAAGCAACATCATGATAAATGGAAAAAATATTGAAGTTGTCAAGGATATCGTTTTACTTGGATCCATGATCAATGCCCGTGGAAGCAGCAGTCAAGAAATTAAATGACTTATTGCATTGGGAAAATCTACTGCAAAAGACCTCTTTAAGTGTTTAAAAGCAAAGATGCCACTTTAAGGACTAAGGTGTGCCTGACCCAAGCCATGGTATTTTCAGTTGCCTCATATCATGAGAAAGCTGGATAACCAATAAGTAAGACTGAAGAATTGGTGCATTTGAATTATGGTATTGGCCAAAAATACTGAATATACCATGGACTGCCAGTAGAACAAATAAATTTGTCTTGGAAGAAGTACAGCCAGAATGCTCCTTAGAAGTGAGAATGGCAAGACTTCATCTCATCTACGTGTTATCAGGAGGCACCAGTCCCTGGAGAAGGACACATGCTTGGTAAATTAAAGGGTCAGCAAAAAAGAGGAAGACCCTCAATGAGACAGATTGACATAATGTCTGCAACAAAGAGTTCCAACACAGCAAAGATGGTGACAATAGCTTAGAGTTGGAAACGACTCAACGGCACCTAACAACAACAGTTAGATATTCAAGTGAGGACGTTGGTTAGGATGTTGGATTGTAAGAGTCTAGGATTCAAACGAGATATTGGGCTGAAAATATAAACGTCAGAGTTGGTGGCGTATAGATGTTATTTAAAGTCTTGACTCTGGATGAGATCGCCAAGAGGATGAATAAGTTCAGAGAAGACAAAAGGACCAAGGACTGATCCCTGGGCACTATGATATTACAAGTTTGGAGAGAAGAGAAAGGATAGCAATGGAGACTAAAATTAATCTTTGAGGTAGAAGGAAAAACAAGAGGGCACAGCATCCTGGAAAAGAAGTGGAAAAAAAAAATTATCAAGAAGGAGACAGAGCACGGTTGTGTCAAAATGAGAATTGACCATTGGTTTAACTGTGAGTCAGTCATTGGTGACCTTGACCTAAGCAGTTTGATGGAACAGTGAGAATGAAAAGCCTAATCTGATGAATGAAAAAGAGACAGTGGGATTCCAGGAATTAGATGCAATGAGTGTGAACATTTTTGAGTTGATTCAATCTCACAGTGTCTAAAGCTGTGTTGTCACCCTCCTCCTACACCTGGTCTTTCTATAAGATTTTGTATTTTTACTGATGGCACCTCCGTCCTCTCAATCACTCATGGCCAAAGCCAGAGAGTCATCTCTTGCCTGTTTTTCTCCCTTGTTTCCCCACACTACACCAGCAAGTCCTATCCATTTTACTCAAGAAGGCAGCATGGTACATTAGGAAGAACATGCAGTTTCAAATCAGACAAACCTTGGTAGCAAGTTATTTACTCTCTCTTAGTCTCAGTTAAGGAGGATAGTATTATGTACCTCCTAGGATTCTTGTGAGAATTACAAATGCTAGTATATACAGCATCTAGAATAGAGTAAGACCTCAAAGTGTGTTTCCCTCCCTATGTGCCTCTGCCATCAGATTTCAAGTTACACCATCTCACTGTCCAAGGACTGCTTCCTTCTTGCCACAATCTTGTCCCAAAGTCTCCAAGGCCTTTGTTACATCTCACCTTCCGTTGTGTTCTCTAACTGTTCTCTCCATTTCCAGTTTCGCCCTTGACCAATAGACTGTCAGAGTCATTTCTCTAAAGCACAGCTCTAACCATGCCGCTTCTCATCTTAAATATAAACTTTAGTGACTCTTCATTACTTAGACTGAAGTCCAACATCCTGTATAAATAGAGCATGGCAACATTCTGCTCCCGTGTACATATATAGATTTTTTTTTTTTTTCAGTATCTGCTAGAGTAAACTGGTCAAACTACACCATGTTCTGATTCCTAGTTTTCTATCATTGTGATTTTACTTATGCTGATTCTTCATTTGGTATCCCCTGTCTTCATCTCCACCTGTCACACAAAATCTTACCATTTTTCTAGGCTTATCTAAATGCCACATTGGTCATTGGAACTTCCTGGCTAGATTCCATACCCACCTAACAACCAAAAATTTCCTCTCTTCTATCCCTAAAGAATCTCTATTATTTAATAATTACCTGTGCATGTGTCATAGCTCCCTTTCTTGAATATATGTTCTGTAAGGGCAAAGATCAGCCATGATTCTTCTTTATGCCCACTTAGCACCAAAGACAATTCTCTGCAATTTGAAAGCGCTCAGAATGTGTATGTTGAATTGAATTATTGGTTCCTTTTATTGCATTTTTGGCTTTAAAGATGAAGCTAATAACTTAAAACCTTGTCACTTGATCTTCTTAGTTGCTTGATTTACAACCAGAGAGAAAAAATTACATGCTTAATCCAAAAGCACTAAAAACAAACAAACAAAAAAGTCTTGGCTAAAATAAATGCAATCCCTTTTTACTATGAGGAACTTCAGAAGAAAGGCCTGACAATCTAGTTCTGAAAAATCGACCATTGAGAACCCTGTGTAGCACAGCTCTACTCTGCACACATGGGGTTGCCATGAATTAGAATTAATTAGATGATGGCAGCAATTACAGCGCAATAGTAGGATCACCTTTAATTCAATAGTTGACCAAGTGATTCTCAAACGGAAATACCACTTAAATCATTAGATATAAGAGTTATATTGATAAAAAAGCAATTATCTTTATTGTTCTCAATAGATTCTACGTGTTAGCTAATCTCTCTTCCCCTTTACCTCCTTATTGATTTCACCTCTCTTTACTATCAACTTAATTTTTGAAGTTGAGCGAATCAATGAAAAGCAGTTGCTTCAAAATTGTTTGCACAGTATCATAAAAGAAGATTGTTGACATACATTTAAAATAAAAATTTTAAAACCAAAGTTAGGTTAGTCGATATTTGAACAAAATTATGTAATACAAAACCTGTCATCTTGCATTTATAGATTCAAAGCTGGGAATTCCAGGATGTGAGCCTGGCAATAACTAGCAAATCCAAACACATCCCAAGAGCTTTTTTGTGATGACATATGCCAGTTTCACATATCAAAACTGTCTTTTGTTCACATGATTGCTGACAAATTCACTCAAATATAATAACGTCTTGGCTGACGCTTAGCTGGGAGCAATATTCTCTCATGCAGTAAACATATTAGTATTGATATCTACCTATCATTTATTTTCCAACCAAAAGTATTTTGTTGTCTTGCTATTTTCACCAAAAACTCAGGCTAGTGAAGTCAGTTGTGACTGCACATACTTCACATTCACCAAATTTGTCCTGACCGCTCATAATGTTCTGTGTACTAGTTTGATTCTTTTATGTACGTTATCTCATTTGATTTTCGCAATAATCTGGGAGGAGGGCTTTGCAATTCCCATTTTATAGATGGGAAAACTACAGTCCAGATAGATTAAGTGCCACAAAAAGTAAATGGGATTGTTGGCTCCATTTGGGAGAGTCTGTTCTGTCTTGTTCACTGCTAAAACTCCTGCATTTAGCTCAGAGTTAACACAGTATATCAGTACATGTGGGTTTGATAAACGTGTAAGTATAAGTGAGGGAAAAGGCTGAATTTAAACAGAGGTCTTGTCTTCTAACGCCAAGTCCTCCATTTATTCCACTATGTTATGGTCTACATTAAAGCACTTTCTATTATTACACGTTAAAGATTTTCTGTCATCTTAAAATTTTAACCAGCAAAACCACATTTTAATTCATGACTTGTGGTACATACAGGTACCACATACTTTTTCTGACACGGGGGTTTAACAGGAAGCTACTCTCCCACAGACAGTAGGTGCTGCTTGTAGGCAGAGGCCTGTATAACAGTTTGAAACTGAAAAAAAAAAAAAAGACCATGTGCCACAAATCACTATTTTTACAGGACATTGTATGAGGTGGTGCTGAATCAATGTTTTTGGTATGAAAAGTATGCATTTTCATAAAAAGTGATTTGGGACACATATGTCTCACTAGACTCTGGGGAGAGGTGGTAGAATTAGTGGGACAAATATGTCCCAGTGGACTCTGAGAGTAGGATTGGTGGGATGAGGCCAAAAAAAAAAAAAAAAAAAATCCATAGTCCCTACAAGAAGTTCAGACACACTCAGTGATTCAGAATGCATTCCATTAATGAAAACATATGGTATCAACAATAATTCAAAGCAGAAAATAATTGGGTTTTCTTGTTCTTGCTGGTAGGTGCTGTAGAGTCAGTTCCGACTCATTAGCAATCCTATGTACAACAAAACAAAACTACTGTGCAGTCCTGTGCCATTCTCACAGTTGTTGCTATGTTTGAGCCCATTGTTGAAACCACTGTGTCAATCCTTTTCATTGAGGGTCTTCCTCTTTTTTGCTGACCCTCTTCTTTACCACGTATGATGTCCTTCTCCAGGGACTGGCCCCTCCTAATGACATGACCAAAGTAAATGAGAAGAAGTCTCACCATCCTTGCTTCTAAGGAGCATTCTGGCCGTACTTCTTCCAAGACAGTGTTCGTTTTTCTGGCAGTCCATGGTATTTTCAACATTCTTCACCAACACTGTAATTCAAATGCACCAATTCTTCTTTGGTATTCCTTATTCGTTGTCCAGCTTTCTTGTGCATATGAGGCAATTGAAAAGGTAATCTTTGCTTTGAAATACTTAAAGAGGTGTTTTGCAGCAGATTTGCCCAGTGCAACACGTCATTTAATTTGACTTCTGCTTCCATGGGCATTGATTGTGGATCCAAGTAAAATGATATCCCTGAAAACGTCAATCTTTTCTCCATCTATCATGATGTTGCTTATTTGTCCAGTTGTGAGGATTTTTGTTTTCTTTATGTTGAAGTGTAATCCATACTGAAGGCAGTAGTCTTTGATCTTCATCCTTAAGTGCTTCAAGTCTTCTTCGCTTTCAGCAAGCAAGGTTGTGTCATCTGCATATTGCAGGTTGTTAGTGAGTCTTCCTCCAATTGTGATGCTGTGTTCTTCTTCATATAGTCCAGCTTCTCCAGTTATTTTCTCAGTATACAGATTGAATAAGTATGGTGAAAGGATACAACTCTGATACACACCTTTCCTGATTTTAAACGATGCGGTATCCTCTTTTTCTGTTCTAACAGCTGCCTCTTGGTCTATGTACG
The DNA here is from genome assembly GCA_030035585.1 of Dugong dugon. NCBI lineage: Eukaryota > Metazoa > Chordata > Mammalia > Sirenia > Dugongidae > Dugong > Dugong dugon. The sequence continues at coordinate 102,312,015 of CM057460.1, read as the reverse complement.
GGTTCTGCATGAACACAACTAAATGTTCTGGAGTTCCCATTCTTTGCAATGTTATCCATAATTTTCTATGATCTACACAGTCAAATTGCCTTAGCAGAGTCAAGAAAACATAGGTAAACATCTTTCTGGTGGTCTCTGCTTTCATCCAAAGTCCATGTAACATCAGCAATGATGTCCCTCCTTCCACGCCCTCTTCTGAATCAGGCTTAAGTTTCTGGGAGTTCCCCATCAAACTACTGTTGCAACCATTTTTAAATTATTTTCAGCAAAATTTTACCTACATGCAATATTAATGATATTGTTTGATAATTTCCACATTCTGTTGGATCACCTTTCTTTAGAATGGGCACATATATGGATCTCTTCCAGTAGGCTGGCCGGGTGGCTGTCTTCCAGATATCTTGGCATAGGCGAGTGAGTGCTTCCAGTGTTGCATCCATTTGTTGAAACATCTCAGTTGGTATTCCAAAAATTCCTGGAACATTGTTTTTTGCCAATGCCTTCAGTGCAGCTTGGACTTTTTACTCCAGTAGCATCAGTTCTTCATCATATGCTACCTCCTGAAATGACTGAACATCAACCAGTTCTTTTTGGTATAGTGACTCTATATATTCCTTACATCTTCTTTTGATGCTTCCTACGTTGTTCAATATTTTGCCCATATAATCCTTCAATATTGCAACTAAAGGCTTGATTTTTTTCTTCAGTTCTTTCAGCTTGAGAAATGGCAAACTTGTTCTTCTCTTTTGGTTTTCTAACTCCAGGTCTTTGCACATTTCATTATAATACTTTACTTTGTCTTCTTGAGCCACCCTTTGAAACCTTCAGCTCTTTTACTTCATCATTTCTTCCTTTTGATTTATCTACTCAACATTCAAGAAGTTTCAGAGTCTATCTTCTGACATCCATTTTCATCTTTTCTTTCTTTTCTTTTTAATGACCTCTTGCTTTCTTCATGTATGATGTCCTTGATGTCATCTCACATCTCCTCTGGCCTTCAGTCATTAGTGTTTGGTGTGTCAAATCTATTCTTGAGATGGTCTCTAAATTCAGGTGGGATATACTCAAGGACATACTTTGGCTCTCATGGACTTGTTTTAATTTTCTTCAGCTTCAACTTGAACTTGCATATGAGCAATTGATGGTCTGTTCCACAGTTGGCCTCTAGCTTTGTTCTGACTGATGATATTGAGCTTCTTCATTCTCTCTTTCCACAGATGTAGTGGATTTGATTCCTGTGGCATTCCATCTGGTGAGATCCATGTGTATAGTTGTCTTTTATGTTGTTGAAAAAATTGAAATTGAAGATTTTCACCAACTTCTGCATTTTGAAGTTGATCAAACACACAATCAAGATGCATTGATAATTACTGGTAATTGGAATGCAAATATGGAAACAAAGAAGGATCAGTAGTTGGCAAATATGGCCTTGGTGATAGAAACAATACCGGAGATCACGTGATAGAATTTTGCAAGACCGATGATCTATTCATTGGAAATATACTTTTTTCATTGGAATTGGGTCTTGAAAGGGTTAAAATGTTTTTACTATAAAGCTAAACATCATCATTTTAAAGAACTGAGAGCTCATAATTATGTGACATAAGAAATCCTCTGTGCCCTGTACCAGAAATAGCCCCTATTAAGAGTAACATGTATTTCCTTTCAGATGCCCTGTAAGCATGTATTGTTCGTATATACCTTTTAAAGTGTGTATATACACTTTTAAAGACAAAAATGGCATAATCATGTTCTTCTGTGATTTTCTTTTAAATATATATTATAGTTATTTTTCATATCTTGCAGAATTACTTTGTTTTTTTGCTATGTGGTATTCCCTTGTATTTATGTATTATAATTTAACTAGTTCCCTACTGATGAATATTTAGATTATTTACAGATTTTACTATTATAAAAGTGCTATAATGAATACACATCTTTTAACATTTCTGGTAGTATATCTGTGGGACAAATTCTTAGAAAAACTTGCTGGGTCAAAAGGTAGGCATTGTTAGCATTCTGATATATATTACCAATTACTTTAACAAATGTATTCTATTTTTGCACTAACAGTGCAAGAGAATTCCTTTTTAAGAAAGTATGACACTTGGGAAAACTGGGTATAATTCATCTAATTTATCTTTCCCAATATTATAGGTTAGAAAGACTGGCATGTGTTTGTAAAAAATTTGTACTTATTTAATTATTAGTGAAGTTGTTAATTGGCCACCTGTACTCATTTATGTGTGAATGACTTATTAACTATCAACTAATGTCTTAGCCATCTAGTACTGCTCTAACAGAAATACTACAAGTGGATGGCTTTAACAGAGAAGTTTATTCTCTCACAGTATGGTAGGCTAGAAGTCCAAATTCAGGGCTCGGGCTCCAGGGGAAGGCTTTCTGTCCCTGTCAGCTCTGGAGGAAGATCCTTGAGATGCATCAGTCTTCCCTTGGTCTGGGAGCATCACAGCACAGGAACCTCAGGTCCAAAGGACGTGCTTTGCTCCCAGTGCTGCTTTCTTGGTGGTATGAAGTCCCCAGTCCCTGCTTGCTTCCCTTTCCTTTTATCTCTTATAAGATAAAAGGTGGTGCAGGCCACACCCTAGGGAAACTCCCTTTACATTGGATTAGGGATGTGACCTTAGTAAGGGTGTTATACAATCCCACCCTAATCCTATTTAACATAAAATTACAATCACAAAATGGAGGACAACCACACAGTACTGGGAATCATGGCTCAGCCAAATTGATACACACATTTTTGGGCGGACATAATTCAATCCATGACAGCTAGTTTTTGCTAATTTTTCTACTGAATTGTTAGTGTTTTGTCATTGATTAGCAAAATCCTTTTGAGGGTTAGAAGGATTAGTCTTCTGCCTCTCATGTATGTTTTTATTTATTGTAGATTTGCTGGATGGTACGAGTTTAATTTTTAATTTGCTAGGCATAGCAATCATTTTTTTCTTCCGTGGCTTCTGGATTTCCTATCATAATGAGAAAGACCTTCCTAATTCAAAGATTTTTTTCAATTATCTTTTGTGTTTTCTTCTATAGTTTTATATTTTCATATGAGTTATTTATTTATCAAACAAATATTTGTTTACCTACTGCATGCCAGGCATCAGTGAGCAAAACAGATACAACTATCTAAAGTCATGAAGTGGTGTCTGATCCACTTACATATCCTTTTTTCCTTCGTTCAGTATTCTTTTTTTTTGAAATTTTATTTTGCTTTTAAATATCCTTTTAATATACTCAATTCTATTTGCTATGGTTTTCTTCAGTATTTTAGCAATGGATTAATAGTTAAGCTATATAACATTTAGTGGATAACAGGAATGAGGTAGTGATCCATCTTTGTTTTGTTTTCTTTATATCATTGGCTACTTGCCTCAACTACATAGTCCATCTTTCCCTACTAATTTTCAAACAGCAGCCTTATCTCTGTGTGTTGTGGTTGTTGTGTGCTGTCCAGTAGATTCCGATTCATAGCGACCGTATAGAACAGACTAGAACTGCCCCATAGGGTTTCCTAAGCTGTAATCTTTACAGAAACAGAACACCAGGTCTTTTCTCCCCTGGATTGACTGGTAGGTCAAACTGCCAGCCTTTCAGTTAGCACCCAAATGCTTAACCATTGTGTTACCAGGGCTCCTTTATGTACTTGGGTTTATTTCTAGACCCTATTCTAAACGTTGCTCTGTCTGGCTATTCCCGCACCAATGTTATAATTTTAAAATTACTGTAGCTTTAGGATGAATTTTGATTGCTGAAGGAGCTAGTTTTCCCTTATAACTCTTATGAATTTTTCTGGCTCTTATGTTGTTGCTATTGTTAGGTGCTGTCAAGTCAGTTCAAACTCATAGTGACCCCATGTACAGCAGAACAAAACACGGCCCAGCTTTTTGCCATCCTCACAATCATTGCTATGCTTGAGTCATTGCGGCCACTGTGTGCATCTGTTTTGTTGAGGGTCTTCCTCTGTTTCATTGACCTTCTACTTTACCAAGCATGATGTCCTTCTCCAGGGACCAATCCCTCCTGATAACATGTCCAAAGTATGTGAGATGAAGTCTCACCATCTTTGTTTCTAAGGACCATTCTGGCTGTACTTCATCAACATAAAGAAAACAAAAATCCTCACATCTGGACAGATAGATAAATGGAGAAAATATTGAAGTTGTCAATCCATTTTACTTGGATCACAATCAATGCCCACGGAAGCAGCAGTCAAGAAATCAAATGACATACTGCACTGGGCAAATCTGCAGCAAAAGACCTCTTTAAATGTTAAAAAGCAAAGATGTCACTTTGAGGTCTAAAATGCACTTGACCCAAGCCATGGTATTTTCAGTCATGTCAAATGCATGCAGAAGCTGGACAGTGAATAGGGAAAACTGAAGAAGAATTGATGTACTTGAATTATGGTGTTGGCAAAAAATATTGAATATACCATGGACTGCCAGAAGAGTGAACAATTCTGTCTTGAAAGAAGTACAGCCAAAATGCTTCTTAGATGCAAGGATGGCAAACCTTTGTCTCATGTATTTTGGGCATGTTATCAGGAGGGACTAGTCCCTGAAGAAGGACATCATGCTTGGTAAAGAAGAGGGTCAGTGAAAAAGAGGAAGACCATCAATGGGATGGATTGACACAGTGGCTGCAACAATGGGCTCAAACATAGCAATGACTGTGAGGATGGTGCAGGATCAAGCAGTGTTTCATTTTGTTGTACATAGCATCACTATATGAGTCAGAGCAGAGTCAACAGCACCTAACAACATTCTTAGAATCTGTGATCACTGCATTATTACAAAATTATTTCATTTCTATCTTCCTATTTGCAGAAATTGAAGTGTAGACATCAAAAGGGGCTGGGTTCTCTAGAGAAGGAAAACCCATGTAGTGTGTGTGTGTGTGTGTATATATATATAGAGAGAGAGATTTATCTTAAGCAAATGGCTCACACAGTTGTAGCAGCTGGCAAGTCCCAAGTCCATGGGTCAGGTGTCAGGCTGGAGGCGTCTCCTGACTCATGTAGCTGCAGGGGCTGATGAACCCAAGATTGGAGGCCACTTGCTCACACGCTGTGGAGGCTGACGAATCCTAAGATCAGCAGGTGAGCTGCTAGCTGAGTCCCAAGAACTCAGATGATGACAAGCCAGATGCAGGATCCAGAGCAAAAGCCTTTCTGGAACATCTGTTTATATACTGGAGGCTAGCCACACCCCTAAGGAAACTCCCTTTTAACTGATTGGCTGTTCATAGCAGATCTCATCATGGAGTTAATTACATCATTACATAACTGCCAAACTACATCATAACTACCAAACTACTGAGAATCATAGCCCAGTCCAGTTGACATACACCTTAACCATTACAGTCTACCCCTTGTCAGCTTGGCACCTGTACACATCTCCTTAAACTATACCTAATCTCTAGATAAAGACAATTATAAAGTCATGCTTGCAAGTAACATGATACAACTAACACACATACAACCGAAAATGCACTAGCCCCATTTACATCTTATATTTTATAAGTGAAGAAAACAAAAATATTTGATGTGTACATACAAGGAAGAAATACTCATTAGAATTACAGTCCGCATTTCTGCAACTAGTCACGTGGTCGTATCTAGTATTTAGAACTACCTTCTTCCACTACACATTCCATATTCCCTTTACCCTGAGCAAGCATCTCAGCTGGTCGTGGTTCTTTACCTGTTGAGGTGTCCCAAACCTTCATTCCTGAAGGGTCTGGGCCATTAGTAGTCATGTCCGAATTGCATTGCTGTAATTTTCCATTGATTTTAATCACAGCGCATGGTAATACTAAGACACGCCTTAAGGGATCTCCTGCATTCCAGAAATACTCTTGTTTATCTCCATTGTGCAATATCAGTCTGATTTCCCTTTGGTAATCAGGATCAGTCACACCAGCCAATATGGTAACTGTCTTCTTTGCCTGTTGAGCTAGAGGTATGAGGAGCCCATAGTGGCCCAGTGGCATTCTTACCTTCCAGTTCAATGAAATCTGTGTTGTGTCTCCACATGGGAGCATTCCTCCCTTTGGAACTAACACCTGTAGATCCAAAGAGTATAGTGTTTTGGGAACAGGAAGCAAAAATTTTGTGAGTAGGTCACTAGGAGTAGTAGTGAGTGGTGCCACTCTCATTTCCACACCTTGATTCCCAGAGCTGTGATCCAGGCTGTGGGAGAAGCAGCACCATATATTTGATGCTGGTTTACAGCATATACAGCCTCTTGGAGAACAATGCCCCAACCCTGCAAGGTATTGCCACCTAGCCAGCACTTTAATTGTGTCTTTAGAAGGCCATTTCATCATTCTGTCAAGCCAGCTGCTTCAGGGTAAGGGGGAACATGTTAAGACCAGTGAATTCCACAATCATGGGCCTATTACCGCACTTCATTTGCTATGAAGTGAGTCCTTTGATCTGAGGGGATGCTGTGTGGAATACCATGATGGTGGATAAGGCATTTGGTAAGTCTATGGATGGTAGTTTTGGCAGAAGCATTTCTGGCTCATATAGAATGTTTAATCTTCCCAGTGAACTTTACAACTAGTCACTTTTTTAAAAAATTCCTGATATTTTCTTTGGGATCACACGGACTTTATGGATTCATTTAAGTAGAAATGACATCTATTCAATGCTGGATCTTCCCATCCAAGCATTTTTCATTTATTCAAGTCTTATTTTATTCCCCACATTAGAGTTTTAACATTTTTCTCACATAGCTCTTGGAATTATGTTACTAAGTTTATTCTGAAGCATTTTGGTTTTTGGTTATTGTTTTCAACACTATCATTTTTTCTATTTTATAGTCATTTTTGTGTAAAAGAAAATGATTAGTTTTCATAGATTAATTTTATATCTGACTTTCTTACTGGCTTCTCTTATTATTTTTATTGTTTATTGTTTTTTTTTTTTTTTTTTTTGAGTTTTCCAAGTACAATGGTATCATCTGTAAATAAAGAAAAATTTGCTTCATTCTTTCCAATGTTTACACTTCTTATTTCATTCTTATTTAAATGCATTGGTTTGCACTTACAAAACACTTTTAAGTAGCAGTGTCCTTATTTGGCGTCCTTGCCTTGTTCTTGACACATATGGGAGTGCCTTTATTATTGCTTTGCTATGAAGGATATTGCTGGCTTTTGGGTTTATACATATATTATTATATCACATTAAAAAATTATCCATGTCTTTTTATTTTACTTTGATTTTAAATTTTAAATTAGGAAAAGATGTTGAATTTAGTTCCATATTTTTGAGCTAATATTATTAGAGATCATTTGATGAATTAATATGGTGTATTATTTTAATAAATTTCCTAATATTGAATTATTATTCCACTGTGGAGATTAATCCAAACATGTTGTAGTTTATTATATTTTAATATATTGCTGATTTCTATTTGTAAATTTATGAATGTAAATATGCTGTCATAACATACATACCAATCTACAACTTGCTTTTTTGACTCTGGAATGATTTGGCTGTCTTTCTCATGCAAACATATTGATCTACCTTTTTCTTTTTGACTTCTGCGTGGAATTTCATAGCATAGATAATTCACAAAATCACAATTTATATAATTATTCCTGTGTTGAGGGAAATTCAGATTTTTTTTCTTTTTGCTATTACTAGGCATTGTTTCTGTTACTAACAATATTGCAATAAATCCTTGTCCGTATCTCCAAAAGTACATGTAGTGTTTCATGGGAGAAAATGCCTAGAAGTGGAATTGCAGAGTCACAACTTATATGCATTTGAATAGGTGCTGCCAAATTGGCCTCTTAAAGCCCTGTACCCATTCACACTGCCATCGGTAGTGACATCTACTCCTCACATCCATGTCGAAAACTGACATAAGCAAACTGTTTTATGTTTTGCTAATCTTTGTGATGATTTAGGAGATAATATTGGAACCATTATTCCCTGTCCTAAAATTTGACCCAGCTGGAGCTGGACTCACTAGGACACATCAACTGGGCCCTGAGGCATAAAGACAATAGCTAAGATAATCTTGGAAAATGTCTTTTAGGGAAACTTTCACATAAACAAATCATAAAACACAGCACAAAAGACCCTCACACTTTCCACTCTTTATCTTTTTTATTAGCATTTAGTAAACAGTAAGGTTTGTTAGACCAATGGGGACACTCCTGACTGTCATTACTAAAACCTATACCAATGATTATTAAGAAAGACAATTCAAAATGTAAGATTACAGAGAATTAGCAGTTTCTAGCCAATCTGTGAAAAGGTAAAGCTTTCAATGGTTTTGCCCATTTGTAATGTTAATATATACTGATGCTTCTGTAACAGTCCTTGGATTCGGACAGACCTGGCTCTGGCAGCATGCTGTCCGTTTCCAACTTTTGCCTCTTTGAATATATGCCAAATAAATGCTTTCTTTTTGCTTTACTAAACTTTGTGATATTTTTACCCTGCAACAGTGATTAAAAAAATTTAATTGTATCTTGTTGTTGGATGTGGTCGAGTTGATTTTAGACTTATAACAACCCCATATGACAGAGTAGAACTGCCCTACAGTGTTTGCTAGCCTGTAATCTTTATGGAAACAGATCTCTAGGTCTTTCTCTGGTGGCGTCACTAGGTGAGTTTGAAGCCAGCACTCCTGTTAGCAGTCTAGCGCATAATCATTTCGCCACCAGGGCTTTATCAAACCAAAACCCATTGCCATCATGTTGATTCAGACTTACAGTGACCCTATAGGACAGCGTAGAACAAGGAACGGTTGGTGGATTTGAACTGCCGACCTTTTGGTTAGCCGCTGAGCTCTTAACCACTGTGCCATCAGGGCCTTATCCAAGGCTTTATCATTATATCTTAATGGGCTTTAAATTTGCATTTTCCTGTTTATTAGTGAGATTCCTCTTTTGTGAATTTCCTGTTCACACCCTTTACCTATTTTTCTATTGGGTTGTCTTTTTTTTTTTTTTAATTAATTTGAGAAGTTCTTTATAACTTTTGCATTTTAATTTCTTGACAGCTATATATTTTGCCACTTTGAGGAGTAAGGTGTGTGTAACCCAAGCCACGGTGTCTTCAATCACTTCATATGCATATGAAAGCTAGACAATGAATAAGGAAGACCAAGAAGAATTGATACCTTTGAATTATGGTGTTGGCGAAGAATATTGAATGAACAAATCTATCTTGGAAGAAGTACAGCCAGAATGCTCCTTAGAAGCAAGGATGGTGAGACTTCATCTCATGTACTTTGGACATGTTATCAGGAAGGACCAGTCCCTGGAGAAGGATATCATCCTTGGTAAAGTAGAGGGTCAACGAAAAAGGGGAAGACCCTCAACAAGATGGATTGACATAGTGATGGCAACAGTGGATTCAAATGTAACGATTGAGAGGTTGGTGCAGGATCAAGCAGTGTTTCGTTCTGTTGTACGCTGGGTCGTTATGAGTCGGAACCAACTTGATGGCACCTAACAACAACATATATTTTGCAAATGTTTCCCCCCATTTTGTTTCTAACATTTTAACTTCAGATGTCCTTTGATTTAAATTATTTAAATTATATCATTTAAATTGAACATATTTAAACCATAATTTTATGTTTTATTCACAGTTGAACCCAATCCCAAGTAATACACTCTTACAGTTTCCACGGTTGGACACTGACACTGATCCAATCACTGACAAAAGAGATGGAAGGGCCACGATCAGTTGAGACTAATTTTCTTGGGTATAATGGATGTGAGGAGTCCACACTATTTATTCTAGAGAGTCAGTGGACTACATTAAGCAGGTAAAACACAGGTGAATATTCTTTGTTTCTCAAGGGGCTTCATCTTCAGGGGATAGATTGTAGGTTCCGGGAGAAAATTTGCCTTTCTAAAATCAGTTGCTGGCAAGTCACTTCTGACTCATGGTGACCTCATATGTGTCAAAGTAGATCTGTGCTCCATAGAGTTTTCTGTGGCTGATTTTTCAGAAGCAGATAGTCAGGCTTTTCTTACCAGGCATCTCTGGGTGGACTAGAATTTTGGTTAGTAGCCGAACACAAGGGTTTGCACCACCCAGGAACTCCCTTTGTCTATTGTATGACCCAAAGGGAACTTTCTAGAGAATGTTACTTTTATGCTCACTGTGGTCAAGGTGGGAGCCTCATTAACTAGGTATTGAAATGTCCATATAATGTGTCTTAATTTGAGTTCCTCAGAAGCAAACCCAGAGGCAAGGGTTCAAATGCAGGCAATTTATTTGTGAGGTGCTGGGGCCAGCATTAAGGGAGGGGGGTGAACGAGACAGGAAAGGAAAGGAAGCTGATAAAGCATGTGGTAGTAAGTCAATTACCACAGAAGGCACTGGAACTGGGAAAAATAAAGAACCTCTGCCTCTGAGTTATCCCATCTGACCCCCCTTGAGGGGCACGAGGGAGCTAGAGATGTCTATACATCAACTCCCAGCACTCCTTGGTGAGGGCTGTTCCAGGCATTGCAGTGGGGTAGGGTGTTAGAAGATGGCTCCCAGGCAAAGAGATGCAGATACCGGCACTGAAGTGCTAAGGCCCTAGGGATATAATAGGGAACTAACTAGGTATTCTACTATGTAGTATGTATTCAAAGGGAATCATTTACATGCTATCCAGTATTACCTGCCTTGGTGCTATATTTCTGAAGTAGGAAATCAGACCAGGAACAAGTTGATGGATTATATCCTGTGTTGAAGAATTCCTTCAGAAGCTCAATTTTTAAGCTGAAAGGGACCTTAGAGAGAAATTAGTTCTATTTCCTCATTTTTTCAGTGAAAAACTGAGGCCCCAAGGGGTACGTACCCATGGTCACAGAGCTACTTGGGTGCCAAGACCAAGGTGAACACTCAGGCCTTCTGAGTTCATCCGGCACAGATAGAGTCAGTCAGGCGTAGAGGAGAGAGGAAGGCTTTAGCTTCCTTCAGATTTCCAGTTAACACCTTCCTCTCTTCTTTGATATGGACAATTGGTTGTTTGTTTGTTTTTAGCCTTATATACGGTGCTATGAAAATTGCAGCTTCAAGTCTCTCCTCTCTCTACTTCCAGCTGTATGGACACTCCTAAGCCTTTCCCACATAGAAATTCCAGAACTTCCCTTGGTCTAGGGCTTGACTTTCTTTTCACCGCTTTGGTTAAGAAGTGAATGTAAAGTGGCTTAGGCTAAACAGAATAAATAGAAATAGGTAACTCCTCTGAAGTTAACTTAAACATTAAACTACATTTGAGAACGACTGAGATAACTTCCAAAGGAAAAAAAGGCAAAAACTAGTTTATGCCTGAATAGAAATTTATTCTGTTGAGTTGACTGTATAGTTAACAACTATATCAATATGTGGAAATGTGATGATGGGGTTCTCCATTTAGAAAGGTTCAAATGCTTCTCCGCACACAGGCAGAGTTTTTGCATGTAACTGGAACAAGTCAGTCCTGAAGCTTTTCTTGTTTTTGGTTACAAAATGGTAAAGTCTGTCTTTTGAACAGGCTTTACTCTTCAGAAATGCTGTTTGTTCACATTTGTCTTTTAATTGAGTCCTTGTGAGGTGATCAGGCATTAGATATTATTATCCCCATTTAAGAGAAGAGGAAGCAGAGACTGACAAGGAAAGGATTGCCTAAAGCACCTGGCATGGTGCTGGGAGCTGGGATAGCAGCCAGGGCTCCACTGACAAGAGGGATGCTTAAGTGCCATTTAGTTGGCCTTTAACTCAATTAGTCCCAAAATGTTGTTTTTATGCATGCATTTATGTCCTTGATCTCACTGAGTAGAAGGTGTGGTTCTGTCCAAGTGGTCTTTTTGCTCACCTCAGGCAAGGACATAGATCAGTTCATCTTTTGAGACCTCTTTCAATTATTTATTCTATTTATCTGTGCATACATTTCGAAATTAAAGAAACCATGTGGCTTTGGAACCACATAAAACCGAAAACCAAACCTGTTGCCGTCAAGTCAATTCCGACTCATAGCAACCCTATAAGACAGAGTAGAACTGTTACCGCAATAACGTGGATTGGAACCGCCTGCCACAATAGCCAATTCTGAGACCGGTGAGGTGAGCAGCAAGAGTTTTATTATATATCAATATATAGGAGACAGAAGGGAGTAGATTCCTTCGAAAACCCGTCTCCCCAACTGGAGATTCACCGAAGGCTTTATAGGGACAGGATTATGGGTCGTAGAAGTTTGTGTTAGTTCCTTCTTGAGGTGGTCACGTCTCAGATGAGTTAATCTTTTACTGGCATTTTTGGGGTTATCTGGCGACATCCTGGTTTTCTTGTCACAGGACGGGTGCTTTGTTCGGTTTTTCATTCCTAGATCATTATCACTTGTTTTCCAACCTCCATGGAGGAACATCAGTTAATCTTAAACTTTTTATAGAGACCGGAACAGGAGGGAAAGAAAAGATCATGAGACAATGCAGGGGTTTAGCAATGGGGAGTAATAATAGTGAGCTGGACCTATGCAACCTCTTTCCCAAGCAGCCCCTTTCAGAACTGCTCCATAGGGTTTCCAGGGAGTGGCTGGTGGATTCCAATTGCCAATCTTTCAGTTAGCAGTCGTAGCTCTTAACCAGTGCACCACCAGGGCTCCATACACTTGGTTTTTATTGCTGGATATGTTAATTACTTGATGAGTGACTTTACAAGTTACTGACCATGCCTCAGACTCAGTTTCTTCATCTATAAAATGGAATTATTGTGAGAATTACATATGGTAAACGATCAAACAATTCAGCATAGTTCTTGAGTATCCTATATCCATAGTATTGGCAAATCATTTCAAAACATCATGTATCTAGAATCTAACCATTTTCACCACTTCTTACTCATCCCCTCAGTCGAAGCCACCATTTTCCCTCATATATTGTAGTGATAATCTCCTATCTGAACTGTTTCTACCTGTGCCCCATCTCTACTCTACTGTCAACACATTGGTGTGAGTTTTTAAAAGTGTAACTTGGGTGTCTGAGTCATCTAGTGTTGCTATAACAGAAATACCACAAGTGGATGGCTTTAACAAACAGAAATTTATTCTCTCACAGTCTAAGAGGCTAGAAGTTTGAATTCAGGGTGCCATCTCCAGGGGAAGGCTTCATCTCTCTGTAGGCTCTGGGGGAAGGGCCATGTCATCAATCTTTCTCGGTTGAGGAGCTTCTCATTACAGGGACCATGGGTCCAAAGGACATGCTATTCTCCTGGCTCTTGTTCCTTGGCGGTATGAGGTCCCCATGTCTCTCTGCTGTCTTCTGTCTTTTATATCTCAAAAGAGATTGATTTAAGACACAACCTAATCTTGTAGATTGAGTTCTGCCTCGTTAACATAATTGCCACCAACCCCACCTCATTAACATCATAGAGGTAGGATTCACAACATGTAGGAAAATCACATCAGATGACAAAATGGTGGATAATCACATAATACTGGGAATCATGGCCTAGTCAAGTTGACACACATTTATAGGGGACACAATTCAATCCATAACATTGGGTTATAAAGAAACTCTACTCAAAGCCCTCCAGTAGTTTTTCCAAGTCCAAAGCCTTTATTTTACCTATGGAGTACTATGTGATTTGGATCTTAAGTCATCTCTGTGGTAACTTCTCTCATTCTCCTCTTGCTCTTTCTGCTCCAGCTATTCTGTTCTGCTTGCCATTCTTCAAGCTGAACATGTTTTTACTTTAGCCTCTTTGCACATAATGGAAAGATTTTCCCTTCAGATTCCCTGCCTGATTCCGTCCCTCACTTCCTTTGGGATTCTGCTCAAATGTTAACGTTATACATTGTATTCCCAACCTCCTGAATGTCCATGTTTGATGCATATATTAATTTAATATTAATTCAAGCAATAAATGCTCTTTTAATACTTAAGATCATTAGTGAATAGTAATAAAAATAATAGCTGACATTTATTGAAGTCTTGCTCTGTGCCACAAATTTTACTTTCCTTTGCAGGTGGCAATCCATCTTCTTGGTGTACCCTGTCACCTGCAACAGATGTTAGCTCAGGTGATGCCTCCAATGCAAAATCTTCCATGATTAGGCAAGCCAGAAATGATTCTTTATTCCTCTGTATTCTCTCAGTGATCAGTTCGTACCATTCACTTTCCACTTATGTTTTAGGGTTCTAAGTATCTTCTCTTAAATACTATAAACTGTTTGAGGGTAGAGACCATATCTAGTGCAGCTTTATATGATGTGCAATTTGTAGGACAGTCTCTCATTTTATAATCCACTTCAGATAGTTAGGAAAAGCTACACATGCCCTTTCAAGCTATATAAATGAATTCACATTGATGGATAAGTGTTATTTGGGATCAGGAATTTCAGAACCCCAAATCTCAGAGTTAGTGTTTTCAAGGCAAAATTAGGCAGAAGAAAAAAAAAAATGAGAATATTAAGCTACAAAAGTCAATTAAATGCATCACTAAAAGACTATATGAAAGTAAGGCTAAATTTTGTATTGTTATATCCAGGCTACAACTATGACAAACTTATTTACAAAAAAGTCCTAGTAAGGAATGGTAGTCATTTATTCCTAATTCTCTGTGTTCATCCTATATTTCTTTCCTTGTCTTCTCTGTGCTTTTGTTTCACCATGTCCTAGAAAGGCTGATATATTCTTCCCATTTTAGAGAGAATGAGACTTTTGGGTATTGTAGCTCCTTTGAGTAGCTCTATGTTGAGGTAACTTTGTGTGTGGTCTTGGTGCATTCAGCTTGATTGGGTGATGTGGAATAGATAGTTTACTTTGGGTTTTTAAAAGTGATCCCCACATTGATCTAATAAGAAATCGAGGCCTGCTTAGAGGGAAAATACAGGGCAGTGTGTAGCTCACTGTGATGGTTAAGGTTGTGTGTCAGCTTGGCTGGGCCATGATTCTCAGTGGTTTGGCAGTCAAATGATGTTGTGATCACTTCCATGATGAGATCTGATATAATGTGATCACTTCCATGATGGGATCTGCTGTTAGTAGCCAGTAAGTTGAAAGGGAGTTTCCTTAGGCATGTGGCCTGCATTGAATATAAGTGGACATTCTGGCAAGGCTCGTGGGCTTTTGCTCGCTCTGGATCCTGCAGCTGGCTCCTGTTTGTCTGAACTCTGGTTTTTGGAACTTGAGCTAGCAGCTTACCTGCAGTCTTGCCTGCAGATCTTGGGATTCATCGATCTTCACAGCCTGTGAACAAGAGCCCTGCTCTCTGACCTGCCAGTCTTGGGTTCACCAGCCTCTGTGGCTGCATGAATCAGGAGAACTTCTATCCTAACCTGTGGACTTGGGACCTTCCAGCCTCTACAATGGCGTGAACCATTTCCTTGATATAAATCTCTATATATATGTATATATTTGTAGACTTTACTGGTTTTGCTTCTCTAGAGGACTCAGCCTAAGATGCTTACTTTGTAGGACTGACAATGCCCTGAATAGCTAAGTCCTTAATATAGATTATATATATAATGATAATTTTCGTGTAGATTTTCAGTTTTATAAGGCCCTCATTAGATAATAAATACTCTAGGGAGAGGTGACACTGAAAGCTATTATCAGCTTCATAGCTTAGTTGGGATAAGTTTAACTGAAAGTTAAGACTGACCCAAAAAAATTAACCACAAGAGAGTGAAAAGGAAGGAGGAGCCAATGAAGAATGCCACCCCTTCTGCTTTTTAAACCTGATGAGGTGCCTCTACAATGGCGAATGTGGTTGGCTTTGCTTCTTCCATGTGGAGATATCTTCACAGCCTTTGTGTCTATATTTGTGGTTAGGATTCTGCTTTAATGTGGACCACCAATCATGGTCCTTCCCCTCATTTAGTCCTCAGAGGCTTCCTGACTGACTCAGGAGGAGGAGAGCTAGAGGAAAAGCATGGTCCTTTGTGGGTCTGAGACTGTTTCATTCTCCAACAATCAAAACTCCAGAGGAAAATTTTCAGCAGCCCACAATCTTTTTTAAAAACAACATTATTATTATTGCTTTGTTTTTATTTATTGTTTAAATAATGAAATCATTATAGACTCACAGGAAGCTGTAAAAATACTGTATCTCACCCAGTTTTCCCCAATGGTATCATCAAACATAACTACGTTGTTGTGTTAGGTGCCAGTTCTCATACTCATAGAGACCCTAAGTACAATGGAAGGAAGTACTGCCTGAGTCTGTGCCATTCTCACAATCATTGCTATGTTTGCGCCCACTGTTGCAGCCACTATGTCAATCCATCCCATTGAGGGTCTTCCTCTTTTTTGCTGACCTGCTACTTTACCAAGCGTGATGTCCTTCTCCAGGGACTGGTCGCTCCTGATAACATGTCCAAAGTTATCAGGAGGGACCACTGCCCTAGCTTCTAAGAAGCATTTTGGCTATACTTCTTCCAAGACAGATGTGTTCATTCTTCTGGCCAAACGAAAAAAACCCGTTGCTGTCAAGTCGATTCCAACTCATAGCGACCCTATTGTACAGAGTAGAACTCTCCCATAGGGTTTCTAAGGAGCGCCTGCTGGATTTGAACTGCCAACCTTTTGGTTAGCAGCCATTGCTCTTAACCACTACACCACCAGGGTTTCCATTCTTCTGGCAGTCTGTGGTATAGTCAACATTCTTTGCCAACACCATAATTCAAAGGCGTCAGTCCTTCTTCAGTCTTCCTTATTCATTGTCCAGCTTTCACATGCATAGGAGACGAATATACTATTAAAACCAGGAAATTGACATTGGTTCAATTCACTGTTCTTATTCAGATTTCATCAGTTTTTATGTGTACTTGTGTGTATGTATAGTTCTATACAATTTTATCACATAATTAATGTAACCACCACCACAAATAATACAGAGAACTGTTTACCACAAAGGAACCTCCTTAGGCAACCTCTTTATAGTTGCCCCATATCCAGCCTCTGGCAACCTCTGTTTTCTAGTTCTATAATTTTTCATTTCAAGTGTTATATAAATGGAAATCATAATCTTTAACTGCTCATCTTTTTCCAAAGCATAATGCTCATAAACTTAGTAAATATCTGCCAAATAACAATATCAGCTATATGCAGACCACTGAGCTAAGTCTTTCTTCACTTAATCCTCAAAATAGCCCTGTGAGGTAGGTATTAGGAAATTACATCACATCACTCCCATACTTAAAAACCCTCTAATGGCTCACCATTTCACTTACAGGAACCTCAAATTCTTACCATGGCCCATATAAACTACCCCGCCTGGATCCTGCCCATTTATCCCACTGCATGGATTACTAAACCCGTCCACCTTGCTGCACTCCATTTGCAGTGGTCTCCTTCTGTTCTGTGAATATGCTTAGCTAAACTGTTTTCTGCCTCAGAGTCTTTGCACCTATCATTCCTTCTTCCTGGAATGCTGTAATTAGATCTTTCAGTGGCTGGCTCTCTGTTTTCATCGTCTCAGTTTCAAGTTGTATCTTCTCAGAGAAACTGTCCCCATGCACAAAGTTTAAAGAAATCCCTCTGTACAGGGTTCCCAGACTTAGCAAATAAAAATACAAAACATCTGGTAAAATTTGAAGTTCAGGTAAACAAAATAATATTTTAGTATAAGCACCTCTCAAGCAATATTTGAAACATACATATGCTAAAAAATTCTGTCATTTATCTGAAATTCATATTTAACTGAGTGTCCCGCGTTTAATCTGGCAACTCTATCTCCATAGCCACTCTATTACAGCACCCTGTTTCATTATCTTCATAAGACTAGTCACTATTAGAAATTCTGTTTATTGTCTGACTCCCCCACTGTGGGGCCCCGTCTGTTTTGTTCACAGCTACAACCCCAGAGTCTGTCATAGTGCCTGGCACATAGTGGGTGGGTGCTTAATAAATATTTGTTAAATATTTGTTATAAAGGTGAGGAAAACAAAGCTGAGGTTGGTAACACCTCGAGGGCATGCCGCTGGCAAGTGAAGATGGAAACTAGGCTTCAGTGTGCCGCCAAAGTTCAGTGAACTATTTCAAGTTTTAGAGGAGGAGGGAGGGGCACAATCTCGCCTGCTTTTTGTGGGGCTCACCTAATAGCATCAGAAGATCCTGGATCAGTAGATTTCGGGAGAAACAAAATCTGAATTAGCTAGAAGCTTTTTCATTTGTCTTGCAACGAATCAAATGAAGAAAACCAAGGAAAATGCAGTGCAGAACGGGGCCAGAGGCAATGCGCATCCTCCGCATCTCCGCCCTTGCAATTTAAGGACTTGCCTTATTGCTAGACTCCGGAAACTGCTGGACTCTGATCATTAAAGAAGTAGCCAGCGCACGTACAAATGAAGCGCGGGGGAGGGGTGGATGGGGCTGAAGTCAAGGCAGAAGAACTCAGACTCTAGTCTTAGACGCAGGGCGCGCAACGTGGCTGGGGCTGCGTGTTCTGCCCCATAAAACGCTCAGGTTCACCGCTTGGTGTGGACGCTTGGCTCACCCACAGGACCCACCGAAGGCGCACAGTCTCGATTCCGGCTCACTTCATCAGACCCAGACTGTAGCTGGCGCGTCCAGCGGCTGGTCCAGAGCGAGCTGCGTGGGCATCTGTGGCCCAGTCTCGGAGAGCAAGCTGGTTTCCGGCCCTACCCAGCTCCACCTGGCTGTCGCCCGCTCGCTAGCCCTCCCACCTAGGAGCTGAAGAATGGTCCCGGGGCGCTCCGTCTGCGCGGCTGGTCCCGGGCATCTCCAACCCTGCGTGGCCTTAAGTGTGAGCCCTGTGCGCGCCCAGTTTGGAGGCAGCCTCCCCCACTGTTGACAAGTGCTGCCCTGAGGGTGCCGGGTGCGGTCCCTGGCGCAGCTGGTCGCACACACACGGCTGCGTTTAGCTTCCAGAGCCCGGAGCCAACGATCAGAGGGAGCCAGGGCGCGGCCTGGGGGACTCGAGTGGACTGGAACTGCGGAGCTCGGAGCTAGAAACTTTGCAGGCGCGGCGGCCAGGATTCGGTGGCAACGCCAGCTCCACCCGGCAGGTACAGGAGGAAGAGGCGGCGTCGGAGTCCCGCGGCCGGAGAGCCTCGGGTGTAGTGGCCTCTTTCCCCTGCGCTAGCCTAAAGCCGCTGGGGGCTCCCGGTTTCTGCTGCTGCGGCCGCCAACGCCGCCGCCGCCGCGGGCCTCGGGGAGGAGGCGCAGCCGGAGAGGGCGGAGGAGGAGGAGGGGAGAGGAGGAGCAGGGGGTGGAGGATGGAGGCCCCGGCTGCAGCGGCGGGCGAGCCCGAGCCTGCGGCGGCGTCTTCCTCCTTCCACACCCGGCTCTGGAAGAACCTGCAGTTGGGGGTGGGCAAGGGCAAAGGCAGCGGGGGCGGGCGCGCAGGGGGCCCCGACAGCCGCACTGCTGACACCCCGTCGCGGTCTCCGCCGCCCCCGGCGGGCCGGCGGGACGCGCTGGCCGGCGTGAGTGGCACGGGCAGCAGGTGGAGTGGCTTCAAGAAGCGAAAGCAAGTACTGGACCGCGTCTTCTCCTCCTCCCAGCCCAACCTGTGCTGCTCCTCCCCGGAGTCCCTCGAGCCTGGCGGCGCCGGCAGAGCCGAGCAGCGGACCGCGCTGCGCCGCCGGATCCGCGAGCATTTGCTCCCCTCGGGAAAAGGGACCGCGGCAGCAGCTGGAGCAGCTGGAGTGACGCCTCCTGGTGGACGTTCCCCCGACTCCGCTCCCTCGTCGTCCTCCGCCTCGTCTTCGTTGTCCTCCTCGCCCCAGCCGCCCCCAAGGGGGGACCGCACCCGAAAAGAGGATGCACGGCGTCGGGGCCCCGGGGCTCATTTGTGCCATCAGAAGAGCTCCTCTCTGCCGGGTACCGCCTGCCTGGAGCAGCTGCTGGAGACACCGCCGCTTCAGCCGCCCGCAGAGCCAGCACGGAGCCCCGCGGAACTCGGGACATCCAAGAAGGGCGAGGAGCGCGGTAGCAGCCAGGTGAGTGCCAGGTGGGCGCGGCCGGAGACCCGGGGCAAGGGGCCGCGCCTCCAGCTTCGTGGGATCACCACGGTGGGAAATGGAGGGGAGCGAGGTGGATCAAGTAGGTCTAACTGTGGAAAGAAAACGTTTTGCTTCTGCTTAGCAAAGATAGTTTTGACTTCCACCCTGACTTTATTTTGTCAGAAACGACACCTGCCGCCAAAAGCCGTTTGGCCAATAAAAATGGAAGTATTAATAGTAGTCAACATAGGAGATGAAGTAAAGCTAGACATATACAGAAACCCAAACCCATTGCTGTCCAGTCGATTCCGACTCGTAGTGACCATAGAGCACAGAGTAGAACTGCCCCATAGAGTTTTCAAGGCTGTAAATCTTTACGCAAGGTGACTGCTCCACTGTCCCACCCTTCTCTGCCAGCTCGGCTGATGGAGTTCTAACCGCCCACCGGTTAGCAGCCAAGTGCTTTAACCATTGGGCAACCAGAGCTCCTCAGCTGGACATATAGTGAGTACTTTTTCGAGGTCTGCTGGAAGGAGCACTCCACCTCACTTTGTCAAAAGGAAAAGGAAAAACCAGCAACTTAAATATATTACACCGTGCGTGGCGGTGAGGAGGGGGCACCATTTGAAGCAAATGACTTGCAGGAAGGAAGACTTGTGGAGAGGAGAATTAATGCTCAGTGTGAGGTCATGTGCTGGGGTAACCCTTAACACAGAATTCTGCTTATTTTCCCTACTTGCTCGTTAAAACCTCTACTGCACGTCCATTGCTGCCCAACAAGTGAACAGCGTCAGTCGTTCATCTGAGTTAGGCAAACAGATATGTTCCAGTGACTTTTTCTAAGTTTTAATGGTCATTCGAAAGCGGTTGCTTTTAAAGTATGGTGTTTTATTCATCATGCTGACTCTTTGATCAGTTTTTCATGTGCTTTAATATTTTTCTTGTAGAATCTCTAAGGCCTCCCACTGAGTGGCTGTTTTTACTCCCTCAGTTTTGAAGAGGCATACTCGCTTACTGGAGTAAAAGTTTATTAAATCACGTTAATGCCTGAAAATACTTAAAAAGTTCCATTCTTCCAGGGACCTAAAGAACTCTTTTCTCTGAAACACTTAGTTTATTTAAACTCTTTAATACTTTTGACTCTGATTATGTTAGGTTAATGGCATGCACATTAAAACTTTAATAAATTAAAAGTTGAGCTACGAAAAGTATCAGGCCATGTTTTGAAAGGAAAGATACTGGAATAGATGTATTTTCATCTGAAGATTCTTTTTTTAGGTTGATTTATTGTTGCAGTTTCAGATAAACCAGAATATGAGTATTTTTCGTTGCTTAATGAACACAATTGCTTACCGTAAACAGACACTTGATGTTTTAGAAAAAGGTTTTCATTATTCTCAGAAGAGAAGGTAGAGATAATATTGACGAAAGCCTAAATAAATCCACCTTTCCCTTCATCTTAAAACAGAGTTGGATAGAACTCCTGTTAGGATTTCAAAAGTAAGATTAAAAAGTGATTTTGAAAGATGTTTTAAATTCAGTATAGATGAATGCTATATGTTAAAGGAAGTATTTCTTCTTGAGTGTTTTCAAAATCCTAAGGTGTAAGAATTTTAGAATTGGGGGAATGTTTACTTTTGGTTTTCTTAATTTTTAATAACAAGAGTAATAGAATAAGAAATAATAATTGAATTGTTTTGGAAGGTAGATTTATAACTGAATCCTAGTAAATAACTTTGCAGTTCACTGAATCAAGATACTTTTCAAAGCAAAAGTAAATAATTCTGGATTAATCTTTATGTTCATCTTTATCAACAAGTTTTTAGTAACTACTAATCTTTATAAAACATTCTACTGATGTAAATATAAATTTTTTATGCAAAAGACCTAAACACGTTTTGGAGAACATATTAAATTAACATTAATTGTGTGTGTCTTTACCATATGCTTAGTATTTTATAAACTTATATGATTTAATCCTCATAACATACCTATGTGATAGTTCTTATTGCCATTTTATAGGTTGGGAACCTGATGCTTTGAGAAGTTAAATCACCTTTCCAGGTTAACACAGCTAATAAATGACAGAGATTTTGAACTCAAGTCTTTCTCCAGGACATTTTCCATTATTATAGCTACCTTTGGCAATTTTAAAACTTAAGTTTTGAGATGACTTGGGTCCTACTGATTAATACTAGAGGCTTGCAAGTTTATATACATTCTGCCTACGTTCTATGCCTAGAATCAGGTCTATGATGGATTAGCTATATTAATTTGTTCTTTATTCTCTGTGATGCACTGTTGCATATCTGTTATGTCACATCTACAAATGACATTATTAATCATACCTTCTGTAGTTCTAAAGAGACTTTTCACTATAAAGAACCAGCATTTCCATGAAGATATGAGCGGATTACAAAAACTAAAGTATCTTTCCAAAACTAGGTAAAACGTGGGATGTAGGCAGAGCACTAAGGTCTGAGGTGGTTGTCCAGATGCCAGACACAGTCCCAGGAAGAGGTACCATTGTCAGTTCCCAGCTTCTTCTGTTCATTGGAACTCCTTCCCTGAGCAGTGGAGAGTTCTCCCCTTTATGAATCATGAATCTGGTTTCCATCAGCACTCTCTAATCAGTGTAGGAGAGAGGATTCCTCAGTCCTTTAAACACTTCCATGCCCAACTCAGAGGAACCTGCAGCTTGCCTGTCTGATTAGGAAGAGGAAAAAATGGAGTTGGGATCTGGAACTGAAAGAGGGTTCACCAAAGTGTCCAGGAGTGGGCTTAGCTTTGCAGCGCCCTTC
The DNA here is from genome assembly GCA_030035585.1 of Dugong dugon. Taxonomy (NCBI): domain Eukaryota; kingdom Metazoa; phylum Chordata; class Mammalia; order Sirenia; family Dugongidae; genus Dugong; species Dugong dugon. The sequence goes on along the minus strand of CM057460.1, from coordinate 102,289,274 downwards.
CAATCTTCCTGCATACCTTGGAGTCCTTTCCTTCTGAAAATACCTGGGCATGGGGAGGGAGCTAGTAGCATATGCAGGTTTCAGTTTTATTCGCAGTTTACAAGCGTAGATGGCTATACATTAAAGACAGTGAAAGCATTAAATACATTCTCAAATTGCCTAGTTAAAGAGAAGTTTCTTCCAAGGCAGAGAGAAAACTCAGTGCAAAACTAAAAGCAATTTGCTTAGTTGTTCTCTTGTTCCCTGCTTGATCCTGTCATCAGCCAGGTTCGCCAACACAGTCCCCTTCTCTCCGCCCTCAACCCAGCATGAGGCCCCAGCAACATTATGTGCACATTCTCTGACACTAGGGGGAGATGTCCAGCAAAAGCAAAAAACCAGTTTCGGAACCCTGGGGAAAGAGATTTGGAAGTCACTGATGTAGAATGATGAAAACTGAACAAACTGTTACTGTCCGAGCCACCGCCAGCCAGCCTTCTTGTTATTGTGTTTTCTTTAGCCAGACATACCTCTGAAATACACTTCAACTGACTTTTTAATGACTTACTGTTGCGGGTATATTTTAAATGTTCTGCTTTGAAAAGAAGGACAAAAGAAACCCCTTTTCTTCCCACTGATTTGGGTTCACATGCTGGGCTATATTGCTGTTCCAGATACATTTCATTTTCTGCAACACAGTTGGGAAAGATGCCTTCTCAATTTGTGTGCATATCAAAAAATGCCAATTTTATGTATTCTGTCTTGATGAGTTACTAAAATTATATTTTACAAGTATTAGAAAGTCAATATTTTAAGATAAAAAAGAGGAACAAGTGTATTGCATTTTTTTCCTGTGTTCTGATGAAAGCATGTAGTGGTTATGAATGTTGAAGTTTTACTGTTTTTTCTCTTTTAAATACATTTTGTTAAAATTACTTTCACAGAAGAGGAAAAACCTTTTTGAAAGGAAGTGGATAAATTGTTCAATATATGATAGAAATGTTTTGAAATATGGTGACAGAAATATCCATTCATTGGGATAAAGTTCATAAGACACACCTGTAAGCCTTGAAAGAGGTAGGAAAAGCATTTTTTAAGGTTAAGTCTATAAAAGAAGAACATCTTGCATTATTAATTCCCTGACCTTTTAAACAAAGCCTGTATGCATAATCTGTATTTTCCAAAACTGTTCAGCGATATGATTTGGGTTAATTTTCACTACTTTCAGGTGTTTTTAATATTACTTCAAAGAGGATAACTTAAACTTTGGAAGGGCACAGATTTAAAAATATAATTCCCAATTTAAATGACCACTTAAATAATCTAATAATCTCAAAAATAAATCCCTAAAAGCAATGTTAGCAACTTCATACTGGTCTAGCTTCACTAATGACACCTTTCAAATTCAAAGTGAGAGAGGAGATGTTTGGAGCAGAGTGTACAGTGGAGTTCGATGTGTGTTAATGTTCTGAAAAGTACTGATATCTTCAGTTTGTTCCAAAGAAAGGTAGTAAACAGAATGATAGGTTCCCATGGAGTGGAATATTTCCCTTTAATCTTTATCTTGTTTTATCTGGCAGATTTGAGTAGATCTACGAGTCTTGTTTAAATGGAACTGTTGCCCTGTATGTAGACTTCGTGTGAGAATGGCTTGAAACATAACAAGTGCTAGTAAACATTAGCAGTTACTGTTGTGATTGTTATTACTGAACATTATATTAAAGTTTTGCCACTGCCACCATTACAAATAAGGAGGTGGTTGAAAAAAAAATTAACAGGGAGCTTTGCAAGTCCTTTTCATGTAATTTAAGATGTAAATCATTTTACTTATCATGGTGGCAAAAGTAGCCCAAGATAAGCCAAGGCAGTACTGGTGACATAGCAACTTCACACAGTAATGAAAAATCTTATGTTACTTTAAGCAAGTATGTGTGCATTATCATGTAAGAGTGGATAAGTATTTTGAGAGATAAAGCAGGATTAATCAATTGATGCATGGAAAAATAAGACAAACATTTCCTCTTTTTCATCTTGCCCTATTATTTGATTTCATGAAATTATAGGCTAATTATTTATTTTTAGTACCTCAAGGAGATATGTAGTGTGGTTTCTTTGCTCAAGATGACTATCAAAACATTTGCTAGTCCTAGATTAGAGTATGTAGTATGTTTAGATAACTTTGTAAGCATTGATGAAATCTGCAGATACGGAAGTTAGGTTCATGGATTCTTTTCTTAATCCATAGCTATTTACAGTATTATAGCAGACATCTGTTTTAGATAAGCAGAAATCCAAAACTCTGTTTTTAACTTTTTCTTTTCCTGGAAACTTTATTGAAAATTACACATTTCCCTGCCTCAATAAACCAAAACCAGAAACCAAACTCGTTGCCATAGAGTCGATTCTGACTCACGGCAACCCCATGTGTTACAGAGTAGAACTGCTCCATAGGGATTTTTTTGCTGCTTGCAGGCCTTTGTTCCACAGTGCCGCTGGGTGGTTTCGAACCGGCCACCCTTAGGTTAACAGCCGATCACAAACTGTTTGTGCTACCCAGGGACCCAATAAACCAAGAATTCTAAATAAAACCTTTTTTTGATAACTGAGGATTATGATTTGAATTCTGGTTTTTGTCTTTTTTTCTTTTTGGTATGATTAATGTGAATGGAGTAGATATTTTCCTAGATTTTGCCCTAGAACTTGCTTTATATAAGCTTGCTTGTTTTCATAAAATTAAAGTATAAAGCACACCTATTTATAATACGTTTACCTTTCTGTAAGGTGCTCAGGTGGCGCAGTGGTTAAGCGCTCGGCTGCCAACCAGAAGGTTGGTGGTTTGACAGCAGCCACTCTGCAGGAGAAAGATGTGCCAGTCTGCTTCTGGAAAGATTACAGCCTTGGAAAACCCCTGGGGCAGTTCTACTCTGCCCTACAGGGTTGCTATGAGTCGAGATTGACTTGATGGCAATGGGTTTTTTTTTTAAAACCTTTCTGTAAAATTAATTATTGAATCAAAGTAAGGCACCCTTCTATCAAGTAATTTTTTCACTAGATAGATAACCTTCATTGTCTTTCTTTGTGAATTTTAATTTGTTAGTACTATTCAAAGTATCTGTTTTTTCTGCATCATTAACTTTATGGGACACTTTAATTTCCTTGTCACCTTCAGCATTTTCTTCTAACATGCATTTCTTTTTTAAAAATCAGGTGTGAAAAGGTATTACTATACCCCTACAATTCAAGATTTTATGCAAATATACTTTTTCCTCCAATGTGTACCAGTTTCTTATCATTGAAAAAAAATTTTTTTCAGCAGACTATTAGGACACGGTTTCCCTAAAGTCTCCATAATACTTGTATTTAACATTATTATGATCACAGGCAACATGAAAAACTGTGTTTTCAATAGAGTGAGATTAAATGTTCTGCGACTGCTTTCTTATAGAACAATTTTCCTGTGATGTCTCTTTTGAGATATTTTGTACCAGCCTTATTCTCCATTCTCTTGTGCCCTAGCCAGCCTGGGAAATTACAACACATGATGAATAAATGGATCTTTGGATGTTTTAGGATAATTATATACTCCTAACCCCATAGGTTTTATTAGAGAGGCCCCTCCCCTTAAGTATTAGCAATCTGACCCTATTTTACTTAAGCCTGAGCTACATTTCCTTGTCTCACCAGCACTTGCTAGAGTAGAATTTGGCAAGCATTAGTATAATTGACCTAGTCAATTGGCATTGTGAAACAGCTCAGGGGAAAACTACTTAATCAATGGCTGATGAATGAATGAAGGGATGAATGGATGGACTAGAGTGGCTCAGAGATAAGGTCTCTGGAAAAACTTCAAAATCACTTTACGGTTGTCTAATGATGTTTTTGATTTGTTTCCAAGTCCTTTAAAACCTGGCAGATGTATTTCATGTTTTTCTCCCACTTGGTAGCTCAGCTTTTCTCAGCCTGAACTTTAATTTTGGCCCTTGTCTGTGGGCTTGAGGGAGGATGTGAGACCTATCAAGTTGTCACCATATTGTGCCCACTGTACCAGATACTTCCACATGGAAGGTAAAGGAGAGATTCCTGCTCTTGAGGTCTCTGGCTCAGGGATACATGTCTTAGTGCTGGTCTCTGACTTGGGGTATCAGTTTTGGCACGTAAATCTTGATATCTGGTCTCTGATGTTTGGCCTTGTCTTAGTTTCCTAGTGCTGCTGTAACAAAAATACCACAAAGTGGGTATTTTTAAAGAATAGAAATCTATTGTCTCAGTTTTGGAGGCTAGAAGTTCAAATCAGGGCATCAACTTTAGGGGAGGATCTTTTCTTTTTGGTAGACCTGGTCATTCCTTGGCTTGTAGACATTCTTCACAGGGTCTTGTCCCCTGTGTGTGTCTATGCCTATTCTGTTCTTTTTATAAAACACTGCTTAAAATGGATTAGGCCTAGAACCCATCCTACTCCAGTATGATCTTATTAACATGATTAATAAAACCCCTATTTCCAAATAGGGTTCTGTTTACAGATACAGGGGTTAGGACTTCAACATAACTTTTTTGGGGGGACACAATTCAATCCATAACAGGCCTCCACATCTGATTCCCGACACCGAATGACATTTCACATCTCCTCACTATGACCTCTGAGTCCTGAACTCTGCTTGAATCCTAGCTCCAGACACTTTCTTGCCTGCTTCACTGTTATGTATCTCAGACCCATCTCCCTGAACTGCTTTTGTATACCCACTTTCCTCCTGCATCCCACACCTATCATTTGAGAAATGACTGATGTCTTTCCTCTTCTCCTGGCTATGACTCAGATTAAAATCCCAGTCTTGACCAAGAATTCTGTCCTCATTAGCCTGGTCCATTGTGCTTCCCCTTGAGTGTCAATTGTGTGAACTGGAGCTCAGAAGTTGACCAGCTGATTTTCATATTGCCCACCAGTCAAAGCCTCCCTCCCAAAAAGCTGATTTGCCAGATGTATTAGTTTCCTGGAGCTGTTGTAATAAAGTACCACAAAGTGGATGCCTTTAAGAACAGAAGTTTCTTGTTTCACAGTTCTGGAAGCTAGTGGTCTGAATTCAGGGTATTGGCAGGGCTGTGTTCTCTCTGAAGGCTCTAGGGGAAGATCCCTCCTTGTCTTCCAGTTTCTGTAGCCCCAGGCTTTCCTTGGTATTCCTTCAGTTGCAGATGCATCATCACGCGACCATTTTCCCTGGATCTGTGTCTCTTCTCTTTTATAAGGACACCACTCAGGTGGGATTAGGACCCACTTTACTCCAGTATGACCTCCTGTTAGCTTAACTGACAATATCTTCAAAGACTCTATTTTCAAAGCAGGTCACATTTACAGGTACTGGGGATTAGAACATCAATACATCTTTTTGGGGGACTTGATTTTTAATCCATAACACCAGTCAAATGAATTTGCTTACAAAGAAGCACTTGCTTCCCTGGGAGCACTAAACTGGAGCTTGAGCACCATTAGTTGTCTCTGTGCCTCTACTGAGGCTGCTATGTTTAAACTTCCCACTGTTTATGTTTAAACTTCCCTGCTATGTTTAAACTTCCCACTGTTTAACTTCTCACCCTTTAACATCATCACCGCTTTCGTTGGTCCTACCTGCTTTCTTCTTTGTCCTTAATATTCTCTCTCTCTCTCTGCTTGTGCGACCTGATTTTTTTTTACTTTATTTTTGTTTATTGTTGTAGTTTAAATGAAGTTTACATTTCTAGTCTCCCATACAAAAACTTATATATACATTGTTATGTGACCCTAATTGCTCTCCCCGTACTGTGACAGCACACTCCTCCTTTCCACCCTTGATTCCTCATGTCCATTCAACCAGCTCCTAGCCCTCTCTGCCCTCCCATCTCACCTCCAGATAGAAGCTGCCTGTTTAGTCACTTGTATCCACTTGAGCCAAGAGGCACACTCCTCACAAGTATCACTTTGTGTCCCACAGTCCAGTCCAATCCCTGCCTGAAGAGTTGGCCTCAGAAATTGTTTTAGGTGTGGGATGATAGAGAATCTTGGGGCCATGCTTTCTGGGGTTCCTCCAGTCTCATTCAGACTATTAAGTCTGGTTTTCTTACTAGAATTTGAGTTCTGCACCCCACCTTTCTCCTGCTCCATCAGGAACTCTCTGTTGTGTTCCCTGTCAGGGTGGTCATTGGTGGTAGCTGGGCACCATCTAGTTCTTCTGGTCTCAGGGTGATGAAGTCTCTGGTTTATGTGGCCCTTTCTGCCTCTTGGGCTAATACTTCACTTGTGTCTTTGGTGTTCTTCATTCTCCTTTACTCCAGGTGGTTGGGACAAATTGATGCATCTTAGATGGCCACTTGCAAGCTTTTAAGACCCCAGCCGCTCACCAAAGTAGGATGCAGAACATTTTCTTATTAAGCTTTGTTATGCCATTGACCTAGATGTCCCCTGAAAGCATGGTCTCCAGACCCCTACCTCTGCTACTCTGTCCCTCAAAGTGTTTGACTGTATTCAGGAAACTTCTTAGCTTTGGTTTAGTCCAGTTATGCTGACTTGCTCTGTAGTGTGTGCTGTCCTTCCCTTCATCTAAGATAATTCTCATCCACTATGTAGTTAGTAAATAACCCTCACCCTCCTTCCCCGCCCTTGTAACTATCAAAGAATGTTTTCCTCGAGTTTAAGCCTTTTCTTGAGTTCTTATAGTAGTGGTCTTATACAATATTTGTCCTTCTGTGACTGAATAAATTTACTCAGCATAATGCCCTCCAGATTCCCCCATGTTATATTTCACAGCTTCGTCGTTGTTCTTTCTCGTTGCGTAGTATTCCATTGTGTGGATATACCATAATTTGTTTATCCATTTGTTCATTGACAGGCACCTAGGTTGTTTCCATCTTTTTGCTATTATGAACAATGCTGCAATGAACATAGGTGTGCATATATCTATTCGTGTGATGGCTCTTATTTTTCTAGGATATATTCCAAGGAGTGGGATAACTGGATTGTATGGTACTTCTATTTCTAGCGTTTTAAGGAAGCACCGAATAGATTTCCAAAGTGATTGTACCATTTTACATTCCCACAATCAGTGTGTAAGTGTTCCAGTCTCTCTACAACCTCTCCAGCATTTATTGTTTTATGCTTTTTGGATTAATGCTAGCCTTGTTGGGGTGAGATGATATCTCATTATAGTTTTGGTCTGCATTTCTCTAACGGCTAATGATCGTGAGCATTTCTTCATGTGTCTGTTGGCCGCCTAAATATCTTCTTTGGCGAAGTGCCTGTTCATATCCTTTGCCCATTTTTTAATTGGGTTATTCATCTTTTTGTTGTTGAGGGTTTGCAGTATCTTATAGATTTTAGAGATTAGATGCTGATTGGATTTGTCATAACCAAAAATTTTTTCCCAGTCTGCAGGTTGTCTTTTTACTCTTTTGGTGAACTCTTTTGATGAGTATAAGTGCTTGATTTTTAGGAGCTCGCAGTTATTTAGTCTGTCTTCTGGTGCTTGTGCATTGTTACTTATGGTTTATATTGTGTTTATGCCATGTGTTAGGGCTCCTAGCGTTGTCCCTGTTTTTTCTTCCATGATCTTTATCGTTTTTGATTTTATATTTAAGTCTTTGATCCATTTTGAGTCAGTTTTTGTGCATGGTGTGAGGTATGGGTCTTGTTTCAGTTTTTTGCAGATGAATATCCAGTTATGCCAGCACCATTTGTTAAAGAGACTGTCTTTTCCCTGATTAATGGATGTTGGGCCTTTGTCAAATATCAGCTGCTCATAGATGGATGAATTTATGTCTGGATTCTCAATTCCGTTCCATTGGTCTATGTATCTGTTGTTGTACCAGTACCAGGCTGTTTTGACTACCGTGTGGTATAATAGGTTCTAAGATCAGGTAGTGTGAGGCCTCCCATTTTGTTCTTCTTGAGTAATGCTTTACTTTATCCGGGGCCTCTTCCCTTTCCATATGAAGTTGGTGTTTTTTTCTCCATCCCTTGCATCCTGATAGTTTGCTGAAATCTTCTATTAGTTCCAGTAGTTTTCTTGTGGATTCTTTGGGGTGTTCTGTGTGTAAGAAGATCATTTCATCTGCAAATAGAGATACTTTTACTACTTCTTTACCAATTTGGATGCACTTTATTTCTTTTTCTAGCCTAATTGCTCTGGATAGGACCTCCAGCACAATGTTGAATAAGAGTGGTGATAAAGGGCATCGTTTTCTGGTTCCTGTTCTCAAGGGGAATGCTTTCAAAGTCTCTTCATTTAGGATGATGTTGGCTATTGGCTTTGTATAAATGTCCTTAATTATGTTGAGGAATTTCCCTTCTATTTCTATTTTGTTGAGAGTTTTTACCATGAATGGGTGTTGGACTTTGTCAAATGCCTTTTCTGTATTGATTGATAAGATCATGTGGTTCTTGTCTTTGGTTTATTTATGTGATGGATTACATTGATTTTTCTGATGTTGAACCATCTCTGTGTACCTGCTATAAATCCCACTTGATCATGGTGAATTATTTTTTTGATATGATGCTGAATTCTATTGGCTAGAATTTTGTTGACGATTTTTGCGTCAATGTTCATGAGGGAGGTTGTCTATAATTTTCTTTTTTTGTGGTGTCTTTACCTGGTTTTGGTATCAGGGTTATGCTGGCATCGTAGAATGAGTTTGGGAGTATTCCATCCTTTTCTATGCTCTGAAATACCTTTAGTAGTAGTAGTGTTAACTCTTCTCTGAAAGTTTGGTAGAATTCTCCAGTGAAGCGATCTGGGCCAGGGTTTTTTTTTGTTGGGAGTTTTTAAATTACCTTTTCAATCTCTTCTTTTGTTCTGGGTTTATTTAGTTGTTCTACCTCTGTTTGTGTTAGTTTAGGTAGGTAGTGAGTTTCTAGAAATTTGTCCATTTCATTTAGGTTTTCAAATTTGTTAGAGTACAGTTTTTCATAGTATTCTGTTATAATTCTTCTAATTTCAGTTGGGTCTGTTGTGATATCACCCATCTCATTTCTTATACGGGTTATCTGCTTCCTCTCCCGTTTTTCTTTTGTCAGTTTGGCCAATGGTTTATCAATTTTGTTGATCTTTTCAAAGAACCAGCTTTTGGTCTTGTTAACTCTTTCAATTGTTTTTATATTCTCTATGTCATTTAATTTTGCTCTAATTCTTATTAGTTCCTTTCTTCTGGCGCCTGAGGGCTTCTTTTGCTGCTCTCTTTCTACTTGTTGCAGTTGTAGGGTTAATGTTTTGATTATGGCCCTTTCTTCTTTTTGGATGTGTGCATTTATTGCTATAAACTGACCTTGGAGCACTGCTTTTGCTGTGTACCAAGGGTTCTGGTAGGATGTGTTTTCATTCTTGTTTGATTCTATGAATTTCTTTATTCCACCCTTAATTTCTTCTATAACTCGGTAGCTTTTGAGCAAGGTGTTGTTCAGTGTGCATGTGTTTGATTTTTTTCATTGCTTTTTCTGTTATTGATTTCTACTTTTATGGCTTCATGGTCAGAAAAGAGCTTTGTGATATTTCGATGCTTTGGATTTTGTTAAGACTTGCTTTATGGCCTAGTATGTGGAGTATTCTGGAGAATGTTCCGTGTGCACTGGAAAAGAAAGTATACTTGGCTGCTGTTGAGTGGAGTGTTCAGTATATCTCTGTGAGATCAGGTTGGTTGATTTTAGCATTTATATCTTCCGTATCTTTGTTGAGCTTCTTTTTGGGTGTTCTGTCCTTCACTGAAAGTGGTGTGTCGAAGTCTCCAACTACTATTGTGGAGCTGTCTCTCTCTGTTTTCAATGCTATTAGAGTTTGTTGTATGTATTTTGGAGCCCTGTTGTTGAGTGTGTAAATGTTTGTTATAGTTATGTCCTCCTGGCGTATTTATCCTTTAATCATTATATAGTGTCCTTCCTTATCCTTTGTGGTGGATTTTACTTTAAAGTCTGTTTTGTCAGAGATTAATATTGCACTCCTGCTCTTTTTTAAGTGTTGTTTGCTTGATATATTTCTTCCATCCTTTGAGTTTTAGTTTATGTCTTTAAGCCTAAGGTGTGTCTCTTGTAGGCAGTATATAGATGGATCGTGTTTTTTAATCCGATCTGCCACTCTCTGTCTCTTTGTTGATGCATTTAGTTCATTTACATTCAGTGTAATTATTGATAGGTATGAGTATAGTGCTGTCATTTTGGTGTCTTTTTTTGTGTGTTGTTCACCGTTTCTTTGTTCCACTTAATTTTCTGTGCTGAGTTGTTTTTCTTAATGTGTTTTCTTTTCATCTTTTTCATTGTTATTGATTTTGTATTTGCTGAGTCTTTTTTTTTTTTCTTTCAGTTTTTTATTTTGACTTATAGGATTGTTAGTTTCCTTTGTGGTTACTTTAATATTTACCCCTATTTTTCTAAGTTTCAACTAGTCTTTTATTTCTTTATATTGCCTTGACTTCCTCTCCACATGAAAAATCTATGACTTCATTTTTTAAGTCCTTCTTTTTTGTTTTAATGTTGTCGTCTTTTACGTATTGACATGTTTCCCCATTTTCTTTGTTTTAGCTTTGGTTTATTTTTGTGACTTCCCTATCTGGGTTGATACCTGTTTGCTCTGTCCTATGTTCTACTCTTGGGTTGTTATTTGATGTTACTGATTTTCTAACCAGAGGACTCCCTTTAGTATTTCTTGTAATTTTGGTTTGGTTTTTGCAAATTCCCTAAACTTCTGTTTATCTGGAAATGACCTAATTTCACCATCATATTTAAGAGACAGTTTTGCTGGATATGTAATTCTTGGCTGGCAATTTTTTTCCTTCAAGGCTTTATATATGTTATCCCATTGCCTTCTTGCCTGCATGGTTTCTGCTGAGTAGTCTGACCTTAGTCTTATTGACTCTGCTTTGTAGATGACTTTTCGTTTATCCTTAGCCACTGTTAAAATTCTCTCATTATCTTTGGTATTGGCAAGTTTGATTATAATATGTCTTGGTGACTTTCTTTTGGGATCTACCTTATGTGGGGTTCGATGAGCACCTTGAATACAATTTGTCATCTTTCACAATATCAGGGAAGTTTTCTGCCAACAAATCTTCAACAATTCTCTCTGTATTTTCTGTTATCCTCCCGTTCTGGTTCTCTAATCACTCGTAGGTTATTCCTCTTAATAGACTTCCAGATAATTCTTAGGGTTTCTTCATTTTTTTAAATCATTTTATATGATTTTTCCTCAAATAAGTTAGTGTCAAGTACTTTATGTTCAGTCTCACTAATTCTGACTTCCATTGCCTCAATTCTCCTCCTTTGACTTTCTATTGAGTTGTCTAATTCTGAAATTTTATTGTGTATCTTCTGGATTTCTGATTGCTGTCTCTCAATGGATTCTTGCAGCCTATCAAATTTGTCATTATGCTCTTCTGATCGTTTTAATTTCTTCTCTTGTGTGTTCTGTATTTTGCTTAACTTCCTTTCTAATCCCTTGAAGGTTCTGTGTATTAATCTTTTGTATTTTGCCTCTGGTAATTCCAAGAAATTTTCCTCCTCTGGAAAATTTCTTGATTCTTTATTTTGGGAGCTTGCTAAAGCCATCATGGACTGCTTCGTTATGTGATTTGATACTGACTGTTGTCTCCAAGCCATCAATAAATTTTTATGTTTATCTTACATTCGCTTACTGTGTCCTAGCTTCTTGTTTTGTTTTGATATGCCCAAATAGGCTGCTCATGTGAGCTAGTTTGATTATTGGCACCTTTGAAGCTCTCATGTCCCGTCACCAGGTGGTTAGATCTGTTACTAGGTATGTGAGCTCAGGAATCCACCCACTCATCTTGCATGGATTCAGCTCAGGTGCCCAGGTAGATAGTCTCCAAGTGTGTGGTGCAGGCTCTCACCTACAGTCCTAGACAGGAATGGATGATTGGTGTAGGCACAGGCATCTGGCTGGAGCAGGGGGACACACTCTGAGCAAGGCGAGCAAGGCAGGGGGCTGCTGACCACCCCCGAGTGTCCAGGAGGAAGGCGTGTCACTGTTCCCTAGAGTACGTAGGTGGGTAGGTTTTGCAGCTGGACTATAGCACCCAATGCCATTGGCTGTAAGGACTGGGGGGCACCTCTTATTCTTATGCCTCTCTTGCAGATGGCTAGGTAGCGTGGGTAGAGCCACCAATCCTCCGGCCCTGATGTGGGTAAGTGAAGACCCTGCTTAATCGGCAGAGCAGAGTCAAATGTCATGAACCTGCCACTTCACAGGTGAGGCAGTTGAAGGTAGACGTCAGGTATATACCCTGTTGTATTGCGGTAATGAGGGCCGACACTGTTGAAATGGGCCCACAGGTCTATGCAGGGGGAAAGGCACTCAATGCCCATGAATCCCGTATGCCTGAGTCTAGGCAAAGGAGCTGTGCCTACCCTGAGTTCCTGGCTTAGGGGAGTCAGCAGTTTATTTTTTCCCATTTGTTAATTTGTTCACTCTCCAAGGTTGAGAGAATGGCTCAGGGCATTTAACGGGTCTTACTTCTGGCCCAGGGGACTCGGAAAGTTGCTGATGCCAGTCCGGGACCCACTGCAGAGCAGGGAGTGGGGAGGTAAATGGGAGAGAGGTTTCTCCCTATGGGGGGTGTTTTTGATCCGTGCAGTAGGCCGGACGCAAGTACTTATCTTTTGTCCACAGTTGTTTCTCACTGGTTCTGCGTGGCCGAGTAGCCTCTTAGCAGCTGGGTCTCTCAGGGTGCTGAAAACATGCCTCCCAAGCATGCTGCTTGCCTGCCTCACCGCTCACCCTGGAGCTGATCAGGCCTGAAGGGCTCAGGTTCTCACCAGGTCATGTCCGGCACCTCCTCGCTGTGTCCGAACCGTTTCTCCCTTCCCCTGCCACTCGATCCGGCTCCTCAACTTTGGCTTTAATATTCAGGGCTCCTAGATTATCATACATAATTGAATCACTTGATTTTTCAGGTCTTTGTTGTAAGAGGATCCACTGGAAGCGTCTGACTACTCTTGCCGTCTTGGCCCTGCCTCCTCTGCTTGTGAGACCTGATTTTTGTAACTAACCATTAAGCATCTGGAGATGTGGTGTCCCATATGGCAGCCACTAGCCACAGGTGCCTGTTAAGCATTGGAAATGTGGGTAGTTTACGTTGAATGTGCTCTAGGTGTAAAATGTGCACTGGATTTTGAAGGCTTAGTACAAAGAAAAGAACGTAAAATATCTCGTTACTAATTTTTTATATTGATTGGATGTTGAAATAATATTTTGGATATATTGGATTAAATAAAACATTATATAAGTTAATTTCATCTTTTTTTATTTCACTTTAAAATATGGCTATTAGAAAGCTTAAAATTACAAATGTGGCTCACATTGTAATTTTTATTGGACAGTGCTAATTTAAAACAAGAATCTCAAAACTCTAATGCCCCAAAAGGCCATCAAAGTAACAAAAATAAGCAAAGAGGGTTAGGGGGACCCATGGTGAACTAGGGAGCCCATGCCCCATTCAAGGGGCAGCTGCTTCTCAGCACCAGCTGATTATTGCCATGCAGGAATGAGGCAGTGTTGCCAGAGCTTCTAGATTCTTTAACTGAAAATCAAAAATTTGGATTTTAGTGGGAAGTCTCCAGATTCTTAAATTTTGGCAAATAATTCACATATATTTTTGAAGCATCACAGGCTAAATAAAATATATTTCTAGCCTGAATTTAGCCACCAGTTTGAACTTCTGAAACAGAGAATGCATGTCTGATTTCTCATTGTTTGCCTCTTGCCTCCCTGTGCTAGGCCTATGTTGTCCAGGATATAATAGGTGCTGTACATTTTACAAAACAGCAGAATCCATTCACTAGGCAGGGGAAACGAGTGGTGAGGGCAGAAGTAAGAATACAGTGGGCAATGTAGAAGGAGAGACAGTGTGTGTAGGGAGAGTGGACAAGCAGTTTGGATCTTTATGAAAGTGTAGTGGGAGAAAGACGTTGGGGCGGGGCATGGGAAGGTGTTTTTTGTTTCTTTGTTTTAGTGGATGTCACCTAAGTGGGTTGAGGAGACTGAACCTGTGAAGGAGGAGAGGTTAAAGATAAAGGAGACAGAGGAGGATAATTTATGGGGTGAAGTCCCTAAGGACGTGGGGCTTGGTCCCAGAGGCCAGCATGGGGTGGGTAGCCTTGCACATGGAAGGAGGCGGCGTGGGCATAGATGCAGGTAAGTCTGTATGTTTGGTGGCAGCAAGTTAAGGCCTGATGGCCTTTGCTTGTTTGATATGTGGTTAGACTTTGAACACAGGGAGATGGGGAGAGGAATATTGCCATAGGCACAAAGGTGAGCCAGTGCAGGGTGTATTCAAGAATGAGGGAGTTGAGCTGTGGACTTTTAAGTCTAGGGTGTGGGAAGGGGCATAGTGGGAACAGAGCTGAAATTTCAAGTGTGGCCACTGTAGGGCTGACCAGTGTACTCTAGGGCAGCAGTAGGGAACCCTGTAGGCATGTGAGCAGGGGAGGGACAGGGTCAAGCTGAGCCTTAGCAGAGACAGGAGGCAATGAGGGGGCCACAGTGGTCTCAGTGAGTTGGGTAGAGACCTGATTTGGGGGATGGAAAGTATGGAAAGATTTGAGAAACTGAGGAGGCAGATTGAAGCAGATCTGGATGAACTTCAGGGAAAAGGGGAGTGGAAGGAGTTAATCACAGCGTATTGTCCCCTTACGTCTTTGATTTGTCCTTATTCTGTTCAGAAATGCTTTTATTCAAAGGTCATTTTTTTGGAAGGGAGTAGCTGACTTTTGAGTTTGCAGTTATGCATAGTGGTTGAAGGGTGCCAGGTTCCTGAGTGCCAGATTATCACCTATTTACTGTAATAGCTCATATTCTTTAGTTATTTTGGATTCTTCCTGAATCAAATAGTTTTTTACTCTACAGCATTAAGCACTGAAAGTAGTGAGTGTTAACAGATCAAAACAGGGAAAAACATGTTTGCCAGGTAAAACAAAAACATTTACATATCCCTGTTACCTGAATTCTTACGGTGCCTGATGTCGGGGTGGCTAAATATTTGGAGAAATAGTGATAGTGAAAGAGGTTGGCATCCAAGGGCTCTGCTGGAAATCTTGGTTAAAATATGCATTCTCTCTCGGAGGGAAGGTTGATCTGTGCATGGCAAGTGATCAGTTCCTGAAAACTGAAAATACATGTTCTCTCAAAATAGAAATGATATTCTATCTAGATCCTTAAGCCATATTTGACTCCTTTTCTTTTGCCAAAATGTAAAATAAGTCTCGATAAAAGAAAAATCCAGCATTGTTACAATTGCCTTTGAATTGTATTTTCACTACCAAAGTAGAAGTCTGAGTGTTTTTCCAAAATATCTTTTCAGATTAGAGTAGATTGTGGGAGAAGGTCCATGTCACCACAGAGTGGTTGTCAAGGCTTACGCACCCTAATGGTCACAACACCCTGAACCAGCACGGGGCTGTACTGTCTCCCAGCTAGGAGCTGACCTGCGCTGCTTCTGTACCTTCCCCTGCCTTTGCTGCCCTCTACTTCTAAAAAGAAGCGGAAGCCAGGGACAGCCGTGGATGGGGTCCAGCTGTGATTGTAACCTTGCCTGGTTCTGTCAGGCACACATCTTGCATGCCTGCCAATTCAACTCAACAGAATTTTTTTTTCCAACAGGATTTTAGGTATTAAAAATGATTTACTTGACCATTTTGGTCATTATCCCTCAGTCTGTCTCTGTCATTGGCCCCACTAGGCAATACTCATTTACTCTAGATTTAGGTTGGTGCTTTTGTGATTTCTCAGCCCACTCTGCAGGTATCAGCTGAGTAAGATTTAGGGGAGAGAGACCTACATTTTTCAGAGTTTCCCAGGCTTTGCACCCTCTACCTCTGGTCTTTTCAAGGAACACCAAATGTGTCATTTTCTGTTGGAAGGTGAAGATTTGCAAGGTGTTCTTCTCTAGCTGACATTTTCACCTTCTCTGACATGAACACTTCCCCCAGGTCATTTGCCAGAATGTGGGGAACAGTGATATGGAACTTGTCATGAGAGGATCTTATTAGAAGCTTTTATAGTGTTATTTCAGGGAGATGATTAAACAGTTCCTATGATGTTTGTGGCATTTTGTATTGCTTTGATATATGCTGTACACACACACACACACACACACACACATGCACACACACACACATGCTGTCACTAGGTATGATTTATACTCATACCTACTCTTTCATACACATCACATTTTCCATCAGAGATGACCGGAAGAACTCCAGTATTCTTCTACTTCTAAATTTAATCTGATAGTACTAAATTTCAGTGATAATTTAATCTTTACAAATGTTTAAGTTTTATCCAGTTTGTAGATGTGTAAATGGTGTAAGTTGATCTAGTTGATGTAGATGATCAGTAACCAGCTCAGCCAAGTAAGAGTTACAGACAGTTAGAGGGAAGCATTTGTGGTTTCCTGTGGGTTGTGTTGTACAAAGGGAGTTTGAACTAATGTTTAAGGAATGCCTTTCCTTCAGTAGAATAATCTTTCTCCTTATTCAGTAGAATAATCTTTGTCCTTATTCAGCAGAGTAATCTTTCTCTTATTTACAGCCTCCATGGAAGAGAGCTCATTGAATTACTCCCTTAATCCTTTCAAACCTGGATGTCACAATAACTAATATCTGTCAGTATTTTTAAGCCTGGCCTGGCTTTTCCCTCATAAAGTGATCTTTATAAATAAAAAATGGGGAAGCATTTTAGTGAGCGTCTCTGCTGATATATTTCACCCTTTCTGATTAGAGAAAAGGTGAAACTTTTAGGATCATAAGGACATATTTCCATAACCATAGGAAGCTCGTTTTTTGAAATCATCTCAAAGAAAGAGTTGGTGAATACCTGGATTAGGAGCAAATGGCTCTGGGACAGCAGAGCCTTCCTTTATGGTGGCTACTTAAAGAATGTTCCATTTTCCTTGAATATTGCCATACTGTTGCCTCTTCAATGGCTCTATTTGAAAAAAAAAATTCTTACACTAATTTATTACTTTATTCATCCTTTTAATTGTATCTTTGGATTATATTCTGAGTTGTGCATTTACAAATGGCCATATCATATTTTAAAATCTGTTTTTTTTCTTTCTAAGAGTATAAGTCTAATATGAGCTTCAAGAAGCTGCTCAATTTTTTTTTTTTTTTTGTATTTGGAATGTGAAATAGTTTTGCATAATTATACGTGAATTGCTTGGGCAGAAATCTTCATTAATGTGGTCCCTGTTATAGGACTTGTCCTTTAACTACCCTGCTTTTGAAATAATTTTTGTTAAATTGCAACACACACACCATCTTCTAAAGGTATGTTAAGGGAGGTTTGACATGCTGATTGTGTTCCTCCCCAGCACACCCCGAGTTTGGTTCTCTTTGCACCACCGTGCCAGCTCACCTACATTTTAAGGGAAATCAGCATGTGGGGCCTCTCATCCTGGTGTCATTTTAAAATGACACTTTATAATATTATTAATAGCTAAACATACATAACATTTATTACATATTGGACACTATCCTAAGTGCTATATACATTAACTTATTTATTTACTATGACACTTTCTGAAGTAGGTTTATTATTGTCCCCACTTTCCAGATGTGGAAACTGATGCACAAGAGATTAAGTGACTTGCCAAAGGTCACACATCAGTATGTTTTGGAGGCAGGCTTTGTATTCAGAACTTCTGGTGGCAAAATTTGTGCCATTAAGCTCTGCAAAGTAAGGCTGCCTGAAATAGGTTGGCTTGAGTAACCCAGATTCGGAAACTATAACCTCCAGTGGAAGCGTGGAATGAAGTTTTAAAAACTAATCTTCTTCCCCATCTCAGCAGTGACATTACAGCCTTTCTCTGCCACTGCCATTTTCTTCTCATCCTTCTTATCTCTGTAGGTGATCGCTGAACAAGTAAATGTAATGAAAACATATTCAGTGTAACAAGTGGAAGATTTTGGAGTGAGACATTATCTTAGCTCTATTACTTACTACTTAAGTGATGGTAAGCTACCACCCAAGCTTTCTTTGCTAGAAGAAGGCATATAGTTAGCAACTTTCTTTGATTTCTAGAAAAAAATATAGCTAGCAACCACTTAAAAAAAAAAAAATCTTCCTCACCAGGTATGCCATTAGGTCATCATCATTATTTTTTGTTTTTGATATTATTATTAGGAACATGCTTTAAATTACAAGAACCTCATCATGATATATTTTCTGTATTGTACAGCCTTATCTTGTTTCTGTCACTAATGCTTTCTCGTCCCCTGTCTGAAAGTATAGCGTCAGGGGAAGGAAACAAAACTGATGTATCTGCTAGACATTCTATACACAGTATCTCAGATAAACATTACGGATTATGTACATTATCTCATTTACACCCTATAGCAATTGTATTAGTTGCCTATTGCATATGAGAAATTTTTAGAGACGCTAAGTAACTTGCCGGCAGTCCTGGTTCAGTCCATACTTAGTAAGTGGTGGAACTTGGATATTAACAGAGGTCTGTTTCTTCCAAGGCCATGATCTCTAGGGTACCCACTGCTCCATTGGTTAGTGAGGAAACATCAGTGCACTGGTGTGAGGTATGTGACTGGTGCCCACACCAGTGAATTGTGGTTGGGATCTGGCTCTCCTTTAAACACCAGCCTTGCTAATGGGCCTGAGTCCTAGCGTTGTTTTTGGAGAGACAGCTAGAGAGAGGTACTATTATTACTTGGAGAAAAAGTATCTAGGAAGATGAACGAATGGGTGAAGTTTAGTTTTTTAGTTGGAGGCTTAATCATGACACCTCCTAAGTGAATATTTTTCAGATTGTTCTTCTTATGAGTTCTGTACTTGAATCTTGATTTCAAATCATGTTGTTAAACTCCTATGAAAAATAAAGCAATATATTCTGCAATTAGGTTAGTTGTTACGATCTCTGAACAGGAAGACAGATTGCTTTCTGAACATCTGATTAGTTTGTGAATATGTCAGTTTGAGGGATAGTCCTTAAGCAAGGAAAAGGCAACATGTAAGATAATACCCTCTGAATTTGGCACAGCTTCTAATGTTTCTTGATAATAACAATAAAAATGCTCAAATCTGAGTCATGTGCTAGTCACTATCTTAAGAGCATCAAGGCATTACTTCATTTAATCTTTTAGACACTTATAAACCAACCAACCCATTGCCATGGAGTCAATTCTTACTCATGGCAACCCCATGTGTTGCAGAGTAGAACTGTGTTCCGTAAGGTTTTCATCACTGTGACCTTTCGGAAGCAGATCACCAGGTCTTTCTTCTGAGGTGCTGTGGATGAGTTTGAACTGCCAAACTTTCAAACCCAGTGGTTAACCATTTGCACCACCCGTGGACTCCAAGACATCTCTGAGGGGCAGGAATTCTTAGCTTCATTTTATAAATAAAGTCACTGAGATGTAGAAAGGCTGAGTAAATTGCCCAGGGTCGCTAAGCTGGTAAGTGGCAGAGCTGGGATTTTGTACCTGTGTGGCTGACTCCACAATGCATGTGTCTGTCTGCTGTGTTACACGGCTGTCCTTAACACTGAACTATATCTGCTTATGAGTTTTGTCATACTGTTGCTTTCTAGATGCCTTGGAATGGAGATAAGATTGAGTTAATATGTTCTATACAATGAACCAGCCCCAGATATTCATGTGTAGTTGGAAGATCTGCTCCCAGTCTTGATTTTGGCAATTCATCTCCCTTCCCTTCTCAAGTACTTGCTAAATTATCTTCTCTGTGGTAGATATGTTATCTTGTTAATACCTTGGTTAAGAAGGTAGACCAGTTCTTGCTCTCATAGAGCTTAAGATCTAGTAGAAGAAACTGCCATTAAATTAAAAAATAAGTAAGTTGTTATCAATTACAATTGTGATAAATGATGTAAAGGTGTAGCAGGAACTACAGGAACAAATTGTAAGAGGCCCTAACCTAATCTTGGGGAAAGTAGAGGGGCAGGAAAAGCTTTCTTGAGAAAGTGACATATAGGATGAAACTCAAAGGATGAATAGGAGTTGGCCAGATTTAGGGGAGGGAGGGGATAAAGGATGAGGGCAGATAGTTTTGGGTAGAGGAAACCACAGCAGAAGGCCCTCAGAGAAAGATTGCCTGGGCAGCTGGAATTTGGTAAACAAGAGGGAAGGTGTGGGGAATGGATCTTGAATGGTTGGCAGGGCCCAGGTTATGCTGGACCTTGTGAGCCATGGGGAACTCTGGACTCTTAACAAATACCGAAGCAGTCTTGAGCCCGGATGCTTGGCCATGAAGAGGAGAACATCTGCAGGAAAGTTCATGACTTTGACTGGTCTGGAGATAACTTTCCTTTTCTACTATGTGTGGAGCAATATTGCACTCATATAGAGGTGTTTTTTAAAGAGACAGAGAATTAATTTGGGGCTACCTTTTCTCTACTAGGATATGGTATTTTAAAAATGCCTTTAACAAATAGAAATACATAGAGATGAAAATATCTTTTCCCCTGGAAAAACATGCCATTTCTTTCTTCATATTGCTTTTTTATTGAGCGCTATTGGAAGGTAAATGAGGGCAGAAAATGCAATCTGATCTCCCATTGGCAGTACTCAGGGGAGAGATTCTCACAGGCAGCACAGTTCAGAGCTTAGGAAGAGAAGAAAATTAGATAAAGCCCAGTGATCCAAATGTTATAGCCTGTCAATTATGGAGAACATATTTTTTATGAGCTTCCAACTCCTTTCCTGAAGTTAGGATGGATAAAATATGAAGAATATTAGAAACGGATTCTGTAAAGAGGTCCACATTTAAAAATCCGTATTGTCTGTTAACCTAATCATGGGGTGATTGGGAAGACTGCTTGCTGAATAGATCTAAAACACAGTGAAGGAGATTTCATTGGGGTTTTATATTTTCGTATATCCATGTACAGCCAATATTCACATTTATGGAACAGATTTTCAGCAGTGTTCCTAAGCAAGAAGGAAAGCTTAAGGTGTGTAAAAGTTCACCATTGCATTTGTCACAGGGTGTTACAGGAGAGAGGGGAAAAAAAGGAAATTTTTACATTTTTAAATGTAGTCTGTCAAACAATCAAACTTTAAGTGGCAGCATGAACTGGCCTGGCTGCCATTTTGTGGAAGCTCAGGAGTATAGGTTCTAGTATGTTCAGCAGGTGTGAGTGCTTAGAACTTGTACCAACCACTTCCCAAGTCAGACTGACCAATCTGGGCTGTGTCCTTCCCTGCCGATGACTATGATGGCCAGCATCCAGGAAGTGTGTTTTGCCCTAAGTGCCCAAGCATCAATTCCCTCTGGGGAAGGAGATAACATCTAGTAAAAGTTCCCAGTAACAGAAGCTATGCCCAAGTCAAAAGGAGAGCAAGAATTTACATATTCTTTTATTTGTTATAATGGAAAAATGAGATGTGGTTTTGTTTCTTGTTCTTTATATAGCATTTTATGAGGTATTGGTGGTTCAATAGTAGAACTCTTTCCTTCCATGCAGGAGATATGCGTTTGATTCCTGTCCAGTGCACCTCTTTCACAGCCACCACCTGTCTGCCAGGGGAGGCTTGGGCGTTGCAATGATGCTGAACAAGTTTCAGAGGAGCTTCCCGACTGAGACAAACTAGGAAGAAAGGTCTGGCGATCTATTTCTGAAAATTAATCAACGAAAATCCCATGGATCACAACAGAGCATTGTTCAGTCTGCAACCTATCATGGAGGTGGTGCAAGAGTGGGCAGTATTTTTTCCATTATGCATGAGGTTGTCACGAGTTGGGGCTGACAAAAACACGTAGCATTTTACTGCAGTCAATGCCAATTAAGCACTATATTATTCAAACAGCAAAGGATATTAACAGTAATTTTCATTCTTTTTGGGGATCGTAGACTCTTTACAGAAACTGATGAAAGTTATGGTGCTCTCTTCATATAGAAACACAAATGTACACAAGAACAGAATTGTGCATTCACCTTCAAGGAAAGAAGTCCATGACTTCCAATCCGTGGACTGCTGAACCTTCAGTTAGTACCTTGCGATAAAAGGAAGACCCAGTGATAACTCTCGTGGAAATGAGATGGCTCTATTAGCACTACAAAAGAGTAAGAACTTGAGTGTCTGAATTTTCAACCATGACCTTGTGTTTTCCTTCTAGAACCTTACAGTGTACACGGATTGACTCTTAGAAGTAAAGAACTGTAGAATGGCCTAGGAAGAAGTACAGATGTGACCAGAAATAAAAAGGCAGCAGGGGACCTACAGCATTTACTGAAGAGACAAACATGCAATTGGAACTCTAATTTGATAGAAAAAGAGTGTTCCACAATTGGCCTTTCTTATTAATATTGGGTTTTATATCATGAAAGTTTATTTCTTTTCCTTTCTCATAAGTTCTTATATAGACACTCTTCTTTGGTCCTGAACCACTGAGAGGCAAATATATGATATCTACATGAACATCATGATAAATGAAAGGATTGAAGTTGTCGAGGATTTCGTTTTACTTGGATCTACAATCAACGCCCATGGAAGCAACAGTGAAGAAATCAAAAGACCCATTGCATTGGGAAAATCTGCTGCAAAAGATTCTTTAAAGAGTTCAAAAGCAAAGGTGTCACCTTGAAGACTAAGGTGTGCCTGACCCAAGCCATGTATTTTCAGTCACTTCATGTGCATGCGAAAGCTGGGCAATGAATAAGGAAGGCTGAAGAAGAATTGATGCCTTTTGAATATGGTGTTGGCATAGAATATTGAACATACCAGGGACTGCCAAAAGAACGAACAAATCTGTCTTGGAAGAAGTACAGCCAGAATGCTCCTTACAAGCAAGAATGGCGAGACTATGTCTCACATACTTTGGACATGTTATCAGGAGGGACCAGTCACTGGAGAAGGACATCAGGCTTGGTGAAGTAGAGGGTCAGTGAAAAAGAGGAAAACCCTTAACGAGATGGATTGGCATAGTGGCTGCAACAGTGGGCTCAAGCATAACAACAATTGTGAGGGTGGTGTAGGACCTGGCAGTGTTTTCGTTCTGTTGTACATAGAGTGGCTATGAGTCAGAACCGACTCGATAGCACCTAACAACAACAATAGATGAAGTGTGGTCTGATTATTCTTAGCAGTCAATGTGTACTGAATATCAGCTACGTACAGAGGGCTCTGTTTTAGGTTCTGGGAACCCAAGATCACTGCCCTTCAGGGATTTTTCCTCTTATTTCGGGAGATAGTACATGTCCATAAAAGATACATATCACTCCCAGGTAGCATAGACCTCCCACTATTAGGTAAAATAAAACCATGGGAATTCTTTTTCTTTGGAGATAAATAATAGTTTACTTCATTAAGTGCAGCTATTGGGGCTATTGGTTTGGTTTGTACCAGCAATACTGTGAATAGGCTTTTGTCCTCTCAGTTCTCTTTATTTACTTCCTCTCAGTGCTTTTGTGGCCATCTCTTAGAAATAAGTGTACTAGAAAATGTAGAAGCCCACAGTCTGGAATCACTTTGAAGGAAGAGATTTGTTAAAGTTAGAGGGAAATTCTTAAACCTAGAGGTGCAGGAATCAGAGGGCTATGAATCTGTGCTGGGTGCTGTGGGCCTTGACATACTGAAGCATGATTCCTTCCTTTAAAATAAACAAACCAACCACAAGCCTAACTGAGAGCTCCTTGTTTCTGCATGGGGCAGCAGCTTAGGAGAAGGAAGATGGGTGGAGCTGGGAGTAGTATGTGAGCTCCTCTTGGAGACTGATGGTTGGTGTACGAGGAACAAAGAGGCTGACCTGCTGCTGGAACTGGCTTCACAGGCCCTGCCAAGTGGGCCAGGCTCAGGAACTAAAGAGGCACACAGCAGTTCCCATCATAATAATGGGAACAGTTTGGAAGAGGTGGGTAGGAATGGGGATGTCAGCTGACTAAGGTGCATGTGACCCAATCCATGGTCTTTTCAGTCACCCTCATATAAATTTGAAAGTTGGTTAATGAAAAATGAAGACAGGAGAAGAATCAATGTGTTTTAACTGTAGTGTTAGTGAAGATTATTGAATATACCATGGACTGCCAAAAGAGCAAACAGATCAGTCTCAGAAGAAATGCAGCCAAAACTCTCCTTAGAAGCAAGGATGGTGAGATTGCTAGAAATGGAAATAAAGTAGAGGGCCAACAAAAATGAGGGAAACCCTCAATGAGGTAGGTGGATTGACACAACAGCCACAATCATGGACTCAAACATAGCCACAGTCATGAACTGGGCAACATTTTGTTCTGTTATACATAAGGTCACCATGAGCTGGAGCTGATTCAATGGCAACTAACAACAACATAACAAAAACAATTGCGGAAAGCTGGGGAGGAACAGAGATGTCTAATGAGATAGAGGATCCTAGGCATCAGGGATTCTTCTGTTGCAAACAACAGGAACTCAGCTATTCCTGGATTAAGCCTCAAAGGAGAATATATTGACTCATACCTGAAAAGATTCATGGTAGGCTGGATTCAGGGCCTCGAACAATGTCATCAGCTCTCTTGGTCACTGCCATCCCTCTTCTTTCTTTCCTTTCTTGTCTCAGAATTGCTTGGCATTGGGCATCTCTCTCTCAGGTAGGTTCTGTACGTGGTGGCCCCACAGCTATGCCTACCCAATGGTAAGACAGTTCTGGGGAGTGGGTCTCTCTGGGGATTTGGATCACCCACTCTGCCCACTGTGGTCAGGGCATGTCATGTTCTAGCCAGGTCACGTGTATGTCCTTGGAATGAGATGCATCTCACTTAAACAACGTGGGCTGAGAGTAGAAGAGAGATGGGATCTTATTGGCAAATCAAATCTCCATTACCATTACCCAGATAATGATGAATAGATGCTGGATAGGCAAAAATTACCCATGTCTGCGTGGCGCTGGGTGAATAATTAGGAGTTTAGAAGGTGGGTGATCAGCTATCCAGAAAATCCATCAGTGAGCTGCTGGAGCCAGCTACTGGCCTGGAGCATGGGGCTCACTTCAGCCTCACAAAGGGGAACTGCTCTTCTATATTTTTAAAGTAAAATGAACATAGAGTATAGAATAAAAAATGTAGATCAACTAGATTTTTTAATGCCTTCTTGAATAGTTTATAGTATTTGTAAAGCCATAGTAATGAGATAACTAGTTTTAAAGTCAGCTGTGGTACAAATGACATCACTGGATTAGCCTAAGAGTTATCAGACTTGTTGAGTTCTAAAAGTTAGAAAAGAGTTTATAAAACATACTTTACACATGCAAATATTGATGCATGCACTGAAACAAGTTAAGATATCATTCCTTCCTCCCTATCTCAGTTCCTGCTCCACACCCCACATAAGAGCAGCTTTATTTATACTAATACGTTTTTGTGGTATTTACTACATATACCTCTTTTTCGCCTACTGTTCCTGCCATCACACTGTGAAGAAAAATAGCTACTTTTAGAGAATCTGTGGTTTCAGGACCAAAGGAAGAGAAGAAATAGTACAAAAGAAGAATAGCCTAGGAGAGCTGCCCCTGGGGTGAGGACAAGACTGGTTAACTTTGCCACCATGGAGAGAGGGCCAGGCAGATGTTTTCCTGAGCTCAGGAAAGTTGTTTAACCTTGCCAAACCCCACACTGCACTTCTGTAAAACTGGGGCAACAACATACCTACCTGATGGTGTTGTTAACAGTGTCCAGTGAAGCAGTGTAAGTTCCTGCTGCACAGTAAGTTAAAACAAAACAACCAAACTAGTTTTCGTCGAGTCTTGACTACCGTGAGCCCATGTGTGTGAGAGCAGAACTGTGCTCCACAGAGTTTGCAATGGCTGTTTTTTCGGAAGTAGATCACCAGGACTTTCTTCCAATGCTAGGCAGACTGGAACCTCCAAACTTTCACAGAATTTTAACCGATTGTGCTGCCAGGGACTCCAAATACTCAAGGCATATTCATTACTCTCTTGCCCCTTCTGCATCACTGCTAATAGCCTGTTGATGTCCACATTTGGGTTAACAAGAATCTTTTTAAAAAATTATACCAATGTCTCTTGGAGCCTTAAGAAAGGGCCATTCGCATTTTAACATGAGTTAATTCAGTTAGATTCTTTTCTCCTAATTCCTCAATAAGAAATGTAAATTCTGAACTGGATGAGATGGGGCAGGGGTGAATTAGTTCAATCTGTAGAATTCAGAGCAGTGACTTGGGCCTGGATAGGTGTCCCGGGACTTTGGATGAGGCCTGAAAACAGTGAAGCTCTGAGTAAAGGTGCATGGAAAGGGAGGTGGAAGAACGCTAGGTAAAGACTTTGATCCAGAATTTAGTTGCAGAATGGCTCTGGGTTCTGCAAAATAATCGGAAATTGCATGCTCTCTTCCCCTGCCCTCCTGTCCCCCATACTTCTTACTCCTAGAACTTGAGCTGGAATTGCTAGTATTGAATTAGGAGGCCTTGTCAGGAAACACAGCCCCCATTTGTGACAGTGCTTCTCTGGGCAAACAAATTCAGTAACAGATAGCTTTCTAAGGAGCTTCTGGAACTGTACCAGTTCAGGAAGCCAGGGGCTGCCTGCACTTTATAGATAATATGTTCATAATGCTTAGCCCTCGTACACTTGCAAAACTTCTCTTCTCCACATCTTAAGGAAGGATATAAGAAGGGCTTCTTTTAGTTACTTTCTTTGCTTAATATATGTCTTGTACATGGTAGACACCCTACAGATATAAAATTAAATTGAATAATGCATGAGTTTTCCATTAATTGAAGAAGACTCTTAATTTTTTAAGTACAAGGCAGAATAACTTTTGAATAGATGACCTAAATAACCTTATCTTTTAATTTTCTGATTTTTATCAAGTAGTTTTGATAATTCATTTTACTTAGAAGAATATCTCCGGGAGCTGATTGGTCACACGTTTTTGAGTTAAGCTGTTTTTGTCCTCCTGAGAATTTCTCACATTGCTACCATGACATACCCACAGATTTTGTTTTTTAAGGTTAAACAGACAGAGATAATCAGTTTCTTAAATATCAGTGTTCTAAATTGATTCCTAATCTAAGTACACAGCTATCCACACAGTCCTCACTCAGATTTTTGTGCTGAGAACTTATTTAGCCATCTCTATCACATTGTTGGTGCCTTGGTGGCACAGTGTTAAGAGCTCAGGCTGCTAACCAAATGGTCAGTAGTTCGAATGCACCAGCTGCTTCTTGGAAATCCTATGGGGCAGTTCTACTCTGTCCTATAGGGTCGCTCTGAGTTGGCGTCAACTCGATGGCAACAGTTTTTTTTTTTTTTTTTTTGGTTTATCAAATTGTTGGTCATTTTATATTTATTTTATTTTAACCTCTCATTTCCTTTCTCTTCCTAAAAATGAGTGTGATATTTAGGAATAATGGTGCTTTTGGTATCTTTTTAAGCTCAAATCAACAAATATTGACAGAGAACCTGTTGTATAGGAGATACTAGGCTAGGAGTTGTGGTGTAGATGGTGCCAACTTTCCTAAACCATTTCACACCTGAAATGAACTATGTACTCTAAGAGGTCACCTGTAATTTAAAAATGTAACTATGGATTGTAGATTTTATTTTCAAGAACTTGATGCCCTTAATTTAAGATTGAGTCATGCAGATAAATGACCAGGCACAGACTGCACAAGGACGACCTATAGTGGACACTTTGATGCTCTGCCCAGATCCCCTCTTCTCATGCTCATCCCCCGGCTGATGGGACATAAAATGTGATGACTCACAGCTGTGTTCTGCACTGAGCACTGCTCTTGGCCACAGGAAACTGCATCTCCCAAGGCTGTACCCCTCCAAGGAGGTGCTTGGAGCCTATGACTGTTGCTGAGGGGCTATAAAGGCTCAACCCTCTTGCCTCGAATTGGGGAACTTCTACGTCCCAGCTGGCCACCCCAGCTCTAGAGCTGCTTGTAGGATTGGCTGAGACCTGCATTGTGGGTCACTTTTTCACTCTGTCCAGTGCCGCCTTCCTTACTTCCTTACAGGTGTATCTCCTGGGGCAACCCTAGTAAACCACAGGCACGCAACTCTCCATTGCAGGGAACACTTCCAAGGAATTCAGCATGACAGATACCATTCAGAATTTCTTGAAGTGATCTGTAAGTTTTAGGAAGAAACAATCAGATGCCATGGAAACATTGGCAGCGGTTTTGAAGGGATTCAAAGGGCATGGTGGCAGATGGCCATTCTGAAGACAATCAAGGGAAGTTTTGCTGGTAGGGTTACACCCAGACATCAGATAACATTTATGGGAGGACTAAGAAACACAGAAGTACTGGAGGAGATGGGCATTAGGTGGCACTAGAGGGCAGTGAAATTAAACAGATTGCAAATGCTACAGAAAATCATTTATTAGAGAAAACATTTCTAAGTTTTTTATAAGCATTTTTAAAAATCACCAAATGCTAATGTGGGAGGCATCTTTTTTTCAGCTACAAAAAAATCACTGTGGCCTGGAGAGTCAAGTGCTGCTGGAAAGCACCTACCACTTACTATTCATATACTACCTCATTTCTAGGATCACAAAATGATCTTTTCCTGTCAAATGTAAGAATTCTATGAATTAAGGGAGTGAATGATGTTCCTTTAATATGGGTCAGAGTACAAGGTCTTAAGGTGGTTAAATGACTTTCCAAACAATACGTTTGCCTAATGCATAGTAGTTACTCAGATGTTTATGAATCAATGAATAAGGCTGAAGGTAGAATCTAAATTCTGGAATATTTCTTTACTGTCTAGAGGAATGGAACTTCAGAAAACTTGCACAGTCTAATGGAATTCTTCACAGGAGATTTATCTGTTGTTCCTCATTTACTTATTTAATCGTTTATTTATATCAGTATGGACATATGAATTTATTTTGTACTTTGGGTTGTATCAGCTGTTTTTGCTTATTACTGTAGTTATAGCTCTTGTAGGTGAATGTTATTTTAACTTTTTAAAAGTAGAATGAACTTCTAGGAAGATATTCTCAGGACGTAATCAAAAGTATGAACCAAAATATGTATATAGAATTTTTCTTCACTTTGTTAACGGGGAAAAAGTGGAAATGACTCAGATTTCCAACAATAGAGAAATGTTTAATTACAGTAAATAAACTCTGGATTATTACATGAACATTCAAAATGTTTCCAAAGTGTTTTTTTGATATGCACTTTTAAATAAACTTTATTTTTTAGAACAGTTTTATATTTATAAATTCAGAGATTGTTCAGAGTTCCCATATATCCTGTACCCAATTTCTCGTTATTAATATCTTCTATTATTATAATATCTTTGCTACAATTTATGAACCAATATTTATACATTATTAACTTAAAATCCATACTTTATTCACTTACATCATATCAAGAGTACATGCTGTCAATATGATTTGTGTCTGTTGGTGTTGATCTTGATCGCCTGGCTGAGATAGTTTTTGTCAGGTTTCTCCACTATAAGGTTACTCTTCACCCCCTTGCCTGCCTTCCCATTCTGCGTTCTTTGAAAGGAAGTCACTATGTGCATCCTGCACTTAAGACTATGGAAATACGCTCTACCTCCTTGAAGGTGGAGTATTTACATAAATTATTTGGAATTCTTCAGCACAGGAGATTTGTCTGTTGTTCCTTATTTACTCATTTACTTATATCAGTATGGACTTATGAATTTATTTTATACTTTGGGTTATAACCCAATACTACTTGCTATGGATTGAATTGTGTCTTCCAAAAATATGTGTTGTAAATCCTAACCCCTATACTGTGGATGTAATCCCATTTGGGAATAGGGTTTTCTTTTTATTTAAATGAGGCCGTATCAGTGCTGGGTGTGTCTTAAACCAATCAATTTTGAGATAAAATGTGTAGATTAGATACAGAGAAGCAAGCATAGATGGGGGAAGATAGATGCCATGCCACATAAAGATCATCAAGGAACCAAGGAACAGAAGCTGGAAAGAGACAAGTACCTTCCGCCAGAGCTGACAGAGAGAGAAAGCCTTCATCTAGATCCTGTGTCCTGAATTTGGACTTCTAGCCTGTTTGTTAAAGCCATCCACTTGCTATTTCTGTTATAGCAGCACGAGATAACTAAGACACTATTTTATTGCTCAGATTGTTCCAGTTTCAGAGCTCGCTCTTCCTTTCAAATACCCCCATCATTGTTTTTCTTTTTTCCTTTCACTCTTCCTTACTTTCTGGCGCTGTTAACATGCCCCAGGCTCATCTTGTATATTTCCTGTCCTAATCCTAGAATCTCCCATGCATCTGTTTTATTCAATCTGTATAGTGAGCAAATAATCTGAGAAACTATATGAAGAACAGGGCATCAGGATTAGAGGAAGACTCATTATCAATCTGCATTACGCAGATGACACACCCTTGCTTGCTGAAAGTGAAGAGGACTTGAAGCATCTACTGATGAAGATCAAAGACTACAGCCTTCAGTATGGATTGCACCTCAACATAAAGGAAACAAAATGCTCACAACTGGACCAATAAGCAACATCGTGATGAACGTAAAAATGATTGACATGGTCAAGGATTTCATTTTATTTGGCTCCACAACCAACACCCATGGAAGCAGCAGTCAAGAAATCAAATGATGCTTTGCACTGGGCAAATCTGCTGCAAAAGACCTCTTTAAAGTGTTATGAAGCCAAGATATAACCTTGAAAACTAAGGTGCGCCTGACCCAAGCCATGGTGTTTTCAATTGCCTCATATGCATTCAAAAGCCGGACAATGAGTAAGGAAGACCGAAGAAGAACTGACACCTTTAAAGTATGGTGTTGGCAAAGAATATTGAATATACCGTGGACGACCAACAGAATGAACAAGTCTGTCTTAGAAGAAGTACAGCCAGAATGCTCCTTAGAACATGAATGGTGAGACTACGTCTTACATACTTTGGATGTGTTATCAGGAGAAGGACATCATGCATAGTAAAGTAGAAGGTCAGCATAAAAGAGGAAGACCTTCAACACAATGCTTGTGAGGATGGTGTAGGACCAGGCGGTGTTTCATTCTGTTGTACAGAGGGTTGCTATGAGTTGGAACCGACTCGACAGCATCTAACAACAACAACAACAATACTTGAATCAACTTTTTCTCCAAGACTGATACTAGAAACCAAGATTTGGGAACTAGGTGTGTTCATTGTTAGTGGGGAGCATTTTTAATGGCATGGAAAAGTGTTGATAATAATCTAAAAGTAAAAAAATCACATAAAATTGGATAAATGATGATATTGTATCTATAATCTATAAATTCAAATTTATAGAAAAACACAGGAAAAAAAACACCAAAATGTAAACAGTGCATTTATCAAAGGGTTATGGGATTTTTGCTTTTACTTTCTTCCCTTAAGTGTCATGAGTCTGTACCTTATAATTAGTTAAAAAAGAAAAAAAGCAGCAATTTTTTAACTTAAAATAATTTTTAAAAAGCTAAATGTGGCAGGTCCTGGTAATTTTACCCATCTCCCCAGACTGTATTTTTAGTCATCATTTAGCTCCTATTTTCTGTGAGTTCTCCCTGTATATACAAGAAATGGAGCTGGAAATTGTGTAGTCAACATCTGTTTTGAGGAGAGCTTGAGGACAGTAATGTAATAACGGAAGTTTTTAGCAAACCACATATTGTTAACTGTCCTTGGCAGTGTGGAAATGACTCAAGAAGATTATTATTTCTTATATCAGGGTCCTAAACTTCAGTTATTTATGGTTTTTACTTTATCTATTGCTCTGAGATAATCTTTAAACCTTAAACCAAAAATATCCTCTGAAATCTTCTTTAAACCAAACTATAGTTTAGCTGAATTAGTAAAGAATGTCTGCCTTGAGCATTATGCTTTTTTAAGATTTATCTATGTGGGATCAAATTGACAACAGTAACTGGAAAAGTTAGACAGGAAGCTTACGGCGCAGTGATTAATTGATTTCAGCGCTGGAGGAATGATTCAAAAAGGGAGGATGAGAATGGTCGCACAACTTGAAGAATGTAATCAAAGTCACTGAATTGTACATGTAGAAACTGTTGAATTGGTGTATGTTTGCCATGTGTATTTTCAACAACAAAAATTAAATAAATTGTAAAAAAAAGAAAAAAAAGAAAAGCATCCAGTGCTTTAGATAGACATAAATGCCCCAAGATACAGATAAACCGCTTTTCCTTGTGCTGGTTTGTGACTGAACCTCTGCCTGGTTCAGCACTGTGCACGCACACATTGCTTAGGAGGATAGCGACTTAATGATTTCTCTGGAAGGACCTTTAAAAAGTTCTTGGGGCCAACTCCTTAAAGGCAGAATGCAATTAGATGCTTGATTGGAATTAGCCTGGGTCTTTAATTCGTGGTTCTCTGACCGTTTGCTTTTTAAGTAGTGTATAACCTTTGTTCTCTGTACCCCTGTTTAAAAGAGGGAACATGAATCACAATTCTCCAATTTTATCTTTTCCAAGAAAAGAATTAATATCGGCCCTTCTCATATTGTCCTAGCGTACCTTCCAACGTCAGGCTTCAGGACCTGGAAACTTCCCATTATTCAAAGGGGTGAGTGTGGGACCAATTCCCTGTGGGCACCATCCTGGCTTTGCAGTGTCACTCAATTTATTCTTTCCCTGCTCTGAGTGGAAAGCTTTTTTTGTCCCAGCCCTAGTGTATGGTTAGGAAATGAAATAATGAGTTCTAAGACTGCTTATTACTTTTTTATTTAAATTATCCAAGTCAAATTACATCTTTAAAATCTAGGTAAATTCTAATTTTCTAAAATTTCTCTGGGTATTTCCATTTATTCGTCTACTTCTCTGTAATTTATTGAAGACTGGCTTTATGTCAGGCACTGTCTAGTGCTGTGGTTACTAATTTAGTAAGACATAGTTGCTGTCCTTCAGGAGTTTATAGTGTAGAGAAAACTATTTGTTCACCTTTAGATAGATCTTTACAGGGTACAGAGAATCTAACTCATTATCTCTTACAGCCTCTATCCAAGTTGGAAATAGAACAGTGGCTTCCAAATTTTTATGACTATCTTCATAGTAAGAAACACGTTTTACATCAGATTCTGTACACATACCTACATATACACCAAAACTTAAACAACAAACTGAAAGTTACTAGAAACTTAGGAGGATGACGTCTAATATTTCCCACTCCATTCCATTTTTAAAAATAAAGTTGCTGTTTTGACCCATTTTATTGATTTTATGTCTCACTAATGGGTTGCAACCCACAATTTAAAAAAAGCACTGATATTAATATGATTATTCCAGTTTTACAAATTAAAACAGTAATGCTCCCAAAGGCTACATGGGTTAGCCAAATCCCAGAGCAGGTGAGTGGCGGTGTCAGAATTATAGCCCATACCTGCAGTTCTCTGTCCTGCTTCTAAACTTATCTACCAAACCAAAAACCAAACCTGTTGCCGTTGAGTCGATTTCAACTCATAACGACCCTATAGGACAGAGTAGAACTGCCCCATAGGGTTTCCAAGGAGCGACTGTAAGATTCCAACTGCTGACCTTTTGCTTAGCAGCTGAGCTCTTAACCACTGCACCACCAGGGCTCCATAAACTTCTGTAGCACTTATTAAATAGATAACTAACTTGGCAATTAATATATGCAGTAGCTTTTGGAATATATTTTTTAATTGTCTTCAACTCTTATTTAGATTTTTTTGACTAAAACTTTGTCTTTCTAATTATATTTTGACCATCTTAACCCAGTATCCATGTCAACATTTTGCTATAGCCCCACATGGCTCAACATAATGACATGTACAAGAAAGAGTTAATGCTAATTTTTTTTGAGATTTAGTACTGAATGGAGTCATCTGTAGATGATCAGAAAGGAAAATACTATTAACAGTTAAAATTGTGATAAAGATGTGGGCTCTGAATCCAGTCTGCATGGGCTGGAATTCTGGCTCCAGCAGTACTAGCTATGTGACATTGGGTAAGTTATTTAACTACTGTATTCCTTCATTTTCACATCTAGAAATTGGAATATTTACCATTCATCTCATGAGGTTGTTTCAAGGATTAAATGAGTTAACCTGTGCAAACTACTTAGAACAGTGCTTGGCACATAGCAAGCCCTCAATAAATGGTAGCCCTCAGTAAAATGCTATTATTATCATTTTCAATACCATCATCATTTCTAGTTGACTTTATAGGTAGCTTATAGAGAAATACCATCAGTGGAAAATTTAGGGTGTTGACTATAAGTGGATTGTGAGGAATTCAACAAGAAAGGGAGATATTTGAAACTCTGTTAGTCTGTTGTGGATGAAACGCTTCAGTAATTTGTGGTTTAGAAGACTAGGTTATTGACATTTTTATAGACTAAATTTTTTAGCAGGAGTAAGAAAATTTTCTGACTTGAGTTAAAAAAAACTCTAGGAATTTATTGCTGATTCAATAAAAGGTTAATAGTATAATAGGTATTTTGTGGCCAGACTACAAGTATATTTAGCAATCATGAAAACTGCAAACTGAACAATACACTGTCTGCTATTAGGATACTGGAATATGTTTTCAAAAAACAGCAAACTTACAGTTCCCTCTCTCCCTCCCGCCATGTCCCCACCACAGTGTTCCGTATACAATGAAATAAAGTGCCTTCTTTTCAGGACTTTGATAGTATTGGCTTTGTACGTTCGTTTGGATTTGTATATTTATTATTTTCTGAGTACTTTCTTACATCTTTTATTTTAATGATCTGTCTGGTAGTTACAAAGGATCACATGTATGTTCGTCTTTGTTTTTAGTAACTGTCTTTCATACATTTCGTTGGGAAAGAGCAAAGGTGGAAATCCATTGTAGAAAGTTACCGTAACCTCGAACCTAGACTCAGTCGTTGCAGAGTCTGTGAGAACCCCATGTGTGTCAGAGTAGAGCTGTGCTGTATGGAGTTTTCAATGGTGGATTTTTGTGAAGAGGAGTTAATACAACTTCTGTGTTTACAGTACATTGTTTAATTGGATCTTGGTTATTATTCTATTAAATTGCCGTACAGTATCCCTTTTTCTTGCTTTGAATGGAGTTATTAAGCTCCTCACTGTGGCCAGAGAGAACTCCTCAAATCATACGAGGCAGGTGGGTGTCACGTCTCCCGGCAATGTACTTGTATGTATGTGGATAAAAATTTTTGAACAGTACATGGATGAAAAGGAAAATTTAGAAATAAAATTCTATAGCTAAAAAAGGCAACTACTTTTGTATATATGAAATTTAAAAAATCATATTACACATCATCACTTCCATATTGGTCTCTTGTGTATACTGTCAGTTCATTATAATCTGCTATATTTATTGTCCTAGCTGCTAATTTTCATTTTCCAGAGACACCCAAGTATTTGTGTGTGTGTGTGTGTATGTGTGTGTGTGTGTGTGTGTGTGGCTTATATGTTAGTCAGCATTGCATACATGGCAGCAAACTATTTTTAAAAATTATCTTCTGGAGGGTATATAAGTTGTCCTGGTGGCACAGTGGTTAAATGCTCAACTGCTAACCAAAAGGTCAATGATTTGACCCCACCAGCCGCTCTGCGAGAGGAAGATGTGGCAGTCTGCTTCCATAAAGATAACAACCTTGGAAACCCTGTCAGACAGTTCTCTGTCCTGCAGGGCCGCTGTGAGTTGGAGTGGACTCAATGGCAATGGGGGAAGGTATATAAAAAGTCTTATTTATCTGTTTTGCATCTTAGGTTGTTAATGAATTATTAGATGGGCAGATTGACAAGTTATTGATAGACTTGAGTTATATATGCTACAGTGCTTAATCCTTGGGAATTAAATCAGTCAGCTTGATAGTATGGGATCTGATATTTATGTGTAAGGTTGATCCTTCTCATCTATTTGTTATTTGTCAAAGGCAGAAAAAGTGAGGGTTAGGAATGTATACATATGGGAAAAAATAGGAATGGAGTTTCTAAGAAACCAAAGTGTAAAAGTATAGACCCTAGAGCCAGACTGTGTAGGTTCAGATCCCAGCTCTGCTGCTCACTGGATATGTGATTTAGGGCAAGTTTCCAGATCTCTTTGTGCCTCAGTTTCCTCATCTGTTAATAGTAGTAGTACCTATTACTGCTATTGTTACTAACATTATTGTAAAAATTAAATGACTAAATATATGTAAAGTACTTATGACAGAATCAGACACTAGTAGGTATCATATGAATGCTAACTATTATTATTACTATATGTAGAAATTAAAACTACTCACTAACATTATTATAAAGGAAGACTGTGGTTGTTTTAAGTTCTGGTTCCTTCCAAACTATGGCACTCCCAGCGGTATTTCAAGAGCAAGTGAAAGGCCATTAAAATAGGAAATCCACCAGCAAGACACAAAAACTCAGCCCAAACTCCACCATCCACATGAAAATTGGTAAATACTGTTAATAGGCTGAATTGTGTCTCCTAAAAAGATATGTTGAAGTCCTAACCTCGGTACTTGTGAATGTGACCTTGTTTGAAAATAAAGTCTTTGAAGATGCTTTTAGCTAACATGAAGTCATACTGGACTTGTTAGGTGCTGTAGAGTTGGCCCTTGGCTAATAGCAACCGTGTGCACAGTGGAACAAAATGCAGCCTTGTCCTACATCATCCCGGTGATTGGTTGCAGTAGGGTGGGCCTTAGTCCAATATGACTGGTGTCCTTATAAAAAGAGGAAAAGAGACACAGACACAGAGGGAAGACCGCACATGAAGATAGAGGCAGAGATTGGAGTTACGCTGCCACAAACCAAGGAATGTCAGGGATTGCCAGGCACACCCTAGGAAGAGGTGCAGAAGGATCTTCCCTTAGCACCTGCAGAAAGCTCATGGCCCTGCTGACATCTTAATTTTGGACTTCTATCTTTCAGAACTGTGAGACAATACATTTCTGTTGTTTTAAGCTATGCAGTTTGTGGTATTTGTTACAGCAGCTCTAGAAACTTATGCAAATACTTCCCCTAAATTTGAGAAATGTGTAAAAAAAACTGCTCTTCTAGTGATGATAATAACTCATGAAATCCAAATCCTTACCATGATCTATGAGGCCTGCATGATCTAGACCCTGCCTACTTCTTCAACTTGAATTTCGACCAGTTTCTTCCTTGTTTACTAGAAGGTAGTCCTACTGGCATTCACTGAGTTCCTCTAACAGCCAAGCTTGTTCTCCCCTCAGAGTTTTTGCACTTGATGTTCCCTCTGCCTAGAAAGCTCTCGTTTCATGTTTTTGCATGTCTGAATGTCTGGCTCCTTCTCATCTTTTAGGCTGCACCAGAACTCCATTCTCCAGTCCTATGCAACACTGGTTAGTAATAATTACCTCTGTTATGCTCTCAAATCTGCATCAGGTGATCTTTGCCAGGCCTTGCAGAGTTTTACGTTTGTACTCTAGCCCTTGGCCAAGGACCCATGATAAATTCTCATAGTGACTTCTGTTCTGACCCCTGCCCACCCTCTGCATCTCTGGACTCTTCTCTCTGTTTCCTCAGCTTACCAAGATCTCTGCTCTAATTGGTATGTGTTGCCCTGAGCTGCCCCAGGAAAGTCCAATCCTGAACTCAACTCACATGTTTCTCTTCTTTCTAGGACCATAGACGTATGCCACCGTTGTTCCGGGTCTGAAAAAAACAAACTTCTGTATGTTTCTCATTTTGTAGTTGTTCTTCCCTTTTTCTGTCCAAGCCCATCTTTTCTTATTGAGGATTTTCTGTGATTTCATTTATCCATTACTTTCACAGTCCCCCATTACCACATATCAAACAGCTGATGTCTAAGAAAGCCACATTTTTCTTCTACACACAATCATAAGGAAAGTCAAGGTCTTCATGTCATACATCTGTGTGTCCCTCCTCATGCTGGAGATTATCTTATTTATTCATTCACATGTGCTTAATGTCCTAATTTTGACAGAAGCTTTAAAGATTTCTTAGTGAGGGAGGTGTTTTTATGAGATATAGTCCTTCCCTTTCCTGGGCTACCACCAATCTAATTTATATTATGATAGATTTAGTTTGCATTTTCTAAAATTTTATACAAATGAAATCTTAATATCTAACATTCTTTTTTGTTTGTCTTCTTTCACTTGATATGATTTTGAGATTTATTAATGTTGTTTCAGATATTAATAGCTTATTCCTTTTTATTGCTGAGTAGTATTCCATTGTCTAGATATACTTTGATTTCTTTATCCATTCACCAGTTGATGGACATTTGTGTTGTTTCCAGCATTGTGCTATTACAAATAAGCCTGAGAACTTGTTTGCTTCCAGTAGAATTTTCCCTCACGGCTTCTTACAATTCAGTAATTTAGGGACTCTTGTTGAAAGACTGTCTTTAAAAAGATGCCAACCATTAGAAAATTCCCAGAATCCCAATTTAATCTACAAATGACTGATTTTGTGTAATACTTTTCCTCTTTGTTTTCCTTTCTTTTTTTTATTAATGCCTCACCAAAAATAAATGGGAAGCAAAAAAGGGAAGAAAGGTGAAGAATAATGTACCAAATTAGAGAAATCTAATTTTTGTTTGTTAGAAGATCAATCTATTGATTTCTAGTTGAAAATTGCCACAGGGTTGTGAATTTTAAGTGAATAAGGGATGTTTCATTTGAATTAAATGATTATAAACATTTCTCTGAGAACTTTTTTTTTTTAACTAAGCCTTTTGCTGGGGCATCTTGATTCATAAAGGTGTTGATGTTCATTAAACCTTATACACAATTTATATTTTTACTGTCTCTGCCTGTTTTCAGTCAGTGAGAGACTGGTTTAGTGTTTCCTTTTCTGGTAAGCATGTAGCTTTCTAGCTTTTCAGACTATTTTGCATTGCGGAGTTGGGCTTTAAAATCTCCTCCAGAAGAGGAAGTGACTCATTTATATATAGTAGCATGTAGGTGTCTGATGAATGCTGCTGCCAGGTAGAAATAGACTGTAGTGCCAGTGTAAATGGAGTTTTATAGCTACTAAAATCTGAAGGATTTCATTTTTCCTAGGAATTTAAATTGGGGGAAAATAACTTCAGAAGTTAGGAAAGGCTCTACATTCTGAGGAAGAGCTTTGGGCAAATTAGAAAGTGATATGAATGCTATGAAAATGCCGATGGCCTAATGTAAGGATGATGTGTTCTTTGAGATGCTTTTTCCTCCCTAAAATATAGATTTGAGACTGTGCAAGCTTGAGCAGGATGATACCCAGGTGTAGTGTAGGCGTGGTGTGTGAGATCACCCAGGCCAATTTTTAAGACTTCCAACGCTTGTGAATTTAAACAGAAATCTCCAAGTCTCTGTGTTCTTCAGGCTGCTGTGATATAAAGAAATGAGGAAATGAGTACAGTTATCTTCTTCTGTGGACTTCTTAATGTTCTGAAAATGTTGGCATTGTCCTCATTTGGGGACCATGAAAAGTTAAGTTGACAA
The DNA here is from genome assembly GCA_030035585.1 of Dugong dugon. Taxonomy (NCBI): domain Eukaryota; kingdom Metazoa; phylum Chordata; class Mammalia; order Sirenia; family Dugongidae; genus Dugong; species Dugong dugon. Next base: position 102,249,940 of record CM057460.1, on the reverse strand, counting down.
TACTATGTTGTCCTGCAAAGCATCTGCTATACTGGGAAATGAGACTTATCTTTACTTGATGCTTTCTTTCAGTTAAATGATTATAAGCATTTCTCTGAGATTTTTTTTCTTTTCTTTCCTTTTTTTTTTATTGTGCTTTAAGTGGAAGTTTACAGCTCAAGTTAGTTTCTCATATAAAAATTTATACACACATTGTTATGTGACCCTAGTTATTATCCCTGTAATGTGACAGCACACGCCTCCTTTCCACCCCAGATATCCTGTGTCCATTCAACCAGGTCCTGTCCCTTGCTGCATTGTCATCTCACTTCCGGACAGGAGCTGCCCATTTAGTCTCGTGTATCTACTTGAGCTAAGTAGCACACTCTTCACCAGTATCATTTTATGTCTTCTACTCTAGCCTAACGTTTGTCTGAAGAGTTGGCTTCGGGAATGGTTTTAGTTCTGGGTTAACAGAGAGTCTGGGGGCCATGTCCTCTGGGGTTCCTCCAGTCTTAGAGTATTAAGTCTGGTCTTTTTACTAGAATTTGAGTTCTGCACCCCACTTTTCTCCTGCTCCATCAGGGACTCTCTGTTGTGTTCCCTGTCAGGGAGGTCATTGGTGGTAGCCTGGTCTCAGGCTGATGAAGTCTCTGGTTATGTGGACCTTTCGTCTCTTGGACTAATACTTTCCTTGTGTCTTTTGTGTTCTTCATTCTCCTTTACTCCAGGTTTGGGACCAATTGATGCATCTTAGATGGCCGCTCGCTAGCATTCACGACCTCAGACGCCACTCACCAAAGTGGGATACAGAGCATTTTCTTAATAAACTCTGTTATGACAATGACCTCTAGGGACATCTATGTCCCCTGAAACCATAGCCCCCAGACACCCACCTCTGCTACTGTGTTCCTCAAAGTGTTTGGTTGTGTTAGGAAGTTGTGTTAGGAAACTTTTTAGCTTTTGGTTTAGTCCAGTTGTGCCAACTTCCCCTGTATTGTGTGTTGTCCTTCCCTTCACCTAAGATAATTCTTATCTACTATCTAGTTAGTGAATTTCCCTCTCCCTCCCTCCCCACCCTCTTGCCATTGAAGAATGTTTTCTTCTGTGTTTAAACCTTTTCTTGAGCTCTTACAATACTGGTCTCATACAATATTTGTCCTTTTGCAACTGACTAATTTCATGCAGCATAATGCCTTCTGGATTCATCCATGTTATGGGATGTTTTGCAGATTCTTCGTTGTTCTTTATCGTTGCTTAGTATTCCATTGTGTGAATATACCATAATTTGTTTATCCATTCGTCTGCTGATGGGCACCTAGGTTGTTTCCATCTTTATGCTGTTGTGAACAGTGCTGCAGTGAACATGGGTGTGCATATGTCTATTCATGTGACGGCTCTTATTTCTCTAGGATGTAGTCCAAGGAATGGGATTGCCGGACAGTATGGTACTTCTAGCTTTTTAAGGAAGTGCCAGATCGATTTCCAAAGTGGTTGTACCATTTTACATTCCCACCAGCAGTGTATAAATGTTGCAGTCTTTCCACAACCTCTTCAACAGTTATTATTTTATGTTTTTTGGATTAATGCTAGCCTTGTTGGGATGAGATGATATCTCATTGTAGTTTTGATTTGCATTTCTCTAATGGCTAAAGATCGTGAACATTTCCTCTTGTATCTGTTAGCTGCCTGAATGTCTTCTTTGGTAAAGTGCCTGTTCACATCCTTTGCCCATTTTTTAATTCGGTCATTTGTCTTTTTGTTGTTGAAGTTTTTCAGTATCTTGTAGATTTTAGAGATTAGACCCTGGTCAGATATGTCGTAGCCAAAATTTTTTTTGCAGTCTGTAGGTTGTCTTTTTACTCTTTTGGTAAAGTCTTCTGATAAGCCTAAGTGTTTAATTTTTAGGAGCTCCCAGTTATCTAGTGTCTCTTCTGGTGTTTGTGCATTGTTAGTTATGGTTTGTATTCTGTTTATGCCATGTGTTATGGCTCCTAGCATTGTCTCTATTTTTTCTTCTATGATCTCTATCATTTTAGATTTTATATTTAGGTATTTGATCCATTTTCAATTAGTTTTTGTACATTGTGAGAGGTATGGGTCTTGTTTCATTTTTTTGCAGGTGGATATCCAGTTATGCGAGCACCATTTGTTAAGGAGACTGTCTTTTCCCTAATTAATGGACTTTGGGCCTTTGTCAAATATCAGCTGCTCATAGATAGATGAATTTACCTCTGGAGTCTCAATTCTGTTCCACTGGTCTATGTATCTGTTGTTGTACCAGTACCAGGCTGTTTTGACTACCGTGGTGGTATAATAGGTTCTAAAATCAGGTAGTGTGAGGCCTCCCACTTTATTCTTCTTAAGTAATGCTTTACTTATCTGGGGCCTCTTCTCTTTCCATATGAATTTGGTGATTTGTTTCTGTATCTCATTAAAAAATGTTGTTGGAATTTGGATCAGGATTGCATTGTATTTCTGGATTGCTTTGGGTGGGATTGACATTTTCACAATGTTGAGTCTTCCTATCCATAAGCAAGGTATGTTTTTCTACTTACGTAGGTTTCTTGCAGTAGTGTCTTGTAGTTTTCTTTGTATAGGTCTTTTACATCTCTCGTTAGATTTATTCCTAAGTATTTTATCTTCTTGGGGTCTATTGTAAATGGTATTGGTTTGGTGATTTCCTCTTCGAAGTTTTGGTTTGTGTAGAGGAATCCAGCTGATTTATTTATGTTTATCTTGTATCCTGATGCTTTGCTGAAATCTTCTATTAGTTCTAGTAGATTTCTTGTGGATTCTTTGGGGTTTCCTGTGTATAAGATAATAACTTGTTGCCGTCGAGTTGATTCTGACTTATAGCGACCCTATACGACAGAGTAGAACTGCCCCATAGAGTTTCCAAGGAGTGCCTGGTGGATTCGAACTGCTGACCTTCTGGTTAGCAGCCATAGCTCTTAACCACTATGCCATCAGAGTTTCCATATAAGATTATATCATCTGCAAATACTGATACATTTACTTCTTCCTTAACAATCTGGATACCCTTTATTTCTTTTTCTAGCCTAATGGCTCTGGCTAGGACCTCCTGCACAATGTTGAGTAAGAGTGGTGATAAAGGGCATCCTTGTCTGGTTCCTGTTCTCAGGGGGAATGCTTTCAGACTCTCCCCTTAAGATTATGTTGGCTGTTGGCTTTGTATAAATACCTTTTATTATGTTGAGAAATTTCCCTTCTGTACCTATTTCACGGAGAGTTTTTATCATGAATAGATGTTGACTTTGTCAAATGCCTTTTCTGCATCGATTGATAAGATCCTGTAGTTCTTGTCTTTCCTTTTATTTATGTGATGGATTACATTGATTGTTTTTCTAATGTTGAACCATCCCTGCATACCTGATATAAAACCCACTTGATCATGTTGAATTATTTTTTTAATATGTTGCTGAATTCTATTGGCTAGAATTTTGTTCAGGGTTTCTGCATCTATATCATGAAGGAAATGTTCTTTTTTTGTAACATCTTTACCTGGTTTTGGTATCAGGGTTATGCTGGCTCCATGGAATGAGTTTGTGAGTATTCAGTCCTTTTTTGTGCTCTGAAAACCTTTAGTGGTAGTGACGTTAACTCTTCTCTGAAAGTTTGGCAGAATTCTCCAGTGAAGCTGTCAGGGCCAGGGCTTTTTTTTGTTGAGACTTTTTAAATTACCTTTTCAATCTCTTCTTTTGTTATAGGTTTATTTAGTTGCTCTACCTCTGTTTGTGTTAGTTTAGGTAGGTAATGTGTTTCTAGAAATTTGTCCATTTCCTCTAGGTTTTCAAATTTGTTGGAGTGCAATTTTTCATTATATTCTATTATGAGTCTTTTAATTTCAGTTAGGTCTGTTCTGATACCGCCAATACTTATTTGGGTTATTTGCTTCCTCTCCTGTTTTTCTTTTGTCAGTTTGGCCGGTGGTTTATTGATTTTGTTGATCTTTTCAAAGAACCAGCTTTTGGTCTTGTTAACTCTTTCAATTGTTTTTCTATTCTCTATTTCATTTAATTCTGCTCTGATTCTTATTATTTGCTTTCTTCTGGTGCCTGAAGGCTTCTTTTGCTGCTCTCTTTCTGTTTGTTTGAGTTTTAGGGTTATTGTTTTCATTTTGGCCCTTTCTTCTTTTTGGATGTGTGCATTTATTGGTATAAATTGACCTCTGAGCACTGCTTTTGCTTTGTCCCAAAGGTTCTGGTAGGATGTATTTTCATTCTCAATTGATTCTGTGAATTTCTTTTTCCATCCTTAATTTCTTCTGTAACCCAGTAGTTTTTGAACAAGGTATTGTTCAGTTTCCATGTATTTGATGTTTTTTCCTTGCTTTTTCTGTTGTTGAGTTCTACTTTCATGGCTTTATGGTCAGAAAAGATGCTTTGTAATATTTAGATGCTTTGGATTTTGTTAAGACTTGCTTTATGGCCGAATATGTGGTCTGTTCTGGAGAATGTTCCATTTGCGTTGGAAAAGAAAGTATACTTGGCTGCTGTTGGGTGGAGTGTTCTGTATATGTCTATGAGATCAAGTTGGTTGATTGTAGCATTTAGATCTTCCTTGTCTTTTTTGACCTTCTTTCTGCATATTCTGTCCTTCACTGAAAGTGGTGTGATAAAGTCTCCTACTGTTATTGTGGAACTGTCTGTCTCTCTTTTCAATGCTGTTAGAGTTTGTTTTATGAATTTTGAAGCCCTGTTTTTGGGTGCATGAATATTTATTATAGTTATGCCCTCCTAGTGTACTGGCCCTTTGATCATTATATAGTGTCCTTCCTTATCCTTTGCGGTGGATTTTACTTTAAAGTCTATTTTGTCAGAGATTAATATTGCCACTCCTGCTCTTTTTTGAGTGTTGTTTTCTTGATATATGTTTCCCCATTCTTTGAGTTTTAGTTTGTGTCTTTGTGTCCGAGGTATGTCTCTTGTAAGCAGTATATAGATGGATCGTGTTTTTTAATCCATTCTGCTACTTTCTGTCTCTTTATGGTGAATTTAGTCCATTTACATTCAGCGTAATTATTGATAGGTATGAGTTTAATGCTGTCATTTTGATGCCTTTTTGTGTGTGTTGTTGACAGTTTCTTTGTTCCACTTAGTTTCCTGTGGTGAGTTGTTTTTCTTTAAGCATTTTCTTTTCAACTGTTTCATTGTTGTTGATTTTGTATTTGGTGAGTCTTTTATGTTTTTCTTGTTTTTTAATTTGAAGTGTAGGATTGTTAGTTTCCTTTGTAGTTACCTTAACATTTACCTCTATTTTTCTAAGTTTAAACCAATCTTTTATTTCTTTATATTGCCTTGACTTCCTGTCCATACGAAAGATCTATGACTACATTATTTAGTCCTTCTTTTTTGTTTTAATGTTGTCATCTTTTACATATAGACATCTCTGTTTCCCTTTTCTCAGTGTTTTATCTTTGATTTATGTTTGTAACTTCCCTTTCTGTGTTTACATCTGGTTTTTCTGTCCTGTGTTCTAGTCTTGGGTTGTTATCTGATATTTTTTTTTCATTTTATTTTATTTTTTATTATATTTCAGGTGAAGGCTTGCAGAACAAATAGTTTCTCATGAAACAGAAGTACACATGTTGTTTTATGACATTGGTAAACAACCCCACAACGTATCAACCCTCTAACTTCTCAAACTCTTTTTTTTTTTTGTTGAAAATACACATAGCCAAAGATACACCATTTCAAAAATGTCTACATGCACAGTTCAGTGACATCAACTACGCTCTTCAAATTGTGCTGTTGTTCTCACTTAAGATGAAGGCTTACAGAACAAAATAGTTTCTCACTTAACAGTTACTACAAATGTTGCCCTGTGACAATGGTTAACAATCTCACAACACATCAACAGTATCCTTACTCAACCTTGTGTTCCCTATCACCAGCTTCCTTGTCCCCTTCTGCTTTCTGGCCCTTGTCAGTGGACTCCAGTACCTCATTAGTCTCATTTGGTTTTACGGGGCTGTCCACTCCCAGGCTAAACAGTGAACCTTGGAGGTAACTTCACACTGAGCTAAAAGGATGTCTGGGGGCCATACTCTCAAGGTTTCTCCAGTGTCCTTTAGGCCAGTAAATCTGGTCCTTTTTTTGTGAGTTAGAATTATGCTCTATATCCTTCTCCAGCTCTGCCCAGAACCCTCTGTTGCGATCCTGGTCAGAGCAGTCAGTGGTGGTAGCCGGGCACCATCTAGCTGTACTGGACTCAGTCCGGTGGAGGCCTTGGTAGCTGTGGACAATTAGTCCTTCGGACTAATCTTTTCCTTGTATCCTGTTCTCTTCATTCTCCCTTGCTCCCGAAGGGGTGAGACCAGTGGAGTATCTTAGATGGCCGCTCACAGGCTTTTAAGACCCCAGACACTACTCACCAAGGTAGAATGTAGAGCATTAACTTTATAAGCTGTGTCATGCCAAATGAGCTAGATGTTCCCCGAGACGATGGTCCCCAGAGCCCTCCGTCCAACAACTCAGTCCCTCGGGGGGTTTGGATGTGTCTATAGGGCCTCCATGACCTTTCCTTGTGCAGGTTGTATTAGTTTCCCCTGTACTGTGTACTATCTCACCTCTCACCCAAGGTACCACTTATCTATTGGCTATTTAGTATTTCCCCCCACTCCCCTCCCATCCCTGGTAACCAACAAGGATTGTTACCTTTTGCATGTGAATTTTTTCATGGGTTTTTACAATAGAGGTCTCATACAATATTTGTCCTTTTGTGATTGACTTATTTCACTCAGCATAATGTCCTCCAGTTTCATCCATGTTATGAGATGGTTCACAGATTCATTGTTGTTCTTTCTCGTTGCATAGTACTCCATTGTGTGTATGTACCGTAGTTTGTGTATCCATTCATCTGTTGATGGACATCGAGGTTGTTTCCATCATTTTGCTATTGTGAACAATGCTGCCATGAACATAGGTGTGCATATATCTATTCGAGTGATGACTTCTATTTCTCTAGGATATATTCCTAAGAGTGGGATTGCTGGATCGTATGGTATGTCTATTTCTAGCTTTCTGAGGAAGCGCCATGTCATTTTCCAAAATGGTTGTATCATTTTGCATTCCCACCAGCAGTGTATAAGAGTTCCCATCTCCCCGCAGCCCCTCCAACATTTGTTATTTCCAGTATTTTTGATTCGTGCCAGTAATGCCGGGGTGAGGTGGTATCTCATTGTGGTTTTAATTTGCATTTCTCTAATGGCTAGTGATCGCGAGCATTTCCTCATGTGTCTGTTGGCCATTTGAATGTCTTCCTTGGTGAAGTGTCTGTTCATTTCCTTTGCCCATTTTTTGATAGGATTGTTCGTCTTTTTGTTGTAGAGGTGTTGGATTTTCTTGTAGATTATGGAGATTAGACCTTTTTCTGACTTGTACTGTCCAAAAATTTTTTCCCAGTCTGTAGGTTCTCTTTTGACTCTTTTGGTGAAGTCTTTTGAAGAGCATAGATGTTTGGTTTTTTAGAAGATCACAGTTATCTAGTTTATCTGTTGGGTTTTTTGTGTTGATGTTTATGGTTTGTATCCTGTTAATGCCATGTATTAAGGCCTGAAGTGTTGGTCCTATTTTTTCTTCTATGAACTTTATAGTTTTAGGCTTTATATTCAGGTCTTTGATCCATTTTGAAGTAGTTTTTGTATACGGTGTGAGGTATGGGTCCTGTTTCATTTTTTTGCAGATGGATATCCAGTTTTGCCAGCACCATTTGTTAAAAAGACTGTTTTTTCCCCATTTGATGGACTTTGGACCCTTGTCGAAGATCAGGTGGCCGTGGGTGGATGGGTTTACATCTGGGTTCTCAATTCTGTTCCATTGGTCAATGTCTCTGTTGTTGTACCAGTACCAGGCTGTTTTGACTACTGTAGCTGTATAGTAGGTTCTGAAGTCAGGTAGTGGAGTCCTCCAGCTTTATTCTTCTTCTTCAGTAGTGCTTTACTTCTTCGGGGCTTCTTCCCTTTCCATATAAAGTTAATGATCAGTTGTTCCATCTCTTTGAAGAATGTTGTTGGTACTTGGATTGGGATTGCATTGTATTTGTAATTGCTTTGGGCAGAATTGTCATTTTCACAATGTTGAGTCTGCCTATCCATGAGCATGGTACATTTTTCCATTTATGTAGATCCCTTTGGGTTTCTTGCAGTAGTGTTTTGTAGTTTTCTTTGTATAGGTCTTTTACATCCCTTGTCAGATTTATTCCTAAGTATTTTATCTTTTTAGGGGCTATTGAAAATGGTATTGTTTTCCTGATTTTCCTTTTCATTGTTCTCCTTATTGGTGTATAGGAATCCAACTGATTTTTGAATGTTTATCTTGTATCCTGCTACTCTGCTGAATCTTTCCATTAGTTCCAGTAGATTTCTTGTGGAGTCTTTAGGGTTTTCTTTGTATAGTATGATATCATCTGCAAACAGGGACAGTTTAACTTCTTCATTACCAATTTGGATGCCCTTTATTTCTTTTTCTTGCCTTAATGCTCTAGCTAGAACTTCCAGCACAATGTTAAATAGGAGTGGTGATAAAGGGCATCATGTCTTGTTCCTGTTTTCAAGGGGAATGTTTTCAGCCTCTCTCCATTAAGAATGATGTTGGCCGTTGGTTCTGCATAGATGCCCTTTATTATGTTGAGAAATTTCCCTCTATACTTACTTTATAGAGAGTTTTTATCAGGAATGAGTTTTGGACTTTTTCAAATGCCTTTTCTGCATCAATTGAGATGATCATGTGATTCTTTTCTTTCCTTTTATTTATGTGGTGGATTACGTTGATTGATTTTCTAATGTTGAACCATCCTTGCTTAACCTGGTATGAATCCCACTTGGTTGTGGTGTATTGTTTTTTTGATATGATGCTTAATTCTATTGGCTAGAATTTGGTTGAGAATTTTTGCATCTATATTCATGAGAGATATTGGTCTGTAATTTTCTTTTTTTGTAACATCTTTTCCTGGTTTTGGTATCAGCGTTATGCTGGCTTCATGGAATGAATTTGGAGGTGTTGCTTCTTCTATGCTCTGAAATAGCTTCAGTAGTACTGGTACAAGCTCTTCTCTGAATGTTTTGTAGAATTCTCCAGTGAAGCCACCTGGACCAGGGCTTTTTTTGTATTGGGTTTTTTTTTTAAATTACCTTTTCAATCTCTTCTCTTGTTATGGGTCTGTTCAGATTTTCAACATCACTTTGCTGTAGTTTGGGTAGGCTGTGTATTTCTAGAAATTTATCCATTTCCTCTAGGTTTTCAAATTTGTTAGAGTATAGTTTTTCATAATGTTCTATTATAATCCTTTTTATTTCAGTTGGGTCTGTTGTAATGTCCCCCATTTCATTTCTTATTTGGGTTATTTGTCTCCTCTCCTGTTTTTCTTTTGTCAGTCTGGTCAGTGTTTTGTCAATTTTGTTGATTCTTTCAAAGAACCAACTTTTGGTTTTGTTGATTCTTTCTATTGTTTTTCTGTTCTCTATTTCATTTATTTCTGCTCTGATCTTTACTATTTCCTTTCTTCCGGTGGTTGTGGGCTTTTTTTGTTGTTCTCTTTCTATTTGTTTGAGTTCTGTAGTTAATGTTTTGATTTTGTCCCTTGTTTTTTGATATGTGCATCTATTGCTATAAATTGTCCTCTGAGGACTGCCTTTGCTGTGTCCCAAAGTTTTTGGTATGATGTGTTTTCATTCTCATTGCATTCTAGGAATTTTTTTATTCCGTCTATGATTTCTTCTATTACCCACTGATGTGTAAGCAGATTATTATTCAGTTTCCATGTGTTTGATTTTTTTTCCTTGCTCTTTCTATTGTTAATTTCTACCTTGATGGCACTGTGGTCAGAGAAGATACTTTGAATTATCTCAACGTTTTGGATCTTGTTGAGGATTCTTCTGTGGCCTAAGATATGGTCTATTCTGGAGAATGTTCCATGTGCATTGGAAAAGAATGTGTACTTTGCAGCAGTTGGATGGAGTGTTCTATTTATGTCTAGGAGGTCAAGTTGGCTGATTGTGCCCTTTAGGTTTTCTGTAGCTTTGCTGAGTTTTTTCTTAGTTGTTCTGTCCTTTACTGACAGTGGTGTGTTGAAGTCTACTACTGTTATTGTGGAACTGTCCATTTCTCTTTTCAGTGTTGTTAGAGTTTCTTTGATGTACTCTGGAGTCCTGTCATTGGGTGCATAGATGTTTATTATGGTTATGTCTTCATGATGGATCATCCCCTTAATCATTATATAGTGTCCTTCTTTGTCTTTTATGCTAGATTTCATTTTAAAGTCTATTTTATCTGCGATTAGAATTGCCACTCCTTCTCTTTTTTGGTAGTTGTTAGCTTGATATCTTTTTTTCCAGCCTTTGACTTTTAATAAATTCACATCTTTGTTTCTAAAGTGTGTCTCCTGTAGACAGCATGTTGATGGATCCTATTTTCTTATCCATTCTGTCACTCTCCATCTCTTCACGGGTGCATTGAGTCCATTTACATTCAGTGTAATTATTGATGGATGTGGGTTTGTTGCTGTCATTTTGTAGTGCTTTTTTTTGTGGTGCTGATGTTTTCTTTGTTCTTCTAACTCTCTTGTGCTGAGTTACTTTTGTTTGTGGATTATTTTTTCATTTCTTTTGTTTTTGTAGGATTTGTTTTTGCTGAGACTTTATGTTTTTCCTCTTTTTTTTTATGAGTATGTTTGTTAAATTTCTTTGTGGTTACTATAAATTTTACCCTTATCTTTCTAAGTTTGAAGCAGTCTACCATTACTTGGTATTGCCTTGCCTTCCTCTCCATTAGAAGTTTCTTACCTATGTCGTTTATTCCCTCTTTTATTGTTTTGATGTTGTTGTCATTTACTGATTAACTGCTCTGATTTCCTCTTGTATTTCATTTGGTTTTGGGTACTCCTCGAGAGTTCATTTCCTAGATTGGTATCTCGCTGGTGCGATCCTGCATCCTAGGTTGTGCCTGTGAGCTGAAGCTGTTTGTCCTCAGATCGAAGAACTAGTTTAATAATTCTTGTAAGTTTCGTTTGACTTTTACATATTCCCTTAATTTCTGCTTTTCTGGAAATGACCTAATTTCACCATCAAATTTGAACAAGAGTTTTGCAGGATATATTATTCTTGGCTGGCAATTTTTTTCTTTTAAGATTTTATATATGTCATCCCATTGCCCTCTTGCCTGCATGGTTTCTGCCAAATAATCTGACTTAGTCTTATTGTTTCTCCTCTGTATGTGACTTGTTGTTTTTCACAAGCTGGTCTCAGTATTCTTTGTTTGTCTTTGGTTTTGGCAAGTGTGAATATGATATGCCTTGGTGATTTTCTTTTGGGGTCTCTTCTGTATGGGGTTCGTTGAGCTTCTTGGATGGCCAGCTTTTCATCTTTCAAGATATTGGAGAAGTTTTCTGTCAGCAGTTCCTCAATGATCCTCTCTGTGTTTTCTGTTTTCTCTCCCTGTTCTGGAATTCCAATCACTTGTAGAGTTTTGCTTTTGATTGTGTCGCACGTAACTCTCATGGTCTCTTCATTTTTCTTTGTTCTTTTTTCTGAGTTTTCCTGAATCAGAGTTGTATCCAAGTGTTTTTCTTCAATTCCACTGATACTGTCTTCCACCATTTCAAATCTGCTTCTTAGCCCTTCTATGACATCATCCATTTCTGAGATCTTGTTGTTTGGATTTCTATTTGTTGTTTTTGTATAATTTCTAGTTGTGAATTTATTTTGGCATTTTGTTTCTGCATTATTTTCCTGAATTCTTCCAATTTTTTGTCCATATTTTCCATGAATTTGTCTATTTTTTCCTCATGTTTGTCAGCTTTTTGCCTCAGTTCTTGGAGAATTCTGAGTATTAGAAATTTGAATTCCTTATCAGGTAGTTCTAGTGCATTTTCTTCCAGAGGAGAGTCATCAGGTGTTTTATTTTGGACGCATACTGGAACCATCCTGTCCTGTTTTTGTAAATGTTTTGTTATTGTCTGCTGTCTTCGTGGCATTCAGTAGTTATGTTTCTCATTTATTGATTGTAGATTTGTTTGTTTCATCCTTTTTTTAAAAAAAATTTGACTATGTCTGAGCAGGCAGACTGTTCTTTGTTGTTTTCTCATCTGCGGGCACAATACTTTTCGCTTCCTTCTTCAACTGGCAGGGTCAGTCACTCAGATATGGTACGGCAGGGCAGGTCTAGCTGAAGAGGAGTTACTGGGACAGGTTGTTTGTGGCACTTACTGTAGCCACCAGAGTGGGTTGGTAATCAGTGTAGGGCAGGTTCCAGTAGGCCGTGCCTGTACTGCTTGGTGGTATGATGTCAAGCTCACGGTGCAGGTAGGCAGGATGCAGTGGGGAGATTGTTATGTGTGGAGCTAAGATGTATATGGGAGAGAGGAGAGAGGAACAGGAGCCAAAAACATACAAACAAACAGAAAAGAATGCTAGGGGAGTTTGCTGTTGGAGTGGAGAGATGAGAGACTATGAAATGGAGAAAAACGGAAAGGGGAGGAGGAAAATAAGAAAAGAATGAATAAATAAGAATCCAAAAGGTTAAAGAACCGCAAAGTTCCCAGGGATCCCACTGGTGCATCTGTGAGGTCTGGGGAAGTCGCTCTCAGGTTTTGCAGTAGAGCTTGGCTAGAAGGCATAGAGGTATACAATGCCAGGTATTCAGGGAACAGAAAGAGAAGGAAGATATAGAGAGACAAGGAACTGAACAATGAAGAAAGACAAAAAGGGAAAAAGAGGAAAAAGAAAACAAAAAAAATTTAAAAAAAAAAGAAAAAGAAAGGCCCCCAAAGAAACAGGGAAAAAAAAAAAAGAAAACAACGTAAAAAGAAATGTTCTCAGGGATCCCTCTGCATGTCTGTGGAAGCTGAAGGGGAGTCTCCCTGCCACACAGCTCAGCCTGTCCAGAAAGGGCTCCCAACTCAAGAAAAGGAAAAGAAAACAAACAATTCAAAGCAAACAAACGAACAAAAGCCCCGGGATCCCACTAGCATGGTAGCCCAAACCAGAAGGCAGCTCCACACTCGAACAGAGCTCCTCAGCCTCTCAGGAAGAAGCGAAGATGGTGCATGGAGCCAGGTACTTGAGCGAAGGGAGGGGGAGGTGGTGAGAGGCAAGGCAGAAATCAAAAGAAGCAGGAAAAAAAAAAAAAGCAACACTAGCAGCCAACAAATGGCACTCAGAGAGCCAACTAGTGTGTGTTGGTGTTTCTGGACAAGAGACTGTGTCTGTGGGAAGCAGAGGGGTCCAAGTGTGGGTGAAGAAGGGTCGAGAGTGGGAAAGCATATATCACAAATTACTGGAGCTCTGCAGCCCCTCAGGAAGAAGCAAAGATGGCGCATGGAGTGAGGTACTCGAGCGAAAGGAGGGGGTGGTGGGGAGAGGCAAGGAAGACATAAAAAGAAGCGTAAAAAAAGCAACACCAGCAGCCAACACATGGCAGTCAGAGAGCCACCCGTTCGGGTGTGTGGAATCCAAGCAGCCGCTGTTTCCAAATCGAGAAACTGTGGCCACGGGAAGCAAAGGAAGCCGAGTCCGGGTGAAGAAGGGTGGGGGCTGGGAAAGTGTATATTGCAATTAGCAGTTGTTTTGTCTTCTGCTGGAAGTTCCATGAGGCTGCTTTCTCGTACCCCATGTTTGCTGGTCTCCGATAGGAGTCCAAGATGGTGGATCCGCACTGTGTTAGCTGGTAGGGGACCTCTGCATGAATCTCTCCTCGCTCTCCGTTCTCTGTCAGTTTTTTCACTCCATTTGGTGCTTGGCTGAGTTCTTGATCTCTTCATTTGATGTTTTAGGGTTTCAGGATTGTTGTATTCTCTGTTTGGCTTAGTTTTTCGGATCTTTGCTGTGGAGGGATGGCGTGGGGCCTCTGCCTAGAGCGCCATTTTGTCGGAACTCCATTATCTGATGTTATTGATTTTCTAACTAGACGACTCCCTTTAATATTTCATGGAATTTTGGCTTGGTTTTACAAATTCCTTAAACTTCCATTTATCTGGAAATGACCTAATTTTGCCATCATATTTAAGAGACAGTTTTGTTGGATATGTAATTCTTGGCTGACAGTTTTTTTCCTTCAGGGCTTTATCTGTTTCATCCCATTGCCTTCTTTCCTGTGTGGTTTCTGCTGAGTAGTCTGAGCTTATTCTTATTGTCTCTCCTTTGTAGATAAATTTTCATTTATCCCTAGCCCCTCTTAAAGTTTTTCATCTTTGGTTTTGGCAAGTTTGATTATAATATGTCTTGGTGAATTTTTTTTGGGATCTACCTTATGTGGGGTTCGATGAGCATCTTGGATAGATATCTTGTCATCTTTCACGATATCAGGGAAGTTTTCTGCCAACAATTCTTCAACAATTCTCTCTGTATTTCCTGTTATCCTGCCCATTCTGGGACTCCAGTTACTCATAGGTTATTCCTCTTGATGGACTCCCACATAATACTTGAGTTTCTTTGTTTTTCAAAATTTTTTAATCTGATTTTTCCTCAAATAAGTTGGTGTCAAATGCTTTATCTTCAGTCTCACTAATTCTGACTGCCATTGCCTCAATTCTGTTCCTATGACTTTCTATTGAGTTATCTAATTCTGAAATTTTATTGTTAATCATTTGGATTTCTGTTTGCTGTCTGTCTGTGGATTCTTGCAGCCTGTTAAATTTGTCATTATGCTCTTGTGTATCCTTCTTAAGTTCCTTTGTTGCTTTGTCTGTGTATTCCTTGGCTTCTTCTGTGTTTTGAATGATCTCCTTCCTAATATCTTGAAGAGTTCTGTATGTTAATCTTTTGAATTCTACTTCTGATAGTTCCAAAAAATTCTCTTCCTCTAGAAGGTTTCTTAGTTCTTTGTTTTGATGGCTTGCTGAAGCTATCATTGTCTGTCTCTTTATGTGACTTAATATTGACTGTTGTCTCTGAGCCATCAGTAACTTATTATATTTATTTATTTTATGTTTTCTTATTGTGTCCTAGCTTCTTGTTTTGTTTTGTTTTGATATGCCCAAATAGGCTGCTCATGTGAGCTAGTTTGATTTTTGGCGTCTTTGTAGCTCTCATGTCCTGTCTTCAGGTGACTAGAGCTGTTACTACGTTTGTGAGCCAAGGAGTCCATTTACTTTTCTTGTGTGGATTCAGCTCAGGTGTCCAGATCATCCGTCACTGAGTGTGTGGTGCAGGCTCTCACGTACAGTCCTAAAGGGGGAGGGGTGATTGGAGTACTCACAGGTTCCTTGCTGCAGTAGGAGGTCTTGCACTGAGCAAGGCAGGGGGCTGACTGTTGCCACTGAATTTCTGGGTGGAAGGCATGTCCCTGTTCCCTAGAGCACGTAGGTAGCTGGGTTCTGCAGCTGGACTATGGCACCCAGTGCTGTTGGCTGTAAGTACTGGCAGTTTCCACTTTTTCTTGGACCCCTGTTGTGGATGGCTTGGTCTAGTGGGTGGAGCCACTAGTCCTCAGGCCTCTGATATGGGTAGGTGAGGAACCTGATTAATCAACAGAGTGGTGTCAAATGTCATGAATCTGTCACTCCCTCTTATAGCTGATACAAATGAGAATAGGCTTCAGGTATATACACTGTTGTGTGTGCTAATGAGGGCCTATGCTATTGGAATGGGCCCACACAGGTCTTTGCAGAGGTGAAAGGCATTTAAAGTCCGTAGACCCCTTATGCCTTTGCCTAGGCAAAGGGGCTGTGCCTGCCCTGAGTTTCCAGCTTAGGGGAGCTGGCAGATATTTTTTTTCCTGGTTTTTAATTTGTTTCCTTTCCAAAGCTGGGAGAATGGCTCAGGGCACGTGACGGGTCCTGCTTCTGGCCCGGGGGTCAGCAATTGCTGAAGCCAAACCGGGACCTGGAGCAGAGCAAGGAGGGGTCAGGTAAATTGGAGAGAGGTCCTTCACAAAAGGAGGGTTGTTTTTGACTGTGTGGTAGGTTAGATGCATGTACTTATCCTTTCCTGACTGAGTGTAACTTTTCACTGGTTCTGGAGGGTTGAGTAGACTCTACGTTGCTCAGCCTCTCCTGATGCGGAAACCACGTCCGACATGTCACCGTTTGCCTCCCTGTGCGCACCAGCTGATCCAGTCTGCAGGGTGCGGGTGCCAGCCAGACAGGTCAGGCAACTCCTTGCTGCTTCTGAACTCTCTTCCCCTCCCCCTGCCACTCAGTCCGATTCCTCAACTTTGTCTTTGGTGTTCAAGGCTCCTAGACTGTCGTATATAATCGATTCACTTGTTCTTTTGGGTCTTTGTTGTAAGAGGGACCACAAGAAGCATCTGACTACTCTGCCATCTTGACCCCGCGTTCCTGAGATTTTTTTTTTTTAACCCTTTTGCATGGGCGTTCTGGTTCATAAAGGTGTTGATGTTTATTAAGCCTTATACACGATTTATATTAGTGCTTTTAGGCACAATTTGATTCATAAAGGTATTGATGTTAGTGCCTTTAGGCATAATTCCCTCATGGATAAACCCAAAAAATAAACCCGTTGGCTTTGAGTCCATTCTGACTCATAGTGACCCTGTAAGACAGAGTAGAACTGCCCTATACGGTTTCCAAGACTATAATCTTTATAGAATCAATTTGCCACATCTTTCCCCCATGAAGTAGCTGGTGGGTTCAAATTGCCAACCTTTTGGTTAGCAGCCGAGTGCTTTAAGCACTGCACCGCCAGGGCTCCTTTTCCCTCATGGATGGGGATCATGAAACATGAAGGACAATAGTGTTTAGTAGCTATCTGGCTAATTAAAGATTTTTTCCCCCTAATAAAGCCAAATTCCACTAGTTATTATAGTGCCTAATAAAGTACTTAATAAATGTTCATGAAAATGTATGAATTAAAAACTGAAAGATGATGTTCTGAAATTTAAAGTTCCTCCTCAAGGTGTGATTGTAAATTTATTTATTTTTTAATCTTTGTGATTCATGGAAATAATTGTAACCATTTTGATTTTTTAGAACTTTTCTGTTTTTATTATTTTATTGTTAATTATTTTTTAACATGCAATATCTTATTGTAGTACCTCCTAGGATTTGTGAAACTAATCAGGAATCTGTACTTAAGGACAATGTGCCAAAATTTTTTTAAAATGGTATACCTGTTAGTTTAGAATAAAATCTGATAAATAATACAGTATAAAATATTCTACTAGAATACTTTCTAATATGTTCTTTATCTCAGGTAAAATGGAGATGAGTGTATGTGTGTGTGTGTGTGTGTGTGTTAGTAAACAACAAAGAAGGAAATATTAGAACAACTCGTCAGAATGTAAGTCATAAGTATGAAAAGAAATGTGGATGATAAAAGGATGATGAGAGATTCTAAAGGTAAAGGATTGTTTTTTGTTTAAACCAAAAATGGTGTGCTCTTTAGACTTCAGTGTGCATGAACAAGTTTAATCTTCCTAGGCATATATAGCTTACAAAGCTCTCACAAATATAAGTTGGCACTGAGTTGGTAGGTGACAGTTCTATTCAACAAAAAAATTTGTTGAATATTCACGGTTTGTCAAACACTATCCTAGATAATAATTGTCATGGTTTGAATTATGTTCTCCAAAAAATGTGTGTATCAATTTGTCTTTGCCATGATTCCCAGAATTGTGTTGTTGGCCTCCATTTTGTGATTGTAATTTTATGTTAAAGAGGATGAGGATGGGATTGTAACACCAGCTTTACCCAGGTCACATCCCTGATCCAATATAAAGGGAGTTTCCCTGGGGTGTGGCCTGCACCACCTTTTATCTCTCAAGAGAGAAAAGGAAACGGAAGCAAGCAGAGATTAGGTACCTCATACTACCAAGAAAGGAGCACCAGGAGCAGAGCACGTCTTTTGGACCTGAGGTTCCTGCACAGAGAAGCTCCTAGTCTGGGGGAAGACTGATGATGACGAGGACCTTCCTCCAGAGCCGACAGAGAGGAAAAGCCTTCCCCTGGAGCTGACGCCCTGAATTTGGACTTCTAGCCTACTAGACTGTGAGAAAATAAATTTCTCTTTGTAAAAGCCATCCAGTTGTGGTATTTCTGTTAGAGTAGCACTAGATGACTAAGACAATAATGTAGAGCATCTGTCCTCAAAGGGCCATCACATGGTCGGGCAACAGAGAAGTAGACCAAAAATTACGATCTGGAGCTTAGGGATACATTGACGTTCAGCCCTGATCTCGCTATTCAGCCCAAACCTACTACCAGGTGTCAGCCTTTGAAGAGCAAATGTTCACCTCAGCATTCTTTCTGGCATCCCTGAACTTGAGTCTGATCACCAGGTTAACATCATATTTAATCTGCATAACAGTATTATGTAAGCATGGTACGACATTCTAATGAAAGGTTTATATCTGAAGGTTAATTTTTAAATATAGGTAAGTGTTGTAGATGTAACTTAGAATGAAAATATTCTTATGTGCTTTATGTGTTGAATGTTCAATTTCAAATAAATAAAAGAATAGGTTGATAAATAGTAAAAATATTTAGAGATATTGCATTAATTAAATAACTTTAGGAAGAGTGTTATATAGTTTCGATAAACAAATGTGTATAAAATTAAAAAAATTAAGTATAAACAAACATGTAAATGATAAAATTTAAATAAAAATACAACATAGAAGAATACAGATGAGATCATGTCATAGATCTTCTAATCTTTTTCAAATTATTTGTGTGTGTATTAGCATTTATAACTTAAGCAAAATAACCATTAATATTTAATTCTGTTTAAGCTAAGGATATTCCAAGAGGAAAATCCTTTGATAATTCTTCTTATTCTATGAGAAAGAATTAGAAGCAGAACATCAACTTTAGTTCTCAAAATTTTATGAGGAGGTAAAACGTGTAATTGTAACAACAAGCGTGAGAAATCGTCTTCAATCAGATGTAATAAATAATAATACAAAGTGTAAAGAAAAAAATGTTAGAAAAAGTGAGAAACGCCAAAATATCAACTGATCTCAGTTAAAATTGAACATTTATTTAGTAAAACAGATGTGTAGCATGGTGACTGCAGGAGTAATCTAGTGACTGACAGGGCTGAGAAATAATTCTTTCATAGATTTTCTTACTAATAGTTTTTATAATGAAATTATAATAATTCTCATATTAATTAAAACATTTGATAAAGTTTCATAGTTATTCTTACAGTCCATGAATTCATTTTGCTGTAGTGAAACGTGACTTCAACCTCAGCTTTGTACATATGCGGATTTTAAAACTTGGTCTCTACTAGACAAAGGTGCACACAGGGTGCTGATAGAAGGGGTTTTAATTCAGTTTGGGGCTCATGGAAAGTTTTTCTGTTGTCTCAAAAGATGAGTGGGAGTTCAACTTGTAAAGAAGGAGCAAAAGGAAGGAGGATGGACCACAGGTGGGCTAGTATTATTGGAGCATAAAGTGTGAGGCTGGGGTTGTAGGTGGTGGGACTAGGGAAGACCTGGGTCATGGAGGATTTCTCAGAAAAGCTTAATAGTTCAGGCTTTGTCTTATCAAGAGTTTTAAGGAAAGTGATTTGCTCAAATTTATATTTTAGATCATTCTCTGATTGCTTGAGTGGCAACAATGTAGAGGTCGGATTTGGCAGAGCCGATACTATTTAGAAAGCTACTGGAATAATCAAGGGGAAGGTTGAGGAGGACCAGACTGGGACATAGGCAGAACTGAGAAACATTCCAAAAATAAAATCAGTAAGATTGGCAATAACTACATTAGGGGAGAGAGAGTGGGTTCTAAAAAGCTGCCTAAGCTTTATGGTGGTAACTGAATTGCATGGTTAGAAGGAGTTAATGCAGGAGGAGGTGAAGTTTGTGGTGAAGGAAGGTATGCTGAAATGGTTAGGCCAGCAGGCATCTGGTCTACTGAGTTGAAAGTTCTAGAGAGTGATCAATCATGCCCTGAGGGAGGTGTAGGTTTGAGATCCATCCATGTATAACCCATCCCAGTCAAGTCAATTCCGATCCATAGCGACCCTATAGGACAGAGTAGAGCTGCCCCATAGGCTTTCCAAGAAGTGACTGGTGGATTTGAACTGTCGACCTTTTGGTTAGAAGCTGTAGCTCTTAACCGTTGCGCCACCAGGGCTCCATCCGTGTAGGCAGGAGATTAAACGACAGGAGATGAAATCACTTGAGGAGAACAGCAGAATGTTAGAAGGTGTTAGTGCCATGGCAGAGGGGGAAGGAAAATAGAACTAGTAAGGGAAATGTCGAGTGCTGGGGTTAGGAGAAAGAGTTTTCATTTTTAAATTCAGTGAACAGGGTAGGCTTCATTGAGAATGTGAGATTGGAACAAAGAAAGTGAGATTGAAATAAGGGGGTGAGGGTATCAGCCATATGCACGTTCAGGGGAAGAACGTGACAAGCAGAGAGAATAACTAGAATGAAGACCTTGGCCTGGGAGCATGTCTGATGTGTCCTTGAGACATCAGGGAGGCCACGGTGACTGGGATGGGTAAGTGATGGGAGAGATGGAGGAGATGAGGTCATAGAGGTAATATGTAACCAGATCATGTAAGGCTTTTGTGAGGACTTTTGGCGTGAAATGTAAAACAATTGGAGAGAGACTTCTGGCAAAATGGTGCTCTAGGCAGAAGCATCACGCTGTCCCTCCACAGCAAAGATCTGAAAAACTAAGCCAAACAGAGAAAACAGCAATCCTGAAACCCTAAAACATCAAATGAAGAGATAAAGAACTCACACAAGCACCAAATGGAGGGAGAAAACTGACAGAGAATGAAGAGTGAGGAGAGATTCATGCAGAAGTACCCTATCAGCTAATGCAGCGTGGATGCGCCATCTTGGACTCCTATTGGAGACTAGTAAATAGGGGGTACGAGAAAGCAGCTTCATGGAGCTTCCAGCAGGAGACAAAACAACTGGTAATTTGCAATATATGCTTTCCCACCCCCCACCCTTCTTTACCTCCACCCTGGCCTCCTCTGCTTCCCGTGGCCACAGTCTCTTGGCCGGGAAGCACCGGCTGCTTGGATTCCACCTGCCCGCACTGGCCAACTCCCTGAGTGCCATTTGTTGGCTGCTGGTGTTGCTTTTTTCCGCTTCTTTTGATTTCTTCCTTACCTCTCATCACCTCCCCCTCCTTTCACCCAAATACCTGGCTCCGTGCGTCATCTTTGCTTCTTCCTGAGGGGCTGTGGAGCTCCGTTTGAGAGTGGAACTGCTTCCCAGTCTGGGCTGCCATGCTAGTGGGATCCCGGGGCTTTTGTTTGTTTGTTTGTTTTGAATTGTTTGTTTTCTTTTCCTTTTCCCGAATTGGGAGCCCGTTCTGGCCGGGCGGTGCTGTGCGACTAGGGACATACCCCCTCGGCTTGCGCAGATGCACAGAGGAATCCCTGAGTGCATTTATTTTCATGGTTTTTTTTTTTTTCTGTTTTTTTGGGGGCTTTTCATGTTCTTTTTTTTTAATTTGTTTTGTTTTCTTTTCCCTCTTTTTCCCTTTTTGTCTTTCTTCATTACTCAGTTTCTTGTCTCTCTATACCTTCCTTCTCTTCCTATTCCCAGAATGCCTGGTGCTGAATACCTCTACGCCTTCTAGGCAAGCTGTACTGCAACACCTGAGAAAAACTTCCCCAGACCTCGTAGCTGCACCGGTGGGATCCCTGGGAGCTTTGCTGTTCTTTTTCCTTTCTAATTTTTATTTATTCATTCTTTTCTTTTTTTCTTCTTCTTCTACATTTTGTTTTTCTCCATTTCATAGTCTCTCATCTCTCCACTCCAACGGCAAGTTCCCCTAGCATTCTTTTTTGTTTGTATGTTTTTGGCTCCTTGTCTTCTCTCCTCTCTCCCATACCCATCTTAGCTCCACACATAACAATCTCCCCACTCCATCCTGCCTAACTGCACCGTGAGCTTGACATCACACCACAAAGCAGCACAGGCACGGCCTACTGGAACCTGCCCTGCACTGATTACCAACCTGCCCAGGTAGCTGTAGTGAGTGCCACAAACAACCCATCCCAGTAACTCCTCTTCAGCTAGACCTGCCCTGCTGTACCATATTTGAGAGACTGACCCTGCCAGTTGGAGAAGGAGGTGAAAAGTATCGTGCCCACAGATGAACAAACAACAAAGAACACGCAGCCTGCCTGCTCAGACATAGCCAAATTAAAAAAAAAGGACGAAACAAATCTACAGTCAACAAATGAGAAAAATAACTACTGAATGCCCCGAAGACAGCAGACAATATCAAAACATTTACAAAACAGGACAGGATGGTTCCAGTAGGCATCCAAAATAAAACAACAGATGACTTTCCAGTGGAAGAAAAGGCACCATAACTACCTGATAGGGAATTCAATTTCTGTTACTCAGAATTATCCAAGAGTTGAAGCAAAAAGCAGACAAAAATGAGGAAAAATACACAAATTCATGGAAAATGCAGACAAATTCATGGAAAATACAGACAAAAAACATGGAAGAATTCAGGAAAATAATGCAGGAACAAAATGCCAAAATAAATTCACAACTAGAAATTATACAAAAACAACAATTAGAAATCCAAATGATAAACAAGATTCAGAAATGGACACTGCCATAGAAAGGCTGAGGAGCAGATTTGAAATGGTGGAAGACAGGAACAGTGGAATTGAAGACAAACACTTGGATACAACTCTGAGGAAAACTCAGAAAATCAAATGAAGGAAAATGAAGAGACCCTGAGAGTTATGTGGGATACAATCAAAAGCAAAAATTTTCAAGTGATTGGAGTTCCAGAACAGGGAGAAAACAGAAAACACAGAGAGGATCATTGAACAACTGCTGACAGAAAACTTCCCCAGTATCATGAAAGATGAAAAGCTGGCCATCCAAGAGGCCCAACGAAAGAAAATCACCAAGGCATATCATAATCACACTCGCCAAAACCAAAGACAAACAAAGAATCCGGAGAGCAGCTTGTGAAAAACAACAAGTCACATACAAAGGAGAAACAATAAGACTAAGCTCAGATTATTCGGCAGAAACCATGCAGGCAAGAAGGCAATGGAATGACATATATAAAACCTTGAAAGAGAAAAATGCCAGCCAAAAATAATACATCCTGCACAACTCTTGTTCAAATATGATGGTGAAATTAGGACATTTCCAGATAAACAGAAATTAAGGGAATATATAAAAACCAAACCAAACCTACAAGAATTATTAAAGGGAGTTCTTCAATCTGAGAACAAACAACTTCAGCTCACAGGCTGAATCTAGGATGCAGGATCGTACCAGCCAGATACCAATCTAGGAAATGAACTCTCAAGGAGTATCAAAAACCAAAAGAAATACAACAGGGAATCAGAGCAGTTAATCTGTAAATGACAAAAACATCAGAACAATAAAAGAGGGAATAAACGGTGTAGGTATAGAACCTTCTAAAGGAGAGGAAGGCAAGGTGATACCCAGTAATAACAGACTCCTTCAAACTTAGAAAGATAAGGGTAAATTTCACCGCAACCACAAAGTAAGTTAACAAACATAAAAATAAGAGGAAGAAGATAAAGTCTCAGCAAAAACAAAACCTACATAAACAAAAAAAATGAAAAAAAAATCTACAAACAAAAAGAATTCAGCACAGGAGAGTAAGAAGAACAAAGAAAACGTCAGCACCGCAAAAAAAAAGGCACTACAAAATGACAGCAACAAACTCACATCTATCAATAGTTACACTGAATGTAAATGGACTCAATGCACCCATAAAGAGATGGAGAGTGACAGAATGGATAAGAAAACAGGATCCATCAATATACTGTCTACAGGAGACACACCTTAGAAACAAAGACATGAATTTATCAGAAGTCATAGGTTGGAAAAAAATATATCAAGCTAACAACTACCAAAAAAGACCAGGAGTGGCAATACTAATCTCAGATAAAATAGACTTTAAAACAAAATCCACCATAAAAGACAAAGAAGGACACTATATAATGATTAAGGAGACGATCCATCATGAAGACATAACCATAATAAACATCTATGCACCCAATGACAGGGCTCCAAAATACACAAAACAAACTCTACCAACACTGAAAAGAGAACTTGACAGTTCCACAATAATAGTAAGACATTTAAACACACCACTCTCAGTAAAGGACAGAAGAACTAAAAAGAAACTCAGGGAAGTTATAGAAGACCTAAAGGGCACAATCAGCCAACTTGACCTCATGGATGTATATAGAACACTCCATCCAACCGCTGCAAAGTACACATTCTTTTCCAATGCACATGGAACGTTCTCCAGAATAGACCACACCTCAGGCCACAGAGCAATCCTCAACAAGGTCCAGAATGTTGAGATAATTCAAAGTATCTTCTCTGACCACAATGCCATCAAGGTAGAAATTAACAACAGAAAGAGCAAGGAAAAAGAATCAGTTACATGGAAACTGAATAATACCCTGCTTACACACCACTGGGTAATGGAAGAAATCAGAGATAGAATCAAAAAAATTCCTAGAATCCAATGAGAATGAAAACACATCATACCAAAACCTTTGGGACACAACAAAGGCAGTCCTCAGAGGACAATTTATAGCAATAGATGCACATATCAAAAAAGAAGAAAGGGACGAAATCAAAACATTAACTACACAACTCAAACAAATTGAAAGAGAAGAGCAAAAAAAGCCCACAGCCACTGGGAGAAAGGAAATAATAAAGATCAGAGCAGAAATAAATGAAATAGAGAACAGAAAAACAATAGAAAGAATCAGCAAAACCAAAAGTTGGTTCTTTGAAAGAATCAACAAAATCGACAAACCACTGGCCAGACTGACAAAAGAAAACAGGAGAGGACACAAATAACCCAAATAAGAAATGAAGTGGGTGAAATTACCACAGACTCAACTGAAATAAAAAGGATCATAACAGAATATTATGAAAAACAAATTTGAAAACCTAGAGGAAGTGGATAAATTTTTAGAAACACACTACCTACCCAAACTACAACAAAGTGATGTTGAAAATCTGAACAGGCCCATAACAAGAGAAGATATCGAAAAGGTAATTAAAAAAAAAAAAAAAAAAAAACCAACGAAAAAAAGCCCTGGCCCAGATGGCTTCACTGGAGAATCCTACAAAACATTCAGAGAAGAGCTTGTACCAGTACTACTGAAGCTATTTCAGAGCATAGAAAAGGAAGCAACACTTCTGAATTCATTCTATGAAGCCAGCATAACGCTGATACCAAAACCAGGCAAAGAAGCCACAAAAAAAGAAAATTACGGACCAATATCTCTCATGAAATAGATGCAAAAATTTCAACAAAATTCTAGCTAATAGAATTCAGCATCATATCAAAAAAATAATACACCACGACCAAGTAGGATTCATACCAGCTATGCAAGAGTGGTTCAACATTAGAAAATCAATCAACGTAATCCACCACACAAATAAAAAGAAAGAAAAGAATCACATGATCATCTCAATTGACACAGAAAAGGCATTCGATGAAGTCAAACACCCATTCCTTATAAAAACTCTCAGTCAAATAGGTATAGAAGGGAAAGTTCTCAACCTAATAAAGGGCATCTGTGCAAAACCAACAGCCAACATAATTCCTAATGGAGAGAGGCTGAAAACATTCCCCTTGAGAACAGGAACAAGACAAGGATGCCCTTTATCACCACTCTTATTTAACATTGTGCTGGAAATTCTAGCTAGAGAAATAAGACAAGAAAAAGAAATAAAGGGCATCCAAATTGGTAATGAAGAAGTTAAAGTGTCCCTGTTTGCAGATGATATGATACTATACATAGAAAACCCTAAAGAGTCCACGAGAAATCTACTGGAACTAATAGAAAGATTCAGCAGAGTACCAGGATACAAGATAAACATACAAAAATCAGTTGGATTCCTATACACCAATAAAGAGAACAATGAAAAGGAAATCAGGAAAACAATACCATTTATAATAGCCCCTAAAAAGATAAAATACTTAGAAATAAATCTGACAAGGGATGTAAAAGACCTATACAAAGAAAACTACAAAACACTACTGCAAGAAACCCAAAGGGATCTACATAAATGGAAAAATGTACCATGCTCATGGATAGGCAGACTCAACATTGTGAAAATGACAATTCTGCCCAAAGCAATTACAAATACAACGCAATCCCAATCCAAGTACCAACAACATTCTTCAAAGAGATGGAACAACTGATCATTAACTTTATATGGAAAGGGAAGAAGCCCCAAATAAGTAAAGCACTACTGAAGAAGAAGAATAAAGTTGGAGGACTCGCAGTACCTGACCTCAGAACCTACTATACAGCTACGGTAGTCAAAAGAGCCTGGTACTGGTACAACGACAGATACATTGACCAATGGAACAGAATTGAGAACCCAGATGTAAATCCATCCACCTGCGGTCACCTGATCTTTGACAAGGACCCAAAGTCCATCAAATGGGGAAAAGACAGTCTTTTTAACAAATGGTGCTGGTAAAACTGGATATCCATCTGCAAAAAAAATGAAACAGGACCCATATCTCATGCCATATACAAAAACTAATTCACAATGGATCAAAGACCTAACTATAAAGCCAAAAACTGTAAAGTTCACAGAAGACAAAATAGGACCAATGCTACAGGCCCTAGTACACAGCATTAACAGGATACAAACGATAAACATCAACACACAAACCCCAGAAGATAAGCTAGATAACTGGGATCTTCTAAAAATCAAACACCTATGCTCTTCAAAAGACTTCACCAAAAGAGAACCTACAGACTGGGAAAAAATTTTTGGACAGTACAAGTCAGACAAAGGTCTAATCTCAATAATCTGCAGGAAAATCCAACACCTCTGTAACAAAAAGACAAATAATCCTATTAAAAAATGGGCAAAGGAAATGAACAGGCACTTCACCAAAGAAGACAGTCAAGCGGCCAACAGACACATGAGGAAATGCTCACGATCACTAGCTGTTAGATAAATACAAATTAAAACCACAATGAGATACCATCTCACCCTGGCATTACTGGCAGGAATCAAAAACACTGGAAATAGCAAATGTTGGAGGGGCTGCGGGGAGATCAGAACTCTTGTGCACTTCTGTTGGAATACAAAATGATACAACCATTTTGGAAAACGGTATGCTGCTTCCTTAGAAAGCTAGAAATAGACATACCATACGATCCAGCAATCCCACTCCTAGGAATATATCCTAGAGAAATAGAAGTCATCACTCGAATAGATATATGCACACCTATGTTCATGGCAGCATTGTTCACAATAGCAAAACGATGGAAACAACCTAGATGCCCATCAACAGATGAATGGATAAACAAACTATGGTACATACACACAGTGCAGTACTGTGCAGTGAGAACAATGATGAATCTGTGAAGCATCTCATAACATGGATGAAACTGGAGGACATTATGCTGAGTGAAATAAGTCAATCACAAAAGGACAAATATTGTATGAGACCTCTATTGTAAAAACCCATGAAAAAGTTTACTCACAGAAAGTAACAATCTTTGTTGGGAGGGTTGGGAGACGTGGGGCAATAGATAAGTGGTATCTTTGGTGAAGGGTGAGATAGTACACAATACAGGGGAAAGCAGCACAACTTGTACATGGAAAGGTCATGGAAGCTCCATAGACACATCCAAACTCCCTGAGGGACTGAATTGCTGGGCGGAGGGCTGTGGGGACCGTGGTCTCATGGAACATCTAGCTCAACTGGCATAACACAGTTTATAAAGACAATGGTCTACATTCTACCTTGGTGAGTCGTGTCTGGGGTCTTAAAAGGCTGTGAGCAGGCATTTAAGATACTCTGCTGGTGTCATCCCTTTGGGATCAAGGGAGAATGAAGAGAACAGGATACAAGGAAAAGATCAGTCCAAAGGACTAATGGATCACAGCTACCAAGGCCTCCACCAGACTGAGTCCAGTACAGTTAAATGGTGCCCGGCTACCACCACTGACTGCTCTGACCAGGATCACAACAGAGGGTTCTGGACAGAGCTGGAGAAGGATGTAGAATGTAATTCTAACTCACAAAAAAAGACCAGATTTACTGGCCTAAAGGAGACTGGAGAAACCCTGAGAGTAGGGCCCCTAGATATGCTTTTAGCTCAGTGGGAAGTCACTTCCGAGGTTCATCGTTCACCCAGGGATTGGACAGCCCCATAAAATAAAATGGGACTAATGAGGCACAGCAGTCCAGGGACAAGGGCTAGAAGGGAGAAGGGAACAGGAAAGCTGGTGATATGGAACCCAAGGTTAAGTAATGACAGTGTTAATGTGTTGTGAGGTTGTTAACCATTGTCATAGGGCAGTGTGTACTAACTGTTTAATGAGAAACTATTTTGTTCTGTAAACCTTCATCTAAAGTGAGAATAATAGCACAATTGGAAGAGTGTAGTCGATGTCACTGAACTGTGCATGTAGAAATTTTGAAATGGTGTATCTTTGGCTGTGTATATTTTCACCAAAAAAAAAAAAAAAAAAAAGGTTGAGAAGAGAGAGGGTTGACATGTTGTCAGGTTGTTAACCAATGTCATAAACAATATGTGTACTACTGTTAAATGAGAAAATATTTGTTCTGTAAACCTTCACCTGAAGTACAATTTAAAAAAAAACAAAAAACAATTGGAGGGTTTTGAGCAAAATAATGACAGGATTTGACTTAGGTTTTAAAGGAATCACTATGGCTGCTGGGCTGGGATTAGACTGGTGATGGGGACAATAGTGTAAGCAAAGAAACCATAAGGAGACTACCGCAGCTCTCCAGGGAGAGCTTTTGTCTTTATGTCCTGCCAGGCCCTGGGCTTGTGGTGTATGTACTCCCCTTCAACCTCAGGGCCTTTGTGCATACCAATCCCTCTATATGAAATACTCTTCTCCTTTCCATTCATCTTTGCGTAATTAATTTCTCCTGCTCTTTCAGATCTCTCTTAAACAGCACATTCTCAATAAAGAGGTCTTCCCCGACCAGCTCTTAGACTATATTAGGTTTTCACTGTTATATGTTCTCAAGGCTCCTACTATTTCTTTTTTGAGACTTGTTTTTAAATATATGAGTAAATGAGTCTATACTCCAGGAAGAATCTCTATTCCATGAGACCAGAACTTTATTTTGCTCACCATTATATCCCTAGTTTGTTATATTGTGTTGTGTCAGTCGAGTCGATTGCAACTAATAGTGACCCTAAAGGACAGAGTAGAACCTTCCCCATAGGGTTTCCACAACTGTAATCTTTATGGGAGCAGATCGCCAGATCTTTTCTCTTGTGGAGGGTCTGGTGGGTTTGAACCTCTGACCTTTTGGTTAGCAGCTGAACGCTTACCCATTGTGCCACTGGTTTGTTATAGGCACTCAATAAATATTTGATGGATGAGTTGTGAATGAGTAAATGTGTGATTCAATGAATGAATGACATAATGAGGTAGAAGGCAGACTCTAAGCCTATGACCAAAATATTCAATGAATTGGGCTCCTGGTATGGTGATTGGATTGAGGAGGGATAGAGGGTGATGTACTCAAATGTCTGGAGCCTCATAGTTAGGATAGGTCATCTGTCTTGACCAGCCATCAATAGCAATGGCCCCTCGCCTCTTTGCATTCCCTCAGTCCTTTAGAAATTCAGAAGAGCAAAGCAGAGAGTTGTGAACATGTAGCCCAGAGACCAAGTAACTCACTGCAGGAGAATGCCTATTGCAAGAGAAAATAATTAACAAATTCATACGACATCATTAACCCAAGCCAGATAGTCTCTGAATTAAGACATGCAGCCTTTGATTACAGACCTCTAGGAATGACTACTGGTTGTATTTTATGTTTGACTTTCACTAGTCTAATAATTCACACCTGGAAATAGACTCATGAGCTATTTCTTGTGGCAACACCTTTAATTAAACTCTTTATTAAAACCCACAGCTGTGAAAAAAAAAATAAATTCCAAAGCACAGTAAATAAATTTGAGAAGGCTTTTCTGTTAATGGACATCAGCTGGAAGAGATTTTCTAGAAAATGGAAAGCTTGGACAATAGTCACTGTCATATGTTGAACTGTTACTCTTATAGAAAGTTCAGGAATTTGCAAGCCCCATGCCCCTAAATTGACTTAATTTTGTGTATTCTGTTTCCACCTTTCTTCAGGAGAGTTCTCTAGGGTGCTTGGATGTGCAGCATAACATTTTCAAAATTTTACCACTGGGTGGCTGAATGGCTTTTAAAAATTTCTTTCAGAAGACCAAGTCTTATGTTTGTATGACGGTGAGTCTTTGAGACAAAACTTTTTCTCCCTCTTTTGAGAAAACACGTTTTGGATGACACGTTTAGGTGCCCAAGTGAGTGGCTCACTACAGCCAAAAAATCTTTGTAAATGCCCTCAAAGATGGGAAATCTTGTTATTGCTATATGTAAACTGAAATCAAAGAGTATGCATTAAACTCTCAGAGAATGCAAAGGAATAGAGATCATACTGAGCAAGACTTTTGCTCAGTTAGATATGCATGTGCATGTACACACGTGTATACTTGCATGAGTATTCTGGTGGACATGGCCAGGAGCAGTGGAGTAGGGAGGATTTAGAGGTCTCAGATAGTCGAGGAGTTACATGATTAATATAGTTAGGGTTGGAATGGCAGTATTTTAAAGGGATAATTGAAAGGATATGGAAATGGGTGTTGGGGAGTAGTGGTCCTGGACAATTCCAGGGTTCCCTGTTTCACGTTCTGTTGTAAAGATTGTGATCATAGGTCTTTTCCTGGATGTGTTACATGCATCTGCGGTCTGACCTCTCAGGCTGATGCTGGAGCATGGATTGAGCAAAGGAATTCAGACATGAGAGCCACATCCATTTGGCATCTGCATACTTTTTTGGTAATGTGTCAGAGGCATCTAGGGAAGCAATGGGGAGTTCCACCAAAACTTGGAGATAGTGTTGGTACCCAAGTGAAAGTATACATAAATATAAAGCAGACAGATGGAAAAATCAGAATGGCTCTCTTGGATTTGGCAAGACTTGCTGTAAACTAATAGAAGGATTAGTGTATTTAAAAATAAATAATATGCCCATCAGTTGAGAGGGGAGAGGATTGCTCACACGGAAATGTATACGGTGGTAGGAGAGAGTCTGAGAAGGAAATTGTGCAGAGGCCTGGCCAGGAACTGCTCAGGAAGGCTGGGATGGAGGTGTCAACTCGTGTGACTTCCTTACCATGGTGATGGATGCTTGTTGCCTCTAGAATTTTGAATCCTCAACACAGTCCCCTGGTTCTGATTTCATGCTTATTCAGCTACATTTGTTTTATGGTTGGCCTTTCTGTAGGTTTGTTTATTTCAGAGAATGTGCTGGTCCTATCAACGTGAACATCCATATGTCAGTTATGGTTTTTCACATCAGTTTGGCAGCTGCAAGTGTGATATGCTGAAAGATTCAGGTTCTGAGCTGGCAAAGTTGAGAACAAGACTGGATCTTGATGAATTCACCAAGGTAAATACCATCTTCTTAGGCTGCTTGCAGCCTGGCTGGGGGGCCTGTTGTAGTGACAGCTTTCACTGTCCACCTTCTTTCCACTCTATAAATCCCACTAACTGTTTCATAGAGTAAATCAGAAAGAGGGTTTGGGACCAGAAAACTGTAATCTTTGACAGGAAATGCCAAGTATTATAAATATAAATTTTTCTCCTCATATTTTATTCATGAATCAAAGAATGTGTTAGTGAGCATTTACTATGTGCTTAATTAACATTTTGTAGTTTACTCTCTTGGGTTCCACTTCAGTTTGCCAAGAAAATAAAGTGGAATATTTCTCTCCCTTTGAAACATGGTTTTCTTGCTGTGAAAAAGCAGCCACAACTTCCAGCAGAGGCCCCCTCTCCCCCCCGAGGTAGAGAAGAGTCACCCAACAGCTGTAGCCCTAGGTCGTACCTAGAAGAACTGAAGCAGTTCCTTTATTTGCAGGTTTGGTGTTCATCCTTGTAGAGTTATCCTCTTTCTGGGTGGATTCCAAGCCTTTCCACCTCATCCCATGTCCCTAATGGCCTATTTTGTAATCATCCTCAGAAGGGTTTTATGGGGAACTTCAGCCTGGGCTTAGCAATATTCCCTGCTGGTTCTGGGGAAAGGTTAAGGGACTCAGGGGTGGCAGCCACCCCTTCCTCCAGACTGTCTATGGATGTCTTTGGAATCCTTATATCTGGCTTAGTAGAGTATCACTGCACCAATCCTTAAAGGATCCTTGGAATTTCTGGCCCAGGAACAAGTCAAAAAGAGACTGTAGGTAACTACTACATATCTGAGCATTCATAGGAACTTTCTGGGCATGTTAACTGATATGAAAGTAGCTTAGACTGCAAGGCTCATAAGAAAGTATCAGAATAACCAACTAAAAGTGCATTATATAAGAAGGCCATCATCTGGCAGGCTTCATCTTAGGTCTTTTTGGCCAGAACTACATCATATGCCCAACTTTTATCCCCAGAAGTTTCCTCATGCCCCTTTGTAATTCCTACCTCTCACCACACCCTGGAAACCACTGATCTTTCTGTCACTATAGATTAATTTGCATTTTATAGAATTTTATATAAGTGGGATTATACAGTTTGTACTTTTTTGTTGTTGTTCTCACTTATTTCACTCCACATAAATAATTTTGAGATTCATCCATATGGCATGCATTAATTGTTCATTCCCATTGTATCCATATACAACAACTTTTTTATTCTTTTACCTGTTGATAGACGTTTGGATTGTTTCCACTTTTGAGCTATTATAAATAAGTATGTTTACTATGAACATTTGGGTACAAGTCTTTGTGTAGATCTATGTGTTCATTTCTCTTGGCTTAATACCTAGGAATAGAATGGTTGGATAATATGGTAGGTGTGTGTATAACTTGTTGTTTTTTTTTTCTTTATATTTTACTGTACTTCAGGTGAAGGCTTACAGAACAAATAGTTTCTCATGAAACAGTAGTACACATGTTGTTTTATGACATTGGTTAACAACCCCACAACATATTAAGCCTCTAAATTCTCAACCTTTTTTTTTTTTTTTGATGAAAATACAGATAACCAAAGATACACCGTTTCAAAAATTTCTACATACACAGTTCAGTGACATTGACTACACTCTTCCAACTGTGCTGTTATTCTCACTTAAGATGAAGGCTTATAGAACAAAATAGTTTCTCATTTAACAGTTACTACACATGTTGCTCTATGACAATGGTTAACAATCTCACAACACATCAAGAATATCCTTACTCCACCTTGTGTTCCCTATCACCAGGGGACTTCCTTGTCCCCTTCTGTCTTCTGGCCCTTGTCACTGGACTACTGTATTTCATTAGTCTCATTTGTTTTTTTTTTTTTTTTTTAACACCATTTCAAAACTTTTTACTTACACATTTAAGTGATATTGACTATGCTCTTCCAATTGTGCTGCCATTCTCGCCCAAGATGAAGGCTTACAGGACAAAACAGCCTCCCATTTAATAGTTACTACAAATGTTGCCCTATACCAGTGGTCAACAATCTCACAACACATCGACAGTGTCCTTACTCAATTTGTGTTCCTTATCATCAGTTTCCTACTCCCCCTCTGCATTCTGGCCCTTGTCACTGGACTCCTGTACCTTGTTAGTCATTTAGTTTTACTGGGCTGTCCACTCCCAGGTTTAACATCGAACCTCGAAGGTAACTTCACCTCTGAGCTGAAAGGGTGTCTGGGGGCCACACTCTTGAGGTTTCTCCAGTATTCTTTAGGCCAGTAAATCTGGTCTTCTTTTTTTTTTTTTTTTTGGGAGTTAAAATTATGCTCTACATCCTTCTCCAGCTCTGTCCAGAACCCTCTGTTGTGATCCTGGTCAGAGCAGTCAGTGGTGGTAGCCGGGCACCATCTAGCTGTACTGGACTCAGTCCGGTGGAGGCCTTGGTAGCTGTGGACAATTAGTCCTTTGGACTAATCTTTTCGTTGTATCCTGTTCTCTTCATTCTCCCTTGCTCCCAAAGGGATGAGACCAGTGGAGTATCTTAGATGGCCGCTCATAGGCTTTTAAGACCCCAGACACTACTCACCAAGGTAGAATGTAGAGCATTAACTTTATAAGTAGTGTCATGCCAAATGAGCTAGATGTTCCCCGAGACGATGGTCCCCAGAGCCCTCCGTCCAACAACTCAGTCCCTCGGGGGGTTTGGATGTGTCTATAGGGCCTCCATGACCTTTCCTTGTGCAGGTTGTATTAGTTTCCCCTGTACTGTGTACTATCTCACCTCTCACCCAAGGTACCACTTATCTATTGGCTATTTAGTATTTCCCCCCACTCCCCTCCCATCCCTGGTAACCAACAAGGATTGTTACCTTTTGCATGTGAATTTTTTCATGGGTTTTTACAATAGAGGTCTCATACAATATTTGTCCTTTTGTGATTGACTTATTTCACTCAGCATGTCCTCCAGTTTCATCCATGTTATGAGATGGTTCACAGATTCATTGTTGTTCTTTCTCGTTGCATGGTACTCCATTGTGTGTATGTACCATAGTTTGTGTATCCATTCATCTGTTGATGGACATCGAGGTTGTTTCCATCGTTTTGCTATTGTGAATAATGCTGCCATGAACATAGGTGTGCATATGTCTATTCGAGTGATGACTCTTATTTCTCTAGGATATATTCCTAGGAGTGGGATTGCTGGATCGAATGGTATGTCTATTTCTAGCTTTCTGAGGAAACGCCATATCATTTTCCAAAATGGTTGTATCATTTTGCATTCCCACCAGCAGTGTATAAGAGTTCCCGTCTTCCCGCAGCCCCTCCAACATTTGTTATTTCCAGTATTTTTGATTCGTGCCAGTAATGCCGGGGTGAGGTGGTATCTCATTGTGGTTTTAATTTGCATTTCTCTAATGGCTAGTGATCGCGAGCATTTCCTCATGTGTCTGTTGGCCATTTGAATGTCTTCCTTGGTGAAGTGTCTGTTCATTTCCTTTGCCCATTTTTTGATAGGATTGTTCGTCTTTTTGTTGTAGAGGTGTTGGATTTTCTTGTAGATTATGGAGATTAGACCTTTTTCTGACTTGTACTGTCCAAAAATTTTTTCCCAGTCTGTAGGTTCTCTTTTGACTCTTTTGGTGAAGTCTTTTGAAGAGCATAGATGTTTCGTTTTTTAGAAGATCCCAGTTATCTAGTTTATCTGTTGGGTTTTTTGTGTTGATGTTTATGGTTTGTATCTTGTTAATGCCATGTATTAAGGCCTGAAGTGTTGGTCCTATTTTTTCTTCTATGAATTTTATAGTTTTAGGCTTTATATTCAGGTCTTTGATCCATTTTGAAGTAGTTTTTGTATATGGTGTGAGGTATGGGTCCTGTTTCATTTTTTTGCAGATGGATATCCAGTTTTGCCAGCACCATTTGTTAAAAAGACTGTCTTTTCCCCATTTGATGCACTTTGGGCCCTTGTCGAGAATCAGGTGACTGTAGGTGGATGGGTTTACATCTGGGTTCTCAATTCTGTTCCATTGGTCAATGTCTCTGTTGTTGTACCAGTACCAGGCTGTTTTGACTACTGTAGCTGTATAGTAGGTTTTGAAGTCAGGTAGTGTGAGTCCTCCAACTTTATTCTTCTTCTTCAGTAGTGCTTTACTTATTCGGGGTTTCTTCCCTTTCCATATAAAGTTAATAATTAGTTTTTCCATCTCTTTGAAGAATGTTGTTGGTATTTGTATCGGGATTGCATTGTATTTGTAAATGGCTTTAGGTAGAATTGCCATTTTCACAATGTTGAGTCTGCCTATCCATGAGCATGGTATGTTTTTCCATTTATGTAGATCCCTTTGGGTTTCATGCAGCAGTGTTTTGTAGTTTTCTTTGTATAGGTCTTTTACATTCCTGGTCAGATTTATTCCTAAGTATTTTATCTTTTTAGGGGCTATTGAAAATGGTATTGATTTCCTGATCTCCTTTTCATCGTTCTCTTTACTGGTGTATAGGAATCCAACTGATTTTTGAATGTTTATCTTGTATCCTGGTACTCTGCTGAATCTTTCTATTAGTTCCAGTAGATTTCTCGTGGAGTCTTTAGGGTTTTCTATGTATAGTATCATATCATCTGCAAACAGGGACAGTTTAACTTTTTCATTACCAATTTGGATGCCCTTTATTTCTTTCTCTTGCCTTATTGCTCTAGGTAGAATTTCCAGCACAATGTTAAATAGGAGTGGTGATAAAGGGCATCCTTGTCTTGTTCCTGTTTTCAAGGGGAATGTTTTCAGCCTCTCTCCATTAAGAATGATGTTGGCTGTTGGTTTTGCATAGATGCCCTTTATTATGTTGAGAAATTTCCCTTCTATACCTATTTTATTGAGAGCTTTTATCAGGAATGGGTGTTGGACTTTGTCACATGCCTTTTCTGCGTCAATTGAGACGATCATGTGATTTTTTTCTTTCCTTTTATTTATGTTGATTACGTTGATGGATTTTCTAATGTTAAACCATCCTTGCATACCTGGTATGAATCCTATTTGGTCATGGTGTATTATTTTTTTGATATGATCCTGAATTCTATTGGCTAGAATTTTGTTCAGAATTTTTGCATCTATATTCATGAGAGATATTGGTCCGTAATTTTCTTTTTTTGTGGCTTCTTTGCCTGGTTTTGGTATCAGCGTTATGCTGGCTTCATAGAATGAATTTGGAAGTGTTGCTTCCTCTTCTATGCTCTTAAATAGCTTGAGTAGAACTGGTACAAGCTCTTCTGTAAATGTTTTGTAGAATTTTCCAGTGAAGCCATCTGGGCCAGGGCTTTTTTTGGTTGGGAGGTTTTTTATTACCTTTTCAATCTCTTCTCCTGTTATGGGTCTGTTCAGATTTTCAATATCACTTTGTTGTAGTTTGGGTAGGCCGTATGTTTCTAGAAATTTATCCATTTCCTCTAGGTTTTCAAATTTGTTGGAATATAGTTTTTCATAATATTCTGTTATAATCCTTTTTATTTTGGTTGGGTCTGTTGTAGTGTCCCCCATTTCATTTCTTATTTGGGTTATTTGTGCCCTCTGCTGTTTTTCTTTTGTCAGTCTGGCTAGTGGTTTGTCGATTTTGTTGATTCTTTCAAAGAACCAACTTTTGGTTTTGTTGATTCTTTCTATTGTTTTTCTGTTCTCTAT
Organism: Dugong dugon; assembly: GCA_030035585.1. Classification (NCBI taxonomy): domain Eukaryota; kingdom Metazoa; phylum Chordata; class Mammalia; order Sirenia; family Dugongidae; genus Dugong; species Dugong dugon. The sequence goes on along the minus strand of CM057460.1, from coordinate 102,212,863 downwards.
TTCATTTATTTCAGCTCTGATCTTTACTATTTCCTTTCTTCTGGTGGTTGTAGGCTTTTTTTGTTGCTCTCTTTCTATTAGTTTGAGTTCTGTAGTTAATGTTTTGATTTTGTTCCTTTCTTCTTTTTTGATATGTGTATCTATTGCTGTAAATTGTCCTCTGAGGACTGCCTTTGCTGTGTCCCAAAGGTTTTGGTATGATGTGTTTTCATTTTCATTTGATTCTAGGAATTTTTTAATTCCATCTCTGATTTCTTCTATTACCCATTGATGTGTAAGCAGATTATTATTCAGTTTCCATGTGTTTGATTTTTTTTCCTTGCTCTTTCTAGTGTTAATTTCTACCTTGATGGCACTGTGGTCAGAGAAGATACTGTGAATTATCTCAGCATTTTGGATCTTGTTGAGGATTGCTCTGTGGCCTAAGATGTGGTCTATTCTGGAGAACGTTCCATGTGCATTGTAAAAGAATGTGTACTTTGCAGCGGTTGGATGGATTGTTCTATATATGTCTATGAGGTCCACTTGGCTGATTGTGTCCTTTAGGTCTTCTGTATCTTTGCTGAGTTTCTTTTTAGTTGTTCTGTCCTTTACTGAGAGTGGTGTGTTGAAGTCTCCTACTATTATTGTGGAACTGTCAATTTCTTTTTTAAGTGCTGTTAGAGTTTTTTTTAATGTATTTTGGAGCCCTGTCATTGGGTGCATAGATATTTATTATGGTTATGTCTTCATGATGGATCATCCCCTTAATCATTATATAGTGTCCTTCTTTGTCTTTTATGGTAGATTTTGTTTTAAAGTCTATTTTATCTGAGATTAGAATTGCCACTCCTGGTCTTTTTTGATAGTTGTTAGCTTGATATATTTTTTTCCAACCTTTGATTTTTAATAAATTCACATCTTTGTTTCTAAGGTGTGTCTCTTGTAGACAGCAAATTGATGGATCCCGTTTTCTTATCCATTCTGCCACTCTCCGTCTCTTTATGGGTGCATTGAGTCCATTTACGTTCAGTGTAATTATTGCTAGATGGAAGTTTGTTGCTGTCATTTTGTAGTGCTTTTTTTTGTGGTGCTGAAGTTTTCTTTGTTCTTCTTACTCCCTTGTGCTGAGTTACTTTTGTTTGTGGATTTTGTGTTCATTTCTTTTGTTTTTGTAGGTTTTGTTTTTGTTGAGACTTCATGTTTTTCGTCTTTATTTTTATGAGGTGGTTTGTTAACTTTCTTTGTGGTTACCATGAATTTTACCCTTATCTTTATAATTTTGAAGCTGTCTACCCTTACTTGTTATCGCCTTGCCTTCCTCTCCTTTAGAAGGTTCTATACCTATGCCGTTTGTTCCCTCTTTCATTGTTTTGATGTTGTTGTCATCCTTTGATTGATTTCTCTGATTCCCTGTTGTATATCTTTTGTTTTTGGAAAGTCGTCTGTAGTTCAGTTCCTAGAATGGTAACTGGTTCATGTTAACCTGCGTCCTAGGTCCTAGGTCCTGCCTGAGGGCTGAAGCTGTTTGTCCTCAGATCGAAGAACTCCCTTTAATAATTCTTGTAAGTTTGGTTTGACTTTTGCGTATTCCATTAGTTTCTGTTTATCTGGAAATGATCTAATTTCACCATCAAATTTGAATGAGAGTTTTGCAGGATGTATTATTCTTGGCTGACAATTTTTTTCTTTCAAGATTTTATATATGTCATCCCATTGCCTTCTTGCCTGCATGGTTTCTGCCGAATAATCTGAGCTTAGTCTTATTGTTTCTCCTCTGTATGTGACTTCTTGTTTTTCACGAGCTGCTCTCAGGATTCTTTGTTTGTCTTTAGTTTTAGCGAGTGTGACTATGATATGTCTTGGTGATTTTCTTTTGGGGTCTCTTCTATATGGGGTTCGTTGAGCTTCTTGGATGGCCAGCTTTTCATCTTTCATGATATTGGGAAAGTTTTCTGTCAGCAGTTCGTCGATGATCCTCTCTGTGTTTTCTGTTTTCTCCTCCTGTTCTGGTATGCCAATCACTCGTAAGGTTTTGCTTTTAATTGTGTCCCACATAACTCTCAGGGTCTCTTCATTTTTCTTTGTTCTTTTTTCTGAGTTTTCCTGAAACAGAGTTGTATCCAAGTGTTTGTCTTCAGTTCCACTGATCCTGTCTTCCATGGTTTCAAATCTACCTCTCAGCCCTTCTATAACACCGTCCATTTCTGAAATCTTGTTGTTTATCTTTTGGATTTCTAATTGTTGTTTTTGTATAATTTTGAGTTGTGAATTTATTTTGGCATTTTGTTCCTGCATCATCTTCCTGAATTCTTCCAATTTTTTGTCTGTATTTTCCATAAATTTGTCTATTTTTTCCTCATGTTTGTCAGCTTTTTGCCTCAGTTCTTGGAAAATTCCTAGTATTAGTGATTTGAGTTCCCTATCAGGTACTTCTAGTGCATTTTCTTCCACAGGAGAGTTATCTGGTGTTTTAATTTGGACGCCTATTGAAGCCATCTTGTCTTGTTTTTATAAATGTTTTGATATTGTTTGCTGTTTTTGGGGCATTCAGTAGATATTTCTCTCGTTTATTGATTGCAGATTTTTTTTTTTTTTTTTTCGTCCTTGTGGTACAGCTGGGCAGATCTAGCTGAAGAGGAGCCACTGGGACGGGTTGTTTGTGGCACTCACCACAGCCACCAGCACGGTCGGTAGTCAGTGCTGGGCAGGTTCCAATAGGGCGTGCCTGCACAGCTTGGTGGTGTGATGTCAAGTGCACGGTGCAGGTAGATAGGGTGCAGCGGGGAGATGGTTATGTGTGAAGCTAAGCGGTCGTTCTGTCTCCCACTGGACGCTCTGCGAGGCTGCTCTCCCGTTCGCTGGTCTCCGATAGGAATCCAAGATGGTGGATCCGCGCTGCGTTAGCTGGTAAGGAATCTCTGCCTGAGTCTCTCCTCGCTCTCCGTTCTCTTTTAGTATTCTCACTCCGTTTGGTGTTTGGCTGAGTTCTTTATCTCTTCATTTGATGTTCTAGGGTTTCAGGAGTGTTGATTCTCTGTTAGGCTTAGTTTTTCGGATCTTTGCTGTGGAGGGACGGCGTGGTGCTTCTGCCTAGAGTGCCATCTTGCCCCGCCTCTCTTGTGTATAACTTTTTAAGAAACTGCCAAGCTGTTTTCTAAAGTGGTTGCAGCATTTTATATTCCCACCAGCAGTGTATGAGAGTTCCAGTTCCCCCACATCCTCACCATCACTTGGTATAGTTTGTCTTTTAAATTTTAGCATTTCTAGTGTGTAGTTGTATCCCATTTATAGTTTCAGTTTGCATTTCTCTAATAACTAGTGTGTTGAACACCTCTTCATGTGCTTCTATGCCATCCATATATCTCTCTGGATGGTCTCTTGCTATCAAATCACTTTTAATCTAGATTGACCCAAATCTCAGGTTTATTTGCTCAAAAACCCTGTCTTATGTCTTTATATTTAAAGTTCATTTCTTATAAATGGTATATAGTTTGTTCTTTTTTGTTTTCATTTTAGAGAAGGTCTCTAAAGAGATTGTTTTAGACAGTCTCTATGAGACTTGATGGCAACTAAAAACAACAACAACCATCTTGAAGTGTTCTGAACATTTACATTTAACGTGATTACTGATATGGTTAGGTTTACATCTATCATCATGCTATTTGTTTTAAATTTGTCTCATGTCTTCTTTGTTCTCTTTTCCTCTTCTGTCTGCTTTTGAGAAAATGATTTTTTATGTTACAGTTTCATCTCTTTTGTTGACTTGTTAGCCATGACTCTTTGTTTTGTTATTTTGTAGTTGTTTTATGGCAGTGATTCTCAACTAGGTTGTGCCTAGAAGAACTGAAGCAGTTCCTTTATTTGCAGGCTTGGGGTTCATCCTTGTAGATCGATTATTTTCATCCAAAAGACATTTGGCAATTTCTGAAAACATGTTTGGTGATGACAGCTAGAGGAAGGAATGCAGATGACATCCAGTGGGTAGAGGCTAGGGATGCTACTAAACATGCTATAATGTACAGAACAACCCCTCACGACAAAGAATTACCTAGCTCAAAATGTCGAAAGGGCTGAGATTGAAAAACCCTGCCTTGGGTTTTATACTTCACAACTTTAACTCATCAAAGTCTACCTTCAAGTGATGTTATACCCACTCACATATAGTATAGGAATGTTAACATTTGTATACTTCCAATTCTCCCCTTCTGGCCTTTATTCTATTGTTGTTATATATTTTACTTAGATCTAGGTTATAAACCCCATAATACATTGCTATTATTTTTGTTTTATAATCAATCTTCTTTTAAAGAGATTTCAATCATAAGAAAAACATATAGTTATGTATGTAGTTACCATTTCCATTGTTCTTCATTCCTTTATGTAGCTTCATATTTTTATCTGATATTCCCACCAGCTTCTGCCACAGTTACACCTTCCTGAACTGTGTCCTTGAAACTCTTTCAAAGCATTAAGCTGGAGCAATTAATTGTAGGTTGTATCTCATATCTCTCCTGTCTCTTATCTGTCAGGGATTACTGCCCTCTGTTATCTATTATCTAATCTTTTGAAACCATTTGTTTCATATCATATATTTTGTCTGTTTTTATTTTTATTTATTTTTTGGTTATTTCAAACAGGAGGGTTAATCTGATCCTTGTTTACTCCATCTTGTTCAGAAGCCCATCTAGCTTCTTTCAAGATTTTCTTTTTGTTTTTGGTTTTCTGCCATTTAAATATGACACGGTTAGGTATAGTTTTTGTTTTGTATTTATCTTGTTTGCTTTCTACAGAGTTTCCTGGATTTGTGATTTGGTGTTGGTCATTAATTTTGGAAAAGTATTGACCATTATTACTTCAAATATTTCTTCTGTTCCTTTCTCTAACTTCCTTTTCTTTCTGATATTCCAATTATGCAGATACGCTTTTATAAAAGTCTCACAGTTCTTGCATATTCTGCTCAGTTTATATTTCACACTTTTTTTCTGTTTGAATTATAGTTTGGGAAGTTTCTATTCACCAGTCTTCAAGCTCACCAATTCTTTTCTTGGTCAACTCCTGTCTGCTGATGAGACCATCAAAAGCATTTTAATTTGTTACAGTGTTTTTTATTTCTAACATTTCTGTTTGATACTTTCTTAGAATTTCCACTTCTCTGCTTATGTTACCCATCTGTTCTTGCATGTTTTCTACTTTTTCATTAGAGTTCCTAACATACTAATCGTAGTTATTTTAAATTCTACCATATGTGTCACAGCTGAGTCTGGTTCTAGTGATTGCTTTGTCTCCTCAGACTGTGTTTTTTTCTTGCCTTTAAGCATGCTTTATAATTTTTTGTTGAAAGCCCAACATGATGTATTGGATAATAGAAGCTGAGGTAAATAGAACTTTAGTGTGAAGTTTTATGTTAATCTGGCTAGAAGTTGGGCTGTGCTTAATTCTTGCTGTAGTTGTAGGTGTCAGAGGCTTCCAATTCCTCTAGAGACCTTGTTTTGTCTCCCCTGTTAACTTTAGAAACCCATTGCTGTCGAGTCAATTCCTACTCATAGTGACTTTATAGGACAGAGTAGAACTGGCTCATAAGATTTTCAAGGCTGTGATCTTTATGGAAGCAGACTGCCACATCTTTCTCTCACGGAGCAGCTGATGGGTTCAGACTGCCAACCTTTGGGTTAGCAGCTGAGCACTTAACCATTGTGCTTTGGGCTTCCTTAAATATGCCTCCTCACAGGGAGTCTGCATTTTTCACCACTTTTAGTTGTAATCCACTGTTTTTTATACTGGAGCTCTGTTGATGTAGTGGTAAAATGTGGAGGAGGGGAAATACTCTCTAATCCTATGATTAAATCTCAGTCTTTTAGTAATTCTGCTTCCCTGCTGTGTCTTTCACTTGTGTAGTTTTAGTTCTCCCCGCCCCCCACCCCTTAAGTAAGATAGGTCTGGAGCCCTGGTGGCACAGTAGTTAAGAGCTCAGCTGCTAACCAAAAGGTCAGTAGTTTGAATCCACCAGCTGACCCTTGGAAACCCTATGAGGCAGTTCTACTCTATCAACTCCACAGCAGTGGGCTTTGTTTTTTGTTTTTTTTTTTTGATTTAAGTAAGATAGGGAGGTTAGGATGATCTGGGTGGGGCAAATGCCTTTCCCCTAGGTGGGGTAAGACTTTGGTAGTCTTTTTCCCTGAAGTTTAAGTCTTTGTTATAGAGAATGCTCGAAGCATATTTCACAATGGTTACTCTTCCCTCACCTTGTGCCAGAGTCAGGAGGGGATCTTTCTCAGATCTACTCCATGAAAACCTGGTTAGGTTCCTGACACACAAAAGTGTGGGGCTTCCCCAGGATTGTGCAGCCCCAGAAGTTTCTCACTCTCGCAGTAGTCCACACGTAGCCTCCAGCAATTCATCAAAGTTACCATTTAAGTGTCACTACCAGTTTCTGGCTCCAGTGGCTTCTGCTGTAGTTAAGCAGGTCTTGGCTTTGACTCTCTGGATTCACCTGTCTCTTCAGATTTCAGGGTGATGGTTTGTCCTGTGACCTCAGTTTTCTGATAAATCCAAGGGTCCAAGAAAGTCAGTGACTGTCAATTTTTTCAGCTTTTTCTTGTTGTGAGGATGGGGGTGATGATCGTAAGCTCTTTATATGTTGAAGTGAAAACCAGAAGTCCAGAAATCCATTTAAATATGTTTTAATATATTCCTGTCTGTCAGTTTTATTGTGACTAGATGTGGCCACAAATTGCTAACAGTTACTTTTACTTAACTGCTATTATTATGTATTTGTAATACATAACTTTTTTGATGGCTAGAAATCACCTTTATTATAATAAACATATGAAAATGTTATTGGCAATAAAGTGCATAGAGCGTTTATGCATTAAATGGTCCTAAGCTGCTCCACTATTCAAAATATGTTTAGTTTTTTTTCTTTTTTTTTTACAGTTGCCAAATTTTTGAGTGTTTGTGTGCTTTAGGTGAAAGTTTACAGCTCAAGTTAATTTCTTATACAAAAGTTTATTCACATATTGTTTTGTGACATTAAGGGGAATCCCCACAATGTGACAGCACATTCACCTTTTATACCTCTGGTTCCCTGTGTCCATTCAACCAGTTCCTGTCTCTTCCTGTCATCTCATCCTGCCTCCAGACAGGAGCCGCCCATTTGATCTTGTGTATCTGATTGAACTAAGAAGCACACGCTTCACGTATACTATTTTTTTGTTTTATAGTCCTGTCTAATCTTTGTCTGGAGAGTGGGCTTTGGGAATGGTTTCAGTTCTGGGTTAACAGAGAAAACAGGAGCCATAGTTTCGGGGGTTCCTCCAGTCTCCTTCAGACCATTAAGTCTAGTCCTTTTATGAGAATTTGAGTTCTGCTCCACACTTTTCTCCTGCTCCATCTGGGATTCTCTGTTGTGTTCCCTGTCAGGGCGGTCGTTGGTGGTAGCTGGGTACCATCTAGTTCTTCTGGTCTCAGGGTGATGAAGTCTCTGGTTTATGTGGCCCTTTCTGTCTCTTGGGCTAGTATTTCACTTGTGTCTTTGGTGTTCTTCATTCTCCTTGGCTCCAAGTGGTATGGGACCAATTAATGCATCTTAGGTGGTGGCTCGCAAGCTTTTAAGACCTCAGACACCTCTCACCAAAGTGGAATGCAGAACATTTTCTTAATAAACTTTGCTATGCCACTTGACCTAGATGTTCCCCAAAACTATGGTCCCTAGGCCCCAACCCCAGCTACTCTGTCCCTCAAAGTGTTTGAATATGCCCAGGAAACTTCTTAGCTTTTACTTTGGTCCAGTTGTGCTGATTTCCCCTGTATTGTGTGTTGTCCTTCCCTTCACTAAAGTTGATCTTGTCTACTATCTAGTTAGTGAATTCCCCTCCCCCTCCCTCTCCACCCTCGTAACCATCAAAGAATACTTTTTTCTGTGTTTAAACCTTTTCTTGAGTTCTTATAATAATGGTCTCTTACAATATTTGTCCTATTGTGACCAACTAATTTCACATAGCATAATAATGCCCTCCAGATTCATCCATGTTGTGAGATGTTTCGTGGATTCGTGCTTGTTCATTATTGTTTCATAGTATTCCATTTTGTGTATGTACCAAAGTTTGTTTATCCATTCATCTGTTGATGGGCACCTAAGTTGTTTCCTTTTTTTTGCTATTGTGAGCAATGCTGCAATGAACATGGGTGTGCATATGTCTATTCCTGTGACGGCTCTTATTTCTCTAGGGTATATTCCTAGGAATGGAATTGCTGGATCATATGGTACTTCTATTTCTAGCTTTTAAAGAAGTGCCAGATCAATTTCCAAAGTGGTTGTACCATTTTACATTCCCACCAACAGTGTATAAGTGTTCCAGTCTCTCCACATCCTCTCCAACATTTATTATTTTGTGTTTTTTGGATTAATGCTAGCCTTGTTGGGGTGAGATGGTATCTCATTGTAGTTTTTATTTGCATTTCTCTAATGGCTAATGATCGTAAGCATTTCCTTATGTGTCTGTTAGCCACCTGAATGTCTTCTTTGGTGAGGTGTCTGTTCATATCCTTTGCCCATTTTTTAATTGAGTTATTTGTCTTTTTGTTGTTGAAATGTTGCAGTATCTTGTAGATTTTTGTTTAGTTTTTTTTTTCAGTCTTTCAGTGACATTTAGAAAATGTTTGAGTGCTTACTATATGCAAGAAGGTGTTATGAGACCACAGAAAATAATATCATTTCTTGTTATTGGTTAAAGTATTTTCTTCTAGTAGAAGTCTCAATTTCCATTCTCCATCACTACACCTATTCTCCACAAATAGTTTAAAGTTCTGCTGCTATTAAGAGCATGAAAATGAACATTTACTGATAAGCTTAAATCTGAGTTTTGAAAGTTTCTCCATCATGTGCCAGTGAGACTTATGAAAGAACTAAGTATGGAATTTCAGTGAAGACAGAAAAAGATGTGCGTGGGGTGTTCTTATAGTTATCAGTGACAATTCAAATCAAAATGAGGTCTTCATTGAAATTTAAGATTTTCAGAAAATGTATTTCTGTGTTCTATAGCGATTTGGAGTGAGGTTTTGGTAGTTTTATGGCCAGAGAGAAAGAAGCCCTGGTGGCACAGTGGTTAAGTGTTTGGCTGCTTACCAAAAGGCCAGTGGTTCAAACCACCAGCCACTCTGCAAGAGAAAGATGTGGCAATCTGTTTCCATAAAGATTACAGCCTAGTTCTACTCTGCCCTGTAGGATCGCTATGAGTTGGAATCAACTCGATGACACACGACAACAGCAATGACAATGGCCAGAGAACCTAGGAATCTCCACATCGTGTCTTTTAAATCTCCCCTTTCTCCCTACATAACCTACTGGAAAACATGTTTCAAGGAATAAGAGCCAAATGGGAATAAAAATGTGGCAGAAGATAGTGGTTAAAAGTAGGAACTCTGGAATCAGAATGCCTGGTTTGATCCCCAGCTCCGCAGCTTACAAATTTGGGCAAGTCACTTAACTTTTCAGTGACTCAGTTTCTTCACCTTCGAAATGGGGTTAATAATAAGATCTGTCTTCTCATTGGGTTGTCATGAGAGTTGAGTGTATGTATGTCTGTATGTCTGTATGTAGTGGAGCCCTTGTGGCGTAGTAGTTAAGAGCTTGGCTGCTAACCAAAAGGTCAGCAGTTCAAATCCATCAGCTGCCCCTTGGAAACCCTATGGGGCAGTTCTCCTCTGTTCTATAGGGTTACTATAAGTTGGAATTGACCTGACCGCAGGTTTTTTTTAAATGTATATAGTACCTTTGAATACTGTTTGTCACATAGAAAATGCACTATAAGGATCTGATTAATAAAAACAAAGGTATGTCTTTATTACTTGGTGTATAAGCCCGCGGAGCCTCTCTGGTGGAAGATGGTTTTGAGCACATGGCTTAGCTCTGGAGGCTTCTTTCCTGTCCCCTTACGCACGGGGCGCAGTGACTAGCAAGAAGGTGGACAGAGGTAGATTAGGGTATGGTAAGAGGAGCAGGAAAAAGATCCGTGGAAGATCACTTCTCTAGCCCTTCTTGAGAAAGTCTGAAGTCTGTTTCCTGAGTACTGGTCCTACTAAGCTGCTGCATGTGCAGACATAGGTTCTCAAACACCCTTGATACATGGTCTTTCTAAAGCATCACCAGCCAGTTCCCTGTCAAAGTGTAACCTTCTCCAATTTTTCTTCTAATCACTAAGGCAGCATAAGATCCAAGGGAGGAATGAGGACAGTACTTGCAAATGCTTTGGAGTGTCTTAGAGAAGAAACTGTAGATGTACTGACCAAATTTTTAGTGGAAAACTAATCAATGTTGGCATCAGGATATTGGGTAAGGTTCACTAGTGTTTCAGGCCAGTGATTAGCCCTAAGATTTGCCAGTTCAGTTCACTACTCAAAAATCTGTAATGACCCCACATTGCCTTTGAGAGAAAGCCCAGATTCCTTAGTGAGACTCAAGGATCTCTCTACACTGCAGCCTAATTGTGCCTTGGTAAATTTATCTCCTGCCATTGTCAGATAGAATTGCTTATGCCAGTATTGTCAGCTCATGGTGTCCTCAAAGTTTCCTAATTTCCTATGCTTTTCAGCTTCCATTTATTTAAGCATGTCACAGCCCTCACCTGGATATCTTCTGTCTTCCTTTCTACTAATCTGGGTTCTGCTCATTTTTAAAGACTCACCTCAAGTCTTATATCTTCTTAAAAATCTTCCCAGGTGACCCCAAGGAATTGGTTCTCTTTTCTCCTGCCATTGACTTCATGGAGAAGCCCAAACCCTCTTGTCTTTCCTCTTCATATCTCTTAGTTTCCTCTATTTCTTCCTCTACAAGGTTGATTCAAAAATTAAAATCTGCTCTTAGATGGCTGTCCTTCCAGAATCTCAATTTAAAATCTGTAAAAGTCAGCTTATGAGAAATGTCATCTGTATTCTAGACAATCTGAATGACTTAATTCGTAAATATTCATTGCCTTTTTTGTCCTTTTTTTTTCCGGTTGTGCCATTACTTAACTAAGAACCTCTTCTCTCTGAATTCTAATTGGTTGAAATGGTTCCTGTTCTTCAAAAGTTCTTCAAAACCTGGATCATATGCCACCTTCTTCTGAGGTCATCTATTGGACATCTCTCAATTTTTGTAACCTTTTGTTTGAACTAGTGTAATAATAATTTATTATATTCCATTTATTCTATGTGTTACCTTTATATATGTCTTGTTTATCTCACTAGATTGTGAACTCTTGGGGAACAGGGACAACTGCAAAAGTGCTTATCACAGTACCTTATATATAGTAGATTTTAATAAATATTTAAATGAATAATGACATAATTTTGCTTTTTTTTATTTTTTATTTTTTGAGCTTTTCTAGCATGCAAGGTCTGAACTATCGATTTTGATTAATACATATTGAGCTTTCCTCACAACTAGATTGTAAGTTTCTTGAGGGTGGAGAAATGACTTATGCTTCTTTGTATTTTACAGTACTTGAAATAAAATTTGATAAGTACTTTGCATCTTTTATCAGAAGCAAAGATTGATTAATTGATAGCATTAATATAAAAGAATGACCTGGTGATGAAAAATAGTATGGCATGTATTATAAAATATTTCTCTTTGATTATGTCCTCCATGTTTGCAAAGGTATACAGATACAGTCCCAAACTGCAAAGAAAATAGTGTTACTCTTAGATAATTGTAAATACCCACAAATTCTAGAAGATAAGATAAACTTTTTTTTTTTTAAATCCTATCAAGTTGCTTTTCAGCTAAAACAAAGTCTGTCTCAGAAGGGAATCTGCTCTCTCTCTGGGCACTCTAGTTTTCTCCCCTTTGCATTGTCTTTTCTGAATTCTGGAGGCTGTTGAGGTTTGGAGATTTGTTCTAGGTTTTCCCTCACTGGTGAAGAGTGCCTCTCTCAGTGTTTCACAGAAAAATCCTTTAAATCTTTCAGTTTCTACCTGAGTAGACCATCTGCACATATGACAGGCTTTTCTCTTATCAATATTAACCATTTTTCAGAGCATGACTTCAAGACATTATTATGTTAACAGAGTCACTCCCTCTACTCTGCTTCACCTGTTGGAGGTGGGAGATAAGGAGGAAATAAACAGTTGAGGAGAAAAGACTATCTATTGGTGCCACAGTAAAATGGTAAAATTTCCACATGAAATATGGGAAGAATCAAATTTTCTCAGCTAGAATTTACTAGTTCCGCAAGAATTGAGGTTATTGTTGTTGTTATGTGCCATTGAGTCAATTCTATCTCATGAGTATTTGAGGTACCAGATTCTTATTTTCTCCCAAAACTAAAGAAGTACAACCAAATCCTTCACTGGTGGTCTCCAGGGCTTAATGGGCTGATAGGGCTAGGAGGCAGAAGACTGGGAAGGATCTTAGAGACCTTCTGCAATGTCTCTCTTTAGAGTTATCTCACTTTCTCTTCTATTTTGATTGGCCTAAAATTCCTTTTTTTTTTTTTTTTTTGTAATCTGGCTTTTGTCTGAATTGCCCCGCCTTTTTGTCAATTGCCTCAGACAATGAAATGCTCTTTCTTGAAGACCTCATGTGGAAAATGACCTCAAATTATTTTTATCTTTGCTTCAAATTTATCTTGAGATGAGCACAGTTTAAAATGGGATTGCTACTCAACAGCAAGTTATTAGATTTTGATGGATATTTGGAATTTTTTTAAAGTTGCCTTTTACTAAAAATATTTCACCATTTACTAATTAAAGGAAAAAACCTAAAGCTATAAAACGTAATAAAATTATTTTACAGAAAATAAAGAAAGGGGCTCTCAATAGTTGGCAAGTTGAAAAAAAGTGTTTTTGAGAGTAGAAAATGGTGAGACAAGGATTAGTTAACAAGGGGAGTAACTGCAGAAAACATTTACCGTGAAAGTACATATCACTGACCAAAATTTATTTCAGGAAAGAAAAGTCCTGCATACAATCACACAGAGGTTCTCCGCACCATTTTTGCTAATTTGATGCAAACTTTTGAAATACTCCTTGATGAGCTTTCGTGGACTGAAATGTTTTGTTCAAGGTAGGGAGGTAAACTCAAAAGAGGGAAGTTCTATTTCAACTAAACGTAACTTTAAAGAATGATGGTGATGATGTGCAACTTGAATATGTACAACATACCTTCCAAAAAACAATGATAAGAACAAATGCATGAAACAAACATATGCCTCAGATCCAGATTATGGCAGGTAAGAGAGTTGGGGAAAAGAAGAAGGGAGGAAAGGAGATGGAGAAAGGAGGATGGGGAGACGGACTGGGGAGGAGAGGACAGTGAGGGAAATACCTATAGGCAAAAAGAAAAAAATCAAGTAACAGAGGGAGGCACAGATCTAGAGAAGAATGAGGGAACCTTAGGAAAACAAGAGGTGGCAGCAGCAAGCACTGTAGCCTCTCAGTGGAATCTGAAGTGGAAGGGTTAGAAGTGAAGTGTTTTTTCTCACTTGAGCTTTGAGAATTTGCACTCTTTGAAATGTCAAGGGCTAATTTAGTAGTATTAGACAATTTGTAATATATTTACTCTTTATTTTCAAACTTTAGTATTTATCCATTTGCTCCAGTGTGTTGAAGTTTGTGCGTATCTGTTAGCGGCTAATCTCCTTTGGAGCTAGTACCTTAAAGTTCCTTTTTACATTCCTGTCTCCTGAATCAGAAGCACATCACCACCTTCTCTGGAGCTTGTATGTCCCCAGCCTGTTGTCAGAATTTTTGTTCAGAAGGATATTAACTGAATTATTTTTAACATTTCTAATTCATATGCTACTGACACTTGTATCAGGTAATGACTAAATGATCTTTCAACTGCAAGTCTTCATAAAAGACTTGAAATAATAGCAAATAAACAGGTAGTCATCGTTATTAATAGTAGGCTGAGTCTATAGTGACTGCTATACTCATGTTTAACTTTACTCATGTATCAGCTGCATTATCAACTGGTATGAGATGTCTATGAGTTATTTTTTGCATACTATCTGAAAAACGGAAAGTTTTCTTGTAAGCTACAAAACTCTGTAGTTTATTGGTTTAATTTTCAGGTTTTAGTTTATATTTTGCTTCCCACCAAAAAATCTTTTCTATGTTTTTCACTACATTAAGGGTGCTCTGATGCATGTTTTTGTTTATGCATGTCAAAAGAAGAAGTTAAAAGAAGAAACTTCATGTTTTCTCAATTGAGAAGTTCAAATTAAAGACCTGTGCTTTTCTCTTTAAACGTTTGCATCCAGGAGGTATTCAGGAAGAAGGGACATGATTGGGATGTTATGGAGGCAATTCACGAACCAGGCAGAGGTCATTGGATGGCACCACTGAGATCCCATCCAACTCGGAGGTTCTGGTCATAGAAATTGGCCCGCTGGGGGAGTCTTTTCTCTGTTTATGGTTATTATAAGTCAACACTTCTCAATTCTATCAGAAAATGACTTCATTTTATAATAAATAATTTGTAATGACTCCTTATAATTGTCAAAATAAAAATTGTAAATAGTTTCAAAAACTTTTATAAAGCCCTAACTCTATCATAAAGGAAAAATAAAAGAGAAGCAAATTATAATAAAATAATACTTAGTATCTAGAATATTAAACTGTTCAAGCACAATTACCCAGTAATCTCCAAATGCACCCAAGGGGGTGCTGCTACCCTCCTTCTTCTATTTGGAGCCATTGTAATAAAGTAACATTTAACACAATATCTTGTTGGTTTGCCTTTGATATTTTCTCACTTTTGTCATTTTTACCATTTTATTTTCTTGGAATTCCTGGTGAATGAGTATAGGAGTATGAATGGCTGGATTTATGCCATCTTCTTTTTCAGTGTGATTTCAGCTATAGGATTTTGCACTGTAGATGACTTATCTGCAATATGCACACTTAATACTCTTAAGTAGACCCAAGTCATGTACCTTTGTACCAAGAAATTGTCCAATTTTTGCAAGGTAATGTGAAATGATAAATATTTGTAATGATGGCATAGGGTATTTGTGGTGTATCTGTATTCTTCGTTATGCTTTTATTACCATTACATTTTTGAATAAAGAAGCTATATTTTTCCTAAGATGAATAGAATATAAAACTTCTTTAAAGGTATAGTTGTGCCAAGGCAATGTTATTATGGTATTTATTAAAGTGGAATCTTCTGACCCAGAGTGTCAAACATTGCTTATAAAATGTATGATGCTACAAAATTTTATTAGGAAATTAAATTGTGTATTTTACTTTCAACAATGGATTTAAAAATCAATATTAAGTAACTTTACTCGC
Organism: Dugong dugon; assembly: GCA_030035585.1. Taxonomy (NCBI): domain Eukaryota; kingdom Metazoa; phylum Chordata; class Mammalia; order Sirenia; family Dugongidae; genus Dugong; species Dugong dugon. The sequence goes on along the minus strand of CM057460.1, from coordinate 102,197,605 downwards.
TTAATATAGTGGATAAATTAAGGAGCAAATAAAAAAAAAAAAATAACCGTTGCTGTTGACTCAATTCCGACTCATAGTGACTCTATAGGACAGAGTAGAACTGCCCCAAAGGGTTTCCAAGAAGCGGCTGGTGGATTTGAGCTGCTGGCCTTTTGGTTAGTGGCCATAATGCTTAACCATTATGCCACTAGGACTCCATACAGTATATACTTTAAAAGCAAAACATAAATGTTGACTGGAAAATTAGGGTCATATTGTTCAAGAAAAAGGAATTCACAGTTATGTACATGTAATTCATTTCAGGATATAACTTTATAATGATATTAAAATAAAATCAAGTCCTAGCTTAAAATATTACTAGGAATATGTTTGTGGATTTAAAAATACTACAGTTCCTGTGGCTAACTATTAAATAGTTCTGTATACCACATTAGACTCCACCAGAGCCATTCCATTTCCCATGTGTCTTATCTACATATTGAGGCTGTATGGCATGGAGGTTAAAAGTGTGGACTCTAGAGTCAGAGTGCCTAAGTCTGAATCCCAGGTCTGCCATTGCTGTGTGAACTTGGGCAATTTACTTAACCTCTTTGGCCTAAAAAACATAGATAATAATAGTACCCACTTCTTATGAAGTTGCCATGGGGATTAAATGAGCTAATGTGGGGAAAGCACTAAGAGCCGTGCTTGGCATGGAGTAAATGCTGGCAACAGGTCAGTTATAATTATTATCACATGTGGGCAAAAACAACCAACCTCTCAGTTATCTCTCTGTAGATTGTTGATATAAGTCTCTAGGTCATTATCCCTATACCCTTGTTTGAGTGGACATGGCCACCTGTTTTGACCCACATGTATCCCAGAATGGATGCCTACTTTAGAGTGGGTTCCCTATAAGCCAACCTTGAGAGAAGGATTCCTATAAATGTGATTTATTAGGCAATTTGCTTAGGAAAGCCAGCAGGGGGATGAGGACCAGAAAAGAAGCAGCCCAGCAAGGCTGTGATATCAAGCAAAATCCCAAGAATCTAACTGGCCCAGTCTTGCAGGGGGGCCTTGGAGGGAATGTCGGTCAAACCCCAAAACCTGAAACCAAACCCGTTGCTGTCAAGTCAGTTCCGACTCATAGTGACCCTATAGTTGTCCAAATCGGGAGCAGGGTAGCTGAAATGATTACATTCCCCCACACGTTGGGCTTTGGTTAAGGGCTGCTCGTGTGTGTGTGTGTGTGTGTGTGTGTGTGTGTGTGTGTGTGTGTGTGTGTGTGTGCGCGCGCGCGCGCATGTGTGCATGTATGGGGGGGCGGAGGGAGTGTATGTGAATTCCTAGCCCCTTATAGCTCTGCTGTGAGGACTGAGCAGGAGGAATTTTTGTTGGAATTGTTGTCGGTACATTAGTTTCGGTAACTGTGATAAGTGAGTTGACAGCTTTCATTTTGTTATGTAAGTATTGATCACTTCTGAAATGCATATGTGGTTTGCTTTTAAAATAGATTCTGAAAGCAAATAAAAAGCAAATGATACCATTTGGTAGTTTAACTTAAAACACAACCAAACTATGCTACACTGTTTCAGTTGACTGCTTGATTTCTCCCTGAGTGTACCCAGGCGTATTCACTCCAGAGTTTATAAACTGCAAAGAGCTCTACGGCACAAGTGAAGGATAAAAAGAAACTCTTATCAATTGAGTCATATTTTGTGCTACATATACTGTGTGCTAGACTCCTGAAGATGATATTGTATTTAATCCTAACAACATGCAGGTAAGTTAAGCATCATCCTTTTTAAGGCTAGGGAAATGGAAGTTCATAGAAGTTAAGTCATACGTCCAACATTACCCAGAGCTAGAAATAAAAATAAGATCCTTCTGAAGTCAACGCTTGCACTCTTTGTTAGTTCCTACAACATAAGAAGCAGGAGAAATTTTTATATCCGAATTATAGGTTTGCATCCGAAGATACAGAAGCTTCTATCTTCCAGCAATTTTTTAGTGTTACTGAAATGTGAGGAAATAGGGAGTGTGTGTGAGAGAGAGAGAGCAAAAGATAAAGAGAACTAGCGTAATTGATAGCTGTTAATGAATTTTAGTTCTCTGAGCAGTGAAAACCACAATGATAAGCTGTAGAGCATTGTTTGGAACTTGCCTACCTTGTTGTTAATTGTGGTTATAAACACACAGATGCTGCTTTCAGTGTCCGAGGGCAGACTTACTGACATGAGAAAAGGTAACTCTGGGCAAAGGATGAAGAGAGGAAATACATCTATCTCATTCTTCTACTGTCTCGGCAGCAGAGTACAGCTTGTGTGCACATTTAGGCCAGTCTGTGTGCGCCTCCGTTTTGTTTCTTCAGGGTCAACAACTTCCTGGTTTCATAAAATTGTTGGAATGCAGAGAAATTGGACTGTGGACAGATTCTTTAGGATGCTTCAGCATGTTATGCTTTATTTGCTAATAGGAAATTGAGTTGAATCTGAATAAATAGCCCCATAGATGTTGACAAGACAAGAATGAATCTTGGAAGTTCTTTTGGTTCATCAGGCCTGAGAGAAGAACACATCTAGAAGACGATTCCTATCTCTGAGGGTTGTGGAATAGAAACCTTATTCCAGGCATGGCGGTTCATCTGTCTTGAACCCTGTGGAGTTACTCTGTTATTCTGGGGCCCATTGTGATTGTTAGGGTAAAATTCCATTAATTTACTCTTTAAGGCAGCTGATACTAACTCCACCAGAGCCATTGCACTTCGCATGTTGCTAAGGATCAGTTTCCTCTGTTTGTACTGTGTTTCCCAAACTTTGCATGGGGTTTCCTGCTATTTGGGTACATTTCTCAGACATGTTTTTCAAATAGCCTCACTGTATACTATGAAAATAATATAGAAAAGTAGAAAAATGTTTCCATTCAAGCTGATCATTAAGGTTTAGTATGATGTTCTTTAGAAACAGACAGTTTTTGGGTAAGTACAGGTCATGGCTTAGGGACTTGAGAAGTGACTTTCAGATCTAGGCTTAAGTTAATTTAGAAGAGGGAGCTATAATCATCTGCTGTTACACCAGGGGAAAGTCCCTTCAGAGTGTTACAGTATTTGATAGTCCTTTCATTTAAATCCTCTAGTTTGTTAATTTCTCAGACCTTAAACTTTCTATTATTGCAATAATTCTTCCAGTTTCTAGAAATATGCAAAAGAGGCTCGTAGAATTACCATTAAGAATTAAATGTTAATAACTAACACAATTATTAATGTCTTCTGGTTAAGCACCTATAATGATGAGCCACTTGTTAAGCAGAAAGTCACCTTAAACAGGGGTTAAATGAATAATTGTTTGCATAAAGTAGTGAGCTACAAGCACAATGCATGTATGTTAATTACATACATTAAAAATGTGAAGAGATGCATATAGAACTTTTTAATGTGGCTAAAATATTTTAAATATTTCTTATTAAAGTGATTAACTATCTTAGTCTGGGTTCTCTAAAGAAGCAAAACAAGTGAAGTGTGTATATATATATATATAGAGAGAGAGAGAGAGAGAGAGAGAGGGAGAGAGAGATCTCAGGGAAATAGCTCACGCAGTTGTGGAGACTGGCAAGTCCCAAAGTCTGTGAGTCAGTGTTGGCTGGAGGCTTCTTCCCCTGACTCACATGATTGCAGGAGCTGATGAACCCAGAATTGGCAGGTCAGATAGCTGGCTCACAAGGCTGCGGAAGCCAGCGAATCCCAGAGTTGGCACATAAGACCACAGACTGCTGGTTCACAGGGCTGTGAAGCTGGGAAATCCCAAAGTCGACAGGTCAGATGACAGGCTACCGGCTCAAGCCCCAAGAACTGGAGGTCAGATAATGACAAACCAGATCCAGAGTAAGCAAGCATGCTTTGTTAGAATGTCCATATAGATATGGGGTACAGGCCAGAGTCTTGGGGAAACTCCCCTTACAAATGATTGGCTGATCACATCAGATCACATCATGGAGGTGATTACATTATTTCACAAAACGGAAGATAATTACATCCGTTATTTCACAAAATGGAGGATAATTACATCAGATCACAAAATGGAGGAAAATTACGTAATACTGAGAATCATGGCCTAGCCAGGTTGACACATAACATTAACTATCACCTGTACCCGTTACCGTCAAGTTGATTGCAACTCCTAGCGATCCTGTAGGACAGAGTAGAATTGCCCCATAGGGTTTCCAAAGAGCGGCTGGTGAATTCGAACCGCCAAACTTTCAGTTAGCAGCTGAGCTCTTGACCACTGCACCACCAGGGCCCCTTACCTATCACACCGACCCTAAAATTTTACCTTTAAAAAAGTAAAGTCTTTAGTAGAAAAAGGGAAAGCCTTAAAGTTCACCTTTTACCATTTCATATAATTTTTCCATTTCCGTTTGCTTTTTGTGATAGCATAAAAAAATTCTGTGGTACAAAAAACTGTAAGACCATGAAGCAGAATTATTTACAAATTGAGTAAGAAGTAGAGAATTTTATTCAGCTAGAAAGCTCAAAAGGAGCCCTGGTAGCACAATGGTTAAGTGCTCTGCTGCTAATCAAAAGGTCAGCTGTTCGAACCCACTAGTGGCTCAGTGGGAGAAAAAAACTGGCAATCTGCTCCCATAAAGATTTACAGCCCAGGAATCCCTATGGGGCAGTTCTCCTCTGTCACATGGGGTCACTATGAGTCAAAATTGACTCGATGGCACAAAACAACAAACAATAACAGGAGACTCAAAGAACTGTGTTGAATGAAGATTTGAGACTCAAAGATTTAAATGTTAAAATGATTCTTTTTTTTTTAAATTATGCTTTAAGTGAAAGTTTACAGTTCAAGTCAGTTTCTTATACAAAAATTTATACGCTGTTTCCTATGTGACCCTAGCTGCTCTCCCTATAATGTGATAGCACACTCCTCCTTTCCACCCCTGATTTCCTGTGTCCATTCAACCAGCTCCTGTCCCTTTTTGCCTGCTCATCTCGCCTCTGGACAGGAGCTGCCCATTTAGTCTCATGTATCTACTTGAGCTAAGAAGCAGTCTTTTCACGAGTATCATTTTATGTCCCATAGTCCACTCTAATCTTTGTCTGAAGAATTGGCTTCGGTTCTGGGCTAATGGAGAATCCGGGGACCGTGTCTTCCGGGATCCCTCCAGTCTCAGTCAAACCGTTAAGTCTGGTCTTTTTACTAGAATTTGAGTTCTGCACCTCACTTTTCTCATGCTCCATCAGGGACTCCTCTGTTGTATTCCTTGTCAGGGCAATCATTGCTGGTAGCCAGGCACCATCTAGTTCTTCTGGTCTCAGGCTGATGGAGTCTCTGTTTTATGTGGCCCTTTCTGTCTCTTGCACTAATATTTTCCTTGTGTCTTTGGTGTTCTTCATTCTCCTTTGCCCCAAGGTGGGCTGGACCAATTGATGTATCTTAGATGACTGCTGTCTAGCTTTTAAGACCCCCGATGCTACTCACCAACGTGGGATGCAGAACATTTTCTTAATAAACTTTGTTATGCCAGTTGAGCTAGATGTCCCCTGAAACCATGATCCCCAGACCCTTGCCCCTGCTACTCTGTCCCTCGAAATGTTTGGTTGTGTTCAGGAAACTTCTTAGCTTTTGGTTTAGTTCAATTGTGCTGACTTCCCCTGTATTATGTGTTGTCCTTCCCTTCACCTAAGATACTTCTTATCTATTATCTAGTTAGTGAATAGTCCCTCCTTCTCTCCCCACCCTAATAACCATCAAAGAATGTTTTCTTCTGTGTTTAGACCATTTCTTCAGTTTTTATAATAGTGGTCTCATACAATATAAAATATGATTCTTAATAGTAGCAGACATAATTTCTAGAATCTATTCTCTCTTAGTAATAGACATAATAAAACAAACAAACCAGTTGCTATCGAGTCAGTACTGACTCATGGTGGCCCCATGTGTGTCAGAGTGAAACTATGCTTCATAGGGTTTTCAGTGGCTGATTTTCCAGAATTAGGTTGCCAAGCTTTTGTTTTGAGGTTCCTCTGGGTGAACTTGAACTTCCAACCTTTTGGTTAGCAGCTGAGCTCTTAACCATTTGCTTTTAAAAACCATTTAAAAACCCATTGCAGTCAAGTTGATTCCAACTCATAGGACTCTGTAGGCAGAGTAGACTGCCCCATGGAGTTTCCAAGGCTGTAATCTTTACAGAAGCAGACTGCCACATCTTTTTCCCATAGAGTGGCTAGTGGGTTCGAACTGCCAACCTTTTGGTTATCAGCCAAATGCTTAACCACTGTTCCATCAGCACCCCTCAAGGACTTTAGAACCCTAACTTTTACCTGGGGACATGGATGCCTGGAACAAAGACTGTTTCCCCATCTGTTGCAGCTAGGTGTGGCCATATGACTGTGTTCTGGCCAATGGGCTGCAGTGTGGACATGACAGTTAGGATACAAGCAGTCATCTTGGACAGTGAGGAGGAAGCTGTACACTGAGGATGGCAAAGCAGCAATGCAGACAGAGCTTGGATGCCTGGCATCTTGGAATCCATATCAGAGTTGTGCTGATGACTGCCAGTCTTTTTAATAGGGAGAAATGAACTATTGTGTTCAGTCAACTTATTTTCAGGTTTTTAGTTACTTGGAGTGGAAGCAAACCCTGACCAATATGTCAAAGTATTTATGTTTTTGACCACTTAGGAAATGATTTTGTGTGTAAATAAATCCCTGAGGGTAATAAAGTTCAGTGTCATGTTCTCAGATCGGCAAAACCACTGAAGGCCTGTTTTGCAATAAGACCTAATGTGTCGAACCTCAATGATCAGAGAACTCAGTTGGGTAGAGCAGGTGAATGAGTCTGGCTCCTGAAAAAAGAGGCAAGCTATGTCAGGGTTCGTCAGGACCTTATATTCAGCAACTCTTGTCTGTCATCTGAACAAATAAAACAACCCACAGGTGTATTCAGAGCTAAGAGGGAAGGGAGCTCCCATACAATGTTGTGACATTAAAAATGTGTATAAATTTTCCAGGAGATACAGGTTAGAGTGCATCGAATAGAAGTGTGGTTTTAGTGGTGGGGTGATGATGTCAATGTCTTTTCATCTGTCCCCACAGTTACAGACTCTTTCTAATCACGTGTTTCACATAAACCCCATTAGTCACCATGGGAAGCTGAGGACAAATTCAAAGCCACCTGCACCTAAGCACAAGCCTTGTAAGAGACATTATTTTTGTTTTGGTCCATATGCATAATCTGCCCAGACAGGTGGCTCTGCCCCAGTGGGATACAGATTTACGCTTATAAAAATATTTCGAATGAAGCAGGTTTACTTGGAGTAAGCTTCCTAAATGGAACATTGTAATCCAAAGTTATCAATCTACAGACCTGAACTTCTCATTGGCACTTGCTAATAAGATCATAATGGGCTTTTTTACTCCTGCTTATTATAAATACATTTATGTGACTGCTAGCCCCTATTCAAAGCATTTTGGAATGCTAATTGATTTTAAGGAATTTTAAATGTTCCTGGCTGGCACATATTGACATGTTGGTTGTAGCATCTATGCTGGACAGCGTATTTTAGGCACGGTAGAACAAAATGCCATTTTCTTTCCCCAGTAAATTAAAAATACTTTGCTCTTATTTTAAGCATGTTAGATTTTGTGTGTATGTGTGTGTGCATAATTTTCCCTGCCTTTACTGGTGTTTGCAACACTTCCCAATTTAGTACCATCTGTGACTTTATCAGCTTGCTATTTACTGACTCTTCTAGATCATTAAGAGGGACATTATGGCAATAATACTTTATTTACATGTCACTTTTCCAGGAAGCTCGAAGTATGTTTACAGGAGTTATTGTATTAAACAATGGCACTCATGTGAGGTAAGAATTTTACAGTTAGAGAACATCTCAGCATTAGTATGTCTTATTTTAAACAGAAGAAAATATTTCAGTGACTCTGGGGTTTAAGCATGTCTGTTATTAGATATTCTTGTCGCCCTGAGCCATTAAGGATGTTGTCGCATGGCTTCTGGTGGTTATGTGATGATGTGAGAGGTGGGAGTGATTGAATTACACTGATGAATGAGTTTTACTTTTTTAGTTCCCTCTTGGCCTTCACATCAAAGTCTTAATTATTGTGAACTGGCTAACAGTCAATAAAGTTAGACGAAGAAGGAAAAACAGGAGAGTTAGGTAAAGTGAATTGTTAGGGATGATAAAAATTCACCGTAGTGTCTCTCTTCCTTTTATGTTATGATCGTATCCATCTTTGCACATGATTCTTGAGGCCTACAGACCAAGGAATCCTTTGTAAAAATGGAGAAAATGAGAATCCATTTTGATTACTGAGTGTGTAAAATTTATGTAATTACATTCTTTTTAAGTTAAATATGGTTGTACTGTGGAAATCAGATTGTGCTTGGTTAAACATAGAAAGGGAGGGCTCTTCTGTAGTAAATCAGTGTTTCTACTGACTATCCAAATGCATAAGGAAGCACAGCTCTTTCTTTTTTTTATTTAATATTTTATTGTATTTTTGGTGAAAGTATACACATCAAAACAGGTTCTCATTCAACAATTTCTACTCATAATGTTGAGTGATATTGGTTACATTCTTCAATTTGTGTCAACATTCTCATTATTTCCACTGTAGTTGTTCCACTCCCATTAACTTAGTCTCACTGCCCCCCTAACTTCTCATCTATGCTTTAGAGTAACTGTTTTCCATTTGGTTTCATATAGATAATTTTTAAAAGGGTACAGTTCTCATGGGTGAAATTCTTTACTTTTTCAGCTACCTGCTATTTAGTTAAAAGGTGATTTCAGGGGATAGTTTCTGTTCAAGATTTAAAGAGTATTTGTGGGCAATAGTTTTGGGGATTCCTCCAGTCTCAATGGATCCAGTAAGTCTGGATTCCTTTAGAATTTGAAGTTCTGTTCCACATTTTTTTCCCCCTTTCTATCAGGATCCATCTACTGTGACCCTGTTCAAAACATTTGGTAGTGGTAAACAAGCACCATCTAGTTCTTCTGGTCTCAAGGTAAAGGAAACTGTGGTTCATGGAGATAGTTAGTGCTATATTTCCATTCCTTCTCTGATTCTTGGATTTTCTTCATTCTCTTTTGCTCCAGACGGATAGAGACCAATGGAGCCCTGGGGGCACAGTGGTTAAGAGCTTGGCTGCAAACCAAAAGGTTGGCAGTTCAAATCCTCCAGCTGCTCCTTGGAAACCCTATGGTGCAGTTCTACTCTGGCCTATAGAGTTGCTGTGAGTCAGAATTGACTTGATGGCAATGGATGTATATACATACTGGTTGTTGTTGTTGCAAAATTATATATAACAGCATTTACCAATTCTTTTTCTTATGGACAACTCAGTGGCAGCTAGTTGAGGTGTGCAAACTTCGTCTATATTCAGTGCTACTTTTCCTGGCACCATGAACAAATGGTTCATGAGAGAATGATTTCCCCTCCACCTCCACCCCTGGAAACCACCAATGTACATTAGTCTCTGTATATGTACCTATTTTTGTCATTTCATAAAAGTGGAATCATACAATATTTGCCGTTTTATGACTGACTTATTTTGTTCAGCGTAATATCCTCCAGGTGCATTCATGTTGATTCGGAAACTCGTTTTTCTTTCTGGCTCTGTAGTATTCCGTTGTATGTATGTACCACATTTTGTTTACCCATTCATCCGTTGATGGAACTTAGGTTGTTTCTGTCTTTTTGCTATTGCAGATAGTGCTGCAATGTACATAGGTGTGCATATGTCTGTACGTGTCTCTTCTATTAGATCCCTAGGTTATATACCTAGGAGTGGAGTTTCTGGGCCATATGGTAGATCTATTTTTAATTTTTTGAGGAATCATCATACTGTTTTACATTTTATACCATTACATGTTATACCATTTTACATTCCCACCAGCAGTGGATAAGGGTTCTAATCTCCCCACATTCTCTCCAACATTTGTTGCTTTCTGTTTTTTCAATCAGTGCCATTTTAGCAGCAGTGAAGTGGTGTCTCGTTGTACTTTTGATTTAGTGGTTAAGAGATAGGCTGCTAACCAAAAGGTTGGCAGTTTGAATCCACCAGCCACTCCTTGGAAACACTATGGGGCAGTTCTACCCTGTCCGGTAGGGTTGCTATGAGTCAGAATCGATTCAGTGGCAACAGGTTTGGTTTTGGAGCCCGGGTGGCCTAGTGGTTAAGAGATCAGCTGCTGACCAAAAGGTCACCGGTTCAAATCCGCCAGTCACTCCTTGGAAACCCTATGGGGCAGTTCTGCTGTGTCCTATAAGGTCACTATGAATCGGAATTGACTCAATGGCAACGGGTTTTAGGGTTAATGGTTAATGACAATGAGCCTTTCTTAAATGTGCTTGTTGGCTGCTTGAATGTCCCCTTTAGTGAAGGATCTCTTCATGTCCTTCGCCCATTTTTTAATTGGGTTATTTGCCTTTTTAGCACAGCTCTGTCTTGACCCTTTTGGTCAGTCCCTAGTTTTGAATGTTAGAAATTGTGTCATCTGTTAGCAACTCATACAACCTTTGGAGGTTAATTCAAGAAAAAAAAAGTTTTTATTAGATTCTTTGCCACTGTTATTATCGCAGTACTGTTAGTTTGTAGATACATTTAGCCCATTTTAGATAATGCAGGCTGTTGCTGAATTCAGCCTGAGAGCTGTCTTTTGCTTATTATGGAATTAAAATTATGATTATCCAAAAGATTTTGTGGTGTTTAACAGGATTTCTGGTTGATATTTGACTTCTAAATTTATATTATCTCTTTCTAAACTCATTTATTAATTAGCTTAGTATTTATAAATTTAACTTAATATTGGAAAGTCAAATGAATAAATAAATATCAGCAGATAGTTACAGGCATCCCTTTCAGTGAGAAGAGAAAGTTTATGACACATTTTGGAGAGCTGAATTTTCTATTTGCATTTAAGTTGTTTACCAGGAAACCGAGCAATACTTGTGCTTTTGTTTGACTGACTGTTGCCTCAGGTTGCTGTGTCTGCTGGGGGAAGTCTCTTCTGGACCAATGGCTCATCCAGTGCACCAAGAGGAGGGCTCTGTGAGGTTTGCCCAAAGCTTACAGCTGCATGAGTCTCTATTGTTAGAACAGCAATGAAATCTAAAGCCCAAGTGAAGCCCACAGCAATTAGAACAGAGCTTCCCAAATTTAAGTCATTTGAGTACCATCCTCTGACTTTTGCCATGGCCTTTGTTATTTACAGAATTTTTTTCCTGTAAATCAATTCAATTTTATTAAATAAGTAATTTTAAAAGGAAATTTTATATTTATGCCACAAATTGGAAGAATCAGTATCTTTTCCTAAGATAGATGGTAACTGTAAAAGTAAATAGGATGAAAACAAAACAAAGTGTACAGTTCTAGCTGGATGCTGCGACATGAAGGACGCTCAGTGCCAGGAAACGTCTGTCTCCTGTTTCTCTGATAATAGAGAAATGTTACGGATCGAGCACCAAAATGGAATTTTTCATACTGAAAGGGGAAAAACTTTCTCCCTATCTGATTTAGAGTTTTTAATGTAGCATTGCTACCTAAAATAATGTCCTGGACCACCCGCAGAAGCATCTCACACTCTGGAAAATGCTGGATTAAAGAAACAAATAAAGGAAAAGGATCAAATAGCCTAATTCAGTCAGTCAGTTATTAATACATTCAGCTTAAAAACTGGATATGCAGTGTTGAACACAAAATCCGTGTGCCTTTGTGGATTTACCGCAAAGCACAGATCTTTCCTTTCCATCTGTTCTCTCATGCATCCAGGCCTACTCCCTCTAGCTCTTCTAGTCCTACCTCTTCCTTCATTGCTGTCCTGGTCTAGTGTAACTTATTTTGGGGACTTAGGGTCCTTGTCCTCTGACTCAGTGTGGTCCCTTTGTGTATAAAGCTCAGCCTTGCACGGGGCCTCTAGACTCTATCTCTGCCCACAGGCAGAGCTTCTTCAGGTCTCTGTCCAATTTCTTATGCAGTTTATGAAGTGCCTGCATGGTCAGAGGGCTGGGTGGTGGAAGGGAGAGTCAGGGAACACATCTTATATTAGGGGGTCCAGGGTCTCATTCTTTCCTCTATGCTATTTTTTGATAGTGAGTTAGGTGGTTTTAATCCCTGGATGTACTCTGGGGCCTCAGGTATGTAACAGGCCACATTAATCATGCAAACATTACCTAGGTAAAACCCCTTTACTGAGGGTAATTAATACAAAGCACATTTATTTTATTATTATCTGATAAACTAGTAGGTGCTTTTCTAGGTTTTCAAGTAACGTCTTGCCTCCAGCGTTGTTACCAAGTCTCAGAACTTCTTCACATTCAGTACCTGTTAACTCTCCAGTTAACTCTCCACCGTCCCCATAGGGGAGCCCTGGTGGCGCAGTGGTTAAGAGCTCGGGCTGCTAATGAAAAGATTGGCAGTTGGAATCCACCGGCCACTCTTTGGAAACCCTATGGGGCAGTTCTACTCTGGCCTTTAGGGTTGCTATGAGTCAGAATTGACTTGATGCCACACAGAAACAACAACAACAGTCCCTGTAGGAATTAATCATAGTGCAGATTATTTGATGTCATGGGAGTGTAATAACTGAGATTATGGCCTCATGTTCGTTCTATCAGCCAAAGGGAGAGAAGTTGTAGCCAAAACCAACTGTGCTAATTGCAGCCCCCACCTCCCCAAATCCTTCCTGGAGCAAAAAAAGTGTTATCTGTAGTTGGAATGTGGAACCCCCAAATTCTATTTGTGTTCTGACTGAATTTCAGTGTAATTATGTAAAGAGCTTTGATAAGAGGGTGTACCTGTCCCATTACCCTTCTAAACTTAGATATAACAAATTTTGATATTTGTTAGGGGAAGAAACACCTTGAAAATTCTGATGGAAGCAAACCCATGAACAAGTTTAAAAAGAAGTGCTGATGATAAATTCCAGGAAAGAAAAGCTATTTACAGTAGATGCTAGGAATATTTGAAAACAATTCCAGGAAATATGAATATGATAGAATACATGAGTAATGAGTGTTTTTTTAAAGTTTGTAAGTAACTTCAGTAATCACACATCTGTGGTCCTATTTGAGAGTGAATCCGTCTTGTTGCTTTTTAAAATCTTTACTCTGACTGTCGTCAGTTGTGAATTCCACTAAGGCCTTATATAAGCTTATGCATCTGGTAGAGTTATGTACCCCTTGGGTAATAAATGAAAGTCCTGACTTATAAGAGTTGACATCTTCTTGTTTTATTTGGTTTTTTTGTTTCAGTGATAGCTTTGAGAAAGATGATGCTGGTTGCACTCTTACTAATGATAGTGATGAAGATGAAGTCTTTGAGAAGCTTGGCATGCAAGTCAGGAGGGGATGGTTGCATAGCTTATATTGAAAAGACAATAAGTATATGTTTGTTTCCTGCCAGATTATCCATCTACTTAATGCAACTCTGCTGTTTCTCACTTCGATATGACGGAGTATTTATTAACAAGAATTTGTAATTCTGCCATCTCACTTCCCAGTGAGCTTGACCTTACGTCTGTTGTACATGCCTGATTTTGAGAGTGTTGTGATGATGGAGGGAACTTTGATATCTGGTGGAATTTCCTCCGAGCTCCTTAGGAAAAAGTCCTGTAGACATTTCTGTCAGACCATCCCAGCACGTACCTGTCAGGCTTGGGAGCCTCAATTTTCTCTGAGCTGGAGGAATGCCAAGAGAACACGGTATCAGAGAAATAATACCAAGAGAATATTCTTGCTAAGGGTAGCCATGAGAAAAGGATAACCTAGAGAATAATTTCTCAGTAATTCTCTGGAAAGGCAGGGAATGACTTCCCAGCTCAAATTCGGTGGAGCAAAGTTCAGGCTTTCTATGAGTATCTCATAGCAAGAATTCCTGGCAACATAACAGTGTCTCCAATTATGCCAGCATACACTTAGAGGGTCATCTGTGAATAGGAAAGACATTGGCAAGGGCATTTACAAAGTGACAACTATTTTTCAAATAATATCTAGCATATATTTTTCTTTATTGGAAAGGGAAAACCTATTTATAATAGAAACTAGAAAAATTCCATAGGCTCCCCCAGACTACCATGAAAAAATGGTTTACAAAAGATGGCAAACAAAGATCCAGGAGGTAATTTATTTGCAGTGTGCTTCAATTTAAATCAAAGAAGGTAAACTCTTGGTCTATCAAATCAAGAAGAATATTATTTCGTGTTCATAGGTATCGACCAAATATTGAACTGTTTCAAAGATATTATCCCTTCAGGTAGTATTAAGGTGTTTGTGTATTTTTTTTTTTTATTTTAATTTTTTAGGTATGAAAAGTATATGTAGACTAATGTTAGCCAAAATGTTAAGGAATTCACAGTTTGGTGTATAATACCTTCTTGATTTAAAAATAAATGCCCTGAGTATGTAAGAATTTAAATTTGGGTTTTGAAAGTGATAGTTGTTGATTGAATATAGTTGAGGCTAACAAGCACCTGAAAGTGCTTCTGGGTCAGACTTTAGGAGATGCCTTGGCTGCAAATTGACAATGGATTATTTGTATCACTTGCCTTAAACATTTTCCAAAGAATCCTTCAAAAATCATCCCTTGTGAAGGGATTGGCTGAAGGATGAACGAGTAAATAATAGCCTAGGCAGTTTTGTGCTTTTTATCAACCAAAGACTATGTTCTGTTGCATTGGACTCTTAGCCTTGCTTTCCGTTTTCTTTTGACTATCTGGTATTCCTGGAAAAGGAAACAGCTCATGAGCTATGACTTGAATTCCAAGGTAGAAGCCCCATTTAAGAGCAAGTCTGAGGTGAAGATGGTAGAAAAGCTAATTAGCATCTGAGTTGCCCTTTCTCAACTCTCTAATAAAATAACTCTGAAAATTTAAAAACAAACAAACAAAAACATTTAAAATAGCTCCACTAACTTAGGAGAAGATCTGGGTAGTCTGTATTGACTTAGGCTCGCTCTGTTCCAACAGGGATATAAATAAGTTGTTGTTGTTGTTGTTAGGTGCTGTCAAGTCAGTTCTGACTCATAGCGACCCTGTGCACCACAGAACGAAACACTGCACGGTCCAGTGCCATCCTCACAATCGTTGTTATGCTTGAGCCCATTGTTGCAGCCACTGTGTCAGTCCATCTCGTTGAGGGTCTTCCTCTTTTTCGCTGACCCTGTACTTTACCAAGCATGATGCCCTTCTCCAGGGACTGATCCCTCCCGACAACATGTCCAAAGTATGTAAGACGTAGTCTTGCCATCCTTCCTTCTAAGGAGCATTCTGGTTGTACTTCTTCCAAGACAGATTTGTTTGTTCTTCTGGTAGTCGATGGTATATTCAAGATTCTATATAGATATAATATAATAAGAGGAGTCTTGAATTAGTTAGAATTGTGTTCTTGAAGTAACAGAAATTTAAAAAAAAACACCACTAGATTAAATATTTTATAACTTATTTTTCTCACCTAACTAGAAGTTTGGAAGTAGGTAGTTGCTGGCTCAAGGGTTTCAGAATCCAGATCCTACAAATAACTTGGCCTTTCCTATGTGGTCTTCTTATGACTACAAGATAGCTAGCTTCTCTATCTCCAACATCATGTCCATATTCCAGGAAGAAAAAAGAGAGGGCAAAGGGTAAAAGGGCTTATTCTAGCTGAGTTGCTCCCTTTTTGAGGAACTACTTAATCCACCCGTATCATTGCTGATGTCAGATGGATCTTGGTTGAAAGCAGAGAATACCAGAAAGATATTTACTTGTGTTTTATTGACTGTGCAAAGGCATTTGACTGTGTGGATCATACCAAATTATGATTAACGTTGCAAAGAATGGGAATTCCAGAACACTTAATTGTACTCATGTAGAACCTGTACATAGACCAAGAGGCAGTCGTTCGAACAGAGCAAGAGGATATTGCATGATTTAAAATCAAGATAGGTATGCATCAGGGTTGTATCCTTTCACCATACTTATTCAATCTATATGCTGAGCAAATAATCTGAGAAGGTGGACTATGTGAAGAAGAATGTGGCATTAGGATTGGTGGAAGACTCGTTAACAACCTGCAATATGCAAATGACACAACTTTTCTTGCTGAAAGTGAAGAAGATTTGAAGCACTTACTGATGAAGATCAAAGACTACAGCCTTCAGTATAGATTGTACCTCAACATAAAGAAAAAAAAATCCTCACAACTGGACCAATAAGCAACATCATGATGAACGGAGAAAAGTTTGCCGTTATAAAGGATTTTATTTTACTTGGATCCACAATCAACATCCATGGAAGCAGCAGTCAGGAAATCAAATGACGCATTGCATTGGGCAAATCTGCTGCAAAAGACCTCTTTAAAAGTGTTAAAAAGCAAAGATGTCACTTTGAGGCCTGAGATGTGCCTGACCCAAACCATGATATTTTCAGTTGCCTCATATACGTGTGAAAGCTGGACATGAATAACAAAGACTGAAGAAGAATTGGTGCCTTTAAATTATGGTGTTGGCAAAGAATATTGAATATACCATGGACTGCCAGAAGAATGAACAAGTTTGTCTTGGAAGAAATACAGCCAGAATGCTCCTTGGAAGTGAAGATGGCAAGACTTTGTCCCATGTACTTTGGACATGTTATCAGGAGAGACCAGTTCCTGGAGAAGGACATTATGCTTCGTAAAGTAGAGGGTCAGCGAAAAAGAGGAAGACCTTTGACAAGATGGATTGACAGAGCAGCTGCAACAATGGGCTCAAGCATAACAACAATTGTGAAGATGGCACAGGACTGGGCAGTGTTTCATTTTGTTGTACGTAGGGTCACTATGAGTTGGAATGGACTCAACGACACTTAACAACAACAACAACCCAATCCACTTACTTTTGATTGGCCAGAATTGTATTGAATGGCCACTCCTCTCTGTCAGAGAGGCTGGTAATTATTTTCTAATTGAGAACATTTCTATACCTCATGCCCAAATTGGCTAGCATTCTTTCAGGAGGTTAGAAGGGAAGAGTAGATATATGGTATGTCACAAAAATCCATCTTAAATGTTACCTCTTAAACAATTCTCAGATCCATTTATTTTTTCTGTATTTTCATTTATCTTATATTTAACAAGTGAGAAATAGGGATAAATCAGCCAATTGGTTTAATTAGGGAAAGTTTCATGGGGGAGGTGAGACTTGAAGATGGGTTTTGAGGTTTGGCTATAATTTGGAGAAGAAAGTAGGGTAGGAATTCCATTTCAGACAGGAGGAAAGAAATGATAAAAGCCCTGGGATGGAAATGATCATTTTATGTATGAGTGTGACTATAATTATAGGTAAAGAGACAATTAAGTGATGAGACTTGCTTGAGCTGAGATGTTTGGAAAAATCTTATATTTCTTTTAAAATGTAGAATAGGTGAGCGAAGAAGTATGTCAGATACTCAGACTTGATTTTTACATAACATATGGAGAAACATGAAGCAATCCAGATACAGTCTAAGGAAGGCACTAGTCCTTAAGTTTTGAAAAAGGAAAGGAAACTCATCTTTAATGTAGCCTCCACTGATGGCAGTTTAATACTTATTTCCCATTTCTACAGCCCATCTCATTTGGGGCTATCTTCAAATTTTCTATGTTTTTAGGTAATTTATGTTCCACTGTCTGCCTAAAACATAGGAAGTACTTAGGTATTTGCAGAATTGAGTTAAACTGAGCTATCTCCCACTCACCACTGCTCTTGGGAATGGCCCCACCTCATAGCTCCCTCTGAAGGATCAGGCTTAAGCTGCCACATTGGTTCCTATAGACATGACTTTTTTTCCCCAGACCATCTGAGTCATAGAAGCTCATTCATAGGCAGATCATCCGAGCCAAATATATTTTCTCTTGAGAATTTAAGCTAAGGGTTTCTGAAAGTATTAATAATTTAGTTGCCAGGAACAAAACTGTCAAGTCATGTGTCTTAGTCATCTAGTGCTGCTATAACAGAAATACCACAAGTGGATGGCTTTAACGAAGAGAAATTTATTTTCTCACAGTCTAGTAGGCTAGAAGTCCAAATTCAAGGCATCAGCTCCAGGGGAAGGCTTTCTCTGTTGGCTCTGGAGGACAGTTCTTGTTCTCAGTCTTCCCCTGGACTAGGAGCTTCTCCATACACAGGAACCCCAGGATGAAAGTACGTGCTCTGTTCCTGGCACTGCTTTTTTGGTGGTATGAGGTCCCCACTCTCTGCTTGCTTCCCTTTCCTTTTATCTCTTGTAAGGTAAAAGGTGGTGCAGGCCACACCCCAGGGAAACTCCCTTTACATTGGATCAGGGATGTGACCTTAGTAAGGGTGTTTAACAATGGTCCATCTTATTTGAGGCTGTCCTCGAATTTTGTACGTTTTTAGGTAATTTATGTTTCACTGCCTGCCTAAAACATAGGAAGTACTTGTGTATTTGCAGAATTGAATTAAGTTGAATCTCCCACTCACCACCACTCTTGGGAATGGCCCCACCCCATAGCTCCCTCCAAAGAGTCAGGCTTAAGGTACCACACTGGTTCCTATAGACATGACTTTTTTTCCTCAGACCACCTGAGTTGGAGGAAGCTCATTCATAGGCAGATCATCTGAGCCAAATATATTTTCTCTTGAGAATTTAACCTAAGGGTTTCTGAGAGTCTTACTAATTTAGCTGCCAGGAGCAAAACTCTCAACTCATGTGAAAATGGGGCCACTGACAGTTAAAGCTCCAAAGTATACCAGGAATAAGCAGAGGAAGCTGTTTTACATGGAGAAAAAGCTCAGAGAAAAACAGAAATGGGAGGGCATCTCCTCAAAGATAGCAACTTTTAGATGAGTTTCCAGGTTTCAGAAGTTTGACTTGATTTCAGCTTTCTTCCATGAAAATTCGCAGTATCCCTTCAGTATTACCACTTAAACTGGCTTGAATGAATTTTTTCTGGTTATCAATTATTCCTAACAAAGACAGAAATATATTTGAATAATATTCATATTTTCTATGGGAGGAATGAGATCTACATTGAAAAGGAGTCAGTATTGCTATATTTTTTAAAATGACAACATAAAATCAGTGTACCCATATTCCAACCCTCTTATTCTTGCATGGCGAGCATTACTCATGTTTGAAAATACAACTGTAGTATTGATAATGAAGTCTGTTTAAAAATGAAAGTCTATCATCTCTGAAGTTAGTGCTAATTGTGCCTGGATCTACCTCTATTTACTCATTAGTCCAATTAATGTTAGCAATTCATCTAAACATGGAAGCCCTAATAACACAGGAAAGGATGGATTTAAGTGGATTTTCTACACTTCTACCAGGAAAACCAGCAGTTTTCATGGGGACCAATCAAGAGTATATTTGGTAAAAAGGACACAAAACCATGGTTACGTAGCACCTTCCCTATTTTGGGGAAACTTTTGGACTTGTCACAGATACCACAACAATCATCTCCTTGACCTGTTTGATGGGAATTATCTAATGAGCCAAATTTGACCTTAGAAGGTTGATCAGAGTCGGTCTAGGGAGGCTGCAAAGCGAGCACTGGTCACACTGCTCACTTTAAACAGCTGCCCGAGATGAAGGGTAAAGGTGGGGAAACCTCAGCAAGTATCAAAAGCAATGCTATCATCAGGGTCATATGATTTTGTTTTGTTTAGTTTTGTCTTTGTAAATACTCTCTGTAATAGGAATGAAGATGCTTAAAAGGCAAGAACTTGTTTTGAATCTCAAAAGAAGGTCCTGGTGATCTACTTCCAAAAACTCAGCCATTGAAAACCCTGTGGAGCACAGTATTACTCTGACCCACATGGGATTGCCATGAGTTGGAGTCAACTCAACGATAACTCGTTTTGTTTTCTTTTGTTTTGAATCCAGGCTAATTTAGGTTATCCTCCATTGGTGGGTTTGAATAGTCTCTGTGCCAACCCATACCTTGTGTCTGAGTCAGAGACCCTTGGAAAGGTGAGGTGTAGGGCAGGTGAGTGCAAACCTCCAGTACTTTACTCCCTAACATATTAGTGTAACTTTATTTTGTAGGAGAAGGGGGCATGAGGCAGGATGAAGAAATGACCTAGTTCTATCCTTGGGTTAGGGAAAGAGCATCTGGAAGCCACAGCTCTGGGAGATGGGGAAGATGTTGAGGGCACTACATGTATCGAGGAGATGAGAATTCAAGGGAAAGGAAGAAATCCTCTTTCTCACAAAGCTCTTTTATTCTCCCTTCTTCCTATTGTCTTCTGCTTGTTTTCCTAAAGAGAGATGAAGAATTATCTTGTTTTGGGCATCTGCTAGAACCTAGGCTCTGCTCTAGGCACTTCCATGTCTAACTTCTGACCAATCCTCCCAACTGTCCTGGGAGGATTAGATGACTCTTTGTTCTGTGGCCATCTGATTGATGTGAACTCTCAACACATCAGGGAAAAGTAACCAGTTGGTTGTGGAATCAGAAAAGGAATATCCATTAGGAGGACTTAGAAATCAAATGTAAAGAAGTTGTAATTTCCTGTAGCTGGGCATAGTTTATTTTTGGTAGTTTATACTGAATTTATTATTTCTTTTCCAAGTATTTGTTTTAAAAAGAGAGACACAGAGAGAATGAATTTCTGAAAACCTGATTATTTGAAAAATCATTCACTAGTGAACGCTGTTGTTGTTGTTGTGTGCCCTTGAGTCAATTCCGACTCATAGCGAACCTATGGGACAGAGTAGAACTGTCCCATAAGATTTCCAAGCAGTGGCTGGTGGATTCAAACTGCTGACCTTTTGGTTAGCAGCCTGAGATCTTAACCACTTCACCACCAGGGCTCCAGTGAACACTAGTAAACATCAGATTTTGGAGTTTTACAGGAGTCATCAATTAATTAAATAAGTGGTTCTTGGGGTGTAGTTCTACCATGTTCTACATGAATCCAATCTGTTTTGTATATCCCAGAGTGCTGAACTGTTGGTAATTAGTTTTATGCTATAGAGAGTCTAACTTTGTACCAAAAGGTATGTTCTTTTGCATGTAGTACAAATGTTGCCTGTAGTACAAGTGAGTTATTTAATGATAGAAGTTAGTGGTTCAGTCTTTCTACTTTGAGATGGGAGAACAGGTATCTTCTCTTGCAAGGGGTCAGATTTGACCTCTAGTATATGCTGTTATAAATCTTTTAGAAATATTCTGGTGCATCACAGTACCCGTTTTGTATCATAGTGCACTTTTAGAATGTGAAGGAACTTTATTGGAGAGTTTCAGATTTCAATAAAAATAAAATTTTGTTGTAATTTACTAGGCATAAATCATTATCACATGATAGTTATCTCTTTTGGAGCCCTGGTGGTGCAGTGGTTAAGAGGTATGGCTACTAATCAAAGGGTCAGCAGTTTGAATCCACCAGCAGCTCCTTGGAAACCTTGTGCGGCAGTTCTACTCTGGCCTCTAGGGTTGCTTTTAGTTGGAATTGACTCAATGGCAATGGGTTTGGTTTTTGGTCTTTTAGTTATTTTTTAGAGTAATATATGAAATGAAATATTACCAGTCTTAGCTCGGTATTTGCACTCGGTTTTATGATTTTATTTTCTTTAGTTTCACTTAGAGTCCTAAAATGATCCTTAAAAGAAGCGTATGTGCTTTGTTGAGAGAGCTAATTAAGCACCTTAAAAATCTGTTCTCATACTGTTATTGTTAAGTGTTGGCTAATAGTGACCCCATGTGATGAGCTGCTGGGTGGGTTTGAACTGCCAGCCTTTTGGTTAACAGCACTTAACTGCCAGGGCTTCTTGTTCTCATATTAGAGAACAGAAATTCTAGTCATCTAGTTAGCACTGAGAAAAGTTATGAATGATAAGGTTACCTGTGTTTGGAGGTTTTTTTTTTTTTTTTTTTTAAATAGGAAAATGAGATTAGTTTTCTATGTTAAACCTTAAAAATTATTATATCTGTCTTGGTCATCCAGTGCTGCTATAACAAAAATACCACAAGCTGATGGCTTTAACAAAGAGAATTTTATTCTCTCACAGTCCAGTAGGCTAGAAGTCCAAATTCAGGGCATCAGCTTACGGGCAAGGCTTTCTCTGTTAGCTCTGAAGGAAGGTCCTTGTCATCAGTCTTCCCTTGGTCTGGGAGCATCTCAGCACAGGAACTCAGGTCCAAAGGATGCGCTCTGCTCCTGGATCTGCTTTCTTGGTGGTATGAGGTCCCCAACTCTCTGCTTGCTTCCCTTTCCTTTTATCTCTTGTAAGATAAAAGGTGGTGGATGCCACATCCCAGGGAAACTCCCTTTACATCGGATCAGGGATGTGACCTTAGTAAGGGTGTTACAATCCTACCCTTATCCTCTTTAACATAAAATTACGATAAAAAAATGGAGGACAACCACACAATACTGGGAATCATAGCCCAGACTAATTGATACACACATTTTTGGGGGACATAATTCAATCCATGACAATGCATAAAGAAAATTATTGTGTAACGATGTGGTTTGTTATTTTCTGAATCATATGTTATTTGGGAAAGTGGATGAATCAATGAATAACATATTATTTCTCTGACAGAAAAGCTAAAAATGAAGGTAACTTCAAACTCATGCACTCCGTGTAAGTCAAAGAAAAATCTACTGTGAAATTTCTAATAGATAATCTAATGCAAATTATTTCACTAGGTGAGCTGGTTTTTCTCTCCCTCTAGTTGTGAGTTTTTAGCAGAGAGATTCAAATGGTCATTGATTTAAATGAAAGTTATAGGATTTATGTTTGGAAATTAATAAATTTACATTTCTTCATAAGAAAATTTACACACTTGAAGAGAATTTTTCACCTTTTATGTGGTAATACTTTATAACATCATATGATATAGCAGAAGGTTTTGATTCTCCAAATGACCTTAAACTAACAACAATTAGTTTTTACCTCCTCCAGATTGGCATGAACTAAGTTTATTCACATTACAGGACAAGATATTTAGATTTAATAATTTGTGTTCTCTCCTTCTCATCTACTGTTAAGATATTTTCTTGTGTTCTTTTGGCAAAGGGAGAAATTAGCAAAACCATTTTTATGACCTTATTTTATTCTTTTAAAAAATGCTTAGTTTTCTGCAGTATTCCATTGGCATGAATAGAAGGATTTATTTTATTTTATTTTTTATATTTTATTGTATTTCAGGTGCAGGCTTACAGAACAAATAGTTTCTCATGAAACAGAAGTACACATGTTGTTTTATGACATTGGTAAACAACCCCACAACATATTAACCCTCTAAATTCTCAACCTTTTTTATATTTTTGGTGAAAATACACATAGCCAAAGATACACCGTTTCAAAAATTTCTACATACACAGTTCAGTGACATTGACTACGCTCTTCCAATTGTGCTGTTTTTCTCACTTAAGATGAAGGCTTGCAGAACAAAATAGTTTCTCATTTAACAGTTATTACAAATGTTGCCCTATGACAATGGTTAACAATCTCACAACACATCAACAATATCCTTACTCAACCTTGGGTTCCCTATCACCAGCTTCCTTGTCCCCTTCTGCCTTCTGGCCCTTGTCACTGGACTCCTGTACCTCGTTAGTCTCATTTGGTTTTACCGGGCTGTCCACTCCCAGGCTGAACAGTGAACGTCGGAGGTAGCTTCACCACTGAGCTGAAAGGGTGTCTGGGGGCCATACTCTCAGGGTTTCTCCAGTCTCCTTTAGGCCAGTAAATCTGGTCTTCTTTTTTGTGAGTTAGAATTATGCTCTACATCCTTCTCCAGCTCTGTCCAGAACCCACTGTTGTGATCCTGGTCAGAGCAGTCAGTAGTGGTAGCCGGGCACCATCTAGCTGTACTGGACTCAGTCCGGTGGAGGCCTTGGTAGCTGTGGACAATTAGTCCTTCGGACTAATCTTTTCCTTGTATCCTGTTCTCTTCATTCTCCCTTGCTCCCGAAGGGATGAGACCAGTGGAGTATCTTAGATGGCCGCTCACAGGCTTTTAAGACCCCAGACACTACTCACCAAGGTAGAATGTAGAGCATTGTCTTTATAAGCTGTGTCATGCCAATTGAGCTAGATGTTCCCTAAGACCATGGTCCCCAGAGCCCTCCGCCCAGCAATTCAGTCCCTCAGGGAGTCTGGATGTGTCTATGGGGCTTCCATGACCTTTCCTTGTACAAGTTGTGCTAGTTTCCCCTGAATTGTGTACTGTCTCACCCTTCACCCAAGATACCACTTATCTATTGCCTATTTAGTATTCCCCCCCACCCCCATCCCTGGTAACCAACAAAGATTGTTACATTTTGCATGTGAACTTTTTCATGGGTTTTTACAATAGAGGTGTCATACAGTATTTGTCTTTTTGTGATTGACTTATTTCACTCAGCATAATGTCCTCCAGTTTCATCCATGTTATGAGATGGTTCACAGATTCACTGTTGTTCTTTCTCGTTGCATAGTACTCCATTGTGTGTATGTATCATAGTTTCTTTATCCATTCATCTGTTGATGGGCATCTAGGTTGTTTCCATCGTTTTGCTATTGTGAACAATGCTGCCATGAACATAGATGTGCATACATCTTCGGGTGACAACTCTTATTTCTCTAGGATATATTCCTAGGAGTGGGATTGCTGGATCGTATGGTATGTCTATTTCTAGCTTTCTGAGGAAGCATCATATCATTTTCCAAAATGGTTGTATCATTTTGCATTCCCACCAGCAGTGCATAAGAGTTCCCATCTCCCCGCAGCCCCTCCAACATTTGTTATTTCCAGTGTTTTTGATTCGTACCAGTAATGCTGGGGTGAGATGGTATCTCACTGTGGTTTTAATTTGCATTTCTCTAATGGCTAGTGATCAGGAGCATTTCCTCATGTGTCTGTTGGCCATTTGAATGTCTTCTTTGGTGAAGTGTCTGTTCATTTCCTTTGCCCATTTTTTAATAGGATTATTTGTCTTTTTTGTTGTAGAGGTGTTGGATTTTCTTGTAGATTATGGAGATTAGACCATTGTCTGACTTGTACTGTCCAAAATTTTTTTCCCAGTCTGTAGGTTTTCTTTTGACTCTTTTGGTGAAGTCTTTTGAAGAGCATAGGTGTTTGATTTTTAGAAGATCCCAGTTATCTAGCTTATCTGTTGGGGTTTGTGTGTTGGTGGTTATGGTTTGTATCCTGTTAATGCCATGTATTAAGGCCTGAAGTGTTGGTCCTATTTTTTCTTCTATGAACTTTATAGTTTTAGGCTTTATATTCAGGTCTTTGATCCATTTTGAAGTAGTTTTTGTATACGGTGTGAGGTATGGGTCCTGTTTCATTTTTTTGCAAATGGATATCCAGTTTTGCCAGTACCATTTGTTAAAAAGACTGTCTTTTCCCCATTTGATGGACTTTGGGCCCTTGTCGAAGATCAGGTGAGTGTAGGTGGATGGATTTACATCTGGGTTCTCAATTCTGTTCCACTGGTCAATGTATCTGTCGTTGTACCAGTACCAGGCTGTTTTGACTACTGTAGCTGTATAGTAGGTTCTGAAGTCAGGTAGTGTGAGTCCTCCAACTTTATTCTTCTTCTTCAGTAGTGCTTTACTTATTCGGGGCTTCTTCCCTTTCCATATAAAGTTAATGATTAGTTTTTCCATCTCTTTGAAGAATGTTGTTGGTATTTGGATCGGGATTGCATTGTATTTGTAAATTGCTTTGGGTGGAATTGCCATTTTCACAATGTTGAGTCTGCCTATCCATGAGCATGGTATGTTTTTCCATTTATGTAGATCCCTTTGGGTTTCATGCAGTAGTGTTTTATAGTTTTCTTTGTATAGGTCTTTTACATCCCTGGTCAGATTTATTCCTAAGTATTTTATCTTTTTAGGGGCTATTGAAAATGGTATTGATTTCTTGATTTCCTTTTCATCTTTCTCCTTACCGGTGTATAGGAATCCAGCTGATTTTTGAATGTTTATCTTGTATCCTGGTACTCTGCTGAATCTTTCTATTAGTTCCAGTAGATTTCTCGTGGAGTCTTTAGGGTTTTCTATGTATAGTATCATATCATCTGCAAACAGGGACAGTTTAACTTCTTCATTACCAATTTGGATGCCCTTTATTTCTTTTTCTTGCCTTATTGCTCTAGCTAGAACTTCCAGCACAATGTAAAATAGGAGTGGTGATAAAGGGCATCCTTGTCTTGTTCCTGTTCTCAAGGGGAATGCTTTCAGCCTCTCTCCATTAAGAATGATGTTGGCCATTGGTTTTGCATAGCTTCCCTTATTATGCTGAGAAATTTCCCTTCTATACCTATTTGATTGAGAGTTTTTATCAGGAATGGGTGTTGGACTTTGTCAATGCCTTTTCTGTGTCAGTTGAGATGATCATGTGATTCTTTTCTTTCCTTTTATTTATGTGGTGGATTACATTGATTGATTTTCTAATGTTGAACCATCCTTGCATACCTGTTCCGAATCCTGCTTGTTCGTGGTGTATAATTTTTTTGATATGATGCTGAATTCTATTGGCTAGAATTTGGTTGAGAATTTTTGCATCTATATTCATGAGAGATATTGGTTTGTAATTTTCTTTTTTTGTGACTTCTTTGCCTGGTTTTGGTATCAGCGTTATGCTGGCTTCATAGAATGAATTTGGAAGTGTTGCTTCCTCTTCTATGCTCTGAAATAGTTTGAGTAGAACTGGTACAAGCTCTTCTGTAAATGTTTTGTAGAATTCTCCAGTGAAGCCATCTGGGCCAGGGCTATTTTTGGTTGGGAGTTTTTTTATTACCTTTCCAATCTCTTCTCTTGTTATGGGTCTGTTCAGATTTTCAGCATCACTGTGTTGTAGTTTGGGTAGGCCGTGTGTTTCTAGAAATTTATCTATTTCCTCGAATAGAAGGATTTAAATGCATGTTTACAGGGCCTGTCACAAGTCTAGAAAATAACTCTCAGCACGTAAGTTGCAGGCCATCTAGGGAAGTTGGGCTGAGGGAGTCAGGCTTCTGGGTCACAGCACTGATTGCATCTGAGGGCCAAAGCTAGGAGCTTTGTATAGAAACCACTATAGAACTTATCTGATAATCAAGGGTCTACAATTAGAATAAAGATGGTTATGTCTTTTTTTTCCCCCCTGGCACTTTAATAAAAAAAAAGAAAAGAGATGGAATAGTTTTATTGTATGCATGGTTTCTTAACTATAATTTAACCTTGGGAATATTTATCAAAATATGTTTACTACTTTATAACTTCTGCTAAACCAGGCATTTTGTCTATCAATAAAGACAAAAAGTACACTTTTGTTGCTAGAATTCAGTCCTATGTTGTATAATGTCAGATGCTACCTGTCAGTATAATGCTTTTTTAAAAAATAAAATAAATTTTTCTTCAGTAGGTAATGCCACAATCCATAAACATTTGTGCAGCATTTATATGTTAAGAGCTGTGTGGAATAAAAAAAAAATGTCGATTGTAATCTAGTAAGGGAGATATTCATATATTCAACATAGCATGAGTAAGTAGGAGTAAAGTGTGTAAGAGAAGCAAAACAAAATAGAAATATTAAGTAAGATAGCGTTAATTTTAACTGAGGCTTTGGGGTAGAGGTGATATTAAAATGAACTTCCTGGAGGACCTGAATGATAATTAGGACAGGAGTGGAGGCATTCTGGGTGTGGGTATGTGGTGAGGAAGCCTACCATGAGTTTAAAGCATGATGCTGTTGTGAATAGAACTTTTTTTAAATTTAATTTTTGGTTTGCTCATTGCTACTGTATAGACATACAATTGATTTTTATACATTCATCTTGTGTCCTGAAAACTTGCTGAACTTGCTTATTTGTTCTAATTGTTTTTAATCGATTCCTTAAGATTTTCAATATTCAGGACCATCTCATCTGTAAATAGAGATAGTTTTACTTTTTCTTTTCCAACTGGATGCGTTTTATTTTGTTTCCTTGCCTAATTGCCCAGGCTAGAATCTCTAGTACAACGCTGAATAAAAGTGAAGAGAGCAGATATACTTGCTTGTTCCTGATCTTAGGGGAAAAGCATTCAGTCTTTCACCATTAAGTATGATACTAGCTGTGGGTTTTTCATAGATGCCCTTTATCATGCTGAGTAAGTTTCCTTCTAATCCTAGTTTGTCGAGTTTCTTTGCACATTCTGCTTCCTCTGCCTGATATGCCTTTTCTTCTCTCTTCTGCCTAGTGAATTCCCTAATTCTCTGAGATAAGCTTAAATGCTTCCGCTTAAGAAAGCCAATCCTCTCCCTTTCCACTACCAGCTTGTAGGATTCTAAGTGATAACAAGAGTGAAAGCAATTAGCTGTGAGTCACTTTTTAAAACCTTTTTCAGTTTGGAAAATGTCCAATTATGGATTCAAGATACTAAGATAATGGATCCCCCACAGATCATTCCATTCAACCTGTTATGCTATTGATTTTCAAACACAAACCTCAGTGAATTTGCATAAGCAAGAAAGTATTTGCAAAGTGCAAATTGCTGCACATCTGTTTGCATAGTTAAGTAATCTGTGCATTTGCAAAAATCTAATAAAAACATGTCTCAAATATGCCAGATTGAAAATAATAAAATATTGAATATTCTGGCAATAGAGAAGAGAATGTGAGTTATCTGATCCAGTGAAATGAATTTTGCATTTAGATGGCATGTTAATTGAGAGTTGGAGATTGATGATCTTTACTTAGATGTATATTAAGTCATAAGTCACTTCTACCACTTTTCTTCTCAAATAGTGAACATACTGAGTTTTTCCTTTACTTGGGCAGCTTAGCTTTTAACTTTGTTTTATTAGCTT
The DNA here is from genome assembly GCA_030035585.1 of Dugong dugon. Taxonomy (NCBI): domain Eukaryota; kingdom Metazoa; phylum Chordata; class Mammalia; order Sirenia; family Dugongidae; genus Dugong; species Dugong dugon. Next base: position 102,168,870 of record CM057460.1, on the reverse strand, counting down.
TCTTTTACTCACTCATTCAGTTACTAACTCACCAATTCATTTATTTGATTAATTTTTAAAAGTACATTTATGTTTATTTCTACAGGAGATTGAAATACAAAAGAGAAATGCCCATTCTGAAGGAATTTAATATTTAGTAGAGATATAAGATAAAATAAAATAATATAAACTAGCGAATATCAACTTCTAGTTCAAAAGCCTGAGTACAAAAGTTTCCTTTTGCTCCAGCATATGCACACATACATCAACCCCCTCCCCCCATGTACACACACACATACAAAGGGAAGGCAAGTTGGGAAAACAGAGGTATACAACCATAGAATAAATCTAAGCCTGTTATTTATACTGATTACTATAGTCTGTGACTCAGAAACATAAATGGACACAAAATATTACCATATTCTTGAGAATAAAAGAGTGCATGAAAGATGAACCAATGGGAATTATTGCAGACCTAATAACAAAATAGAAATTAAATTTTTTTAATTTATATCTTTTGAAAGATTCTAAAGTTTATTGCATCCATAAAATAAGACAAATATGATGTAATAAAATGAGCAATCAAAATTATGAAAATAATCTGGGAAGCTAAATATGTAATTACTGAAATACAAATTTTGAATAGTGTGAATCACAGGCCCTTATGATTGAAAATAAAGACTCTGGAAGATAAAGCCAAGGAAACTATATTAGTAACAAATGACCACAAACTTGATGGCTTAAAGCAACAGAAATTTATTTGCTCACAGTTCTGGAGGCCAGAATTTTGAAACCAAGGGATTTGCAGTGTGTTCATTCCTTCTGGACGTTTTGAGGGAAAATCCTTTCCACACCTCTCTCTTCCTAGCTTCTGCAAGCTGTGGATAACCCTTGACATTCCTTGGCTTGGAGACACATCACTGCAATCTCTACCTCTGTCTTCACATGGCATTCTTCTTTGTGCTTCTGTGTCTGTTTCCCCTTGTCTTCTTTTATAAGGACTTGTCATTCAGTTCAGAGCCCACGCTAATCCAAAATGATCTCACCATGAGATCCTTACCTTAATTAATCTGCAAAGATTCTGCTTACAAATAAGGGCAGACTCTGAGATTCCATGAGGACATATCTTTTGGGGGCTACAATTCAATCTGCTACAAAAACATACCAAAGAATGGAAAATGTGAGAGCAAAAGTGTTTGAGGACCCGAAGGATAAAAACAATTAGAGGTAACCTTCAAAATATTTAACCACTGATATGACACAGACACGGATTGATCAAAATGGATGATTACCATATTTTTATGCAAATAATACTTGTGTTACATTTTTTTGCCAACCACACAACTCCCCCCCACTGCACGTTATTTTTATAAGAGTTGTATGTGTGAGTGTGTTATTTATGTGGGTGCGTTATTTGTGAAAAAATATGGTAGTCAGAATGGATGCTAACTAAACATTAGCCCAGAATTCCAAAGCAGAGAATAGGGACAGTGGAGCAAAGGAAATAGATGAAGAAATTATGTATTATGCTGAAAACCTTTTCATAAATAAAATTCCCTTAGATGTTGTTTGATCTCTTCTGACCTGTTAGTTTACTTTTTCTTAGAAATGTAGAGTTTTTGAATTGAATTAAAATTAGAATAGTTGACCCCAAATTGAAATGGAATTTAGCCAAATACAAAAATAAAAGATTTATTTAACCAAAAGAATTAAATTGAAACAGAGGGTGAATTTCAAAAAAAAAAAAATTTAATGGCTGGTAAAGGTTTAGGGAATTGTCCCTAAAATGTTATTTTATGTTAATTGTATACTACTGTGTCCAAAAGCCCTAATTGAAATACTAACAATTTAAAGTTTGTTCAGGGCTAGAGAAGAAAGTCTTAAGATACAAACTTCAATTTACTTCTAGAGATTCAATCCTTAGCACCGTCAACAAGATCAATACAGTAATTTTGCCCAGAATAAAGGAAATTTTAGTTTGTTATTGAATATTCTCTAATGTTTCCCTGCCAATTACCAGATTATAAATCGTGGCCAATGCTTAGAAACACGAGCATAGTATTTACTGATGCTATCATTTAGTCATTGGTGGGTTCATTCCTTTGTTCTTGATGTTTATTGGGCACACATTTTGTGGTGTTAGTAAAGGAAGAGGGTGTGTCCTGCTGCCTCCAAATTCCCGGCCACGCTTGTAGACCCATAAAATTGAATGTGTATTAGAACATGAACACGACAGTTTGCAAAATGCAGAAGTTTAATATTTCTTTTAAAAGGGGAAAAAGGACAATTCTCAAAATTATAGGATCCGAAACCAAACTCGCTGCCATCAAGTTGATCCCGACTCACATCAGTCCTATAGGATAGAGTAGAACTACCCCATAGGGATCTCAAAGCTGTAAATCTTTACAAAAGCAGATTGCCACATCTTTCTCCTTAGAGCGGCTCATGGGTTCGAACCGTTGACCTTTCGGTCAGCAGCTGAGTGCCTTAACCACTGTGCCACCAGGGCTCCTTGAATTATAGGATAGTTTAATTATTGCTTAAAAATGGAATGCAGTAGATTAATTTCTGATAAATTGAAGATATATTTTGCTTTTTTAGTTAAATTTTTAAAAATTTATTGTTTTATTAATTATACAAGTAATATATGTATTCATCATTTTCACAGAAACAATTTAAATACAAAGGGACAGATAAAGTCTTCCTTGATTACTGCCCTCAATCCCAGTCACTATACATTTGGACAGACAGAGAAAGAGAGAGATCCCCACATGAATACATATATAACTGGGTGTGAGGAGGGGCAGATTACCCAGTAAACAAGGCACACATGGGTTTCTAATCTGTAGTGAAAAATTTCATGTATTTTTCACCACATGAAAGTGGAATTGCTCACTGCAGATTAGCAAGTAAACACAATTAAGCTCATGCATACCTTGCTTAATGTAAGCTAGTACAGACCTTGCTTAATGGTTAATCTGCCACTGGGTGTGAGTGTGTGTTGTGCATATGTGTGTGCATGTGTGTGTGTCTGTGTGTGAGATGTTTCTACATAACTGGTACCTTACCTTACACATCGTGTAAGTTGGTTTGTTGTTATGGAGATCTTCCTGTGTTAGTCCATATAGATTGGTCTCGTTCTTTTAACTGCTACATTTTAAGAAAAAAACCTCATTGCCAGCAAGTCTATTCCATATAGGATCCTTATTTATCTATTGCCTGGTTGGTGATCATTTATGATGCTTCCAGCTTTTTGCTCGTATAAACAATACTGCATTGAGCATCCTTGCAACATGCTTCATTGCACCTAACCTGTGTGGAAATTTCTATGAGATAAACATTGGTTTGTGGGATTGCTCTATTATAGGTTGAGAACCGTTTATGATTTGATAGCTGCTTCTTAATTGCTAAATTAATTTTTGGTGGGCAGATCTAATCTTACTACTATTACAAATTATTAAATCTTCATAAGTGGACTTTTTGAAAAACAGCTTGTTCCTCAGTGACAAACTGTAGCTCTGCAGATAAGGGGAAAGGAAGAAGAGCGATACGTTTCAACTTTAGTGAAGCTTTGGATTTGAATAAAATTCTTATAAATGAACTTGGTAAAACTGCTTTGAAACATACAATGACCAAGTATGCAATTAGCTATGATGCCAAAAAAAAAAACCAGTAATCAATACCTTAATGTCAATCTGAGGGTCTTTATTGAAGCTAATCTGGTCTGATACTCTTAGTTAAAAAAATAAATCACTGGTTGAATGGAATAAAAAGCAAGCTTAATATAACTGGGGATGGCTTGAGAATGATGGGGGCCTTAGGCTGTTTTGGAAAAGTAACCATTAAAACTAGAATCTTCCACATCAATGATTCCATTCATTGATTCATTCCAATGATATTTAGGATGAACTTCAATCAGCTGGTAATAGGCTTTTCTTCTGGCTGGATACTTTTCACCCACACCTCTCCGCAGCCCTTTTGCCCCTGCCAAACTCCTCCTCATCCTAAGGCCCCGTGGAAACACACCTCCCCTCACTGTTCATGTTTAGGTTATTAGTTGCTAACTCTGTGTGTTTTCATAGCAGTATTTCATGTGCTTATGAATTATATGTATTTTATTTTCCTGTCATGTGGACTCTGAAAAATGAAGCATAACTAGTTTATTATTGTATCCCTAGTTCATAGTGCCATACTTAGAAGCGTAGTGGTTAAGGATATGGACTTCAGATTTGTGTTGAAATCTCAGTTCTGCCACTTTCTGGTTGTCTACGTGTTCTTGGCATGACTCAAAATGAGAAGAAACAGCAGTGAACATCCATTAAAAATCAGAGCATGGAATGTACAAAGTATGAGTCTAGAAAAATTGGAGGTCATCAAAAATGAAATGGAACACATGAAGATCGATATCCTAGGCATTAGTGAGCTGAAATAGACTGCTGTTGGTCATTTTGAATCAGACAATCATATGATGTACTATGCTGGGAATGACGCCATTCCTCTTCAATTTGTCATCTCCAGCACTGGTGAAAAACAAGACTCCAGGAATTGACGGAATACAATTGAGATGTTTCAACAAAAGGATATGCTCACTTGCCTATGCTAAGAAATTTGGAGGACAGGTACCTGGCCAACTGACAGGAACAGATCATATTTGTACTCATTCCAAAGAAAGATGATCCAAGAGAATGCAGAAATAATTGAACAGTATCATACACAAGTAAAATTTTTGCTGAAGCTAATTCAAAAATGGTTGCAGCAGTACATCAGCAGGTAACGGCAAGAAATTCAAGCCAGATTCAGAAGAGGATGTGGAACGAGGGATATCATTGCTAATGCTAGATGGATCTTGGCTGGAAGCAGAGAATACCAGAAAGATGTTTACCTGTGATTTATTGACTATGCAAAGACATTCAACTGTGTGGATCATTAGAAATTATGCATAAAATTTCAAAGAATGGGAATTCCAGAATACTTAATTGTGCTCATGCTGAACCTGTACACAGATCAAGAGGCAGTCATTCAAACAGAACAAGGGTATACTTTGTGGTTTAAAATCAGGAAAGATGTGCATCAGGGTTGTATCCTTTCACCATACTTATTCATTCTGTATGCTGAGCAATTAATTTGAGAAGGTAGACTATATGAAGAAGAACATGGTATCAGGATTGGAGGAAGACTCGTTAACAACCTGTGATATGCAGATAACACAACTTTGCTTGCAGAAAGTGTAGAGGACTTGAAGCACTCACTGATGAAGATCAAAGACTTAAGCCTCCATTATGGATTACAACTCAACATAAAGAAAACAAAAATCCTCACAAGTGGATCAATAAGCAACATCAGGATAAATGGAGAAAAGATTGAAGTTGTCAAAGATTTCAATTTACTTGGATCCATAATCAACGCCCATGGAAGCAGCAGTCAAGAAATCAAATGAAGTATTGCATTTGGAAAATCTGCTGCAAAAGATCTCTTTAAAGTATTAAAGCAAAGATGTCACTTTGAGGAAAGATGTCACTTTGAGGATTAAGGTGCACCTGACCCAAGCCATGGTACTTTCCATTGTCTCATATGCATGCAAAATCTGAACAATGAATAAGGAAGACCGAACAAGAATTGATGCCTTTAAATTATGGTGTTGGTGAAGAATATTGACTGTCCCATGAACTGCCAGAAGAACAAACAAGTCTGTCTTGGAAGAAGTACAGCCAAAATGCTCCTTAGAAGCAAGGATGGCAAGACTTCGTCTCATGTACTTTGGACACGTTATCAGGAGGGACCAGTCCCTGGAGAAGAACATCATGCTTGTCAAAGTAGAGTGTCAGTGAAGAAGAGGAAGACCCTCAATGAGATGGATTGACACAGTGACTGCAACAGTGGGCTCAAACATAGCAACAATTGTGAGGATGACGCAGGACAGGGCAGTGTTTCGTTCTGTTGTACATAGAGTTGCTATGAGTCAGAACTGACTGGATGGCACCTAACGACAATAATAACATGTATTCCTGGGGAAATTGATTAACACAACTAGGCCTCAGTTTCCAGATTTGTAAATTGGGGGTATTTACCTTAAAGGATTGTTTGGGGAGGATTAATTTTAATATCTGTATGCTTGTCATGGAGCCCCTGAGTAGCACAAAGAGTTAATGTGCTCCGCTACTAACCAAAAGGTTGGAGGCTCGAGTCCACCCAGAGTTGCCTTGGAAGAAAGGCTTGTTGATCTACTTCTGAAAGATCAGCCATTGAAAACCCTATGGAGCACAGTTCTACTCTGACACACACATGAGGTCACCATGAGTCAGAATTGACTTGATGGCAACTGGCTTTTTTATGGTTGGCACAATATAAACAGTCAAATGATAGGTGCTTTTATTATTGTTACTATTACTGTTGTTATTATGATTACTGAAATACAGTTGAAGAAGAAATAAAGATATAAGAAAAACTCTTAAGGCTAACTAAAAGAGGGCCAATTTATTATAAAAATTTAATCCGAGTTTCCCAGTCTTTTTTATTTTAAAGTACAGGGAATATATGTGAGTTTGCTTTTCTTTTCATCTAGTATAAGCCACATCTCTCTGCATTTATTCAGCACAGATTTAGGAAGCTCAATGTAGAATATAGTCCAGTTTCCAAGATATTTGTCTGACTAGGCATTTAAAAAATTGGTAGAGGGTAATATCCAGGAAGGAGCTGGCATACTGAGCTCAGTGATCTCCTATTTGGACCCAAGATTTCAAAAAGATGAGGGGCTACGTATAAAGGAAACTATTGAACGTTTTCAGGATGTGATCTCATAGCTAGTTTTCTCATTTTCCCACGAATGTGCTTAATAAAATAAATCTTAGAGGAGAACATTTAAAAACTTGTAATGTATTAGAGAAAGATCTTTCATCCCCCTTTGGGAATTAACTCATGTATCACTCTGAATTCTTTACATATGAAGTATTCTTCCCACCAAGAATTTTACTGCTACCTTTGATACCGTGTGTTTAGGAATTTTTATTTCTCTCTCAGCTTAGTCATTTTACCTCTCCTTCCCTCCCAAGTTGTTTATTTCAGAGATTCTAAGCTTCCCCTGTGCTCTATCAACTGGGAATCTGGATGCAAACCCAGACCTTTTTTAGTGTCTGGATGTCAAACAGGTACTCGATGTACTGTCTGCTCCTGAAATTTTTTCTGCTCCTTCCTTTTCTTGTCTGATTTTATGTGCATATTTTTATTCCTTCTGGAAAAAAACATTTCGCCAACTGAAACATTTTCAGATCTTGCTACCTGGGGATCTCCATTTGTAGGGCATTGAAAAGACACACTGCTGTTTATTGCACAACCCCACCATTGCCGAACGCCTCCTGCTTTTCATTTTCTCCCTCTTGTCTTCTGTAACACTAGTTTCTCTCTCTTTACTTCTCTTAGAAATAGAAATGAGACATTATCTCACTCCTTTTGAAGAGTGAATTTATACTTTCACATCTCTCCTCCCCCTCCCCCATTGTTTGTGGGTAGTGGTAAAGGGAAAGTAGATATTGTATATCAAAATTGTCACCTCTAGTCAAGCTGTCTCTGGGGGAAAACTCAAGATTTTATGAGGCTGCTGTGTCCCAAATCTTTCCTGGAAACGTCATTAGCAAGAACATCTTCTCTGCCATCCATTGTTCTGAATCCCTGAAGTATATTTGTCTAAGATGTGGTGTGAATAAGGACGCTCTGGGGCAACCTCCTGCGCTTTGACTTTCTGCCATCTCTCGTTTTGGGATTTAAGGTCCTTTAGGTCTGGCTAGGCTCTGTATCATACTTCTCCTTTTGGTGGCAGATTAATCAACTTGCCTTTGTATTTTTAATCTCCCTTGAAAACTTCCCAGCAGTTTCTTATTGCCAAGGTCTCTGCCCACAAATCAAAGCCTTAAAGACTCACTTTTTTCCTTCCCATCCCTCCCCTGGCTAGGTCTCTGTGTGGATGCTATTCTGTGTGTTTGGGAGGTTCCACTGTGCCATCCACTCGTTGCCCTGCTCCTCAGACAAATGTGAAACAGGTTATTTTGGTTGCCTTTTCCTCTCAGTGGCCTCAGGTCTAGTCACTACCCTGGGTGTTGGGTTTTATTTTCTTGCATGTGGATGTCATAACAGTCATTGCTATCCCCATGATGTTAGTTGAAAATTAAGGCGTTGGATAGTAAGTGCATACTCCCGGATGTCTGCATTAATAGACTTCTGAAAACAGATGCTAAAAAAAGGTAAGTCCTGAAAATGGAAAGTCAGTGGAGTTGACTTTTTTAAGAGGGTGTCTTCCTTGTTTATCTCTCATAGGTACCACCTGATCATAAAATAAGCCCTCCCCTCCACTTCCCTTCCCACAGTTTCAAGTTCATGTTCACCATAAGCACATAACTTCCTGAGGTAGTAGAGTGGGGTGAGGAACAAGGTCTGGAGAGCCAAAGAACCTGGAAGTTTGAATCCCACTTCAGCCACCTTATTAGGTGTGTGATCTTGAGTAATATTTCTTAATCTTTCAGTTCATTAGTTTCCCCATGCATAAAATGGGCATAATACCTTCTGCCTCATAGGGCTCTTATAGGAGTTACATAAATTAAAATCTATCTCATTACTATCTTGAATTAAAAAATAAAAGAAATGATAAACTCTTATCTACTACTATCACTCCTATGTATCTGAGCTTTGACTGATAAAAGACTAAATTTATGTGTTATAGGTATATATATTTATCATATCTTTGGTCTCTGCCTGTGTGCTCTTTGCATGTTTGTCTATGTTAATGGTTTATAGTTTACCCTACAGAATAGTATTCAATACAAATGTTACTTAAAAATGCTTCTCAGTGAGCCTGATGGTAAAGGGCATTGACTTGGCTTTGCAAAACCCTTAAAATATTTAAATTCTGTAGTACTATTTAGCCTTATTTAATTCTGTACATATCCCTGGATACCTGGATATCTGGATATTTGGGTTAACTCTATTTGTTAACTTTATCTCCTGCTTTCTTTGTGAATAAAATTTGTTCTCCCAGAATGGTGGGGCTTGAGTGGAGTAATCTATAAATGAAAATCCTTGGTAAACAGAAAATCGCTATGCAAATATAAAATATTATATCAACAAAAAATAGCCCTGTGGACTCACAAAATAATGAGTTAACTTCAGGTGAAGATCAGGCATCTGTGACTAGACTCATGCAATAGAAGAAGCCTTGAAGATGATGCAAACTCAATGAGGTGTTTCACCTCTGATTTGTTGATCAGTGACTATAATTATTTTCTTTTAAATCTCTTTAGATCTTTATTAAATTTTAATCATAATTCAAAATGATTTTTTAATATACCCAGCTTATTACAGCATAATTTTGTTGCCCACTCAGATTTATTGGTTCATAGTTTTGTACAATTTTAAGGAAAAGCAGTGACCATTTGTGATGGTTAAGATTGTGTGTCGACTTGCCTGGGCCATGATTCTCCGTGTTTTAATGTTATCACTCCCATGATTGAATATACTGTGAGTAGCCAATCAGATGAAAGGGCGTCTCCATGGGGGTGTGGCCCGCATCTGTACATAAGCAGACGTTCTGGCTTTTTGCTGTCTCTGAATCCTGCGGCTGCTTCCTGTCGTCTCATCTCCCGTTTTTGGGACTTGAGTTGTCAGCTTATCTGCCGAACCTGGGGTTCGTGGATCTGCACAGCCTGTGAGTGGGAGCCCTGCTCTCCGACCTTCCGATCTTGGGCTTGCCAGCTTCTGCAGCTGTGTGACTTGGGAGAGGCCTCTACCCTGATCCATGGACTTGGGACGTTCTAGCGTCTACAATCCCGTGAGCTGTTTCCTTGATATAATCTCTCTCTATATATGTCTTTATACACTTTACTGGTTTTGCTTCTCTAGAGAACCCAGCCTAAGACACCATCCTTTGTAGAAAAAAGGAAAATCTACTTACAAGGAAGGTGAAACGTTACAAGCTTTACATTGGATAATACTTCATTTACTTGTTTCTCACCTGCCATCCAGCTTAGCCTCCCTGAGCTGTCAGAAGATCTCACCAGCAAATAGCAATCCATTCCTTCAAGATGTTCCTGCTAACATAGAAATATAGGAAGGAAATGTCACCGGAACCATAATAAAACCCACTGCTGTCAAGTTGATTTAGACTCTTAGCAACCCTATAGAACAGAGTAGAACTACCCCGTAGGGTTTCCAAGACTATAAATCTTTATGGAGTCAGACTGCCACAACTTTCTCCGGCAGAGAGGCTGGTGGGTTCAAAAGGCCTGCCTTCTAGTTAGTAGCACAGTGCTTAACCACTAAATCACCAGGGATCACCTTATAAACCTTGGCTTCAGTGTTAACACAAACAGCCACTGTGCTCTTAAGTCCTCAGATATTGTTTAATTAAAGCTTCCCAGGAGGCAAACCAAAATAAAATCTATTTTATTTGATTAAATATGGTTTTAAATGCTTTTCCAAGACATATAAAAGCATTTGTCAACTTCTGTTAATTTTTATTAAAATAAAAACTTACCCCTTTGATCTTAACATGCATGTGTATATGTGTGCACACCTCACTTTTATCCTACCAACTTCCTAAAATAGATTTGGGAAGATTATGATTGCTTAATGTCCATGATATGTTCTGTGAAATAGGACGTTATGTGACTTGGATGTTGTGTGAATACCATATTGTATACAGGCAGTCCCCGGGTTATGAACATCTGACTTACATACAACCCAAAGTTATGAACCAACCCCTGTAAAGCCTATTATGTTAAAAATTCAGGGTACAGACAATGGTTCGTAATAACAAACTGGTGCTACTTTGCAACGCACATCAAAACATCATTATTATTATTACTGTATTTTTATGTTAAAAATGTTTTAGTGTATCTGGAAGTGTTTCTTTAATGTTTTTTATGCATAGAAAGGTACACTATATATACTAAGACAAACATTTAACTAACTGATGTCCACTGCATCCTGTTCACCAGTTGGGACTTCTGAACTCTGTTATAACCTTGGGATTATAATCTTCTGGCACCACAAACATACAGATGCTACGTGGTGGGTGGCTGTGCAATAAAACTAATGAATTATTTGTTGTGTGCTGTGGAGTCCATTATTGACTCATAGCAGCCCCATGTGACAGTAGAACTGCTCCGTAGGGTTTTGTAGGCTTTATGGGAGCTGATCACCACGTCTGTCTTCTAATGGAGTCACTGGTGGACTTGAACCACCAGCCTTTTGATTAGCAGCTTAACCATTCTGCAACGAGGGCTTCTTAATGGATTATTATAAGACAATAATCTAGAACTTGGAAATGAAAAGGAAGCAAGTTTGTCCAAAGAGGCTAATATAGTTATATAATGTGAAGTTGATTTTACTCTCAGTTTACTGTTAGCCAGGGCAAAAATGGAAATAGGCTAAACTACATATTCTCAGTATCAGAAAGGAAAAAAACAAAACAAAATGGCAAATCCTTAGTATACCATACTATGAATGTGGTTATACATACATGATTCACCACACATTTGAAACTACTAATGCAAAACATATGTTTATTTTACAAAATTTATATTTTTAATTACTTTGTTTATGTTAATATGAAAAGCTGTTTTTATTCCCTGGGCATACATTCTCTGTACATGCAGTTTTGGGTAGCAGCAATGTATGGGTGATAGGGAAGTTTGCCATAAAGAATTCCCAAAGTGAAAATTTGGGGTACACCTAAATTTTTAAATACTGGTGCCATAGTTAGGATTCTGACTTATTGCACAGTAACTAGCTATTTTAACAACTGGGAAGTGAAGTGAGCAAAATAAATTTATTTGAAAGCTTGGAATTTGTCTAGAAAATGAAGAGCTATATCTCCAATATAGCTATTTGGAGTTTGATTTCCAAAGCTCAAGTTCTTTTAAAATCTTAATCAAAGAAAATATTTTTGTGCAATAGGAAGGGAAGGCAACTAGTTATTCAGCTATAATAACGCACTTGTAACAGAAGTGAAGTCAGTTCAGCAAATGTACAGTCTTCTCAGGTTGAATTCATTTGTTAGTGACATACTATTCACCCCTGGAAAAAAAAAAGTGAGAAAATATTTCCAAGCAAACCAGTATACTTATTTTTACCTTCCTAGAAATGTTTCAAAAAATGAAACAGAGGAAAGCAACTCTTTGGGACTCATAACTGAAAGCCATGAGGTGAAGAAGAAGGTGTAGTGGTAGAAAATAATAACAAATTGCTTCTTTGAGTGAAATGGAGATTCTGGTCGATGGCTTCTTAGATCAATATAGTCTCCTTTCCAGATTGACATGTGATAGAAGACAGTGTAAATATAGATTGGCATATATTGTTGTATTTTTATTGGCATTGTTGAAACTTTCTCTTTGAAAGCTAAGGGCATTTTGGAAAAAACTATTTTTAAAAGTGTTATTCTGCTTAAATTAAGTTTTAGTCTAAATATAGATATTTTTAATGTGAGCCCTGTGCACAGGTATTTAAGTAGAGTTCCCTAACCTGTTTTAATAAATCATGATATTTAGATTTTATGTTTTTATTATCAAAAAGTAAAATGGAATGAATAAAGAATATTTAACTAACAATTTGTATTTGTTTCTGCCTATTATATACCTTGATCCCCATTACCAAATAACTTGAAATAAAGTCATGAGAATTCATGAACTAGCTTAGAGTTATTTAACTGTACAAGATTTTTCTTTATGTTTTGCTGATGCTGGTTTCAAGCCATTATACCACATAAAACCAAACATAAAGCTTAATTGTCAATTCTATTGGAATTTTGCAGACTTCAGAATTTTAGTCCCATAGACAAGTTTTGTTTACTTTTTAAAATTTGCTTTGTTATTTTAGCGATCTTTTTCAAAAGAAAATTAACCTTTAACTGGGATTAACAAAAGCTTATTCTCAAATTTTATCAAGTATCCATATAGCAAATCTGCCTTTTCTATAGCATTTCTATAATATTTGTCGAAGAAATCAAAGACCACCAGGGTCGATTATTGATCTGATGTTTATTGAGTGAGAGCGGATTGCAATCGGGGAGTGTCCAAACCCAAAGTGGAGAGGAACTCCCTTAGGTAGTGCACAGACAGGGTCTTTAAAGGCAGTTAGGGGGTTTCCAAGCAGCCCTGGTGGTGCAGTGGTTGAGTAGCTCGGCTGCTAACTGAAAGGTCAGCTGTTGGATCCCACCAACCGCTCTGTGAGAGAAAGATGCGGCCAGTCTGCTTCTAGCCTTGGCAACTGTATAGCGGCAGTTCTCCTCTGTCCTGTAGGGTCGCTATGAGTCGGAATTGACTAAACGATGTATTTAGGGGATTTTCAGAAGGGAGGTTACAATGATTGGGTCTTAGGTATTTCTTTAATTGAAGGGAGGGTTTTACGAGTCAGGGTCTTTTGTCATTGGCTTTATAGGAGTACTTGTCTGTTGAGGATTGGTTTTGTCTGGTATAGTGAGTCAGAAACATCCTCCAATGTCAAGTTGTTTTGTGTGGAAAGTCTCTGCAGTTAGAACATTTTGAAAAACTCCCTGATGTTCTTGGAATGGTCTGTACCGCACCTGACACCAAACCAAAAACCAAACCCATTGCCGTCTAGTCGATTCCGACTCAGGGCAACCCCATGTGTTACTGAATAGAACTGCTCCATAGAATTTTCTTGGCTATAATCTTTTTGGAAGCAGTTTACCAGGGCTTTCTTCCGCAGAGCTGCTGGGTGGGTTTGAACCATCAATTTTTAGATTAGCAGCCAGTTGCAAACCATTTGCACTACCCAAGCTCCCCATGCGCCTGGCACAGATGTCCCTTAATATTTATTTAATATTTAACACACTTCACAATGTGTGAAACATGCTTTTAGGTGCATTCATTCACTTGATCCTTCTAACAACCTTGTAAAGAAGATAGGGAAGGAATTGTTTTTATCCTTGTTTTTCCAGTAAGGAAACCGGAAAGCAGGCAGCTTAAGTTACATGTTTTTCTGGTTTCAATGACTCACGTCTTTACTGGGTTCCAGATTAGAAGTTAATGCTTAGTGGATTTGCTCTCCGGTTTGCATGGGAGGAGAATTGAAAGCCAATACCCCTAGAATAAAAATGTCTGAAAGGTGAGGTTTAACAGGAAAAAACATACATGAGGAGATCAGTGGATTGCATTTGGTAGTGAAGAATGCATACTATAAATTAGATAACCAACCCCAGATAATTGAATACTGTCTTTATATTCAGCATCTCAGACATGTTTTCCTCATGTCTTACTAATTTATTTAAATTAGGTTGATGAGGTAATTTCCTAGAATTAGCTTCTTGGTAGGCTTGGTAATTGGAGATTCCCAGTGCTGGGGCATCAGAATTCAAAGGCAATTCCAGAAGGCATCAGTGGTAAAGAGCTGTTGGTATCCTTACCAGACTTCCCTTTCAGGCTACAGTGTGCTTCTGGAGTATTTGTGTCAGAGTACATTCTGTTGCTTTAAAAACACAGCAATGTTGAGGCAGCTGAAGGTCTTTAATAAGAAAGCCAATAGCTTCATCTTCTAAGCTGACTGTTCTCTGGAATACCCTGCAATCTCTTTGCATATATGTCTCTCCTGCAAGGAATTGATATTAAGACCACCAGTCAAATATTTTTTGTGTCATTTAATCTCCTGGTCTGTTTGTCTCTGGAAATGTAATTCAGTAATTGAAAGTACACAGTTAAAGAAGGGAAAGTAAAATTAGGTGTGTTCCTGAACCAACAGCTTCTTTTGTTGACTTAAGCTTTAAAGATAATACTAATTAAGCATATATGGAAAAATCCAAATTTTAGCCTGTGTCAATTACAGGATGTTATTAACAGTATCTCACTGAAGAATGAACCTTAGGATTTTTGTTCCCTACACACCCTTATGGTGTAAAGAAGTGTTGTAACAGAGTGTCTTAGTCATCAGTCTTCCCCTGGACCAGGAGCTTCTCTGCGCAGGAACCACAGGTCCATAGGACGCGCTCTGCTCTCGGCACTGCTTTCTTGGTGGTATGAGGTCCCCAACTCTCTGCTGGTTTCTCTTTCCTTTTATCTCTTGTAAGATAAAAGGTAGTGCAGGCCACACCCCAGGGAAGCTCCCTTTGCATTGGATCAGGGATGTGACCTGAGCAAGGTTGTTACATCTCACCCTGATCCTCTTTAACCACAGGCAGAGATTATGATTTGTAACACATAGGAAAAGCACAAAATGGAGGACAACCACACAATACTGGGAATCATGGCCTAACCAAGTTGACACATATTTTGGGGGGACACAATTCAATCCATGACATTGCATCTATTGGGCACCAGAAATTCATGTCCTTGCTACATATAAGATACATTCACCCCACCATATCATAGTAATAGTCTTAAATCAACTCCAAGTCCAAAATCCAAAACTTCCTCTTCGTCTATGAAAGCTAGAATACAAGTTATCTGCTTCCAAAGTACAATGGCAGAACAGGCACAAGCTAGACATTTCCATTACAAATAGGAGAAATTGGAGGGAAAGAAGGCATAACATGCACTAAGCAAGTCAGCAGAACACATTACATTAGCCCTCAAGGCTTTGAAAATAATCCTCTGTTCTCTGAGACCATTTACACAATGGCCCTGCCCTCCAGACTCTAGGTATCAGCCGCACTCTCCGGATTCTGAGTGGAGGTCCCTTGGCCCTGAGCTTCAGCTCTGCCTTCCAGGCCCACTGGGATGGCAACTCTGCTCCCTTGGCTTTAGGCTCACCATTCTTCTAGTCCATCTGAGTGGTGACTTTACCCTTAGAAACACCAAAGGCCATGGCTCCACCCTTTGGAACCCCAGAGGTCCTGGCCATACCTTTTAAGGCTTAGGCAGCTCAGCTTCCTGTGTTCCTTGGCCTCTTGGCCTTCGGGCCTCATGCCTGCATCTGCCCTGCTGGGGCAGGTGTTCCAAACTCAGTTGCTCTACCGATAAGTGCCCAGAAGCACCCCACTCTGCCAGGAAGCCTCCTGTGCACAGGCACTCAGCTATCTCTCCGTGGATCAGCTCCAGTGCTGTCTGGTGTTGGTTTCCAGGTTCTTCTGCTGCCAGTCCTTTGCTGCTCTTTCTCACCATCTGTGCCTTCTCTGGTGTTAACAGTTCTCCTCATTTCCTTCTGAGTCTGCTATCCATTCACAGTTTCAAAACTGTTCCCACATTTTAGGTATCTGTTAGAGCAGCACCCTACTCTCTTGGTACCAAATTCTGTCTTAGTTATCTAGTGTTGCTGTAACAGAAATACCACAAGTAGATGGCTTTAACAAAGAAAAATTTATTTTCTCACAGTCTAGTAGACTAGAAGTCCAAAATCAGGGTGTCAGCTCCGGGGCAATGTTTTCTCTGTCAGCTCTGGGGGAAGGTCCTTGTCATCAATCTTCCCCTGGAGTAGGAGCTTCTCCATGCAGGAACCCCAGGTCCAAAGGATTCGCTCTACCCCTGGCACTGCTTTCTTGGTGGTATGAGGTCCTCAACTGTCTGCATGCTTCCCTTTCCTTTTATCTTTTGTAAGATAAAAGATGGTGCAGGTCACACCCCAGGGAAACTCCCTTTACGTTGGATCAGTGATGTGACCTGAGCAAGGGTGTTACATCTCACCCTAAACCTCTTTAACCACAGGTAGAGGTTATGATTTATAACACGTAGGAAAAGCACAAAATGGAGGACAATACTGGGAATCATGACCTAACCAAGTTGACACATATTTTTTGGGGACATAATTTAATCCATGGCACAGAGAAAGGGGGTTTTACCTCTCAATTGTTGCCTTGCTATTCAATGTTCTCTTTTTTCCTTGACTGGGTCTGGCCTGCCCTATAAGGCCGTCTGACAGGGATATGAAATGCCTGTAACAGGACCTCCCCAAACACTTCCTTGCCTCCATTCTGTAGATATTAGCCTCTCTTTCTCTCTAACCTACAGCAGTGCTGATACTTTTTAAAAAATAACATATAGAGGTATAACTTATATACAATAAAGGCATAGAGTTTAAATGTTCAGTTTGATGAATTTTGACAAATGTGTACACCATACCACCATCACCCTAATCAAGAGATAAAATATTTCCATCATCCTAGAAAGCCCCTTGATGCCCCATTGCAGTCACTCCCACTCTTCCCTCCACAGGCATCTCTGATCTGATCCACTGGTCACCACAGATTAGGTTAGTCTCTTCTAGAACTTCATATATATGAAATAATGACTTCTTTCACTATGAAATGAGATTGTCTGTGAGATCAGCTACAGTGTTGTATATATAAGCAAATCATTCCTTTTTATTTTTGAGTAGGATTTTATTGTATGGCTATACCACAAGTTATTTCTCTATTCACCTCTTTATGAGTATTTGGATTCCTGCTAGTTTTGGACTATTAATGCATAAACTACTATGAACATGTGTGTACATGGTTTTTTAAGAAAATTTTTTATTTTTAGGTAATTGTAGATTAATATGTAGTTGTAAGAAGTTACTCAACAATGAATGAAGTGAAGAAATAAGGCATTGCTTTCAAGGAGAAGAAAATACTATGTGAAAGGAATAGCAGATACAAAGCCCAGAGACAGGAATGAGTTTGGAGTTTCCATAGAACAGCATGTGGCTAGGGTGGCTAGAGTAGAGTGAGTGAAAGGGAGAGAGTAATTAGAAGATAACCTTGGAGAGATATGCAGAGGGAAGATTTTATAAAGCCTTGTGGGCCACGATAAAGAGTTTGGATTTTACACTTTGTATGATGGGAAGTCACAAGGAAGTTTTAAACAAAGGAGTTATATGATTTGATTTGTATTGTTAGAAGATCATTCTGACAACTGAAGTAAAAATTGCCTATAGAGTGGATATAGTGCAATGAGGAAACCAGTTGGGGGGCTATTTTAGTAGTTCAGGTGAGAGGTGTTGGTGATTTAGACCAGGATTTTAGCAATGAAGTTGGAAGAAGAGGTAAGATCCAAGATATATACTGAAAGCAGAACTGAGTGGACTTAATAATGGGTTGTGTGTAGGCTGGGAGGAAAAGAGAGAGGAGTTAAAGATCATTTTTAGGTTTTTTGCTTGGGCCACCAAGGATATGATAGTATCATATACAAAGATGGGGAAGATGGGGAAGATGCAGGTGGGAATGAAGGATAATAAGTTTTCTTTTAAACATAGTAAGCTAAAATGTCTATTATCACCTGTTCTAAGTTCAGGGAAAATATGGGGGCTAATGGGAGTCATCAATGTATAGATGTTATTGAAAACTCTGAACCGGATGAGATCATATAGGGAGTGACTATAGATAGAGAACAGGAGGAGTTTTAGGACTGTGCCACGTGGCACCCCAACCTGCAGAGGTGTGATAGAGAAGGGAAATCCAGCAAAAGTCATCACAGAAGAGCAGCCCATAAAGCAGTAGGAAAACCAGGGAAGTACAATGCCTAAAAACCAAATCTTGATAGTGTTTCAAGAAAGAGGAAGTTACCAGTTTTGACATAATGTTCCTAGTGGTCAAGTAATATGGACTAATTAACTATTGAATTTGGTAGTATTAAGGTCAATGGGGAGCCCCGGTGGTACAGTGGTTAAAGTGCTTGGCTGCTAGCCAAAATGTTGGCAGTTCGAATCCACCAGCTGCTCCTTGGAAACCCTATGGGGCATTTCTACTCTGTCCTATAGCATCACTGTGAGTTGGAATCAACTTGACTGCAATGAGTTTGGTTTTTGGTTTTCTTGGTTAAGGTCAATAGAAACCTCAACAGGAGATGCTTTGGTGGAGTATTAGGGCCTAAAGCCCAGTTGTAACATCTGAGGACAGATGGGAAGATAAGGAAATCGAGAGAGCAAATACTGACCATTCCTTCAATGAAATTTGTTATAAAGCAGAAGAAAGATGCGGTACTGTCTTAGTCTGGGTTCTCTAGAGAAGCAAAACCAGTTTAGCATATAAATATATAGATAGATAGATTTATATCAAGGAAATGGCTTCCATGGTTATAGAGGCTGGAATGTCCCACGTCTGTGGGTCAGGCTAGAGGCTTCTCCTGATTCACATAGCAACAAGGGCTGGCGAACCCAAGATCAGCAGGTCAGACAGCAGGGTTCTTACTCAGGCTGCAAAGATCAACAAATCGCAAGACTGGCAAGCAGATAAGCTGCTAGCTGAAGTCCCAAGAACTGGAAGTCAGACAAATGGGAGCCAGCTGCCGGATCCAGAGTGAGCAAAAGCCCACAAGTCTTGCCAGAAAGTCCACTTATATATTGGATATAAGCCACACCGCCAATGAAACTCTCTTTCAACTGATTGGCTACTCACAGCAGATCTCATCATGGAGGTGATCACATTATATCAAATCTCATCATGGAAGTAATCACATCATCATATGACACCCAAACTACATTATAGCTGCCAAACCACTGAGAATCATGGCCCAGCCAAGCTGACAAATAACCTTAATGATCACAGGTACTATTTGGAGGAAAATATTAAGTCTGTAGAGAGATTTTATTGAGTGTTGTCTTAGTCATCTAGTGCTGCTGTGACAGAAATACCACAAATAGATGGCTTTAGCAAAGAGAAGTTTATTCTCTCACAGTCCAGTAAGCTACAAGTCCAAATTCAGGGCTTTGGCTCCAGGGGAACGCTTTCTCTCTGTCGGCTCTGGAGGAAGGTCCATGTCATCAATCTTCCCTTGGTCTGGGAGCTTCTCTGCACAGGAACCTCAGGTCCAAAGGACATGCTCTGCTCCTGCCCACTGCTTTCTTGGTGATATGAGGATCCCATGTGTCTCTGCTCACTTCTCTCTTTTATATCTCAAAAGAGATTGGATTAAGACACTATCTAATCTTGTAAACCTCATCAGCATAACCTCATCATAGTGATAGAGTTTACAACACATAAGGAAATCACATATAACCTCATCATAGTGATAGAGTTTACAACACATAAGGAAATCACATCAGATTTACAAAATGGTACACAATCATACAGTACTGGGAATCATGACCCAGCCAAGTTGACAGATATTTTTGGGAGACACAGTTCAATCCATGACAAGTATGTATTTTAATTTTTTTAGAATGGGAGATATGTTTGTATGCTTACAGGACTATTCCAGTAGAGAGGGGTAATCTGGTTTATCTAGGAGAGTAGTGGAATTTTGGTAGCAGCAATGTCTTTGCATAGACACAAGGAACCAGTACCCAAGAGAAGGGTTAACTGTTGTAACAGGGGAAGGCAGAGTAGATAGCTCATTGGTAGAATTCCAGTGAGGAGATAAAATCATTCTCTTTTTTCTTCCAGTTTTATTGACATATAATTCCATACCATAACAGTCACTCATTTAAAGTGCCCAACTCAATGAGTTTTAGCATATTCACAGACAATTTAATTTTAGAACATTATCATCACCCCAAAAAGGAAACTGTATCTGTTAGCTGGCCCTCCCCACTCTCCCCTTCTTCCAGCTCCGGGAAGTCACCTATATAATTTCTGTCTCTATAGATTTGCCTATTCTAAATGTCACATAAATGGAATTATACAATATGTGATCTTTTGTGATTGGCTTCTTTCACTCAGCATAATGTTTTCCAAGGTTTTTCCATGTTTAGCATATAACAGTACTTTTTATCGCTGAATTGTATGCATATACCACGTTTTATTTATCCATTCATTAGTTGATGGGCATTTGGATTGTTTACACTTTTTGGCCATTATGTATAATGTTGCCATGAATGTTTGTATATACACTTTCATGTGAACATTTGTTCATATATGAAAACATGTTTTCACTTCTGTTGGGTATATACTTATGAGTGAAATTCTTGGGGAAGTAGTTCTCTTTTGATTATTCATAATTTTTGAGTGAAACATGAGGGGAGGCAATTGGCTGACAGGAAAATTAGAAAGGTTTTTGTTGAAGGTTTGAGAAGGTAGACAGTATGAAATATTTTCCTAGGAAAATAATAGAGCAAATGGATTGGGGATTATTGTAGAAACAGCATGATATTTGAGATTTGAGATCAAAAACTTAAAATGAAAAACCAGTACATAAACTTGTACTTGTAACCATACGGAGTAACTGTAGCTGGACTTATTCTCCAGCAAACAACTAAAAATGTGTCATTGTGCAATCAGCCAAGCAGACTCTAATTCATGAAACAAGAGAAACATATAATGTGAGGCATGCAATCACCCTGGCTCTCTGTTGGAGGGCAGTTTCTTGGATGTAGCACAGGGAGATAGAGTCCAAGCAGAGCACAGTGGCTGACTGAGCTGAGGAAGTAGAGATCAGTGTTTGGGGATGTTGAAGCAGTTGAAACATATGAAGCAATATCATACAGAGGAGGTTGTTGTACAGGGGAGCCAGAGTCTTTGTGGGAATTTGTTGTGAGGCCTTGGCTGATGTCTTAGCTGTATATATACACTGAGAAACTCCACAGATCCTAGCAGAGAATGGCTGCTACAGTTATGACAGTGGAACACAGATACTAGAGATAGCACAGTTTTGGGAGATGTTGGAGTTCTGGTCCAGTTAGAGTGAAGAGACCTCATTAATACCCCACACATTCAGCTGAGATACCAGAGAGGCCATGACTTAGAGTAAAGGCGATGTCCTAGAGTAAGAGCTATACTATACCATGCTAGCAAAGTCAAAAGCCAAGACTTTTAGGATCCAGGAGAGCTGCCAGCAAATTAATTATTTGTCAGCATTCTTTAAAGAGATGGAAAAACTAATCATTAACTTTATTTGGAAAGGGAAGAAGCCCCAGATAAGTAAAGCACTATTGAAGAAGAAAGTAGGAGGACTCACACTACCTGACCTCAGAACCTACTGTACAGCTACGGTAGTCAAAACAGCCTGGTGCTGGTACAACGACAGAGACATTGACCAATGGAACAGAATTTGGAACCCAGATGTAAATCCATCTGCCTGCGGTCACGTGATCTTCAGCAAGCGCCCAAAGTCCATCAAATGGGGAACAGACAGTCTTTTTAACAAATGGTGCTGGCAAAACTGGATGTCCATCTGCAAAAAAATGAAGCAGGACTCATACCTCACACCAAATACAAAAACTAATTCAAAATGGATTAAAGACCTGAATATAAAGCAAAATACTATAAGTTCGTGGAAGAAAAAATAGGATCAATGCTAGAGGCCCTAATACACAGCATTAACAGGATACACACCATAACCAACAACACATAAACTCCAGAAGATAAGCTAGATAACTGAGATCTTCTTAAAATTAAATACTTACGCTCATCAAAAGACTTCACTAAAAGAGTAAAAACAGAACCTACAGACTGGGAAAAAAAAAATTCGGACATTACAGATCAGACAAAGGTCTAATCACTAAAATCTACAAGAAAATATCACACCTTTACAACAAAAAGACAAATAATCCAATTAAAAAATGGGCAAAGGAAATTAACAGACACTTCACCAAAGAAGACATTCAGGTGGCCAACAGACACATGAGGAAATCCTCTTGATTGCTAGCCATTTGAGAAAATGCAAGTCAAAACCACCATGAGATACCATCTCACCCTGGCCTTACTGGCACGAATCAAAAAAACTGGAAATAACAAATGTTGGAGAGGCTTCAGGGAGAGTGGAACCCTTATGCACTGCTGGTGGGAATCCATAGTGATACAACCATTCTGGAAAATGATATGGCACTTCCTTAGAAAGCTAGAAATAGAAATACCATACGATCCAGCAGTCCCACTCCTAGGAATATATCCTAGAGAAATAAGAGCTGTCACATGAATAGACATATGCACACTCATGTTCATTGAAGCATTGTTCACAATAGCAAAAAGATGGAAACAACCTAGATGCCCGTCAACAGATGAATGGATAAGCTATGGTACATACACACAATGGAGTATTATGCAAGAGTGAAATAAGTCAATCAGAAAAGGACAACTATTGTATGAGACCACTACTGTAAAAACTCATGAAAAGCTTTACACACAAAAAGAAACAATCTTTGATGGTTACAAGGGAGGGGAGGGGTAGCGGGGAACACTAAATAGACAATAGATAAATGGTAACATTGGTGAAGGGTAAGGCAGTACACAATACAGGGGGAAGCAGCACAACTTGTACAAGGCAAGGTCATGAGAGCTCCATAGACACATCCAAACTCCCTGAGGAACTGAATTGCTGGGCTGAGAGTTGTAGGAACCATGGTCTCGGGGAACATCTAGCTCAATTGGCATAACATAGTTTATGAAGAAAATATTCTACATTCTACCTTAGTGAGTACCGTCTGGGGTCTTAAAAGCCTGTGAGCAGCTATTTAAGATACTCCACTGGTCTCACCCCTTCTGGAGCAAGGGAGAATGAAGAAAACAAGATACAAGGGAAGGATTAGTCCAGAGGACTAATGGACCACAACTGTCACGGCCTCCACCAGACTGAGTCCAGTACAGCTAGATGGTGCCTGGCTACCACCACTGACTACTCTGACCGGGATCATAACAGAGGGCCCCGGAGAGAGCTAGAGAAAAATGTAGAACAAAATTCTAACTCACAAAAAAAGACCAGACTTACTGAACTGACAGAGACTGGAGAAACCTCAAGAGTATGGCCCTGGACACCCTTTTAGGTCAATAATGAAGTCACTCCCAAGGTTCACCCTTCAGCCAAAGATTAGACAGCACCATAAAACAAAACGAGACTAATGGGGCACAACAGCCCAGGGACAAGGACTAGAAGGCAGGAGGGGACAGGAAAGCTGGTAATAGGGAACCCAAGATAGAGAAGGGAGAGTGTTGACATGTCGTGGGGTTGTTAACCAATGTCATAAGACAATATGTGTACTGTTTAATGATAAACTGTTTGTTCTGCCTTCATCTAAAGTACAATAAAAAAAATTAAAAAAATAGTTAATTGTCAGAACAAAAATAGATACTCTCTTAAGGAAGACAGTGTAATCCAACATACCGTAAAAAAGTATTTGACATGGGAAGAAGCAGGAGAATGTGGCTCATAATTAAGGAAAAAGAAGTCAATGGAAACTCACCTGGAGATGACCAACAGGTTGGAATTAGCAGACAAACATTTTAAATCAGCTCTTATAAATATTCAAAGAAAATACGGTTTTACTGAGTATGCAAACGGGGAACCATAGCAGAGGAATGGAAAATATAATTAAAGAAATGGAAGTTCTGAAACTATAAAGTATGAAAAAAATACGCAGTCATTGGACTAATTTCATAGCTGGCTGAAGATGGCAGAAAAATGAGTTAGGGAATGGGAAGACAGATTCATAAAAAATATGACACCTGAAGAACAGAGTTGCCAATACAAGAACAGATTGCAAATACATGAACTGACCTGAGTTGGACAAGATCAGGAAGTCTAAATACATGAAACTGAAATCCCAGAAAGAAAGAAAAGAGAATGAGGCGGGAATAATTGAAGGCATACTGTTCAAAATTTTCTTAAATGTGGTGAAAGAAAAATCAACCAACAGATCCAAGAAACTCAGAAAATCCGAAGTAGAATAGATACAAAGAAAACTGCATATTGACTGAAAAATCAAACTACTGAAAAACAAGAGATAAAGAGAAAATCTCAAATAAATCCAAGAAAAAATGACATGTCACATAAAGGAGACCAATAATATCAATGACTGCCAACTTCTCTTCAGAAGTACTGAAGCCCAGAAGAAAATGAAATGAAATTTTTAAAGTACTGGCAAAAGAGTCAACCCAAAATTCCACTTCTAACAAAAATATCCTTCAAAAATTACCATGAAGTAAAAATTCAGAGAAACAGAAAAAGAGACAATTTGTTTCCAGCATACCTGCATTGTAAGAAACACTGAATCAAGTTCTTCACGCTGAAGAAAAATGATTTCAGATAGAACTCAGATCTCTATGCATAGTACATATGTAAGTGAATAGAAAATACTAGGTTTTTTTCAGTCCTCTTAATGACTATTTAAAGCAAAAAGAGCATCTTCCAGGTATAGGAGATAAATGGAATTAACCAGTTGTGAGGTTCTTGTAAGGTTTACATTACATGCATGAAGTGTAAAGGATGATGGGTGAAGTATGAAGAATAAAATGTGAGGTACGATATTAATTCTAGCTAAGAATGTGTATTGTAGTTATTAAAAATTATGAAATGAATTAGAGTTAAAAATCCAACAGAAAAAATAAAAAAAACTTAAAAATTTTTTGACCCAAAATAAAGTAGGAAAGGAGCAAGTACCAGATTTTAAAAATAGATAGCATGATGTCAATGTTAATGCAAACATTTATCACTTGAAATCAATCAATGTAATTCAGTGTAGACCTGAACCTGAAGAAAATGAAAATCTTCGGAACTGGACCACTAAACAACGTCATGATAAATGAGAAAGAAATTAAAGTTGCCAGTGATTTCATCCTGCTTGGATAAACAATCAGCATCCATGGAAGCAGCAGTCAAGAAATCAAGCAACGTATTGCATTGGGAAAATCTGCTGCAAAAGACCTCTCTAAAGTTTTCAAAAGCAAAGATGTCACTTTGATGGCTAAGCTGCGCCTAACCCAAGACATGGTCTTTTCAATCACCTCATAAGCATGTGAAAGCTAGACAGTGAAAAAAGAAAGTAGAAGAAGAATTGATGCATTTGAACTGTGGTGTTGGTGAAGAATAGAAGAGATACAACCAGAATACTCCTTGGAAGCAAGAATGGCAAATCTTTGGCTAGTTTACTTTGAACACATCATCAGGAAGGACCAATCAGTAGAAAAGAACATCATGTTTGGTAAAGTAGAGGGTCAGTCAAAGTGAGGGAAACCCTCAATAAGATGGATTGACATAATAGCCATTGCAATGGACTCAAACACAGCAACAACTGTGAAGACGGTGCAGGACTAGGCAATGTTTCATTCTGTTATACATGGGGTCACTATGAGTTGGAGCCTACTTGACAACACCTAGCAACATAATGACACATTAAAAAAGGAAAAAAAATATGATCATCTCAATAGATGGCAAAAGTCTTTGGAAAAAATTCAGCATTGTTAAAAATCAAGAAAAAGTGACTGAGCAGCTAGAAATAGAGGGTAATATCCTCAGGTTGATAAAGGGCATCTACAAAAATAAATAAATAAAGCTAACATTATGGTAAAAGGCGAAGTGTTTTCTGCATAAGATCAGGAAAAAGAAGATGTCCACTCTCAAGACTTCTATTAAACATTGTAGTAGAGGGTCTAACCAGTGCAGTAGGCAAGAAAGAGGGGAGGAGGAAAGCCTAGTGATTGGCAAAGAAGCAATAGAACTGTTTTTATTTGCAGATGATATGATTGTCTACATAGAAAATCCTAAGGACTTTACAAAAAATAAAAACAAAACTCCTGAATTAGTGAATCTGGTGAGGTTGTAAGAATCAAGGTCGATACATGAAAACCAATTGTATTTTTATACACTAGCAATTAAAAAACTTGAAAATTACATTTAAAAAGTCCATTTACGATAGTATTTAGAAACATAGAATACTTAATAGCTGGGTCAGACAGGACCCATTGTTGTACTGTGAAGAGTGTGGTTAGATGACAGCCTTTAGCCAATAGCTTTATCAAGGTTCACCTTTTGAACCCAAATCATATTTCTTCATTGTGGCCCCTGACCAATGACTGAGGAAGGTTGTAGTACAAGGGCTCAGCCATTTTCACTCAATGTGGAGCTCATTTAATGGACAGTTTTCCTTTAGAATTTCTCATTGGACCTGGCAGAAGTTTTGTCAGATCTACATTATGGTCTGATGACTTTCCCTGTCCCATCCTACTTTTTTCATTTTTACATAGGTGTTACTCCTCAATGAACTGTTTATAATTCCATCTCAGGCTCTGCTTTCAAGGGGATCCAAACTTAACAAAAGATGTGCAAGACCTCTACAATAACATGTAGAAAACATTGCAGAGACAAATTTAAAAATTAAAGAGACATACCATGTTCTTTCAACACTTATTAGTATTAAGATGCTAGTTCTCCTCCAGATGGACCTACAGATGCAATGTAATTCCAAACAAAATCCCAGAAGCCTTTTTTTTTTTTGTAGAAATTGACAAGTTGATTTTAACATATGCAGGAAGTTCTCACTTGGTGTGGTTCTGCTATGCACGAATTAAATAAAACCAGCCTCCAACAACACGGTTCAAATGTCAGTTACCTCAGTATTTATATAAAGTATAAACTTTGCCAGCAGCTCTTCCGTCCACAGATCATTATCTACATAACAGATGTGCATCTTGATTAGTGACCAATCACATCACATCTTTCAAAGTCAGTCAGTGATTGGTCAGTGTGCATCTGTTTTTCAGTTCATACACAGGCAGCAAAGCATATAGTTGTTTGGCTTATCTCACAGTGATAGACTCACATAATTTAACCTGTAAAGCAGTAGTCTATGGGATAATGGCCTCAGATCACTCTGATTCTTTTGGGGACTTGAATGAAAATGTGAATATTTGCTTTTTACCACCAAATCCAACTTCATGAATCCAGCCAGTGTACCATAGAATCACTTCAACTTCCAAAGCCTATTATCTTAGATGGACTTTCAGACAGTTATTGACGTTACAGCTGGAGACCATGCAATTTCCTTAGATGTGTTTTGGAAAAATATGTAACATAAAGCCTGCAACTGAAAACATTCCAAGCATCATAGCAGGAAGTAACAGCGAATAATATGCATACAGTATGGCAGAAACCTTTACTGTATTGTGCAAATAACTTTGCAGAATTTGAATCAAATGTAAATGGAGTTATAGAAGAGGTGACCATAGAAATGTTGACACTGCCATCATTCAGGAGACTCTACATATGCAGCCAGAGGAACTTAGTGAAGGCAAATTTACCAACACAAATGAGAAAAGTGGTTGTGAAAAACATATGGAGAAGTTGTGAGTGACATTGGCAAAAACTTGACATTAATGGAACTCTTGGAAGTATTCCAAGACCCTGAAAATTCAATGAATAAAATGTTGAAAGCTGACCTAAACTTAGAAACAAGTACAACAACCCATCAAGGCACAGAATAGATGCTCCCTCTGTAATTTACGAGGTGAGAAGAAGGAAGTTTGAAGTGTAGTCAAACTACACTTCGTAAATTTTTTAAAAAGAAAGAAAGCACTTTTCTCAATGTTACTAAAGTTTTAAACTTTATTGTACTACATAAATATTAGTTATACTATTTTTTCATTGTTGATGTACTGCATCGACAGGAAATTGCCAGAAATTCAAGCCAGATTCAGAAGAGGATATGGAACGACGGATACCATTGCTGATGTCAGATAGATCTTACCTGAAAGCAGAGAATGCCAGAAACATATTTACTTGTGTTTTATAGACTATGCAAAGGCATTCAACTGTGTGGATCATAAGAAATTATGGATAGCATTTTGAAGAATGGAAATTCCAGAATACTTAATTGTGCTCATGCAGAACTGGTACATAGAACAAGAGGCAGTTGTTCGAACAGAACAAGGTATACTGCATGGTTTAAAATCAGGAAAGGTGTGCCTCAGGGTTGTATGCTTTCACCATAGTTATTCAATCTGTATGCTGAGCAAATAATCCAAGAAGTTGTACTATACAAAGGAGAATGTGACGTCTGGATTGGAAGAAGACTCATTAACAGCCTGCCATACGTAGATGACACCACCTTGCTTTCGGAAAGTGAAGAGGACTTGAAGCACTTACTAATGAAGATCGAAGACTACAGCCTTCAGTATGGATTACAACTCAACATAAAGAAAACAGAAATCCTCACAAGTGGACCAGTAAGCAACATGATAATGGAGAAAAGATTGAAGTTGCCAAAGATTTCTTTTTACCTGGATCCACAATCAACGCCCATGGAAACAGCAGTCAAGAAATCAAATGATGTATTGCATTGGGCAAATCTGCTGCAAAAGACCTCTTTTTTATTTTATTTTATTGTTGTACTTTAAGTGAAAGTTTACAATTCAAGTTAGTCTCTCATGCAAAAATTTATACATACCTTGTTATGTGACCCTAATTACTCTCCCTATACTATGACAGCACACTCCTCCTTTCCGCCCTTGCTTTCCCATGTCCATTCAACCAGCTGCTGACCCTCTCTGCCTTCTCATCTCACCTCCGGATAGGAGCTGCCCATTTAGTCTCATGTATCTACTTAAGCTAAGAAGCACGCTCTTCATGAGTATCATTTTATGTCCCATAGTCCAGTCTAATCTTTGTCTGAAGAGTTGGCCTCAGGAATGGTTTTAGTTCTGGGTTGACAGAGAGTCCGGAGGCCAGCGTTCTGAGGTTCCTCCAGTCTCAGTCAGACCATTAAGTCTGGTCTTTTTACTAGAATTTGAGTTCTGCACCCTACTTTTCTCCTGCTCCATCAGGGACTCTCTGTTGTGTTCCCTGTCAGGGTGGTCATTGGTGGTAGTCGGGCACCATCTAGTTCTTCTGGTCTCAGGCTGATGGAGTCTGTGGTTTATGTGGCCCTTTCTGTCTCTTGAGCTAATATTTTTCTTGTGTCTTTGGTGTTAAGCTGGTTCTTTTTAATAGGCACATACATAGTATTCCTTAGTAAGTACATAGATAGTATTCATTAGTATGGTTAACATATTATTTATTTCATCCTCTTGCCATTCATGTTCTACTGTGATGTTTCCAGATTTTCACTGTTACAGACAATGCAGTGAACATTTCAGTACATCCATCATTGCATCAGAGGGCAGATGTGACTTAATGTATGTTTGGATCTAGGAACTATAATAATGTTATCAGGAATCTGCCTTTCACATGTTTGGCTTGGTTTTTCTCTTGGTTGGCTTCATTTTCAGGCCACCTCACCTCATATGGTAGCAATTACCACAACCAGCAGTTCCAGGCTTACATTCTACAAATCGAACAACCTCTTTCCCAATATCAACAAAAGTGGAAGCACTGGATCTCAGGCTAATACTTTCCTTGTGACTTTAGTGTTCTTCATTTTCTTTTACTCCAGGTGGGTAGGGACCAATTGATGCATCTTAGATGGCCACTCGGTAGCTTGCAAAAGACCTCCTTAAGTGTTAAAAAAGCAAGGATGTCACTCTGAGGACTAAGGTGTGCCTGACCCAAGCCATAGTATTTTCAGTCAACTCATATGCATGCGAAATCTGAACAATGAATAAGGAAGACGGAAGAAGAATTGATGCCTTTGAATGATGCTGTGGGTAAAGAATATTGAATATACCATGGACTGCCAGAAGAATGAACAAATCTGTCTTGGAAGAAGTACAACCAGAATGCTCCTTAGAAGCAAGGATGATGAGACTTCATCTCAAGTACTTTGGACATATTATCTGAAGGAACCAGTCCCTGGAATAGGACATCATGCTTGGTAAAATAGAGGGTCAGTGAAAAAGAGGAAGACTCTCAACAAAATGGATTGACACAGTGGCTGCAGCAATGGGCTCAAACATAGCAACAGTTGTGAAGATGGCACAGGAGCAGGCAGCATTTTGTTCTATTGCACATGGGGTCATATGAGTCAGAAGTGTTTGGGCAGCAGCTAGTAACAACAATTTTCTCAAAGCTGCAATAAGGTGTATAAACAGGAATCACCCCTATTTTATATAGAGATAACAATGTGAACACAGAAAAAATGTGTTTTTGGTGTTAGAACTAGATTTGTTTTATCCATTGTATCCTGATATTCTGGTAGCACCCCTGGAAAACAAAAGAGTAATATAAATATCAGTTTTTCCTGTTTTCTTAGAAGAACTTTATTAATTTTCTTTTCCTTGTGCTGAAATAAATCTGCCAGGGGGACAGTGCAACATTTTTGTTCTGTTGTACATGGGGTTGCCATGAGTCTCGGGCCAACATGACAGCAGCCAATAACCAACAGCGTTGTCTAGTTAATAAGATTGTTGCTGGTGGAGGCCAGCAACATTCCATCAGGTATGAGTGGGTAGGTCCTCTGAAGGCTGTTGTGAGTACACCTTGTTTTTGTAGAGGAATCGTGGCTGCAGAAAGACACTTCCCCTTATACTTAAAACACAGTTAGTTGTCCTGAAAACTTGGACCTAGCCAGAAGCTCTTTCAAGCAAAGTCTTTACCAAAAGTCAAACATTTATAATACTTTAGAGTTTGATTTGAAAGCGGATCTTTTCTGTGGTATGGGAGTTGGGTTTTTTTCACATAGTGGGAGGAGGATTTTACTTTGGAGATTCTTCCAGTTACTTCTATCTCATTCAATTCCAAATATCCTATTTTCTCCTTAGCTAAAAAGTTAGCTTCTTGAAGGCATAGAGTTGAAGAGTACCAATATTTGTTGAAGCAGGTACTACTAATCAACCACAAGGAATGAAAAACAAACTGAGTCTTAAGAACATGAGGTTGTCTTGAAGTCTGTTTTGCCATTTCCTGCATGTTTGCTTTGCTAAAGGGCAGCAAGTGTTCAAAGCCATACCTCTTAGATGAAAACTCACCCGACAATAATGATTCATGCCACTTAAGAATGGTATTAAGAGCTGGAGACAAAGCCAAGTTCTTATACTTAGCATTGATGAATGGAATGCAATTTCACAGGATAATTTTCACTAACAATATTTTACACTTTAAATTGGTGTAAGAACCCAATGAGTTTAATTCTGCTTTTTTTCCCCATTGTGTCTGAAGAAAACTAGTTTCTTGCATTCTTTTCCTCATTGGTACTAAAAGTTCTTTACTTCAGCACAGAACTTATGTTATTCTCTCCACACCAAAAACTTAATAATTGTCCCAATAATATAATAAACGTTGAAGTAAAGAAGACAGGGAAACAAAATGGGAAAAAAATAA
The DNA here is from genome assembly GCA_030035585.1 of Dugong dugon. Lineage (NCBI taxonomy): Eukaryota > Metazoa > Chordata > Mammalia > Sirenia > Dugongidae > Dugong > Dugong dugon. The sequence goes on along the minus strand of CM057460.1, from coordinate 102,137,080 downwards.
AGGAAAAGTTAAGGTCTGGCTAGCATTATGAGTAGAAACATAAAACGGCTTTCTAATATCCAAACAACAGATATATATATATATATATATATATATATATATATATATATAGACTTAGTAAATAACCTGTTGGTTTATGGAAGCTTTCTTTGTATTTTAGAATAATTTGAAATGGAAACTAACAATTTATTGAGTAGTTATTTTATGCCAGGCTCTGTCCTCAGTACTTTCTATGAAATAAGTCACAGAATCCACACAACAACCTCATAAAGTAGGTATTAGAAACATGTCATTTTATATATGACTTAAATGAGGCAAAGGAGGCAAAGTAACTTACCTCAGGTCACATAGCTAGTAAGTGGTGGAACCAAGTTTGAAACCCAGGCAGTCTGACTCTAGCCTGAACAGCGTTAGCCGCTGTGTGTTTACGCCAAACACTGACATGTTTTGTTGTTACTGTTGCTTTATCACATTGACAATTTTTCAGATGGCTATGGCTATATATGAAGAAAACTATTATGAAATTATTTCTCCTAAACAATTTTCGGCTGAATTGAATTAACCTTCTGATTTCTGAATCCAATGAATACCTAATTCAGTGGTTAAATGGGATTTTTAAAAATTAGTTGCCAGTTCGTTAATTATACTATACCAAAAAAAACAAACCCATTGCTGTCGAGTCGATTCTGACTCATAGCAATCCTGTAGAACAGAGTAGAACTGCCCCATAGAGTTTCCGAGGAGCGGCTGGTGGATTTGACCTGCTGAACTTTTGGTTAGCAGCCGTAACTCTTAACCACTGTGCCATCAGGGCTGTAAAAATTAGAGTCAAAGTAATCCTCATACATAGATGAAAAGGTCAAACAATGATAGATGGCTTAGAATAAGAAGCTGCAGGTCTCTCCCTACTTTTCTAGCATCCCAGACAGCTTCTCCTCCAGTCTGGTGCTTCTGAACCAGTCCTAAAATGAGGATTTTAGCTCTCTTATCCCCTCCAAACATTCTTGGAATATACTTAGGCTAAATTTTTACTAAATATACCTTCAGTATTTTCATTTTATCACCATGTAAATATATCTCATAGCTGAACCATGCTAATTTCCTTTCCTGTGTAACTTATTTTTCCTGAAATTTTTTCATGTGCTTAGTTTTCTTTGAATGTATGCTAGGTCTTTCCATACTCTTCAATAGTCTATAATTTTCCACATGGTCAAAATTGTCAAATATATTTGTCCCATGTTTTCTTGGAGACATTCCTTCTGGAACTCTCCATCCTCTGGCTTCAATCTGGACTAACTGCTCTATAGGATTGTGGGACCACTGTATCCAGGGACTGTTTTTATTCAAATATCGTGCACCTTCTATGTTTGTTTGCACTTAGGAAAATACTTCTTGGGGGTGGGAGCAGTTGGCAAATAAACGTAGAAGGTGTGCATTATTTTTGTAAAAATATAGTATCCTTTACTGTCATTCTTAGAATTCTTATTGCTCTTATCTTATGTTGGATCTTGTGTTTCATGGAGTCCATGTCTGTCTCTTCTTAGCTTACCTCTTTTTGTTTTTTGTGGACAACATCCTCCAGTAGTTTTTAAATACAAGATGCAAGAAACAGACATTTTCTGTTACTTTTCACATGTAGAAATGTCTTTATTCTACTCTATCATTTGATTAATAATTCTGGGTTGAAAAAACATTTTCCCTTAAAGTTTGGAAGGCATTCTTCTTTTGACTTCCAGCTTCTTATATTTCTTTAAAGTTTTAGCCATTCTGATTTCTAATTGCTTTTATTTGATCAGTTTTTCTCTCTGGGTTTAGCATCTTCTCTTTATCTCCAGTTGTGAAATTTCATGATGGTAAGCATTGAGGTAAGGCCTTTTCCCCGCCCGCCCCCCCCAATTGTACTGGACACTTGGTGGGCCATTTAATATGATACATGTTCTTAATTTTTGGTAATGTTTTGTTTTTATTTTATTCCCATCATTATCTCTCTTATCTCTTAGTAATACTCATTATTTCATTTAACAACTAGTTATTATGCACCTCCTCAACGTCAGGAATTGTAATTCTGTGTTAGAGTTTACAGCAGTGGCTAACATTGCCCTCATGGAGCCCATTGGTCAGATATTGGGCCTTCTGGGTTGAGCCTTTAATTTCTTAATTTATTTTTTCTCTAGTTCATCTCTTCATCTACTTGTTTCCACTTTCTGAAAGATTTCCCTGACTTTATCTTCTAAATCTTTATTTTTAATTTCTAGTTGCTCTTTCTTGTTCTCTGATTGTTCCCTTTTTATAGCATCCAGTTTTTGTTTCTTATCTCTGTTAGAGGAAATTAAATACCTTTGAAGCATTCTTCTGAGGCCTTGGTGGTTCAGTGGTAGAATCCTAACCTTCCATGTGGGAGATCCAGGTTCAATTCCTGGTCAGTGCACCTTGCAGCAGCCACCACCCATCTGTCAATGGAGACTTGTGTGTTGCTATGATCTGAACAGATTTTAGTGGAGCTTCCAGATTAAGACAGACTAGAAAGAAAGGCCTGGTGATCTACTTCTGAAAATCATCCAGTGAAAACCCTATGGATCACGACTGTTCTATCCGCAACTGATCATGGGGCTAGCACAGGACCAGGAAGCATTTCATTCTGTTGTGCATGGAGTTGCCATGAGTCGGGGGCCATCTTGATGCCAACTGACAACAACAATAACAAGTATTCTTCTGTTCTTTTCATAGTCTTTAAACCTAAAACCAAACCCATTGCCATCAATTTGATTTCAACTCATAGCAACCCCATATGTTACCAAGTAGAACTTCACTCCATTGGGTTTTCTTGGCTATAATATTTATGGACGCAGATCACTAGGCCTTTCTTCCACAGCGCTGCTGGGTGGGTTTGAATTGCCAAATTTTTGGTTAGTAGTCGAGTGCAAACTGTTTGCACCAACCAGGGACCTTTTGCGTGGTCTCTATTTACTCTGTATTCCTTTTGTAACTTATTTGAGTCTCCTTCATGTTGGTGGTTTTTCTAAATGTCTGGTGATCCTTGTCTGTGTTCATATTTAAGAGTTAAGCACTAAAATGCTAATTAGATGCTCTGCCTGCATGTGTGAGCTTATAGTCTGGTAGACTGCTCTATAGGTCAGTTATGTGGACAGGAGCCAAAGTGGGGGGAAGATGGAACTGATACTGGGTGTAATTACTGGGATCAGAGTGTGATGTGTCTTGTATATCAGGATAAGAAATTTAAGCTTTATTCTGTAAACATGGAGAATCTATATATGCTCATATTTGAGACAAGTCTTTTGCAGTCCCCCTTTTTAGTCCTTTTTCCTAAATGGATGCAAACTCCTTGTCTTTGTTTCATTCTCTCATAAACATTTTTCCCTGGATATGATAATATTTTATGTTGAGTCACTAAACACTAATCTATTGCTTTCAAATTGCCATATACATTGCTAATGTAATTTAGTTCTTGCATTCTGACTACAGGCATCAGATAACAACTTTAATAAGTTATTGCCTTGCTATTCAGGGCATCACTAAGTTCTGATTGACTGACATCACTTGTGGCCTTGTTGGCCCCAATACCAGTCTGTCAATAATGTATATTTTCAGGGTGCATGCTTTAGTAGGCACTTTTTTTGATAAAGGAACATTATGAGTCTTTGTTTTCCATAGTTCATAATTATTTGTTCCAAGTAATCCCAAGTTAATACATGACAGTGTTTTCAGTTCAACAGAACTATATAAACAAAACACTTCAAAACACAATCTCCTTTCCTAAAAATAAAATTGGTTGGAAATGTTGTTTTCATTATATGGTATAAGTGACTGTGTGTGAATAAAATGGGAACATGCGCCTGTTCAATGAATTATATACTTTTTTTTTGTTAGACTCTGAGGGTGTTTGTTGTAGTCTCTTACATCCCTTTGTACCCTTGAGTTCTTGGAGATTTGCCCTGTGGTAACAGGACCCCTGCCCCTAAGCAGTGGGGCCATTGGTTTTATAGCAAGGAGATGGTACACAACAGCATGGTAGATCTCAGAGTTCTCCTCACTCACTTCCTTATTCATTCAGCAAATGTATATTGTGTGCATAAGCTGGACCAGGGACCATTGTTAAAAAGCAAAAATCATAGTTAGAGAAATCTCTGTAGTGCCTTGTGCAGTGCTGGACATTGTATAGCCACCAAATACATGTTTGTTGATGAAGAATGTGATAATTCTTCTATACCCGTGAAGAAAGCCAGGGAGTGCTTTCTATCACTTAAATAGCATCCATTCAGGAAAAGGAACTTAAAAGAGTGACTGCAAAAGACTTGTTTCAAGTATGACCATCATATAGATTGTCAACATTTACAATATAAAGCTTGAATTTCTTATCTTGATACACAAGGCACATCACACTCTGATGCCAGCAGTTACGCCCAGTCTCAGTGCCACTTTTTCCTCCCCTTTGCCTCCTGGCCACATAATTGACCTATAGAGCAGTCTACCAAACTATAAGCTCATACATGCAGGCAGAGCATCTAATTAGCATTTTAGTGCTTAATTCTTAAATATGAACACATAGAAAGTGGAATCCTCAGTGAAGCTAACAGTGCAGGAAGGAGTGCTAAAAAGTAACATAGATTATGAGCTGCTTTGACAAGAGGGGTAAAAGAGACTAGCTAAGTGACAGTAGAATCTTGGAGGAAGCCAGTTTGTAAGTGTTTTCATGGCACACTTACCATCATTTTGATTACATTGCTGTTGGGGAGGGATGTTTTGATGTGAAGAGCTAAATGCTTATAGAGAAAGCTCACTTGTTTGGAGCACCTAAAGCTCTTAGGAAGAATTAAAATGAGAGAGAAATCCCTCTGAGGAGCACAGATAAAAGTAAACACAATGATTCTATTTTCTTCTTGGAGGAAAAAGTATGGAAAGCCAGACCTTGAGCAGTCTGAGCAATTTTCACTTCCTTATAGAACTGGAGTTCATTGCAACTGTATGGAGAGCAAGAAGTGACCTTCTGTCATTTCTAATGTGATAGGCAAATGCTTTCATGAAGACTTAATTCAGGGAATGCAGATTATCAATAGGGACCACAGATTTAATTCTGGTGCCCATGGAGACCAAAGCTACTGAGGGTTATGGTAATACTGGGGCTGTGGAAACCTTGACCAGAAGCCTAGTTACCCAGGAAGGGTGTTACTATGTCACCAGAAGCCTGAGGGTCAGGCGGATCAAACAGCAGGTCAAATGCAAAATTCTGGATTAACTGGGAAAGTCAAAGTCCATGGGTAGAGATCCAGGATGAACAAGGTCGTTGGAAGCAGCCAAACAGAATCAGAATGTGTGAAGTCATAGATCTTGGTTTCAGTCAAGCGAGGATAGAGCAAGCAACTAAGAAACTGAATCCCTCTCAGAGTTGGAAATATGGACGCTCGCAAGTCAGACAGCATAGGTCGTATCGATCCTTCAGAATGAGATTTTTAAAAAAAATTTTTAATTAATAAAGTTATTTATTTCATTGTGGTGAGTATATATATTACAAAAATTTGTAATTTCAACCTTTTTTTATGTACGATTCAGTGATATCAATTAGTCTCGTCACATTGTACAACCATCACTACTATCTTCAGATTGAGTTTTAAGCAGCCTTCAGGACTAACAGTGTTACATTCCAGAGTAAGGGAAATTCAGCTGCTGGTGGTCTTTTAGTAGACAGCTAGATCCTCTGAGCAGTCCTCAACTCTAACGTGTTTTAATATGTCATGTATGAATGTCATTTGAATTTCACAAAGTAATTCTCATGATAAATTTTTGACATAGATTTAATATGATACATATTCACATTTTTTTAGTACCAGGAAAAAAAATTACATACAAAAGTATCAGCTTACTTAACTTTGTCTCTGCTAGTTACTAAATATCACAGACTGTGCACCACATATGCAGAGATGTTGTTGTTATGTGCCATCGAGGCGGTTCCGACTCATAGCGACCCTGTGTGCAACAGAACGAAACACTGCCCAGTCCTGCGCCATCCTCACAATTGTTGTTACGCTTGAGCCCATTATTGCAGCCACTGTGTCAGTCCGTCTCATTGAGAGTTTTGCTCTTTTTCGATGACCCTGTACTTTACCAAGCATGATGTCCTTCTCCAGGGACTGGTCCCTCCTGATAACATACCCAAAGTATGTGAGACTAAGTCTCACCATCCTCGCTTCTAATGAGCATTCTGGTTGTACTTCTTCCAGGACAGATTTGTTCATTCTTCTGCAGTTCATGTTGTATTCAATATTTTTCACCAATACCATAATTCAAAGACATCGATTCTTCTTCAGTCTTTCTTATTCATCGTCCAACTTTCACATGCATATGTGGCAATTAAAAATACTATGGCTCGAGTCAGGTGCATCTTAATCCTTAAAGTGACATCTTTCCTTTTTAGCACTTTAAAGAGATCTTTTACAGCAGATTTACTCAATGAGTCCTTTGATTTCTTGACTGCTGCTTCCATGGGTGTTGGTTATGGATCCAAGTAAAATGAAATCCTTTACAACTTCAGTATTTTCTCCGTTTATCATGATGTTGCTATTGGTCCAGTTGTGAGGATTTTTGTTTTATGTTCAGGTGTAATCCATACTGAAGGCTGTGGCCTTTGATCTTCATCAGTAAGTGCTTCAAGTCCTCTTCACTTTCAGCAGGCAAAGTTGTGTCATCTGCATATTGCAGGTTGTTAATGAGTCTTCATCCAATCCTGATGCGCTGTTCTTCTTTCTGTAGTCCAGCTTCTCGGATTATTTACTCAGCGTACAGATTGAATGAAAAGATGCAAAGATGGAAGCTCCTAAATATGTTCAGTGGTTTATCTCTCCAAAGTACTGAGTGTAATGATTGTTGTTGGTGAGGGTGGTTGCTGTTGGGGCAATTCCAACTCATAGCAGCCCCATGTGTTACAGAGTCATACTGCTCCATTGGGTTTTTTTGGATGTAATCTTAATGGAAGCAGATCTCCAGGCTTTTTCTTCTGCAGTGCTGGTGGGTGGGTTTGAACTGCCAACCTTTAGGTAAGTAGTTGTGTGGGAGCCATTTGTGCCACCTAGGAAATTAAGAGAAATGGTATACCCCAAACCCCACTGCCATTGAGTCAATTCCAACTCATAGTGACCTCATAGGGTTTCCAAGACTTTAAATCTCTATGGAAGCAGACTGCCACGTCTTTGTCCCGCAGAGCTGCTGGTGGTTTCAAACTGCCCACCTGTTGGTTTAACCACTGCACCACCAGGGCTTCTTAAATGAAATGGTATAGGATGATTATTGTGTTTATCTCCTTTGGTTCCACGCTGGGGCACAGATGACCAACCGTCCACCAAAATGCTGTCTCTTCATTATGTAGAATTATCTCTGGGAAGTCACTCCCCACCAAGGGACTAAATTTCTCAGCCTCTATTGAATCTAGGTGGGGCCATGTGACTAGTTCACACCAATGGCAGAATGAAAACTATGTCACTTCTGGGCAAAGACAGTTAAGAAGTGAGTGTGCCTTACCCGTCTTTCCTCCTTCTGTCAGCTAGATGCAGGTGACTCCCTCTGAGGCCTATGGGATGGCAGAGCTACAAGATGGGAGGCCCTTGGGCCTTGAATGACCACATCGAGAAAAGCCACCTGTCAACTAGGAACATTCACATTAGAAAGAAAGAAACAACGTCTATGGAGTTAGGCCACTTAGGGTTTATGTTACAGCATCTAGCATCACCCTAATTCCTTTTACTCATGGGAATTAAGTAGAGTTGCCAGATTTAGCTAATAAAAATATCGGATGCCCAGCTAATTTCACATAAATGACAAATAATTTTTACTCTATGAGTAACTTAGTAAAGTAACACATTTTTAAGTGTATGTCCCAAATATTGCATGTATTTATGATACTGAAAATTATTTACTTATCTGAATTCCAAATTTAACTGGGCATCCTGTATTCTATCTGACAACTCTAAAATTATAAGTAAACAAAGAGTTGGTGGTGATATAATTGTGTTTAGATCATCCATTTGTAGTATGCAGCATTTTATTGTAGAAGAGATTTGCTTCTGACCAAATGTTTTCTTTAATCCTGTCTTTTGTGGTAGATTGCAGAGCCTAAAACCCCAAGACATTTACTGTAGCAGATATTCTAAAGTGAGAATTTGCTAAGGGGCTGCTTATAAATATATCCTGAAAATGAGTAAGAAAGGAAAGTGATAAAAAAAAATTAAACGAGCTAAATGTTACATACATATAGATTTTTTTTTAAAATGGAGACAAATAATGCTAACACTTTAATCTCACACCTTTTTGACAGAGAAAAAGAAAACAAAAAGCCCAATGTCTGTTTCAAAGAAAATTATGCAGAACACGGGAACACCGTCATCAACACAGGGTGATTCCATTTCTGCCTGCCTGTAAAGTCATGGAAAATAGAATACATGAACTCAGATGCAGAAATAAGAAATCATAGATAGCCAAAGTGCTTTTCAAAGAATTACTAGATAGAGAAAATAAAAGGTGGTTGACATTACAGTATTTTAGTTAAAACCGCTTAATATAAACTAGAGCTATAAGAGAAAAAGTAAAAGTAAAAACATGAGATAATGTGCCAGGTTTAAATTAAAAGAAAACCAATGATTCTCTACTACCATTAAATTAAATCCCCTCTTTTTTTACAGAGAGAGAACCGAAGCCCAGAACAGTTGTGAATCTACACTACACAGCTGATTAGTGCTACAGATCCCAGTCATATGCTCTTTCCTCTGTCCATCTCCTTCTCCTTGGAGAAATTCCTGTAATGAAAACAAACTGAGATAGAACACAAAATTCTGTTTTATTTTTAAGAGAAAAATACCCCATGTTTCATTACCTTGAAGAAAAAAGCAGAACTTCACAGTGATATAAAACATCTCTCTAATAAAAGTAGCAGATCGTAGAAATTTCAAGACTTTTAAGTGGTTGATGCACTACTGAACATGCACTATTACCCAACACCAGTTAAGCAGTTCTACTCCTCTCAAAAACCCTGTTGCCAACTCATAGTGGCCCTATAGGACAGAGTAGAAGTGCCCCGTGGGGTTTCCAAGGAATAGCTGGTGAATTCAAACTGTAGACCTTTGGGTTAGCAGCCATACTCTTAACCACTATGCCACCAGGGCTCCTACTGGTCTCTCTGTAATGATAATGTCTTACACATTAGTTGTTTTTTTTCCTCTTTCATTGACAACAGTGAGGGGATTTGCTCCATAAGAATGAGCCAAAAGAACATGTGAAATGCTTTTATTATAAGAGAATGGATTTTTTCCCCTATAAATAAATGAACCTTAATAGATAATTATTTTGTATTTATGTAGCATCTGTTTCAAGAACGTTAAATGCCTTACAGACATTACATGTAATTAATCCCCACAGCAAGCCTATGAGGTAGAGATCACACCCTGTTTTTCGAGACAGGAAGATTGAAACACAGAGAGTTTAAGTGACTTGCCCTAGGTCACACAGACCTGAGCACCTTAACCTCCAAGCTCCCAGTTAAATATATCATGAGAGCATCTTTTATGAAAAGTGTCTTTTAGGATAGTATCAAGAGTAGTCACGTTATGAAAGTAAAATCTTTCTACTACCATCAAGAAAGAAAAAAAAACCTATGGTTAGAGGCGAGAACAGTATATTATACATTTCCTTGTTTCTTGTTTCTTAAACCCTCATGGCTCCTATCTTAAGTAATCTTCTAAGAAGAAGTTAAGGGTGGATTTTTAATGATAAACTAATACTAACCAAGAAATACCAATACATGGCAAATCTTACATTGTGACTACAGCGCGTTCAAACATTATCTACTTAAGCCAAAAGGTCACAGTTTATCTACCACCTTGGCAACTGAGTTCTTGTTCATTCAGTAGTTATTAATCCTCTCCCAGGTGACAGGCACTGTGCCAGTCTCTGGCTTCTCTCGTTCCACTTGACTGTACTAAATGTTTAACTCCTTAAAAATGAACGCAATTTAAGATATTTTGGGTAAAGTAGTGATTAGAAACATGTACTTTGGATAGATTCATATGCAGAGAAAAGAAATACTGATATGTAATTTAAAAAAAACTCAATAGACTGTTAAAAACAGTCAATAAAATTAAAATTCTAAAGGTCTAGATCACATAGATTTATTCAAAGAGTAAGAAAGTTTTTTCTAATATTGCTTTCCAGTTAAGGCCTTCTTTTAGATGTGACTTAGTATTTAATCCTAGCTCCTACCGATATTGTGCCTTTGCTGAGCAGAGCCAGAAAATGGTGCCATACGACACTGTCAGGTTTATAAGTAAATTCTCAGGGAAACGCATGAAGTTAAGTAATGTTCATACTTGACAGATTAATGGCTTTAGTGATATGGAATCTGATTGTTACAGAACGAAGCAGGCTATTATGGAAGCTGGGAGAAATGAAAGCAATCTAAAATTTTCCCTGCCACTGTGACAGTGTGTCACTGCCAGAGTTTCACACTGGATCGCAGTAGCCTATTAATATTTTGTTTGAAATGTCTGAGAGCAGTGTAATGAATCTTTTTGGAATACTCCTTATAAAAGTAGTTTAAGAAAATCTTGCTGATGTAAAGAAGTCTGTAGATTTAGCCACATGTTTGGTAGCTTGACTGTATGCCTCATAGCCCATAAATAATCTGAAAGAGGAAGCCACACTGCTTTGTTTTCATTTAACAGCCTTTTCTCCCTCTGGGTTTCCTCTCCTATAATTTAAGGCCAACAAAGTGGTGTTGAAAATCCTATTAAGTAATTATTCACTTCTTTTTCAAAAGCGGTATTTTTATTATCATCTGATAAATTAAAAGGCAGCCCTCTTTCCCAAAGAAATGAAATTATGTTTATAGTGTAATAGATACAGATGTTGTTGCTGTGTGCTATCAAGTCAATTCCAACTCATAGCAGCCCTATAGGACAGAGTAGAACTGCCCTATAGGGTTTTCTAGGCTGTTGTCTTTATGGGAGCGGACTGCCACATCTTTCTTTCACAGAGAAGCTAGTGGGTTCAAACCACTCACCTTTCAGTTAGCAACCAAGCACTTTAGCCATACCACCTAGGAACTCCAAGTCTTGTATAATGTAGTGTAATCAAGGGAATAACTATCCCATTACCTTTGTCATACAGTGGAACCCAAGCAAGGGAGTGACTATCTCATAATATTCACAAGTCTCATGCACACTCAAAGGGAGGAAATTATACAGGGTATATACACCAGGGGGCAGGAGTCTTGGAGGTCATGTGAGAATTCTGCCTACGACAGCTATTGTGCAATTAAGGTCACCTCTCCTAGCTTTGGGATCTGTACACTTTAAAAGAGGCTGGTTGGGACCAGGTTTGTATCCTTGGTATTCTGAGCAGGTGTATTAGGCAGCTTAGCCAACCAGCCACAAAGCATATGTTGGCACTTTATTTGTTCCTTTATTTGATTTGTTGTTAGATGCCATCGAGCTGGTTTTCACTCATAAGACCCCATGTGACAGAGTAGAACTTTCCTATAGGGTTTTCTAGACTGTAATCTTTATGGAAGCAGATCACCAGGTCTTTCTCCCACGGAGCAACTGGGTGAGTTTAAACTGCCAACCTCTTGGTTAGCAGACAAGGGCTTAATCATTTGTGCTACCAGGGCTCCTTTGTATCTGCTTAGTTATGTTCATTTTTATCTCTTTGGCAAACCCCACACAAACATAGAAATATAAATAAAGATGCTAACAATTACCTTTGTCCTGCTACCCTGTCCTGCAGGAATTTTTGCCAAAAGAATGAAACAAAGGAATAGAGTTTAACCATAACCCTCATAGATGACTCTAAATATATCTGGACCTGCTTTCTCAGTCTAAAGTTGTCTACTTTCTAGAGTTTATATTTTTCCCCATATTTGTTAATATGCCCCAGTTTCTCTTTGTAGTGGGTTGAATGGTGATCCCCCCAAAATAAATGTCCAGTCTTAATCCCTAGAAACTGTGAATTTTCAACTTATTTGGTAAGAGGTTCTGCAGAGATGTAATTGAATGATGGATCTTATGATGAAGCGATCATCCTGCATTATCCAGGTGGATCCTAAATTCAATGACAAGTGTCTTTATAAGAATGAGGCAGAGGGAGATTTGACACACGTATTTGACAAATAGATACAGTGTGACGACAGGGACAGAGACTGGAGTGATGTGGCCACAAGTCAAGGAATGTCAAAGCCATCAGAGGCTGGAAGAGGCAAAGAATGGTTTCTCCCCTAGAGCCTCCAGGTGGAGCGTGGCCCTCCTGACACCTAGATTTCAGATTTTTGGCCTCCGTAACTGTGAGACAATAAACATCTGTTGTTGAGGAAACTACTATACTCTTTCTCCCCTTATCTTAGCTATCTAGTGCTGCTATAACAGAAATACCACAAATAGATGGTTTTAACAAACAGAAATTTATTCTTTCACAGTTTAGGAGGCTAGAAGTCCAAATTCAGGGCGCCAGCTCTAGGGGGAAGGCTTTCTTTCCCTGTCGGCTCTGGGTAGAGTCGTTGTCTCCTTTAAACTTCTCTGGGCTCGGCGTTCCTTGGAGGTCTCCATGTGTTTTGGTATCAGTCTTGTCCCTGGGTTTAGGAGGGTCAAAGTGCAGGGACCCTTCGTCCAAAGGATGTGTTCCACTCCTGGCTCTTCTTTTTTGGTAGCACCGAGGACCCTTCTGTCTCTGCTAGCTTCTCTCTCCTTTTATCTTTTGTAAGATTTGTGACCTGAGTAAGGGTGTTGTATCCCACCCTAATCTTCATTAAAATGACCTAATCTTGCCTCATTAACATAAAGTGCAGCTCACTCCCAAATGGGACCATAACCAGAGGCTCAGAGGCTAGGATTTACAACGCATCACAAAATGAAGGATAATCAGATCATAAAATGGAGGACAGCAACACAGTGCTGGGAATCATGGCCCAGCCAAGTTGACACATATTTTGGGGGGACATAATTCAATCCATGACATCCCTCTCCTACCCAGTGCTGTTCCTTCAGTCAATGAGGCAACCCAAATGCAAAGAGAAAATTTGCTAGCAGTAGAGAGTGTAAGCGGCAGTTGTTCAAACAGAACAAAGGGATACTGCATGGTTTAAAATCCTGCGTGTTAGTATTGTGTCCTTTTCCCATACTTATTCAATCTGTATGCTGAGTAAATTATCAGAGAAGCTGGACTGTAGGAAGAATAACGTGGCATCAGGATTAGAGGAAGAATCATTAATAACCTGCGGTATGCAGATAACACAACCTTGCTTGCTGAAAGTGAGGAGGACTTGAAGCACTTATTGATGAAGATCAAAGACCACACAGCCTTCAGTATGGATTACACCTCAACATAAGGAATATAAAAGTACTCACAACTGGACCAATAAGCAACATCATGATAAATGGAGAAAATATTGAAGTTGTCCAGGATTTCATTTTACTTGGATCCACAATCAACACCCATGGAAGCAGCAGTCAAGAAATCCAACGGCCCGTTACATTAGGCAAATCTGCTGCAAAAGACCTCTTTAAAGTGTTAAAAAGCAAAGATGTCACTTTAAGAACTAAAGAGCACCTGACCCAAGCCATGGTGTTTTCATTTGCCTCATATGCATGTGAAAGCTGGACAATGAATAAGGAAGACTGAAGAAGAATTGATGCCTTTGAATTATGGTGAAGGCGAAGAATATTGAAATACTGTGGCCTGTCAGAAGAATGAACAAATCTGCCTTGGGAGAGGTACAACCAGAATGCTCATTAGAAGTGAGGATGGTAGAGTGTCAGCAAAAAACAGGAAGACTCTCAACGAGGTGGATTGACACAGTGGCTGCAACAGTAGGCTCAAGCATAACGATTGTGAGAATGGTACAGACTGGGCAGTGTTTGGTTCTGTTGTACATAGGGTGGCTTTGAGTCAGAACTGACCTGATGGCACTTAACAACGACAAGTTTCTCACACCTAAATACGAAACAAGACTTTCCCTTTAAGTCCCTCTATCTACCATGTAGTCTTTCCTTTCCTTTGTATCAGATCTCTTGGTAGGAAAGCTTGCATGCACCTTCTTTACTTCCTTACTATCCTTTCATTGCAACAGGCTTTTGCAACCACCTTTTGAGTGAAGCAGTTCTTGCCAAGTTCCCTAGTGATCTAATTGCCACATCTTACAGATGTATTTTAAAATCTTTGAGTGGTGCAAACGGTTAACGTACTTGGCTGCTGTCCAAAAATTTGATGGTTTGAGTCCACCCAGAGGTGCCTTGGAAGAAAGATCTGGTGATCTACTTCTGAAAAATGAGCCACTGAATAGCCTATGAAGTGCAGTTCTACTCTGCCATATACGAGGTTGCTGTGAGTCAAAATCGATTCAAAAGCAACTATTTTTTTTGTTTGTTTTAATAGACGTATTTTTATTTTTATTAGTATTGATCATTGTCTCCTTTCTGACAGTGTTTTTTCCCCTGGCTTCTGTTATGCTTTTACCTCTCAGATTTCTTCTCAGCATCAGTGCCAAGCAGTGTATGAGCCATAGTATCCACTTAGTAAATATTTTTGAATAAATGTATAGTTGAGTTCTTTAGATCTGCCTTTTCAGCTCTTTTCTTTATATTCTTCATACTATCGATGTTTTATTTTATGCATGCCTAGTTATCATCAACTACCACCTATAGAATCCACAAATTTAAATCTTTAGCAAAGATTCTGAGTCAGTCAATATCGAGAGGGGAGAAAAAAGAGGAAAATACTTGTAACAGTTCAGTTCTCTTAATTTACGGAATCTGTTGTAATGTTTATATTATCTTGATGCTGTTGGTAGGTGCCGTCATGTCAGTTCCGACTCATAGCAACCCTATGCACTGCAGAACAAAACACTGCCCGGTCTTGCACCATCCTCACAATCGTTGCTTATGCTTGAGACCATTGTTGCAGCCACGGCGTCCGTCTGTCTTGTTGAGGGTCTTCTTCTTTTTCACTGACCCTCTACTTTACCAAGCATGATGTCCTTCTCCAGAGATTGATCTCTCCTGATAACATGTCCAGCGTATGTTAAGATGTAGTTTTGCCATCCTTGCTTCTAAGGAGCATTCTGGTTGTACTTCTTCCAAGACAGATTTGCTCGTTCTTTTGGCAGTCCATAGTATATTCAGTATTCTTCGCCAACACCACAATTCAAAGGCGTCAATTCTTCTTCAGCCTTCCCTATTCATTGTCCAGCTTTCGCATGCATATGAGACAGTTGAAAACACCATGGCTTGGGCCAGGCACACCTTAGTCTTCAAGGTGACATCTATGATTTTCAACACTTTAAAGAGGTCTTTTGCAGCAGATTAGTTATCCAGATAGTCTGTGAAGAACCTGACAAAATAGTAGCTGAGATTTAGGGCCCACAATGTAGGAGAGATAGTGCACCCTACACACAGAATGCATTTCTCTAGTTATTGATTTTCAATATGACATGCCTGAGGCTTACTGGCCAAGCTTGTTGCCATTGCATGACTAATTTGAAGATGCATAAATAGTGTAATAAAATCTGGAATGAGCCTGGTGTTTTGATTTGATTTAAATTAGGAATAAATCCAAATTATTTTATCTCTCGTTTCGGTATTCCCACTGAATCTTACTAGGTTTGTGGAGAGCAAGTGACATTATTTTTAGGCTTTAGTTCAGTTTTTCTTTAGTTACTGTTCTGACTATATCAAATGATTTTGAATTTTAAAATCTGGTTTTAATTGCACTTATAATCCAAGGCTTTTTTCTTTTTTTTTAAATATATACCGTTTAACTAGTTTAAAGGCAAGAGAAATGGCAAAGTATTATCTTTGGCAGTAACATAAAATATTCAGCAGTAAACCCTTAAACAAGTATTGGTATTTACAACTACTGGCTGTCTAGGGAGGGGGCCATAGCGATGTTGCTAGGAGTTTGTGTGTGTGTGTGTGCGTGTGTGTATGTGTGTGTAAGGGAAAGTGGTCAGGGGTTTTTCTGGGAGTGCTGCCCTGTCTGATTGGAGACATTGAGTTAAAGGATGGAACAGAGAGGAAATGCCAAAGTAAGAGATCACTGCTGGTCTCAGGAAAGAAGGACATTGCCTGGAAGCTAAAACCCATGGTAAATGGTGGGATCTCCTAGCCCAATAGCCAACTTGGAAGGGAAGGCAGGTAAGTGGAGAGATGGGTTAAGATGGAGACACAGCATTGCAGAGTCCACAATGGTGTCATTTTGGGGCTGTAGTGGGCTGTTTTTAACTATGAAGTCCTCTTTGGCCAAACTCTGAAATAATAGTCCTTTCCGAAGCTGTCACGTAAGAAAATGTTTAATATAATAACATTTTATGTAAAAATATATATCTTCTCATAGTGTAGTTTTTAGAGGTGATAGCCTTTAGGGAGCCCTGGTGGTGCAGTGGTTAAGAGCTAGGTTGCTAACCAAAAGGCCAGCAGTTCGAATCCACCAGCCACTCCTTGGAAACCCTATGGGGCAGTTCTGCTCTATCCTATAGGGTCGCTATGAGTCGGAATCAACTCGACAGCAATGGGGTTTTGATTATAGCCTTTAGAGATATGAAACAGAAATTTAGTTGAGATTGAGTGTCCTTTTTCCTTTCTTAGAAGAAATGCTAAATAATTCTGACACCTCGGTGGTACTAGAAAATGGTATTATAACCCCATTTCTGAGTAGAAGGATATTCAGTTTATTTATAAAATGGACTTTTTGTTTTTGTTGTTAATTTTAAGCCTTCATTTTAATCCAAAGTAATTGGATAAGATCTCTAATAAGAAACATCTTAGCTGAAGTCAAAGTTTTTTTTCCCTAGGCAGCGTGTATAGCTCATTGATTCTTACCTAGGATATCATACAAACAATTTAATTATCTCTTTTTTTCCGAAGCTAATCAGAGCCCTCAGTTTATACAAAGGTTGTTCTGTTAGTGGCTGGCTCCATTGACAGCAGAGAAAAGATAAAGAAATTAGGAAGCAGGCATAACTGTAGCATTAACTAATAGAATAAAGATGCTTATAACATTCCAGCCATCAACAAAAGTTTGAATTATCATCATTATATTATGTACTTAAAACAAATATGGGTAAATGATGCTACATTTTACAAAACTTTTATCAAAAGTGGTTAAACAGTGTAAAAATACTTCTTTTGATACAGGAGGGGTTCAGTTTCTGTTTCCTAGAAATGTTATTTACGTTGAACAACTCATTACACAACTCATAGGAAAATGTGTCATTTGTTAAGGAATGGGGCCAATTTAGGGCCATAGGGTAGATAAAAGCTGTTGATAAAACCCGTGAGCCTGTTGGAGTTTCTGGGTGGTGCAAACCGTTAATGTGCTCGACTGCTGACCAGAAGATTGCAGATTTGAGTCTACCTAGAGGCATCTCAGAAGAAAGTCCTGGGTATCTACTTAGGAAAAATCAGCCATTGAAAATCCTATGGAGCACAGTTCTGCTCTGACACACATAGGGTCACCATGAGTCAGAATCAACTTGATGGCAACTGATATGAGCCTATTGCTGAGGATGGAGCCTGGTGAGGGTTCCTGTGAGTAACTCAATAAAGAAAAACTAAGTGAAGCCCTGTTCCTTGTATCTCTCTGCCAGGGATCAGCCAGAGTGTCCTGGTGGGTGCATATCCTGTGGAAGAAGGGCCTGCCTACTATACCTGGCAATCATCTTTGGCAGGGTAAAAGATGGTACTTCTTAGTAACCTGTATTTTTGTTACTTATTGGCATGGGTCATTCGCTTTTCTTTTAGAATTTTAATTTTCTCATCATTAGGAAAATAATACCTTATATTTTCACAGTGAGTTTATAATTCATAATTTTTGCCCACGTTCGTCACCATACTCAATGTAGTAGCTTTTTCTTCACTGTCTTGAGTCCCTCCATGACTTCAGCTGCATAATTACTCTCTCTTACCATGCCATTGCTCTTCTCAGTTTTTAAAAATACTATTTTATGTTAACAGCTAATCAGGATTTCATGCTAGATACTCTGAGCCCAAGGCGAAAGGTCCAGGTCAATCACTGGTCAGAGGCCAAAGAGCTCTTTTCATTCCATTTGGTTTTATGTAGACAGACTGAATTTTGACATGGAAACAGGTTTCTGTTAGGTTTTTCATGAAACAGGGTTTAATTTAAAGAATTAGCTTTCCACGACTGTATTCTTGGTCCACAGTCCCTGCTTATATTTGTTTTCTTTCTTACCCACAGTGACTGTAATAATAGAAAAGACGTTTATAATTTCGGTTTTCCATGAACTGAATTCTGATCACATACATCTGTAAGGAAATGTGTCTTAGGGCCTAAGCTGGAATGCAATTTCCACGCACACTGGGGTGTTTTTCTTGTGTAGAATTCTCATGTTTGATTCCTAATTATAAGCACAAACTCTATTGTAAGAAAGTTATTGTGTTTCCTGTTAACTTTATCTTTTGGCAGGCAGTTCAAATTAGTAACAACAACAGAGACACATGGTAAGTAATGATTCTTGTTAACTGGAGACTTGCCAGTTACAGGAATCACATGATGTTTTTCTGGAGACAATGACCCAGCAAAAGTGTGTATTGTTAAAATTCCAAGTAACTGAAGTTAACTCTGTATACCACCTTCCTGAGACCTGCATTAGAGATTTTAGATAATTAAGTATAGAAGAAAGCAAAGTGTTGGGGAAAATTCTAATGACAAGTCAATCTGAGTCAATGATGAAGACAGAATTTATGAATATATTTTGAAGGGAATTAGTATTTATTCCTTTTAATTCATAGTGGCTCTTTTAAAAAAGCATTTTTAAAATGTGCAATAGATGGGAATATAGTTGTTGTTGAAAATGGCAACTAACAATAAGGTAGAGGATTATTGAATTTATTCATGTAATTGTTGTTAAAGTCCTTACCAATAATTTTTCTAAAGAAAAACGATTAAGCAGGCAGCTTATTGCTTAGCATAGGTGTCTGTACTGTTCTAGTCAATAATGCTGGTCTAAACAAAGGAAAAAGTTATATTCCTGTACAACAACCAGCACCGGTACACCAAAAAAAGAAAAAAAGAATGAAAGAAACCAAGAAAATAATGAGTATGAGCAGAAACAATGCTCTACTAGTAGTTTTAAGCAATGATTACCAGATCCTGAGACCTGAAAATACTCTTCTGACAATTTGGTATCAGGTAGCAGAAAGGAGTAAAACAAGATGAAGATATCTAGGCTTTTGCTCTCAAAAGATGCCCAAATTTTCAAGTTTTTTGTACACTTACAGCAGTGTTCTAACTTGAGCCGGGATCTGAGAGTCTGCCAAGTGTGTGAATAAGGCCTAGACTCTAGGGGCATTACCAAATAAAACAGCTCTCCTTAATTTCATTCTCGTAGTGACTGTAGGTAACTAGTGGGTTCTAAAGTATTTTGAAAGCAGACTCTTCTCTTGAAGAACCAACATATTCCCATTACACTCTCTGTACACTTTTTATTAATTGGTTAAACCCTTAAATGTCCATAACCAAAGCAAAGGTTAACTTTCTGATACTAAATTACAAATTCGTAGGAACCAAACTAATGAGATTTTACTAAAATGTTAACGTCTATGTATCTTATTTAGTTAGCAAACCTGAGTAAGCTGCAATGAAAAAAAGGTTCAAATCAGTACAATCCCATCTTTAAGGTTTTTAAGAAAGAGAAATGGCATGGGTAACTACCTAATGGGAAAAAAGAGTAGATAATGTTCTTGATAAGATCAGATATATCATGTCTCTAGGTTTGTCTTGTGCCTCCTTTGTTGGAAAACACTTCTATTTTGAAACTGCTGATCATGGACAGAATCTATTGTCTCATCTAGTATATTCGCCTTGAATTTTTCTTAAAGCAAAGTAATAGCCCAAAGGTTTATTGTGACAATTGTGTTTCAGAGTACTGAAAAAAGAAAGTATTTTTACCCTTTGTTTTGAAGTCTTCAAAGTAACTATTCTGTTTTAAAAGTTTCTATATAGAATTATTTTCTCTGATGCAGGTTTCCTTCCGCTGGCTCAAGGTTTCTTCTGGAGTATAGAGAACTGATAAAAGAACGAATTATGTTCAATTTTTCCTGTTACTAATCGTCCTAGAACATCTCCCATAAGATGTTGCAAAGTTCCAGATTGCAGACAAGAACATGAATAATAGGTGGCACTTTGGAAAACAGGACAGGAATCAGCGGAACAAATTATTCAAAAAGAAATTTTTTTTGCAAGTATCATTTTTAAGCATAGAGTATATGAGCCCTCCTGAAGGCAAAAACCTCATCCATCCTCTCTAGGAATGAGACATTTTTTCTGTAATCTCAAATCATAGCTGTATGTAAGAGCTTGGATAAAGACAACAGGATGAGGGTCAGAGGAAGGCAGAGGTGAGACTGAAGTGAAGGCTGATTTAGCTGTTGTTGAGGGGCTTCCAGCATAGAAGAAGCGCTTGGACAGGATGACGGTAAAGATCCCTTTAAACATTAAATTTTGTGATTTTTATCATTTGTTTGTTCTCCAGATCATCTTTTTCTACGAAAAATGTATAGATATGAAAGTTGATTACCAGTCCCTCCTTCATTCTTTATTAAATCAGCATTAGGCACCTACTGTGTGTCAGACTCTGTAATGGACAACAAGACAAAAATTAATGACAATTTTCACCTTTAAGGAGCTCACAGTTTAGTGGGGAATGGGATTAATACTACTTAATGTTCCCCATATAGAAACAGCTTCTGTGGATCTACAGTTGTTTAGATTTAGACCTGAATTCCCAGATAAGTAGCTAAAAATTAAAATATCTACTCTAGAAACTGATCCTTATAATGAATAGCAAGAATTCTTATCTGGTATCAAACTAAACATATTTCTTTTTATTAACTTTTATATTTTAATAAGGTGATTTCGAGACTCTTAAAATTTTTTGGCTAAAATAGTTTTGGAAATAAAAGAAAAATGCAAAAAGAAGCTTTCTTGGTCCCTGAGTAAGAGGCAAAGATACTGTAATAGGCAAATCTTGCTCTCACCTGCTCTCATTTTCATTTGACATGCTGCAATTTTTAGATCTTTTTATTTCCTTAAGAAATTTGCATTTTCCAGAGAGAAAACCGTGCAAATATCTGTAAATCTCTATTTACAGTTGCTGGGTACATCTTCACAAAGCTTCCTAGATAACACAGACATTAAGAATAACACAGTTTAGTTTTATTTTCTTTGTTTTGAGCAGCCAAAATGTCTGGCTATTAGCATACATCCATTAATTCTTCTATTCTTAACATTTATATTTTGGGCTTTGACTTGAAGATCTAACTTTCTATGGTGGATTTATTACGTTTCTAATTGATATTAAACTAATAGGACTATTTGAAAAAAGTTCTCAAAGTTTGAACAAATTCTAAATATTTTGAAAATGTAAACTCTAATTTTACGGTTGCACTGACTGACAGCCTTGTCAACAATCCTTAAAATATAAATAAAATCAATAAAAATAGGCATAAATGAAGACCCTGACAAATTCAACACTTCAGAAAAGGATCCAATTGTAAGTAACTGATAATGGGATTTTCCAGCTGTATATTATAGCTACTAAAAAATTGCCTATCCAGCTAATGGACAGAGTCAGCTTTTTATGCTCTAGAGGTAGTGACAGTCAAACAAAACAAAACAAAACAAAACCCATAAGTACAAAGTAAAGATCATTATACATTGTGATGAGGAATCCAAAGGGTGATGTGATCAGGAGCAACTGTAGGGGTGACGATGGCTGAAGGGAGCAGCTGCTTAGAAGGGTTGTGAGAGAAGGTCTTCTCTGAGGACGGAACATTTGTTTTGTGACCTTAGAGGTGAGAAGAGACTAAGGGAGAGGCAATAGCAAACAACTCTGAGGTAGGAAGGACTTGGGGCTCCAAGAACCAGAAAAGAGTCTGTGAGGCTGGAGCCTAGCAGCTGGAAGAGAGGAAGTGACTTAGAGGGGGGCTGGCAGGGTGGGTTGGGGCCAGATTATGCAGGACCTTGAATGCCTTACAGGAATTCAGATTTTATGCCATCTCTATTCAGTTAGGGCAGTGTTTTACTAACTATTCTTGGTGTTAGCTGATCTTTTCCAAAACTTTTCTGAGGCCATGCTAGACCAGTAGCATTAGTTCCATGAAATTTCTGTTTAGCTTTCTGTTTGTATAATAAGGCAATTTAGAAAGGAAACTCAACCTGAAAAAATGGATGGCTCTTTTTTTGTATATATAATTAATTTAGTGTTCTGTTGTTATGATTTTTGCTCTTCTTGAAAGTTATAGGGAGACTATAGTGAGAAGAACCCACGTGGGGATCCAGGAACCTGTGTTTATGTTGAGCCTGCTGCCGCCATCTTCATATCAAATAAACTCCGAGAGCCTTGTTTTCTCATCTAAAAAGTTACACAGCTAGGTTTGAGGCTCTCTCTATGTTCCTATCTGGTTCCAAAAACACATAAAATTCTAATGTGGGTGTAAAAGGAAGGCCTATGAGTGCATTTTAGTATATAATCATGGTGAGTTTACTAGCAGACACTGCACAGCTCTTCTTCTAGGAGGGTGAGAACAGAACATTAATTGAAATTAAGTATCATATTCCCCAGACCGTGATATTTATTAATTCATTGAACATTTTCTAAGTACATGTTGTATGCAAGCTCCATTTTTGGATCAGCGAACACGTTCCCTACCTTAAACCCATTGCTATTGAGTCAATTCCAACTTACAGCGAGTAGAACTACCCCATAGGGTTTCCAAAGCTGTAAATCTTTATGGAAGCAGACTGCCACATCTTTCTCCCTCAGAGCAGCCTGTGAGCCCCAACTGCCGACCGTTTGGTTAGCAGCCAAGCACTTAACCACTGTACCACCAGGGCTCCTTTCCCCACATTAGGGGACCAGTTTTTCTCTGTTGGTTAAATCAGACATATAAATAAGTGAAATAATTTGTTTATTAATTTGCTTTACCCCACCAAATCTTTGAGGCAGCCTACAATGGTATTTATAGCAATACAAAAAAACAGTGAGGATGAGGCTAAATATGGATGAACTAGAAAGCAATGATAAACTAGAGATCAGCAAGTGACTGAAATCCTCAAAGCTGCTAAGGTTGAGGTGGAAATTTGGCTCTGATCTTACTGGTGGCCAGAGCTAAAAGAGAAGCTCAGTGTCCATAAAAAGAAAAGTATGTCAACTCTTTAGGAGAGGCAAAGCTTTTCCTGCAATGCACATCTTAAAGGAATTGCATAGAACTTTGTATTGGGGGATACTGTTCAATGATGACATTGATTGATCACTTACCATGTGCTAGGTTATGGTACTGTTTTACATGCATTTTCTCATTTAATCTTCACAGCAATTCTATGAGCTAAGGACTCTCACGTTATTCATAACAAAACTGAGACTTACTGAATCCAAGAAACCGTACATGACACATGGTTAGTAATGGTTGGAGACAAAACTTGAACCCAGGTCAACCTGAGAAATGCAGAGCCTGGCCTCTTCATCACTAGACTATACCTCCCCTGTGCAATGCCCGCTGGCTCCCCAAGTAGGAAGCAAGGTAAATGTAGCATTAGATTTCACAAGGCTGTTTGTCTGGAGGTAATCTGGAGGCATCATCCTAAGAGGGAAGCATTTCTGCTGCAAAGAATAAGTCAAATTCTTAGCTTAGCGATTGGTTTGCTTGATAGAGGTTTTAAATCTAGGCTATCTAGATGAATGGATGGGATATATTCTACAAATAATCTTTGCAAAATACAATTTTTCTCAGCTGTAGTGCTGATAAAATTGGTTAGGAGACAGTTGCAGACAAAGTCTGGAGTTACTCTGTGTTGATTTAAGGGCAGATCACTGTGAGGCAGGGAAGCTAGTGATTATTGCTCTTGCTTGAAGGACAATGCTCTTGTCCTGCCTCTTCCAAACTGTGAGATTCTGGATGAGGTACTCAATCTCTTTATACTTCAGTTTCTTCATCCATAAAATGGGGATAATAATTGTATTTACCTTTTAAGATTATTGTAAACATTAAAAAAGATAATGTATTTAAACCCAGAGCTGGGCACATTATAATCTCTCCGTGAGCTAATGCTTCTTCTTTTCCTCACTTCGGCCTCTTTTCCTCCCTGATCTCCTTCCACCCTGTCCTCCTTCTTCCTTGATTTTCTGTCTTCCCAGCTTTTATCCTCCTCCTTCTTCCCTTCTCTCCAACTTTCCCTCTCCCATCTTCCCTTCTCTTCTCCCCTTCATCCTAATTCACCCTCTTTTCTCCAATTGAGCAGATAGCTTGACATCGTTTCATGAAACTGAGGTACCTCACTTGGGCTCTTCCTGAGTGGACAGCGCCATCCACCCAGGAAACCTCTTAGGGATAAATATTACCGGGGAAGACAAAGGAACTAAAGTGCTGGAAGAGATCACAGGAATGCCTGAGTTCAATAGTTATCTCTGCTGGGAGTGAGGAAAGGCTTCACAGAGGAAGTTACATTTTACTTGGTCTCTAGAAGGAAAGAATGGATCAAGTTGAAAAGAGAGAGAAGGGGATGGAGGCAAATCATGATTATCAAGACATGCACGGGTGAAAGAATCAGATACAATAATGTACTTGGACGGTAGGTGGTTTATGCTGTGCAGGAGATGAGGATAATGAAGTCATTTAGGGACAGATATTTGAAATCTACTCTCTAATTATATTGAAATTCACTTTAATTGCCAACTTCCAAGTGGATGTTAGAGCTTGGCTATCAATATGTTTGCTATTTTCTGGAACAGAAAACATGTAGTAAACTGGTTTGAAACAGTACACCAGGCTATATTTTTTTCTCAGGTTATTGACCCAGAATACTATAATACTCACTGAACCCAATGATCTTTCATTTGACTTGGGAACTTGTTTATTACACGGGACTTTTCAAATTCAGATTATAACAGATAAGGCATAAATATCATTAATATCCAATTTATCACCATAATATATACGTGTACATATATAATGGAGAGAGAGAGACCCTGGTGGCGCAGTGGTTAAAGTGATCAACTGCTCACAAAAGGTCAGCGATTGGAAACCACCAGAGGCTCCTCAGGAAAAAGATGTGGGAGTCTGCTTCCTTAGAGATTCATAGCCTTGGAAACCCTATAGGGTTGCCTATGAGTCGGAATCGACTCAAAGGCAAGTGGGTTTGGGTTTTTTTGTTGTTGTCATTTATATATATATTATTTCTTCCTTTGTTATCTTTGATATTTCTAGTTCCTGAGAGAAAAATTAAGAATATGTATTATTATTCACAATATTTTTCACAATTATAGAAACTATCTCCATATCTGTTCTGCAAACATGTATCTTTCTTCAGTTTTGTTTCTTTGAACTGGTATTGAAACTATGCTTGATCTAATGAAATATTGATTTATCACATACTTCAGTGTATGAGTCTAACCTTTTTCTAATTTTTGAGGAAAAAACTATATTTTTGCCATCAGATTATAAAAAGTGAGTCAGGATCCTAGAAAAGCAGTGTAACACAGAGGTTTGTAATAAACCACCATTGCTCTCCAGAGGTTGCATATGATTTTGTCAAAGGCAGTAACGGTAATGGTGTTTTGAAAGCTGAGAAGAAAGATTATTTTAATTAATTTATTATACTCTGTAATACACTGTCACAGTAATGGTCCACAACTAATCATGCCTCTGTATGAATGCCCTTGTGTGGTGTCTTTCTCCTCTGACTTTGAGCTTGGCCATGTGATTTGCTTTGACCAATAGGACGTTAGCAATGTGTTGTAAGCAGAGGCTTGAAAAGCACTTGAGTCTTGGGGCTTGCGATTTCTCTTTTACTGCTTTTGTGAGAAGAAGCCCTTCTGGAGACTGGTGGCCTGGCCAACACCATCATTTGTAAGTGAGGCCATCTTGGCTTATGCGGGCCAGCTGAAAAGCTAGCTGATTGCAGCTGCACGAGTGAGTCCAGCAATAGAACTGCTCACCTTAACTCAACCCAAATCGTCAACCCACTAAATTTTGAGCTAGTAAGGGGTGATTTTTGTTTTAAACCACTGAGTCTGGGGTAGTTTGTTACACAGCAATACTAATATACTGTATGCCACCCTTAAATATATAATCTCACCAGTAACATATTAGAGTATATACATATATCACAATTGAGACTAGATTAAGTATTCAAATGCTTGAGTGGAATAATAGTTAATAACTCAGATATTACAAAAAATAGTTTCAAAAAACGTAAACTTACCAAAACAATTAAAACATTTTGACATTGGAAAAAATAATGATCTAATTAATATTCACTTATTGTTTACAAACTCACCTGTTTACAGAATAGATTTGAGGCATCTTTCAGTATTAAAATATGCAGACCCAAGGTAGTTAAAAACAAGAGTAAAACAAAAATCAATTAGGAGGACCAGAGAAACATAAATATTAATTGCAGAGGATGGGCTAATTATTTTTTTATCAGGAGCTCAACTTAGCTCTAATCTTCTTGGTAGCCAAGGAAAAGTGAAACATTTTGGATTAATATAGTCTTATCTTTAAGTAGAAGGAGGCACACAAATTTATCTGAAGAACAAACCTTTTTTCTTCCCATAGGAGGAATTTACCAGAGACTTAATTGCAGACCGTGGATTTTGGCTATTGTTTTTCTAAAGTTACAAAAATATTCCTCTAATGGGCATTTCTTATATTATCTCCCTTAAAGAGCTTAGTACATATGATTAAATATTAACTCAGCTAGAGACTTCCTTACAGGGACCAAGTAGTTAGATATGATGATTTTCCTATCAACCCCTCAGGTAAAGGAAAGAATTTGGTCAGAATGCAGAAATATTCATCCCCAGTTTTCCCAGAACCTTACCTGGTTTCTGGCAGGAGTTAAGCACTCAACAAGTATTTGCAGAATGGATGAATGTATTTTATTGAGCATCTGTTTGTGCTGGACGCTACACCAGGCACTGGAGGGACAATAGTGAACAACACAGCATGGTTTCTGCCCTCATGTTACTTAGATTAGTGTGGAGACAGATATGAATCAAATCATCACCCAGTATATAACCACTCACTCTGATAAATGGTACAAAGCCAGGCACAAGGGGATTTAACTTACATGGAGGTGAGAGAAGGCTCCCCTAAGGAAGTGATGTTAAAGCTGAGATCTGCTTGGTGACTCAGTCTCAGCCAGATGAAGGGAGCAACGTGGAGAAGAGCACACCTGGCAGAGGAAATCTTGTTGTTGTTAGCTGCGTGGAGTCAAGCCTCAACTCATAATGACCTCATGTACCCAGAATCAGACCATTGTGATCCATAGGGTTGTCACTGGCTGATTTTCAGAAGTAGGTTGCCAGACCTTTCTTCCTAGTCCATTTTAGTCTGGAAGGAAGCTCCACTGAAACCAGTTCAGCATCATAGAAACATGCAATCCTCCACTGACAGAGGGCTGGTGGCTACACATGAGGTGCATTGGCTGGGAATCAAACTTCAGCCTCCCACATGGAAGGTAAGAATTTTACCACTGGACCAAGGGCTGTCTGTAAAATAGCCAGATGCAAAGATACTGAGGTGGCAGGAACACAGAGGGTGGAGGAGAATGTGTCTGCTGAACAGAGAGCCAGAGGAGAGCATATGGCCTGGGGTAAAGCTGGAGGCCATCAGGTCTTCCTCACACTGATTTCCTGCCTACAGGGGAGTTCCATCCAAACACCTTTCTGTTCTTTCCTGTGCGTTCCAGTTTTTCTCCATTAAGCACATAAGACTTTTGTACTGGAAAAAAAAATTGTTTGCAAAAGGTAGCCCGTGAAATACCTTATTAAAGAAATATTACAGTTTTTAATGGCTTTCCTTCCTATTGTGGAAACCCTGGTGGCGTAGTGGTTAAGTGCTATGGCAGCTAACCAAAAAATCATTTGCAAAAGGTAGCCCATGCAATACCTTAAAAAGAAATTTTACAATGTTTAATGGCTTTACTTCTTATTGTACATAATGTCCTACCTAGCCAACTGCACTAAATTTAAAACTTTAATTACATTCAGCAAGAGATGTCAAAACATGCAGCTATAAAAGAACACACTGGCAAATGTGATTACCAGATGACTCTTAGGAAGCAAGATATGGTGCTGTACAAAATGTTATATACAGTCTGTACGTCTATCAGTAACGTTGTAGGATTCTACTGGGGCTCTCTTCAATTCTGGTGATTATGCAATGAGAGGAGGTTTTTGTTTTGTTTTTCAGTAGTTGTCTATGGAATGGCCACAAATCCTTACTCTTTCAGGATGAATTTGACTAGGGGAGAGCATTGAAAGTCATTTGGAACAAAATTTGATAAAGAAAAGATGATCAAACTGAAAAAATGATGATTATAGTTGTACTGGGTTGAACAGTATTCTCCCTCATCCCCCAATCATGTCCACCCAGAGCCTGAAGATGTGACTTTCTTTGGGAAGAATAGGGTCTTAGCAGATGTAATTAGTGAAGATGAGGTTATATTGGATAAGGGTGGGTCCCAGTTCAATGACTGGTGTCTTTATAAGACAAGATACACAGAGACACAGAGTCACACACAGAGGAGAACACCACGTAAAGAAACAGACACGTGGGAAGGAGGTCAGATGACAATGGAGGTAGAGATTGGTGTTGTGCTGCCACAAGCCAAGGAGTGCCAAGGATTACTGGAAACCGCCAGAAACTAGAAAAGGCAAGGAAGGATTCTTCCTTAAGACCTTCAGAGTGAGAGCATGGCCCTGCTGACACATGAATTTCGGACTTCCAGCCTTCTGAACCACGAGAGAATAAATTTCTGTTATTTTAAGTCACCCAGGTTGTGGTACTTTGTTATGCAGCCTTAGGAAACTAATATTATAATGAAAAATAAAAGAAAACTCTAAGGTAAGAAGACTAACTTCTTGTGTGGCATATAAACTAGAGCTAAAGAAATTCTAAATATTTTTTGAATAGTGACATAATTGGAGTAAGGATAGAGTCCTCTCGGGTGATTGTTTCAAGGGACACATGTTTTTAATTATGAATTCTGGAATGCATGTTTTAAAAAATCAGTTTATTTAATGAGATTTATATATTCATTCATTCACTCACCCAATCTTTATTGAATGTGTACTGTGGGACAGACTATTCCAGGCACTTACAATATACCAGAGATAAAACAGACAAAGATCCGTCTCCCCATTTTAGTGGAAGGAGACAGATAATAAAGAATAAATAAGTAATTAGGTAAATCATGTAATATGTTAGAAGTTATAACTGCTGTGACCAAAAAAAAAAGGAAAGGAAAAAGTAGAGGAGACTCAAGAGATCAGGACTGTACCCAGGCCTATGCACCTAATGTTATCAAACCAAAGATAAGACCTAAACCATAGTAAATGACGATGTTTACTTTTTGACATTTCTGTTTATCATTAAGAAGCCGGGCCTTGTGACGTCCTTGTCCTAAGTTCCATTTCATGATCACAGCCATGGCCACTAACTAGTCTAACTTTTGGGTTATAACGGTAACTCTCAAAATTTTATGATTCAATGAGTGAAAAGGAAAAGTCCTTGGCATCAAAGCCCAGTTGCATAAACAGAAGCAGGCCCATTGAAATCAAACCTAGTCCTGTAAATCATGTTTCTCAGGAGCTCAGCCTGGCTTTGTTAATAATTCTGTCTCTCTCATACTTGATCTTGACCTTCCTGTTTGTAGGGTCTTATATCTAAGAGTTCTGCAGAAGTAGTAAGAGAAAGGTGGGGTTTCCTTCCTTGTTTTCAGAGGCAACTCTTTGACAACACCAAAATCTGGAAAAAACAGTTCTGTTTCTTCTGTTATGCCCAAAAGGCCTGAGAGCATTCAGCAGGGCAAAAAGAAATAGTTGATAACAATGTTAGCCACTGGCAACTTCCCAGACTGGGTCAAATATAGAGTGAACTCCCTAGTCTTAGCATTGATAGAATAATCTGGATTAAAGCAAACAAACCTGGGATTTACCTCAAACAATTAAATAATACAATAATTTATTGAGTAAATAGTTCTTACCTTAAGTTCTAATTCTTTGTATCTAGTCAGTCTATAACTAATTAGTAATATTTTGGCACTAACTGTAGATTATAAATTGCTGTAAAAGATGTAAAAGTTATAAAATTTGGATACTCTGTATTGATAACTTGTTTGATTTTATTTTTCTTGACATTGTCCAAATTCCACCTGTCTGTCAGTGTGTTGTACTGTGGTGGCTTGCATATGGCTATGATAGTGGAAGCTATACCATTGGTATTTCAAATACCAGCAGGGTCATCTATGGTGAACAGGTTTCAGCAGAACTTCCAGACTAAGACAGACTAGGAAGAGAGGCTTGATGATCTACTTCCAAAATTCAGCTAATGAAAACCTTATAGATCCCAACAGAACATTCCAGTATAGTGGTAGAAGATGAGTTCTTTGGTTGGAAGGCACTCAAAATTGACACAATAGCTACAACAATAGACTCAAATATACCAATGATCATGAAGATGGTGCAGGACTTGACACTGTTTCCTTCAGTTATACATAAGGTTGCCATGAGTCAAAGTTGCCATCGAGTCTGCTTTGACTCATGGCACATAACAACAACAACAATGATTTAATCTGTTTAACTCATCTTGGATAAAATTGATTAACTGTGAGTCAAATTCTAGTTAGCAAATGCCTCACTTTAGCTTTTGTCTAAAGAGAAACTTTACTCCAGCAGACATCCAAGCCAGCCCTTGCTGCCACCTCTCCCTCTTACTTCGTCCTCCATTTTGTTTTAATGTCTCTTCACCTTGGAGGCAAAGCTGTACCTGGCTCACAGACTTACTATCAGCAGCCCATTCCACTTCAATTTCCTCAAGTTTCTGGGAAATGAGGAGGCACTCTTCCTCACAGAAAGACTGAGGAACTGTGATCTGCTTTGTTCCCCTTATTTTATAGATTAAGTAACTGCTCCTGACAGAGGTTAAGTGAAGACCAATTGTAATGAACCATTCTGGAGCACACATGTCGGTCAGATAGTTTATCGAGTTATACTGATCTGGTGCACTTGATGAAAACCATAAAACTTGCATCAGATGAAGTGCTTGAAGTGAGCTGAAAAATACAAGACCAATAAGTTGGTCTTTTTCTTCCAGTTCTATTCTTCTCTTGTAAGATATTCCTGAACTGGTTTTTATTTTAATCTTGCATGTAGTTTAGTAAAGACTTCCTTTGATCTTTTAAAGAAACTGGACCCTTTTCCTTATACTACTTCAGAAGTATGGATATACTTTTATTATCCCAATAGAATAGACTTGATGCATTATCTGTTTAGACATCTTTCACTCCTTTAGCTCTCTCAGTTCTCAAACCTTTCTGACTATTTTTTCTCTGCCTCTTTTGGGGGTGTTCCTTATTCTATCTGGTGCTTAAATGTTGTGTTCCCCACATGGCCACGGTAGGGCAACTTTGCAACGTTATCTTTGTTGAGATATAATTCACATATCATACAATTCACTCATTTAAAGCATACAGTTCAGTGGCCTTTAGTATATTCACAGAGTTGTGCATTTATCACCGTAAAAAAAAATTGAGTATTTTCATTACCCCAGAAGAAACCCTCTACCCCTTAGCCATCACCTTCCAAACTCCTCATTCCACTCTCCAGCCCTAGACATCCCTAATCTACTTTCTGTCTCTATAGATTAGCCTACTTTGGACATTTCATATA
Organism: Dugong dugon; assembly: GCA_030035585.1. Lineage (NCBI taxonomy): Eukaryota > Metazoa > Chordata > Mammalia > Sirenia > Dugongidae > Dugong > Dugong dugon. Next base: position 102,105,339 of record CM057460.1, on the reverse strand, counting down.
AATGGAATCATATACTATGTGGTCGTTTGTGACTGACTTCTTTCACTTAACATGATATTTGCGAGGTTCATCCATGTTGTGGCACGTCTCAATACTTCATTTTTTGTTGCTGAATAATATTTCTTTGTATGAATATACCATATATTGTTTGTCCATTCATCAGTTGATGGGACATTGGTGTTGTCTCTACTTTTTGGGTATTATGAACATCTGTATACAAGTTTTTGTGTGGGTATATGCTTGCATTTCTCTTGGGTATATACCAATGAATGGAATTGCTGGGTCATATGTTAACTCTATGTTTAACCTTTTTAAGAAATTCCAGACTGTTCTCCAAAGTTCTCAGCCACTCTTGTGGTTTGAACCACCATAACTAGCTGTGATGGTGGTCATGGACTTTGCCATGGAGCTTTGGACAAGTGCTGTGTTCTGACTGCTGATCCACACTTACCTGGCTTCTCTGCCTTCAGCCCTTTCCTCTTCAGCCAACTCCTGCATAGGGGCCAGAAGGAACTGTCTGAAATGCATATCTAACCATGTCATTTCCCTGCTTAAAACTCTCCCATGGCTTTACATCATCACCTGGATGGAGTCCAAGTCCTTTATAACAAGGTATACAAGAGCTCCCATGATTTGGCCACTGCCCACCTTTCCAGCCTTGCCCTTTTCCAATCCCTGCTTTCCATTGTAGGTTCCAGAAGCACCTTGTGACGATGATCGCCTCAAACATTATGCTTCAACCTCCATGCCTTTTGGCTTAAACCATACACATCTAATGTTTCTAGGCCCAGGCTGAGTTATTTCCACCCTGTAGATTTGGGATATTCACTTGATTTTAAAGGTAGAGAACTGAAGGATGGATATTATGGTAGGGATTGGAATCATTAGCTGACCAGTTAGTGTCCTTGGATGTTTTTCAAAACTTCCTTCCCTGATCATTTCACCTGTATACTGACGGATGCACTCATAAACATCCCAGTCTGGGTTAGGTACACCTACTCTATGCTTCTTAATGACCTTACTGGTTGTTAAATGTTGCGATACTTTCTTACTCGCTGGCAAATAGATGCTCTTCCTTGCTGTCCAAGTACTGCACCACCACTGCCATTGCGCCAGACCCGCCTAGGAGTACCCACATTTCCTCATGATCCAGTCACCAAAGGACTAAGGTACACAACCTCCAGAACCCTGCTCTGGCACTGTGGTAGCTCTGCTCTTCTTCAGCACCCTTGTGCTATTAGTGGTTAAATATTTAGAATGTCACCCCTGAATACCCCACTGGAGAGCACTTGGTACTTGTCATTCAATAGGTACACAAAAAATATTGGTGGAATGAACAAACGAATGAGTGGCAGTCTTTTTCTTTTCATTTAAGGTTAGATATCAAAGAAGAGAGCCTCTCTTTAGATCTAATGTCAGTTTCTGTGGTCACTGGCCCTTCAGGGTTATTTTAGCTATCATCCAAGTGGACTTAACGTTTACTAAAAGATGGATGAGGAGCTGGCCTGCTACGTTTCTGAAGTCATCAAAATACGTTCTTTCCCGCTCTGCTCACTTTTAAAAAAGTATTCCTAAAAATGTAGCTAAACCTACTGCTTTGATTTCCTTCAGTAAAATGGGAAGCTCAAGTGGATCATTCAAAATATTGGAAATGATATGTTAAAATTATTGATATTTCCGCTGATTTCTAAAGTAGCAGAAAATACGCTTGCTTTCAATTTATACCTTTTTCCTATTAAAGATACTGTCGAGAACCAAATGAGTTGGGCATATGGAATTTATTAGAAATGATTTACCGTTAATAGAAGAACTGCTTTCTTAGATGCTTTACATGCTACACATCAGCCAAAATATTGAACAGTCGCTGTTCTTATCTGAAAACTGTGCCTTGCAGATATAACAAAGTATGCTCCCAGAATGTAACTGCTTCAGCTGGCAAACTGTAATAAAATAATGACATACATATATCAAAATCACAAAGATCTGGAGCATCAAATCTGTCTTTAGGAATAAAGAGACGTGTATTATGGGGTGTTTGTAAAGCTAAACGACTTCAACTTAAAAAGCATCATATTTGTGGGCCATGTCTTTAATTGAGGCAGAGTTTTTCTTTAAATACACCATTAAGCATATGGCAATTAGAAACAGAAATGCATACATGGTGTCCTAATTGTTCTCTCCTTTTCACTGTAGCTTTTTATTCTTGACTTACATTCATTTTTTTGATATCAAAAATGTTTGAAACAAAATGCAAAATAACTCATTTGTCAAATAGGACTATTATTGTTTCGTCCTTATTGATGCTAATCAATGAAAAACCAAGAAACTCAAACCCGTTGCCATCGAATCTATTCCGACTCATAGTGACCCTATAGGACAGAGTAGAACTGCCCCATAGGGTTTCCAAGGAGCAGCTGGTAAATTCGAACTGCCAACCTTTTGGTTAGCAGCCTGAGCTAATCAAGGAAAGGGGGAGGAACCCTGAAAGTGTCCCTAGCTCACACTGGTGTCCTTAGTTTATCTCTAGGGTCTTGAAATACACAGATAACTGACTTTGCTCTTGACCTTCTATTCAACAGTATAGTCCTGGCAATGAGCGATTCTGTTCATTTCATCTGAGTATCTCCTCCCACACACACACCTAACACATGGTACAAATTTATCAAAAACAACAACAAACTTATTGCATAAATCAGATCTGTTCTTTATTCTGAAGTTTAATGAAAAAGAGGTACAAAAGAAAGTTTATTATGGTCTTCTCTCATAGCTTTGTGTTAGATTTTTATAGGTTTTTGCTTGTGGAAGAACTCTGAATATAATGCTTGCAGTTTTGGAGTAATCTGGAGAGCAGCTGAAGGTTTTGTTGGATATGTAGGCATTGGATATGCATGGATTAGATAAATTCAAAGTAGGTGAATTGAATTGATTTTTCAGACTTGATCAGTGGTGAACACTAATTTCAAGATAGATATGATTTATATATAGGGCTTCGTTCATATAGTCATTCATTGAGCACTGAGTAGTGATTGAGCATCTGCTATGTGCCAAGCACTAATCCAAACCCTGGGGATACAACGGTCAATAAGAAGACAGTCTCTGACTTCACAGGATTTCCATTTTATTCAGAAAAACATGATAAACAAATAAGTGAAAAACATTTAGGCAGTGATGAGTGTTGTCAGTAAAATAAGACAGTCTGATTTCATAGAGTGTCCGTGCAGGGGTAGGGGATCAGGTGAGGGGTGGGAAATACTTAGATAGGCCACAGAAAACCTTACTGAATTAGCAGCATTTGAGCTCATATCTAAAAGAGAAGGAGAAAGCTAGGTGAAGATCTGGGGCAAGCAAATTCCAGGCAGAGGGGTCATCAAGGGCAAAAGTTCTGCAACTCAGGTGGCAACTGAAGTTAATTAGCTAACAGCAGAAAGATTGTGATTACATTGTTGCTTATGTCCTCAATATAATAGTTTATATGTTTTACATTGTTCTCTTTAAAACTCAAACCAGGTAATAGGCTCACCTGGAAGTTAACAAATATATACTTGAGTCATTTAAACACCCTAAAAAGATAACTGTCATCAGTTAAACAAGCAATTAGATTGAGAACTACAACAGCCAAGAGTTACATAATGGGCTAATATCTTAATAATTGATGGATATTATTATCCTCCTTCCTGCACAAGACATACGTGTCATAAATTTTAGTACGTACAATTTCAAACCTCCACCTTTGAAAATGTTTTGCTATTTAAGAATGAAAGTTCAATATGCTCTAATTCTTGATTACTGATCACTACTGAAGAGTGTTCAAAGATCTTATGGTTTAACTATAACCTGTTCTAGATGAGGTGATATCTTTGATGTACAGATAAAAGCACTTTTAAATTCAAACAAAACAAAATAAAAAGACATTAAGAAGATGAAAGTCATGAGGTAGTGTAAGAAGAAAAGGAAAGATTGGAATAAATATCTTTGAGGTCTCTAACCACTTTTTAGATTTTATTGAATAATTTGACTAAGTGGCTTGTTATTGTTGTTAGGTGTTGTTGAGACAGTTCTGACTCGTGGCAACCCTATATACAACCGAATGAAACACTACCCGGTCCTGTGTCATCCTCACAGTTGTTGCTATGTTTGAGCCCATTGTTGCAGCCACTGTGTCAGTCCATCTTGTCTTAATCTTCTAATGCTGCTATAACAGAAATACCACAAGTGAGTGACTTTAACAAAGAGAAATTTATTCTCTCACAGTCTAGGAGGCTGGAAGTCCAAATTTAGGGTGCCAGCTCCAGAGGAAGGCTTTCCTCTCTGTTGGGTCTGGGGGAAGGTCCTTGTCATCAATCTTCCCTGGACAAGGAGCTTCTCAGCACAGGGACCCCAGATCCAAAGGACACACTATTCTCCTGGCTCTTGTTTCTTGGTGGTATGAGGTCCCCCTGTCTCTCTGCTCTCTCTTTTATATCTCAAAAGAGATTGAAGATATAGCCTAATCTCGCAAATTGAGTCCTGCCTCTTTAACATAACTGCTGCTAATCCCACCTCATCAAAATCATTGTGGTTACGTGCCGTTGAGTTGGTTCCGACTCTGCGACCCTATGTATAACAGAATGAAACACTGCCTGGTCCTGCGCCATCCTCACAATCATTGTTATGCTTGAGCCCACTGTTGCAGCCACTGTGTCAATCCATCTTGTTGAGAGTCTTCCTCTTTTTCATTGACCCTCTACTTTACCAAGCATGATATCCTTCTCCAGGACTGGTCTCTTCTGATAACATGTCCAAAGTACGTGTTACAGATTGGATTGTGTCTCCCAAAAATGTATATCAACTTGGCTAGGCCATGATTCCCAGTATTTTGTGGTTGTCCACCATTTTGTGATCTGATGTGATTATCCTATATGTTGTAAATCCTAGCCTCTATGATGTTAATGAGGCAGTATTAGAGGAGGTTATATTAATGAGGCAGGATTCAATCTACAGGATTAGGTTGTATCTTGAATCAATTTCTTTTGAGATCTAAATGAGGGAATTGAGCAAAGAGGAAAAGGACCTCATTACCACCAAAAAAGAGGAGCCCGTAGTAGAGTGCATCCTTTGGACCCAGGGTCCCTGCCCTAAGAAGCTTCTAGACCTAGGGGAAGATTGATGACAAGGACCTTCCCCAAGAATGACAGAGAAAGAAAGCCTTCCCCTGGAGCTGGTGCTCTGAATTTGGACTTCTAGGCTCCTAGACTGTGATAGAATAAATTTCTGTTTGTTAAAGTCATCCACTTGTAGTGTTACTTTTATAGCAGCACTAGATAACTAATACAGTACATAAGATGAAGTCTCACCATCCTCACTTCTAAGAAGCATTCTGGCTGTACACCTTCCAAGACAGATTTGTTCCTTCTTGTGGAAGTCCATGGTATATTCAGTATTCTTCACAAACACTATAATTCAGGCATCAATTCTTAGGTCTTCCTTATTCATTGTCCTACTTCTGCATGTATATGAGGCAACTGAAAATATCATGGCTTGGGTCAGGCGCACCTTAGTCCTCAAAGTGACATCTTTGCTTTTTAACACTTGAAAGAGGTCTTTTGCAGAAGGTTTGCCCATTGCAATGCATTGTTTGGCTTCTTGACTGCTGCTTCCATGGTCGTTGATTGCGGATCCAAGTAAAATGAAATCCTTGATGACTTCAATCTTTTCTCCATTCGTCATGATGTTGCTTATTGGTCTAGTTGTGAGGATTTTTGTTTCCTTTATTTTGAAATGTAATCCATACTGAAGGCTGTAGTCTTTCATCTCCATCAATAAGTGCTTCAAACCTAGCACGGTGAGATTATATATTTGTGGGAAATAATAGAGTGCGTAAGTTCCACAAACACAGGAATTATACCTTTGCCTTCCTATAAAGACTAGGATAGTACTCTACCTTTATCATATGCTTCATATATGCTAGTGATGGAAGGAACAAGATTGGGAGTACATTAAAAACCAGTTGCTAGTGAGTCAGTTCTGGCTTACGGTGACTCCACGTGTGTCAGAGTAGAACTGTGATCCATAGAATTTTCAGTGCTGATTTTTGGAAGTAAATCACTAGGCCTTTCTTCCGAGTTGCCTTGTTGTAGACTCAGACCTCCAAACTTTTGGTTAGCAACCAAGCGTGTTAATGGTTTATACCATCCAGTGACTACAGAAATACATTAGGGTCATTTTAAAGGGGAATCATATCAGAATGCAGTTCTGGAATCTTTTCTTAGAATCAAACAAGAAGGAACTGCATTTCTGAACCTAATGCCTAACAGACATCAATCCCTAATATGTGGAATACATTCTCAGTAAGGATATTGCTCAAATGTTAACTTACTTCAAAAAATACCGATCTTTGGGAAATTCCATGTCCAGTTGAAAATAAATCTTCTAAATGAATATTAAAATGTTTATATGCATTGTATAGCTCCCTGTATAGTAAATGAATAATCAGATTCTTAAGTCAATATGTAAATAGTAAATTTTTAACAAATTATTTTAAAAAGTAATTGTCTAGTACGGTAAGAAAATAGGAGAAATATGTTATGGATTTTCTTTTTTTGTAAAGCACTGGAAGTGCTATTTTTGAAAGGATATTTTGGAGTAATGGTGACTAGACTCACTACAATAAATTCTTCTCCAATAAATTCACCTTTGAAACAGTATCTTTACTCTTTATCTTTTCTTCTTATCTTCAGCAATTTCTCCCCATCTCTCCAAATTCTTCACAGAGAAAATACATACATTTAAGCAAGTTCTACCTCATCTTCCCACTATCCACTGATCATCACTCTTCAGCACTCACACCCTTACGGGTTCTCCTTTTACCGTGGCAGTTATGTTTCTACTCCTTCTAAGGCCATGTTGTTGTTATAGGTGCTGTCAAGTCAGTTCTGACTCACAGAGCAAGAATTTGAACCTGGGCAGTCTGGCTCAGCTTTTATTCTCTGAACCAATATACTATTTTTTATCAGTACGCCACTTGTCATCTCAGTAGCACTTAATGTGGTTGACCAGTCTAGAGATGTACATTTGACAGCATCCTGTATCCTGTTGTTCTCTAGGCCTATGTGAACTATACAATGTTTAAAATTTTTATTTTAATTAAATATTATATTGTTGTTAGGCACTGTTGAGTCACTTCCAACTCATAGCGACCCTGTGTACAACAGAACTAAACACTGCCAGGTCCTGCGGCATCCTCATGATCATTGTTTTACTTGGACCCATTACTGGAACCACTCCATCAGTCCATCTTGTTGAGAGTCTTCCTCTTTTTTCGCTGACCCTCTACTTTACCAACCATGATGTCCTTCTCCAGGGACTGATCTCTCCTGATAACATGTCCAAAGTGTGTGAGACAAAGTCCCGACGTCCTCGCTTCTAAGGAGCATTTTGGCTGTACTTTTCCCAAGATAGATTTGTTCTGTCTTTTGGCAGTCCATGGTGTGTTTATTCTTTGCCAGTACCGTAATTCAAAGGCATCAATTCTTCTTCAGGCTTCCTTATTCATTGCCCAGCTTTCACATGCTTATGAGGCAACTGAAAACGCGTGGCTCGGTTCAGGCACACTTTAGTGTTCAAGGTGATTGATATCTTTGCTTTTTAACACTTTAAAGAGGTCTGTTGCAGCAGATTTGCTTGAAAAAATATATTACATGTTATATTATTATATTATGTACTTGCTCCCTCCTTTGACTCCTGGATATACTAATATGTAAAATCCTTGAGGGTAAGGACTTTGTTATTCAACATTCTATCCCACATAATAGGCACTCAAATATTTGTTGACTAAATGTTGAAATACAAATATCCCAATTTCGCTGATTGGTGTTAGGAAAATTGCCTATCTTCTCTGGGTGTTTAATTAGAATAATGGATTTAGTCTCAAACTTTTTAGTCTCAGGATCCTATTGCACTCTTAAAAATTGTCAATCCCAAAGAATGTTGCTTATGTGGGTCATAGCTACCAATATTTAGTTTCTTAAAAGTTTAAACAAGGAAATTTAACAAACATTTATCTATTAATTTATCAAAATAACAATAAACAACTTCATTGCCTGTTAACATGGATCATCTATTTTTTATGAATAATAACTAATTTCCAGATTTAAAAAAAAAGAATGAGAAGGAAGGCGTTGGTTTATGTTTTTACGTATCTCCTTATTGTCTGGTTTAATAGAAGACATCTGGATTCTCGTGTCAACTTTTGTACTCCATCTGTTTCTATGTTGTTTTGGTTGAAAGATATGAAGAAACTATGAATATGTACTTGCAAAAGAGAAGAATATTTTAATAGCCTTTTCAGAAAATGGTGAATATTCTTCTTTGAGACTACACCAACACTTGACAAGTGAGGTAATTCTTTGAAGATTAGCTGTAGTGTGGAATTTGAAACCATAACAATGTACTTTGCATACTGTGTTCCATTAAAATCTATTGGTCTATTTGGCACCTTGAATGGATATTTTATCTACACATGATTTTGTAACATTGTGCGTTGGTCATTTGGAAAACTTTGGTTCACTGAGTCATGAAGATCTTCAAATGTTGACACATTTATTATGCAATATAAAAAGTCACTATCAATTTTATTAGAAAAGGAGTACTGATTGTAAAACTGTCAGGCTCATGGTGGTGTACAAATTTTTCAAATTTCTAATATTTTCTTGAAAGTTCAAATTTTATCATTGGCCACAAATACTGTCAACTGTTTTTCTTAAGGTAACAGTTTTGCTTAGTTAATTTTCAAGAAATGTCTCCCAAATTTCTTAAATTTGAATAACCATAGTTTATGTGCAGACATTATTTCAAGGAAAAATGATGCTCCAGGAAAAAAAGCATTCAGTTCAGCTTGCAACTCAAGCAATCATACAACTGCTTTTCTTAAACATCATTGTTGTTTTTCAGTATGTGTACTTCTCAGCTTGTCACACAGAATATTGAAAAAAAAAAATATGTTCAAGGCTCTAGAATTTTACTGTTTCATCAGTGACATTGATATTGAAGCTAATGTTTCCCCCTCAGAAGTACATGGGAGTAAACAGTACAGTGGTAACGTGTGCATTTGTCATCACTTCCTTGATTTGTGCTAAAGGGCCAGCAGCCTTACGCCACCATTGCTTTTGCACTACTTGCGCAAATGTCAAGGATCCCTGGTGGTGCACTGGTTGAGTGCTCGGTTACTAACCAAAAGGTCAGCGGTTAATAAGTGGCAGTCTCGTCTGGACTTGGAAACCATATGGGGCAATTCTCCTCTGTGCTCCAGGGTCGTTATAAGTTGGAATCAACTTAGTGGCAGTGGGTGTTGGTGTGCAAATGTCAACACAGTGAAAATGGCAAACAACATTTTTGTATTTTTATGAAAATTGTTTTGACCTCTTAGAACCTCTGAAAAGATCCTGAGGACCTTCAGCGATCCTTGGATCACACTTTGGGAACTGCTGAGTTGGGAATTCTCCTGTTAAGTGGTTTAATGTTCTTTTTTCTATGTTGCATCTTCCAGGTAATCAATCACTTATCCATTTTTCAGGTACCATAATTGTTTCTAATTGTTTTGTTCATCTTAGAAAAAAATGGAATCTGAATTAAAGGCTGTAATATTTTTGCATTTTATTCACAGAAAAGTTATGGCAAATGCATAAGTATAGTCAGTCAGTAAAAATGGAACAGGATTCTCTTCAGAGTGCTATTTTCTGTTCCCATGGTTAATTTTTGGACAGGTCCTAAAAACCTTTGGGAGCATTCTGGCAGGAGAGGTAGGCCACATATCGCAGGAACTGGCTTTCTACTGTATGTTGCATGTGTTCCAGCCAGCTACATGCTGCAGATAATATGCAAACATGTACTTGGCCATAGCACCGCACCCAGATGCAAGGAGAGCATTGTGAACCAAAGCTAAGCAGCTTTTAAGGTGATAGAAACAATTTAAAGCATCGTTTTGAGTCCTTTGTTTAATCCATACATTTTTGAATCTGATTTTCTCATTTATAAAGTGCTTTTTCCCATTTTATAAAGGCAATCTGACAGATAGCACGTGCTTTCCCACACAGATCTGTCATTTCACTCGTCTTTACCCACCACACCCACCTATGGTTCACATGTGAAACCTTTCTGAAGCAGAGAATGCCAGTCAGTCAGAGACAGTTTGGTGAAAACTCAAAAGTAAAAATTCATCTTAAACCTTCATTTATCAGGGAACCGAAGCTGTCCCATAGGAGGTAACTGCTGGATAGATAAAGGTCTTAGTCTTTCAGGATCTTCGTGGCATTCCTGAGGCCCCAGAATATTATTCTTAAATAGGATATTACTCTTAAAGTTGTATACATTACACTTAAAAACTTCTTCTTCCTTATGGGTATTGTCGTAGTTTCTAAGTGCTGCTCTAACAGAAATACCACAGGTGGGTGGCTTTAATGACTGGAAATTTATTATCATACAGTTTAGGAAGCTAGAAGTCCAATTTTAGTGAATTGGCACTATGGGAAGGATTGCTTTCTCTGTGGGCACTTAGGGAAAGTCCTTGTTTCTTTTCAACTTTTGTTCATTGGTTCCTTGGTGATCTTCATGTGGCCTGGCACCTGTCTTCCCCTATCTGTGCTTAATTCTGTGCCTAATCTGCTGCCTTTTTCTCTCAGAAGTGATTTGTTTAAAACACACCTTACACTGATGGCCTCATTAACATAACAAAGAAAACTCTATTCCCAAATGAGAATGGAACGGGCACAAGTATGGATCTCTTCCAGTTGGTTGACCAGGTAGCTGTCTTCCAAATTTCTTGGCATAGATGAGTGAGCACTTCTAGTGCTGTGTCCGTTTGTTAAAACATCTCTATTGGTATTCCAAGTCAATTCCTGGAGCCTTGTTTTTCCTCTTCCTGTGTCCTTCAGTATTTTGCCCATAGAATCTTTCACAATTGCAACTCGAGGCTTGAATTTTTTCTTTAGTTCTTTCAGCTTGAAAAATGCCAAGCGTGTTCTTGCCTTTTGGTTTTCTAACACCAGCACATTTCATTATAATATTTTGCTTTGTCTTCTTGAACCACCCTTTGAAATCTTCTGTTCACCTATTTTACTTCATCATTTCTTCCATTCATTTCTCTACATTCATTAGCAAGTTTGAGAGTCTTTTCTGACATCCATTTTGGTCTTTTCTTTCTTTCCTGTCTTTTCAATGACCTCTTGCTTTCTTCATGTATGATGTCCTTGATGTCATTCCACAATTCATCTGGTCTTTGGTCATTAGTGTTCAATTTGTCAAATGTATCCTGAGATGGTCCCTAAATTCAGGTGGGATATACTCAAGGTTGTACTTTGACTCTCATGAACTTGTTTTAATTTTCTTCAGCTTCAGCTTGAACTTGCATATGGGCAGTTGATCGTCTGTTCCTCAGTTGGCCCCTGGCCTTGTTCTGACTGATGATGATATTGAGCTTCTCCATTGTCTCTTTCCACAGATGTAGTCAATTTGATTCCTGTGTATTCTTTCTAGTGAGGTCCGTGTGGATAGTCACTGTTTATGTGGTTGAAAAAAGATATTTGCAATGAATAAGCCATTGGTCTTGCAAAATTCTATCATGCAATCTCTGGCATTATTTCTATCACCAAGGCCATTTTTTCTAAATTCAAATCTTTCTTTTTTGTTTCCAGTTTTCACATTCCAATCACCAGTAATTATCAATGATCAAGATTGCATGTTCAATTAATTTCAGACTACAGAAGTTGAAAATCTTCAATTTCTTCATCTTTGGCCTTAGTGGTTGGTGCATAAATTTGAATAATACTCGTATTAACTAGTCTTCCTTGTACAGCAGTAGGATAGAAGAGAGATTTAATAATAAAAATGATACACTGTATGCTACATTGCTTGGCAGCTACTACCATTTTGGATGCCCAGAACACTTTGCCCATGGATATAACTAATAAAGTTAATGAGTTAAGTAGGGATTTGCTAATGCTATAACAAATAAACTTCAAAATTTCAGTGGCTTAACACAGTAGAAGTTTATGTCTCATTCACATTACATCCAATGTGGAGGTGTTCCTGTGCTCTCCTGGAACCCAGGTTCCTCCCATATTAAAAAAAAAAATGCAAACCAGTTGCTGTCCAGTCTTTTCTGACTCATAGTGATCTCATGTGTGTCAGAGTAGAACTGTACTCCATAGGGTTTTCAGTGGCTGATTTTTCAGAAATAGATTACTAAGCCTTTCTTCTAAGGCACCTCTGGGTGGACTCAAACCTTCAACCTTTTAGTGTATAGCTAAGCACATGAACAGTTTGCACAACCCAAGGACCCTTCCATATTGGGACTCTGCTACTCAACAGGAAACTGGGAAGCCTCTGTGTTCAGGCAGAAGGGAGAGAGATGATGAAAAAGACACATCCTCTGCTCATCCATCTTGGCTTCTAAGTGACACACATCACTTGTGCATACATTCCACTAGTGAGAACCAGTGATATGACCCCACATACATGCGAGGGTTACTGGGAAATGTTGTCACTGGCTGGGCAGCTGCTTTCCAGCAAAAGATAAAAAAGAATGGGTAAGTTTGCTGAATTCACAGGATCTGCATTATGGCAGACTATTCACAAATGTGGTTAAGAGCTCAGCTGCTAACCAAAAGGTCAGCAGTTCGAATCCAGCAGCGGCTCCTTGGAAACCTTACGAGGCAGTTCTCCTCTGCCCTATAGGGTCACTATGAGTTGGAATCAATTCAACGGCAATGAGTTTGGTTTGTTTTTTTTGGTTTTAAGTTTCTCTGCACAGTTAAAGCTAATCACACCAGATCAGAGAAGACTTGTCTTAGTCACCTAGTGCTACCGTAACAGAAATACCACAAGTGGATGGCTTTAACAAAGAGAAGTTTATTCTCTTACAGGCCAGTAGGCTACAAGTCCAAATTCAGGGTCAGCTCCCAGGGAACGTTTTCTCTGTCGGCTCTGGAGGAAGGTCCGTGTCATCAATCTTCCCTTGGTTTGGGAGCTTCTCTGTGCAGGAACCTCAGATCCAAAGGACATGCTCTGCTCCCAGCACTGCTTTCTTGGTAGTATGAGGTTCCCATGTGTCTCTGCTTGCTTTTCTCTTTTATATCTCAAAAGAGATTGGCTTAAGATACTTTCTAATCTTGTAGACCTCATCAGTATAACTGCCGTTAATCCATTTTATTACATCATAGTGATAGAGTTTACAACACATAGGGAAATCACATCAGATGATAAAATGGTAGACAATCACACAATACTGGGATTCATGACCTAGCCAAGTTGACAGATACTTTTGGGGGACACAGTTCAATCCATGACAAGACTCTATGAAAAGTTCAGTTGTAATTTGATTTTAAAAGCTGTGTTGTTTTGGGGAAAACCTTTCATGCCCATCAGGTGCATATATTATAAAAATTCTTTGAGAGAGATAACTAGTATATGATGGTAATAAACAACAGTGTACCACTGCTAATTAGTTATTTCCAAATTATCTACTTGTTATAAGCACAGTCTATGAATGGCTCTGTTGGGTTTTTCTGTGAATTCAGCAAACCTACCCACTCATTAAAAAAAATTTTTTTTGCATATCCCTTCTAAGAGGAAATGGGAATTTATGCAAAAGTACTCTGACTTGTTTTGCTTGTCTGCAAACACTTGAGCTGATGAAGTATTGATGTAAGGAAATTGTCTTCTAACAAAGGTATTAACCTACAGCAGAATGTAATGACCAAGAACTTTTGGATTTAGAGACATCAGGTACATGTTCAAGAAGGAGCTCCCACATACAATTCAGTGGATTTATTTTCCGCTCTTATTTTCTGCCTTGTGTTACCCTAGGCTAGTAGTCCTCATCATTCTCAACTGCTGGTGATCCAGGTCTGGCTTTTTATGGTACTAATTTTTTTTTTTTTTCAATCTTTAGTTAGAAGACTAAAATCTAAAGGAACAGAAATCGTATTCCAAAAGGTTCATTATATAAAGGGTAGCCAGAAGGGTCAAGAGTAAACAGAGTATTGCTTTCATATCAAGCACTTCCTTGGTGGTGGTGGTGGGGCATCTCCTGAGAATTTATATTCAGATAAAAGATATTCGCAATATAAATAAACCTGAGAATGAGTTTGTAATTACCGGCCCTGGTGGCATAGTGGTTAAGAGCCACTGATGCTAACCGATAGGTTTGGCAGTTCCAATCCACCAGGCGCTCCTTGGAAATCCTACGGGGCAGTTCTACTCTGTCCTATAGGGTCGCTATGAGTCGGAATCGACTCAACAGCAGTGAGTTTTTTTTGTTTTTGTTTTTTTGGAGATTAAGGATTTCATTGTGCTTTTTGGCATTTATAAATTGATTATAATTTATACTGTTATTATGTTTACGTCAATACTCTCCCTTCTTTTGCTTAAAGAGTGCATCATCTTGTGTTAGGAAATACAGGATATTTTTTGGGGGGTTGAAGGAAGACATAAGTGGTCTGGATTGTGTTGATTGTAAGCATCCCTGAACTCTGGATGCTCTGTGAGAGCAGCCAAGCTTTCTGAAAGACAAGTGGCATTGACTTCAGCCTGTGCACTGATTACTTCAGACTCTTGGAAAACTTGTAAATGCACAGAACACACACTTATCAGGTAGCCATCATGTGCCAGGCACCTACTCTAGTTTTACAATTAAAACAATTTTACTTCTCTGTAATACCACTTTTCCTTTGTAATTTCTTGGATGACACATTAAGTATTATTTTAATTTAAAATAATATAGTGCCTGGCATATAGTAAGCACTTTCCTTAGATCTTCATTTTTTCAAGGCTGTGTTGATTCTTTTTGGATTACTTTCAACTGATACTAAGACCTCTTCAGAAATATTTATTAGCATCCATTAGATGTGAGGGATCCTATTGTGTGTATTGGTAGATATTACGACACATACGAAAAGGTATCTGACGGTGCAGAAAGGAAAGATGTCTGGCTATGGTGATTGACCGTATTGCTAAAAAGGCTAGCTTTCCTTTATGATAGATGGAATCAAATTCTACAAAATTAATTAGATTTGAGGGGAACTGGGGTTGCTTTTTGGTCTAAAAACTTTACAAGCTATTTAGAACTTTGAAATTCCATTATAGTATTCCATTCCCTTTGCTTTGTCATTACCTCTTTTAAAATACATTGCTGGCTGTGTTTGAGCCCTTAAAATATTAAAGTGGTTATTAATCTTTAACACGTGTCTGTGAATGACTTAGGGAGGCTGCTCTGTGACAGTTGGTAAACTGTGCCAAGGCTTGGGACCCAGCAGGAAGGAGCTGCCCTCACTCTCAGTAAAGATTCTTTGCTTTCCATCTGGTCTTTCTGCTGGGTCCAGAGTTGGGCTGACTGCTCCTATAACCGCGCCGGGCATGAAAAGCACTTGAAGGGAGAGTGGAAAATCCTTTTCCCATTTGGGCAGCTGCGGTAAGATTGGGTCTTTTAAAGAAATCGTTACTAGGAGACTGTGGAGAAAGGAAAATAAACCTCAGTGCATGCAAATAAAGAAGAATGTGCAGCACAGATTTTGTATTTTTCTTAACTATGGTCCACACTGAGATTGGCTTGACTGGTTCTTTCACCTTGACTTAACCACGTTATTGGAAACCAGAGCTTTGAACCAGTTTGGTCCCATTAGAACTCTTGCTGAGAATTTGCATTTCTAACAAGTTCCCAGGTGATGTTAATGCTGCTGGTTAGGGACTAGTTCTGAGAACCATTAGTAGAGCATTGATTCTCAAAATTTATCATACACAGGAATGTCCTGAGGATCTTCTTACAAAGTAGATTCTGATTCAGTATATCTAGGATGGAAATGCTAACTCTCAGCCGGTGTAGAACTAGAACAAATTGGTTCGAAGGCCTGTTGGACACGGACTCCCTAAATTCTCTATTTATATAACCATGCCATCTTTCCTCTGAGTTGTGAGACTAAATAGACTGTGAATTGATTGAAGTTTTCCTAGCCCTACCCTACCTCAAGAAAGTAGCTTTTCAAACTAGGCTATTCACTAGATGTTACTCCTCCCTGCTTCTGAATTGTGAATGATCAGTATTTGGACAAAAGGAGAATACGTTTAAATTTAGAGAACTTTCCAGACTAATGGGAACAGGGGACATGTGGCACTTGAAGAATTGTATAACAAAATTAATAGGATCAGAAAAGTGAGGGCTGAAGATGAACTTATTTCTTAGTTTTACTTAGGTTTTGCTATACACGAAAACCTTTGCATTCTTATCAGATTTATTTCTATAGAAGTTGTATGCTAATTTCTGTTTCATTTGATTACGGTCTACTTAAAAACTTTTGTAAGAAAGCATTACTTTTATTTGTAAATGATGAGTATACTAATATGAGATCTTTAGGAAATGACTCCTTTTTGACTCAGCTTAAATTTCTCGTCTAGTTTTATGAAGGCTGTAGCTATATAATTCTTTATATATTAAAAGCACATGCCCTGAAGCATTTCAATACTGTGTCCCCCAAAGTACCTGGTTCATAGTATGAATTAAGTAAGTGTTTGTTGATTTGGAAAAATACTCTCTTTCTGCATGTATGTTTGGATTGAAAATGAGTACTGATTAATTGTATCCAAGTAAATTATTTAAAATACAAAAGTACTTAAATGAACTCTTAAATGATTGTGTATTCCTGTTTCATTTATTTTATTTTATCTCCATCATAGTTAACATTACAATTTGTTCAATTAAATTTAGTGAGTTTATTTTTCTACCTTGTTATTTTTGGTATAGTAGGCTTTAAGTTAAGTACTGTGTTCTAGAAATCTGTTTTTAGATGAGAAATACCCTGTTTCTTACCGAATAGCTTTTCAGAGATGATTTTACTCTTTGCTTGTTAGTTTGTAAAAACCTACTGCTAGTTTTACGTTTTTGTAAGCATGCTTACCATTTGAACATTGTTTTTTTCCCCTTGCCTTTCATAATGACTGTTTTGGTTCAGTGAGATCGGGTCAGTGCAGACGTCAGTGATCTGTGGTTTCAAAGCAGCACGTGGCCTGATAACATGTAGTTGTTGTTGTTATTAGGTGCCATCAAGTTGATTCCAACCCATAGCAACCTAATGTGACAGAGTAGAACTGGCCCATAGGATTTTGTAGGCTGTAATCTTTACAGGAGCAGATTGTCAGGTCTTTCCTCCTGTGGAGTGGCTGGTGGGTTTGAACCACTGACATTTTGGTTAAATCTTAGGTTTACTGCCAAGCATAGAACTCCTATGAAGTGAGCAAATATGTTTCATTCATATTTGTAGCCCCAGAGCCTAGCATGGTGCCTGGCCCTCAGTACGTCTTCAATCAATGTTGAATAAATGGCCATACAGGCAAGTTAGTCAGATTTTTTTGGTTTTCAAGTGATAGAAAAGCCAGCTTAAACCAGCCTGAACAAAGTAGGAATTTATTGGCTCAAGTATCTGAGATGTCCAGGGATATACCTGTCTTCAGACACAAAAGGATCCAAGGGCTCCTCAGTGTTATCAGAACACTGTGCTTCTCCTTTCTCTGTCTGCTCTGGACTCTGCTCTTCTTTGTGTTTCTCCATGTGGAGGCAAAGAGGACCACCAGCAGCTCCAGACTTACATTGCCCTGACAGCTAGCCTTCTCAGAGAAAAGAAATGTCTCTGCAAAGAGCTTCAGCACAAGTCCTTGTCTGACCCTCTGAGTCTCAGTGTCCTGGCTTAGGGGACCTCTCCATCCTTGAACCCATCACTGGGAGATAGTGAGTAGAGAGCATATTCTGGCCAGTCCTAGGTTAAGGGTGGCCTGCCCCATGGGGGGGTGGTGGGAGGGACTGTGGTCAGCTCCACCCAAATCATATGTTCTAAGAATGGGAGTGGTGTAAAGATGCCAGGAAACTAAAAGCTAGATGATCATACCACACGGAAATACCACGAAATGAGAAATGGAGGCAGTTAGCATCTGATCACAAATATAAAATATACTAGAAGTTGGAAATGAGATTAAGCTCCTTTCCCCGGGCTGTTTGCTTCTGGTAAACGTGGTGTTTTTAGGGCCTCAGTAATAGGCTCAAGCCTCCACTTGGAGTTTCTGGGACTATAAACCTGTAAGATGTGGTGGGGAAAATATATTCTCTCTCCTCAGTATAGAGAATATTGCAAGCTTTAATCATTGTGTTTGTCCTGAATGTTTTACCCACTGGGCACTAGATTCCTTTTCTCTTAAAGATGAATCATGCTGGAATGGACACCTGCAGCACAGGTTTT
Organism: Dugong dugon; assembly: GCA_030035585.1. Classification (NCBI taxonomy): domain Eukaryota; kingdom Metazoa; phylum Chordata; class Mammalia; order Sirenia; family Dugongidae; genus Dugong; species Dugong dugon. Next base: position 102,087,085 of record CM057460.1, on the reverse strand, counting down.
GCTTAGTCTCACATTTCTGCTACTTCTCATGGTTGTGCTCATAAGGACAATTCCTGGACTTCCTACACTCTTAGTGGTGCTCCCAGGGCTCTATCCTGGTGACAGACGCTCCCTGCATATTCCCTTCTTCTGAGGAGGGTCCTCCTGGAGTATAGAGATGTACCACCCTCTTTCCTGAAACCAAGCCCAAGTTTCCAGGGGACTAGGTAAAAGTTCCTAGATTTCTTTTAAAATGTACCCCTTTAGGTTACAGATGCCCACATGTAAATGGATCCCTCGGAGTTGTCCTGTGGGTCCCAGAGTTCCCCAAAATGACACAGACAAGTGGAGCCCTAATAATGACCCCAGTTTCCATGAGAAAGCCAATTTCTGAGTTAACATTATGTGGGTTCTGCTTACAAGAGAGTGCTGTTTTAGGTGCATGCGGTCAGGCCACATAGAAACTAAAACTTGCTATAGTCATATCAAAAACCCGTTAAACTCTAACAATGTGCCTTCCTCTTCCTCCCTTTGGTTTGCAAATACAAGTTGTTTGGGAACCCCAGTTACTCTTGCTGAATTATTACTTCCTGATGACTTTGACTCATATTGTGTTTTGGTGAATGTCTGGAGAAATCACACTAAGTAAAAATTGGAAAAAAAGGTTCTGCTATAGAAGAATAAGCAAGCCCTAGAGGCAAAGTGGTTAAAGCGCTCAGCTGCTAAACAAAAGATCGGCGGTTCAAATTCACCAGCAGCTCTACAGGAGAATGGTATGACAGTCTGCTTCTGTAAAATTTATAGCCTTGGAAACCCCATGGGACAGTTTTACCCTGTCCTATAGAGTTGAGCCCTCGTGGTACAGTGCTTAACAGCTCAACTGCCAGCGAGGCTGGCAGTTCAAGAGGTTGGCAATTCAAATCCATCAGCCACTCCTTGGAAACCCTATGGGGCAGTTCTACTCTGTCCTATAGGGTCTCTATGAGTTGGAATCGATGGCAACGGGTTTTGGTACAGAGTCACTATGAGTCAGAATCAACTTGACGGCAGTGAGTTTGGTTTTTGGGTTATAGAAAAGTACATGATTTCAGTGAATATTCAAATAAAGTCATTCCCATCATTTGATTTCACTTAAACTTATATTAAAATGCGGAGTTCTTTATTCTATGTTACAAATATTTTTTATTTATTGGGTACGATTAATTGGGATTTAAAGAATTACGTATCAGCTACTACTTACAAGCTTTCACTATGATGGAATATAGTTATAACCAAATTATATTGTTTTATTTAAATACTTATCTAAAAATTACACTCCAGATATTCATATCTAAATTAAAATAGTAGTACATTGGAAAAATTTGCTTTGGCAAAATTAGTTTAGATGCCAGGCAAGAGCCTTCTGTTTTATATAGAACTTTTTCTTTAAAATCTAAGTGGTGAGTGTGCATGTTATTTGAATTCATACACAGAAGCTTCTTGATACAAATGAGAATGTGATTGTTAAATGTCTAGTGCTGACTATGTCTTGGAAGAAATAAAGGATTCCCAACGTTCTTTAATAGCTAGTTTTATCTTTATTAACTATTATTATTTTTGTTTGTTTCCTAGAACATTTCCTCAAGTGTTATTTGAGCTTCCACAAAATTTCATCTTAATATTCAATGGGATATTCTTTTATTTCTTTGTGGAAGATCTGATGCAGTACTGCCACTTGTATACTACTTTGCAGTCATCACATGTCAAAACCGTTCATCGGGCGAAACAAATGGCCATGGTAGACCAAAAGAAACACGTGGCAGATATACAGCTCATATCTTTTACTTTTTTCTAGTTTCTTGTCATATTTGTAATAAATTAGTTATCTCTTCTTTCTTTTGTTATTTTTTTCATTGTATTGATTTTTAAATTATCATATATACACGTATATTTATACACACACACATACACACACACACACACACACACACACACACACATATATACATATATCAAACAATGGAAATAATAATAGCCAACACTTCCTAAGTACTTCCTAAAAAGTTGGGAATATCTTGGTAACAGCCTTGACGTCAATGGTAGAATGGTAGTGAGGCATATAACATGGTTAAGAGAACAGGCTCTGGAGCTAGACGGGGTTCAGATTCCAGAGTACAGTTTACTAATTGGTCAAGAGATGCTAAAGTAGCCTCACTCACTGAAAGTACCCCGAGTATGAGAATTACATGTACTAGAATTACAGCATACTAGAACAGATTGTTATAGGTCTGTTTTTAGGAAGTTTTTTCAGCACCACTTGGAGTAGTATTAAATGGTGCGCAAGAGTATGTAGAAATAAGGTTTTCTTATAAAGGATAATGGTAAAGGAGGCGTTTAGGAGAGTTCAGTCAGACAAAGGAACATTATTTTATATTAATCTAGCCTATAGTGTTGAGATGTGGTGGCAATTTAAATAGGCAGTTGAAGAGAGAGACTTGACAAAAGTAAGGAAGTGTTACCCAGTATTGAAGATGGTGGTTTAATTTTCCACATCTAGCTGGAAGTTTGATAACTGCCAAGAATTCTTCCTTTTATAATTGGGTTATAAAAACAAATTCCAAAGAGTCTATTCTTTAGCATACACTGATTCTTACAGTGGATTTTGGTATAGCAGCAAAATTATTGACAGTCAATGCAAAAAAGTACATTTGTATATAGATAAACACAAACTGAACACAAATATAAAGCTTGAAAGTATGGATCCACAGGTGAGGGTTCCTGGTAATAAGGGTCACTCTGTGGCCCCATCTGCGTATGTCTGTGGATTGAAGAGATGGCCAGTGGTGGTTGTTACCAGACTGTGTATGTTTTTGATGCTATGTGTTGTTGAGCCAATTCCGACTGATAGCTACCCTGTAGGACAGAGTAGAACTGCCCCATAGAGTTTCCAGGGCTGTAATCTTTACAGGAAGAAGCCCTGGTGGCGCAGTGGTTAAACTTTTGGCTGCTAACTGAAAGGGCTGCAGTTGAAACCCACCAGCGGGAGAAAGATGTGGCAGTCTGCCTCTGTAAAGATTTACAGCCTTGGAAACCCTATGGGGCGGTTCTTCTCCGTCCTATAGGGTCACTGTGAGTAGGAATCTCCTTTACAGGAGCTGATCACCAGGTCTTTTCTCCAAAGGGGCCGCCTGTGGGTTCAAACCACCAACCTTCCAGTTAGCAGCGAGTGCTTAACCACTGCATAACCAGGGCTCCTTAAACTGTGTATAGTAACCCACATAATAACAAAAAGTATTAAAAATTTTTCATGTTGGATTTCCATTTTACCAGAGTTGTCACTGTAAATCTCCATTTTACAAAAGGTTAAAATTTTGTAGGATAAATTATAATATCGCTTCTATTGAATGATCTGACATTGAACAAAATCTCAAACATTTATGAAATTGAGATCTGTAGGGTTCACAGTATTCAACTTTGATTTTTGCTGAAGTGTGTGGTTGGTTAACTAACTGGGTTTATAGAGCTATTTTAAGTTTGGGTCCCATTAGCAACAGGGAAAAATGACTAAATTTCACTTCTGGAACTTGAGAATGGAGTAAGTCTAAAAATGCAGTGCTTATGATTGAATTCCATTGGGCCCAGATTATATAATATAATAAATAATTGTATTATTCCTTTTATAATTGGTGCCTAAGGCATTCGTGTTGGTAATCACAGGCAGTAGGTGCAGGGATAGAACTGGAACTGGGTTATGATGGAGGGGACTATAGGAAGGATTGGGATAGAGAGAAATGGATTTCACACGAATGGACATAGACTGAGGTCATAGTTCACTACAGTACACCACTCAAATCTTATGTTTTAAGCTTGGTCCTTAACCTTCCTGCCCTTCCATATCCCCCAGAGTTAGTGCTACTAGCCTATTACACCCTTAGAACTTGAAGCGTTTCTTTATCGCAACATAGCATATTGAGCAACAGCAATTTGCTTACGTGACGTCTTTCCTACTAGCCTGGAAACTCACTGAGGACATGATCTGAACCTTATTCACTAGTTATTCCCTACCTTGGAGAAATAATTGGTCTATCTATAGAGGGCACTCCAAAACTGTTGTTGAATAAAGTTGAGTAAGTAAAGCAGTGTAATCTCGTCCCTACTTACGTAGCAATGTTCATGCTTTGACTGTTTCCCCAGAAGACTGCTGCATATTATTATTTGCAAATGAGTAGTAGTGACCTTTGGCTCTCCATTACCTTTGGAATAAACTCCATGGTCTTTGCTTTATATATGAGGTCCCTTCCTGACCTGTCTCTTGCTCTTCTCTCCATCTGATGTATCACAACCCTGTCCCTTGCACATTATATTCTGCTCATATTGGCCTTTGCAGTCCTGCATATACGCCTTGTAATTTCACACTGCCTTGTTATTTTACTTCCTGTTCTCTTGGCCTGGAACACCTTTTCCACATTTTTTTTTATTATTGTTGTTAATTTGATTTATTACTGAAACAGCATATAAAAATTCAGGTAAAGCCATTGCTTCTTTCTAAGTTTTACATAGATATTTGTAGTGTCCAGTCATCTCTTAGATTAGTATTTATTTTTTATTTTGTTGAAATACTTTTCAATCTAAAGGAATGTGTGATTATTATATCAAGACAGTAAAACAATGATAGTAGACAGTTTTTATTAAGCATGTATTATATACCAGGCACTATGCTAAGCACTCTCTGACCTAAGAACTATTTGTATCCTGTTTTACCGATGAGGAAACCAAGAGTTACAGAGGTGAAATAACTTACTGAAATTTACATAGCTGGTACATAGAGCAAACACTGAAAGTAGAATAATAATAGAGTAATTAATAAAATACCTTCTCCTCGCCTACTCCAGTCCCATTTTCCTGAGCAGTTTAATTTGTACCCTTCTACATGTTTCTCTGTGTTTGTATAGTATACACATATACACACAACCCCCACTACTTCATCTAGCTAACTTTTGCTCATTTTTAAAGACTTAGCCAATGGATCACCTACTCTGGGGGCTTCCTCTAACCTCTATCCCTCATATGGGTCCTGGGCATCTCCCATATTATCCTGAATGTACCTCTATCGTGGATTGTTCCAATACCTTGTATAAACACCATCTAGTTGTTTGTCTCTTCTGCTAGCACAAAAGCTCCTTGAGGGCAGGGACCATATCTCTTGTCTCTATATCCCAGTGCTTAGCACAACACTGGCACACAATGGGCATTATGTGGTGGATTAATTTATTTAGCAACATATTTAACCAACTTTTGATGTGCACTTTATAAATGCCTGGAACTGTGCTAGTCAGTGGAGGTGATAGTCACTGATGATGTTCACAGTAGTGGGGTATCGGTTAGCTTTTGCTGCATAATAAACCACACCTAAACTGTGGGGCTTAAAATGATAGCTGTTTATAAAGCTCGTAATTCTGCACTTTGGCATTTTAGGCTGGGCTGAAGTGGACTTTTCTTCTGGTGTTGGCTTGGCTCACTCATGTGTCTGTAGTTAGTTGTTGAGGCACCCAAGCCTGGCTAGACTAGAATGACTTCAGCTGGTTGTCTCTGCTTGACATGGTCTCTCTTCCTCCAGCCAGCTAGCCTGGGATTGTTCTCATGGCAGGTAAGCAAGTTCACAAGAGAGCACGTGAAGCATGAAAGGCTTCTTGAGGCCTCTGCTTGAAACCAGCACAGCATTTTACTTTTGCTGCAGACTTCAGGGACAGATTACCTGATAAGCAAGGTTATTGGCTAACTTGTGCTTACTAATTTGTAGTGCACAGTTTCACCTGTTTCATCAAAGATGTGGTGAAACCCATATGAAATTGTGCACTACAGATTAGTAAATAAACACAATTAAGCCCATGCATAGCTTCCTTACCGTAAGCCTGTGTGTACCTTGTTTACTGGTTAATCTGCCCCTGGCTGCAGTCTGTCATTTAGAATAATGCAGGGTCAGATTACCCAGTTAGCAAGATGTGGTGAAACCCATGTGAAATTGTTTGCTACAGATTAGTAAGTAAGCACAATTAAGCCTGTGGTTACCTTACTTACTGGGTAATCTGTTCTTGTCAGGGATTGTAAATTGGAACAGGCTTTGATTCTGTAGGAAGGTGTTGTGGGGTTGGGAGAGAGAGAGATGCCAGCCATATCTAGAAGCAGAATCTTTGATGTGGTGGATAAATGTGAAGTTGTTCACTACAGATGACGTGGTGAGCAAAGTAAGCACCCTCAGAGAGCATACAGGATAGCGGATGAAACACATTGTTTGTAAGGTAACAAAAACAGTTATGTTCCACAACTCACCCAAAGTTAGAAACTATGAGGCTATTTATTCAGTCTTTGACATAGGGCTCCTTTGTTTAACTAACTCTGTAGCCTTTTTGTGTAAAGTCAGGTTCTCCATTTTTATCTTTACTGTTGACACCTGTGACTGGTAGCGTTATTCCCCACAGGAATCTTGAAAACTGCAGGAAGAGTGGGATCTCCAGATGCTACTTCATTACGACTCTAGATTCTTCTCTCTGCCAGATGGACTTCTGCTTCCAGTCCACATTGCCGGTCAAACACAGATCAAGACCAATATGACTGGTTGACCAGAGTATTGTGGAGGGGAGGTGCAGTGAATCACTCCCATCCCGGTTCTGGCTCAGAATCCCCACTACGTTTGGTGTTGTTATTAGTTAGTTACCATCTAGTCAGCTCCAACTCATGGTGACCTTATGTATAAGAGAACAAAATGTTACCTGGTCCCATGCCATCTTGATGATCATTGGTATGTTTGAGTCCTTTGTTGCAACTATTATGTCAATCCATCTCATTGTTTCCCTCCTTTTTGTTTGCCCTCCACTTTACCAACCTTGATGTTCTTTTCTAGTGATTGGTCTTTCCTGATGATGTGTACAAAGTAGGTGAATCAAAGTCTTTTAAGACTGATGTTTGTTCTCTGGAAGTCACAGAATGTTCAGTATTCATCATCAACACCACAGTTCCAACACATCAATTCTTCTGTCTTTTTCATTGTCCAGTTTTGCACACATCTGAGATGGTTGAAAAGACCATGCCTTAGATCAGAAGCATCTTAGTCATCAAAGTGACATTTTTACTTTTTAGAACTTTGAAGAGGTATTTTTCTTCAGATTTGTCCAGTACAATCTATATATCATTTTATTTCTTGATTGCTGCTTCCATGTGTGTTGACTTGTTGATCTAAGCAGAATGAAATCATTGACAACTTCAGTTTCTTCTTTATTTATTATGACGTTGTTTATCGGTCCAAAGTTTAGTGTACCTACCATAAAATATAAATACATGAAAATTGTTACTTTGGGTAAGAATGGAGGCTTTAGATGTGTGATTGCTCTTTACTGAGTGAACTAAAAAGAAACCAGATGTTTTTCTCCTGTATATGCTATTTTGTATCTCAGTAGGAAACACTGCCTATTTTGAAATGGGATGGTTTTGTTTCAGGATATACAACTTTTATGTTTTATTTTCTACAAATACATTGGATGTGGACTTTTTGCTTACATTTTAATTTTTTAAAATATTTTCATTCTATTCTATCATTCCCTCTGTGTTTATTAGCTGGAATGCTTTTGTAAAGAAGAGCTTTCCTGACTTCCCTTCTCTCTTTTTCTCTCTGAAATACCGCTGTGGACTTACAGTTTTTTTGTTTTGTTTTGTTTTTTGTCGTTGTTGTTTTTGTAGGTTTTTTCAATAAGAGTCTCTTCAAGCTGGATTTTGTATTATTTTGGCATGAATTAATCTTTGAGTGCATTGTTGCTTCCTGACATGAAATGTCCCAAACTCACCTTGTGCCTTCCCTGCCCCAGACTTGAAATAAGCCATTAATTTAGAAATCCGTGCCTTGTTTTTTTGGTTTTTTTTTTTTTTTGGGTGGAAATACTTGAAATAAATGTTTTCTTTCTGTGGCTATGTTATCCATTTGATAATCAGTTAGTTTGTTTCTATTTGTATTCATTTTTAGTGCTTGCCCTTTTTGCTTGGTTGATTTTGTTTGCTCTCACCCCGAATGAATTGATTTGATATTCTTTCATTTCTGGGATATGCAGTGATGCAATGACAACATCACTAATTGTGGGATCCTAAGGAAAGAACCTCTGTGAGGCAGCTCTATCCTGTCCTATAGGGCCACTATCAGTCAGAATAGACCCAACAGCAGCAGGTAATGGGTGAGGAACAGGAAAGGAACCTTGATGTTGCAATGGTTAAGCCCTTGGCTGCTAACCAAAAGGTTGGTGGTTCAAACCCACCAGCAACGCCATGGGAGAAAAGACCTGGAGATCTGTGAAGATCTCCTGTAAAGATTACAGCCTAGGAAACCCTATGGGGCCGTTCTACTCTGTCATATCAGGTTGCTATGAGTCGGAATTGACTGGACAGCATACAACAAGGAAAGGGAAGCCAAATGCTAAGGCCTCTCAAGTCGGTCAGCAGTGAAAATCCTGGGAGACAGAGCCCTCAGGAGTTTATGGTCAGGAATAATGCAGTTATTCTCATGAAAGCAGAGGACCAAGTCCCTAAGGCTCAGGACCACAAAAACCACATTTCATGAGTGATTGATTTATTTTCAAATAGGCTAAAAAGATAAATGTAAAAAGTAAATATAGGCGAACATTTAACTGGTCTAAATATTACAAACAGAACAAAAAAGCATCAAAGAAAATATTGATAAATATCGCTGTGTAAAAATAAAACACTCCAAAATACCAAAAATCAAAACTGAAAAATGACAAATGAAGATTGCATAGAGATCAAGGATTAACATACTTAATGTAAAAAGAGCTTTGTAAAAAATAACACACACACACTGAAAAATAGGCAAAAGACCCAAGTCAAAAAGAAGAAATAAAGAGATCAGTGTGTATGAACATTGGTCAGTTTCAGGGGTAACTTGCTTGGGAAAATACTTTGATTTATAATATGTGAACTTACACTATTAAAAAAGGAAACTTACCATAAGACCCTAAATAAACAAACAAAACAAATTAAAAATTAGAAAGTACTTAGATGGAAAGAGAAAAATATGTTAGAGATTTCAGATAACAGTTACTCTAATTTAAAGCTAATTGTATCTCTTAGTTGTTGTTGTTGATAGTTGTCATCTAGTCCATTCCAACTCATAGCAACCCTATGTACAACGGAATGAAACATTGCCTGGTCCTGCGCCATCCTCACAATCATTATTATGCTCAAGCCCATGTTGCAGCCACTGTGTCAATCTGTCTTATAGAGGGTCTTCCTCTTTTTCACTAAATCTCTACTTTACCAAGTATGATGTTCTTCTCCAGGGACTTACCCTTCTGATAATATGTCCAAAGTATGTGAGATGAAGTCTCGCCATCCTCACTTCTAAGGAGCATTCTGGCTGTACTTCTTCGAAGACAGATTTGTTTGTTCTTCTGGCAGTCCGTGGTATATTCAATATTCTTTACCAACACCATAATTCAAAGGCAGCAATTCTTCTTCAGTCTTCCTTATTCATTGTCCAGGTTTTGCATTCATATGAGGCAATTGAAAATACCATGGCTTGGATCAGGCACACCTTAGTCCTCAAAGTGACATCTTAACTTTTTAACACTTTAAAGAGGTCTTTTGCAGCAGATTTGCGCAATGTGATACATCCTTTGATTTCTTGACTTCTGCTTCCATGGGCATTGGATCCAGGTAAAATGAAATGTTTGGCAACTGTGATCTTCTCTCCATTTATCATAGTGTTGTTTATTGGTCGATTTGTGAGGATTTTTGTTTTCTTTACATTAAGGTGCAATCCATTCTGAAGGCTGTAGTCTTTGATCTTCATCAGTAAGTGCTTCAAGTCCTCTTCACTTTCAGCAAGCAAAGTTGTGTCAGTTGCATATCGCAGGTTGTTAATGAGCTTCCCTCCAATCCTGATGCCACATTCTTCTTCGTAGGGTCCAGCTTCTTGGATTGTTTGCTCAGCATGCAGACTGAATAAGTACGGTGAAAGGATACAACCTTGACGCAGACCTTTCCTGATTTTAAACCACTCAGTATCCCCTTGTTCCGTTTGAGCAACTGCCTCTTGGTCTATGTACAGGTTCCACATAAGCATGATTAAGTGTTCTGGAATTCCCATTCTTTGCAATGTTATCTATAATTTGATATGATCCATATAGTCGAATGCATAGTCAATAAAACACAGGTAGACATCTTTCTGGTATCTTCTGCTTTCAGCCAAGATACATCTGACATCAGCAATGATATCCCTCATTCCGTATCCTCTTCTGAATCCAGCTTGAATTTCTGGCTGTTCCTTGTCATTGTACTACTGCACCATTTTTGAATTGCCTTCAGCAAACTTTTACTTGTGTTTGATATTAATGATATTGTTCAATAGTTTCCACATTCTGTTGGATCACCTTTCTTTGGAATAGGCATAAATATGGATTTTTTTCCATTCGGTTGTCCAGGTAGCTCTCTTCCAAATTTCTTGGCATAGCTGAGTTAACACTTTCAGCATTGCATCTGTTTATTGAAACATCTCAGTTGGTATTCCATCAATTCCTGTAGCTGTTTTTCACCAATGTCTTCAGTGCAGCTTGGACTTCTTCTTTCAATACTATCAGTTCTTGGTCATATACTATCTCCTAAAATGGTTTCACATCAACCGATTTCTTTTGGTACCGTGACTCTGTATTTCTTCCGTCTTCTTTTGATGCTTCCTGCATCATTCTATATTTTGCCCATAACACTATCACATTACCCTGTTTTATTTTCTTCATACTATTTTTTTAGTGTTGAGTAGTATTTATTTTTTATTGGTTTATTTTATGTCTCTTCTCAGTAGCTCAGAGATTCTGTTGTATCTCTATCCTAAAACAAGGGCTTGGCACACAATAGGTCTTCAATAAATATTTGTTGAGGACTTAAAAATCTTAACAGTTGTTATTTGTAAAAGTTGGTATTACAAGCAATTTTTATTTTCTTGTCTATTTTTTAGATTTTTCCTAGTACATAAAAATAAACAATGATTACTGTTATAATCAGGGAAAAAAATCTATTAAAAGTAATGATTCACTGTCATGGTGGAAGCCCATTAGTCCTACCACTTGTGTGTACTTGAACAATCATAATGCATAATCATTAAAACACAATCAAAATGCCAAAACATAATAAAATCACACAAAACTATGTAGCTATTTAAAAATAATGTGATATATAATATATATTTCACAATACTATATGTTAATGGAGTGGGGAGATATTTTGAAAATTCAACCTTTTCTTTCTCTGCTCCATTCAATATTCACAAGAAGACTTTAAAATACTGACCTTTCTAAGGAAAAGTATTTCGGGCCTTTTATGGTATTTAGCTTTTGTTCCTAGAGCTCCACTTCCATTTATATTAGGTAACTCTGTAAAATGTTAAAAGCATTTGCAGCAGTATCATACTGGAAGAATTAGAGCTTCTTCCATTTATGGACAATCTTTTAAGCAGGCCCATTTTCTCAAGCAAATTTTTCAATAACTCTTTGCTTTCCCCTTTCTCTTGCTTTTCTCTTTTCTTTCACGTGCACTCTGTCTCTTTCTTCCTTTTCTTTCATTACTTTCAAGGTTCAGAGTAGAAGCTGAGTAGCCCATCATTACCGCTCTTGGAAATCTCTCTCTCATTACCAACTGCAGCTGTATTGGTTTTAAGGGTTTTATTCCTTTTGTATAAAGTATAAATGCATCAAACTGAACGAGCAATTGAGAATTCCCTTTTTGTTTGTCTGGAAATTAGGAAGTTTTTAAATGTTTTTGTCTACCAAATATAATGGGGTTACTTAAAAAAAAAGTCAGATACTCAAATATTTTGGACATGTTATCAGGAGGGACTAATCCCTGGAGAAGTACGTCATGCTTGGTAAAGGGGAGGGTCAGTGAAAAAGAGGAAGACCCTTAACAAGATAGACTGACACAGTGACTGCAACAATGGGCTCAAGCATAACAACGATCATGAGGATGGTGCAGGACTGGGCAGTGCTTCGTTCTGTTGTCCATAGGGTCACTATGAGTTGGAACCAACTCGACAGCACCTAACAAGAATAACTTCTTAAACTGTTGAAATGCTTTCCTTTCTTATTAATGAAAAATTTTTTTCTTTGTTTTCCTACAAAAATTTTCTCTCAAAGCCACAGACTCGATAGTGTAAATATTGAAAACTCTTGTATGGCACAGTTGCAACACTGGCATGTGCTTTTATAATTTTGTTTTGTTGAATATGTGGCATGTATCAATGAATTTCTGCCTGCAAAGTCATTGTGTATGATAAATATCACATTTCATCGTTGTCTTTAAATTATCTTAGTTCTAACTCTTAGTCCCTCTGTGGAACATGTAATGTTCCACGTCTATTAGTGGGACACAGCTGTCTTCCCCTTGGAGATCTTGTCACCTGTCATAAGAAGGAACCCACACACCTCTCTGTACTTCCCTTCATGTCTCACATTATTTCAGATCCACTGTCACCCTCTTCCTCTGATACCACAATTAATTTATTCATTGGATTAAATATAAAAAAAGTCATTGACTTTAGCCTGATTCAGCCTTTGTTGTTGTGTGCTGTCAATTCCAACTCATAACAACCCTGTGTGACAGAGTAGAACTGCTCCATAGAGTTTCCTAGGTTGTGATCTTTATAGGAGAAGATTGCTAGGTCTTTTCTCCCATAGAGCTGCCACTGCACTCAAACTGCCAACCTTTCAATTAGCGGCTGAGTGCTTAACCATTGTGACACCAGTCCTACATAAAAATTTGCGAAGAGTGGAAACTACAGATCAATTTTTAATCAGTTATCGTGACACAAAAATAAGAGACTGGATGAAGCAAAGTTGCCTGGGACCAGGGCTCCTGAAACCAACTTAAAAATGAGAGACTGAGACACATGCATTTTTCAAGGGCAGCACTATAAATTTACACATGGTTTGGTTGCAGTTATTTTCACAATTCCGTGAGTGCTTATACTCTACAAATAAACCAACCCCTACTCACTTCTGACCTTGCCCTTGCCACTCTGTCCCTTACCCTGTGAGTTTTCTTTCTAACTTCGCTGTGATTGTTTTTTGCTATTGCAGCACTTGGAAGATGTTCTTTTAAAAGTAAAAAAAAAAAAAAAAAGCCTCTGTGTATACCAACCACCTTAAACTCCTTGGAGGAAAGGGGTGTTATAAAAATCTTACATAAATAATAAAAGAGAAGATAGTCTGCCTTGGGCAGAAGTTAGCTCTAGGAAGCAACACAAAAATGTACAAATACCAACAATTTGTTACAGGGGTAATTTGGGAATGATTATGCGCTTCAAAAGAAACAAATATTTAGAAGAAATAATTTATTGTATTAACAGGGAATTTGAAATGTTCAAAAATGGTAATAGCTAATATTACACAGATGATATTGAGAATCTCTTATAATTTCATACTTTTATGTGGTAAAGCAGAACAATGTTTATGTTTATGATTCAGTATTGATCAACATACATTATTAAAGTTTAGCTAAAACAATATGTCATCTGCTTATGTAAAAGAGTGTGCAATATTTCATACCATATTTTCTTAGTCATAAAGTGTTTTCATCAGGAATGCCTCTCAACTTATAAATGCAAGCTATTTAACATTTGGAAGTGAATTAAAGCTTAAAAAATGTTTTTTCCCTCAGATTCCTTAAAAGGAAGTCAGCAGTATTGTTAATTTGGTAATTCAAACTCATAGAATTTCCATATTATGAGTCAAGACTTCACTGCAGATCCTAGTAATGTTCCCCCAAACTTTTTTCAAAATTGATTTATTCAGTAAATTTTTAATGCTACTATAATGTTATCGGAGCCCTGGTGGCATAGTGGTCAAGAGCTTGGCTGCTAACTGAAATGACCACAGTTTGAATCTACCAGCTGTTCCTTGGAAACCCTATGGGGCAGTTCTACTCTGTCCTATAGGGTTGCTGTGAGTTGGAATCAACAACATTATGTTATGACATCACTCACGACCTTAAGGTATGGGGAGATACAAATGAAAAAAAAAAGAGAGAAAGAAAGAAAGGCCTGGGGCATGACTTGATCAGCTTTGTCTTCTAGAAAAGTCATGGGGAAGAGGATGAATAGAAGAGAAAAGGCAAGGAAAGCAGTAAGAAGATATTCCAGTTATCTACTGCTGCGTAACACATGACTCCAAAACTCTGTGGCTTAAAACAACAGCCACTACAACAACAAAATAAAATCATTTATTTTGTCCATCAATATGCAATTTTGGCAGAACTTGACAGAGAAAGTTTGCCTCTGCTTCACACAACATCTCCTGGAATGCTCTGTTTGGGGCTGGAGGATCTACTTTCAATATGGCTCATTCGCGTACCTGGAAAGTTGGTAATGGCCATTGGCAGGGAGCTCAGCTGGAGCTGTAGGTTGAGGATCTAGATTTTTCTCCATGTGGATCTCCCCATGGACTTCTTGAGCTTCCTTGTGATATGGTGGCTGGATTCTAAGAACAAGCACCCCAAATAACCAGGTGGAATCTGTACCACCTTTTATAACCTAGCCTCAGAATCACATAGTATCATTTCAGTCAACGATCTTGTCCATATTCAAGGGAAGAAACATAGACCTCAAGTCTTAATGGAAGGAGTGTCAAAGCCACATTATAAAAAGAGCTTTTGGAATGGGAGTTATTTTTGTAGCCCTTTTGGAAAATACAGTCTTCTATAATCCACCATCAAGCTGTAACTCATATCTTCCTTACGTGGAAAATATACCCATCCACTGACCCAAGACCTTCAAGTCTAAACATCAGCTTGAAGTCCAATATTTCATCATGTAAGATTCAGGGGAAGATAAGGCTCCTTGGGTACATACAGAACTATGAACTAAACAGAAAAGTTATCTTCCCCCACATGTCCACATTTCAAGAGCAGGAGAAGAACAGTTTAATTGCTGTACGTACATCCATTTTAAAGTAGCAGGGGAGATAAGTAGGAGGCACAGAGTAATCTGTAGTCGATAGTAATCAAGAATCCAGCCAGGGTCATGTTGCCAGTTTCTTCATTAGTATCAGACTGTTTACTGCCCATAGAATATTGGGGGTTGTCTTAGTCATCTAGTGCTGCTATAACAGAAATACCACAAGTGGACGGCTTTAACATAGAGAAATTTATTCTCTCACAGTACAGTAGGCTACAAGTCCAAATTCAGGGCATCAGCTCCAGATCAAGGCTTTGTCTCTCTGTCGGCTCTGGAGGAAGGTTCTTGTCATCAATCTTCTCTTGGTCTGGGAGCATCTCAGTGCAGGAACCTCAGGTCCAAAGGATGCGCTCTGCTCCTGGCACTGCTTTCTTGGTGGTATGAGGTTCCCAACTCTCTGCTTGCTTCCCTTTCACCTCTTATAAGATAGAAGGTGGTACAGGCCATACCCCAGGGAAACTCCCTTTACACTGGATCAGGGATGTGACTTTAGTAAGGGTGTTACAATCCCACTCTAATCTTCTTTAACATAAAATTATAATCACAAAATGGAGGACAACCACACAATACTGGGAATGATGGCCCAGCCAAATTGATACACACATTTTTGGGGGGACATAATTTAATCCATGACAGGGGTCTAAAGTCCACATTTCATTTTTGTATTGTCCCTATCTCTTTTAGTCCAAATAGTAGCTCTTCTACCAGAAAAATATTATCTTGAGTACCCCGTGGGCTTTCTATGAATTCATGACAAAAAGTTTCCTGAAGATAAGTCCTTCTTTACTTTGGGCTCCCTGGAAGATGCTCTGAGGTAGCATCCTTAAGATACTTAGAAGCCCAGTTTTTTCAAAGAGAGGATCTGTGAAGCGTGCTCTTAAGATTCTTAGATGGGATTTTTGTCTGTCTGAAAGGTTTTATGAGATAATGCCATAGTTTTTTTTTTTTTTTTTTTTAAGATCTTTAAATAAAGGATTTTATAATACCATCCTGCATTGTTATTTGGTCTGAAGCTTTCCCTTAAATTAGGAATTGTTTGATGGCTGGAGAGACTGAGAATAAGAAACAGGTTGTGTTTTGTTTTTTGGAATCCAGCAAGTCCTGGCTCCTTCGTATTTAACAGTTGGTTCTTCAGCTCATCTCCTGAGACTAGAAGAGGAGAGAGAGATGTCGTAAGCAAAATAAAATGGTTATTTTAAACTTCTAAATGTGGGGTAATTTGTTATATAGCAATGGTAACTGAACAGATTTTGGTACTTGCACATGAGGTTCAGCCATAACAAAGACCTAGAACATGTGTCACTGGGTTTGGGACAGGGCAGCAGGAGGAAGCTGAAGGGTCCTTAAGCTGAAAACAACCATTTTATTTTGCTTACAATTTTGTGAGTCGGAAATTTGTGAAAGACTTGGCTGGATGATTCTAGCTCAGGGCCCTTCGTGCAGTTGAAGTCAGATAGAGGCTGGAGCTGGAACGGTTGTAGGAGGAGCTGGAAAATCTCAGAACTGCAAGACGTATCTCTCTTCTTCTAGTCTCAGGAACCCTCCATGAGGGCTAGTGGGGCTTCCACACAGCAGGCTAGCCTCAGGGAAGTCAGACTGCTTATATGTGGTGGAGGTGAAGGTATGGAATAGGGTGGCAATGATAAGCCTAGTTTGAGGAGTTAGGAGCATCTCCAGATGGAGATGACTAGAAGTAATTTGATTGATAGACTATAAACTCCTTCTAGGCAGGGGCTGAGGTTGTGTTACAGTTATCTTTGATTTCCTAGTGCCTAGTGCACAAGGCTTAATAACTTGTTAGCAATATATAGAGAGAGACTGATATAAATGACATACCTGCACCTATCTTTATCTCTCTCTCTATCTCCATGGCTCAGGAGAGAGGTCCAGGCTAAAGATAAAGATGTGGGAGTGATCTGCACAGAGGTGGCAATTAAGTACCATGAACCCGGGTAAGATTGCTTTGTGATAATATACAGAGCAGAGATCCTAGACTGAGGTCCTCAGGTTGATTCTGAACGGCCAAAATATAACAATATTTTCAAGAGCTAAAATGTTTTTAAAAAATTAGAAAATCTGGCCACACTGGGCCTGCAATCCACACAGTAACACTGGGTAGAGCAGAGTGGTGACAGCACCATTTGGGTGGACATGTGGTTTCCTGTGTGCCACCCATCCGTACACCCTCCCCTCTATGCCTATGCACTGAACATGTCTGCCGCATTCAAGTTTAGGACCCCTGTTCTATAGCAAAAAAAAGCAGAGGACCTACGACAGATTACTCTGAAGCAACAGCATTTAAGGGACAGGTGAAGACAACAAAGAAGACTGAGAAGACTAGGGAATTAGTCAGGAAACCAAAAAGAAAACCCAAACTTGTTGCCATCAAGTCAATTCTGACTCATAGAGACCCTGTAGGACAGAGTAGAACTGCCTCATAGGGTTTCCAAGAAATGGTTGGTGGATTTGAACTGCCGACCTTTTGATTAGCAGCTGAACTGTTAACCACCGCACCACCAGGGCTCCAGTTAGTCAGGAGAGGGCACATAATATCATTGCTGGTTGATTGGTAACAGCACACACAGCATTAAAAAAAATTTTTTTTTGAGGCATTGGCACAAAGAAGGCTATTTGTATTTACAGATGTTTTATTATTTTTTATTTGCCTCAAAGTTAAGTGTCTCAAAATTAAACATATGATAATAATCACTATAATTTAACAAACACAGTATGTAATTAGCAGAGACATCACTTGTGCCCAGGTGGTCTAATTCTAAAACCTGCTCTCTTAACTACTATGCAATATTCTCTCAAAATTTTCTTTAAGTTGGTAAAATTGCTTCACGATATGAAGAGAAATGAAAGGAAGAAAGGGAACTGAATGAGAAAATGAGAAGAAAGAACAGAAGATGAGACTAGATGGAGAGGGGGCCGAAGCGTGGGGCTGTGTGTTGACAATTCTGAGGCAACCCTATGTGTGTCAGAGTAGAACTCTGCTCCGTAGAGTTTACAATGGATGATTTTTGGGAAGTAGATTGCCAGGCGTTTCTTCTGAGGCACCTCTGGGTGGATTCA